>OY776114.1:138498610-139836858 GCA_963675035.1 Allygus modestus | reverse complement strand
AACACAGCACGTTGTCCAATGTTAATCTTAAGGAAAATAAGTAAGATTGTATATCTCGCTTATTAATGATCATGTATTAATGAAAATTGGTATGTGGCTTTATATGGTTGGGTTTTAATGCTATTCGCATACAAAACTCATTTTTGTGGTCCCTATGGCAGCAAAGCTGCGTACTCAGCAGCTATAATGTTATCCTTATGGAGAAAAATAAACATGTGATATCTTGCTTGTTTACCAAAATAAATTGATAAAACTTGGTATGTTGCTTCATCTGGAGGTGATCCATTGGTATTTGCATAACAACCAGATTTTGTGGTCCTCGATGCAGCAAACCTTCATACTTAGTCCTAAAGTTTTTCTTATGGGGAATAAATAAAATGTCATATGCTTATTTATTAATATCCTTTGATTAAAGTTGGTAAGTGGCTTCATGACTTAGTGAAGTGCCATTTTAAATTCGCTGAGTATGCAGGTTTGCTGCAACGGGGGCATTCTTGCAATCCCACGTCTTATTTCAATCTTGTAAATAATAATACTGAACTGATACGCTTAATGCGTTACTTCCTTTTACTTATTTTTTCTTATTTCAACGGCAACGGCAATTGACAATAAATATTAGTAAATTCGAACACATTTTTAGTGATTCCCCAAAAGAATATATTCTTTCAACATGTAAAAACTTCCTTAATAAACTGTCATATCCAATATTCTATCCTAATCAAACATGTTCTCAACTACAATGTAATCATATAGTGAATGCATTTTTAATCCAGAAATTGAATGAATCAATATTATATGCAATGACCTCTCACAACAAATGAATCTCTAAGTATTCTTTCTCTGAGCTCTCACCAATAGCACGAACTACCTACAATAGTTACTGTAAGAGCAGCTTGTAAATGCTTGCTACGGCTTGTCATTGTTATAACTGCTGACCGTATCAATTTTATTCCGTATTCCTTCCATGTTCCAGCAACCCCACGATGCGCACTGTCACCAACTACTTCATCGTCAACCTGGCTGTCGCTGACTTCATGGTCATCTTGTTCTGTCTGCCACCCACTGTCATCTGGGATGTTACCGAGACTTGGTTCATGGGACTTGCTCTCTGCAAAATCGTTCTATATTTTCAGGTTGGTAAACCAACATACTAAACCTTTAAGTGGCGTTTCATAAAATGTCCCTTTAATTGTAAGTCAACTTCTACGTAAACTGGAGTCAGCATCGTGTGAACAAAGAATCGACGACGGATTTAGGTTATTAACCTGTTACATTATACATTAACCTTAAAAATAGTTAGGATTTTGAAAAAATCACATATTTATTGCTGTACTCTTTACAGTAAGTCCCTCGATAAAGAAAAATAAAACTACAATTGAACTCTCAGTCAGGTTACATTCAATTAAATGCAGAATATCTTATGAGTTTTCCTTTCCTAGATAGTGGATATTATGAGGTTTGTAGTTAAATTTGTTGATTGACAAATCATTTTAAGGCAATTCGATTTATGATGATTTGTAAATCAAGCAAAACACTTAACCTTCATTGCTTAGTGTGCATGTATGACGCAAGTTTTGTTCTTCAAAATGGAAGGTTCATAACTTGTTACGTTAGGGGTTACTTTGTGCATTTTTATCAGCTAATTTCCCGCTGGTAAAATAACAATGGTTGAAGGGTGAATAAAAACCCCAATTCATATGGATTTGATATTTTCCATACAGCTGTTTGTACATTAATTTCTGTAGGGTGTAATTAAGTTGATTTTCTAAACTCATTCAAACATATTTAATTACACATATATATTGTTGAGGAAGAACTTGCATTCATTTATTTATTCATCCATTCATTCAAACCCCTTTACAAAATACCCCATTAACTTACAACAATAAATTAGCCACAAAAAGTGTTTTTTTCACTAATAGATAGACATTGGACGCCTAGTTCAAGTTCAAGTTCTTTATTCAGCATGTTGACAAATATTTTATACGTTTTATTTTATTAGTAACAAAATATATAACCTAAAAATATCTTGTTAGTGAATTTCCTTTGGAAAGTGAACTATTAGCATGACCCGCACGGTGAAACTTAAGCCCGGGACCACCATAGAAGTTCCTAACGTGACCCCCTGAACACGTTTTGGGGGGTCGTTCAAAATTTTATATATATATATATATATATATATATATATATATATATATATATATATACATATATATATATATATATGTGTATGCACTCTAGCGGTCGCATTTTTTGTCCGATTTACTTCAAATTTGGTAGGGACGTTCCTTTCTATAATCTGTTGGACAAGTTCGTTGGGCAAAACAATCGGAAAACTCTAAACCCATTTTTTTGGGGATTAATCTTTCAAATTTCGAGTTTTTGGGCCCAAAAAGGGTCAGAAAAACCCCGGATGCAAAATTAATGCGTGGAAAAAGATGGGAATTAGTTAGGCGAAAGTTTTAAGCCCTCTCTCGTCATTCTAGCATAAATATTTACCGAGTTATTAAAGAAAATGTGTTTTGACCAGACGCAGTACGTTGTCTTATGGGGGTTTTACATTAGAAAAGCCTGTTATTCATTTGTTGGTGTACTTTTAACATCTCCAGCAACCTCACGCCTACTTTAAAGCCTGACTGGACCTTCTCCTGACCTTATAATGCACAAAATTGTATTCCCAGCATTGCAGGTAAATAGAACCAGGAGCATCAAAACAGCCAAAAAATCAATATTTTCAGATTTGAATAAAAATTGGAATAATTGTATGTTTTAACTGATTTTGAGTTTTTACAGTTTTTTATGTGGAAATTCACTTCCCTCACGTCAGCGTGCTGCGTGCGAACTCGTTATTAATTCAAATCCAAGCCATATTATTTGTTTACAGTTCATAGTTGGAGGTGACAAATTTACGTTATTAAATATGAAATAAAATTAATGAAAACTGTTATAATGAAAGAAGTCAAGTTCTACAGTTGCTTTCGTCGGACTTTTTTACCTGTTGAGCACTGCCTAGTTCCTTTCACAATATGCCAGGCGACAGTCTTTGTTCGTAGTGTTGTTGAAAGCAACCACTTCTTTGATGAATTCTTTGAATACAAACCTTTAGAAAATGTAGAATTTGTATTCCTTTTGTCTTCAAATACAAATTATGATTAGAAATAAAATAAAAACCTCTATTGAACAGTTATAACAAATGCAAAATATAATTCATACTTTATTCAACATAAAAATGTAGTAGTTAAAACATAAATGTTGCTTATAGGTTTATAGATAATAATTCATAACAATTGTATAAAGGAAAAATTTAGTGTTATACGATGTCAGTATTATAATGGGTAACATATTTAAAGTAAACAAAAAACATTGATTTATATTATTACCCTCATTTCACAATTAACGATGCAGTTTTGAATGATTGTAAAAATACTTTTATAGTCAAATAATTATAACACTGTATTATAAGCTCTACATTTATTATAATGTCTCTTATCTTTCCTATCATCATATTTCAACAGCAGCTTGGTATCACCTTATGTACCTTTGATACAATTCCATAAACAATTTAAGAGTATAAACGAAGTAATATTAGGATAAAGTAATTATTTGTACATTTAGATATATCGTGTTGATATTGTATTTTAATTAACATTATTTATTTCCAATGTACAACCAATTTTCAGGGATCGCATAATGCAATTACTTGTTTAAAATGTAATTCACCTTGAGCTAAAAATATTAACTGCACATAACACATAATACAGAAACAGTGCTTATCTAGTGTATAAAAATGATTAACAAATAACGAACTGTCCTTATTAATTGTTGTGTTCACAACATATAAAAATACATAAAACAGTACCTGTTTGAAAGAATTTGAGGCCAATGACGCTATGCTAAACTATTATAAACTTGGAATGAGTCAGTGCTGTTGATATTTGGTGCTCATGATACCTGCATCACATATGGCATGTAATATTGTTCCTGTTGGTACTCTAAAGGTAATTAATCACGTATAGCAGAGGTTAGTGTCAACTATGTAATTTTAGCGAATTTCCCCTATAGGGAAGAAGCTATTACCGTAAGTCTCATGGTAAGACTTAAGCCCGAGACCATGATAACTTTTTGTTTTGAGGTCCCCAGATGCCAAAAACACTATTCGTTCAAATTTATATATATGTATATATATATATATATATATATATATATATGTATATGTGTGTGTGTGTGTGTGTGTGTCCGTTACCGCGATAACTTGAGTAAAAAACGCCCGATTTCGATTAAATTTGGCTCAAATGTGTAAAGTGACATTCATGACTTTAAGTTCGAAAACCAGAAATATCGGACCACGGGAAGGGGGGTTTATGGGGGTTTTAAATTTTCCAAAAATCAGTTTTTTGCATTTTTCACCCTAAATATTTTTTAAAACTGAATTTTGGTTTTGACCATGTTATAGAGCTTAAAAAAACAAATAATATGGTATTTTGAATTATTAACCTAGGTTAAGTGGTTGTGGAGAAAATACAAAAAAAACCTGCTCATAAAATCTCCCATGTTAATCTTATGGGAAAAAGGTTTTTGGCTTTTCCTCAGTTCATTTCTATGTAAACTTCACATTTGCTTTTACCAATCAGTTTAGCTCTACAAAAAAATCATTTTGGTGTTTAAATTGTGATTCTACGTCCAACCGTTGCCGTGATATTCAAAGTGCTAAACACAGTATGTTGTCCAATGTTATCCTTATGGAGAATATTTAAAATTTGATATCTCGATTATTTATGAACGTATATTGATGAAACTTGGTAGGTGGCTTCATCTAGAACTGGTATATTGATATTTCCACAAAAAATAGATTTTTTGTTGATTATCCTCTTAGCAGCAAACCTGCATTCTCATCCCTAATGTTATTCTTATGGAGATTACCGAAAGCTTTATATCTCCCTTAATTATGAACATAATTCATTACAACTTGGTATATAGCTTCACCTAGTTGAGTTATATTGATAATTGCAAAAAACCCGCATTTTTATCTTCCTCGTTGCAGCAAACCTGCGTTCTCAGCCCTAATGTTATTCTTATAGAAAATAAATAAAATGCTATATATCACTTATTTATTTAAGTATTTTTATTAAACTTGGTAAGTGGCTTTATGTGGTAGAAAGAAATATATTCATTCATAGGAAATTCGCTGAGTACGCAGGTTTTCTGCGACGGGGGTATTATATCTTGTAGAAAAACTCTATGTCAAAAAATCTGCTTCTAGAGATTGGCTGGCAGTCATAGAAAGCTTAATGTTAAGCAATAAGCCCATGTATGTAGTTTAAACCTTACTTCACATCCTGAATGTTCTCTGAACTGATTGGAACCAATCGATTTGTCCAAGCTGGAAGATGACCATATCATACTATGGCCTCGTACATTACAATCAGAGCCAACGAACCTGAGCTAAATCTAGCTGTTGAAGTGTGAACTCAAGGAGTCTTAATGCTTTGGAACGGTTGCTATCTGAGAGCTCCGTGAAATCCAAGGATTTTATATTGATTTTGTTAACCAAGAACAAGTTTAAATTTAAAGTTTTAAGGGTCATTTACTATTATAATTATGTTTTGATGATTACGAGTGCAGATTTTCGAAAGTAGTTAAGTAAAAATTATGGATAAATCAAAATATTTACAGAAAATCGTTCCATGTAATGTGTATTAACAGACTATATTTCAGTAAACAACTTCAACATATATATATATATATTGTTAAATAAATAAATAACAAAATTATTATTGCATATAACTTACGTTAATGCTATGTGACAGCATGTGTCACATAGTACAGACAGTGTGGTCCTCTAATGAAAAGTGCCTCAGCCAACAGCTGGCATAGAACCTGTAACTGAGCGTCTAAAATTTAGGAAGCTAGCGTTATCTCTCGGTGCTATCAGTGGCAATTGCTGTGTACCTATAAACAAAAAAAACTTCGATAGGGAAACTAGTTTACAAAGATTTTAATTATAATAAGAAAAATAGCGGAAAAACATTATTAAAATTCCGTAGGCCGGTTTTCAAAACCGAACCGAACTTTTGTGCAAGGAAATCACACATCCTGTAGAAATGACACAGTGGAAAGACCCTTAGAAAATCATTTCTTCAGTCATAATTTTTTTTTATATTTTGTTCATTTTAAATAAATAACAGTACATTTTAGCGAATTTCCCCTATAGGCTATTTTTGCTATTACCGTAGTCAGCATGGTAAGACCTAGGCCCGGGACCATGATAACTATTCGTTTTGAGGTCCCCAGACCCCAAAAACACCATTCGTTCGAAACTGTATATATATATATATATATATATATATATATATATATATATATATATATATATATATATATAAGTTAGCTTTTGGGTTGTCCATTGTTCAGTTTGATGGTATGGAAAAAGGAAGGCGAAGATATATATGTGTCCGTGAGCACGATAACTCTCGTAAAAATTATCCGATTTCGATGAAATTTGGTATAAACCTGTAAAGCAACATTTATGACTTTAAGTTCGAAAACCAGCCAGATCACTCTATCCGAAGGGGTATTTTGGGGGGGTTTTGTACCCCAAAAATGGGTTTTTCGATCTTTTTACATATAATTTTTGAAATAGTCAAATTTTAGTTTTCCCCATTGGATTCAGCTTAAAAAAACACAATTTAGTATTTTGATCATTTCTCTACGTCAATTGGTTACCGAGATATTGAAAGTGCTAAACACAGTACGTTGTCTAATGTTATTCTTATGGAGGAAAATAAAAATTTTACATCTCGCTTATTTATGAACGTATACTAACGAAACTTGGTATACGGCTTCATCTGGTTGTGGACCATTGATATTTGCTCAAAAAAACAATTTTTTACCCAAGGCTCCCGTAGCAGCAAACCTGCGTACTCAGCCCCATGTTATTCTTATGGAAAATAAGTAACGTTTTATCTGCCTTCATTATAAAAATAAATTAATGATATTTGGTATGTGGCTTTACCTACATGAGTTATATTGATATTTGTATAAAACCCCATTTTTTGTGTTTCTTGCTTCAGCAAACCTGCATACTCAGCCGCCATGTTATTCTTATGGAGAATAATTAAAATGCCATAAATTGTTTATTTATGAATGTATATTGATGAAACTTGGTATGTGGCTTTATGTGGTATTAAAATACATATATATGCATTGGAAATTCGCTGAGTACGCAGGTTTGCTGCTACGGGGGTATTTAATATTACTTGAGTATTTGTGGTGTTTAGTTCTGCTAATATAGTTTTGACCGAAGTAGCCTATATGCTAAATGTAATTAAATATGATGGTCTTCTAAAGAGAGTTTTAAATGAGCAGATATTCTTTGATGATTTAGAACACTTGCAAAACCAAAATCATCGAGTCTAATAGAGTAAATGTTTAAGTCGTTAGTGAGAACTATTGTTTATATTCAAACCGAACAGAAATAACTTCACTAAATCTTTCAGCTTACGAGTCATTGATCATATGTTCATTCTTTAACATTATTTATATTAACATGAGTTCATATAAATCCTTATGTAACTAAGTTTTATTATTTACGGAAAGTATTTTTACACGTATGCCCAGTATACGTTATGTAAACGTATGGTTTACAACGCAAACCTAATGTGTTTAATTAAAAACCTCATAATACAATAAAGATTGAAGTAGTGCAAAGATCATGATGATAGTTTAATTTTCCATGACGTAATTAATGGACCGTTGAGGCACAATATTCCCAGTTCATTTTGTATAAACTGAGTACCTTTTTTCTGGCCAACTAGTTGCTAAATTTATTACATCCAGTTTCTAAATGGAATTTTGAGGAAACAAAAGAATAAAAATTTCCTTCCCCAATAAACGTTTATGGCGTAATTTATAGAATAAAAACAATTAAAAATACTTTAAAGAATAATTTAAAGAAATAATGCTGACTTGTAAAATTATAATTTACAATTTAGTTTTGCCGTTAAATTATTTGTATTAGTTAAATATTGATACTTAATAGCTTTTGTGGTGTTAAAAGAAAATAAGTGAAGGCTTTATGGAAATGATGTACTAATTTATAGTCCTATAAGCACATAGGTGTACCAACAATATTTTAAATAACTTCTTAAATACCAAAAGTGATATGATCAGTTTACCAAGGTTTTAAATTATTTCGTTTTGAATAAGATATTTTTGTGATGTTTATAAACTAATTTTTGGTCACAGTAAAATTTCCCTCCATGCTCACACAAGGTACTTTGTAAAATTAGTCAACTACTCTTGAATTTGTTTATCATTAAAGCTGCACCAGAAGCGTAGTGTTTCACGAGTTAACGCATTGTTTCAAGTGTGGTGGAACAGCCAACACGATGAGTGTGTTCCACAATGCTGTTATGCATTTAATATGTAAATGTCGTCAACGTATTTTACACATAAACGATCCGTATTTTTATAGTGAGCGGGGAGAGTTTTGTACATACATAAGCCCTGGAGATATCATATTAATGTACAAATCTTTAGTATGTTTTTACAAAGGCACTACTGAACAGAATAGTAATATGATTGATACCAAGTAATACTGCAACTATAATTTGTAGATCAAAAAAGAGCGACAACGTTTTAATGATTGTAGTGAACTAAACAAATGATTTATGTACTATATCCGTTAATCTAAAAAGGAAAAATAACTAATGCAAATTTAATAAGCTTGCTTTCAGCAAGAAAACTGCCCTAGTGGAGCTTCGTAGGAATAGAGATCGTCACATTTTACTATTTATAACAGATTTGATTAAGCTAAAACACTTTCTAGTGCTAATCTTCCGCAATTAAAAATTCAGCTTTTTTAAGTAGGATGTTTTAAAGCACCCTGCCTCAGACCAAAGTTTTGTTTCAGTTCCATAGTGGCATATTACATAATTATTTTAAATGTTTCTTGCAAATATATGCACAATTTAAGATTTAAACGAACTACTGAAATAACATCCACAACGAAAATCCTGAAATCATTCTAACCACCATTAAAATAAATATATATTATTTGTTATAACAAAAAAGGACACTACATCGATGAAAATTTAAAAGAAAATACACTTTAATATGATTCTTAAAGTGTAGTATCAGTATTTTATTACAAGGTCAAGTCAACATTGCGGATCTTTGTTCTGAGGTGGTTGTTTGGACATGTTATAAGGGAAAAACTGTTTTAAGTTTATAGTTTCTAAATGACACTACTTTTCTAGTAATATCGTTTTGCAAAACATTATTTTAACTTATAATGTCTGAAGGCTGTGAATAAGTCCTTTGTCTACAGATTTCGTGTTTGTTTTCAAGGATGTCAGTTTTGAAGGTTTGGACGAATTTAAGAAATATAATAATTATTATATATATTTATATATATGTCACATATGTAATTTATTTAATTTATATATGAAATTCCATGTATTTATAAATGTGTTAATTTACAATTAAATTATAAACTAGTATAAGAAAAGTACAGCAGTAATCGGATAACAATTAATGTTTAAATATAATTTGTTTAACATAAATGTTCATACATTACAGACACGTATGCAACTTTCAATTAAAATTATCTTTCAACAAACTTAATTCAAAATTATTTTAATAGATTGCCTATATGAGTGTTTAGTATGGAATAATTTTTTTATGACTTCTGACCAAACCGTTCTCCCGTTACACATGCTGGACGTATGTGGCCTGACTCACTCTGTATAGATGTAGTTGAAAAAGAGTTTACATTTTTCGTGCATTTAGGCTTCAAAATATATTTACCTAGGTAATAAATAAGCAAAACTGAGAAAAAACTCAACGGTATTATTAATAAAATTTGCAAATCAATTCAAAGGTTGAAACTATTTGGATTCTAGACAGCGGTATATTTATTATAGGTGGCCGTGCTTTTGCGTGCAGTTTGTTTCAGTTTATCATCATGTTTATTAAACAAAAACTTAAAATTGTATTTATAGTATAGAAAACGTTTCTTTCCGAAAAAGTACATGTATGTAAAATATATGTTTTGCAAAAAATATATTTTCATAAACGATTGGAATTTACTTAAAGCCCCAACATTGAATTGTTTTACAAATGGTGCATTTTTCTACAATATGGAGGTTGACGAGGAACGTACATTAATATATTGAATTGTTTATTTAACTCATAATTCGTTCTCAAATGACTACCGTTACCAAAGGATATTTAATGTTTACCTCAATATAACGTATAGGACTGACCACGTTCCCTACCAACCCTGACACTCACCTTGCCATACAGTGTGGTACACATTGTATAACAGAGTTAACCAACCTTGATGATCACTTATAAAAGCCAGTTTTATGAAAATCTAGTATATATATAAAATAATGCTACAACGTAATTTATATACCATGTATTCATGGGAGACAATGGCGTGTATCAAGTTTGACCCAGACGCGTCTATTTGTGTGGACTCTAATATGGTGTGATAAAACGTTCCCTATGTGTGGGAAACATATGGTTAAAGGTGTAAAGAGGTTTCTAGAAAACAAATTATATCACATAGGTCAAATTTTAATGGCTGCATTTGTCTTGAGTTAGTATTGAGTAGGAGTACAAAAGTATTGTTAAAATCCTACGAACAATCGAATAGAAGTAAAACCTGTATATGTTCTCAAAATAGGTATATTACTATCGTTCCCGTTGAAAAAAATGCTTTCCTGAACAATTAGCTAATACGGCCTTCATCTGATGAAGGTCAATCTGCTTGATATTTGTTTCCGATATCAGTGACAAAGGATACACGTGTGTCAGAAAATAAATTGCGTTTCATGCTAAATTTGTATCAGAAGATCAATACTGTACTTATATTTTAGATACATCCTTGGTAAGACGTCTGCACCCCAGAGAGAAATACGACAGTTACTTGAGTCCCAGTGTCAGTAACAGGTATAAGGAGAACCCTAGTATTACTTTGTTCTATTGTTATTAATTGATAGAATATCTGCGCATTTTTATAAATTAATTAAACTTGTATGTTAGTAATTTAACCAAAAATGATTTTTTTTGTTTATAAAAATGTGTTTGGGGATAATTAAACAAATATTATGTTTATAGTAAATTAGAGATTATTATATACGTTATAGCCAAATGGTTAAAAATATAGTATAGTACAGGTACGATACGAATGGTAAATAGTATTGGTAAATAGTAATGGTATTTGTTCAAGATAAAGTATTATTTATACATTGTCGTGATTCCAAATAATCTATTTCCACGAATGAACTCCTCTTGTCAAAGCTGATTACCCAAAGCTTGCCACTGAGAACACAGAGTCACAACATCGGCTTGGCCTGGGTCAATATTTGAGTTACTGTTAGAGGTTGATTCCAAAGAAACCATAATGGCTTACAAATCTCTATCGCATTCGAGAACGGTTCAGAATACAATGGTATGTCAATGGTCTCAGGCTATATCGTCGCATATATCAATGCTGATGAGGTAAATATTTGCTTCTAAAAATATGACTTATATTTTAATTCATGTACATCAATGCACTGTTATACAAATTAGTAAAAATAGTGCATTCAAAATACATTTTATTAAAAAAATTACTAGGCAACGAGGTAAATAAATATACATGGTTTGTTATTGTTTAAATTTAAATATATCGATGGCAAGTTAACATAGTTTTACAAATACATTTTATATTGAATCCTATATTGGTATAAAATAGGATAACCAACTTTAATGTCACTTTTTTAAACATATATATATATATAAACTTTTTCTAATACGATACTCTGTTTGTAGAATACTAACGATATGAAAAAATGAATTAAAAAACTAGTTATAATTTTATTCATACGATTTATTAGTAACCCTTAAAAATCCAACTGCACCAACTTTTTACTCTGACGTAGTGCGCTACTTTATAATACTGCTCTTTATTACATTTGCTCAGACAAGTTTAAACTAAAGTAAGGCAAGTCGTTCACCTTCTCCTAGAAAATTCAGCTTATAATTAAAGCTCCAAACTCCTATTATATAAGGTGTCATATCTCGAGGCTCCCCTGTCAATCATATTCTCGACTGTGTTTGTTAGGTTTGTTATTGTAAGTGCAATACTTTTTTGAAAAAAACCATACATACAATTAGGCAATTAGTAATTTCAGAATTTTAGCACTCAGAATTCCAACCATCCATTTAGGTTAATTTTTAAATGTTTTCTGTTGTAAGGTTTTTTAAATGCTTTCATTCAATAACCATAATTGTACAACAATATATGTTAATATTTATTTCAGTACATATAATTATTTTTCTATTCAAAATTTATGTATACTCAGGTAGTAATCAAAAGTTAATAGCAGTAAAAGAACATTATTTAGTATTATAATTTGTACGTAGTGTTAATATATGGAAATATATTTATTCTACTTGTAATATGGATGAAAATATTGGGTCTGATATATGTTAGCTAACATTTTAAACATTGTTCATTTATATACTTATAAATCAGTACAATACCTCGTAAAAGTCTTGCGTGCTTTGTACCTTCATATTTGTAAGTTGTATATATCTATAAATCAAAACTGTTCGTCAGCAAGTTTGTTTCTCTTGTGTGCTTACTTAAAAATTTATATTGGACTTACTAACACAGGTCACGTTAAATCAATTGGTATTGGTTTATAGAGTATATAATAGAGTAATTAAAAGTCATCAGCTTAGGACTTTTCGTTGAATATAATGAGCACATCAATAACGTAGCCAATTGTTATAATTTTTTACTGACGTAAAAATGTTTGTAGCTTAAAGCAGGATATGAATATTTAAATATATTTGTTTGGAATTTGACAAAATAAAACTATATTATTAAATTGTTAAAATTTATTAGCACTATTTAAAGATTTAATGCTGTGTACAAAGTTGTAAAAGATGCACGTTATATACGTATTGCTGATGTTTAGTATTACTTAGTTGGTAAAGAGTTAATTTCACTGTTTCCATAAAGAAAAAATAATTAATTGAAGACCTTTTACTTAATTAAACGTTTTTCCTCTCTAGTTAATAAACAGAGATGTTATTATGAATTTTTTAATAAGAGGTAGAACTATTGTTTCTTTAATTTGAGATTTGACCCTGAAAGCGATTGAGTGCCTTAGACAATTAAGAAATGATATCTACTTTTACGTAAAATGTGAATTTATGTAATATTAAACTCGGTTAATAACATCTATAGGTGAGTAATATAAATTCTTCTCCCAAATGTCTATTGGTTTTTTACAATTAATAAAATGTTGATTTAATCTAATCCAACCCTAGTTACAGTTTGTAATTTTCGTTGAAACTGACAACATACAAAATAAATCAAAAATTATAAACCACGATTTTTACTATTCGTACCAATAAAGTGTTAAAGTTTCACTGGTATTTTTGTGGTACGGACTTAAAATATTTTTAACCTATAAATTTTCACCGAAATTATTGGCTTCTGCAACATCGTAGTGGTTTCAATGAGGTCTACCTTCAAAAGAACAAATAAAGAGTTATAAACATCAGCAAAATATAGTAAGTTTCTTTATGGCGTGGCGTTTGAAAATAATCTGTAAAACCATCCGCGTTATGTCTGATAATGTAATTGATTAGGCAGTTTAGTGAAAGATTTTATATAAACCTTTAAACATTACAGACGATAACCAATGCCTTTCTCTGGCAAATTATACATTACATAGTGTATATATCAATAATATGTAACACACATAACAAAATTATGGTAACAAATTACGCCTATAACCTCACCCCAAATTTTACTATTTGGAGGTGTGTTTTTCTCACAAACACTGCTCTAAGGTACATTTAATTTCAACCAAAAAATTTATTTCAGAATTTTAACCCGTGAGTACAGTTTAATGTTTTGATATTCATGTAGATAAACACAAATTTAAACATATTAACATACAGCATATTCAATGGTATTTCATTTCATTTTAATCCTTTAACGAACAAAAAAAATTAGTTTCAACGATTTTTGATAATTTTCCAAAGTTGTACAATATGTACATTTGTTACTCCAACACTGGAAAAAAGAGTGAACCAGTTAGGTGTTGAAGTTCTACTGAATGATGGAGATTACAAACTGTATGCAAGGGTGTTCTAAGTTTGTACATAGTGCAAGGCATATTGTATATTTATGAGGCAGTACTTTGATATTCGAGTAGCCTGCCTCGAAATCAAAGCCTGCCTGCCTGTATTGAAATTCTTGACCTGCCGACTTTGATTATGTAAACCATTCAATTCAATTGAGAACAATCGCCGTCATGTTGTTGATATACGTCATCGACGAGGTGTGGATCAACATTTGGGTAACTTTCAGAGCTTGGTCTCAAAGAGTCTAAAATAGCACAATCTCAACTACTCTTTGGAAATATTCAGAATCCTAAACTGGGCCATTTACATGAGTAAAACGATCAAAACGCTTCAAGATGAGGGAGTATTTATGCATAAATAAATATTGATTGGAAATCAGCAAAATACTTACTTACTTGGCAAAATATTTTACACACAAGTTATGTATTCTTTAACTTAGACAATCCATATTTAATTTTTTACAGGAAGTTCATAAATTTATTTAATCATTTCTGTCCGATATATTTATTAAATCGGATAAATTCACCATAGGTCCTTAAAGTTAATGACGCTGGGTAATGTAAAAACTAATTGATTCTATTTCTTGCTTTTATATATTTTGGGACATGTACGACCAAAAAAAAATAAATTAATCGGATACTTCCTAATAAGAAAAAGCGAAAAGACAATGTCAAAACGGGTTTAATATTATGTTTATATTCGATTAAAATACAACGTATTAA
Source organism: Allygus modestus (assembly GCA_963675035.1). Classification (NCBI taxonomy): domain Eukaryota; kingdom Metazoa; phylum Arthropoda; class Insecta; order Hemiptera; family Cicadellidae; genus Allygus; species Allygus modestus. The sequence goes on along the minus strand of OY776114.1, from coordinate 139,821,982 downwards.
CAGTAAAAGTCCTGCTAAATAATTTATTTAGTTTTTAACAAGACTTCTAATGTTTTTATACGATTTGTTATGAATCTTATAAATTCAAATGTTCTTTAGTTTTCGACTAAGATAAGTAAAATATGAAATTGAGCAAGATGTACGCCTTTTCCAAGAACAATCTGCGTTAAAGTATTTTACGATCCACACTTTTTTACACGTGGTATAACTTGCGGTTCTTTTCAGAATAATTCCAAACTGACGGTCTTGTCCAGGGGTGATACTTTGGGTGAGATATTGATTTAGAGTAAAAACATACAAATGTAAAGACTATATTTTTTCAGAACTAGAAAATTACCCCAAGCTTATCTGTTCCAAATGATGAAGTGTGGAATAGTATACATCGACTTGTTTCACAAGTAAATGGTTATTAAATAATCTTTGTCCACAAAAATGTGATGCACTTCTGTTTCAAATTGAATTAATTTGTTTATGTAAGTGATAACGCCAATGCCATATTCATGTTTTAATAGAAAATGGTCCAAAAACTGTTATTTTAGCGAATTTCCCCTATAGGGAAGAAGCTATTACCGTAGTCGGCATGATGATAAGACCTAGGCCCGGGTCCATGATACATTTTCGTTTCAAGGTCCCCAGATACCAAAAACACCTTTCGTTCAAAACTCTATATATAATTTCACCCCTTTCATATAATTACATAAAATCCCAAGTTTTAGACGTCCTCGTTAAAACAGACTTGCACAATCTTTTCAATTTTTATTTTTATAGAGCATTGATAAATGATATATCTATATGATATTTTGATATATCTATATTGAATATGATATGTGTGTCCGAGAGTGCGATAACTCTCATAAAAATTGCTCGATTTTTATTAAATTTGGTACAAACATGTCAAACAACATTTATGACTTCAAGTTCGAAAACCAGCCAGATCGCTCTATCCAAAGGGGTATTTTTGGGGGAGTTTTGTACCCCAAAAATGTTTTTTTTGAGTTTGTATACATATCATACTTTACTAAATCAAATTTAAATTTAAACCATTCAATTTTGCTTAAAAATACGAAACATTTGGTGTTTTTATCATTTCTCTACGTCAATTAGTTACAGAGATATTGAAAGTGCTAAACACAGTGCGTTGTCCAAAGTTATTCTTATGTAGAATAAAATAATTGTATATCTCGCTTATTTATCAACTGATCCTCAACATAACTTGGTATATTGCTTTTTATCGTTGTGGTCTATTGATATTTGCACAAACAAATTTTTGCCGATAGTTCCCGTAGCAGCAAACCTGCATACTCAGCCGCCATGTTATTCTTATGGAGAAACATTAAAAATGTGATAAATAGTTTATTCATGAATGTATATAGATTAAACTTGGTATGTGGCTTTATGTGGCATTAAGATACATGGATATGCATTGGAAATTCGCTGATTACGCAGGTTTGCTACGGGTACATTAATTATTTAACGTCAAACTTTCTTCAGAAATCATTATTATTTATAAGGCCGTCAAAAAAAATAGCAGCTTGGTTCAGTATCTAGGTCTAATCTATTCTTAACCATCATAAATTTTAAAAATTTTGCGAACCTTACAATATGAGGTGAGCATCCTTATATCATTGCATAAAATCCCAAGTTTTAGACGTCCTTGTTAAAACAGACTTGCGTAATCTTTCCAATTTTTATTTTTATAGAGTATTGATAAAATGATATTACTATGTTTTTTGATGAAACTAGGTAATCCGGTTAATGTGTTTGTTGGAAATATGTGTTTGCATCTGCCATTTTTGTTGAGACAGGAGTTATTTCATGAATTGGATATTGTTATCTAATAACTTCTATGATTTTATAAGAAAATATATAAATAATTTCTGAAAATTTACGTTCTAATTTACAGTCACTTAAACACATAGTTGTACAAATAATATTTGTGTAATCTTTTAAACACCGATGTCAAAAAATTATTTGAATGTCTATGATATCATTATCCCAAGGTTTGAAATTATGTTGTTTTAAATACGATTTTTTTGGAGTTTATTTATTTTTGGGCACATTAATATTTTAAACAATGCTCATATTAGTTCTTAAATCAGTTAACTGCTCTTGAATGTATACATTGCCAAAGCAGGAATGGAAGCATGGTGGTTTACAAATGAGCTAGCATTGTTTAAAGTGTGGCGAAACATCAAAAGTGTGCTCTACATTGCAATAATGCGTTTAATACATTAATGTCGTGAGTGAATTGTACACGTACGTGATCCGTGTTGTTATAGTAAGCGATGCAAATTGTATACGTACATACGCTCGGGAGATTTTAACGTATGAGCCTTTAGTTTGTTTTTACAAAGGCATTACTTAACATAATAGTAATGTGAAAACAGCTGTTTTGAATACATGCATTTAGATGCTAATGCAGACCTTTTAACCCTTAAGTATTGTTTTGATTCCTAGGACAAAAAAAAAATTTGATGACACCTTTTGGTTAAGGTCATCGCTGTTAAATATGCATTGAACGAATTATTCAACTTGTATAAAATGAAAATTTGTGTAACAGCTGTTTGTTTGCAGTAGTAATAGCAAGATAGTAGCAACCATTTTATTGGTAAAAAAGTAAACAAAATTTAGCTTTTTTAAACTTGTTATCTTAATATTATTTTGGAGCCCTATAGGAATTTCATAAAATCCTTTTTTAGTGGTTACCTACGTTATGGAAAGAGTACACGTCCCAAATTTGCTTGCTGTAGGTGTAGAGGTTTGGTCTGGGGATGATTAGTTTTTTGTATTTATAGATATAAAATTTGCTTGAAATTTACATACGTTGAAAATGAAATGCGTTTCTTATATTTGTAGTACGTCCTAAAACGATTAAATATTTTTTATGATGAACAATATTATTTGACGAAAAATATAGTTCATCTCTTGGACCGAAATTGGCTTTTCTATCATCGCTTGTTGTCCAGTTTCGACTCCGCATCAGCCCTTAACCAATTAAGGTATAGAGCTCGTATAGAAAATCTGTACTCTTGGTTCTAGTGATAATATACAGTGTGCCGAGATTAGCTACTTTCGGTATCACATGTGAACACCGTAGAGATAATTTCCCACTCTAGATCCGGAAAAAACATCTGAAGATATTTCCCGCTTTGTTATTAGCTATGCATTCTGACACCAGCAGCGCTAGTATCCTGTAACTTTATCAATAGTAGTGGTGCATTCAAAATCAGCTGTTCTTAATCATTTGGTAGGTATAGCTAACGGCAAATGTCTGTGCGTATATATAGCATTCATTATTTAATCTAATAGCCCGTCCAAATGGGTCCCGTAAATTTTCATTTTGGGAGTTAAACAGCTAGCATTGCACGATTATAATGTGAAATAGAGTGCGAATTTTCATATCTCTCTAATAAAAAAAGTTAAACATGTAACAGTAACTCACACTAGTACATATGCAAATTCAGTGCATACATTCATAATCAGCTGATCTTATTAATTGATGAGGGAACGAAGTGTAAGGATCTATGCTTTAGAAAGTGATCCGGACCTAGTGATCAAATATACTAATCCATATACTGTACTATTGAAATGTATATAAACAATGTCAGCGTGGATTTCTTTTAGAAATAGATAATTTTCCAATTCATATGGAGGATGAAAAAAATATAGAGGTAGAGGATGAAACTCGACTAACATATTCGTTTCTCCAATAACTATTGTTACCTTATAATAATGAATTATTACCTCAATGTTTTGTTACTGAACACGTTGCCTACCAGTCCTAACACACACCTTACCACAGAGTTTGGTACACATGGGAAAACAGAGTTAAAAAGCTGCACAGTCACTAGTAAAGAACAGCTTTATGAAAAGCAGGCGTTAGTGTTGTCACAAAAAATATATACGCATCATGTACATGGGAGACATAAGGCGTGAATAAGTTTGAACCCAACGCTTATATTGGTTTGGACTGTACTATGATGTTGGTGATAACACGTTTCCTGTCAGTTTTGATACTAACACATTGTGTGACACAAAGTATTGAATGTGTTGATGAATGAATAAACAAATGGTACTGAAAAAATAAAATTTGAATATATGCTTTCATCTTGATTTTGTAGTATCGTAGGAATTAACAAGTATCGTAGGTGTTATTTAATCGTTAGCAACCAACGAAAAGTAGTGTTTTCTTTTCTAACCTTCACTAGAGTTTACATTTAGATGTAATGTTTTCCTTAACAATTAATTAATACTCCCTTCATCTGGTAAATGTGAATTAGTCTAAACTTTGTTTTCAAAATCCTTGATACAAGGCATTATGCTTTATGCCTGTAGGAAAATAAATTGCGTTTCTTGCTGATTTTTATATCAGATGACCAATTCTTATATTTTCGATATATCCTTTGTGAGAGAACTGCACCTCGTAGAGCATTATGATAATTACATGTGTCTCAGCGTCACTAACAGGCATGAGGATAACCCTAGTATAACCTTGTATTACTGTTAATTATTGACAGAATATCTGGACGTTTTGATAAATTACTTTACCTTGTATATTAGTAATTTAACCAAGGTATTTTTTGTTTAAAAAAAAATTTGGTGGTGAGTTAAATAACAATTATTATCGTAAATTATTGATTATTTTATATATTATAGATAAATAAATAAAAATATAGTTTGGTATAAGAACAATATAAATGTTTTCCCATTTTTCTTCATAATAAAAGTCATATTTATAGGTTGTAATCATTTATGCTAGTTATGTTAGGTATGTTAGTCGATTTCCACGAACGTACTCCACCTGCCAGTGTTGATTACCCAAACATGTCCAATGAGAACACAGATTCGGCTAGGCCTAAATAAATATTTGGGGTTCTTTTAGAGATTGTTATCAAATAAACCAAAATAGCCTACAAAACTCTAACGAATTTGAGAAATGTTCAGCGTATAAATAGAGGGTGATTGACCTCCGACTATATGGTTGCATGGCTCAATGCTGATAAGTTGTAAATATTTAATATTGTAAATATAACTAAGGTACTATTGTAATATTAGCAACGTTTAACTAAATACTTTAAAGTTCAGTTGAAAAAAGTATGATATTTGGCCAAAGTAGTAGATATAATATGTACATTTGTTACTCCAACTCGGTAAAATAAATAGTGAATCAATTAGGCGTTGAAATTAAAAAAAGATGGAGATTACAAACTACATGCCGGAGTGACCTATTGACTTCTAAGTTTGTACATAGTGCAAGGCTATTTATGTGGCAGTACTTTGATAGTTGAGTAAATTATGATGCAAGGTTGCAGTGTTGTTCACTCCATCACCAACTCCACAACACCAACAACACATGTTAACAGGTCCACTAAACTAGCAGCGAAGTGGATGTTCTGTTAAACTTAGATCCTCGATCAAAATCCAACAGCATTACAAGCAGCACTAAATATCCTTTGAAGTGAATTTGATGTTTAATATTCAGTATTATAATTATATACCGAAAATGTAAACTAATTTGTTCGTTCATCATTTTGTTTTATGAACGGTTTCCGTGAAAACAAAGCTTAACTGTTGAAAAAACGCAAACAAGCGTTACTTACATATAACAATACAAATTAACACTCAACCAATAACCAAGGATTTACAAGTAAGATACCTAAATGACCTGCCGTTCATTTTTAAAAAGCACGTATATTCAATGCACTAGATGGATACAAATAATTCGAATTTATCGAAGTAACTCCCCTTATCACTTAATAAAAAAAACATAAATTTTGACTTCCAACTGCCAAAACAAACATACGCTCTTGGATGTGGCCCAAAATGGTAAGGACGATCATTACTATCAACACCGTAGACCAGTGATTTAATATTATTTCCCTAACCCTAAACATGTTTTAAACTGCAAGTAATAACTTTTATATTTGTAAAATATGTATTTCATTAAATACACGTCAATTGTTTTAACAACACCATTCTTTTATAACTATGTAACTAATAAATTGACTAATTATTCAATATGCACTTTTTTATTCTAAATAATATAAGTACTACTGCTCAGAGAAATATGTATTGTTTTCTTTCATTTTACAAATATGACGCTTTAGTAATTATCAACACAGTTTGCTGATTATTTACAGTTAGTTATATTGCCTAAAATAAGAAACGTAGTTAACACCTATTTTCCATTCTATATTATACAGCAGCCTGTAACAAACATAAAGACAACACTCAAAGGTTCTGTAACAATTTGACAAATTAAAGTTTAGCAAATCAAATTAAATAACAACTACAATAGTACAATATATCAACATATAATGTTTAGCAATATAGGCAAACATTTATCAAAGGAAAAATATTTCGAAAAATGCAAAACAAAGGTTATTAGTGAAATGCTTGGTTGCATATCCCTGGTGATATAAGTGGGGACCTAACCTCAGCTTCGAATTATTCTCCTATTGGTGATCATAAAAAAATATCCAGGTGTTCTAGGGCTTACGAAAAATTTAAGAAATACAATAAATTTACAACGTATGTAAATTCAAAGCTCTTTAATATAATATTTAATTTAATATAATAGATAACGTTAAGTAATTATAGCAAACATGAACAAATGCTGCACAATGCAGTTATTAATTACTAGTACACCCGTTGCTCAAAAACGAGAAATATTTTGCTTTGATGACTATGTATTGCATCATTATTACCTTATTTGTATCGTTTATTCAATCCTTCTTGTCTCAACCTATTAATAGATGGGAGTGTGGCAACTCAGAATTTTTGCATCCTGATAAATGTGCCGAAACCTTTCCAAATAAATTATAACTTATTCTTTTCCAAAACTCTTTTTTTCTTTTATGTAACGATATTGGCTACTTTGCTGTGCCGTAAATACTCGCAGGTCTACAGTGTGCCAACTTTTTAAGTTCTGGGTTTTGAACAATGTTAACACATTTTGGGTAAAATGCCTTTGTTAATAAGGAAGGTTTTAAAACATTTTTCCCAACAGTTATGCCATGCTAATTTTGGTTCACATTTTATGGATATTCTGAAAATAAGGATGGGGTAATTTATTGTCATCCAAGACGTTAATTCTGATTCTCAACTTGTGACATCTTCTGATAAAGATCTGCTTGAAGCTGGCTTTGGTGATTTTATAATAATCTATACTTATTCTAAAATAATAAGTTAGAATATCATATTATTCTTAATAACATACCAGAATCAAAGTAGACGTTTCCTCAATTCAACAATCGTTTGGGAACTCACCCCACTGAATATTATAGTTATGTTTACCATCTCTCACTTACCACTGGACTGATAGGGCTGAAGTTCAGTAGGAAGATGGCTAATTAACTCAAATCAGAATAGGCCTACGACTGATCAAAATATTGTTTAGGGCTCTGTACCTCAGACCTTCATTATTCCCTTGTTAACTATCACACACCCAACTACTGAACTGATAAAACTGAAATTTATAAATCATACCTTACTTTAAACTTAAATTTTGTGCTACTTCTGTTCCAAAACTCATATGGGGGCTCTGTCCCACTGACGTCTAAAATCAAGCTTACCATCTTGCACCTACTACTGGACTTATGCATCTAAAGTTCGGGTGGAAGGTAGGAAAGTAGCTAATATACTCAAAGCAGACATACTCCTGATCAAAATACTATTTAGGGCTCCACCCCGCTGGCCAATATTATCCCCATGTTAACTACCATATACAAGTACATAACAGATAATCCTGAAATTCCACTCAAACCATGTTCTTTTCCTCTTCCGAAAGTTCTATGGGGCTCCACCCCACTGTAATTTATGTGTTGTTATGTTTAGTAACAAATGTATAATTCTGGAATGATGGAGCTAAAATTTGGAAGGAAGATAGTTACCTGAGAATATAACCTACAACAATTATCCATACTGAAAATATTTTGGGGCTCCACCTTACTGGCTTTCAAGATGTGCATGCTTAAAAATAGTCTGAGTTAACCTCATGGGTTATTGATTTAATTTTAGTTTCCATGGTAACAATATTTTTACCTGCGGGAAAATAGCGGTAGTCAACGGTACCTAATAAAGAATTGCCAAGTGAACAAAGTCGTACCGGGTACCAGCTAGTGTCATATATTTAAACAATAAAAATAATAATACTTCCTTTAAAATCAATTACATTAACTTTGATCAACATTTTTAAACAACAATTTTTTGAAATGTAAAAATGTGTGATTTTTGTAATAATTCAGCCTTAAGACTATATTTATTATTATTTAACATTACGTTCCATGTGCTGCACTCTTGAATGCTCGTCATAAACTCACTCTATCATTAATGCAAACATTCATAATCATTATTATGTAAATATTGCCTTACTTTTCCAGTAGTGACCATGTGTTCTTGCTGATAAATTGTGTTTACTCTATCCAGCTGTTTGAACATACAATTCAAAACCAATGTTTCTCAATGTAAATCTTATTGACAAATTACGAAATTTAAGGCCAGCTGGGCCCTCCCCTTAGGTTCGATCTTTATGAAATTTGAGCACAAACAACTTAAGAACAAGGTCTATCGAACGATACCAAAAATATCAAAATCAGTTGGAAACTGTAGGAGAAGTTCCAGCCACAAATAAACCCCTAGCATATTTAAATAAGTATAGATTTATCAAATAATCTATGGTTAAAGTAGTAAATTGTTAAGTAGATGCTAAATTATCATACTTATCATTGTTTATCAACAAAAGCCTTATTTCTGTAATGCAATGCACTTAATCAAACAATACCCATGGATGTACTTCACCGGTCTACTTTGATTATGTAAACCATTCACTTCAATGGAGAACACACGCCGTCATGTTGTTGATGCACGTCTGATCTGGATCAACATTTGGGTTGCTTTCAGAGCTTGATCTCAAAGAGTCCAAAATAGCCTCCCAATCTCGACTACTCTTTGGAACTGTTCAGGATACCAAATTGGGTCACTTACCCGAGATAAACAATCAAACCACTTTTGTTCAAGATGAGGAAGTATTATGTATGGATAAAATCAACATTTACTTGGCAAAAGCTATATTTGACACACGACTTATGTATTCTTTAACGTAAACAATAGTATTTCATCTTTTTATATCAAGATCATTATATTATTTAATTATTTCTGCTTGAAATTTTTTTCATATCAGGTAAATTCACCATATGATCATCTAGTTAGTGACGATGGGCAATTAAAAAAAAAACTAATTTATTTTATTTGCTGCTAAAATATTTTAGGACAGCTTCTATCAGAATGTTTTCAATAAATTGCATATTTCATAATAATATTAACAAAAACATATAAAGAAAGAACACTATGAAAAATGGTTAAATATTATATATGATTAAAATACAAACTTATTCACAGAAAGGTTCTAGATAATTTAATTAGTTTAAAACAGGACATCAAAGGTTTTTACATGATTTGTTACGAACCTTTTAATTTATAATCTTCCCTAGTTTTCTGCTCAGACGAGTAAAATATGAAATGGATGAAGATATTTACTTTTTCCCAGAACATGCTGCATTAAACTAATTTCGAGATCCACGCTCTTTTTACTCGTGTTATAACTTGCAGTTCCTTTGAGAATAATTCCAATTCCTGGCCTTTGTCAGGAGTGATACTTTGGGTGCGGTATAGCTTTAGAATATACCACCGTTGCAGCAAACCTGCGTACTCGGCGAATTTCCAATGCATGCATATGTTTTTCATTAACACATAAAGTCACTTACCAAGTTTCATAAAAATACATAAATAAATAAATGATCTATAGCATTTTATTTATTCTCCATAACAACAACATTAGGGCTAAGTACGCAGGTTTGCTGCAACAAGGATCACAAAATATGCATTTTTATGCAATTATCAATATAACTCAACCAGGTGAAGCTACATACTAAGTTTTATTAATTTATGTTCATAATTAAGGGAGATATACAAATTTACTTATTCTCCATAAGAATAACATTAGGGCTGAGTATGCAGGTTTGCTGCTCCTGGGATAACCAAAAAAAAATCAATTGCTTGTGCAAAGATCAGTATAACACAACTAGTTGCAGCCACACCAAGTTTCATCAATATAATTTCATAAATAATCGAGATATAAAATTTTATTTATTCTCCATAAGGATAACATTGGACAACGTACTGTGTTTAGCACTTTGAATATATCTGCAACGGTTGGAGGTAGAATCACAATTTAAACACCAAAATGATTGTTTTGTAGAGCTGAATCGATTTGTAAAAGCAAATGTGAAGTTTACATTAAAATGAACTGAGGAAAAGCCAAAAACCTTTTTCCCATAAGATTAACATGGGAGATTTTATGAGAGGGTTTTTGGATTTTCTCCGCAACCACTTAACTTAGGTTAATAATTCAAAATACTATATATTTGCTTAAGCTCTATAAAATGCTCAAAACCAAAATTGAGTGTTTTAAAAATTTTAGGGTGAAAAGTGCAAAAATTGATTTTTGGAAAATTTAAATCCCCCATATACCCCCTTTCCCATGGTTCGATTTTTCTGGTTTTCGACCTTAAAGTCATGAATGTCACTTTACACATTTTAGCCAAATTTCAACAAAATCGGACGTTTAGTACGGAATTAAATAACTTGAAGTATTCACTAGATTATAAATTACGCAGTACCATAGTATAGTAGTTTCTTTATTTTGGGATATATTTAAATCGATCTATCAAGCTTTAAACATGTCTTCGCGAAATTGATACAATCGATTTATAAGAAACCATTTTTTTTATTATTGAATTTTACGATGAATGTCAAAATTTGAGTTTTTCCATACGTTACTGCTAATTTTGTATCCTTTGTATTACCAACAAAATTTTTTTTAAATTGATACTAAGCCTTTAAAAATAATGAATAATAATATTAATTTTAGTTTGTTTCGCCTACATTAATTATTAATAATAGTAGTGGTAATATAATGGTTTTACGCCAAAAATCCACTTCTGGAAAAAAATGGCCGAAAGTAAAGTAGTAAAGTATCTATATATAAGTATAGGTATAATGATTCCCTTTTTAATACAAATATAAAAAGACAATCTTTTTAAATTATACAAAGAGGCCTCGTAATAAATATTGTGAACTTAACTTTGAGTTGTTTAATCTTATTATTTTGTCCTTTTATAAGATAAACTACTGTTCAAGATAACTAAAGGGAAAACACTTTCCTCTTTGGCGATGTAGAACTTAACATGTTGAGTTTGGCAATATAAATGTTAAGGCTGTTTGGTGTGAGTTGCAAAGTTTTGATTTCAAACAGACGGGAATAACCTCGCCACACTCTGACCTGTGGCTCTTTAACGTAACAAGTAGAGTATCTTGGGGATGATCGCACAGCTGTTCCGAGGACATCTTGTCAGGTCGGATAACATAAAAGAGCTCACCCACCGAGCTGGCTGTTGAATGAGTTTAATTAGTGCAAGGGCATGTTGAAAAGGAGTCGAGCTTTGAAATAAGAAGTGTTTAAAGAAGAAAGGTCTAGATTTGTCAAAAAAAGGTTTGTAGGAAGTATGAAGCATTGCAAGAAGATGATTTTACAATGGTTAAGTAACCTTTGATGATGGAACGACTTAGGGGATTGGGATTTTCTATAAAACTGGGCTGTATACAGTTAATAAACATTGTTTACGTTTCTTATAACACCTAGCAAAAGTGGGGGAGGGGAGAGGGGTTGTCTCCGCAATCCCACTCCCACTTTCCCTCATTATTATTGTTTAGGAGTTGTATTCCACCCACATCCAAACTTTACCTTATATTCAGTAAAAATTCCCAATAGTGTGATATATTAGTCAATAAATGTATAGACCTACAAAGAGTTTAAAAATCATCAAACAGTATTTTATTACCAAAGCATACCAATTTTAAGATGAAAATATGAATAGTGTAGGTGAATCTATATATATATTTATTTATTTATTTATTTATTTATAAACGGTAAAACCGTTATGCAGCAAAGAAAAATTATAAATTACAATTTGGAATGTTTTATTAAGACGACTGTTGATATTTAAAATTTGTATAAACTAATACAATATTTAGGCTAAACATATATTTTTATTTGATTGGGGTACAATCCACGGTGTGATTCTTAGTAAATCTTTATTTGTGGTAAAAGGTAAAAGCCGTAAATTTTGAACTGACTGACACATGGTGTTCTAAATGTGTACAACGTGCAGAGATATTTATGTGGCAGCACTCTGTTACTAGTGTTGCACATGATCCGTGGTTGAAGTGTTGTCCATTCCATCATAAACTCCGCAATATCAACAACACGTGTTGGCAGGTCCAATAAACTTGCAGCAAAGTATATTTTCTAGTGAACTTACGATCCTCAATCAAATCTAACAGCAAATCATCCAGCCCGAATTATTGTTGTGAATTCGTTTAGTGAGCAATATTTATTGAGAAAATTATGTTGTTATTGTGTAATTGAAAACCTAATTAATACTTTATAATTTTTTTATGTTTGATCTTCTCGTAAAATATAAATGTTTAGCACCTGTTGACATTAAACAAGCTAATTTGTACCAACATGTAAGCATAACAATTAAACGTTTTTAAACCAAACTTTCAAGAAACATCTCGAATTTGTTGCATATATATATATATATATATATATACAGGGTGTTCATAAAATTATTGTGCTGTTTTTACTGCTAATAGAAAATGTTTAGACAAATTAAAAAGTTCAGGTTGGTTCAATTGGATTATGCAGCTAAAATATTTCTATTTCCATTAATTGTTTTAAAATAGTATTTGTTAATATTGTATTTTGTAACAACAAATGTATAGGTTTCGATTATTTACCTTTTCAAGTTATATTTCAAGGTGGACAGGTGTAAAGGTGGTCTCATGTCCAGGCCTAATAGAAGTCGTGATATTACTTCATGTGACTTTATTTGTGAAGATATGCGAAAAACATATTGGATTAAAATCTCTTTTAGCCAAGAAAACGACTTAATGTGGGTCATTTAAGATAACAAATGTATTGGGCAGTATCCAGTTATAAAGAACATTGCACCATGTGTTGGTTGAACCGTGCCAACGTTTAGATGTCTGCAGATCTACGCATGGCAGACATATTAAAATGTTCTAGAACCTATTAAACTATTTCTTATGAGGATTTAAATAAAACAAATACTTTTACTGTACGTTTGATTAGTATTTAATGCTGAAATTGCACCATTGTTTTATAAAATCCCTACACGTTGTACGAGTTAGCATTTTTTAATATCAAGAAGAGTATAAACTTATGGTGGTAAAATCGTCATAACATAATGTTTAAAGGGCAAAACAGTCCAATAAAGTTTACTTTCAACTGCCGAAACTAACATACACTCTTGGATGTGGCCCAAAATGGTTGGGAAAGATCATTACCATCAATATCGTACACTCCTCGCTTTTAAGTGTTATACCCCTAACACTAAAATCTGTCGCAAGAGATAATTGTCATGTTTTTTATTAATAAAGGTCCATTGTTTCAGGAATACCACCCATTCAAGATGTATATTTTATTAATATTTTTAGCAGCCATCAGTCATGTTTACTTATTTAATAAACGGTATCAGGAAACTGACACATACTTTCTCCCTTTTAGCCAAACTTTAATGACAAAAATATTTGTTATTTACTAAATATAGAATATGAAGTATAGATAAATGTACAGAAAATTGTCTAAAATAGTTGTTTTCAGAAATATCCACCCAAATTGCTTTTTTGGAGGCACTGTAGAGTCCGTTGCTACACACAGTAGTTTTGAGAGGGGAAATGCCCCCTTGCCCCCCCCCCCAGTGTTAAATAGCAACACATTTCGAACATCATCTGCTGGTCAATGCTAACTTGACCTGCATATAAAATTTTAATGAAATTGATCAGTAAATAAGAGAGAAATAGTTATTTTTGTATTCCCCATAAGAATAACATTGGACAACGTACTGTGTTTACCGCTAAATGAAAATTTCAATTTTCTCCGCAACTAGCAATCGTAGAATAGTAATTTAAAATACTAATTTATTTAGTTTTTTGAGCTCTTTTTAATGGTGAATAGTAATCTTTTTTAACATTTATGATTTTTTATTAAAAATCAAAAAAAAACAGAATTTTTGATGTTTTAAGTCCTGTAATATCTGAACCCGAATTTTTCCAGAAATGCGGGTGGTGTCATTTTGTTGGAAACCTAAAGTTCTACAAACCACGAAAGTTTCATCAAAATCGTTAGAGCCGTTTTTAAGAAATTTGGATTTTTCATGTTTTTTTGGCGGTTTTTGGGGGATAATTACCCTTAAAAATCAAAAATTCAAAAAAATGAAAAAATACCTGGAGATATCGTGGATTAGTACCTACATACCAAATTTCATAAAAATCGGCCCATAGGTTAGGGCTCTAGCTCTGTAAACATCCACACAGACACACACACACACACACACACACACACACACACACACACACACACACACACACACACACACACACACACACACACACACACGGACACACACACACACACACACACACACACAGACAGACATCACGTAAAAACCACTATTTTGGGTTCAGGGAGCACCAAAACGAATATTTCCACTAACAACTCAAATTCGAAAATTTTTACGAAAACAATACTTTCTCCATATACTATGTATAGGGGGAGAAAGTAAAAATATAACAATTTTAGAATGTTTGCAACGTTTTATCTCATACTGAGAAAGAATTAATATTTCAAGATATTTTAATTTAACCTGTTGTTAAGGAAAATGTGACCATACTAATAAGATACTAAAATAAAAATAAAATATTTTACAGGTAATATAGCAAAAAAAACACCGAGAAGTATACCGTTTGCTTCCCTCTCAAAGTTTACTGTCTCTCCTTACAGATACTGTTATATATTGACAATCTCCCCTGTTCCAGACGGTGTCAGTAGCTGTGTCAGTCCTGACGCTGACGTTTATCTCTGTAGACCGCTGGTATGCCATCTGCTTCCCTCTCAAATTCAAGTCCACCACCAGCAGAGCCAAAACTGCGATTTTTGTCATTTGGCTGTTGGCTCTTATGTTTGGTAAGCAAGTAGTAAAATATATTTCCGTCGTTTATATTATTTGGGAGTTAAAACGTAAGATACCAGTTGTTACAGCTATTGCATTAATGAAATATGATTAAGTAAATTAAGATATTTGTACAATCACACTGAGTGATTGACAAAATTGATAATGTATATAGAAGATGTTAAATAGCATATTAAAAAATTAAGCGATTTATATTGCTCATACATCGACCACCTTAAACTCCCATGAGATAAACCCATAGATATATCTTATTTGTCCTGTTGATAATCGATGCTACGGAATATATTGGATAACCTTTTACCAATATATTTATATGTCTTGTTTTTGTCATTTCTTGTGTAAGTGAATTCAATTTAAACTTAAACTTATCATGAAATATTGCAAAAAATATTATATATACTACATATTTTGCAAAGAAAATTGTTTTAAACCAAACTAATAATAACAGTAAACGGTTCGTATACTAAATATTTGAAATTGTACACCAATTAACTTTTTTTAAGGAGTAGCAAAACATAGGACACCTGGCAAAGCTCTCTCAAGGTAGACATTTGATTTAATCAGGGACTACGCTATGACACGTGAGAAACTTCAAGTTAACGAGGGTTTTCAACCAGTAATTCAGAGTTTTATTATATTAGGGTCCTAATAATCCATTTTCTCTATTCGTTCATGAACTAAGACCGTTACACTTCTCTGGCAGGGTATATATTATGTGAGGGTGAATAGCGTGTAATATATCTTTATGGAAAAATAATTCAATGTCTGTTACATTTTTCATCAACATTCAATAATCATGTTTATATCTGACAAATTTGAATTTGATAATACCATTTATTAATTCCAGTGCATACTTTTTCGTTATCAGACATCCCCGAGCTGATAGTCCTGACCACAGTCAAGAAGGACCTGAAGGTAGACGTGATCTACTTCACTCAGTGTGTCCCTTCGTGGTCCTATCAGGCCGAGATGACGTTCAACACCCTCAAGATTGTCCTGCTGTACACGTTCCCACTCCTGTTCATGTCGGTGGCCTACTGTCAGATAGTCAGGGTCCTATGGAAGTCGGACAATATACCTGGACACTCCGAGACCGTCAATATCCACACCCAGACCAACATTGCTTGCACCAATTGTAAGTTATTTCAAGTTGTGTAATTAAAAATACTTCTGTCAGCATCAAAATAACCTCTATTATAATCCGTCTGATGTTATTGTGCAGTCGAAAGACGATTTTAAATTCCCCGGTTTCTTCTATTTCTCCACTTGCCAACCAATTATTACCACAATCACCTGATTTATTGTTTATCTGATGGTACTTTGTTTACATCACATTCGATGTAAACAAAGCTACGGCCTGTGTGTTGCTATTATAGATTTGGTCTCGTCCTTTTTGTATTTACGTTGTTGTATTGCTATTTTTAAATTATTTGAGTTACAAAAATAAATGAGAACAAAATATGCAAAAACTGTTTTTGTATTTGTACCTATTTTTACTTGAAAACTATCGCAATGTTTTTAATAAAACCCCTAAAAAGCGTATAAGAAGAATTGCATGCTAGCCAAATCAGCTGGCTGATGTCGGTAATGTAGAGCAAATTATGGGAATTCGGGACAGTAAGTTCCCGTGGTGAGAAATCACATGTTGAATTTCACCCGCACATTAATGTCAGACAGATTATAGTTTCTGGAAGGAATATAAATTTTAAGTATCTTACCATATAACTTTTATAACACCTAAAAATTACAAAATGACATGTTTACAACTTATCAACTTATCAACTTATCTTCTCGGTTAAAAAAAACAAAAACCAATTAAATTAACTCTGTAAGTTGTAACGTGCAATCACGTGTTGCAGCTTCGCTCATAAAAATATTAACAAACACATCACCCATACCTTGCGACTAAAAATATTAAAGATCGCAATTCTCGAGGGCTCTAGGCTCTAGCCATGCACAATAATGCTTATAGATAACTTGGTACTAGGATGCTGCATTAGTAAAATCATTATTTTGCAAGTTTGTTCTTCATACCGTCCTTGACATTAGCGTGTGAGCCTTCAACTCCACAAAAAGTGTGATACAATTTAGCCTTTCTTGTAGCAAGCGAAAAATAATAACTTTAAACTAGAAACGGACCACTTTCCTGATTAGCCTATAGTTTTTTTAACCATGGCTAGTATCATAACTTCCTACTGAATATGGTTAAGAAACATCAGCTGCAAAAAGGGGATGAAATTAGACAATCACATTTTAGCGATGTAACACAGAAGTTTTACTGTCAGTATCTTGAGCTGTCATTTTATTCAAATAAGTTAGTGTAAAAGAGAAAGAGGAGGGAAACCAATAAATTTACTTGAGATATCTCATCCAAGACGGTTCATGTCTCACATATTTACTTGTAACTTCCCAAAACATTGTGTAAGGCAAAGATAGAAGCACGATCAAATTTGATATCATTTTAAGTATTTTTATGTGGATAACTCTCTGAAAAATAACACTAAAATTGTTTTCGATTTTTAAGTGGTATATAAAATGTTTGGTTCTTTTATTATTAAAGTAATCAGGGGTTTATTTACGATTGAGTGATTGCGAAACAGTTTGCCAGTACTACTGAAATAATTGTGAAATGTTGAGTGGTATATACAGTAGTTCGTTAGAACCCTTTACTCTTAAAATAATCAGAGGTTTTACTGTTTATATTAATATGTGTATTAAAAATAAACCTAATTATTTTTAGTGAAAAACCCCTTACGCCCTTACGAAACCAGGTTTTATGTTGCAGCGAGGACATTTTATACATTGTATTAGGCTTATTTGCAATTTATAATTCCAAATTTTTGTGTTTGTCAAATTAGTTGCATAACCAGAAAAACCTTTAAATTGAAAACTAAACTAAGGAATAGCTACTACTGTCCAATAAAGGTAGTTATTAACTTTTAATTTTGTTTTTTCAAATGCTTTTTTAACCTCCTCATTCCAAATAGTATTCGTCCTTCTAAATTGTGTTTACCAGTTAATGTTTATTACAATTTATATAATAACAAAGCGTGAACAAAATATTGTAACGCTACCAACCAAAAATAAAATATGTTGTTTATAGTAGCCATTTGGACTATGGCTCACGTGCTTGGCATAATATACTAATGTAAATTTTCTACCTTCCAATAAAACAACAGATTAAATAAATTCAATAAATCTACGTGAAATGTACTTGAATAGTACACAATAATGTATATAAGGAATAATCACACACACACATAAAAGTAGGTTCAGAAGAGGTTTACAACATATTGACTACAACAATATTAAATTATCATTTGCTGTCTTGTAATGTTGCAGCTCTCAACAAGCGGCGCCTGACATTAGCCAACACCACCACCCAGGGCCAGCTGCGGTCTCGCCGGAAGGCGGCCAAGATGTTGGTGGCTGTGGTGGTAATGTTCGCCGTCTGCTACTTCCCCGTGCATCTCCTCTCACTGCTTAGGTATGTCCTGCTCACTCACCGACTCACTGAGTGATCGGACTTATAATATGTACATTACGAAAAATAAAATTCAGATTCTTTATTGATAAACGTTATATAAATTGATACATGCAGTAACAGGTCCTGAATGAAGGTGCAATACAATTAATTATGCTGATATAACAGGTCGTTAAAACTAAAACTATATATGTTACTAGCCGACCCGTTGCAGCTTCGCCCGCATAAACTATGATAGTTGCGTGTGCTGCATTCTGGGGTTAGCTCGTGGAACTACTATGAATTTTCATCAGCTCAAATCAAAGTGAATATATAGGAACTTTGGGACCCAGCGGGGAAATTACATAGGGGAAATTTTGTAATACCGTTTCTTAGCAAGCACCTAGGGCCAAAGAGGAGGCCTTATAGTTATGGAGATTTCGTGATAGGTTAGCCAGTCAGTCAGTCAGGGGTATTTGGATTTTATATATTAAGATTTCATAATTTACACAACTGCGTAGTTAAACAATAAAAACATTATCGGTAACACTTCATCTTCCAAGTTTGAGATACTTAAAATTCAGAAAGTGAATATTGTCTTTAATAGAAGGATTTCTTTAACTTTTCTTATAAAAGTGCTGATATTTTCCTGTTTTTATTACTGAGATAAGTAGTTTCAAGTTTAAAGCCAGCATTTAGGTAGCTATTTTCAACTGCACTTGTTCTATGAGTTAGATGGTAAAAAAGATGTTTATTTCCAGTATTATAGGCACGATTGGATATAAATGGAGAGAAATTATCTTGGTTTTATTGCACATAATTTGATATATCAAAATGTATAAGTAATTAAAAGTTAAAATGTGCATTCTGATAGGTTTGCAAGGAACTCTATAGCTAGAGCGAACAATTAATCTAATAAATTTTTTCTGAACCAAGAAAACCTTCATACTGCAATGACTGCAATTCCATTACCAACAATGCTGTCTAAGAACAGATTAAATAAATAAGGAATAAACCTTTTTGAAAATGCTGCCTGAAATGCATTGAGGTAAACAAGTCATATGTAGAAGATCGTAATTTACTTCAAACAAATTCAATATTGGATTGTTTAATGGGATGTAAAATTATTCATTAGACGAAAAATAAAACATTACAATATATACAGTTTTATAAAATATAGTTTTGTCTGTTGAATAAATAGAAATGTTTACTGTTAAAATACGTTTTGTGCTCATCAGTTTCAGATGAATTATTTGAATAAATTCATGAAATTCAAGAAACAAATTGGATATACATACATTGTATTTACGAAAATTGCAAGAATACATACAAAATATGATAACATATATTAATTACTTTTGATTAAAGTAAAACATACAACATTTTAAGCCGATAACGCTTAAAATAGTAGTTTGTATGAAATTTTAGATTCAAGAAACTATTCATAAATTATAATATTAAAATCAAAAATTTGGTTACTTTTACCTAGTTATTTAATTATTTAACTTATCATTCTATTAGTAATTAATAATTGATTAATTAATTTATTAGTATTAGACAGTAAGTTAGAGTCGTAATTTATACACGATTGCTAACTCAAAATATAATTTGTTATTATTAGTTCTAATAATTTCCTGATTGCCTGCTATACAAAGAGACTTATTTCATTCTATTTTAAAAAAATCTAAAGGGCAAAAATGTAACGAAATAAAATACTCCTAACATTAAAAGGGGATCACTCCTAGACATTTTGCCGAGAGCTATGCCACTTTAACAGCGTCTTAAAGTATAAAAGTTGGAATCAGATGTTCCTGCGCCTAAGGTCACAGGTTTAAGTACTACATTTACAACTATCTGAATTTTTAAAAACCACAAACGGTTGGACTTAACAATATTTTTGTCTAAATTGCGCTTTCCATTTTTAATCACCACACTGAAGGTGTATAAAGGATTTACATTTCCTTTGTCTAGAACAAATTTTGTAACTATGAGTCTCTCAACAAATATAATTTGTAACAATGCATTATTTTGTTCCATTACTTATAAAGTCATAAACATAGTTCATATTAATTTATTTATTAGACTATCTTTACCGAGGTAAAATTACCTCCTTGATCATCCATGACAGTAAATTGACAATCAAACGTAGAGTAAAGCTCCAGTAACCACCAGTTTGTGACTGCAGGTACACCTACAACATTCCCCAGAACGACACCACCGCCGCCCTAGCCATGATGTCCCATTGGCTGTGCTACGCCAACTCTGCTGTAAACCCGCTTATCTACAACTTCATGAGTGGTATGTTACATTCCGAGTAGCTTCTTCAGAGTTAGAACAAAGACTTACGTATTAAGTCAGCTTAGCGATGAACATAATTTTTAGGAATTCTTGCCAGATACCTTACCGAATTCTTTGGGGTGTCACCCAGGAATATGTATTGAGTCATAAGGAGTTGGTTTTATATAGTTATGCCAACATAGTATATTTTATATACTCTGTATCTTCCCGGTATAAAATAAAATGCAGATTATTATCTTAGGGAACATTTTAAGGAGATAAAAACAAGGGATTTTGTAATTATCTAATTAATTGCAGTACGTTTTTTTAGCAAATAGAAAAGCAAGAATATTTCCTGCTATCTTCTATTAGATAATTTAATATTTTCATTCCTTTTTAGGTAATTTTAATTTTTAAAATCCCTTTATTATCTTCATCGGTACAATTGGATGCAGTACTGCTGTTCTAAAGATTTAACTATGGCTAAAATAAGCTTAAGATGTACTATACTGTTCTTGTACTCCAATGAAAAGTAAACTTCATATTCCAATCCCAATTTCACCTTTATCTATTATCATATACATGTTTTAACGAAACTGTCTTTACGTAATTTATTTAGGATTTAAATCTATTGGATACAAATATAGTCAAACTTGTAAAATCATATCTAATTTTGTAGAAATTGGAAATTAATAACATTTTCGGTAAAAATGTTGATAGCGGTTTGTTAATGGGTTAAATTTATTTAAATATATATATTTATGTCCCACTGTCTTTAAATTTATTTTATAGAAATGCCATTTAATCATAAACAGTATGAAATTTAGTAAACGATAGTATCATTTTTAAGGGTTATATATGATCCATTATTAAAACATAAACGTATTGGTATGAATAAAGATTATTCTGTTCCAAACTTTTGAATAGGTTTATTCGAATTGAGTAAATGCTCTAGGATTTATGTGCCAAATCATACATTTCTAATAGCTTAATATCTGGTTTATTTTGAGCTATACCGTAACTTTACTGACATTCATCAACGAAGTGATTCTAATTAGTAATTTACCACGCTTTCCGCTGGATCTCCAGTTGTTAATAAACTACTACCTGGCTTATAGTATAGATGTAAGCAAATCATTTGTTGTTCATTGTGGAATAAACTATTTATTAATGTATGATACTCACACAGAGATAACAAATATTATATTAGCTAAAGAATACATTGGTAACTAAGATGCTGCACGCCTCTGCCGAAGCCCAACAAGTGATACCCATACAACTCATGTTCAACCTTTACTTCTCTCATTTTTATCACATCCTGTCCACTAAGTAACTCTCTTTTTTGTCTGTTGGTAGGGAAATTCCGCCGTGAGTACAAACGCGCGTTTCTGAGATGCGGGGGCCAGAGTCCTACAGTGGGGCTGGTGGGCGGAGGCATGCAGCATCTCAACGCGTTCTCCGAGTCGCACAATAACAGCATGTACCACACCCCGAGGCGCGTGGCCACCACCACGTTCACCGTGTCACACAGGATACCGGAGCGCCACATCACGTGGGACAGTGACAGACAGTTCTAGCTGATAGTGACCCAGCACTTCTAAATGGAGTGCGAGGCCACATGGGCTGGCAACAGACAGTCCTAGCTGATAGTGACTTCTAAACGGAGTGCGAGGTTACATGAGCTGATGACAGAAAGTTCTAGTTGATAGTGACCCAGCACCTCTAAACTGAATGCAAGGCTACTGGGGCCTGTGACAGAAAGTTCTAGCTGATAGTAACCTAGCACCTCTAAACGGAGCGCGAGGCCACATGAGCTGGTGACAGACAGTTATCTGTGATAGTGACCAAGTCCTTTTAAACGGAGCGCGAGGCCACACGGCCTAGTGACAGACAGTTCTAGCTGATAGTGACCCAGGACTTCTAAACGGAGAGAGAGACTACATGGCCTAGTGACAGACAGTTCTAGCTGATAGTGACCAAGCACTTCTAAACGGAGAGAGAGACTACATGGCCTAGTGAGAGACAGTTCTAGCTGATAGTGACCAAGCACTTCTAAACGGAGCGCGAGGCCACATGGGCTAGTGACAGACAATTCCAGCTGATAGTTACTACAAATAGTATGGATATATTATCATTCGGGACAGTGACAGACAGTTTTGGCTGATAGAGACCCAGCACTTCTAAACGGAATGAAATGTCACATGGCCTAGTGACAGACAGTTCTAGCTGATAGTGACCAAGCACTTCTAAACGGAGAGAGAGACTACATGGCCTAGTGAGAGACAGTTCTAGCTGATAGTGACCCAGGACTTCTAAACGGAGAGAGAGACTACATGGCCTAGTGACAGACAGTTCTAGCTGATAGTGACCCAGCACTTCTAAACGGAGCGCGAGGCCACATGGGCTAGTGACAGACAATTTCAGCTGATAGTTACTACAAATAGTATGGTGATACTATCATTCGGGACAGTGACAGACAGTTTTAGCTGATAGTGACCCAGCACTTCTAAACGGAACGAAACGTCACATGGCCTGGTGACAGACAATTATAGCTTATAGTTACTATAAATAGATAGGAGATATTATCATTTTGGATCGTGACAGATGTTTCTATCTGAAGCACATCTAAAAAGAGTGGTACCACATCACATGGAACAGTATCAGCCAATTCTAGCTAAAGGTTTTCCAGCAGTTTTTAACAAAATAGCGACCACGCCATACTGGGCAGTAACAAACAGTTTTAGCTAATAGCTTTTCAGCAGTTAGTTCTAACCTTAGTAATACTCACATCACAAGTGACAGTGTCTGTCAGGTCTTCGCGATAGTTACCCAGCACTTCTAAATGGAGTGGTACCCACATCACAAGTGAAAGTGTCTGTCAGGTATTTGTGATGGTTACCCTGCACTTATAAAAGAAGTGGTACCCACATCACAAGTGATAGTGTCTGTCAGATCTTCGCGATAGTTACCCATCACTTCTAAAAGAAGTGGTACCCGCATCACAAGTGACAGTGTCTGTCAGTTCTTCGCGATAGTTACTCTGCACTTCTAAATGGAGTGGTACCCAAATGACAAGTGAAAGTATCTGACAGATCTTGGTGATAGTTACCCAGCACTTCAAAACGGAGTTGTATCAAAGAATGGCTTGGAAATGTCTGAGTAACCACGAAAACAGCCAATGATGTCAGTTACTGTGTAGTAGAGTTTACTAAGACGATTTTTGAGTTTGAGTAACAAATTTATACTATACATTTGATTACTATGAGTGTAATATATAATCATTAATATTTATTTTTCATCTTAAAATCGGCGGAAGAAGTTAGAATAGTCATTCACAAAACATTTGAATGCGTTTTATGTAACAAATATTTTTATGAACGAGTAACGTGCGCTCATCAACTGTCGTTATTTTCTTTATATGCATTAATACAAACGTGCGTAACACAAAAACGCATTAACAATCAATAATGATGGTGAAAAACATACTAATCGTTAACAAATAAGTAAAGGAAATAACCATACTTAACTACAATTGAAGAATTAATTCGAAACTGCTGTTTTTGGAACCAAATAAAAAACTCAGTAGAACTAAAAAGATTTATCATTTTTTTGGGAAATTTACTACTTCTATACAATTTTGTTCTTGGCTGTTCGTGTGCTATACGCGCATTCAGTTTTGTTAAATAAGGTACTATTCTCAGTTCCTTACTGCTTAGGAAAGCTTATTGTAATGTTCATATGAGATGTTAAAAATAACATTAGTTGTCTTAGTTGAAGGTTGTAAGATTTAAATAAATGTCTTCTCAAAAATTAGTTTTTGACGTACGATCTGGACTCAAATTAAAGCAACCACAGAACATTCCACTTTTTAAGAGTGTAGATTTTGTTTCACAAACATAAGTGAAATTATGTGATATTTTAATTTTTTCGTGACAAATATAAGTGTTAATATATAAGCTCAATGGACGCCTGGAGTAATGAACGAAATTATTTGTAGTTAGATCATAGGTTTTGTGGAAAAATATCTTTCTGTGATTTTAGTATGGACTTATACGTTTATTTTACGTTCATAAAGATTTATTTGATAACTGGTTCTTTAAAGACTATAACAATATCCTCAACTTTATGTGGAATTGAGTTTTGTATTCTTATTAATATATCTTTAAGCAAAACATAAAATCAATTTGTACGTTTATTTGTAAATATAATTAAGTTAAAAAGTGAGGTTATGTTTTTTATATAACTTTAGGCTTAATTCTATGTTATTATGCTACCCATGAAATATATTTAAAGCTCATGAAAACTGTTAAACAATTTTCATACCCTTATTTAAAAAAAAATTAATTGTAAAATTATTAATTATTAATTAATTATAAAATTTAATTAATTATTTTGAATTGGATTAATTGTATAAGTATATGGATAAAGGATATTGATTAAAAACTTTATATGTTTAATAACTACTTTTATTAGTGATGTTATTCTAAATAAAACTAAAATATTGAAATACATTATTTCTTGTATGTTTTTGTAGTAATCAGATACCAACTATGCTCCAAGTTCAATAATATAAGTTATTACAAAACAATACAATTGTATTGATTAAATACTAGATTGTTATCGTATTTAAAAATGTGAATTATTCTTACCTTATCATATGATATATTACGAATCATGTGATAAGCATTTAACTTTTAAATCATTAGCGATTAATGTATTTACTGTATTGGTGTTTTAGAATATAAGAACAAATTGCTGTACCTGATGCCCTCTGTGAAACTAGATTATAGTAGGTTTTAGTAGGTAGCTGATATAATGAAAACCTATTTTAAGGCACAACATGTGTGTTAGTGAAGGCTGAAAATAAGATTTGGGCGGAGTGAGAAATAATTTTAAAATATCCTCACCGTTTACGTTTTCGCCTGCTGCTTTATCTGCTTGGCTCGATATTGAAGCCTTTTTTTATAATCCTACTTTAAACAACGATATTCTAGCACTTTGTAAGGTCCTATTTTAACAAACCTATACCCCTTTTACAGCGTTTATCAATAAAACTCTGTTTTTAAAGGTTGGTCCCCCCACTTTAAGAGCAAATTGTTCCTTTTTAGTATTATTTGTTTAGGCATAGCTTTGTCCATTTTAAAAGCCTTTTCTATTTCAATGATCGCCTTCCATTACTTAAATTGTCTAACACACTCACGTGAGATAAGACCAAAGGGATATAATTTTGAAACAAATGCATCAACTTCAATCACATGATTTGGATAATAGTGTTATAATTGGTAATAATAAACTTAGATTTTCAGTCGATATATGTTTATAATTTATTAAAGGACATTTTACTGCAACTAGCATTGCTGTTGAACCGTGCTTGTTGAATGTTGAATGTTTTACGTAATTAAATAAATGTGTTTCAAAGTCTACTGAGATGTTTTTATCGTAACAGAATTGTAAATAGTTGTCTAGAACATATTTTTCACGGATTAAAACGTATTTTTATACAGGAATTACTTTTATAATAATAACGCGCACTCTGAGGGGAATTAACGTTTATATCTCAATTCGTCATCAAGTTATTTTTCACAGTACATATATTTATTTATAGAACATACTGTATATGCAGTAGAAATATTGAAGTTATTCCTGTTTTAGTTTGGCTATACATTAAAACATAGGATACGTTGGCAGGTATCCATTCACATATACCACTACCAATTCTTTTAAATACTCACAAATATCTTCTCTTATGTATATTGTGAAATTATTAAGTAGGCTAGTATGCATTACTAGTAGGCTAGTTTTTGTATAACTGCACTTACATCCTACCTCATTGTAATAAATCATCTCTAGCTGTCACTGGCATGGTTTTGTTAACCGATATATTGATATTACATATTAATCTCATTAGTAATGTAGTCATAGTTTAATAGTTATTTTTAGTTATACATCAGATTCATTACACTCTATAATACTAAATTTTATATTCTGGATTAATAATGCGTGTTTTCCGATCTTAGAAATAGGTTTTTATACTTTATAGTTTAGTAGATCTGTTTGTATGTACTGTAGTTGTTGAAGGGACAGTTTCAGTATCAAATAAAAGGGAATAATTTCCGTATCGACCTTTAATAGTTTTCAATTTAATTATTATAAATTTTGAGATGAAATAAATCGCACATTTGTAATTTAGCAAAGAGATGTTTTATATTTATTACTAGTAGTTGCCCGCAGCTTCACTTGCGAAAAATTAAGACACATTAAAAATACAAACCTGACCAGCAATATCAAATCTTTGTTTAGTTTTACTATATAACTTTAATTGCCCAAACCGACAAACAACTACAGCTGGTAATTTTATAAATGATTACCTCCCATAAGGTTTGCATTATAACTTACAGGACCCGTGGGGAGGAGCCCTAAGGTTGGGTGTGATCATTATTAGGTCTATATGTTAATGTGATATGTAAGCTATGTTTATGCAAAACTTTAGCTAAATCGGTCCAGGAGTTTATCCGTGATGGAACTCCAAATATCCATACATGCATGCAAACAAACATCCAAACTTTCACATTTATAATAGTTGTAGGATATTTAACCAAAATCCCTCAATATCGGTTGTTATAGATTTTTTTTTACTTTTGGTACCTAATTGTTATTGATTTTAATTCGTTGTTAAGAATAATTATTATGAAAAGTCCCATGACTAGATCTTAGTTTATGATGTTAAAACATGTTATGCAAGAAGATTATTTTATAAATGTAATAAGCATTGTCGTTATTAATACAAATTTTCTGTATTGATGTATCGAGTATTTGGTCAATGTAGTGTGAACTGGTCTTATAGATGTAAATATTCCGTTGTGTAAAACATTTCCTAGATGTAGTAGGAATTTTTGAGTGTTCATAATATTTCCGCTACAAGACCATCAAAGGCTGTGCTCATAGTTTTCTATATAACCAATCAAAACTCATTCTAATTACATAAAGTCCTTGCATTTGCCTTTATTGGTATATGGATCATTACAGTATCTTAGCCCAGTAAATAAATTACGAAACGATTTTAAATTTGTTGGTTTTATTAGTCCCTAGTTATATGACCAATGTTATTTCATTTTATAGGAAATTCGTATCTTATAAAGTGCCAATCAAAACATTTAAATAAATAAATAACAATTTAATTGGAGTTACGTTATTTAGATTTTAGAAACTTATTATTATTTATGATGAAATATTTTGTTCCAATTTGAATTACTTTCAAATGAATATTATAGTAGCTTATGCCATTCACTAGATATTTAATAAAGCTTAATAGAGTTTTATATATCTTTTCATTATTATCTCAATAAATTAGAAAAGTAAATATTGCTAATTTGTATTTACTAAACTATTTTTACGGACGGAATTTAATGATTGTATATGTGTAATTGTATTAGATATCATTATCAAAGCTAGTAAGCAAAAGTTACATCATTAGTTTTAATATAAAATATAAGAGATGATTGAGAGTCAGAAGTTTTAAAATAAGAGCTCAAAGGTTATAGCATATCATGTTATAATTTAGACTAATACGTCTTGGATTGTAATCTTAAAACTAGAAATAGATGTTTTATATTGAAATTAATCTTATTTTTTTTCATTCGGTGCTTCATTGTGTAAAAGACTGAACCTTTTTCCCGCTTGTAATCATAAGTGTAGTGTAATAGTTGTTATTAAACTGTGGAATTTCCAAAACAATGTTATTTTCCTACGTCCATTTTCCTCTGTGTGTCTCAACGCTTTTGGGGTGATTTAGCGTCATAGGGAACGGCCCAAACCAATATCTTCTTTATATCTAATGTTGAATTATCTTGAAAAGTGCAAATAAATAGTATTAAAGTCATAAGCTAGATCCAGACTCGATTCTTTACAATTGTATTAAGCATTTTATTGAATTGATCTCGTGAACCTGGCAACAATCTTGTGACAGTAAAGCAAGCTTTACAACCATACTACCTATATGGGTCTCTATCCTTAAGAGAGCTATTAATTATTAATATTTTACATGTATTTATTTTATTTATTTACAGTGTCATGTTTACGTTTTAAGTTAGACCTACTTTATGTATTCGAGTTGTCAAGATGAAAATAATTAACACTGCACTTCTTTCTTAAGAATAATAAATCAAATATTATCTTAAGCCTAGATATGCAATAACTGAAAAGTAAGCCCGGCTCAAGAGATAATGCTTTAGGGAAAATTTCAAACAAAGAAATTATGACTGTTGAATTATTTGAAAGGAAGTTTGTTGAACATTCTAAGCGCTGTATAGTAAGCTAATATTCCATACAACACCAGATGATTAACATAATGATTTTTGATGAAGATTTTGTTTTCTATGTTAAAGCATAGAAGGCTCATATACATACATATATATATATATATATATATATATATAATGAATTTGACGTTATTAATAAATAAAATATAAATAAATGTTTGTATGATTGTCTCTGGCCAATATTAATCACGTTACGTAAGGTTATTTGTTATATAAAAAATCATCTTGCAATCAATTCAATGACTCCAACTCAAAATATGTGATTGCATAATTTAAACTGAGAACTGAAAACATCGTATTAAGGGCAAATAAAGTAGAATAAAACCGTTTTTAAAGATCCAACACATGATCTTTTTACTTTATAATACCATTTACTATGGTTCCCAAGATATTTGCTGAACCTTTTTGAGAAATTCCTAACATTAATATGTAAGTTAATGTTTGACTTGGCTGGGGGAGAAACAAGCAGTTGAATCTTAGACGTGTTTAGCAAAATACCACCCTCAAACCACATCATCATCATCATTGTTGCAGATTAGGAAACCCCAGCATAGCTGCTAGTCATATCTTCCACAAGCGGGATTATTGCGCAGGTAACCGGAAAGATAGGATATAGAAGGAAAGGAAAGGGTGGGAAGGGACGGCAGCCAAATTGACCCTTCAGAGGGCCAACTCCCGTGCCCCTGTGACAGCTGGGATGAGGCTCTCAAACAGGGGACCCTCATTTTGCCCTCTAACTGGTCAACTCAACTGACAGGGTATCCATGTACAACAGCCAGGGACCATTTTTTTCAGGTTGGCAGGTGGGGACCAAACCCGGAGATTCTGTCCCTAGCCACTGCAAATGGAGGGACCACCAGTGAAAGGGAAGTTTGTCATAGTGGACAGCCAAAAGACTTACCATATGTAATGACAACTTCATTTGCTGTACCCAATGTCAGCCTCAAAACTGGCATTGGGTACAGCAAATGAAGCCATTACCAGTTTGGCATCTAGGTGACTCTTCATTCAGCAAAATACAATCCTCAAACCACTTTTGCAATTCAATCGTCGTCAATGAGTTTTCAAGTTACCCAGAATTATTTCTCCTTACTGTTAGTGTCTCAACACACAACGCAAAGATGTCTGAAGCCGCCGAAGCTCCTAAATATAGTTCTTGAAGGTCATTGACATGGAAAGCAGAGGGCCCAGAACTGGACTCTGAGAAACACCTCTGACAACCAAATAAGATAATTGGTGAGAATTGCCCGAACTATCCATGTAGATTAATAAAATCTAAAGCTTTCTCTCTGATCCTGTATAGATCGAACCTTTGAAGAGATGTATAATGGTTTACGCAATGAAAGGCTTCACAAAGAACCGGTGATATGCGATCTACCCCATCTAGTGACTCTATAACAGTCTATGAAATGTTAGATACTGCATAGTCGTTGATTTTTTTCTTTTCAATTTCGAACTGATTTAAATTTAAGTTTCCTGTTCTCAAAGCAAATCCATTAAACCTTTATAAAATAAGATGTTCAAGAACATTATATTTATTATTTAGTGGCCTATAACGTTAAAGGCTTCTTCAGATGTACTTGGAAATGGAAGAAATTAAAGGATACAATTTTGTAATTAAATATTTGAGAGCCAGTTGTAGATTTTTTGTTAAGTCACCTGGTATATTTACTAAATGCTATTGAAAAGCTCCGACATTTCACTGGGATCAGGCAGTAGCCCTTTCAGTCTTAAGTTGTAATGAACCTTAAGTTATCCTTGGGTACGGATTTTTTTTGCTTTTTGGTATTTTTGCTTTATTTTTTGTATATCGTAATCCTATAAATCCCATAGATCATCCTCTAATTTTAGTAAGTAATGTGTTGATTATTCATACGTATTATAGAAGATAAAATTTTCAATAGTAAAAGCTACTATCCGACTGTGAGTTTTTATCGATTAAATGCATTTGTACTAAAGATACTTTATCTGCGAAAGGTTACATCTCCCCCTCGATTTCACCGTTTATTATTTGTGCTGGGTGAATACGATCCAATTTACGTAATTTTCTCACTTTACCTCAGTTGCTTTAGGATATCCTTTGAAAAGGTTACCTGCAGATAAGTAGAGTGACATTCTACTCCATCCTTTTATGCTGTTGTTGATACTTTAAGTTGTGAAGTATCAATTTACTTACTCAATATCATTCTTGTAAGAACGTATTGTTACTCTAGATAGGTTTGA
Source organism: Allygus modestus (assembly GCA_963675035.1). Taxonomy (NCBI): domain Eukaryota; kingdom Metazoa; phylum Arthropoda; class Insecta; order Hemiptera; family Cicadellidae; genus Allygus; species Allygus modestus. The sequence goes on along the minus strand of OY776114.1, from coordinate 139,790,585 downwards.
ATGCACTACTTTAACCATTCCAAACTCGAAGAGAGTAGCAGAATTGTAGTAAAATGTATCTAGTAAAGGCAATCATTATAAGGGTTTCAGTTCAGAGCGTATGGATGGAGTGGGCTATGGACAGGTTTAAATCTGCTGCGTAACAAAAATAGGGTAACAACACCTTTGGGGTTTTTATAACATATATTACAGTTGATATAGGTTTGGCATCTCGCTAGCCTAACGGTAAGCGTCTTGGACTTCGGTTCAAGGGGTCACGGGTTCAAATCCTGGAGTGTAGGCCTACACAAGAATTTGAGGAGTTTGAACCGCTTCCCTAAAATCGTGTGTGTGCTCTTTTAATACAAATAGCGTTGGCGTTCAAATAGAAAAATACCCCCGTCGCATCAAACCTGCATACTCAGCGAATTTCCAATGAATTATAACATAACACATTAAGCCACTTAACAGGATTCATAAGAAATATATTCACAAACAAGCGATATTTAAAATATTAATTATTCTCCATAAGAATAACATTGGGGATCAGTACGCCGGTTTGCTGCAACAAGGAACACAAAATAATGTTTTTTTTATGCAAATATCAATAGAACTCAGCTAAGTGAAGTCACATACCAAGTTTCATCCATATACATTCATAAATAATCGATATATAACATTTTAATTATTTTCCATAAGAATAACAAGGGGACCGAGTACCTAGGTTTGCATCTACGGGAACCATTGGCGAAAAATTGTTTTTTTTTTGTGCAAACAACAATAAACCACAGCCAGATGAAACCATATACCAAATTCCGTCAGTTTATGTTCATAAATAAGCGAGATATACAATTTTTCTTTTTCTCCATAAGAATAACATTAGACAACGTACTGTGTTTAGCACTTTCAATATCTCAGTAACTAATTAACGTAGAGCAATGATCAAGATACCAAATTGTTTGTTTTTTTTATGCTGAATTCAATGGTGAAAATTAAAATTTGATTTTAATAAAAGTTACATGTGAAAACCCCAAAAAACCCATTTTTGGGGTACAAAACCCCCCCAAAACCCCCCTTTGGATGGTGCTATTCGTCTGGTTTTCGAACTCGTTCAAATAAATGGTACTTTACACGTTTTTACCAAATTTCATTAAGATCGGACCTTTTTTACGAGAGTTATCGTGCTTACGGACACACACACACACACATATATATATATATATATATATATATATATATATACATATATAAAAATTTGAACGAATGGTGTTTTTGGCATCTGGGGACCTCAAAATGAAAAGTTATCATGGTCTCGGGCTTAAGTCTTACCATGAGACCTACGGTAATAGCTTTTTCCCTATAGGGGAAATTCGCTAAAAAGATGGGGTGGAATTTGTTAAGAGTTTACCAAAAAATACGTATCCTCGGTTGTATTTATTTAATTATAAATACCGGTACTGACAGCTTTGTGTAAAAACAAATAACATAAATTCCTATATACTGAGTCAATATTATAATTTCCAGTTCCATTATAAAACGTGTCTAACATACTTTACAGCACTATGTGTAACTGACTGACTCACTCACTCACGTATACGAATTCTAGACCACTTCTAAACGAGCTAGGAATGTGGAACTAAGCGTGCAAGTACTTTATACCTTTAAACTCCCGAGAAAATTTACAATATTTAAAATCTCCAATTTTAAAACATTTAATTTGTATTTTTTCAATCGGACATTTTAACATTGGGTTTATGGAGTTTCAAATCAAAGTAAAATAAATCAAAACAGATGTAAAAAGTATCCAGTAAACTATCAAAGTAACTTCCACATGTTAGCGTTTAAGCAAATGATAGAACATTTGAATAAAGATAACATCTTGAGTGGATGCGTCCCAAATGAATCAGAATAGTATATATAACAAATACTTGTAGGGACATTGAGGTATAATAACAACTGGAGTGACCCAAAGTGGGGGTTTAGGAGCGGAGCCCTCAGCGAGCGAGGCGAGTAGCATATAATCCTTCATCTATTTTGGCATCAGTCTTTAAATATATTACATTCAGGTTTATTATCTCTTATAAGAAACTCTTATGGTGACATCTAATGCCATGATGTGCTAACAAACAAATATATTTTCTAAGTCTGCACTACGGGGATTTATGATATAAATGGTCTTTAAATTAAAATGTAAGCCTATTTTTTCTAAATATATTTAGTACCAGTTTATGTCATTTATATAAAAAATCTAGGTCCAACCACCTTACAGTTTTATCCTTCATAATACAGGCAATATAACATTCAAGCACCCCATAAAAAACTCATATGGTCGCGAACCAAGAAAAACCATTGCCAAAGCAGCTGTGGGAATCAGCTGCTTCTTAGAGTTAAGTTTGTATACCAACCATTCCTTCATCCCAAAAAATCACTAGCATTGATGATGGAAAGGTCAGTTAGAAAGTTTTCTTTAGAGGGAATATTTGAGGGGGCAGGGGCTCCTTAAACATCCAACAGTCACAGTTATATGTATTGATACCTATAAAAAAGGTTACAAGTTGTTTCTACAACTCGTAAGGTCGGCGGGAACAAAATTACATTCTATCGCTGAAGCGGAAATAACAAGGAATGTGTATTGTGTAGGTTTCCGAAGAGGAGTAATGGACCCTTGGATCCAACTTATTGTTACTGTACAAAACAATTTTCAGTGTGTAAGATCAAAGTACAGTATTTAGCCTAATTACCCAGTGATTTCCATCATTTATGTTCATTTACAACAGTATCATGTTAAAATGATCAAAAAAAGTATAATTAATTTTCTTTTGGGATAGAGTTATGTTGAAGTACCAATGGACCAATCAGTTTTACTTTTTATAACTGGTTATAATTAGGGTTAACAATACCAAATAATATCATCGAATATAATTTCAAACAAATGTACTTGCTCAAGAGTTTTTTAACTGAGATATTTAAGGACAGAGTTGCAGAAAAAACATACGTAATTGAAGTCCAGACTCCTAAAAAGTTATTAAATAATGTATAAATTGTAGAAAACATGAATTTTTTACTTTGATATTTGAAATGTTGTAATATGGAATTACGTTTTTTTCTGTAGATTTAACCGAAATAAAAAAAAAATTAAACCGAAAACCAGATTTTACTTAACTCAAGTAAAACGTCTCTGTTACAATTGGACAGAGAAAATTTCTACCACCCTCCGTAATTTAAATAAATTATTAAATTTAGCTAAATGTAATTAATGCCTAAGCTAAATTAGCGCTGTTTCCCATTAGCTAATGTCTGAAAATTAGACTTAGCACAAATGTTTCAAACTAACCAAATAAATTAACTGATTTTACTAAACTGATATCCAATAAAAAATATGTAATTCTAAATTACCTAGACGATTTATTTTTTTAATTCTGATAATTATTAGGCATGAAAATATTTATTAATGTTATTCATTTATTCATTTATACAATCGGAATTAAAAAATGGAATAATGCAAACGTGAAACGAATATTTCATCTGTCAAAATCTACTATAAGTATACTTGACTTTACATGAAATTTCCATCAGATCACAAGGGGATTTCCTATCATACTTCTTGTCTTACTGTAATACATTAATAAATTATAAGCTACATATAAATGACACTTTTCTTATAATATTTCATATGAATGAATTTTAGTTCATTGTCGAACTTCCGTGTGGGTTTTTAATACGTAAGATATAAATATCTTGTTTTTGATTGTATCATTTATAAATGGTAAACGTTATATTAGTATTGTTTTAAATATTATTCTTGATATTTTTGTTTGTGTAAAGTTAACTACAGTCTGGCATTGTTACTCCTTTTGTATTTTTATTTGTTGTATTGATCAAACATCACAGGGAGCAGCTTAACATGTTGAGCTAGACTGAAGTATTATTTTGTTTTTCATTAGCTTTATTTTAGTTTTACTGACCACACAACTGGTTAAAGTGGTCTGTTTATTTCCAACTTCTCCACTGTACTTGTTTTGTATTGCTTTTTAAGGAAATAAAATCATTTACCATTTATCATTTATCATTTATCATATTAATTTAATTATCTCCTAGGTAATACTGTTGTATGTAAGTGAAGTCAAAATTATTACATAATGTACTGATTTTCTTGTGGTAGAATGTAAGGAGGATACTAAAACAGTGTTGATAAACGTAAAATGTGTATTATTATGGGGGACATAAATATGAATTTACTGAATCATGATGTACTTAATGACTTATATTTAAATAGTTACTAGGAGCTGGACTGGTACAGTGCGTAGATAAACCAACTAGAGTTACAGAAAACGGCATTTCTTGCATTGATCACGCATTTGTACGTTGCTGTGACGTGACCGCTGTGCATGCAGACATACTGTAAACCAGTTTAACAGATCACTACGCCACCACCCTCACTAACACACGCGCAGCCACTGCCATCATGCCACAGACTTACCTCTACCGAGCGCACTTAACTGGCAGACTTGCTCACACAGACTGGGGACCCGTCCTGAACTGTTATGACCTAAATTTATGCTCTAATAATTTTCATAGTATAATTGAGAATGCCATGAACAAGGCTAAGTAACCGACTATTTTAAAATCAACTAGATATAAAAGAATAAAGCCTTGTATAACTGACAGCTTAGTTAAATCAATAAGGGTTAGAGCCAAATTAAGTAAAGCCAATTAAAAAGGAACAGTTTAACATTTATTTAAAAAATTACCATCGCAAATATAGGCAAAATTTAAGTCGTTTGTTAAAGAGGGCTAAAGTAGATTTTTATAGAGCAAACATTCAGCAATATAATCGGAATCCAAAGTTATTCTGGGGCTTTATAAATGAACTAGCGGGCAGGAAAATTAACAAAGATTCGTTTTCTCTTGAAACATTTATTTTTAACGCTCCTGCAACGCCAAAAATTATTAAAGATCTGGTTGCGGATGATTTTAATAATTTTTTAAACTGTTGGAGAGAATTTAGCGAGAGCGATAGACCCAGGAGGGGACCCGGTGGTTAATGACGCTGACTGTACATAATTTTTTCCCTAAGAACAGTCACTGAACAAGATATCTTACGTCACATCACAGGACTGCGAGATGGCTCTGCTCCAAGATTGGATAGGATCTCGGCCGACATCCTCAAACAAAATTCACAGTTCTTCTTAAAACCACTATTGCACTTAGTAAATTTAAGTATAACGACTGGGGTTTTCCAAGTATTTTTAAAACCGCAAAAGTCCTCCCATTATATAAATTCAACGATGCTAATGATAAAAATAACTTCCGACCGATTTCATTACTAGTGTATTTTCCAAGGTTTTAGAACGAATAGTAAAGGAGCAGTTGGTGGAGTATCTTCAAAACAATGCGATTTTATCAAAGGCTCAATACGGGTTTTGGCAAGACAAACATATTTCGGATGCAATTTTTGATGTTTGTAAAGATATTAATTCTTCAATTACAGAAAGCAATCGGACGATGTTAATTTTTTTGATTAAAAAAAAGCTTTTGACTCAATTGATAAGAGTTTGCTTTTAAATAAATTGGAAATTATTGGAATTCGAAGCATCGCCCTCACTTGGTTTAAAAGTTATCTATCAGAATGTTCTCAGGTTGTTTCGATTTGTGGGGTGAATAGTGACGCAAAGCCTATTAATTACGGAGTTATTCAAGGAAGTAATTTGGGACCAACTTTATTTTTTATTTACGTAAATAATATTACAAACCTCAATCTGAATTGAAATATTTATCTCTTTGCTGATGACACAATAATTTTAATCAAAGGGAAGTTATGGTTGGATGCCAGATCCAAGGCACTTGGTGATCTTGCACAGGTAAAAATGTGGTTTGACCAGAGCATTTTGTCCTTACACGTCACTAAAACTAAGTTTTTCTTATTTCCCTGAGTTATATTACAGATTACGATTTGGAAGATCTTAGTATCCATTGTTGTGGTAACATACTCAATAATGGTTGCAACTGCGAACACATAGAACAGGTTTCTAGTTATAAATACTTAGGAATTTGTTTTGACTGTCGAATGAAATGGTTATAGCACATTGCCTTTCTTAAACAAAAACCACGAAGATACATGTATGCATTTAGACAGTTAAGTAGCATTTTAGACTAAAGGGAAGTAAAATTAGCTTATTTTGCCTACGTTCAGTCTTGCTTTCTTTTTGATTTCTTAGTTGGAGAGCTTGTTATCCCTCAACTTTAGAACGCCTTAACATAATACAGAGAACAATTTTGAAAGTAGGTTTCCAAAAGACGCGAAGATACTCAACCGAAGTCCTTTACCGTCAAATGGGATATTAACAGTCAGGCACCTTTACATCAAATTTTTGCTAATCCATTTTTTTAAAAACTTCGAAACAATTTTCTCACCAGTTTCTCACCGGCATCTCACAAGATATTCACAAAACTTTGAAATTTCCGTTTTACAGCTCAATAGATCAATTTCATTAACAAACTCTTTTTTCGCAGCTCAGCAACTTTTTCGAAATTTAAGTCAAATTACAGAATTAACAATCACTTCAACTCCCCTTAAATTAATATCTTTAAAAATTGCTCCAATAAATTTGTTCACACTATTGGTATTGATGAGGCCGAGGCTTTTATCAGGCCAAACCTTTCCAGACATACCAGACAAGGTACGCAACCCTTGACAACCCACCCCCAATCATAACAAGTTAGATAAACAGTCGTTGGTTGTTGTTGTCAAATTTTATTCATTATTATTATTTATTTTAAATTTTTTGTATTCATTGTAATTTTTGTAAATTACAGTAAAGTTCAGTATTTTGTATTAATGTTTTAGTCTTTCCTCAGCTAAATTTATTCCAAATAGATAACAACTCTGGCTTACGCACAGGCATCTGCCCATGTAGGCCTATTCTTTATAATATGATGGCTTGAATTTAGTTTTTAATATACATATTATTAGCATCTGATTCTGTATTTTATTGTAAGAAAAATGGGATGGATAAAAGTTTTTTAATTTTGTTTCATTTCATTTCGTATACAACATTAAACGAATTTATTGTCATTCAACGACCGGTAATCACCAAATTCATCAATGTTAGTATAGTTACTTACGTATTAATAGCGTAACGTAGGTTTATCTCGCTCGAGGATAACTATCATCGTGAGAAGCGTAGTGGGGCGAGGTATTTTTCCAAAAGCTAGGAATACACTTTACACTCCAATATCATACAAAGTATTTCTTACAATTTTGATGCCATACAACATTAAACAACTTTTATCCGTTTTTATTGAATTTACAAAAGATTATGACTATAAACACGGAGTCATTTAGCTTGATCCAAAGCATCAATCAATCAACTGATTACTACCGTCAGTGAGAGAAAAAGTAAGTCGCAGCGAGCGAAAAAGACTTTTTCGCTCGCTTGACAAAAAACAGCTGTTTTACGATATGTTTTAGATCGTAGAGAACAATTTTTTACGTGATTGTAGGAAAATATATTTTCCTATGTGTTCTTTTAATATATAAAATACCTTTCGATCTAAATTTTTATGTATCTTTCCCAGGGAGGTTCAGGAAGGAGTTTGAGCGCACGTTCGGCTGGTGCGTGGGCCGCAAGCCTCTCCACCTGCAGCACTTCCCTCCCCGCACCTCCAGCACCTACACCTGCCAGCTGACCCAGGTCACGCCCAGGTCAGAGGTCATCCCCCTCAGCGTCTCCTCCATACCGGACTGTGACTACTGAAGGTAAGCAGGTAGGCCTATCAATAAAGTAAAGTTCTTTGTTTAAAATTATTTGTGTTGATGGTGAGTTTATGTTATTTAAGAGATTATAAGTGGACATTTTCCATTACAGTTTATTAAAAAAGAGGTTTCAGGACGATTCGGGATCTGGAATCTGATCCCTTCTTTAGATGATAAAAATACATAGAACATAACAAAATGTCTCAGAAGTAAAAGCAAGTTTCACGACGTTTCGGGATCTGGAAATCTGATCCCTTCTTTAGGTGATAAAAATACATAGAACATAAAAAATGACTCAGAAGTAAAAGCAATTTTCACGACGTTTCGGGATCTGGAATCTGATCCCTTCTTTAGGTGATAAAAATACATAGAACATAACAAAATGACTCAGAAGTGAAAGCAATTTTCACGACGTTTCGGGATCTGGAATCTGATCCCTTCTTTAGGTGATAAAAATACATAGAACATAACAAAATGACTCAGAAGTAAAAGCAAGTTTCACGACGTTTCGGGATCTGGAATCTGATCCCTTCTTTAGGTGATAAAAATACATAGAACATAACAAAATGACTCAGAAGTAAAAGAAAGTTTCACGACGTTTTGGGATCTGGAAATCTGATCCCGAAACGTCGTGAAACTTGTTTTTACTAATCAGTGATGGAAAATGTCAGAAATAATCACTTAAATAACGAAGTAAAGTTCGTGCAACCTTCCGGCCAAGGTGTTGTCAGATAGTTCAGGTCATACTAGTGCTTCTGACCTTCGAATCATTTTTAGCCGGAACCAACGGCTTAACGGTGCCTTCCGAAGCACGGTGGCAGTCTGAGTTTCAAAGGTCAATTGCATTTTACCGGGAATTGAACTGTCTTTTTGGTAATAGGCCTGTTCTCAACCCACTCAGCTATGACTTCCACTAGTGAAGAATTTGATGAAGAAAGATTAGCCAACATAATACTAAATAAATCCAACTTTGTTTTATTTTAACGCAACAAGTATTTTAATTCGAATCATATAAATGATTTTGAGGAAAGAGGAACCTTCTTCACTTATTTTAAATTTGTTGGAATCGAACCTCTAACCTTTTTAACCAAAGTTGAATACGTTACCCGCTAAGCTAATTTGTGTACTGATTGTTATACTTTTAAAGTGGTTATTTGTTTTATTTAAACAAATCATTATAATAATTAATTTGTTATTAAATTTAAATGTATTTTTAATTCCCGTATTGTTTTGATGAAAAGTTTAATGCCATATTTGAAAAGAGGAGAAAACTATTCGTGTTTTCAAGTGAGTCCTTCTGAATATCAAACATTAACAATATTTAAGCTACTTTTCCAATTTTTTTATTGACAATATCCATTGGTCCTTCTTGTTTCAGCATATTTAGATAATGGATGATTATATCATTTATATTACGTTATCTTTCGCAATTGTTCAAGACTGGGTGGGGTTATAGTCAGTGTTTTATAGGTTTTATAAAACATACAAGTATCGAATTAATTTGTTGTAATGTTTACTCGTCTCGGAGAGTTTATACGTTTTTACTGAAACAGAATACATTAAGAACTCGTCAATAACCGTTTTTTACTTTCTCCCCCTATACATAGTATATGGAGAAAGTATTGTTTTCGTAAAAATTTTCGAATTTGAGTTGTTAGTGGAAATATTCGTTTTGGTGCTCCCTGAACCCAAAAAAGTGGTTTTTACGTGATGTCTGTCTGTGTGTGTGTGTGTGTGTGTGTGTCCATGTGTGTGTGTGTGTGTGTGTGTGTGTGTGTGTGTGTGTGTGTGTGTGTGTGTGTCTGTGTGGATGTTTACAGAGCTAGAGCCCTAACCTATGGGTCGATTTTTATGAAATTTGATATGTAGGTAGATCCACGATATCTCCAGGCGTTTTTTCATTTTTTTTGGATTTTTGATTTTTAAGGGTAATTATCCCCCAAAACCGCCAAAAAACATGAAAAATCCCAATTTCTCAAAAACGGCTCTAAAGATTTTGATTAAACTTTCGTGGTTTGTAGAGCTTTAGGTTTGCAACAAAATGACACCACCCGCATTTCTTGAAAAATTCGGGTTCAGAAATTACAAGACTTAAAACATCCAAAATTCAATTTTTTGGATTTTTTATAAAAATCATAAATGTTAAAAAAGATTACTATTCACCATTAAAAAGAGCTCAAAAAACTAAATAAATTAGTATTTTAAATTACTATTCTACGATTGCTAGTTACGGAGAAAATTGAAATTTTCATTTAGCGGTAAACACAGTACATTGTCCAATGTTATTCTTATGGGGAATACAAATATAACTATTTATCTCTTATTTACTGATCAATTTCTTAAAATTTGATATGCAGGTCAAGTTAGCATTGACCAACAGATGATGTTCGAAATGTGTTGCTATTTAACCCTGGGGGGGTAAGGGGGCATTTCCCCTCTCAAAACCACTGTGTGTAGCAACGGACTCTATAGTGCCTCCCAAAAAGGGATTTGGGTGGATATTTCTGAAAACAACTATTTTAGACAATTTTCTGTACATTTATCTATACTTCATATTCTATATTTAGTAAATAACAAATATTTTTGTCATTAAAGTTTGGCTAAAAGGGAGAAAGTATGTGTCAGTTTCCTGATACCGTTTATTTATATTACTAATAGTATATTCAACAGGTCGTTGTTTTGATTCCCAGAACTTTAAGAACCCGCCTTTATTAGTCACTCATAACAAAGCATTTCATTTTTTTATGTTTAGACCTTTTTGACCTTCTAGGAAATAGAGAAAAACATGAATTGTGTTTTATTAGTTTTATTTTTTTTACCGTATTTATTGCACATCTTTACAGACGGATAGGAAGTTGTTTCCTGGTCACTAATACATCTTTTGATTTCAGATCCGGCATTGTCAGCTCTGCATCACCACAAGGTCCACTCAATTATGAACACATATTTAACGAATTTCTACGTAAATGAATGTATTTTTTTTAACTTACTGCAATGTCAACCTAAGACTAGACTTAATGACACCACTTAAAACTTAGAAATATTCTATTTTTCTAACGTTTTTTCTTGCTATTATCATTGCCCTAATTCTCTACGTATGTTTAAATGTGAGACATGTATTTCAAGTAAAGTAGATGTCTAGGAACTCCTAATTATTCGACACAGGAAATACGGAAATATACAAATGTTTTTTGTTTTGTTTTGGTTTTCAAGTGAAATCAATTATAATTATATTCCAAAACTTATGCATTAATAAGTTGTATTACATTTTTACTGGTGGATATCTATATGAAATGAACAAGACAAAAAGTTATACATATTTATAGGAAAGGTATTCAATTTATACAACTAATATAAAAAACTCATCTAATTTTTCTTAAAAACAATCATAACTTGTGCAATCATTAAAATATCATATTTATGAAACTATTCCGTTTTCTATTTCCATATAATCATGTTCCAGTGACTTATAATTTATACTGACATTTGAGGGAAAACTATCACATTAACAAGTTACCATAGAAGTTGTTGTGTATTATTTATTTTTAATATAAATATTTATTTTGTTTTTAGGTGTAAACATAATGTATTTATGTATCTATATATTATTGAGTTGTTTTTTATTTCAATAAACATTGAAATGGAAAAATGTAGTGTACCTATTATTTCCTTGCACCCTTGGTGATATATTCCACTACAGAAATAAAATGAAATAAAATGCACCAAAATACATTTGCTTGTAATGCACTATCTCTGTACTATTATTATTAATTAGGTTAGTCAAAGACAAGATTTCTACATTGAACTCTAAATATTGATGTGTATGTACAAGCCTATGTAAACAAAATTTACAACTAAACAAAATAAAAGGGTGTTCTTACAATTAATTTTGTATTTCACTTGTAATTCTACTTATATGTATGTTTATTACCTTACACACACCAAATAGCAAATTTAACATTTTGATTGATAATTTTAAAATTTAAAAATAAATAGAATTAGATCCTTGAACCCAATATATTGATTTTTTACAACGTTTACGTAACAAAATACACGATACACGAATTAAAAAAGGTATTTTTATATGCATTTGAGTTGAATGCATAAATGGTCTCAATACACGAGATACCTATTTTGTGAATGTATCTTGAGAGGTTTTTGATCATGCAGGGGTGACGTTTGTTGGTGTATTTCTTTGTTGGTTATTTATATTATGTTTATTTTGGGCCTTTAATCATGTAACAGAATATCCAATTCTGATTGTTCCATCACTGGAATACGGTGCAAAAAACAAATGAGTTAAATTTATCAGAGAATATAACCAAAACAGTTAAAAGCTGAAAAATATCTAAAATAAAACATGTAAAAATTAAAGCAATAGTAAATTTAATAAAGTGTATGGTTTAAAGATAAACTGTACACAACATATCAGTTTCATTATTTAGTGTTAAAGATATGTTTGTGTTCGTTTTAACCTCATAGGTGACACTTATTGTTTGTAAACAACAAATTTAAAATCCAAAAGATATTTATTTTCACAACTTAAATTATTTAATATTAGTAATCTTTCCCGTTATTTTGGTTTCATAATTAATACATTACAAATATTCAAAATTCGCAGTTGCAGATAAATAAGAAATCTGCAAATATGCTTTAAAACCAAGAGCTAGCGAACCGTGTCCCGGAATAACGAGGGCTGATTGCAAATCATGGTTTATTCATTCCCTATATTAGAGCCGGGTATTGCCTTGGAAGTCAAAACTGGCCTGTTGTTTGTTGTTCTTGAAAATGTATTTAATCTTTGGCCAAAAAAAAAAACAAAAAACATGATAAATATCATGGTCATGTATAATCAATTTTACATAGCAAATTTAGTATGACAAGTTTAGTTGTTGAACTTTACATATAAATGTTGCCTCTTTGATAAGTTTACTAGATGTTCATGTTCGACATATTTAATTGTGTGTTAATATAAATAATTACAACCTTAGCTTATTTTACAAATAGAAAAAAAAGTAAAATATCAAAATTGTTTTATTAATTTCCAGCGGTATAAAAGGGTCAAGTGGTTCCTCGTTTATTGCCTAAAATAACTTGCTTGGTTAAATAACTTACTAAAACAAAGTTTTGTACCGAAAGGGTACCCTTACAAAGCCACCAACGTCAACTGAAACAAGTTCAACAATTAAGAATTACATTAAAATGTTCCGTTTCTGTCCCCCCCACCATAAGGCAGTAATAATATTGTACAATATATGGTTGTTTAGTCTGTATCATGTAATATAAGAATTATTTAACCAATCATTGCTTTCAGGGCAGTTTGTACAACTTTGTCTCAACTCGTTCGAATACAATTTTACTACTACTCTGGAACTGAGTATTTTATCTGTTTGATTATTTATTAGTCAGTAAGCTGTATATTTTTAACCGAGTTATTAAGAAATTATCTGTTTATCAAGAGAAGTACTCCTTATTTAGAATTAGTAAGATTACCTTCCATTGATAGTATAAAATTTGTCATTAGTGTTTTAGATCACATTTCAATTCACCTCAGTAATGCTATGAAAAATGGACGCTTCTAAAATATTGATATTTTAAATTATATTTGTTTTAAAGTTTATAGTAGATATTAAACACGAATAAAGCATAGCTCGCGTTTATTTGAAGGTAACAACCAGTAGCCTACATTCAACATTAAAATTAGCCGAGTATTTGATTGTATATTACTTATCTTAAAAAATCTGGAATTCCATTATAGGTTACATGTTAGCTGTTTTATAGAGCTAAAATAAATCACATTCCTATAAGGAGCTTGAGTGTTTGAACTCGATAAGAAAGGAATCCCTTCAAGGATTTTTCTGTTCGATATTTATTTGTTTTTTATTCTGCTATAAATACATGCTTGCTCTAGCTTATATTTGTAAGAACTTGATATGTTCTTTAATCTTGCTAGTATTCTTTTAGAGCAACCTATTGAGGTAATGGAAATAATTGCAAAGCAGTACCTATGGATACAAGAGTTTTCCAGTTACCATGTATGACACATAATTTTAAACGCAATCAAGATTGACACTATTTAGGTTTTGATGTCTTCAAAACTAATACATTAAGAAGAAGTTTAGTTCACAAGTTTAGTACTACTATTTTAATTTTGAAAGTATAATTTTATATTTTTTTCTGTTTTTTTTAATACCATAAAAACGTGTCAAGCAATCAAAAACGTCATAACAAATTGTGGAATATGACCCCCTCCTCCGTCATAATGCTAAAAAATGAAGAACTGAACTTTGACGAACTAGTCATTCTTACCTGAAAATGCTGATTCAAAACCCATAGTAAAAAAATAAAAAATAAAAAGGGAGGGGTGTAATTGTATTTTTCCATTGTGATCAAGGATAGCATTCATTCCCTTATTTTTACTTACATACATAGAGCAATAATTTAAAACACTAACAAGTTTTCCCTTGGTTACCATTATAGTAGGGAAACAATTAAATTTGTACATTAGATTAATTTTTCTAACACCCTATTTAGGAGAACTCCTCTCAAAATTAATCTTTACATATAAATGTCAGTATTGAATATCCTATAAGTTAAAGAAACTCATGACAATTTTATTTCCGTATGCTTAGTGTAAACACATCGTTATTTAACAAAAATTGAAATTTTAACTAAAACATTTAACATTTGGTTACTCACCCAGTTATTTATGAGCTCCTGTAAGGGAAATTATATATTCTCGTATTATTGGTCGTCTCTGATTGACTCTCCCATATCAGATGACTTGCGACATTACCCACTGGGGCGTGACGAATGCGCGACACGAGGCATCGTATTAACTCGTACAAATATGCTATACATTCGCCTTGAAAAGGTTTTTCATATTTTGTTTTTATTTTAAGTAACATGAGTAACATAAACATATATATTATACACATTTTACTTTCAGTCCTACAACATTTTATCCGTAATTTTTTTTATAGAAATTTAAAAAAAAACACTAATATTGATAGCATTTACAAAGTATAACAATGGTTTATTTATCCACAGTAAATGTATTCCTTAGTCAATGTATTAGGCAAATAAAGTTACTTGTAAAAGCTATACGTAGGTGAATTCGGCCTTTTTATTATTTGTTATTGGACCAGTTTAAAAATCATATTTTTTATGATACAATATTTCTTTTTATAAATAGTTATATTTAATAATTTAGTTATAGCATCTAGTTATGGCTTGATAAACTTCTTAAAAGGGACTCATTAATAAGTACACTAAAAAATATGATTTTATAAATATTGTCTTGTTCAATTATAAATGAAGCCATGAATCGTTGTTTGCTTATACGTAATTACAACTGATTGTTAAAGTAATAAGTGACAAGAATGACATGTTACAAAATAGGGCATTATACCTATAATTTATATTTTCTTCAACCAATAAATCAAATTGTAAAACTTATAACCGTTAGTTGTTTATCGGGAACATAAGTTGAGCAACTAATATTGCAAAGACAAGATGTAATAATTTTTGAATTTGAATATGGATAAGAGTTCGTCGTATTCAATTATATTATATAGATCTAGAATACGTATGAGGGAAGAAACGATAAATAAACAATTCTTATCGAAAATTCAGAGGTTTCAATGATAATTTGACATATCTTATCGTTCATTTTAAGTTATTTAACCTCACTGCCAATGTAATTTGATGACATTAATTTAAAGTCAGATGGTTAAAGCCTAAAAGCCATCAGGAGTATCGATAATGGAAATAATTTGCATTTTAACTGATAAAAGCTCTCTAGCAGGAAAGAAAATTCAGATATGAGCCGGAACATCTCTTTAAGCAAATCCTTGCTTTAATGCACTAATTTTAGCTTAATTTACAATCCTACGTTAAAATGTTAAACCATAAAAATGTATCGGAGTCAGTTGGATTGAACTTAGGTCATAATTTCATGAGGGGTATTCAGAAAAGAAATAGTACAATTATAAAATATGCAATTACTTGTTTTAAAATAAGTTCAAATATCAAATTGACAAGTTTACACATATTTGCACACTAATTCAATTTAAAAATAATTTATTTCTCTTATTGGAATAAATCTGAAATCTTTAAATATGTAAAAGTAATAACAAGTTAAAACTAAAGAGTCATTTGTAAAAATGATTAATAATATTAATTACTGTTAAAATTACTACTTATGTAATACACTACTAATTCAATATTAAAAATAATAATATGAATATCTAATATTATTACAAATGGTATGTTATTATTGTATTATACTGTTATTAACTCATGAGCTATACTTTTTAAGAATATAAATAGTACAGTAACATACAGGACGTATGCAAACTCCCTGGACACACTTTGTGTATTTGTTTCTTTGGTTGAAACTATAATAAAAAACAATATATTAATGTTTTTGATGTAAAATGTCATGAAAACCGTTAATTTAATCAAAAGTTGTCTTCCGTAGTAATAAATGTAGAATGGAAGACGAACAAAACGACATCTTGTTTGCTGCAATCAGGTGAGAGACAACTAAGTTAAAAAATAGCTATTTACCTATTTGTAAATACTAATAAAAAATACCCCCGTAGCAGCAAACCTGCGTACTCAGCGAATTTCTAATGCATATATATATATGTATCTTAATACCACATAAAGCCACATACCAAGTTTCATCAATATACATTCATAAATAAACGATTTGTGACATTTGAATTATTCTCCATATGAATAACATGGCGGCTGATTATGCAGGTTTGCTGAAGGAAGGAAAACAAAAAATGGGGTTTTATACAAATATCAGTATAACTCATTTAGGTAAAGTCACATACCAAATTTCATTAATTTATTTTCATAATTAAGGGAGATAACACGTTACTTATTCTCCATAAGAATAACATGGGGCAGAGTACGCAGGTTTGCTGCTACGGGAGCCTTTGGCAAAAAATTGTTTTTTTGAGCAAATATCAATGGTCCACAACCAGATGAAGCCATATACCAAGTTTCGTCAGTATATGTTCACAAATAAGCGAGATATAAAATTTTTATTTTTCTCCATAAGAATAACATTAGACAACGTACTGTGTCTAGCACTTTCAATATCTCGGTAACCAATTAATTGGCGTAGAGAAATGATCAAAATACCAAATTGTGTGTTTTTTGAAGCTGGGTCCAATGGAAACAACTAAAATTTGACTATTTCAAAATTATATGTAAAAAGTTCAAAAAACCCATTTTTGGGGTACAAAACCCCCCCAAAACACCCCTTCGGATAAAGCGATCTGGCTGGTTTTCGAACTTAAAGTCATAAATATTGCTTTACACGTTTATACCAAATTTCATCAAAATCGGATAATTTTTACGAGAGTTATCGTGCTCACGGACACATATATATATATATATATATATATATATATATATATATATATATATATAGATATATATATATACAGTTTCGAACGAATGGTGTTTTTGGGGTCTGGGGACCTCAAAACGAAAAGTTATCATGGTCCCGGGCCTAGGTCTTACCATGCCGACTACGGTAATAGCTTCTTCCCTATAGGGGAAATTCGCAAAATGTATATTTATTTTAGTAAATAGCTGAACCCTCAGTTATTTCTCATATTTGTTTAAAACAAGGTGTAGTTTTATTTGTCTTACAATTCTACATAGCATACATTACTGGTAACAATGTTTGATAAAACCAAAAATTTTCATGAGATTTTACATCAAAAACTTTATAACAGTTAAATGAATAACAATATATACACTTGTTGTGAGTCTTAAGATACACATTGAAGCCGAATTTGAACTTTCTATCTCAAATATAAGCTCGGTTATATCAAAACTTTAAAAAATCATAAACAGACCGACAGACATAAAACTAGGCATTTTAGACCCATGGTTATACGGCGCTTTATGATTGTCTCGACCTAAGGGACAAATACACAAAGTGTGTCCACGGAGTATGTATCCTGTAAAATAACTATAATTGAAACAACAAATTTTATGTTTCGAGGTAAATAAAAATAATTTCAAATACATAATTCAGTTTATTCTAAAGATTATTCAATTAGAATTACCGTATTTAAGAGATGTAAAAAAGGGATTACAATTTTAAAAATATACTACTTATCAAAAAATATATATGGTGATACTCATACTACATTCATACAAAAAATGGTAAAGTTACATAAAAGGTGGTAAAAGTCAATCGATTTTGACCAGTCACAAGAAACATATTTTGTATGATTAGAAAGACATATTTCCCAATGTATAATATAAAACATTTCTCCTACAACCGTCGCGACTTGTCATCTCACCTTGTCTTTAAGGACCCAGTTCACTAACAAGCACCTCATTATTCATTATGTCTAATGAGGAAAGCAGGTGGAATTGAAAGGAGCGAATCTTTAGTGAGTCTTTTGTTGAAGCTTATTTAAGTGTTTTTTTGTTGATAAAATATTACAAAGCTTAGTGTTTTAAAGACTCTTTCGCCACTGCCTTCACAAGGATGGTGACATGAAAGGACCATCATAATGTGTGCTACAATCTATTATTTTTCTGATCAAAGTAACCTCCAACCTCTTCCAACCTCCTCTTGTCGTAAGACTCAAGATGCACATTGGAGTCAAATTTAAACTTTCTAATGGAAGCTAATATATGTGACAAATTTTAAAAATCGTAAAAAATCCGACGGTCAGAAAACTAGGCATTTTATATCCATGTTTATACGTTGTTTATACATGTCTTTGCAATGTTAGTTGCTCAACTTAGGTTCCCGATAAACAACTAACGGTTTTAAGTTTTACAATTTGATTTATTGGTTGAAGAAAATATAAATTATAGATATAATGCCCTATTTTCTTACATGCCATTCTTTTCACTTATTACTTCAACAATATAAAAACGTTATACATTTTATATTAAAATGTATATTGAATTGAATTATATAGTTATCATGATAATGAATTATGTTATTTTCTAATTATTTAAATCGTTTTCCTTTTTATTCCTGAAGTTGGCGTTAATGCTTTATTTAATAAACACACAATCTAAATATATAAAATAAAGTATACAGTAGATCTTCAAATATAAAACACAGCCAATAGAAGATTTACATACGTAAAACAAAGTCTATGTTACAGGTACATATTTATAAAACACGAGTCCGGCTTACAAAATCATTGTTGAGATAGTTTTAGCTCAAAATTTACCGTTTTGGAAGATTTGATTTTGTGCAAGACAAATAGCGATAAGGACCATAGGTAAGCTACAAGTCAAACAGTCATCATACAGATAAAAATATTAACAATTTAACAATCATATAAAAGTTATTAGCTAAATAGCATTCATAATATGATAGCATAGAGCATTTCAATATTCCTTTTTAAATTTCAATGAAATACCTCAAATTTATTGCGAAAGTTTTTCTTTAAAATATATTTTGGATTTCAGTTGTAAGTATTGGTAGCATTGTGTACCAAAACCTTAGTTAATTTTTAAAAGTATAATTTCTTAATAATTCTATAATAAATTTTAAACATATTTAAAACAAAAAACCTTATAGTGAGAACTAAGGTTGTAGTTGACATGATAAGCTTACATAGTGATAAATTGGAGTCCCTGGCCAAATGTGGTCAGTTTCATTATAGAAAAAGCCTACTTCTAGCTTTGCCACGTAACTAACACAATTCATTCACCTTTATATATATCCCTGTTATATCCCTATACATCTCACAGGATTATTGGACATCACAGTTGGAACATTATAAAGCAGGACTTCTAAGTTCCTACGGTATATGCTAGTTCAATTCTCGTAATTTCTGTAAGGTCAGGCTTTAGATCAGTTAACTAGGAAGCTGTTTTCTCTAAAAAGTGTTTTAGAGCTTCTCAGTTGATTGACATTCACTGTATATGCTGCGGATTAAATAGTGTGAGAAGCTCTCCATAGTAAATAGGCTGTTGTGAAGCGAAGCCTAAAAATAATGGGTTGCTGAGAACCAACTCTCAGATCGCTGACGGGCTTAGTCACGGTATTATGCATAGACCACATCCAGATGAAGCCGTATACCAAGTTTCGTATACGTCCATAAATAAGCGAGGGATAAAATTTGTATTATAAGCCATTAGAATAAAATTGGACAACGAACTGTGTTTAGCACTTTTAATATATCTGTAACCAATTGACGTAGAGAAATTATAAAAACACCAAATTGTGTGTTTTAAAGCAGAATGCAATGGTGAAAAGTATTTTTTTTTTTATTTCATGTAAAAACTTCAAAAACCCATTTTTGGGGTACAAAACCCTCCCAAAATACCTCTTCGGATGGGTCGAACTGTCTGGTTTTCGAACTTAAAAGTCATAAATGCTGCTTTACACGTACCAAATTTCATCAAAATCGGATCTTTGACGAGAGTTATTGCACCCACACACACACACACACACACACACACATATATATATATACAGTTTCGAACAAATGGTGTTTTTGGGGTCTGGGGACCTCAAAATGAAAAGTCAGCATGGTCCCGGGCCTACGTCTTACCATGCTGCCTACGGTAATAGCATCTTCCGTATAGGGAAAATTCGATAAAAAGGTTAAAACTATCATATAATGTATATATATATATATATAAATATATATATATTATAAATTATACGTATTTTAAGTACTAATATTTTATTAATTGAAAACACGTTTTGGAACTAAACAATCAAGAATTGTTTTGTATTTGTTTATCTAAGCTAGTGGCATTTTCTAACGTTTTGAAAGGGAACGGTCCAAACCCTGGTCTTGTTACTACCTTAAGTCAACATGTTCTTAGAAAACATCATTAATAACTAGCCTAATGACAAAACTCTAAACTCTATTATATGGCCATGTACCGTTGAATTGAAATTTCTAAGTTATACTATTATATATACAGAGTGCAGCTAGGGAATGCGCAATTAAAGTCACAACTTTTCCTAAGTATAAAGTTATAACAATATTTAATTTATGTTATTTATTGTAATTAATATGCAATTTATTGTTAAAGTTATAACATTAATGAGGTATTGTTGGTTATCATGTGTGGTTACTTTTATAAAAAATAGAATAGCTTATGATACATTTCTAAATGATTTTTTCATGGCATCACCCTTATAAAAGCAATGCCTAAAGAGGCTTTAAAACACTAAGCTTTTTAAATAACATCATTATTTATGGTTTTAAGAAAAAAGTAGGTAAGTTGCAACAAAAGACGTACTTAAGATTTGCTCCTTTCAATTCCACCTGCTTTCCTCATTATACGTAATTAATAATAAGGTGCTTGTTAGTTAACTGGGTCCTTAGAGACAAGGTGAGATGACAAGTCGCGACGGTTGTAGGAGGAATATTATATGAAGAACCATTTTATACTATACATTGGGTAACATGTCTTACTATTCACAAACCATGACGTTCGGTGTGTCTGGTTGAAATCGATAGCCTTTTACTACCTTTAATGAATATCTACCGTCTTGTATATAAGGTAAGTATATAGTTGTGTTTTGTGTGTCGTCTTTTGTACAGTAAAATTGTAAGTATATTTTGAAGGTTTATAAAACTTTTTTTAATTACATCTCTAGTATTGCAATTCTAATTTCAAAATATTTTGAATAAACTTAATTATTTTTGTAATTTATTTTGAATTTCTTTTTAGTTACTAATACCTCACAACATGAAAGTTATTTTTTTTTTATTCATAGCAATTATATAAACTATTTGAAGTAATATTTTTAACAGTAATCGATACGGGTTAGAACAACCTTCACTACAACCGACAAAGTAAGCTTTACGAATTCATCCGGGATTTTCATGTTCCTCAGTATTTGGGTTACTTTGAAAAAAATATCATATACCTACGAAGTAAAATATATAAAATTCAAACTACCAATTTCCTAGTAAATAAAGAAAATTACCATACTATTGAACTGGTTAAAAGATAATTTATAAAATATATACAGGTGTTTCCAAGTTTTTGAACTTTAATTTAAAATAAAAATACAACAACTATTACATAACATTGCTTAGGTCCTTTTACATGTTTTTTAGTCAATGTTTTACCTAATCCTCCTTAAAACGATACAACAACATGTCATATAATAAATATAATACGTAACAAACACAGTCATTAATGCAATACTCTGTAAAGACTTGTGTTTTACTATAACGACTACACGGTGTAATAATTGTAGAACCGACAAGTACAATAAAGGTCCAGTCAAGTAGGAGCTTTTTGATAGTACAACGTTTATTTGATTTTAGTTTCAACTTGTTAGTTTCCAGAGACTCTGTTATACGAAACGATCGCTCTGATTTCACAATTTGATTACCGTTGGAGCTTTTGTCAAACCAAGTCAATCAAACGGCTTATGTCTATTAAACACCTCTCAGTTCCGATTCATTTTTCTCTAAACAACTCTAATTGCAGTTTTATCGAGCTATTCAGCTTACATACAGATTTGTATATACAATATATTTGTGTAACTACAGTATATTTAAATTACAGGATCTAGCTACCAAGCTTAGTTATTGACAAATCTTACAGAAGCAACATTGTTTATATACTAATTGGATTACGGACACATATTAAAAACTAACGATGACATACAATAGCAAAATTTAGGTCAAAACAGGATTTCAATAACATATAAAATGTTTTGCTAATAGATTGTGTAAATGTTTCATAAGTTTTTGATTTAGAAATTCTTGCTCTAGAACCAAAAAATCCCCAGTGGAACGTGGATATTGTGCTTTCTTTGACAACGGACTCTTAGATATCGTTTTTCTGGAAATATTCAAGAACTAGAAAACATTTAAAGGTTAAGGTACTAAACTTTAACCCGGCTTTAAATAAGAACACAAATCTTACCAATAATACTTATTTTTATTTTTACATAATTGATATATTCCTTGTTCAGAACCTTACTGTAATAGGCATCGTTATTCTGGAATTATCTAAGTGTTTCATTGATCTATTTCAAATTATAGGGATCTTCTCGGCAAAGGTGCGTACCATTTGTGCCGCAACATTTTAGGGGAAAAAAGACTCGGTGAAATCAACTGATTAAATTAGTTACTCAAACTATTTATAATATTTCATATATCAATA
This sequence comes from Allygus modestus, assembly GCA_963675035.1. Taxonomy (NCBI): domain Eukaryota; kingdom Metazoa; phylum Arthropoda; class Insecta; order Hemiptera; family Cicadellidae; genus Allygus; species Allygus modestus. The sequence goes on along the minus strand of OY776114.1, from coordinate 139,767,697 downwards.
CGGTAGCTAACAAGTACTACATTCAACTTATTTTACTGATTTACCTTTCCGATTTATTACCATGTCATAAACTGAGAATGAAAGCTACGTACTTTGGTGGCATTGTTTTGTACTCATGTAGTAATACCGCCCGCTACTGCAATCCTGTTACATCCAAGATAACTCACAGCTGATGAGGAATGTTGGAGGAGTTGCTAACTGCTAAAGTTTGCTTCTGAAATCAAACGTCACTGATTTTGTTACCTCTTATCAAAATGGAAATTATATTTATTAAAACAACGGAACTTATTTCTAAATACACTTCGAATCAAATTAGTTAATTTTCACTCTCTATGTTTAACTTTCTTCAGTTTTATTGTAGGTATCTCAAGTATTTGATTTCATCATAAAAACTACTAATCTCAGAAAATTAGGATGGTTTCTTTATTCATCCTAAATTGAAATACTGTTTAATCCAAACCTTTAAATATTAGCAATGCAAAATATATCCTTGGGCAAACTCATTTAAAACCTATCTCAGCGCAATTAAATTGATTAATTATGCCCAGAGGTGATGTTATAGTCAGACTCAAAAATTTTTCTGAAGTGACTTCGGAATAATTGAATTTTGATAAACTCAAGAATGTCTTTAACCCTATAGTCATTTTATTTGTTATAAAAACTTCAGCTGCCCGTCGCCATAGCCCAATAGGTCGGTACGACGATATGAAGACAGCGAGTTACCGTTACGGCACTAGTCACATTGGCAAGTCAGTGGTGACCGCTCGTGAAAAGGTGTTAGCAGTCAGCCGGGATCGAACCTACGCTTGACCACGACCGACTTGCGAGGCCAGCGCTCCACCTCTGAGCTACCGCGTCCGGAGGTATCAGTTATAGAGATAATCCGGTGATCCATGAGATGTTCTGTTGTTACACGGTATGAGTTATAGAGATATAGTAAGTAATACCGGGAAGTAAAATATATTTTCTTTTGAAACTTTATAACTTGCATTTTTCTTGCAATGAGTAACTAAAAATTTAGAAAATACCATTGAAGTGGTATTTCCAAAATGTGTTCCTTATGTGAAACATTTTACTATGTAATATGCATAATAAGCATAACTAATTTAACTATGTATTATTTCACCGATATTGAACTTCTAAAAGATGTTATGAATGCAGTTGATAGTAATAGGAAAGGAATTTAGATAAATAAAACCGTATACATGAATTATGGGAATGCGTAGGATAATGGATAGCATTGTTCATAGTCATGTAAAAGTGTAAATTTTAAAAGGTACTTAAACATGCGGGTGGCTTCTTACGCGTCGCATCACTGGCATTTAATTTCCGAAACACATAAGTAACACGACGGTTGCTAAAATAAATGTTCATGAAGCTCTCTTGAGTATCTAAAACTGTTTGAGAAATGGTTACTTGCATTTATTTTAAAATGTATTTTTAAATAAAAGTTAAACATAATTTAATCTGAAATAAATAATAAATAACCAAAATAAGTCTTATTTTGAGAGCAATTCAGTTAACAAATAATTTGGGTCAATAATATTTCAACATTAAACTATACATAATCAATAAAAACACTAGTGAAGTCTTCTAAAGCTATGAAAACTAGAATGGCTTACAACTGTGTCCAGTGGATTAGTAATGTTCGCATGTAGGTGACATTAGAATTATGTTCTATTATTGATTTCATCCCTGACTATTGAAGTTTAATGTCCATACAATTGAATTGTTTATTCACGATTACAATTAAGGTTACAGCTATATGAGGGAGGTCATATTTGTTTATATAAAATTTCCTTACACAAATTTAAGATCCTGTACAAGTCTTAATTATCTTTTTCACAGTTTTTTAAATAATACAATACTATTAATAAATGGATGGTTTAGTTGAATTTACACCATTAATGTAATAATATGTTGTGTTTGCAAAAATAGCACATATAAAATAGAATGAAGATAAAATCAATTATAATTTGACGACCGGAGTCACGTACAGTCAAAAAATATATCCATGATATTTACCGTTCCTATGAAATTCTACATTTGATTGTCACGACTTTACGCGAATTCTCCATTACTCGTTTTTTTCCGATTGTCTTTTTTTTATTTGTATCGTACCTGAGCTTGAATGGAACAGATACATGTATTGCTGCTATAGGAGGATCAACCCATGTTGATATTTTTAGTTTTATAAATAATTTGTGACGAAAATACGTTAAAAGTTTAAAACAGATTGGTGAATTGGTATCAAAGAACTATAACCAATAAATTTCCTTTAGTAATTAACCTCAGTAAAAAAACCAACCGAGTGATACAAAACTCTAAAGGTTAAGCTTTTTAAATTAAAGTTTCAATACACATAAATAATGTTCTAAATAGGAGATGCCTCAAAAGTAATAACAAGCATGATCCCGTAAGGGAAACATAATTTGTTATGAAATATATATATATATATATATATATATCTCCCTTTGATAAGTTACCCCTAGGACATTAAATTTCGTGTCTGCCCTGCAATAAAAACTCAACTAATGTTTTGGCTTTGATATTGAGTAATTTAGACGGTGCATAACTTTGTTTTCATAAAACCGAACCAAAAATATATATTTTCGACGTATACGTACTATTTAGAAACCGCTGTAACCAGATTATTTTAAAGCATCCCGAAATCAGTAGTTGGTCAGAAAATATTCGGTACACCTATCAGCTAATATATGAAATAAATTAAACATATATGTTCTAAAAGTGTTATGGGATTTCTTGTGTGATTTCGTAGTATCATGAAAAGTATCGTTCATCTCGTTCCAAAAAGGTTTTCCCTTGGGCTTGATAGAATTATTGAACTTTTATCAAGCACCTGACAAGGCCCTTTAGGTACTTGTAATCATACACTATTATTTACTGACAAATTAAATAAATATATAAATAAAATATCTTAACCATGTATTCAATGCAGCTTTAGTGAAGGGTAAAGTCCCTGAAATATTACACAATTATTTAAAATGCGAATTTTTGTGTATAGAATATGAATAATTTTTTAATTAGTAAAAAAGCATTTATTATTTGTTTGGCCCGCATCTTTATTGCAATAGTATTACAGTCTGTGAATACACGGACAAAAACATAGCTATCCAAATTGTAACTCGGAATCAAGGCAACTCACGATCATGTTTCCTTCTCTACTCGTCGTTTGTTTGTGTTTTATTTTATTTGCCAAGATTACTAATGTTTTTAGATTAGTTTAGTTTAGTTGGATTATATTAGTTTAGGATTGTTTTTTCTCTGCCAACTTTATAGATTGCTAGTGAGTTACAGATGGCACATTTACTGCATACAATACACTTGACTGTCTACCCTATTGGTAATATTAGCCTTTGGTTCCAAGAACCATTTACCAGCATCAGTAAATTATATATGAGGATAGTGCTGTTCACTGCATGAGAAATAGAAGTTAGAAAGCGTATTACACAAATATAATACCTCAGTTACACCCTATTTCAATAGTGTGTTATGTTTCACCCCTACATCATGTACTTTGTTCACAGTGCTTGATGGATGGAGCGCCTAACGGCATCATAACTTGTTGATAGACTATTCTCAAGAGGGTATTCGATGAATTATTAGTACAATCAATATTCATGTTGACCAAATGACACCTGACACCAAATATTGCACCCATTTGTCAAGGTCCAGTAGCCTTAGTCGTATGTCACCCAACAGCTCTGCCACGTGTTCTTGTTTTGTTTTATACAGTATTGCATATTACAGTATATTCAAATCTTAATTTATTATCTCTTAATTTATAACTTAAATCTATGGTTTCCATGTTGTTGTAATTTAAAAAATAGCGTTTGGGGACAATCATTCTCTAAATAAAGGATCGACCTGATTTAACACGTAACGCACACATATATAATCATATATTGTAATCCGACGGTTAGGGGAAATCTTATTATTATTTATATTATCGTAAGTATTATTCCATCTGAAATTTGTACTAACAATAAAATGTTTTTACTAATTTATTGTTGGTTCACTTTGATTGAAAGGGGAAAAGAAAACGCATATATAAATGAAGGGGAGGGGTATACAAAGTGTTCTTATATTGGTTCACTACTAAAAGCCAAAGTGAATACATAGTAAAGGACAAAATACATATTTATTATGTTCATTAATAGGTTTTATATATTATTTATGGCAATAATATTAATACAATTAAATAAATTGTAACTTTGCATATATATATATTGAATTTTTTCAATGTTAAGGGAAATAAAATAAAACAAATCAAAACATTTTAGTATTTTTTTAATCGAATTTTTTGTCGACCAAAAAGTGTTACAACTCAATTACAAACTTGACTATTTATTTATAACAGTGGTTGACTTAATAAATAAAGTTTTTTTAATGAATAAAAATTATAGCAATATGGTATATCGTATTAAAATTAAAACATTTAACTCGAATAAACAACGTAATGGAGACCCCAACAGATTGATATTGACACTTAAGGCAGACTGCACTATTATACTGCAGACTCTTAATAACTTTGAAGCAATATTGATGCGGACTAGATAAAAGTTTATAATACGTGTTTGACATTCAAGATACCTGCATGATTATTAAAATGAGTAAGAAATCATCTTGCTTCTTTTGACTTGCATATTTATAAATACTATACCACGTTTTATAATCCGCGGTTATAAGAATGATTATTACCATTTATTTTTACCTTTGTAAAAACCAAACTCATAAAAGTTATTCTCTTTTGCAAATTTTTTATTTAAAATTATTAATTCTAAGAAACCCACTATTCCAGTACTAACTTCCTTTGGGTTATTTTAAGGACACACGTACATCATATCTCAAACACATAACATAAACTAACGGCTAAATAAATAATAAATATATAAATGTCATTGGTTCGTTTTGTAGTCTTTTATGATTTTGGTATTCAGCTATCATTTCGACCATCATGTGGTAAACAATTATTTGTGGAAGAGTAAATAAACTATCCCCGGTTTCTTTTACATCTACAGAAATTTATTTCCACACCACAATTACACATTTTAAATCAAAGAAACATAAAACAGGGTCGTAAAACAAAGAAAATGCACTCCTGGGTCTGGAAGTACTGGTGGATGGACTCCTATTTATTTGTAATCTGAATGGAGTGTTAAAAGTGATGATTTAGTATGGGTCACAACAACACCTTCAACTTAAAAAAATATCATTCCAATGGTCACTATCCGATGTAACGTAGAAAAGAGCAAAATGTTTTGGTTGGTACACATAAAACTACCTAAAAAAGTATTTTATAAAATATATAAAATATTGAATTTAAAACAAATTGCTGCATTTTAATCAGCAAGTAACAATAATTAGTAATAACGGGTACACCATCTCTACTTTAAAAAATATATTTGAATCCAGAATGATGGATTCAAGGTGACGGTCTAATAATTTAACTAGTTATAATAACGTACTAAGCACCCAGAATTTATCAGTGATGACTTGGGATTGTTTAAAAAGCAATAGAAAACTTTGGATGGAGGACATTTCAATCTTTTATGGATCAGATGTTACTTAGTAATGTATATATATATATTTTGTTTTAAATTTCCAATGAACAAATTAAAAATATATCCACCACATAACCCTTTTACACACGATTGTGCAATCAAATTCAAATACACTCTCGCATGATTGGTCAGTTTCCAATCGGTTTTACAGTTTAATTGGCCTTAAGTTGAGGTTAAAATACATTAAATACAATTCACTAAACGTTATGGTGATTGATTTGAATATTGATAGTAAGTGTCGTGATAATGTTTGACCAATTGGTTATTTAATACACTCGGTGATGTTAAATACCGAACATAATTGGTTAGAAAATATTTACTACGTCATTATAAAAGTTTAAAGCTGTTAATAAAAGTCTATGAACTTTAGGGATCTGCCCCACTGGACTTTGAAGTTATGATGCTCTTCTGGGGAAAGATAGGTTACGATTTCACCAGATGACTAATAAAAATATTTCAAACAGCAGTGAATTTGTTTACGTAGCAAGCTGAAATGGGAATCCATATATTTAAATTGATCATTTGTTTGTTTCTAAGCTATATATCCGAGTTCGATTGAACTTTAGATGGTAGCCCAAGTTAACCATAAGGATTCCAGCCAATAATCAAATTTATTGTGGGCTCCACCTAATGAAATCTAATGGGAATTATTATTTACTGGACATTTTTAACCTGGAATTTGGTAGGAACTAAATGCTGGAGTAAAATATATGCCTATACCGTTCCGAAAATTATTTAGGGCTCTACTCCCTGGATTTAAAAATACTTACTTCGAACATCTCGCACCTACTACTGGAAATGTTCAATAGAAAGACAATTTTTAGTTTAAAATGTAAAGCATTTTAAAATCACAAATGTTTTGTCAACAAAACGGGTATTTGATTTGTTCCATTAAAAGTCTTTTTATTAACATGCGTCATACAAGTAAAATTAACATTACATTGTAAGTAATATAATGAATGTTAACCATTTAGGCAAGCATACATTGTTCCTAGGAAATTTGCTTTACAGGACGGAGGCGACTATCACAAGGACCAGTCGTTGTTGAACAGCAGCACAATTGCTTGAGATTGGTTCATCTAAATCGTTAAGCCCATTGTTACCTAGACTTAACTCATTAATGTATAATCTCAAATCGTAAAAAAAATAATTAATAGCGTAGATTTACGTATAGCGAACGTTTCCTCTTAATAGTTATGTTTTAATCATGTGTGTCATTCCCCACAAGCTAAGCCACACCTCCCACCTCACAACATAGTGATTCAATTACACTCCATGATCCAATTTTTTATTTATAACTCCCACCGATCCAGCATAAATGATTAATGTCATCAACTCGTTAAAATCAAGCAACTCTGCATCTTTAGATTCTGTTTCTTCTGTCCTTTTAAAGAACTGTGTTATGGAACTGGCTGTCCCACTCGCATATCTCACAAATTCTACTTTTTAGATGGGCCACTTTCCTAATGCACTCAAACTTTCAATAGTAAATCTCTTGTTTAAAAAGAGCAACACACATAACCGTGGTAATTACCGACCCATATCTATATTGTCAACATTTTCCAAGGATTTTGAAAAGTGGGTTCTCTTCAAATTGACTGATTATTTTACAAGAAACAACGTTTATTTGATTTTAGTTTCAACTTGTTAGTTTCCAGAGACTCTGTTATACGAAACGATCGCTCTGATTTCACAATTTGATTACCGTTGGAGCTTTTGTCAAACCAAGTCAATCAAACGGCTTATGTCTATTAAACACCTCTCAGTTCCGATTCATTTTTCTCTAAACAACTCTAATTGCAGTTTTATCGAGCTATTCAGCTTACATACAGATTTGTATATACAATATATTTGTGTAACTACAGTATATTTAAATTACAGGATCTAGCTACCAAGCTTAGTTATTGACAAATCTTACAGAAGCAACATTGTTTATATACTAATTGGATTACGGACACATATTAAAAACTAACGATGACATACAATAGCAAAATTTAGGTCAAAACAGGATTTCAATAACATATAAAATGTTTTGCTAATAGATTGTGTAAATGTTTCATAAGTTTTTGATTTAGAAATTCTTGCTCTAGAACCAAAAAATCCCCAGTGGAACGTGGATATTGTGCTTTCTTTGACAACGGACTCTTAGATATCGTTTTTCTGGAAATATTCAAGAACTAGAAAACATTTAAAGGTTAAGGTACTAAACTTTAACCCGGCTTTAAATAAGAACACAAATCTTACCAATAATACTTATTTTTATTTTTACATAATTGATATATTCCTTGTTCAGAACCTTACTGTAATAGGCATCGTTATTCTGGAATTATCTAAGTGTTTCATTGATCTATTTCAAATTATAGGGATCTTCTCGGCAAAGGTGCGTACCATTTGTGCCGCAACATTTTAGGGGAAAAAAGACTCGGTGAAATCAACTGATTAAATTAGTTACTCAAACTATTTATAATATTTCATATATCAATACGGTAGCTAACAAGTACTACATTCAACTTATTTTACTGATTTACCTTTCCGATTTATTACCATGTCATAAACTGAGAATGAAAGCTACGTACTTTGGTGGCATTGTTTTGTACTCATGTAGTAATACCGCCCGCTACTGCAATCCTGTTACATCCAAGATAACTCACAGCTGATGAGGAATGTTGGAGGAGTTGCTAACTGCTAAAGTTTGCTTCTGAAATCAAACGTCACTGATTTTGTTACCTCTTATCAAAATGGAAATTATATTTATTAAAACAACGGAACTTATTTCTAAATACACTTCGAATCAAATTAGTTAATTTTCACTCTCTATGTTTAACTTTCTTCAGTTTTATTGTAGGTATCTCAAGTATTTGATTTCATCATAAAAACTACTAATCTCAGAAAATTAGGATGGTTTCTTTATTCATCCTAAATTGAAATACTGTTTAATCCAAACCTTTAAATATTAGCAATGCAAAATATATCCTTGGGCAAACTCATTTAAAACCTATCTCAGCGCAATTAAATTGATTAATTATGCCCAGAGGTGATGTTATAGTCAGACTCAAAAATTTTTCTGAAGTGACTTCGGAATAATTGAATTTTGATAAACTCAAGAATGTCTTTAACCCTATAGTCATTTTATTTGTTATAAAAACTTCAGCTGCCCGTCGCCATAGCCCAATAGGTCGGTACGACGATATGAAGACAGCGAGTTACCGTTACGGCACTAGTCACATTGGCAAGTCAGTGGTGACCGCTCGTGAAAAGGTGTTAGCAGTCAGCCGGGATCGAACCTACGCTTGACCACGACCGACTTGCGAGGCCAGCGCTCCACCTCTGAGCTACCGCGTCCGGAGGTATCAGTTATAGAGATAATCCGGTGATCCATGAGATGTTCTGTTGTTACACGGTATGAGTTATAGAGATATAGTAAGTAATACCGGGAAGTAAAATATATTTTCTTTTGAAACTTTATAACTTGCATTTTTCTTGCAATGAGTAACTAAAAATTTAGAAAATACCATTGAAGTGGTATTTCCAAAATGTGTTCCTTATGTGAAACATTTTACTATGTAATATGCATAATAAGCATAACTAATTTAACTATGTATTATTTCACCGATATTGAACTTCTAAAAGATGTTATGAATGCAGTTGATAGTAATAGGAAAGGAATTTAGATAAATAAAACCGTATACATGAATTATGGGAATGCGTAGGATAATGGATAGCATTGTTCATAGTCATGTAAAAGTGTAAATTTTAAAAGGTACTTAAACATGCGGGTGGCTTCTTACGCGTCGCATCACTGGCATTTAATTTCCGAAACACATAAGTAACACGACGGTTGCTAAAATAAATGTTCATGAAGCTCTCTTGAGTATCTAAAACTGTTTGAGAAATGGTTACTTGCATTTATTTTAAAATGTATTTTTAAATAAAAGTTAAACATAATTTAATCTGAAATAAATAATAAATAACCAAAATAAGTCTTATTTTGAGAGCAATTCAGTTAACAAATAATTTGGGTCAATAATATTTCAACATTAAACTATACATAATCAATAAAAACACTAGTGAAGTCTTCTAAAGCTATGAAAACTAGAATGGCTTACAACTGTGTCCAGTGGATTAGTAATGTTCGCATGTAGGTGACATTAGAATTATGTTCTATTATTGATTTCATCCCTGACTATTGAAGTTTAATGTCCATACAATTGAATTGTTTATTCACGATTACAATTAAGGTTACAGCTATATGAGGGAGGTCATATTTGTTTATATAAAATTTCCTTACACAAATTTAAGATCCTGTACAAGTCTTAATTATCTTTTTCACAGTTTTTTAAATAATACAATACTATTAATAAATGGATGGTTTAGTTGAATTTACACCATTAATGTAATAATATGTTGTGTTTGCAAAAATAGCACATATAAAATAGAATGAAGATAAAATCAATTATAATTTGACGACCGGAGTCACGTACAGTCAAAAAATATATCCATGATATTTACCGTTCCTATGAAATTCTACATTTGATTGTCACGACTTTACGCGAATTCTCCATTACTCGTTTTTTTCCGATTGTCTTTTTTTTATTTGTATCGTACCTGAGCTTGAATGGAACAGATACATGTATTGCTGCTATAGGAGGATCAACCCATGTTGATATTTTTAGTTTTATAAATAATTTGTGACGAAAATACGTTAAAAGTTTAAAACAGATTGGTGAATTGGTATCAAAGAACTATAACCAATAAATTTCCTTTAGTAATTAACCTCAGTAAAAAAACCAACCGAGTGATACAAAACTCTAAAGGTTAAGCTTTTTAAATTAAAGTTTCAATACACATAAATAATGTTCTAAATAGGAGATGCCTCAAAAGTAATAACAAGCATGATCCCGTAAGGGAAACATAATTTGTTATGAAATATATATATATATATATATATATATCTCCCTTTGATAAGTTACCCCTAGGACATTAAATTTCGTGTCTGCCCTGCAATAAAAACTCAACTAATGTTTTGGCTTTGATATTGAGTAATTTAGACGGTGCATAACTTTGTTTTCATAAAACCGAACCAAAAATATATATTTTCGACGTATACGTACTATTTAGAAACCGCTGTAACCAGATTATTTTAAAGCATCCCGAAATCAGTAGTTGGTCAGAAAATATTCGGTACACCTATCAGCTAATATATGAAATAAATTAAACATATATGTTCTAAAAGTGTTATGGGATTTCTTGTGTGATTTCGTAGTATCATGAAAAGTATCGTTCATCTCGTTCCAAAAAGGTTTTCCCTTGGGCTTGATAGAATTATTGAACTTTTATCAAGCACCTGACAAGGCCCTTTAGGTACTTGTAATCATACACTATTATTTACTGACAAATTAAATAAATATATAAATAAAATATCTTAACCATGTATTCAATGCAGCTTTAGTGAAGGGTAAAGTCCCTGAAATATTACACAATTATTTAAAATGCGAATTTTTGTGTATAGAATATGAATAATTTTTTAATTAGTAAAAAAGCATTTATTATTTGTTTGGCCCGCATCTTTATTGCAATAGTATTACAGTCTGTGAATACACGGACAAAAACATAGCTATCCAAATTGTAACTCGGAATCAAGGCAACTCACGATCATGTTTCCTTCTCTACTCGTCGTTTGTTTGTGTTTTATTTTATTTGCCAAGATTACTAATGTTTTTAGATTAGTTTAGTTTAGTTGGATTATATTAGTTTAGGATTGTTTTTTCTCTGCCAACTTTATAGATTGCTAGTGAGTTACAGATGGCACATTTACTGCATACAATACACTTGACTGTCTACCCTATTGGTAATATTAGCCTTTGGTTCCAAGAACCATTTACCAGCATCAGTAAATTATATATGAGGATAGTGCTGTTCACTGCATGAGAAATAGAAGTTAGAAAGCGTATTACACAAATATAATACCTCAGTTACACCCTATTTCAATAGTGTGTTATGTTTCACCCCTACATCATGTACTTTGTTCACAGTGCTTGATGGATGGAGCGCCTAACGGCATCATAACTTGTTGATAGACTATTCTCAAGAGGGTATTCGATGAATTATTAGTACAATCAATATTCATGTTGACCAAATGACACCTGACACCAAATATTGCACCCATTTGTCAAGGTCCAGTAGCCTTAGTCGTATGTCACCCAACAGCTCTGCCACGTGTTCTTGTTTTGTTTTATACAGTATTGCATATTACAGTATATTCAAATCTTAATTTATTATCTCTTAATTTATAACTTAAATCTATGGTTTCCATGTTGTTGTAATTTAAAAAATAGCGTTTGGGGACAATCATTCTCTAAATAAAGGATCGACCTGATTTAACACGTAACGCACACATATATAATCATATATTGTAATCCGACGGTTAGGGGAAATCTTATTATTATTTATATTATCGTAAGTATTATTCCATCTGAAATTTGTACTAACAATAAAATGTTTTTACTAATTTATTGTTGGTTCACTTTGATTGAAAGGGGAAAAGAAAACGCATATATAAATGAAGGGGAGGGGTATACAAAGTGTTCTTATATTGGTTCACTACTAAAAGCCAAAGTGAATACATAGTAAAGGACAAAATACATATTTATTATGTTCATTAATAGGTTTTATATATTATTTATGGCAATAATATTAATACAATTAAATAAATTGTAACTTTGCATATATATATATTGAATTTTTTCAATGTTAAGGGAAATAAAATAAAACAAATCAAAACATTTTAGTATTTTTTTAATCGAATTTTTTGTCGACCAAAAAGTGTTACAACTCAATTACAAACTTGACTATTTATTTATAACAGTGGTTGACTTAATAAATAAAGTTTTTTTAATGAATAAAAATTATAGCAATATGGTATATCGTATTAAAATTAAAACATTTAACTCGAATAAACAACGTAATGGAGACCCCAACAGATTGATATTGACACTTAAGGCAGACTGCACTATTATACTGCAGACTCTTAATAACTTTGAAGCAATATTGATGCGGACTAGATAAAAGTTTATAATACGTGTTTGACATTCAAGATACCTGCATGATTATTAAAATGAGTAAGAAATCATCTTGCTTCTTTTGACTTGCATATTTATAAATACTATACCACGTTTTATAATCCGCGGTTATAAGAATGATTATTACCATTTATTTTTACCTTTGTAAAAACCAAACTCATAAAAGTTATTCTCTTTTGCAAATTTTTTATTTAAAATTATTAATTCTAAGAAACCCACTATTCCAGTACTAACTTCCTTTGGGTTATTTTAAGGACACACGTACATCATATCTCAAACACATAACATAAACTAACGGCTAAATAAATAATAAATATATAAATGTCATTGGTTCGTTTTGTAGTCTTTTATGATTTTGGTATTCAGCTATCATTTCGACCATCATGTGGTAAACAATTATTTGTGGAAGAGTAAATAAACTATCCCCGGTTTCTTTTACATCTACAGAAATTTATTTCCACACCACAATTACACATTTTAAATCAAAGAAACATAAAACAGGGTCGTAAAACAAAGAAAATGCACTCCTGGGTCTGGAAGTACTGGTGGATGGACTCCTATTTATTTGTAATCTGAATGGAGTGTTAAAAGTGATGATTTAGTATGGGTCACAACAACACCTTCAACTTAAAAAAATATCATTCCAATGGTCACTATCCGATGTAACGTAGAAAAGAGCAAAATGTTTTGGTTGGTACACATAAAACTACCTAAAAAAGTATTTTATAAAATATATAAAATATTGAATTTAAAACAAATTGCTGCATTTTAATCAGCAAGTAACAATAATTAGTAATAACGGGTACACCATCTCTACTTTAAAAAATATATTTGAATCCAGAATGATGGATTCAAGGTGACGGTCTAATAATTTAACTAGTTATAATAACGTACTAAGCACCCAGAATTTATCAGTGATGACTTGGGATTGTTTAAAAAGCAATAGAAAACTTTGGATGGAGGACATTTCAATCTTTTATGGATCAGATGTTACTTAGTAATGTATATATATATATTTTGTTTTAAATTTCCAATGAACAAATTAAAAATATATCCACCACATAACCCTTTTACACACGATTGTGCAATCAAATTCAAATACACTCTCGCATGATTGGTCAGTTTCCAATCGGTTTTACAGTTTAATTGGCCTTAAGTTGAGGTTAAAATACATTAAATACAATTCACTAAACGTTATGGTGATTGATTTGAATATTGATAGTAAGTGTCGTGATAATGTTTGACCAATTGGTTATTTAATACACTCGGTGATGTTAAATACCGAACATAATTGGTTAGAAAATATTTACTACGTCATTATAAAAGTTTAAAGCTGTTAATAAAAGTCTATGAACTTTAGGGATCTGCCCCACTGGACTTTGAAGTTATGATGCTCTTCTGGGGAAAGATAGGTTACGATTTCACCAGATGACTAATAAAAATATTTCAAACAGCAGTGAATTTGTTTACGTAGCAAGCTGAAATGGGAATCCATATATTTAAATTGATCATTTGTTTGTTTCTAAGCTATATATCCGAGTTCGATTGAACTTTAGATGGTAGCCCAAGTTAACCATAAGGATTCCAGCCAATAATCAAATTTATTGTGGGCTCCACCTAATGAAATCTAATGGGAATTATTATTTACTGGACATTTTTAACCTGGAATTTGGTAGGAACTAAATGCTGGAGTAAAATATATGCCTATACCGTTCCGAAAATTATTTAGGGCTCTACTCCCTGGATTTAAAAATACTTACTTCGAACATCTCGCACCTACTACTGGAAATGTTCAATAGAAAGACAATTTTTAGTTTAAAATGTAAAGCATTTTAAAATCACAAATGTTTTGTCAACAAAACGGGTATTTGATTTGTTCCATTAAAAGTCTTTTTATTAACATGCGTCATACAAGTAAAATTAACATTACATTGTAAGTAATATAATGAATGTTAACCATTTAGGCAAGCATACATTGTTCCTAGGAAATTTGCTTTACAGGACGGAGGCGACTATCACAAGGACCAGTCGTTGTTGAACAGCAGCACAATTGCTTGAGATTGGTTCATCTAAATCGTTAAGCCCATTGTTACCTAGACTTAACTCATTAATGTATAATCTCAAATCGTAAAAAAAATAATTAATAGCGTAGATTTACGTATAGCGAACGTTTCCTCTTAATAGTTATGTTTTAATCATGTGTGTCATTCCCCACAAGCTAAGCCACACCTCCCACCTCACAACATAGTGATTCAATTACACTCCATGATCCAATTTTTTATTTATAACTCCCACCGATCCAGCATAAATGATTAATGTCATCAACTCGTTAAAATCAAGCAACTCTGCATCTTTAGATTCTGTTTCTTCTGTCCTTTTAAAGAACTGTGTTATGGAACTGGCTGTCCCACTCGCATATCTCACAAATTCTACTTTTTAGATGGGCCACTTTCCTAATGCACTCAAACTTTCAATAGTAAATCTCTTGTTTAAAAAGAGCAACACACATAACCGTGGTAATTACCGACCCATATCTATATTGTCAACATTTTCCAAGGATTTTGAAAAGTGGGTTCTCTTCAAATTGACTGATTATTTTACAAGAAACAACATTCTTTCGAATCTCCAATTTGGTTGTAGGGACAAGATGTAAACTCTGAACGCAATGCACAGTCTCTTGAACGTGGTGGGTTGAGATCTAGATAATAATAAACATACTTTTGGCCTATTTTTGGACTTGAGCAAGGCTTTTGATGTGGTCGATTAGTGTCTTCTCTTAAGAAATTTCTCAGATGTTGGTATTGGCTGAAGGCATGTGATTGGTTGGCGTCATTTCTTTTATTCCGGAAGCAGAGTGTTAAAATTCCATATGTTGATGACGGGCAATGTCTGAAAGTTTGTTACTCACAACCAGCTGCTGTCAAAAGTGGTGATCCACAGGGATCTGTACTCGGACCAATTTTGTTTTATTGTTTACTTATTATATTCACACTAGTCTTATAGGAGATCATCATTTACGCCTTTTTGCTGACCACACGTATCTTGTAGTATCTGCCCCTGATCGTGAGACACTCGAAATGAGTACATTTTTACAGGGCAGTTCTCTTTTTTAATGACTGTCCAATAATTCACTCACCATAAACACCCTGAAAACAAAGCTTTTACACTTCCACCTTCGAAATATCTTTGATTCCGTACCATCTCTTAACATTATAATTGGTGAAGATGAAATAGGTCCTTGCCAGGAAATTAATTATCTGGGTTGAGTCATCGACAGTAAATTAAATTTGTTCAGCTCATATTGACAAAGTTATGAAAAACTTGAGCTCTAAACTTTTGGTTCCCGCAGACTTTTTCTTTTCGGGGTTTGACGTTCTTCTGACAGCATACTATGGCTGCCTGTACCCGTGTCTGTCCTATTGTGTTCCTGCCTGGGGATCTGAGAGCGTTAAATCCCATTCTATCTTAGTCCTGCAGAAGAAAGCATTGAGAGTTATTCTTGGCCTTAAGTACACAGACTCCTGTAAATCACATTTCAAGACAAACAACTTGCTGACTTTTCCATGTATCTATATCCTCGAGAGTTTAACATTTTTTAAACACATTAGCCAACTTTTTACTTCTCATTTATTTGTTAACGATTCCTACAATTTGCGAAACAGAAATAAAATTCCACCACCACTGCACCATACAACTTTATATATAATGCACCAGTCTTGCATAACTCATTATAATGCCCTTCTATCTCACTTAAAAAAGATGAAAATATCAATGTTTGTAAGGCATGTCTTAAAAAGTATTTGCTGGGTAAAAAATACTACCATGTAAAATATTACATACCAGAGAAGAAGGATTAAAAAGTAAATGTGTTTTTTTATATCATAAGGCTGTTTTTTATGTCATAAGGTTGTTTTTTATTTTAAAATATTTATAGTATTTTAGTTTTAGATATCTGTATAATTCTGTATGACACTTGCCCATGAACTGTAATATTTTGTTTGGCAAAATAAAGAACTTTGACTTTGTTAATAGAGTGCACAAAATGCTTTTAAGGAAAGCGGTCCAAACCCCTCAAATTGTTGTGGACACCCCGGGATTTGAACCCGTGACCCCTTGAACCGAAGTCCAAGACGCTAACCGATATATTCTAGCTAGCGATATATTCTTGTTGATTGTATGTTCTCTGTAGATGTCTACCAAATACTTGTAATAACTCCAGATTTGATGTCGGATGCCTTTTAAAGTGTACAAATGTGGATTTCTTATTTCCTTGGTCTTATCCTTGTCAACGTCCTCAGCTAACGCAAACTAACTTCACATTTTGTATAAGCCCTTTCAAAATTAAATCAGCTATAACGTTACCACCGAACGTATGAGTTAGATTTAATTTCCAATACCATGTTGGGTGGATCAAAACCATTTTACACGCAATAATAACAAGCTTAAATCTAACTGAAGAAAAAGTACGTCATAATAAGTATGTTCTTGTTAATAATTGCGACAGGGTAACTTAACATGAGCTACACATGTCAAAAACATTATAATAACTGATAAATACATTACTAGTGTGATATTTACATGTTCGTAGTGTTAAATAAGAAACAAAACATTACGTAGTCCCGGTTTTTATTCTTTTGAAATGTGGAAATAACAACAAATATATTTCCAACAGAAAACCTCTCTAAACCTCTCTAGGCTTCATCTCTACTAAATCCTACAATTCTTAATACCGAAATCTGTGAAATAGCATTTATTTCTTTAAATCCCCTAAGGGAAATCATTGATGGTTTTACCTGTTTATTTTTGGTTGATGAAGCAATTTTAATTGTTGGATATTTGTTTTCGGTATTACTAATAAGGTTTATGATAAACCTTTTATGCTTGGTGTCATAGGGTTGTTTGCTACATAGTGTCATTTACTTGCTATGGCAACAGAGTAAAATCTGTTTACATTGAGTCTTTTGGCAATAAGTTTTAAAGTATGCTAAAATATCAAATACAGTCTACTATCGGAAAAGGAACAAAGTACAACACATTTTCAAGAAACGCATATAACAAATAATTGACCATCGCACAGTAAATTTATTACAATCTTTAAATGCATTTGTGCTAAACGAAAATGAATAACAGTTATTAAAACGATTGCAGAAAACATTTACTTCATTTTTGTAAAGTATTATTGTTGGAAAGGTTACATGCTAATAAAACTTTACTAACAGTAATAATTAAAAAAATACTATATAGTTCTAGTCAGTTATTAATAGATGTTCAGAAAACGTGCTTTCATTAAAAACTATTGTCAAATAAACCTATTTGCAACACATAGTATGAAATAAGCACGTTATCTAAAATTCATAAAAATAGAGCTATTTGCATTCAGAAAATGTACAAGAGTTTTCACATCCCAATTACTATTTTATCATTATTCATCAACACGTTGTTGAGTAGCATCGTTGGTCATCAACAGGAGGATATACAAACATCGGTATTTTTACTTCATAGCTGTAAACACTCAACAATATGATTGCTAACCTTTTGTGCAATGGATACAGTACAGTATAAAGAGAAAAGGCTAGGGTATTTATGACATAGGGAAAACCTTCGAACGCAATGCTTTTGATGTAAAATCTTTACTTTGTTTGTTTATAGCAAAATACTGAACGCGGTAACTTAGTAGGTAAAGTGCCTGACTAGCAAGTCAGACGTGGCCGGTTCCGGTCCCGGTGCCCGGTACCGGTCGACTCATGTAAGATCATGAGCAGTCACCTCTGGCTTGCCCATGTGACTAATGCTGTTACGGTACCTCGCTGCCTTTAGTTCATGCACTGGCCAATAAATAGCCTAGGGTGACGGGTAGTTGAGGTTTTACAAACAAAATTGCTAGTTTGGGTAGGTTAGTGATTTGATACTTTTCTCCTGCCACATAGGACAGTGCACACGGTAAAATTTATTGCGTTCCAATTTCTTCTTTATACCCAGCGTTCAAAGTACGCATTGTAGAAAAAACCCTAATTTTTAGTATTTATTTATATTGTTTGTGTAGTTTGTAATAATTATTTGATTAATATAATTAATGAAACAATACGTAAATATTCTTACATTTATAATGCACTTTAGAAAAAATATGTTTATTTAATCTACCACATAGTAACCAATTATGTACGTTAACTTTGAAATAGTTAATCATCTAATTTTAATTACAATTGAGTTCAGTTGAAAAAGAGGTGACAATTTTAAACTTCTGGCTTCGTAAGGGCGTCGGACGAGCCAGGACCCTGGAGTTTTAAATTTCACAGGAAAACACCCTTTTTTTCGAAGGACTCACTCAAAAACATAGTAGTAATTGATTTTGTTAAAAAAGAAGAAGTGAGTTCTTTCCTTGAGACAACTCTAAGAGAAGCACGGATTGATAACCTGGAACTCCAAAGGATGTTTCTAACATCGTTGGGTACTTATCTTTACAGTTTTGTGATCGATATAACGGCTGTTGAGGTTACTAGTTATTGTTTTAATGTCAAAATAAACAAAATCATAACTTAAAGCAACAATTATAACCAGTATTATTTACACTAAACTATGGTTTAAGGTATTCCATAAACGTACGTTTGAAAACTAACCTAAACAATATATATACGAAGGTTTAATTTATGCGGAATGTAATCAATCACAGTTATTTAAAGCTTAGTTCAAGTTTCCAATAAGATAATGCCAATCTAACCGAGGATTGAGTTTCTAATTATCTGTACAACTCACACCACAACATACGTAACTGGTATCCTCCATACCCCCTATAATATTCCCAATTACTAAACCACTAGACCTCGATCGCTTCTCAATTACTTTTGTTACTGATACACTTTGTAGCAGCGTGGTGGTAATACAAATTCATTACTTGGTTCGTTATCAAGAGTCAAACATCTTTAATTTATGTATTTTACCTTCGTATTCAATAAAAAATAACAAATAAACTATATATAGAAATATTTAAAAATATTCTTAACTTTTCTACAAGTTATTTACAAACTCATATCAAAGTTATTTGTATCACAAATTTCAAAAAAAATCAAACGGTGAAATTACGGGATCTTACGGCTTATTTTAGATATGATTTAAGTTAATACTTTTCCCTTTTTTCCCAACAGTAGGAGACTATTTATGACAGGATCAGTCCATCCCCTGCTTATTGTACTTCCTACAACCAAAAAACCGGGAGATAAGTTTTCATTTGAATCCCACAATATACAGTATGACGCGACTAACCTTCCATCGTTCATAATATGTTTTACATTAATATATAATTTCCACAATTATAAATACATATAAATCCTATATTTTAAACACTGATTGTTAAAATAAATTATACATAAACATCGAGAATGCTATAAAACTGTTACAAACTATGTTCTTACCGGCATGAAATAACTTATTAGCCTCCATCCTACACAATCCTTGATCAAATTTATTTTGTAAAAAAAAATGGAATTTAACCATGTAGAAATTTGACGAAGGTTGTGAAGAAAAGCAATTCTAGCGTTTGAAATTATTAAATTCCTTTACTGTTCGGAAAGTAAAATGAATAATGAAAGCTTTCCGCTCTTAAGTAATCGAATACTCTCAATACCACGTATCTTCTGGTATCTCGATTTTATTAAAATTAAATATCCTTATCGGATGCGGGATTTCAGATAAAAAGTATTATCTTATTTAACAATTTAAACTTTAAAGATCCTCAAAGAATTGTTAGGGTAACAGAATAAAACCTAACCAAGTTGTTTGGTAACTTAATTAAAATACCAAAGGCTACAAATACCTATTAGTATTGGTTAGACCCAAAACCAATAGTTATCCTTTTTCATTAATAATATTGTATTAATAAATTGACTGATTTCTCAAAGTGTCTCATGCTATAAGATAACGTTTTATATTTAGCCTTGATATTTACCATGATAGTAGATGATCTGTGTAACATATATTCTGTGTTTTTGGAGAAGTACATTGTCCATATGTTAGGTTTTTTCAAAAAAAAACTATTTTATCTACTTTGGCTTAAGTCTGAAACAATTTGATATATTCTCTCCGGCAAACATTCATTTTTACTGTTATGGTAGACTACTTTAATTACTGTTATTTATTTAGGGGTTTTTCCATTGAAATGCCATCAGTTGCTAGCTAGCCCTGATGGCCATGAGCAGAATCTCTCTGTACCTAATACTTTCGTTCTTTGTTTTACTTTTATTTCGCATGAAAATTTCCAAATTTATTTCATATGATGCTGGTTTATCTGAAACATATCTCAACATATTAACGATTAATTCAGAGAAATATAATCACAAATAAAGTTTAAAACATAAATCTCAACAGAAATGTTCAGAAAAGGACCAACAATTTACGAAAATCTAATAAATTGTTAATAATCTAAAATTATAATATCAGTAATTTAGTTTAAAGGAACTATTTTCTTGCTAGAAAACAAAACTAAAATAATCTTAAAGAATACACAAAAAGCTCTCTTTTTTCTTAAGCCTCAATAATTTTTATTAGATTTTATGCTGACAGTTTTTGAAATATGCTTCATCCAAAATAGACAGAGGCGTATATCGGGTACAGACTACCTCTTATGGAAAATGTATTATAATTTGAGATACTTTACGAGAACAAAACTGATTGTTTTAAATTTACAAAGTCTACCTCAAAATCCAGAGATATTACGCCTTTTGCAATTATTTGCAAGGGAAATTTGATATGGAGCTACAAAATGTTTATCATAATTTTGTTAACACTACTTTATCATGGTAAATCACAAACCTAATCTAAGGTACCCAAAACCAATATGTTATCTGTCCAACAAACTATTGTATTATCCCATTTTACATAGCTCACTTAGCCAACCACTTTACAACATTAAATAATCTTTTATTTAATTTAGTTGTTATATTTATTTTCAACAATAACCTACTTCTACAATTCAACCTCATCATACAAAAGCACGAGTTATATAATTAACACTACCAAAAAATATACATAAAAAGCAGTACAACTCTAAATATTCTCAAATGGTTCTCAAATGGTATATTCAAATGGTTCTCAAATGCAAAATCAATCTTAAAACTAGACTTTACAAATAAGACATTACAATTTCGACATCTAAATAACAACTCTAGTTGCAGGAAGAACATATTAAAAAATAACAGTAATAATTTGTAAATAAAAAATTAGATAAATTAAGGATTAAAAATCAAATTTGACATAGACAGTTGAAACGGCCAGTCAGGTCCACTTTGACGAGATTACGCACCGACATCAGCACAACATTAAAAATTAAAAAATTAAATAGAAAAAGCTTTAAAATTTAATTCAAACATTAGATTAAAAACTCTTTGAAGTCCTAATGGCTACGATTTTACTAACCATTTGATTTTATATCACATTTATTTAAAATAAAAACTAATCATTTTACTTTTGTATCACTATCTATTTAATTTTTATAAGTAACTGTAACTTACTGAAATATTTATCCGTAAATAAAAGACAAGGTACAGAGCAATTATCTCTCAATTATAGTGTAATCGAACATGACATTCTCATCAAAGAGACGTATTTAAAATTACAAACCACTAATTACTAGTAATTAGATATTTGCCACAGCAATTCAAACCATTTGTGACAGCTTAATTAGTCACGTTTCTTTTACCAATAAAGGTTTCATGCGTTCACGAGCGTGCGTACGTTATACTCTTCAGGTAATAAACGAGTTCGCACGCAGCACGCTGACGTGAGTGAAGTGAATTTCCACATAACAACTTTTAAAACTCAAAATCTGTGTAAAAACATACGTTTGTCCAATTTTTATTGAAATCTGAAAACATTGATTTTTTGGCTGTTCTGATACTCCTGGTTTCATTTACTTGCAAAGCTGGGAATACAATTTTGCGCATTATAAGGTTAGGATAAAGTCCATACAGGCTTGAAAGTAGGCGTGAGGTTGCTGGGAATAATAAAAGTACTTTAACAAAGGAATAACAGGCTTTTCTAGTGTAAAAACCCCCATAAGACAACGTACTGTGTTTAGCCAATACACATCTTCTTTAATAACTTGGTAAATATTTATGCTATAATGACGAGAGAGGGCTTAAAACTTTTGCCTCTCTAATTTCCATCTTTTTACATGCATTAATTTTATATCTGAGGCTTTTCTGACCCTTTTTGGGCCCAAAAACTCAAAATTTGAAAGAGTAATCCCCGAAAAATGGGTTTAAAGTTTTACGATTGTTTTGCCCAACGAATTTGTCCAACAAATTATAGAAAGGAATGTACCTACCAAATTTGAAGTAAATCGGGCAAAAAATGCGACCGCTAGAGTGCATACACACATATATATATATATATATATATATGTCTATATATATATACAATTTTGAACGACCCCCCAAAACGTGTTCAGGGGGTCACGTTAGGAACTTCTATGGTGGTCCCGGGCTTAAGTTTCACCGTGCGGGTCATGCCAATAGTTCACTTTCCAAAGGAAATTCACTAATAATATGCAGTTAACTGTCACAGCGTATATATTTAGTTACATTGAAAAATAAATGTTCATATGTGAGTATTATAAGCACAGAAGTAAAGAAATGTTTTTGAAACTGTAAACAAAACTGTCTTCGTTTATAGTAGCATTTTGACGAATAATTTGGTTGAATAAATAGCCTAAAGATTATGTAAGGTACATAAAAAGTGTATTAATATTATTGCATCACAATAAATTTTAAGCAAAATGCAACCTCGAATGAGATCAAAATCACCAAAACATGATTAGGTGTTGGATGTTAGTTCGGTGGGTCCGGAAACTCAGGCTAACCCACCAAGCACGTCTTCTCACATGGGAATATTGCGCAGTCCTCCGGAAGGATAGAGGTTAGTAGGGATGTAAAAAGTCGGACGGGAGAGAATTAACATTTATATTTCCTGTGGAAGCTGTATATCTTGCTAAAAAAACCTGTCTACCTTGTCCATCAAGGCTAACTGACATGATATCCAAGTTCAAGAGCTAGGGACCACGATTTTGAGGATGACGTTTCATCTAATACTGTCTAAAACAAGAAGAGACCACGGTGAAAGATAAACTTGTCATATACTGACAACCAAAGGACCCACATACTAAGACATCGTCGGTTTCTGTACCCAAAATCAACCATTAAACTGGTATAGATCAGTCTGGTTTCATCCTGGTACTACATTGTCCTTAATATGTTTAATTAATCTTCATTTAATTCATAAAAATCAATGTTGTAATCATATAAGCTGTAAAATTTAGTGTCTATGCAGTGCACGTTAATATAAACTGATAATAATTATGTATACAACACGAGATCTTGGTAAAGCATAATTGAAGCAAGTACTATTTTACTGCTTATTTTCATTTTTTACTTTCCTCTTAAGGAAGGTATACGTTGGTTGAAAACTATTTGAACGTTATCCTATACTATTGAAACCATTTAGATATTGTTAGGTCGAAAAAGCTACAAATACTGTTTTCCTTAATGGAAAAAATAAAACACAACAACTTAATGTTTATTTAAAACTAGAATAGTTTTAGAAAACATACATTATTCACGCTCATTATATGATCTTGTTTAATGTTGCATTTGTACAGACATTAAATATAAAATCGCACCATAAAATTTTTTTATGTTAATTTTTATAACTATTCCATGGTTAGTTTGTAAACAAAAACTGTATTACGGAGACCAAAATAACTACAATTAACAGATTATCTAGATGCCTAAATATACTAGATTAGAGTTCCGTTTGAAACCATTTAGTCTAAAGAAGCCAAATGCCTTACTCACTTTGGCAAATTGGATAGGATTTGCTATCCTCATCTTCCTAGGATTTGGGAGCGTAATCAAATTCGGAGTGTCTTGTTACGTGAGAGATTACGTTTAGCTCTTCAATCGTTCTTATACATACTTTATTTGCAAATTCAGAAGTAGTATACCGTATTACTAATAGGCATTTAGGCATTTAGCTCTAAATTTCAAAAAGTACTGAACATTTATCCGTGTGTTTTAACTGAATAAACGAGTGCACACTGATAATGAAATATCGTAAAGCGCATACGTCCCTTTAGAAAACAAAATTATTAATGCTAGTTGCATGGTAATGTCGTATAGTGAAGCTATATGTTTAAACAATGATCAACTATCTACTGTTAATCATCATATGTGTGTTTTATTTATTTTAAGTTAACATAAAAAATGTTATGGTGCGATTTTATATTTAATGTCTGTACAAATGCAACATTAAACAAGATCATATAATGTGCGTAAATAATGTCTGTTTTCTAAAACTATTCTAGTTTTAAATAAACATTAAGTTGTTGTGTTTTCTTTTTTCCATTAAGAAAAACAGTATTTGTAACTTTTTTTCGACCTAACAATATCTAAATGGTTTCAATAGTATGGGATAACGTTCAAATAGTTTTCAACCAACGTATATCTTCCTTAAGAGGAAATTAAAAAATGAAAATAAGCAGTAAAATAGTACTTGCTTCAATTATGCTTTACCAAGATCTCGTGCTGTATACATACTTAGTGTATTATCAGTTTGTATTAACGTGCACTGTATAAACACTAAATTATACAGCTTATATTATTACACCATTGATTTTTATGAATTATACGAAGACTAATTAAACATATTAAGGACAATGTAGTACCAGGATGAAACCAGACTGATCTATACCAGCTTAATATTTGATGTTGGGTACAGAAATCGACGATGTCTTAGTATGCGGGTCCTTTGGTTGTCAATATATGACAATTTTACCTTTCACCTTGGTCTCTTCTTGTTTTAGACAGTATTAGATGAAACGTCATCCTCAAGATCGTGGTCCCTAGCTCTTGAACTTGGATACTAGCATGTCAGTTAGCCTTAATGGAAAGGTAGACAGGTTTTTTTAGCAGGATATACAGCTTTCACAGGAAATATAAATGTTAATTCTCTCCCGTCCGACATTTTACATCACTACTAACCTCATTCCTTCCAGAGGACTGCGCAATATTCCCATGTGAGAAGACGTACTTAGTGGGTTAGCCTGAGTTTCCGGACCCACCGAACTAACATCCAACACCTAATCATGTTTTGGTTATTTTGATCTCATTCGAGGTTGCATTTTGTTTCAAATTTATAGTGATGCTTTCATATTAATACACTTTTATGTACCTTACATAATCTTTAGGCTATTTATTCAACCAAATTATTCGTCAAAATACTACTATAAACGAAGACAGTTTTTTTTTGACAGTTTCAAAAACATTTCTTTACTTCTGTGCTTATAATACTCACATATGAACATTTATTTTTCAATGTAACTAAATATACACGCTGTGTTTTAAATAAATGTCATATAAAATAAAATGGTTGGTAAAATCGTAGCCCTATTACCATTAGGACTTCAAAGAGTTTTTAATCTAATGTTTTGAAATACATTTTAAAGTTTTTCTATTTATTTTTTTAATTTTTAATGTTGTCCTGATGCCGGTGCGTAATCTCGTCAAAGTGGACCTGACTGGCCGTTTCAACTGTCTATGTCAAATTTGATTTTTAATCCTTAATTTATCTAATTTTGTGTTTAAAAATTATTACTGTTATCTTTTAAAATATGTTCTTCTTGCAACTAGAGTTGTTATTTAGATGTCGAAATTGCAATGTCTTATTTGTAAAGTCTAGTTTTAAGATTGATTTTGCATTTGAGAACCATTTGTCGTATTAAATATTTAGAGTTGTACTGCTATTTATGTATATTTTTTGTTAGTGTTAATTATATAACTCGTGCTTTTGTATGATGAGGTTGAATTGTAGAAGTAGGTTATTTTTGAAAATAAAAATAACAATTGAATTAAATAAAAGATTATTTTATGTTGTAAAGTGGTTGGCTAAGTGAGCTATGTAAAATGTGATTATACGATAGTTTGTTGGACATATAAAATATTGGTTTTGGGTACCTTAGATTAGGTTTGTGATTTAACATGATAAAGTAGTGTTAACAAAATTACGATAAACATTTTGTAGCTCCATATCCAATTTCCCTTGCAAATAATTGCAAAAGGCGTAATACCTCTGGATTTTGAGGTAGACTTTGTAAATTTAAAACAATCAGTCGTGATCTCGTAAAGTATCTCAAATTATAATACATTTCCCATAAGAGGTAGTCTGTACCCGATATACGCCTCTGTCTATTTTGGATGAAGCATATTTCAAAAAAACTGTCAGCATGAAATCTAATAAAAATTATTGAGGCTTCAGTAAAATGAAAGCTTTTTGTGTATTCTTTAAGATTATTTTAGTTTTGTTTTCTAGCAAGAAAATAGTTCCTTTAAACTAAATTACTGATATTATAATTTTAGATTATTAAAAATTTATTAGATTTTCGTAAATTGTTGGTCCTTTTCTGAACATTTCTGTTGAGATTTATGTTTTAAACTTTATTTGTGATTATATTTCTCTGAATTAATCGTTAATATGTTGAGATATTTTTCAGATAAACCAGCATCATATGAAATAAATTAGGCAATTTTCATGCGAAATAAAAGTAAAACAAAGAACGAAAGGATTACAGAGAGATTCTGCTCATGGCCATCAGGGCTAGCAAGCACTGATGACATTTCAATGGGAAAACCCCTAAATAAATAACAGTAATTAAAGTAGTCTACCATAACAGTAAAAATGAATGTTTGCCGGAGAGAATATATAAAATTGTTTCAGACTTAAGCCAAAGTAGATAAAATAGTTTTTTTAGAATAAAACCTAAAATATGGACAATGTACTTCTCGAAAAATACAGAATATATGTTACATAGATCATCTACTATCATGGTAAATATCAAGGCTAAATATAAAACGTTATCTTATAGCATGAGACACTTTGAGAAATCAGTCAATTTATTAATCCAATATTATTAATGAAAAAGGATAACTATTGGTTTTGGGTCTAACCAATACTAATAGGTATTTGTAGCCTTTGGTATTTTAATTAAGTTACCAAACAACTTGGTTAGGTTATATTCTGTTACCCTAACAATTTTTTGAGGATCTTTAAAGTTTAAATTTTTAAATAAGATAATACTTTTTATCTGAAATCCCGCATCCGATAAGGATATTTAATTTTAATAAAATCGAGATTCCAGAATATACGTGGTATTGAGAGTATTCGATTACTTAAGAGCGGAAAGCTTTCATTATTCATTTTACTTTCCGAACAGTAAAGGAATTTAATAATTTCAAACGCTAGAATTGCTTTTCTTCACAACCTTTGTCAAATTTCTACATGGTTTAATTTCATATTTTTTTACAAAATAAATTTGATCAAGGATTGTGTAGGATGGAGGCTAATAAGTTATTTCATGCTGGTAAGAAAATAGTTTGTAACAGTTTTAAAGCATTCTCGATGTTTGTGTATAATTTATTTTTACAATCAGTTTTTAAAATATAGGATTTATATGTATTTATAATAGTGGAAATTATATATTAATGTACAGCATATTATGAACGATGGAAGGTTAGTCGCGTCATATATTGTGGGATCCAAATCAAAACTTATCTCCCGGTTATTTGGTTGTAGGAAGTACAATAAGCAGGGGTTGGACTGATCCTGTCATAAATAGTCTACTACTGTTGGGAAAAAAGGGAAAAGTATTAACTTAAATCATATCTAAAATAAACCGTAATATCCCGTAGTTTCACCGTTTGATTTTTATGAAATTTGTGATAAAAATAACTTTGATATGAGTTTGTAAATAACTTGTAGAAAAGTTAAGAATATTTTTAAATATTTCTATATATAGTTTATTTGTTAATTTTATTGAATACGAAAGTAAAATACATAAATTAAAGATGTTTGACTCTTAATAACGAACCAAGTAATGAATTTGTATTACCACCACGCTGCTATAAAGTGTATCAGTAACAAAAGTAATTGAGAAGCGATCGAGGTCTAGTGGTTTAGTAATTGGGAAGGTTATAGGGGGTATGGGGGATACCAGTTACGTGTATTGCGGTGTGAGTTGTGCGATAATTAGAAATTCAATCCTCAGTTAGATTGGCATTATATTATTGGAAACTTGAACTAAGCTTTATATAACTGTGATTGGTGACATTCCGCATATATTAAACCATTAAATATATATTTTTTAGGTTAGTTTTCAAACGTACGTTTATGGAAAACCTTAAACCATAGTTTAGTGTAAATAATACTGGTTATAGCTGTTGCTTTAAGTTATGATTTTGTTTATTTTGACATTACAGCAATAACTAGTAACCTCAACAGCAGTTATATCGATCACAAAACTGTAAAGAGAAGTACCCAACGATGTTAGAAACATCTTTTGGAGTTACAGGCTATCAATCCGGGCTACTCTTAGAGTTTTCTCAAGGAAAAAACTCACTTATTCTTTTTTAACAAAATCAATTACTACTATGTTTTTGAGTGAGTCCTTCGAAAAAAAGGGTTTGGTGTTTTCCTGTGAAATTTAAAACTCCAGGGTCCAGGGTCCTGGCTCGTCCGACGCCCTTACGAAGCCAGAAGTTTAAAATTGTCACGTCTTTTTCAACTGAACTCAATTGGAATTAAAATTTGATGATTACCTATTTCAAAGTTAACGTACATAATTGGTTACTATGTGGTAGATTAAATAAACATATTTTTTCTCAAGTGCATCATGAATGTAAGAATATTTACGTATTGTTTCATTAATTATATTAATTAAATAATTATTACAAACTACACAAAAAATAGAAATGAATACTAAAAATTAGGTTTTTGCTACAATGCGTACTTTGAACGCTGGGTGTAAAGAAGAAATCGGAACGCAATAAATTTTACCGCTTGCACTGCCCTATGTGACAGGAGAAAAGTATCAAATCACTAACCTAACCAAACTAGCAATTTTGTTTGTAAAACCTCAACTGCCGTCACTCTAGGCTATTTATTGGCCAGTGCATGAACTAAAGGCAGCGAGGTACCGTAACAGCATTAGTCACAGGGGCAAGCCAGAGGTGACTGCTCATGATCTTACATGAGTCGACTGGTACCGGAATCGAACCGGCCACGTCTGACTTGCTAGTCAGGCACTTTACCTACTAAGTTACCGCGCCCAGTATGTTGCTATAAACCAACAAAGTAAAGATTTTACATCAAAAGCATTGCGTTCGAAGGTTTTCCCTATGTTACAAATACCCTAGCCTTCCCTCTTTATACTGTACTGTAGCCATTGCACAAAAGGTTAGCAATTATATTGTTGAATGTTTACAGCTATGAACTAAAAATAATACCGACGTTTGTATATCCTCCTGTTGATGACCAACGATGCAACTCAACAACGTGTTGATGAATAATGATAAAATAGTTATTGGGATGTGAAAACTCTTGTACATTTTCTGAATGCAAATAGCTCTATTTTTATGAATTTTAGATAACGTGCTTATTTCATACTATGTGTTGCAAATAGGTTTATTTGACAATAGTTTTAATGAAAGCACGTTTTCTGAACATCTATTAATAACTGACTAGAACTATATAGTACTTTTTTAATTATTACTGTTAATAAAGTTTTATTAGCATGTAACCTTTCCAACAATAATACTTTACTACATTGAAGTAAATGTTTTCTACAATGGTTTTAATAACTGTTATTCATTTTCGTTTAGCACAAATGCATTTAAAGATTGTAATAAATTTACTGTGCGATGGTCAATTATTTGTTATATGCGTTTATTGAAAATGTGTTGTACTTTGTTCCTATTCCAATAGTAGACTGTATTTGATATTTTGGCATACTTTAAAACTTATTGCCAAAATACTCAATGTAGACAGTTTTTTTAATTTGATTTTCTATAAAACCTAAATCCACTTAACAAGCAGATAAGTTTGGCTGTTTGGGCAGCTGGTAATCATTATATTATTAATTTGAACACCCATGGGTAGGTGCCTTAAGGTGATTTTAAAATGTTTACAGTCATTATGCATCGCTCAACTATTGAATTTACAGCCATGCAATACTGACCTTATGTTAATCAATTCGGGAGGTATTATGTTTTCGTTAGTTAAAATATTTAATTATTTAATGTATTTAAAAAAATTAGCCAAAACCCTAAACATGTCAACATGTTTTACAAGCTAGATGAAAGGCGTTACCCCTGCAATATTTTTGGTACGTAGGGAATTTGATATCAGTTTGTTGATGCTTACCCAGATTATTTTATCAGATTGGATTAGTTAGATATTTATCAAAACTCCCCCCCTCCCCCCAAAGAACTCCCGACTACTTCAAAGAAGGCCATTTGTCATTACTTTATCCCCTTAAAGAGAGGAGTGAAGAGTGACGAACGTCTCAAAGTAAAATGCACTGTAATCCATCTTTTGCGTACAAAAATATAAAAAAAACTTATCTGTGAGGAAAAAAACACGACTAAAAATGAGTTACAGCTCAACATACACTTAAAAAAGTGTCAAAATAATGTCTTCATTTAGTTTACTTGCTTGCCATTAGTAATAAAATGTGTAAAAAGTTAAACAGATAGAAATAATGTTACATTCGAACGGTAATTTAACTGACAGTTAAGGTGATATTATTAAAAGAAAGATTCAAGTATGAATATATACCACAAATATCATTAAAAACGTATAATTAGAACGTATTTGGATAATAGCTATGCTACTTTGCTGTACGATCTTAATTTACAGGTACAAAAGAAAAGAGCACATAATTGTTGAGGTAATATCTTACTTTCGACCAAGAAACAATACAATCTTAGGTCATTAACTACGTTTTGCAGTTGTTTCGTCGTAACTAACGTCCAACTGACCATTTTTATATTTTTACAAATTCCATGAGCGTTCACGAAACTTTTAATTTTTGCTATTGAATTGCAGTAGGTTGAGGTATTTGATATACCGGTTGTACGGTGAATCGTCTTACATCACTTTAAACTATTTAACCTCACTTACAAGACGGCAAATATATATACCGCCTTGTAAGTGATTACAGTGTATAAATGAACATTTTTTTAAGTGTTGAAAGATTTTTTTTTATTCGTCCCGTTTGAAAATATAAATATAATGAATCTGTAACATTAATAAACTTTGTTCCATTGTAAATTTAAAGTACTACATTTTTTTAACATGGAATGTTTATTACGTGTATCATTTTCAATCATAGACTGAACAAATATCGAAGAAAAATGTATGTAAAGGAAAACCGGTAATATATACCATGTTCTAAATGTTTAGTGTTACAACCGTAATGATCAATCAGTCTGCAAAGTTCATTTGATCCACTATTAATCTGAAGTATCCGCCAAGGAAATACACAAGCGTAAATTAACGAACCGCTAACTGCTATCCGCTAATCGGAGAGTATCAAATGGCAAGAGAAAGTCACTGTTGGGGGATAGAACCTCTGATTGGAGAGATTGCAATGAGCACGTGACTGCAATGAAGCAGAGGGTTGTCATTCATTGGTAAACAGTTTAGAGAGTGGATGGGTACCTGGATTGTAGTTACTAGTCTCGGTAATTTGTGGTGTTAATACAAATGCCATGATACTAATACTTGTCAGATAATACAAAGTATAGCGGTGTTGACAAAACTATTCTATAATAGTTGCTGGATTACAAAAATATGAATGCAAATGTAAAACCTACTTGTTATTGTTTAAAGTAAAATGCGTCTTGCTTAGAAATTTATACTGTTATAAATCACTTACATAAATCCTTTTAAGAGCAGAATATATTAGCATGTATTTTAGCACTCTATACAGAATGTAGCTATTGTCAGTGATTCTGACGAATTTCAAAAATAAATATAATCCACTCACTAGTTACAGTCACAGTTCAATATTAAATATGATTTTTTGAGTTCTACATATATCAAGCAATATTTAGTGTGTCTACATCAATAACAGGCTAAACTGCATCCTTGTCTTTTTAAAATTAATATCTAATTTGTTAAAGCTTCAAGAAATTAAACTAAAATTCTTGTTCCTTCTGATTATACAAACCCTCTTACTGTATACAGGGTGGAAAAAGTCTGGAAACGGTTTAATATCTTTAAAATTATCTTAGTAACAAAACTAAAACTTTGCAAAATGTTTAGTGACTAAAATTCCTTATTGACACTGCACCCCCAAGGGGGGTCCACAAGGAGTCAGAATAAAATATTAATAGTAAGCATAGATCAATATGTTGATCATTTTAAAGGCTTAGTCTAGCTAGTTTAATGCCGGAAATTTCACGTCAAAAGTCGTATCCGTCACAAATTGGCGGCTGTTATAAGAACAATACTTAATTTACATGATAAAGATAATTAACCTGCGTTTTATAAAACAATTACATTTGTTATGAGATAATTTTAAAACAATTTTCTACAACCTTTTGTTTATTTAAGGGTAAAATCTAGAGAGTTTCCTGATTTACTCAAAAACTAACATCTCTAATAGAGGAAACTGTTTCTCCACAAAGCGACGGAGACAACACGATTACAAAGCCAATCTTTGAAGTGTCACTGCTCTACCTAATCTTGGCACATTTGCTAAGAGTTAAACATTTTCTGAGGTTGTGAATGTAGTTTTATTGTTAAAAATAATGTTAACATAAGAATTTTAATATTTGTTTATTATTCAATATACTTTAATATAGTTTAATATAGTGTTTTAGTACATGTGTGAATTTGCAAGCTACACAGTTTAATTATAAATACTTGTCATGTCATTTACAAATATCTATCATCTCGCTGCTGACATATCGACAGTCTTTGAAGGGTCACATTGGCATTAGAATGGAAAATAGCTAGAAGTTACCTATTTTATAAAATAATGAATACGTTTATGTCAATATAGAACACATGAAATATGCGACCGTGAAAATTTGGAACAGAGTAATTCTGAGGGACTGAAGTTGTTGGATAAGAACCATAAACTAACCATCGCAGTCTGAAGCTGCTGAAACTTGTGGATTAACCAAGTTTCGCCTTTCTTTTCAACGATAGGAATACAACCTGTTGAACAACTGTTGTTGTAGGACTTCGAAACAGTAGTGTAGTCGATTTATCTACTTTAAAACACAGTAAAGAATTGATTGTTAATTTAAATATAAATTTATGTCATACTTATGTAGCTTACATACCATACTACTTCCTAACAACAATATTGAACTTGATGGTAACACAGCTGATACCATATTTCAATAAACAAAGATAAATGTATTTTTTCTTTGCCGATTTTGAAATGGAGGGGGGAATTTCGGTTGACAACACTGATTACAAAATTAAATGGCATCAGAAGTATATAAACCGATTTCGTATACTAGGGATATAACGGAATCTGCTGCCTGAGAAATACTTTCTGGACAGGAATAGAAGGAGTCACTGTAACCTTAATGTCGGCTCTAAGGACACCCAGGACGACCTTGCAGACGATCATTAATAAGGATCGTACATATAGTAGCGACGATCATGATGACGAAACATCTCCAATTAGAGAAGTAACACTGAGCCGTGGGTAACACCAAGAATGGCATTAGGTTAATGAGAGTTTCTGAGAGGTACGGCCAACAGAGTCAACCAATATTGGTTGCTGAGTGATGTATCTTAAAAGTCTTCTCTTTTGATTTCGATCATTGGCAGACCAATCTCTCCTATTGATGATGTTACAGTTCCATTACCTTTTACACCATTTTCTTTAATTTCTGACATTCCTGGTCCATCAGGTACATATCAGGAGACGTTCCATTATCCGTAGACCACCCCTGTAATCCCGCCATCAGGTTCCTCTCCTTGTACATCGGCGTATCCATCACACAGGCTGCCAAATGTCTGCCACGCCTAGTCTTCAGAAAGGGACTGACAGTTTAAACTTATAAACAGGCGCTTCAATGTCCCCTTCCCCGCACTGTTACGCTGTCTTTACTCGGAAACCAGTTGACCGAATGCACCCCTCACTCATCAACAGTTAGAGACAGGTTGTCTACACTTGGAATTAGGCTGACTAGGCCCATCCATTACGATATAGAATATAAATTTATCCTTCCCTCACTTAATTTAAAGTAAAACTTTAAATTGTAACTTAGTTTTTGTATATACTCTTTAAGCCCATGTTTTGCGTACCTTACCCTCAATAATGTATCTTGTTACTTGCCTCTTGCCACTCTCTTACTCAATAATGCATTTTGTTGTTTTTAGTATAGGAATAGTTACTGAAGGTTTAAAAAATACATTACCTCGTAACACAAAATAACATGATCAATTCTCTTTCTCAATTAATTTACTGAGGAATGTTATTTTGGCGTCCTAAAGAAAGATGTGATTGTTGTCCAGTCATAGCGAGTAAAATAGTTTTACGTTTGATGTAGAACGGTCACAGACTACCAGACCTTTTCCCGAATAAGACATCGGACCGAGCAGGATTTGGGATCGAAGGGAGGAAATCCGGTAGTTAGTGGGGCCTCAAAACCAGACATCAAACAAGACTTCAAACCAGACATCGGACCGAGCACCGAGCGCTCTCGAGACGTTTTTTTTTAAGAAAGATCAAAGAAAGATCGGACTGATGTCATGTTTGGGGTCTGGTTCGGGGTTCGGTAGTGTGTGGTACCTCCATACGCTGATCCGAGCGCCGTCACGAGTGCCATTACGAGCTCTGCCGCTAGCGCTAGCGCTACAATGGGGGTTGCAGTCTTGACTGTTGTCAATTTAGTTTTAGTTCACTACTTTATGTTACGTAGTCTGTACGATGGAGTGGTCTAACGAAAACATTTTGCTTTTTTCCCACTACAAAAATTGGTCAGTTTTGTGGGACTTTCACTACCACAAAGTGAAAAGCAATTACGCTTGGAGAGAAGAGGTTGAAATCGTGGGGAGGTGGAAAAATGGGTGAATGGGTGAAGTGGGTGAAATCTACACTCAAGAACACGGCCGAACTGCACAACGGCAACTAAAATCTTCTCCACCGTTTTCACCCCGCTCAGTGGTTTTCGCGTTCAATCTGCCCAATCCGATGTCTTGATCGGGAAGAAGTTCGGAGTGAATTTATCAACCTTCGTGTCCTGCTCCCTGCTAGATCTGATTTCTTGTTCGGGAAAAAGTCTGGTAGTGTGTGGCCGTCTTTAATAGTTCCAGCTAGAAGTTGTTTTAATCTAGTCGTTAATCAATTTAATTACATTTATAATAGGGGGCAATTCTTACTCTATTTGAATTTCAATAGTCATCTGATAAAGTATATTTCATAAAGTAAAAAGTTTATAAATAAATTTTAACCGCACTCTAAAACGTGTCCTCCCTATGCTTGTACAAACCCAGACCAACGTCACTGTCAAAACCACACTTTCGGGTTCAGTAAGCATGAAAATAATATTTGCACCTTCTTCAATTCGAAATGTATAACATCTAGACAAAAACTATATTTTCTGTGTATAGTTTAAAGAATTAGTAACACTGTAGAGGAATTTTAAACCGTACTTGGTTATATAATTTATTATAAGGTGTTTAAATTGTCTAATTAGCTAAAACATACCGTTAATACCCCCGTCGCAGCAAACCTGCATACTCAGCGAATTTCCAATGAATTATAACATAACACACTAAGCCACTTAACAGGATTCATAAGAAATATATTCACAAACAAGCGATATTTAAAATATTAATTATTCTCCATAAGAATAACATTGGGGATGACTACGTAGGTTTGCTGCAACAAGGAACACAAAATAATGGGGTTTTATGCAAAATATCAATAGAACACAGCTAAGTGAAGTCACATACCAAGTTTCATCCATATACATTCATAAATAAGCGATATATAACACTTTAGTTATTTTCCATAAGAGTAACATGGGGACCGAATACCTAGGTTTGCTGCTATGGGAACCATAGGTGAAACAATTTTTGTGCAAACAACAATAAACCACAACCAGATGAAGCTATATACCAAATTTCGTCAGTTTATGTTCATAAATAAGCGAGATGTACAATTTTTCTTTTTCTCCATAAGAATAACATTAGACAACGTACTGTGTTTAGCACTTTCAATATCTCAGTAATCAATTGACGTAGAGCAATGATCAAGATACCAAATTTTTTGTTTTTTTATGGTGAATTCAATGGTGAAAATTAAAATTTGATTTTAATAAAAATTACATGTGGAAACCCCAAAAAACCCATTTTTTGGGTACAAAACCCCCCCAAAACCCCCCTTCGGATGGTGCGATTCGTCTAGTTTTCGAACTCCTTTAAACAAATGGTACTTTACACGTTTGTACCAAATTTCATTAAGATCGGACCTTTTTTACGAGAGTTATCGTGCTTACGGACATATATATATATATATATACATATATATATATATATATATATACATATATAAAAATTTGAACGAATGGTGTTTTTGGCATCTGGGGACCTCAAAATGAAAAGTTGTCATGGTCTCGGGCTTAAGTCTTACCATGAGACCTACGGTAATAGCTTCTTCCCTATAGGGGAAATTCGCTAAAAGAAAATAATAGTTATGATTATTGGTATATTTATTTACAAAAAGGAATTACTAAATTGGTATTTCTCCTTTTTTATTTTTTAACTAAAAGGTTTAAGGACATCAAAGAAATAAGTTACTTATTGTGAGCAGAATTTAACTGGACAAAGTCCACAGTTAATTGGAAGTCAATGGAGTGACGTGCGACTATGTCCGGAACAAAGAGAGATTAGACGTTTATCTTGTTACCGAGGTTAAGTCAAAGTTCTCACTTAAAATACGTAATCATATGTAATACACTTTATTGTGAAAAATAAGATAAATCGAGTATGGAACATTGCTGTTGGATTGCTATTACGATTGTATAAGAAATTCATTGGCCCTAACAAAATAGTTTAAAATTAGGTTTCAAGGATTTGTCAATTGCAATGTTTTGTCCACAATCCTACATGAGTAATTTTGGTAAGCAAACAAGGCGATAAAATTAGTTTACTTTATAATAGAAATAATCGGCTAAAAATAAGCAATAATCTATTTCCACTGAAGATACCAATTATTAAATCAAGTTCCAAAACTATTTAAAAATTAAATCGTTTATGTTGCTTATGATCCCAGAATATTGGCACACGAATCAATTCCGTAATTAACTGGCACCATTAGAAACTTAATAATGAATAGTATTCAACAAACGGAGTTGGAAAGGCATTAGTATTTAATAGATGTATATTTTAAACTTTAATTTTTAATACTATTTTAAATAATTGGCCAATTATTTCACTATAGTTCAGTTGTAGTTTATAAATAATTTAATATAATTAAATTGAAATGAAATTACTCTACGTAGGTATAAACAGATTAAATAGAAGTATTTCTGTCAAGATTAACCAATTTTCACTAATTTCATGATTTTTTCAAATAATAGTAGTTTATTGGAATTTGAAGTACTTTTTTAAAGGAACCCTTCTATGTTGTTAATAAAATTAAACTTAATGAAGGGATTATTTAGATTTTTCATAAAATAAATTATCTGAAGTTTTGTTTGTGTAAAAGATTAAATGTTATTGTATACAAAAAACGTATATTATATCATTATATCCACATAATGTTTGTAAATATATGCCCTTATAATGGGCATTTTTTACTTTACTCCTCCCATCGACAAACACTACCGGGCTCTATGCAGGAACGTATCCAGATGAGCAAGTAGTGAAGCGTTACAAGTTAAACATTACTAATCAAATTTATTTACCAGGAATGGGATTTGAATCCACAACAGCCTGATGCTACAGCTTCAAGCCCGTCAGTTTCGCCTTTACCATTGGCCTAGCGACTCACATATAAGTATTATTGTTTAAACACAATATATATAGAAAGACGAATATTTGAATCGAGGTATAGAAGATCCCAGGAACGTAAACTGGAACGATTACATGTTAAGAATAGGTGTATGTATAATTGTATGAATGACTTTGCCAGTGGCACATCAAGACGTCCATTTCAGTTTACTCAACAAACAGGCCAAATACTCAGAGAGCCAGTGGAACCAGTGTGCAGTAGTCACGTTCACCAAACAATCTCACAGATGGCTGGCATAGCGCTATCGGGGTTGGTTTATATTGTTATTGCTCATTGCTTCCTCATTTTGAGAGGTTTCCGATTAGACTCGAATTTTATATTATACAGCTTAGTATAATATCTATGTCCAGTTTGGAATTTATTTTCGTTGAATGACAGATTTATTTATATTAATATATAATATATATTGCGTTGGTGAAAAATAATTTATAGTAATAGAAAGATTGACTCATATACAGTTATCAACCAAAACAAGTAAGGCATATTAAAAAAGAATATAAGAGAAGGTGTATTGATATTAAATTTTTAATACCGTTCTAAGGACCGATCAAGGTTTAATATGCTTAACATACAACAAATAAATGTTTTGTTAACAAAGGTCTGTTTTAGAAGAACCATCAGTAATCAATTGACTAGTTATTCAAATCGATCCTATATTAAGCTGTTCAATAAAACGGTTGGATTCAAACTAATAAAAGAAAAAAAAATAGGTATCTAGCGCTGGGGAAAAATCTTAAATTATATAAATGTTTACTCAAGTATTCTGGTAATACCTAGCTTATCCAATTATTATATAATCTAAATTTAAACTATTTCAAATTGAATAAAAGAGAAAATTAAACTATGTTAAATTGGGCAAAGTGACATCCAATAATTGAGGCCAAGCAAGCTGAATTGTGACACTAATTCAATTAGTAAACTCGTGGAAATTACACGATCGTTCGTGTCATTTAATTTCTCTTTTATATATGCTTACACTTACTCTGCTTATAAATAAAATGCCTTTTTCGGACTAAATTGTGTTCATTCTTAATATAAAGGAGCATCATTAATATAAAGGATTAATATTAACATTACATTAAATATTAATGTAATAATATTTATTATAACTAGGCATTACATATTTAAAACATATCAAAGTTTATGTAATCCAATATTTACATCGAGGAATAGAAGATCCCAGGACATGAAACTGGAACGATTACATGTTAAAAATAGTTGTATGTATAATATTGTATGAATTACTTCACCCAGTTTCATATGTATCAAAAATACATATGGATTGATATCATTTAGTATAGTTAGTAACAGCTATACTAAATACGACATATTTATATCTTCAAAGAATGTACTCTAACCGGAAGTATTAGGGAATATCATGTCTATGCGTGTTCTAAGGAAACGAATCGAGTATCTCTTTCAATAAGTGTTTGTATATACTTATATTTTTTATACTCTAATGTATTCGATCAACCATGTGGATACTAAGTAGAAAATATGTTACGCACCTTTTCCTTCATCTAGCTATTACTATGGGACATCAACCAAATAATAAACTTTATGGATATTCATGATAATATTTCTTAACGGTGCATGTTATTAAACTACGTTTAATATGTAATGGACGCTGTTAAAAGGATGGTCTATTTGTATGAATCCATTAATTACATAATCTACTTTTTTGGTGGCTTGACTTTATACTATTCAAATTCAATTGGGTTTCGCCTTACTTTATTTGAAATGTTAAATAGGATCGTTACATATCGTAAAAAGTTTACCATTAGTATTTACAAAATATATAACAAATTAGCCAACTTTGACTTATTCATTTAGTCTCAAACCATTAACATCTCAACATAACCAATACCGATCAAACCCGGGAATCAACTTTTATGCGATGGAAATGAGTAGAATACTAATAACTGGAGACAAAAATTGTTGGACCATTAATAACCAACAAATGTCAAACTGCGGAACATTATATTTTTGTCTGTAAAGGAGTTTAAAACATAAAATGTAGCCATTATTTAAATTGATATGTATTTTACTAATCTACTCAGTAATAATATGTATGACAATTCAGTATTAATCGTTAACAAACCCAACATTTTATTTCAAACTTTTATTGTTCCTGTGTTATGTTTATTTTGGCACTGTTACATTATTTCCTATTGTAAATTTACTAATATTGTGAATTATAAACACTTTGCTTGCATTTTTAGATAGGACTTAAGGTTAACCAATATATTTGACTCCCTAGTGCCTGAACCGTTACGTTTTTGCTGTTGCCGACAGGTTCTCAGACATCCTTGATGTAATTTGAAGGAGGCAGGTGTCAACTTCTAAATTAAATATTCTATCGTAAAAATTTTCTAAACGTTTTCAAGACTTAAACGATGTTGGAGATAACAATTCAGTCATACTCAGGTGTATTACTAGACGACAATGCTTGCAGTAAAGAAGTTTATATTATTTGAAAAGATATACTTTTGCGATAAACTATTAAATGTGATATGTTAATATAACATTTACCAGTCTCTCTGCCGCCTAATTACCAAGTCACAGGCGTGTTAGCTTTTCAGTAATTAACTTATTTGGGATTGAAGTTTTAACCAAACAACGAGATTGGATTTACATAGACTTGTGTTATGTTTAACTATATACGGGATCGTACAAGCGTAAAACCAGAATTCGCTATATTCAAAATGTTTCAATAATTTATATAAAATCTACTATAATATTTGAAATAGTATACAAACTTGATTTGCTCTCGTTTACTTTTAAAGTAATTAATTAATCCTGTACTGACATAGGTTGAGTTTAATTAATAAAGCAATTGCAGAACTCCGAAGTATGTTGAATACAATCTCCCCAAAGGAACCACTTTAGTCGATGCAATAAAGCGCTTGGTATCTGAAAAGACAATTGACATCGAAATATTGGTTCAGAGAAGTTATGATTTATTCCCACTTCGCAATATGGGAAGAAATCAAATCATATTTAAAATATATTTTCCGTCAGTATGTTATCTAAAGTTGTTTAAATACTAAAATACGGGTGTTATTAAAAAATATCTGTCAACAGTTAAAAAAAAAACCTAAAGATGCTGTTTTTACAATAAAAGTAAGCTAGGAAAAATCTGTTTAAAAACTGCTACGATATATTAACTCTCATACTGCATTTACATAAGAGATTGTAAATATACACAAAAGATGGCACTTGGCAATCGAATCTGATTGGTAACAACGATAATCATTAATCAAAATTTGAGAATGACATTCCCTACTCTTTGGTTGCCAGAAATACCAGAAACAAGGTTGCAAGTATAGTTTAAAATGCGTCCCAAAAAATAAATAATTTTTCTCAGTAGTCCATTGGGCTAAATTAAAAATTACACAACTATTTTCGACATTTTAACTTCCCGGGATTGCTATTTTTACTAGCAGATGATTCTTAATTCTTTTAACAAAATTGATTGCTTTACTAAAACAAGATCACAATTTAGACTAATAATTTTGTAAGCCATGGGCAAATCGAATTGGTTACAATCATTTGTCTTGGGACTCAATATTCTAATCATAGAATTTGCGGTTTTAAATTTACGGAGAATCTACGTTTTTTGAACCTGTTGGTTATGTAGTGTTTCCTCTTTTATATCCAGATACATCATACTATGGAATCTTTCCTGGGTCCTGGTCGTCAGCAATAATTTTGTCCTAATTTGTTGTCATTAATTGTGTAAAATCGGAAATTCGACTCTCTCAAAAACTATGACACATGTAAGGCAAATTGTGTGATTTGCGATATAACTTTCTAGTTAGAAATTTACATAAATTTGTCGCAGTTGGGGAAATTAATTCCATTCCCACCCAAATTATATTTATTCTCACTCTGTCTTTACTTGTACATATTTTTATCCATACTAAGTATTTTATATTATTTTTTAATTATCGAGTCAAGTTATAGCTTAAACAGTACTATGTTTTTCAAATTAGGTATTATAAATTGGATGATAGGGAAAAACGATACTTGATACTCTAAAGAGGCAATGCTCCATTTTGTTCTTGAGCAATCCCAATTCTTGGGTTTGTGTATTTCCTTGGAGAAAAATCCAATTTTTGTTGTTACGATTGTTATATTCTAATAATTAAAACTACCATCTATGTAACATAAGGACGGTGCCACTAAAAGTTACTTAAAATATTTTCAAACGTAAATAATAGATAGTAAACATAGACTGAATTAAATTAGATATATCAAGTCACATCTAGTATCTAGTCATAGTTAGTAATTAACATTTGGCATAGTTATCAATTTTTTGAAAATACTTTAAATATAAAACAGTTTATATTTAAATTATAGTAAATAGTCATATATATTTGATAAAAAATGGTGTATATTCAAATAAAACACCATTACCTTTCATGTAAATATGAAAACAAAAAACTAAGCTGCACTGTCCTAGGCAATGTCCCCTTAAAAAAGAAAATATTTGTCATTTTAATAATTTACATAGTATACGCATTAAAAATCCCCATTCTTTTTAGTATTAATAGAGTAATATTATAATGGTGATTCCTTGAGGACTGTTGGGCTGGTAATGTTCTAATGGACTAATATTCAGAGAATGCTAAAACTATTATTATGTTATATTCTGTGTTGTATTTTATTTAATTTTATTTATTTTATTGATTTATATCTTAACGTTTTTACATTATTCCTACAAAATTGTTATACTAAAAGCCTTAATACAGTGTACAGTTGTTGTAACGTAACCCTATTTTGAGCTAAGAATGCATGGATAAAAAACAGTTAATTACATACATTCATTGAATTAGACTGACGTCAAGTAAATGCTACGTGATCTAAAATGAAATGAAGTAGCATGTATCATTTAATGTTTACAGGTATGAAACTAACCCTTAAAAATATTCATATAGAGTTGTCTGTCCCACTATTCTAAGGATAAGAAGGGTAGTACTCCTAAAAGATGTCAATAAATTAGTACAAAATAAATGTGTAACTATAATGCACTCAGAGTATTTTGAATTTTTGTATATATGACTCAAATAATGAATGGCATTATTTCTGTTTTTATCACCCAACACCCGGGAAAATAATCTTTACTAAAACTTCCGGTTGATAGAAAAGAATATTGAAAGAAAAAGG
Source organism: Allygus modestus (assembly GCA_963675035.1). NCBI lineage: Eukaryota > Metazoa > Arthropoda > Insecta > Hemiptera > Cicadellidae > Allygus > Allygus modestus. The sequence continues at coordinate 139,723,997 of OY776114.1, read as the reverse complement.
AGGCGATATTGGAAAGTATGGTTCAAGGGAAACAAAGTTTGTCTACGTAATGTAAACCCGTTATTATCAATGTTATCGGGTGCGGTATTGGCACCTTACCTCCTGTTGGCGCTGTTAAGGTGTACAGTATCTTTATGCTGGACGTCATTGTATGATTAATTTATGTCGTAAATTGTATATGAGGTAATTATTATATTATGTTAATTAGCTTAAATAGAAAAAAATTAAATATTTGTCAGGTAAATCACATAAAAGTTCCAAATCGTTATGTCATTTGTAGTGTTATAAAATTAAAAATTAATTAAAAATTTTAATTAATGTATGAAAATAGTGATAATGCTTACAATTATTAAATAGATAAACCACATTTTTGTTTTCTATTCGTCCAGACTTGTTTATTGATGGTCGTTAGTCTTTATTCTTATTTAAATATAATAATTCTTTTCCTCAACTAAGATGCTAATTAACATAGATATTTCGGCGAATGCAGAAGCTACGTTTAAAATGAAACCACGACCACTTAAAGATATCTACTGGGTGTCCAAATAGAGTAAAGCGGTTTATATTGTTTAGAAATACATCCGGACCGCAGAAACAGTTGAAATACATAATTATAAATGACAGCAGATAAGTATTTCAAACACATGAATTAAGTTGTTTACATGATATTCTTACTGTGCTGTAAATGTCACATTATTATCAAGATCACTCATACAAAGTAGACACGCGAACATATTAAAATTAATTTAAATAGTTCGAAGTTATACTTTACTAAACAAAACATCTCAATACATAAAATAAATGCTGCCACCAACAAACCCTACGTACCATTAACTCTGCCACAAAGTCAGGCACAGTTGTTGGATATGGCTTTCCCGTTCCAATGCGTAACTGATATATTACTCTTACAAATCAACTGTGAAATATCTTAATATATAACAAATGTACTAAAAGAAAAGTAATGGTTTAAATTATAAATTATATAAATAAATCTATGTTGTTCTTAGCTGCGAGCCTCCTAATGCAAGCAAGTTAACCTAACATACCTCTAACCCTAATGCGTCTAGCCGCTTTTGTTCCGTAAAAATTAGGTTGTCATAAAAGTAATTATTGTGTGATTTTAACGATAGGTAATCAGTTTTCAAGCTTTTTATATTACAAACGCAGGTTTAGTGATACCAAAGTGAAATTAGGCTACTAATTTACTTTATATTTATTGCAAACTTTGTTGTTGGATTGTTGAGCTGAATCCTCAAATGAGCTTTTATACTCAAAGTAATCATGAGGCTTATTTTGCCTGCCTAATTAGACAATATAACTACCATTTATGTTTACAAAATTTGTTGATCAAACCGATAGGTTTTCTCTTGCAAAGTTGTATTAAAATAACTTTCAGGGTGTGTGGTTTTTACGTAAAATTATCTGACCTGCCATATAATTTATTTTAAAATTGACATTTTAAAAAGTATTTATATTTAGCTTAGATAAGTTAATTGGAAACCAATTGTATCGATGGTTCAAACAGCTTTAATAAAAATATCAACGCCCTGTGTGTGAGATCAAATTGCTTTCTATAAAGATAAAACTGTGTAAAGTCGATGATAAACAGTGTTGCCAACTTCATATTTCCACAATATAAGCTTATTCTTTACTTCCTCGTAAAGTTCCTGGAAATGTGTCTACTACTTAGATTTACACCAAAGTAAACACCTAGTGTTGGCTTTTAAGGATATTGCGAAATCTCTTGTTGCAACACCTAAGAACTATAACATATTTTTTTGAATATTTTATTTATTTTAAACCAACATGACATAACAAAATATACATGCCTAATATTCGAACATTTTGACGATAAAACCTTTTAAAAGAAGGTTTACCCATTGAACATCTTATAATACGCTAAGCCGATTTTTTTTAAGAGATCTCCTCCGTTATTTCTGAATTGATTTTAAAGATTGAGGTACCAAAATATTTTTCCTTATTTTTACTTACGCATAAAGGTTTACATTTTTTGATATTTTTAGTCTGAAGGGCACGGACGACCCTCAAAGTTCGTTTTTTGCCCATAAGATTAACATGGGGTGTAAATTGATTTGAATTGCAGCTTTTTAGTACATTATGGACAGGTTATTAGCAATACCATATGTTACAGGTAAGGAACATATGTATTATCTATATAAATATAACAAATCGTTTTCTAAATCGCTTTGAAGAGTGAAATGTTATATGCAATGGAGATATTAAAATTGTTGTTAACATTTATTTATCCGTCTATCTGTTTATAAGCCACACAAAGCAGTCTGTGGCTGCCAACGCGTTTCACAAAACAAAACTGTACTGAACTAAATAAAATATTTTGCCCATTTTATTTTAAAGGAGGGGCATTTTTGGCTGTTCAAAATCATAGTACGTCATTAAGATTATGCCCCTATGCTCGGCACTGCTTCAAAGATGATCTTAAGGGTACATGTTACTCGCTACAAAATGTACCATATTTGTTCTAATGAGCATATAGTCAGCCATTTATATTTTATCATAGAAAAGAAGAAACATGTCTGCTTTACAACTCTACAAAGGTATACTCAAGAAGCATATTAAATAAACTCACGGCAATGGATCATTAGGTAAGTAACATATAAGCCATTGCAACATGGTATTTAAAGCTCAGTTTGTCTAGATAGTCATTGTGATTATAGTACTGAATAGTTTATGTGTTTTTAAGTCCACCATCAATAAGTCCAACAAAATAAAGAGTTATTGAGCTACCAAGAGTGAATTGAGTTATTGATTTGGAAAAAAACGTGTTCATCCCAAAAACAAAAAAAAATCAGTTATGGGCTTATTCCCTTAATTTTATTCCGCTACTGCCCATAAATAATAATACAATTATTAATAACGGTTATTAGTTTTTTTGACTCAAACTAATTGAATACCTTCTAAATGATGAAGGATTATCCCAAAAACTTTACACAATAATACGTTTCGTTTCATAACTGTCCCAGCGAGCCAAAAGTGACATTTTAAATAAGTCATACCGATTCTTTAGTCTGAATTATTCCTCATATTCTGTGTGGGGTTATTATTTTGGATTGTTGGCCCAGTAGGCAATAACCATCACCATAACACCCGGATACAGCTTTTAAACATTACAAAATCTGTTATAACGTTGGTTACAATTGATCTGGCGAAATGTACATTTGTGAGAGGATTTCTCTAGTCCCAGCTAACATTGCGTTCGGACGCATAGATGTAAAACACTAGTTAAACATATGACAAGCCTGTATCAGCCTTATCGGATTTCAACAGAATAGATAGTTTAAGGAATTTATGTTTTTTTTTTCAAAAGTGTAAACAAGACGAAAACCTAATATTGATCTGTGACCATTGGAATCCCTTTGAAACTCAACAGGTTTATAATTGCGATTTTAAATTACTCAATAGAAAGTCAATAATTAATTAATTAGATAATTTTATAGTAGGAAATCAAATTTTGACGTTGTTCGTCTTCCTTTCTTGTGCTTAAACAGATTTGGAGAAAATGCGTTCCAAAGTATGTACGACGGATTTTATTTTATTTTACTAAAAACAAACTAATAACCGGAAAGATCTTCTCACTAAAATTGTGGAGGAAAAGGAGTGGGGAGATATTCTTTCCACTCAAAGAACTGGGTTAATGATTTTTAGCCTCTTATGATTAGCATAAAAACAGAATTAAACTTCTATATAATGTTTAAGTTTTAGCGTTGACTGGTTTAAATTAAAAGGATATGAGTAGTTACATATTCCTTAAATGTGTACTTTTACATCTGCTTTTCAATCTTTGTTTACGACCTAACATGTGGAGATTATTTGCCTATAACATTATACAATTATTAATAACATATTTCACATTTGTATAATATAAACTTAAATACAAATTGGCTAAAAGGATAGTTTGTAGTAATAGCGGAATCTATATCTGTAAAAGGCAAAGCCCTGGCTGACTGCCTCACTGACGACTGACTGACTGACTCACTCATCACTAATTCTCCACCTTCCCCATGTAGGTAGAGAGCTGAAATTTTGTACACTGATTCTTTAGGCATAAAATAGGAAAACTAAATGGTTTTCACCCTGATCTGACCTTAGGGCTCCGCCAAAGATCCCGACAAAGTTCCCATGTAGGGTATGGACATTCAATTTTGTTTGAGCTAATGAAGATAGCTAATAATGATCTTGATTCGTAGTAGTTTCACGGGATAACCACAGAATGCAGCACACACAACTGTCATAGTTTTATAAATTATTTGCGGGGCGAAGCCTGCGGGAACAGCTAGTTACCTATAAACCGTAACCACACCTTTGTCTATCAACACAAAACACCCACGTAATAAACCTCTGGTAATCTTTGTAACCTTAAACGCTTTAGAACGGCCAGATTGCCAACTAAGGACCAATCAGGAGCTCGACTGCGGCTTTTAGTGTCATAGTTACCTAACTCATTATCTGCTGGGGGAACCTTTATAGGCTTGAAACTGTTATGAGATTGAGATATAAAGTCAACTATATATTTCAAATAAAAATTTCGTTTAGAGAGCCACGGCTTGTATACTTAGTTGCAGTATAATTATGTTAATAGGCAAACACAAAAATACAGGGACACGTTTTTGTATATTTAACCGTTATTGGTGTAATAACAAATGTGAGCTCTACATAAAAACATTTATTTTGGGCATATTATAAAAATATTAACACTACTGGATTCATAACAACAATTTACAATACGTGATATGGTAAATTTTATGATTTTATGATCAATAACTCAGTAAAGGGAATGTCTAGGTATAGAATTAACTGGTATTAACACTTGTAAAATTGAGATAAAATTATAGGGAATTACCCCATACAATACATTTACAACAACTTACACTGCGAGTCAGGACAGCATAAGTAATATAGCACATTAAAAACAACAGATGATATATTTCAAGTTGTAATACAATATATTTTAGTATTTGTTATGTACGTACAAATTGTTTTTGGGTGATATTTTGTATTTGTTTATATTCTCATAAAAATATAAAGTAAATATTAAGTCTTTAGTAATTCGCCTTGTACGGCCCAACTTCCTAGTGTGCAATAGTAGATACAAGTAAATAAACTCAAGAACAAATCAGAATGGTATAAATTCTAGGGAAATATGTGTGTACGTCATCAATAGAAAATTTACAAATGCGTGGACATTTCCACTAGCAGATCTAAAATGTGAAAACTTATTATGATTTAATGTTATGATCATGCCTTTAAATTTTACACCTACTTTGAAAAATTTTACAAATATTGTTCAATTTTTGGCAATTTTATTATGAAATAAATGTATTTTCTTTCCTTTTTAGGATTTATGTTAGGTAAAGCATTACCTTCTTAAGCAACATTTTAAGTCACTAAGCTATTAACTTTCTATACACAAGATGCTTTCAGAGCTCTACTGCCTTGTGTTTTAAAAAGCCCAGTGGTAAAGGCGAATAATACCAGACCATTAAATACAACATTAATGGCATTGGTGTGGTATTAATGACAGTGGTATTGCTTTACCGTTACAATGCGTAACAGATGCATTACTTTCATAAATTAAATGGGAAATATCTAAAAATATAAAAAATGTGACTAAAAGAAAGGAATAGTTTGAATTAAAAAGGTAAATCTATGTTGATCTTAGTTATATGCATCCTAAAGCAAAAAATAATACCCCCCGTTGCAGCAAACCTGCGTACTCAGCGAATTTCCAATGCATTGATATGTTTCTCACTAGTACATAAAGCCACTCACCAATTTTGACAAAAATAAATTCATAAATTAGTGATTTATTACATTTTATTTATTCCCCATAAGAATAACATTAGGACTGAGTACGCAGGTTTGCTGCAACGAGGAAGATAAGAAATGAGTTTTTATGCAATTATCAATATAACTGAACCAGGTGAAGCTACTTACCATGTTTTATTAATTTATGTTCATAATTAAGGGAGATATAAAACTTTACTTATTCTCCATAAGAATAACATTAGGGCTGAGTATGCAGGTTAGCTGCTACGGGGACAATCAACAAAACATTTATTTTTTGTGTAATTATCAATATACCAGTACAACATGAAGCCACATACCAAATTTCATCAATATACATTCATAAATAATCAAGATATCATATTTTATTTATTCTCCATAAGGATAACATTGGACAACGTACTGTGTTTAGCACTTTGAATATCTCTGCAACGGTTTGACGTAGAATCACAATTTAAACACCAAAATGATTGTTTTGTGGAGCTGAAGTGATTGGTAAAAGAAAATGTGAAGTTTAAAGTAAAATTAACTGAGGAAAAGCCAAAAACTGTTTTCCCATAAGATTAACATGGGAGATTTTATGAGCATGTTTTATGGATTTTTTCCGCAACCACTTAACCTAGGTTAATAATTCAAAATACCATATTATTTGTTTTTTAAGCTCTATAACATGGTCTAAACCAAAATTAAGTGTTTTAAAAATTTTAGGGTAAAAAATGCAAAAAACTGATTTTTGGAAAATTTAAAACCCCCATAAACACCCCTTCCCATGGTCCGATTTTTCTGGTTTTCGAACTTAAAGTCATAAATGTCAGTTTACACATTTGAGCCAAATTTCATCGAAATCGGACGTTTTTTACTCAAGTTATCGCATTCACGGACACACACATATATATATATATATATATATATATATAAAAATATATATAAATTTGAACGAATAGTGTTTTGGACATCTGGGGACATCAAAACAAAAAGTTATCATGGTCTCGGGCTTAAGTCTTACCATGAGACCTACGGTAATAGCTTCTTCCCTATAGGGGAAATTCGTTAAAAACAACCAAATATGCTTCTATCCCTAATTTGTTTTGCCAGTTTTATTCCGTAAAAAGTAGGCTGTCATAGAAGCCATTATTGTATAATTTTAACGATAGGCAATCAGTTTTAAAGCTTTATTATATTAGACATAGTTTAACTGATACCAAAGTGAAAGTAGACTATTAATTAACTTTATATTTACCGGCATATATTTATGCAGTTAGTTTAGTATAAAGTTTGAACTTATGGATTATTGAGCTGAATCCAACAACAGAAGCAAATATTGGATAAAACAAATACTGTGACTAGCAGAGAACCAGTGAATTAGGATAGAAACCCTCTCCTAAAATCCTAATTTATGTAAAAAAACGCGTCAAAAGCTTAAAAAAAACTCAAACTAATTTACCAACTGTAAACTTATTTTTCTTAGTTCGGAATAGGTAACACAACTTTAAACTGACTGAATAACTAATTATATTCTGGATTAGCCTGTAAGAGAAAACTCTAGAATCGAATACTGAGACAGAGAGAAAATGAGAACCAATGTAAAGCCACACCACTGCTATTCTTTGGTGGTCTTTGGAAATGAGTCAACATCTTCCTCTAAAAACGGCTCTGTGATAAGTTGATGTTTAATGTTCAAGTGACTTTCTTACACCAGTGCACGATAAAATCAGTAAATTTAAGTAGTAAATCAGTTTAAGTACACAAGAATTTCCACCGAAATTATTAGAGACAAGAAAAATCATATATTGATGTGGTCCCAGACTTTGCAGCAACAGGTTGCCATCGCGTCACCACCTCAAACTTTTCTGTTAAAAGCTACTGTTTAAATAATCCCATCCAAAGTGAACTGTTTTTATCAAATCAGTTATTAAATGCTATAAGTGAGTTTTCAAGTATATAAAAAATGAACCGCCAAATAACATTATATAATCAAAGTTTAGGAAAAAACATATAAACCAAAATGGTGGTCTAGAAAACTCTATAGCCTCAAACCTGCAATTTAAACCAAACTGGGATCAGAAGGAAAACGGATTTGAAAGGACTGAAAATCGCTTCAGCTTAAACCACACACACAGTTAGCATTTAAATAAGAAACATCAGAAAGATAGGAAACTTAACTTTTTTTAGTTTGTAAATTTGAAATAGGCATACATAAACCTGTTTTTAATTTTCAACAACTCACAGACGTTTCACTGCTATAAGGGGAAAATATATTTTATCAAAATGAGATTTATGCTAGGTTAGTTAAGCAAGATTAAAACAAAAGATTGACTTAAACAAAAACAACCACAACATTTGTTTAAGATCAAATTCCAATCTAAATAAAACCACAGAGGAAAAACAAGGAATAGGGAAATCCATAGACAACTCTCCACAAAACTCACCAGACCATCCAACCAATGACCCCCTACCCTTGACTACATCCATAAAAACTAACCCAACCATACCACGTCTGTCAGCAGGAAAATGACGAAGACTGAAGATGAGTCAGAGACTCAAATAAAATTAAGAAACCAAGACCAGTGCAAAATTTGTAACCTCATCATACGATAATGACAAGGCTGCCTGTGATTGTGATGAACGATATCATATAAAATGTGTTTTTATCACCGATCAACAATATAAATACCTAATAAAATCAGATTTTTCCATGAACCTGTAAAAACTGCTTAACAATGAAGCGTGACAAAACCGCCCCTGAGAATAATTATGACTTAGAAAAAATTGATGAGAAAAATCAAACCCTTGCGAACAAAATGGACACGACTCTTGTAATTTAAAAATAAAGGAATACAAAAAGATTATTGACATCATTATGGAGGTTTTAAACGACCTGAAAACAAACCTGAACGAGAAAAAAATGGAAAATGAGAGATTAGTAGATAACTAGTAAAAAATGTAAATCATTTACAAACTGGAAAAAACTATATACAATCTATTAAAAGCCAATAATGGTACATTACAAGGACACTTGGTGGAAGATACCTTGACCTATACAGGACAAACTACCCAACAAGTAAACATGGAAGACAAACTGCAAACTATGAAGACAATGAGTAGAAATGACAAACCAAGGCCTACAAGAAAATTTGTCTAGGCCTATACAAGCTAACAAGGCTAGTATAAATCAAACAATAAACCCAAACATTTTAGAGGAAAGAACTTCAAAGAGAGGATTTGATCGAGGCATCAATCATTAATTATTATCATTAATGACTCGGCAAACCATTCAACGCATAAGGCTGTTATTGTGGGCGACTCAATCTTGAAGAGAGCTGTCTATCCAATAAAAAACAACATACAAAGCATTCCGTGAGGTAAAACCGCGGATGTCAGTAGATACCTTCACACTTTTAACACACTGCCATCTAAAGTTATCTTAAATATAGGTTCCAATAATATTCCTTATTCAGCTACACAAAACCATGTCATGAGACCTATATGGTATACTATTGAAGCCCTACAAAAAACACATAAAAATACTGAATGGTACGTACATAGCATCCTATATAGAAAGGATGAGCGGGATAGCTAGGTTGATAAAGTTAGTGAAGCGTTAAGGTTCATGTGCGAACAGCTCAAGACTCATTATGTTGACATCACAAAACATTTTGACGAGGGCTCTTATGCAATAGATGGAATTCATCCAAATTATCAAGGAAAACGCTGGCAAGCTTACTGGCTCATACGCTCAAACCCAAAACTTTCATCGAGAACCAAGCGGAAGATTGCCCAGTGACTTTGACTGACAACAGTGCAATTGAGATACATGGAATGACTAATGAAAAATACCACGGACCAACAGAACCTACCCCCCAGAAAAGACGATATGGACAGAACTAAGACAACACCAAACACTGAAGATTTGATACCAAACGAAACAGCATCACTCATCAATACAACAGCATAACCTACAATGTGCCTATGTCTCCACTACCTAAAGCTATAAGAAAAATAAACTGAAATAATAATAAAGAAATAGGAATAACAGTATATCATATAAACATACGGAGAGAACTACAAAATAAACTAGACATTTTCCAATTACAAATTCATGATATGAATCCTGATTTATTAATCATATCTGAATTTGAACGACCAATTAAAAGATTATCAAAATTCATAAAGATTACCGACTACTCAAGAAAAATACACAGATGGGGAGGCCTCGCTATCTTCTGTAAAGAGACTATCACCGAAAATCTAATAATACGTGAAATTAATACTCAAAGTTAGTGTGAAGAGGTAACATCGGAATTTGTAGCCATAGAACTTCTAACCGAGAGAATCATTATAATAGGTGTATATAGATCATCAAATAGTAATGTATATACTTTTTTAGAAACTCTCAAACCTACTGCCTACAATATCACATAAAAAATAACGTAATAATTATAGGAGATCTATAGGACTTGTTAAAAAACGGATGCAGAAAGAATCAATTTCATGAACACTTAGCTGATCACTACCTAACGGTCGCTGAAATAAAACCAACAAGAATTTCTGCACCATCACTAACCTGCTTCTAATGTCTGCTTCTAATGCTGCTGGATATGCTGCTATAATTTAAATAGTACAAGATTAAAGATAGCAACGCACTGTAACTATCTCTCAGACCATCAAGGTATTAGTTTTTTTAATTAAAAAAGAAATAAATAAAAATAACCCTCCGATAAAAAGTCATCTCAGAACGACATCTACAAAAAAATTGGATGAACTGAAAAACCTCTGGCTACTGAAGACTGGTCAGAAGTCTATAAAAAAGAAAATGTAGACGAACAATATAACACTTTCGTAAGAATGATACAAACTAAAATAGATAACAAAAAAAACTAAAATAGATGATATAAACTAAAATAAAAATATGCCTATAACCTACAAAGCTTTTAACAACAATAATAACAGAAAGGAATAGTTCTGGAACGAAAAACTCTCTAAATTTAATAGCACCCTATACAAAGCGGAACAAAAACACCTATTTACAAATAAAACAGAGGGCAGGGAGATATACATAACAGTTAAGAAAGCCCACGACTTAGAAATTAAATTAAAAACAAGTAATGCTGTAATAGAAAAAATAAAAAATGCGCCAAATAAAAATAAAGAAATATGGAGCACAATTAACAAAGAAAGGAACCCTTACAGGAAAAAAACGAAGAAATATTTAACTGATAATGGTCGGGTAATAAAAAGCCCAAATCGCTTTTGAAATCTACTAAACACTCATTACTCTTGGAAAGACTAGCCTACACGCATCAAGGAAAATCAAAGAATTGTTATAAAAACTCGTATCAAACTAACGACCAATATCAGAAACTAATATATTGCCAGAAAGTGAAAATGCCAGCGGCGCTGCAAGTGAAAATAACATATAAAAAAGTCATCTTCTAGAAAAAAAACCCTCAGAATTTCGGAAAAAATTGGACCAAAAGAACACTGCCAGCCTTTTTTATTGAAAACAACATCCTTACTGTCATCACCTTATACCTTTATGAAATCATAACTTTAATTCAAACAAATCCCCCTAAACTTAGACTGATATAACTAAAATCTGAGAACAACAGTAAATTTTGATTTAAATCAGTATAAACTAACTAAAACTAGCAAAACTCCAAATTACATGTGAATCAAAATGTTTAATATATTCCCAGTAATATTAAAGAAATAAAGAAATTATCATCATTTAAAAAACAGCTAAAACAATATCTTATAAACCGACCTTCCTATAAATTATCTGAGTTATCGATGAACATAAATGTATTCAAAAATAAATCAATGCTCCAACACTACCACATAATTTCCAACAACAAGAAAAAGAAAGCATGGATGAAGAGAAGACGGACTGACGATTCCCCAGTCTCTGGGGACTGCAGCTGCACGATGATGGTAAATGTATGTTAAATTATTGTGTGTAAAAATGATTTAGACATGAGATTAAGTTAGTCTTAAGGACAAAGTGGTTGTTGGTAGAACATAATATGTATTGAAACCATTTTTGGATTACTTATTAACATAATTGGATAACTGAACGAAGTGAAAGTATCCTTATACACAACTTTACTGCTTTACCGCTTTACTGCGGTAAGAGAATCAACTCAACTGGCGTGTCTGTGACCACAATAACTCGAGAATGCCTCCACAGTTAAACTTAAAATTTTCCAGAAAAACTTAACAGGTCAAAATCTCGGTCAAGTTCGTTATTCAGATAATTTCGTTCAGTATTAATCAAATTATCTTAAAACCAAGTTTATTTTTTTCTCCATAAGAATAACATTGGAAGCCATTTTAGTGGTACTTGAATCGTTAAAATTTAGCCGACGTCTATGTTTCAACAACAGAGTAACAATAGTTAGTTTACTAGAGTATACTTTGTTATACTGGATAACAACAGTTTTTTTACCAACAAAAAAACACACAAGAGAGATAAATCGAAGTATATTTTTAAGTTGTGAGCATATTATTTTATAAATTATTAAGTTTACGTTAAAAAAAAATATTTATACAGTTAATATTCCCTTAGTACGCCTACTCTGTGTAAATATTGTCAGTCGTCGAAGGTGACGATTATATCAGTGGCAGACGACAGACGACGCGTGTGGCAAATCGAAAAACTAAAAATAACTTTTTGATGACTGTAGATACTAAGATATAAAATTATAAAGTAGTTTGTTTTATTACATTTTCTTAGAAAATTGGTAATGTTGTGATTGTCATATGTAAAAAGTATACAACGCCTCAATTTGTCTAGAAAGCGTTGATGAATTAGTCACAGTAAGCGAACAACCTTAAAATTTATTTTTGTAGGACAATTATTTGCTAGGTTATATTTTCACTAAATTAATAATAAAAATTGTCTACATTACCTAAAATACATTACCAGTAATGTAGTAGGTTACCACAATAAAAGCTATAGATTATTCGAACCAAACAGCCTTTTTCGGAAGGTTATCTTGAATGATTCGACATAGCCTAGGGTTGGATTACAGTAAGAGTAAGCCGACATTAAACTGGTAATACAACAACTGTTGTAAAATACTTTAAACACATTACCAGGAATGTTGTAGTGAACCAAAATAAAAGCTTTAAACTATTCTATCAAACTAAGCCTTTTATACAGGTTATCTGAAATGATTTTACAAATCCTAGGTTTGGATTATACTGAGCTGTTTTCATCATAAACTTGGACCTATGGCTATAAAATGTAGGCCTATACACTAAGGCTACTTGCCATTTTTGAAGTTTCATGTTCGGTCTTGGACCAACCCATGTTTATAGAATTTAATTTCCTGATAGCCTAGGCTATTGAAACAATATATTGAAATATCATTTTGTAAAATACAACTGTTGTAAAATACTTTAAACACATGACCAGGAATGTTGTAGTGAACCAAAAAAAAGCTTTAAACTATTCCAACCAAACTAAGCCTTTTTTTGTACAGGTTATCTGAAATGATTTGACAAATCCTAGGTTTGGATTATAGTGAGCTGTTTTCATCATAAACTTGGACCTATGGTTATAAAATGTAGGTCTATACACTTAGGCTACTTGCCATTTTAGAAGTTTCATGTACGGTCTTGGACCAACCCATGTTTATAGAATTTAATTTCATGATAGCCTAGGCTATTGAAACAATATACTGAAATCTCATTTTTTCATCTAAATAACTGGGCCTGACGATTTATTGTTAATCCTTAAGGATATTTTGACTTTGCCTATAGAAATTGTTAACATTAGTTCATATAGGAAACTCGCTGTTCTCTTAAAAGTTAAATTAACCACACTGCTAAAGTCACTGCTTAGCCCAAAATGCTCTGTTTGTTCTAAGATAACACACCCATGCCAATCCTAACAACAAACCATGCCTGAAATCTTCAATTTATTTTAAAAATAAATAAATTTATGTATGTATACAACATTTACTTTGATAAAAACAAGTGATAAATGTATGTATGTTTTTCTACGGATAAAATGTTAGGTCGGCAGCGGGATCAGAACCTGCGACATTACGCTCCAAGAGCCAGTGCGATACCCCTCAGCTACCGCGATAATTGATTCTTAGAGAAGTGACTAAAACTATAGCTATACTGTATAGACATAAAATCCGGATTCTGGCAGCAGTTAAATGATAACGGAAAGTACTCTGATGATGTTACTCAAATCAGATAGTATTGCATTTTTTATGAGACTCGATTTAAGTTTGATCATGTGTTTCAACAATCCTTATACGCGAGGAATGAGAGTACACCTAGTATTCATTACATTTAAAATTAACATGAAGTAAATAATATCAATTACTATTTACATTAGGTAGTACAGTCACATGTAACCTATATAAATAACACGCCATGTTAACTATACAAAAAAAATAATTACGCTATCATTGTATATTATTCATTTCGGATGTAAGAAATACAATCATCAGAGTTTGATAGATAAAAAATTAAATTTGTTTATATAGTATTGATGTATGAGTAACTAAAATTAATATTATTGGGGTATTAAAAAGGGACTGTTTTGGAGAACCTTTGCTATAGTAATGAAATGAATCGAGGCAGTGAGAGTGAGAATGAACATATCTGGTTCCCTGCACCCTACACTCACTGTCTCTACTACATTATGCGTTCCATTGTTTAAGGTATTTTACGTTTTGTTTGTTTTAGCTCGTTCTGTGCCTAACGATTAACACTGAGGGTATTCTGGAATGAATGTCATTGTAAATTTGCTAATCATTTAGTAAAACTTGGAAAACATTAATTTCTTTGACAGATCATCCAAAAATATGTGTTTTCGTAATGTGTTACAAATTATATTTTCTTTGCGGTATACAGGAGTTTGTAAGAGAGTTGTGCTTCGTACAGAAATAATAATAGTAAGGAAAAAATAACTGTTATAGTTTTATTACATAATGATGTGATGTTTTTACAATAATAATTGTATAATAATAATAAATATTTAAGTTGCCTTTGCTTATAAAACTTTACAAGTGATAGTCTTTCTTAAAAGTTAATTTATTTTCCTTTTTTAGAGTGGGAGGATTTACATTCCAATAAAAAAGGTATTAAATTTTTATTTTTCTGAGTTTATCGTTAACATAAATTACTGAAAACGTAAGAAATTTTTTTACGCAAAGCAAGAGTTTTTTCCAACACTAAAAACAATTAAAAATCACTCTGCTTACTGATAGTTACACAACTCCTATTTGACGATGCACAGAGTTAATGGCATATGTAGGTTGTGGTTCTGTCGTAAAACCACTCAAGAAAAAATAAAATAAATAAATTATAATGATACTAAATGCGATTTGTTATCATTATTATTATTGTGAGATATGAATGCGTGAATGTGTGGTCTATTAATTTATTTGAACTATGATTCCTCAACAGTTAATGGTGACATAAAAATACTTATATCCAGTGCTTAAGTCTTGCGTAAGTATTATATTTCTCATATTTTATTTGTTAGTTTAAATGTGGGGATGAACAGTGACAGATTTTACTGATCTACCTGATTGTATTTCTTTCGAGCCAAGTACCTCATTATTATTTGTGCATTACTGAGGTGAAGGTAGGATTTATACAGCACTCATAATACAATACTAAATATAAAAATATTCAATATTTGACATTGTTAACTTACTTTTATATGCTGCGTATGTAACACATTTTTGACTTCACTACATTTAATTAAGAATTTGTAGATTTTCACTACTTTTTTATGTGTCTAATATATTAGTACAAATTACGTTACTTCGCTTAGCTCTAGTTCATGATATGTTTTTACGAAGCTATCGTCTGAAAGTACTATTATGACAAGTTTTAAAAACCTAAATCAATGCCGGCATCCCTCGTAGGTTTAATAACAACAAAATATTAAATGACCACTGAAATAAATTAGATTTTTGTTATACATAAATAAGATGAAATAAACTATGTCTTAAAATATTACAAAATATATATATATTTGTACTGTGCTTACTCATAAAACAGTAAATAAACAAAAAGAATCGTACAAGGCGATCGATTTAAACAGTTAAACTGGGGGAAATCGAGCGCTTTGTACCATCTTTTTTGTATTTTACTGTCTTGTGAGCAAGTACAGAATAAGTATAAATATATTTTAAGTGTTATCAGTCGTAGTTTATTTTATCCTGTTTAATTGTAATATGCCACTTAAGGAATTATTTTTATATATAAAAACAACCAAATAAAATATAAAAATATGGGTGGATGTTTAAGTTTGTACAGCGGTACAAGCCCAGTCCATTCTTTTGACTCTTGCTCCATTGTTATGCTTGAAACCTCCCTTGTCGTTGGATTAGGAGAACATGTTAAGGATAAGTAGCAGCCATCATGGATTTAAGGCTTGACAAACGACTCACATAAAATTAAAAGAGAGACATTATAAGGGTTAACTCGTTTGTTCAACACTGGAGCTCACTAAGTGATGTAATTAACAAATGACAACATCGGGGCAGTGTTGATTGAGTTGTTTCTTTATTTTATAAATTAATAATAATAGAAAACACTGAGGGTATTCGAGCCAAGGTTTAAACACTTACTTTTATATGCTGAAATAAAAGACATAAATTAACACTGGTGTGTTAAATTGATACATCTATGTATCATTTATGTTTATAAGAGCTTAGCTTATGATGGTAATTCTTATTCCATTTATATAACTTTGGAATTTTATTTTCCAGTGTACTGTGGACTCTACTAGGTTTGCAACATTTTGTGAACATAAAATGAAATAGAGGTTGATTTTCAGATTCTTTAACAAGTTATTCGATTTAACAAATTAAATGGTTTATTTTATGTATAATAATAAAACAAAAAATCTGCGCAATTAATAGTAATTAAAAGTTTATTAACTACATTTAAAACACATTAGTATATTTGTACAAAAATAAACTATATTACTCATAACCATTAACTGAGCTAAGGGTAATGAAAATTGCTGGTATTTGTAAAATGATTGTTAATTTATAGTAAAACGTTAACATGTTAAACCCATTTAATGAAGAATGTTACCATTATTTTAAGGCTTATTAATTAATGGTCGATTTTTACGATACATTACCTATTCTGCGATATGAGTTTGTATTCTTTTCATACATTTTCATACACATTTTGAACGGATATATTTAATTGAAAACAAAACTTACACGCATGATATTTGTGTAGTTTTGTAGTGTAATCTTTTAATTCTTTTGTACTATTACCGTTTACAGAAATACATCTACCACAACGAGCAAAAACAGATTGGAAAACTAATTTTACGGGATGTAAAGGGATCTTACTGAAAAGGTGTTATGTCTGGAAATCTGACCAAACGATTAAATCAATTAACCCTTATTTGCTGTACACATGACCAATACCATTCACAAAACTGGACTCTCCTGTCTAGCAGGTCTCCATTTACCTCTGCAGAAGTCGTGAGATGTATGGTCTGCATTTATTAGCAATTACAATTCTATGAACACTATGTTTTAGCGAATTTCCCCTATGGGGAAGAAGCTATTACCTTAGGTGGCATGGTAATAGTTAAGTCCGCGACCATGTTAACTTTTTATTTTGAGGGTCCCGAGTTGCCAAAAACACTATTCGTTCAGGTTGTTATATATATATATATCTATATATGTGCCGATAACACGATAACTTGAGTAAAAATCGTACGATTTTCATAAAATTTGGCTCAAACGTTTAAAGTGACATTTATGACTTTAAGTTCAAAAACCAGAAAAATCGGACCATAGGAAGGGGGGTTTATGGGGGTTTTGAATTTTACAAAAATCTGATTTTTGCAATTTCCACCCCAAAATGTTTAAAACACTTAATATTGGGATCAATTATTTTATAGAGATTAAAAAACAAATGATATAGTATTTTTAATCATTAACTAGGTTAAGTGGTTGCGGAGTAAAGCCAAAAACGTGCTCATAAAATCCCCATGTTAATCGTATGGACAAAAACTTGTTTGCTTTTTTCAGTTAATTTTAATGTAAACCTCACATTTGATTTTACCAATCAGTTTAGCTCTAAAAAAATCATTTTGGTGTTTAAATTGTGATTCTACGTCCAACCGTTGCAGAGATATTCAAAGTGCTTAACACAGTATGTTGTCCAATATCCTTACGGAGAATAATACAAATTTGATATCTCGATTATTTATGATGTTGATGAAACTTGGCATATGGCTTCACCTAGCGCTGGTATGTTGATATTTGCATTAAAAAATAATTTTTTGTCGATTTTCCCCCGCAGCAGCGAACCTGCATACTCAGCCCCCATGTTATTCTTATGGAGAATAAGTAAAATGTAATGTCTTCCTTAATAATGAACATGAATTAATAAAACATGGTATGCATCTTCGAATTGTTAGGTTATATTGATAATTGCATAAAACACATATTTTGTGAACCTTGTTGCAGCAAACCTGCGTGCTCTATGTTATTCTTATGGAGAATAAATCAAATGCTATATATCACTTATTTACTCGTGTATTTTTATGAAACTTGGTGAATGGTTTTATGTGGTAGTGAGAAACATATACATCCATTGGAAATTTGCTGAGTGTGCAGGTTTGCTGCTACGGGAGTATATTTTAATTCCTGTCTCACGCAAGCATCATCTCAGAGATTTGTTTGGGGTAAATGTCTGCTTCAACACATCTACATTTCTATTACCTGTAGAGGTTCCTTTCTGTCCAGACCGTTCCTTATTTCTATTTCTCTCTGCCCATATGTTTTAAACTTATTAAGAATCCTAGAAATTGTAATTCTTGTTGGGGGTTGTGTTCCAAAATTACCATCGTCTTTGAACCTCTTGAACATTCGTTCTTCCAGTTACACTTTGAAACCCATGTACATCAATAACAAGACAGCTGAACTTCAATTATGTTTATCTCAACTAAATGAGATAAATAATAAAATACCCCCGTCGCAGCAAACCTGCGTACTCAGCGAATTTCCAATGCATAATATATGTCTTAATACCACATAAAGCCGCATACCAAGTTTCATAAAAATATATTCACATATAAGCGATTTTAATTATTCTCTATAAGAATAACATTGGTAATGAGTATGTAGGTTTGCTGAAACAAGAAACAGAAACAATTGTTTTTTATGCAAATATAAATAGAATTTAACTAGGCGAAGCCACATACTAAGTTTCATCAATATTCAATCATAAATAAGCGATATATGACATTCTAGTTATTCTCCATAAGAATAACATGGGGGCTGAGAAAGCAGGTTTGCTGCAACAAGGAACAGAAAATGGGTTTTTATATAATTATCAATATAACTCAACCAAGTGAAGCTACATACCAAGTTTTATTAATTTATGTTCATAATTAAGGGAGTCAGTACATTTTACTTATTCTCCATAAGAATAACATGGGGGCTGAGTACGCAGGTTTGCTGCTACGGGAATAATCAACAAAAAATCAATTTTTTGTGCAAATATCAATATACCAGTACTACTTGAAGCCACATACCAAGTTTCATCAACATACATTCATAAATAATCAAGATATCAAATTTTATTTATTCTCCATAAGGATAACATTGGACAACGTACTGTGTTTAGCACTTTGAATATCTCTGCAACGGTTGGGCGTAGAATCACAATTTAAACACCAAAATGATTGTTTTGTGGAACTGAACAGATTGGTAAAAGCAAATGTGAAGTTTACATTAAAATGAACTGAGAAAAAACCAAAAACCGTTTTCCCATAAGATTAACATGGGAGATTTTATGAGTAGGTTTTTTTGGATTTACTCCGCAACCACTCAACCTAGGTTAATAATTCAAGAAACTATATTATTTGTTTTTTAAGCTCTATAACATGGTCAAAACCAAAATCAAGTTATTTAAAAATTTTAGGGAGAAAAATGCAAAAAACTGACTTTTGGAAAATTTAATACCCCCATAAACCCCCCTTCCTATGATCCGATTTTTCTGGATTTCGAACTTAAAGTCATGAATGTCATTTTTCACATTTGAGCCAAATTTCATCAAAATCGGACCTTTTTTACGCAAGTTATCGTGTTAACGGACACACATATATATATATATATATATATATATATATATATATATATATATATATATATATATATTGAACGAATAGTGTTTTTGGCATCTGGGGACCTAAAAACAAAAAGTTATCATGGTCTCGGTCTTAACTCTTACCATAAGACCTACGGTAATAGCTTCTTCACTATAGGGGAAATTCGCTAAAAAGAGTTGCATTGTTGAAAAATCGGAATAAAATGTCCAGTTGACTATGTTTGGTCACTTCTAAGTATTTTCTTCGATAACATCCGTTCAAAATTTGTATATATTTTTGATAGATACGCTGTTTATTATAATTTGCTTTGGTCACAATATTTCTGTTCACAGAGCTTAGCCTTTAAAGATTTTATTTATATCTAAAAATACAGTTTTCCTCACCACTAAACTTCATTATTACTAATGAAATTCCAGATAACGTACATATCAGGGTTTAAGAGATCTCACCTGTTTCATTATATCGGTATAGTTATTAATTGTTGCTAATAATGATTGGATTAATTAAATACCCCCCGTTGCAGCAAACCTGCAAACTCAGCAAATTTCCAATGAATATATATGTATTAATAACAAATTAAGCCTCTTATCAGGATTCATAAGAAAGCAGTGTTTAAATTATTCATTATTCTCCATAAGAATAACATTAGGGATGAGTACGCAGGTTTGCAGCAACAAGGAACACAAAATAATGGGTTTTTATGCAAATATCCATAGAAATCATCTAAGTGAAGTCACATACCAAGTTTCATCCATATACATTCATAAATAAGCGATATATAACATTTTTATTACTCTCCAGAAGAATAACATGGGGACCGAGTTCCTAGGTTTACTGCTACGGGAACCATAGGCGAAACATTTTTTTTGTACAAACAACAACAAACCACAAACAGATGAAGCGATATACCAAGTTTGGTCAGTTTATGTTCATAAATAACCGAGATATAATTTTTTTCTTTTTCTCCATAAGAATAAGATTGGACGGTTTATGAAATGTAATTACCTTAAAACAGTGCGTTGCGGTGGTTAGGTTAGGTTAGTTTAGTTTATCATGTATTTATGATTAGTTAATACCTAATATAAACTATAATAACAGCTGCAGTGCTCTGTATGAGTATAATCTCCACATCAAATAATTTTTCTTTAAAAATTGAATATGGTCATATACCAAGTGAGGGGTTTGAGGGGAGATGAGGGGTTTCGCCGCGCGACATACGATAAATTATGGTGTAATCTACACAGTTACAGAAACCTGACCTATCAAAACCCCCGCAAAGTGCCGTCACAGGTGATGGTTGGTATAATGCATAAGTATCTAACATTTATAAATTTAAATATGTAACGTATTACTGCGGTAACTCAGTATTTATAAAACAGTGTAAGTGAATTAAAGCAGTTAGATTTATTTGATTTATAACATGCTTAAAACATGTAATCTTTAGCGAATTATGTTCTGGAGATTCGTTGTTGCTCTATTAGCAATAAATATACATCTTAATACTCAGTTAGTCCGTTTGTAAGTTTTCAATTCATATAGGGCTAGGAATATAAGATACAATTACAATTTGTGAAGAATAATATTTCTGTGTTACGTTATTTTAAATAAGCTTGTTCCTCCAACTTTCGGGGAGACAAGAGCACCCCAAGCTGCAAGGGAAGCTGGTTATAAACAACGAGACTTATATTTTATGAATATTAAGAAATAGTTTAGTTAAAAAAAATTAATATATTATTTGATATAATATGGTGACTTAACTTTTTTATGGTGACTTTGAACTTTTTTAGCGAATTTCCCCTATAGCGAAGAAGCTGTTACCGTAGTTGGCATGGTAAGTCCTAGGCCCGGGCCTATGATAAACTTTTGTTTTGTGGTCCCAATATCCAAAAAACACCATTCGTTGAAAACTCTATTCATAGCATGATAACTCTCGTAAAAATGGTTTGATTGTAATTAAAATTGGTAAAAACGTGCAATTCAAAAAATGTGCAAAATTCAAAAACTAGACAGAACGATCTATCTGAAGGGAAATTTTGGGGGGTCTTTTTTAACTAAAAATTTTGTTGAATTTTTTACATATATTTAAAAAAGGCACATTTTAATTATTACAATTGGATTCAGCTTAAAACACACAAAATCTGGTGGTTTGATGATTGTTCTACGTCATTGGTTAAAAGTACTAGAAACAGTAAGTTGCCCAGTGTTATTGTTATGGAGAGTAAGTAAAATATTATGTACACCTTAATTATGAACATAATTAATACAACTTGGTGTGTGGCTTCACCTAGTTGAGTTTTATTTATATTTGCATAAAAAACCTATATTTTGTATCCGTGCTGCAGCAAAACTGCGTACTCAGCTACCGTGTTATATATATACAGCTTATTTGTGAATGAAATTTAAAGCGGCTTTATGCGGTATTAAGACATATATATATATATATATATATACGCAGGTTTGCTGCGAAGGTTTTTTTATTGTATCAACGTAACTAAATGTAAATTATAATTTTATATGTGTATTTATGTCAATCAACATTACATTACCATTTTAATGAAATGAGACGATTGCAATATTATACAAACACAATAACCAATATTTAACGACACCGAACGGATTTTACAGTAATATGATATTTTAATCTCGCGCGTAACGAATATTCATTACAATTATTGTCGTTATTGATGGACATACATTCATTCAATATGAATTATATCGTTAGTTAACCTTAACTTTATACTAGTGTTTTAAAAATTCAAATAAACAATGGACGTCTCATATTCTCAATTAATTGAAATATTAAGACGATATTCGTATTTGTACACCACTAAAACAGTGGATGTTATTCAGTTCAATACAAAGTATAAGCATACAATAAACGAAATGGGTTATTATTAACATTCAGTTTATTCCTACGATGGTCTTGCAATAGTGTACTAACTGTTGTAAATCGTTAATTTATTTTCATCAAATGGTAAATATTTATGACGGGATGTAATGAAAGACGTCTTACAACACTTCAGAATATATTTACAGTTATACTGATTCACACACAGACGGTAAACAAACATAAAAGATAAAAGATTTAAAAATATAATTACAGGATGCAAGTGGATTGTAATAATTTACCAGAAATTGATGATGGTTACAGCACATTTTCAAATAAGGTTAGGCAAATAAGTATTGGCTGGATTTAAAAAAAATACATTACATGATTAGTTTACGGTCGGAGGAATATAATGTAGATGATTGCATTTGAAAAGGTCATAAATCCAGTTGTTAAAAACCAAAGCGAACATGTCGTTTGATGCAATAACTGATGGTTGCTTATGCTGCAAGAAAACTTTCAGTTCAGATCAGTATTAAAATTATACTAGCAGCAAAATTTGTATTTGTATTTAAACATCATGATAATTACAATAATTTAATGTTATTATTAGTTCGTTAGTTATTATAGTTAGTTAACGAGAGAGATTCTTTAACTAACTACATTATAAGTTACAATGATAAAATATTTAAATAAGTGTCTCATTTGAATCATTTGAATTACAATTTACTTATAAACCCTTGAATTAAGATACCCACAAGTAGAGAGGGGTTTTTTATTGCCCCATTATTTAAGGAAAACTCTCTGTAGGCAAATGAAAGCCTGCCCTTTCCTCGTAAGCAATCTAAAGTTTTGAATCCATTAAACGAATATCCTTATGGTTTTGATATATAATGCCCATATTTGTCATTTATTTAATTGGCCTACCTCATAGAATTCCTGTTTTTATAACGGTTAGTAAATGATAGTACATTTATCTATAGACAATCTAGTAGTCGTATAAATGTGATTTAAAAAGGTGGATTATTTATAGAAAACTAGCTGTGTACCCGTCCTTCGAACGGGTTGTTTATAAATGGTAGATTACCTAAAGCAAATAACAATCCACATTATTTTACAACATTAAAATTACATTTAAGACGTTTAATGTACAATTAAATCAAAGTTAATTAACGAAATATACTGGCAGATAGTTCGGGTCCTGTTGCTAAGTCGAGGAACCTGTCGGGTAGTAAACGGCATGTGATTGCGACTTCAAATTTGTACTCGTAACACTTTGGATTCGCTTGTAGAAATAAAAGAACCTAAGTACAAAAAATAAAAATATCGGGGAGAGGAGCACAAAATATAAAATCGGTGTGAAGGAGCAAATTATAAAATGGGGGGGGAGCAAAAATATAAAATCGGGTGGTGGCAAAACTTTAAATTCAGGGGGGAAAATGGGGGGAGCAAAAATATAAAATCGGGGGGGGAGGTATAAAATAGAGGGATGACAACGTAAAATAAAAATAAAAATCGAAGAGGAGGGCAGGAAATATAAAATCGGAGGTGGGCAAAAATAAAAAATTCGGGGGGTACAGGAAGTATCGGTAAAAATTGATTTTTGTGCAAATAAGAATAGACCACAACAAGATGAATCCACATTAATATTTTTGTTCATTAATATTAATTAATTAATAGCTAGCTGACGTACCCGTTCTTTGCACAGGGGTTTTCTTTACCAGTTCTTTAGTCAATGCAATTTCCATTTTAGTTAGCTTGAAACAGCTGTTCTTGCTTCTGCTCTTTAAGCTGTCAAATGGAAGTGTCCACAGCTGTTCGCATTAGAGTTTCTAAATTTTTACTTTCTTCTGAAATGTAAACATTGAAACATAGGACGTTCATGGGGCGTAGCCCGAGGGGATTTTAAGGAAGTGAAGTGGGTACCTATGTGTAAAATTTCAACCCAGTCGGTTCAGTAGTTTTTGTGTTCACCCGGAACATCAAACAGACAGACAGACAGATAGACAGACAGACAGAAACCACCTCTTTTTTATAATATTATAAATAAAACAATACAGGCTGATTCATAAAACCCAGCAATATTACTTGAAAAGTGTTTAGGCTATCATCAAATTTACTCATGCTACTGTGCTTCACGTTTTTTATTATTTATTGGTCTTTAAAAGTTGAACTGACAGCCCATTTTGTAGTAAAATCCATTATTTTTATAGGTCCAAAACTTTTCAGTTAACTTAGCGTGCAAACCACAAAAACAAGTCACCCTTTGCCTACAAGTATCTAACAGTGGTTCGTAATTTAAAACTAAGTTGAAGCAGACATTACATCGCTAGCGTAAAAGGTGAAACATTGGGTAAAAAGCCGTATATCTACGTTTTCTTATGTGCCAACCCCTATGTCTGAAGCTATTGAGTTAGTGGCTTTGGTAACATTGTGAAAACCTCAAAATCTCCAAAATACAAGGTTGTTACATTACATTACATAGAGTGACCATCTGCCAAACAGACGCGGGATTTTCACCTATTAAATGATCATAATAAAGAACAGATTTGCAGTACAACTGATATGTAATTGCTAACTAAACATAGATAATCCTAATTGAAAAATATTATTTTTTGAGGTTATAATTATGGGATGTATTTTAGACATTTATTCAATTTACGAGATTAGAGGGGGTTAATTCCAAGCCTCCCCCATTAATATTGTTGTTGTAATGCACGTGTAATATTGGCAATTTTAACACTACAATCAAAACTAGTTATTTTGCAAACAAATAACCTTTTCTAAAGTTTCCATGAACATCATTTGAAAATAATTGTTCCTAATCTACTCGTATCTTTTCTTACAACAGTTTTTAAAATCCATAACTTTCCTCAATTATCTAAAACATTATTTTGTATTGATCTATCATCCAGTAAAACGTTTTATTTTTATCATAAACAAATGTAAGAATAGTTAATAGAAGCTTGTATTAGTGAAATCGTTATAAATTAAAGCAAATGTAATATTTCATAGTTACAAAATACACAAATTGGTTTTGAATTTCCATCGATGAAATATTTCGATGAAAACTCCAGTGGTGATTAGATTGATTATCTGGATCAAAAACACTTGAAAAATGAACTAAAATAAAAAAATTGGTTACTGGAAAAACTACAGTGTCAAAGTATTATCCATCACTCCAAACGCAGTAACTGATGAGTTACCACAACCCATTCATATATTTAATAACTAGTAATTAATAATTTGGACGATCAAATAATGAATACACTTCAAACAGTTGAACATAATCACTCTTTTTATGGTTAACGGACAAGAAATATAGTTTTAAATATCAGCTAGTAGTCTGTATTTTCCTCATAATATGTATGTGTTTGTTAATATTTTAAAATAATAAGATAACTAGTGCAAACATGATTCGACCAGAACAAAGAATTTTCATCAAATTATTTAATGTTCAAGTGCATTATTCAGAAATCGACTGTTCGGTGGTTATCATACAACCAGATTGGTAAAGGAAGTGTGCAATCTTATAAGTTAAAAGTCACGAGTCAATTTGTTTGTTTAATTTTTATACAACATTTAACTCGTAAACTAATCCCAACAGTAAAAACTATTTTAAAAATCACACTATACATCTAAAACATCAAATGTAATCAATAAATTACCATTTAACTGTAAACAAAAAACTTTCTATTTAGTAGATCACCCAGGTTCACTCTTTATGTACAGACTCTTTACAAAAAAATATTCTTTGTATATTTTTATACTCTTTGTGTATGTTTTTTATATTATTTTATACACAGATTTGAGCAGGCAATTTGTTGTACATATATATGTATACAATAGTAAAAAAGCCTTTTCCCAAGACGTTTTATCGAATGTCCAATCACTGACAACTTGTGTCATAATTTTTTTTTGTATTCGTGAAAGTGTCCTCAAAAACTCTAACCAATACGGTTGTACAAAGACTCAGACCTCATAGCCAACAGGACCCAGAAATGTTGAAATATTCTATAGTATACGTAGGGGTCTGAGTGATTGCGATTTTGATTAACCACTCACTGCTCGACACCATACATAACAGGAAAAATAAACTCACAATACTGCAAAATATGCTTATACACTTACATATGTGACAGTAAATATACAAAAAGGATGGGTCCAGGCGATCGATTTCAACCAGTCACACCAGTCATCATCACGCTCAATCAGAGAATGATTGGGTAAGTAAGCAATATTTAAAAAAGTGAATTTTTTTATATTGGCATGAATTTTGATCATTAAAAAATAACATTAAGTTTTAGAACGATAAAAAATTCTAAACAAAGTAATTTTGTATTATCTTTTTGGAAGCAAAGTCTTATACAAACAGCTCGCTGTTCGCTTTGTTCTATAAATGATTTTCTTAAGGATTCTGTAATGTACCGATAAACACCCAACATAGGAATTATATAAAAATGTCTGACCATAAATAATATAACAAATTATACAAAAATTATTTTCTTGGTGAATTAAAATTTAGGTATGAAAGAGTTAATCGGTTTTAACTCTGGTCAGTATGTATAAAGAGGCCCTCTTGCAATCTCTTAATATTTCCGTTATTATATAAGGATGAAAAGCTATTCTGAAAAGTCTTAGCAGCAGTAAATGTAAATATTCTGAAGAATCGAGTTAAATGATTCAACAAGACAACTGTAAAAGAGCAAAAGTTTTAAGATGTTGTACTGTCTACAGTTTGACAAATACTTGCTTTCATCAAGTCACTTTACCTTTGACACATGTTTCTCTCTTGTTCCCACAAAATATTTTCCCATCCGTGAATGATATGTGTTTTTATAAATGTACAAAGCATTAGTTTTCTTAATTGTCACTTTTTATTATAAGAATATTTAAAATGATTTATTTAAAAGTCGTTAGCCAAATCCACTTTTTATATTCTATTAGACAAAAACCGTCTTAAAATATAAATACCCCCGTAGCAGCAAACCTGCATACTCAGCGAATTTCCAATGCATATATATATATATCTTAATACCACATAAAGCCACATACCAAGTTTCATCAATATACATTCATATATAAACGATTTATGACATTTTAATTATTCTCCATAAGAATAACATGGCGGCTGAGTATGCAGGTTTGCTGAAGGAAGGAAAACAAAAAATGGGGTTTTATACAGATATCAATATAACTCATTTAGGTAAAGCCACGTACCAAATTTCATTAATTTATTTTCATAATTAAGGGAGATAACACGTTACTTATTCTCCATAAGAATAACATGGGGCTGAGTACGCAGGTTTGCTGCTACGGGAGCCTTTGGCAAAAAATTGTTTTTTTGAGCAAATATCAATGGTCCACAACCAGATGAAGCCGTATACCTAGTTTTGTCAGTATACGTTCATAAATAAGCGAGATATAAAATTTTTCTTTTCCTCCATAAGAATAACATTAGACAACGTACTGTGTTTAGCACTTTCAATATCTCGGTAACCAATTGACGTAGAGAAATGATCAAAATACCAACTTGTGTGTTTTTTAAGCTGAATCCAATGGTAAAAACTAAAATTTGACTTTTTCCAAAATTATATGTACAAAATTCAAAAAACCCATTTTTGGGGTACAAAACCCCCCCAAACCCCCCTTCATCAAAACCCCCCTTCGGATAAAGCGATCTGGCTGGTTTTCGAACTTAAAGTCATAAATGTTACTTTACACGTTTATACCAAATTTCATCAAAATCGGATAATTTTTACGAGAGTTATCGTGCTCACGGACACATATATATATATATATATATATATATATATATATATATATATATATATATACAGTTTCGAACGAATGGTGTTTTTGGGGTCTGGGACCTCAAATCGAAAAGTTATCATGGTCCCGGGCCTAGGTCTTACCATGCCGACTACGGTAATAGCTTCTTCCCTATAGGGGAAATTCGCTAATAAATATTTTCTTAAATGTCTTTGTTTTCAAATTAAAATACTAAAAAAATAAACTGTTGTTCCTATTCAATTAATTATTTTATTTTTAATTTACTATTATTCTATTTAGATTTATATTTAAATAGGAGAAGGATTTAGTTTGAAGAAGTAAAATTCAATTGTATAAGGTACTATAATCCGAGTTTAACATTAGTTATTAATTTTAGATCCACGGACCGTGATATTACAGTGCCTGGCTTGTGATTTGTGACGTTTATTTTTACACAGAGTACAAAGTACACGAATGTTTAAAAATGCTCGTGCTTTGTATTACTGTTTACGCTTTCTAAATAATAAAGTCGTTATCTACTTTTAAGTACATCTTAAATAGTTAAATATAAGACACATTGAAGCTGAATACGTATAGTCTATTACATTTATTCAACAAACATTTATAAAAGTTAAAAGTTAAAAGCCATCATCTTTATATATTTGAAGTATATTTGAATTATATTTATTTATAAGTTGTAGTTAGCCGTTAATATTAGGGTTTATTGCACAACCCTAAAAATGGTTTGCGATACATTTTGTATTTGAAAGTACAACATAGCTGACGTAAATGCATGGATCCATACTTACATAACTTTAATTTGTATTGTTCCAAAAATATAAAAATGCACAAATATTCATCGAGTAATTGGATGATCGGAACGACGTGAAGGAATTATCATACTTGACTCTGTTTCTATAGATTGGTCTGGGAAAATGACTTTCGTTATTTGAACGGGAAACGATAACTTTCGAACGCACTCACAGATCGACTCCAAACTTTGTCAGTCGATTTTTAGCGTAAATTGTAGATGGAATTTTGATTTTGAAAGAATTCTGTTCATTAATTAACTAAATAACTTAGTATGAAATTTAGTTTTTTCTCCATAAGCAATACATTGGAATCAGTTTTAGTGGTGAGTAGTTTATATTTTAACCAACGTCTACGCGTCATTCATAGAGTAAGCGAGTCTGAAATACGTGACTAAAAAAATCAAAGTAGTGTAACACTAACTACATTTTTACGCTTTAATAGATTGTCATGGGATTTTTAGGGTAACGTTTTGATGATTTAATGTTTCTAATAAACTATAA
Organism: Allygus modestus; assembly: GCA_963675035.1. Lineage (NCBI taxonomy): Eukaryota > Metazoa > Arthropoda > Insecta > Hemiptera > Cicadellidae > Allygus > Allygus modestus. The sequence continues at coordinate 139,694,140 of OY776114.1, read as the reverse complement.
AGGGAGAATTAATCTTGCATTTTAATAATTAATAGATTTTTAATTGAACTTTATTCAGTAGCTGATTTGTTTCATGTGGTGAAGTTCTCGAACTGTCAAATTTGATTACTGTCAGTTGGATTACTAGTTTCAATTTGTCAAATTTCACGCTTGAGGTCATGTATAGTTTGATTGATTCTAATTTATCTACACAGTCCTATTATAAATATGAAACGTAAATTTTAGTTTCTTAATAATAATTCTATTGATGTTACTTAGTGAATTTATAGTTTTCACAGATGTAAACTTTCTGTAAATACGACTGTAAAATATGACTGTAATCGTTCTCATCATTGGTGAGAATGCCAACATTTTTAGGTGGGAAAATTACAAACGTTTTGGCATAATTATGCCGATGTACCCTATATATGGATTTTTGTAATAAAGGAAGGAGATGAGAGTATACCAATTTCAACCTAATTTATGGTGTTGTCGATATATTTTGAAATCTGTCTTCAAAGTTTCAGTTGCAATTGGTTGGTTTGGTGTAATGAAGGCTAAACTGTATTCTATGACACAAACTTATTTATCTTCTATTTAATTTAGGTAGGTCTTTGATATTGTTGGGGAATTTTTCCTCTAATGAGCTATGTCAGTCAGTAATCTCAAGCTGGCCACGACACATAAATCATATTCTAATTTTAGCCTTACCATAAGTCTATTATATCTGTAATTAGGTATTTTATAAGAGGAAAATTTTATAAAAGGCATATAAATTGTATTTTGATCTATTTATACGTCAACTAGCTTTTCATAGGAAAATAATTGAGAGGGGTCCATAGGTTCTAGCTTTGATCACTTGAAATCTTGTACTCCATTAACTTTTGATAGGTTATAAAAGAGGCAATTAGCCTAGGCCTACAGTCTTTGAGGGTGCAAGTAAAGTGTACAATTCCGTATAAGAAAACATAAGTGGCACCCTTCAGAATTTTGTGAAAGGAGCTAAAGGCAGTTTTTAAAGAGTAGAGCCTACGTCTGTATTTTCAGTTGTATCATTTCAGTATAAAACTGTAAACAATAACCTAACAACTGTAGCGTTCTAGCGGGGTGCAGTATGATAAACGTTCACTAACTATTCGGATGTGATATAATGGTATAGGCCCTAATATATTCAATAACAGTACACCAGAGTTCTACGATCTATTAGGTGTACTATAAATATGTATTATAACAATATTAATATTCCCATATTGTTAGTTAAGATTAAGTGGTAGACTTTCATATGTGCAAGGGTATAAGATACGGTATATAGATTATTTATGCTATTCAGTTATGAGTTCGGTTATTTAGGTTTCGGTTATGTTATGTTTCAATTTAGGTGTCTTAAAATTTGTCTGGATGACAAACGTTGGTTAAATTGTTACTTAAACAAGTATTGCCACGAACAGCATTATCATATCATGTCATTGTCATGTTTTTTGTTTAATTTTTATTTTCAGTTTAGTTGAAAAACAACCAAACTTGACGAGTAGTAACTAAGATAAGCCTGAACCATCTAGCCATATTTAGGTTTGGCTAATCGATGAAACTACTAACAAACGATAGAAAAAAATATTTTGCAAACGATAAAAATATCGAACTAATCGATATACCGTATTAAACAATTTCATTTGGTTATTTAAATCGTTCCGCTTATGAAAGTCTACCCAGATTAAGATTTGCAACGATATACAGGGTGTTTATAAAAAAACTTTACAACTTTAATGTTCTCCCATTCATGTTCCATGGGACATAGAAGTTTCCTAATGCCACCACATGAAAGAGTCGCTCAAAAAGTTTTAATCAGCAGGCAGTTTAATCAGCTGATTCGTTTATATTGTTGCCTGGTAAACAAAAACAAATAATTGAAAAGTCTCATTAAAATCGCAATGGACGCTCATGCTAAAGTACAGTGTGTTAAAGCACATTGAAAGAAATTCTGATGTGGCTGTTCAATGGAGACTTTGATCAAGAAATAATTTTTTTGGGGAACCCCAATTAGAATAATTGCAATAATGTGTATGCCAATAAGGTAAACATCAAAGCAGAACTGAGAGAACGAATCAGGGGAGCGTTTGCTGAAATCGATGATCATAGTTACCGTTGTGATTGGGCCGAACTAAAATCTAGACTTGATTATTTTGCGTGCAAATAATGGGAAACATATTGAAATTAGGTAAACTACTTAATATGTCACAAAACTTGAGAACATTTCTTATATTTTGGTTGTAATTTTATAACTTTAGGTGAACAAATTAAGGTTTTATGTTTGTTTGAAGTTGTAAAGTTTTTTTATAAACACCCTGTATTATTACATGGCACTCAAAGGGTTAATTTTTTTTAAATAACCTAAGAATTTTCATAACATTCAAAATACAAAATATTAGGCCTATACAACTTATTGGTTATTAACAAGATTGTATACTATCTTTAACCTGTTGGATCCCAAGTTTGTCTTCCCATGGTCCCTACAGTGGCCTGGGTTTTCAGCCTGCTCATATAGCTTAGGCCTACTTCTGTGATTATTAGGTAATCGAGATGTTTACGTACATTTGATTAATTTGTTAGATTACAAAATATCCTATCTCTTAAATTGTAAATAGTACCGTACCTATTTCCTACAGTACCCAAGTTGATAAAGCAGTTGCAAGAAGGCTGTTTCTTTCCCATACATGTACAAATAACAACCCGGGCTGTAGAATAGACAGGGGCTAGCTCAGTTGGGAATTGGACCGGGAGGTGCCAACACTCTCAGCCGGCACTGCGCTCTTACCGTACCTCTGGTATAACAGTCACCACTAATACCGCTCTCAACTTTGACAGATGATGTGAAAAGTGTATCGATGAACCTCTCCATATAATGTTAACAAGGAGTTGTAAGAAAGAGCATTTTTAAAGTGATTGTAATGAATAAAAATAAATTTTGTTGTTAAAGAAATAAACTAAACTTCGCATACAACTTGCGGTTTAAATTTAAAGTACAGTATCAAATTCCGTATTTAAAAAACACTTATAATTCAGATAAAACTTAAAATAGATATTAATTGTACTGTTGAGTCATGGTAACTAACTAAAAATTTCTCTTTTTATCTGTGTTAAGAGAAAACTAACTATTGTGCAATAATTTAGCGATACAAAGAAAGAATACTTTTTAAAACTATAAATATAAAGTATACAAAATTAAAACCTTTGCATCTTAAAGTAACATATCATCCAGTTTTTATTTTAGAGTAGTATCAGTTTACCAATTTAGGCATTTTTGATCAATATTTATTTTTATGTTTACTTTCACATTAAAGATGAGGTGCCTTATTCTAATGACATTTGTTAACTGAGCATAAATCTTAAAAGCTTCTGAACACATTTTTGGACATTTCTAGCGTATCCCCCCTACAGGGAAGACGCTATTACCGTAGTCCACATGGTAAGACCTAGACCCGGTGCTATACCAAAGAGTTAATTTAGTGGAAATTGGCATTTTATTAGTGAAATTCCTATGGAAAGTGAACTATTAGCATGACCCACACGGTAAAACTTAAGCCCGGGACCACCATAGAAGTTTCTAACGTGACCCCCTGAACACGTTTTGGGGGGGTCGTTCAAAATTGTATATATATATATGTGTGTATGCACTCTAGCGGTCGCATTTTTTGTCCGATTTACTTCAAATTTGGTAGGGACGTTTCTTTCTATAATCTGTTGGACAAGTTCGTTGGGCAAAACAATCGGACAACTCTAAACCCTTTTTTGGGGGATTAATCTTTCAAATTTCGAGTCTTTGGACACAAAAAGGGTCAGAAAAGCCCTGTATATGAAATTAACGCATGTTAAAAGATGGGAATTAGTGTGACGAAACTTTTAAGCCCTCTCTAGTTATTCTACCATAAATATTTACCGAGTTATTGTAGAAAATGTGGATCGACCAAACACAGTACGTTGTCTTATGGGGATTTTAAATTAGAAAAGCCTATTATTCATTTGTTGATGTGCTTTTATCATCCCCAACAACCCCACGCCTACTTTAAAGCCTAACTGGATCTTCTCCTAGCCTTATAATGTGCAAAATTGTATTCCCACCATTGCAGGTAAATAGAACCAGGAGCATCAGAACAGCCAAAAAATCAATATTTTCAGATTTGAATAAAAATTGGAATAAATGTATGTTTTTAACTGATTTTGAGTTTTATAGTTTTTTATGTGGAAATTCACTTCCCTCACGTCACCGTGCTGCGTGCGAACTCGTTTAAATGTTGAAAGGATCAACATAAAAATAATAATTGTTATCACTTATGTATCGGTATATGAAATACTATAAACGAATTAAAGATTGGAGAAATGAGACATTTCATTGATAGAAACAAGCTATTTATTAATAATTGTATTTCCCTGAAAACAAATAAAACAACTTATAAATAAATAATCTGAACATTATTTATATAGTTTGTGTTACAAAAATAATTTCTTCTTATGCCAGCTCCTCACTCTGACCAAGTCTAGGCAAGATAAATTGAACTTGAGTCTGTGGAGTAGTTCACTTCCACGCATGTTATTCCAGCTGATTATTTTTGTTGTAAAATTACAAGGTGAGTTGTTAATCCATCACATATGACCATAGTATGAAGAGTATTACTGCATTTGTTACTTGTTTCTTTATTCCGAAGATTCCTTCTAACAAAATTTTCCAAACATTTACCGGTATCCAAAAGTGATTTGGGAAAATAATTATAGTCAAATAGAGGCAGTTTTACTTTTTTGCTTTACACGATAACAATGCATTCACAGAACCAAAAATACCAAATACGGACCTGTGGCAACTATTTATTTTTGGTGGGATAATTACAAACATTATTCAACCTTATTTTTTCCATGGTTGCCAACATGAAAAGTTGTTGAAACTATTATAGGTAAGTAAGGCCTCTTTAAAATTCCAATATTTTGAGAATATAATATAAAAAAGACATCCAGTTTCTTGAGTCCCTACAACAAAACCAGAGCCGGAGTTCAGAGAAAGTAAGGTTTTCAAAAGGACAATCATATAGCCCCGTAATTTACTGAAATGTAGGACCTAATTAATCATAAAGTCAGAGATGTTATTCTCAAGAAAATAAATAACTATCGTACCACTATTAATTATTATACATTTATAACATTATACATTATATATCAGTTAGTGTTAAAACCATAAATAATTTTGGTTCAACTTAATTTTGATGATGACTTGGTCTTAAAAAGGTCTAAGACCCCGTAAAAGGCAGGGAGTTTCTTAAATTCAATTTAGTAGACACCCTGTAGTCCAAGGTTGAAATTGCATGAAATGAACCAAGAGCTGTGGTGCTAATGCCTTATGAGACTTTGTTCAGAATATTTATTTTTATTATAAATATACAATCTATTCATATACATTTCATATGGTTGCTTATATTGTATGGATTAGCAATATACAACCCCAACTGCAGGAGTTACTTTAATCAAGAGGTTATATTACCTTTAACTCTCAAGTGATAAAACACTCTTTTGGGCGACCAGTTCTGACCCAGCTAGAGGGCCATTTTCAAGCCAGACTTAAAATTGTACTCACAAAGAGATCGTTAAAAAGTCTTCATAAGCTTTAACAAACAACACATAACAGACGAACGAACAAACATACAAAACAAACAAAATTTTTGGCCATACAAAAAACTGATCACAGCGTGGCAGGTGTAGACGCGGGGTGCAGGTCCAGACACACCGCGTCTTCGTGAGTAAAATTTTACGTCTGGCTTGAAAATGGCCCCTTAGCTGGGTTGAAGCTGGTCCCCCACAAGAGCGTTGGATCACTTGACAGTAGTTATTTTTGATAATTTGTTCTAACATCCTGTTCGAAAATCATAAACTATAAACGTAACGTTCTTTCAAGTTCAATAATACTAATAATTTTAATAATTGTATAACAATAATCAAATGTAAACATTCTGAGTTATGGATACGTTTTCTTGGTAGTTTCAAACACATCTGTAAATAGGACTTTGGTTTGTTTAGTTGTATTTCATACGATAAAGGTGTCATCGGCGAGAATTCCAACATTATTCCATTACTGGTGAATAACTTAAGACTTCAGGTTTTGGTATGTAGCCTTCAGTGTTATTCATAACATCTAGCCTATATAAGAGAAGATGTGACTAATAACAAACTTCCCATACTGTCAATATACATGAACTACTGCCACAACGTTTTAATTGCAATAATATGAAGACTAAATGGTATCCTTTAAGTCTATTTAACTTTAATATAATGTAAATAGACCAGTGCTATTGTTTTCAACAATACAGAATAAACAAATTGGCTAATCATCACATTCTAACTTTAGCCTTGATTTAAGTTTATTATATCCATAAATAGGCCTTGGTTGTCTATTAGGGGGGATTTTTTAATAGGCACAGCCTAGCCTATATTTGGGATTTACAAAACGTCACATATGTCCACTCGCTTTTTGTGAGAAACTTAAGTTTGCTGAGGCAAATTGTAGGCTTACTTGGAATGGCCAAACATACTAAAATGAACCCAACAGACCACACCGTCTTATAAACCTTACCTAACCCAAAGTATCTTAGATAATTACCCAGTACCGTCCTTAGGGCGGCGCGACAGGTGCAGCCGCACAAGGGCCTCGCCCCTACGAAGGCCTCGCACTTGAGGTTTTTTTACGTGGATGCTAGAGGCGTCATGACCATGACTGGGATCAGAAACATGGACTTAAGATGACTTAAAATTTAAAAACTAAAGACAACGTACAAACCGTTAGTGGTACGGTACATATTTTGCTAATATTGATAATAGTTTTTAATTTAACGGCAAGTTCAGAAGTACATGAATTAGCCGTTGTATTTAGCCAATAGCGAGTGTAATTTTCAACGTAGCAAGCAGTCTGTGTCGGGACTACAGGCTACATGTGCGGTGCGAGGGAATGGAGAGCCGCACGCACAATCAAATTGTTTACTTCAATGTCTTTCTTTAAGCTGTCAGTATGACCCCGAACTGACTGTCAGAGTGGATTCTTGTCGTTTATGATTGTAATAATTAATTAGTTAGTCATGAGTAATATTTGTGTCATTACATAACGTCTTTTTAAAATCACATAATCCACTGTAATTACGTAGTTCACCTCGCGAACACTTCTTGCCCCAGGCTAAGCTTACGCTTGCGTTGGCTAAGGACGGCACTGTAAGCACCCATGTTCACCTCAACAATCAATCATGCCTGTATAGAACGTAAATATACTTGCTGACATATTCTAAATAAATAAAATAACGTAGGCTACATGATTTTAAAATAATCTGAAATTCGAATACATTCGAATTATCTGAATTATATATTCGAACATAATTTGAAATTCAATCTTGCGATTCCCAATGGCAGTAATGATTTTTGATGTTGATACTTATTGTCTCCCCATTGTGATATTGCTATTGAATTAATATTTGCTTATAGAGGAATGTGAAAATATTACCGTAAGGTTGTTTTAACTGCTAATATTACATGTCACGGAATCCCGGTACCCACAGAAGAAAGGAGAGAGAATCCTGTTTACCTATGAAGGGTGGTGGGAACTTGAAAATTTCAGGATAACTATAATTTATCGGTAAAACTAATCTTATTTATGAATTCCACACTCATGTATTTTTGAAAGATTTATTCAAGAATGGTAGACCTTGCCATGTTTTCTATTTGAACCCATTTTTAGAATATAACAATTTTAGCCCCTTAAGTAATAAAAAAAACACCATAAAATGGCCGTAAATGGTATCCAGAAAACATAGGTACCGGTAGTAACTCTAACTATAAAAGAAGCAAATCAAGATAGGCTACTTATTACCTAGCTTAAGCCTAGAGTAGCGTCTTGAGTTTCATAAGCGGTTCAAGTACTTGATAGTTTTATTTTGATAATACAACGTAATGGGTTTCAGGTATTTTTCAGTTTATCCTAGCTATTTTTTATATATTTTATATCAAATCAAATCATTTCTATTCATACCAATACAAATAGTACAGAATGGCAACAATCATAGCGAATGACTTATTGATTCGTTGGCAAGAGTGGTAAGAGTGACCTCCGATGGTGAAATGGTATTATTTGTTTATTTACGACCCAACTTGTGTAGTGTGCTGCGGCCGTTAGATTAGGTTATGTTACGTTATTTTAAAATAGAAAATCCTATCTTATCCAACAAAGTATATATCTATAGAGGTCTCGTCTGGGGTAAAAAACTGTGCTTACATACGGATTGTCATTTTGACCCTCTACACCCTCCGGTCTCCATGGCAACAAATATGTTAACCAATCAAATCCCCTCTTCACAACTTTATTACTTTATGTCAAGCTTTATTACTCTTTGGCTAGATGTTTTGTTTACTAAAATGTCCTCTACTGAGGCTTCACTTTTACTTTCTCCCCTTATACGTAGTACATGGAGAAAGTATAGTTTTCGTCAAAATTGTTGAATTTTAGTTGTTGGTGGGTATATTCGTTTTGGTACTCCCTGAACCAAAAAAGTGATGTTTATGTGATGTCTGTCCGTCTGTCTGGATGTGTACAGAGCTATAGCCCACACCAATTGGCCGATTACGATGAACTTTGGTAAAGAGGTACTAAACCACGATATCTCCAGGTGTCTTTTTTATTTTTTTTTAATTTTTGATTTTTAAGGGTAATTATCCCCCCAAAACCGCCAAAAAACATGAAAAATAAAAATGTATCATAAACGGCTTTAACGATTTTGACTAAACGTTAGTCGTTCGTAGACCTTTAGTTTTCCTTACACCACCCGCATTTCTGTAAAAGTTCGGGTTCAGAAATTTCAGGACTTAAACATTTAAAAATTCAGTTTTATGGATTTTTCATAAAAAACATAAATATAACAAATATTACCATTCACAATTAAAAATAGCTTAAAAACTAAATAATTTACTATTTTGAATTAAAATTCTACAATTTCTGGTTGCGGAGAAAATTTAAATTTTCATTTTGCGGTAAACGCAGTACGTTGTCCAATGTTATTCTTATGGGGAATACCAAAATTACTATTTTTCTCTTACTTACTGATCAATTTCTTTCAAACCTGATATGCTACTAAATTTAGCATTGACCATCAGAGGAAATTCGAAATATGTCGCCCCTTATTAACCCTGGGGGGGAACAGGGGGCATTTCCCCTCTTAAAACCACGAGTCTAGCGATTGATTCTGTAGTGCCTCCAAAACAGGGACTTGGGTGGATGTTTTGAAAACAACTTGTTTACAAGATTTTTTGTATATTCGACCGTGCTTTGTATTCTATATTTAGTAAATAAAAAGTAATTTATTCATTGAAGTTGGGCTGAAAGGAAGAAAGTATGTGTCAGTTTCCTGATACTATTTATTTTAACACGAGACAAGAGCTCTATCATTATTTACACCTCGTTAATCTCATCCTGACCACCACAGTGTGTTAACAGTTTTTAACTGTTGCATCGTCATAACTGGTTGAAATAGACAGTATTGGACCAATAAAATACATAGCCTGTTTTATTTTTTCTAGAAGATTTTTTACTGCAGAATTCACAATTAAGGTTAGTTTTATCAGAAACTTTCCGTTTGAGTACACTTTCATAAGCGATAATATAAAAACCTAATTAAATTGTTCGACAAAACTATAGTATTTGATCCACTATAGCTATTATTTAGGTTATTCTGTTATGGTTTCGGTTATGTTCGGTCTTTAAATACGACTTTAAAAATACCTTATAATTTCGTCATTGGTTTAAGCCTTAAAATAAATAGATGAATAAAACAAAATCTAATTCATGTTTGGCCTCTAAGTCTCTATTAAATAATTTGTGTAGTAAAATCCTTGAAACAAATAAAATTTTCTTCAAAAATATTTGTCAAAAACACATTTCATGTGTTTTTTACCCCTTCTAAGATCACTAACTATTTTTATTTACCTTAGTAAACATTTGTTCTTACGACCAATTTCTCTATTGTGTGTAAATTTTAACACACAGACGAGGAAAGTTTAGGAGGGTATTCTTCCTACATCACTGAAATAACATTTGCACTTTTGAAAAATCTAAATCTACCCTTCGCGGCCGAGGAAGCGCAATTGCCGCCACCGCGGGCGCTACCATGCCTCTTCTTGCCTAAACGCAAATGATGTTTATTCTCAGGTACAAAGTATTCGCGTACTAAATTACAGTACTCAAAGACACGTCTGTCCTCAGAACTCACTGTATCTAGAAAGTGTTTTATGTACTCCAGTATAATATACTATAACAATTTAACTGAATATGTATTTGATATACATGAATTCCTTAAATGAAACTTTGTGATTCACTCGGAATTAGAAACTGCCTTGAGTACTAAAGTAATAATTTCTTTCCTGTTAAGAATATTTTTTGTTTCGTTGAAAAGATATTGCGTGATAAATTACACGTCATTTCTACAAACTATATTAAACTTTGGGATTACTAAAGGTCCGATCATCCTTATACGTGAAGAAGGAGCGTGTTCCGCATTATTCAAACCTTGTAAAACCATTTCCTGTGGTTAGGTAGTTTCTAATAGCTCATAGATTATCTGTATGGTTTAAAAACATATGCGATACAATTTTAGTTATACTATATCCATAAATGATCACAAATATTTGTGCATACAAATTTCGATCAAGTTATTGAACAGAATAATTATGTTGTCTTTTATTTCATTTCGAAAATATAACTATTACCAAATAAAAATATTTATATTGACTAACAATACAAATAAAAAAGCATGCTTAAACGTTCTTTATGATTGAAACATACATTGTGTCTCCAATATTTTAATATTGATGTATTATAATTAATGATAATGGATTCAGGCTCTTCTCCGGTGGCCAGTAAACAATGGAGAGTTTAGCCGAAAAATGTTAAATTTGAATATTATTTATGATTGATATGATTTGATGTTTGTTGACAAACATTAATTCTGTTGATAGTAAAAGTTTTTCCTAAGATACATTAATATTCTTTTAACATTATTTGATATTACTCTGCACTAATTTAGTATAGTTGTATAATATAACCAAATTTCTTTCCTCTAATACCTCATATCAGTTTAACATTGCTTAGTACAAATATGACAGTAGCTAGTTAGTTAAGTTATTGTTTTCTATTAGTTTACCTAGTATAGTGTCCCCCCCCCCCTTGAGTGTGTTTGTTGTCAAAGTCGTATTTTATTTGTTAAGAATGCTTTAACACCGCGACTTCAAAAACAAGTTATTTTCAAACAATTCCAGTAAAACGGAGACTTTAATGTTTCCAATGTTATTAGTGAATTTCCTTTGGAAAGTGAACTATTAGTATGACCTGCACGGTGAAACTTAAGCCCGGGACCACCATAGAAGTTCCTAACGTGACCCCCTGATCACGTTTTGGGGGGTCGTTCAAAATTGTATATATATATATAGACATATATATACATGTGTATGCACTCTAGCGGTCGCATTTTTTCTCCGATTTACTTCAAATTTTGTAGGGACGTTCCTTTCTATAACCTGTTGGACAAGTTCGTTGGGCAAAACAATCGGAAAACTGTAAACCCATTTTTTGGGGATTAATCTTTCAAATTTTGAGTTTTTGGGCCCAAAAAGGGTCAGAAAAGCCCCAGATGTAAAATTAATGCATGTTAAAAGATGGGAATTAGAAAGGCGAAAGTTTTAAGCCCTCTCCCGTCATTCTAGCATAAATATTTACCGAGTTATTAAAGAAAATATGTATCGGGTAAACACAGTACGTTGTCTTATGGGGGTTGTACACTAGAAAAGCCTGTTATTCCTCTGTTAGAGTACTTTAATTATTCCCAGCAACTTCACGCCTACTTTCAAGCCTGTCTGTACCTTCTCCTAACCTTATAATGCGTAAAATTGTATTCCCAGCTTTGCAAGTAAATGAAACCAGGAGTATCAAAACAGCCAAAAAAACAATGTTTTCAGATTTCAATAAAAATTGGACAAATGGATGTTTTTACACTGATTTTGAGTTTTACAAGTTTTTATGTGGAAATTCACTTCCCTCACGTCAGCGTGCTGCGTGCGAACTCGTTTTTTATTATGATAAACATAATTCTAATAGATACTTGTAAAAATAAACATAAATAACTTAAGTTATTTCTACTATAATTTTATACTACGCTAAAAATATTGTTTCGTTAAATAATTTTTTACCATTACTACCGTATGTAGCTACTTACGTATATATGTTGAAATAAATTACATAAACCTTTAAAGATTAGTTTGTATAATGTTTGTAGTGATAGTAACACTCGCGTTTGAAAATTAAAAATACCCCCGTAGCAGCAAACCTGCGTACTTAGCGAATTTCCAATGCATATATATTAATCTTAATGCCACATAAAGCTACATACCAATTTTCATCAATATACATTCATAAATAAGCAATTTATGACATTTTAATTATTCTCCATAAGAATAACATGGCGGCTGAGTATGCAGGTTTGCTGAAGCATGTAACACGAAAAAATGGGGTTTTATGCTAATATCAATATAACTCAACTAGGTGAAGTTACTTACCAAATTTCATTAATTTATTTTCATAATTAAGGGAGATAACACGTTACTTATTCTCCATAAGAATAACATGGGGCTGAGTACGCAGGTTTGCTGCTACGGGAGCCTTTGTCAAAAAATTGTTTTTTAGAGGAAATATCAATGGTCCACAACCAGATAAAGCCGTAACCCAAGTTTCGTCAGTATATGTTCATAAATAAGCGAGATATAAAATGTTTATTTTCCTCCATAAGAATAACATTAGACAACGTACTGTGTTTAGCATTTTCAATATCTCGGTAACAAATTGACGTAGAGAAATGATCAAAATACCAAATTGTGTGTTTTTTTAAGCTGAATCCAATGAGAAAAAATAAAATTTGACTATTTCCAAAATTATATGTAAAAAATTCAAAAAACCCATTTTTGGGGTACAAAACCCCCCAAAAATACCCCTTCGGATAGAGCGATCTAGCTGGTTTTCGAACTTAAAGTCATAAATGTTGCTTTACACGTTTATACCAAATTTCATCAAAATCGGATAATTTTTACGAGAGTTATCGTGCTCACGGACACATATATATATATATATATATATATATATATATATATATATATATATATATATATATATATATATATATATATATACAGTTTCGAATGAATGGTGTTTTTGGGGTCTGGGGACCTCAAAACGAAAAGTTATCATGGTCCCGGGCCTAGGTCTTACCATGCCGACTACGGTAATAGCTTCTTCCCCATAGGGGAAATTCGCTAAAAGAGATTATTTTGTATAGATAGGACAAATATTTATTTGTATTAAGTTTCATGAACAGAACGTTATTTAATTACTATAAATTAATAAACTATGAAAAACCAACATATTTTTTATTTAAATTTTAGGTTGCAAAATTATTTTTAAAACCTGCCATAAGAATTGTTACCAACATATTAAAAAACTCTTCATGAAACTTCAGTTAACTTTGCAGTGTACTGGATCGGTTTTATTATATTTAATTACATTTTTACATTTTCACGGTACGAAGGGACACGGTTACTTCAAGTTACATCTGTGCAAAGAGAGACGCCTTAAGAGGTATCTAAATGATAAATTGATCGTAATATTGACCTGATATGCCAGGTGATAGAACTCAAAGTGTCATGTTTATCTCTCGAATACATTGTAGGCCATCCTGCTCACATAATGAAATAGTGTTTGAAACGCTAGATAAACAACGAAACCCGAAACCATACTTAGCTCAAATTAAGTTATCAATTAAAATTAATGTGTTAGTTGCGATAATTTAGTAAAATTACTCATATTTAATTGGAAGCTATGCTGGAGTGAAACAAAAATAATACTAGAGAACTGAGAGTCATTACTGCAGTCAGTAACCAGTGCAAACGTCACTTCTTACTCTGTCGTGTGTTGATTTTGGTATCTATACTGAGTCAATTGTATTATAATTGAGTAGTAGACCTATCAATATATTTTAATTAAAATTAATATTCTTGAAACGGATTCAATAAAATGTTGAAGAATCTACATCAGATTTTTTTTATTATATCGGTTTTGTGTAATAGTAATACACATTTCTACTAATACTACCGTAGAATAAGCGCATTATTTATAAAATATGAATAAGCTTTGTATTTTTGAAGACCTCATATGAGTAAAAGAAGGGTTTTTACCAATTGGATATCTAATTACCTCGGTTTGTCAGATTCCGCTTCTTTGGTTAATCTGCAGATGATGTAGTGAGATCAATGAAAAGTCTACTCTTCCTCAAGATAACGATTCACTTTAGGTTTTGTTCAATTTAATCACAAACTTTTTCTCTACTCCTTTCACTCTTCTACTCAGAGTCAATCCAGTTTTTTCTAAGTGAAAACACCTGCCCTAACTACAAATAAGCGTTAAACTGATAATAACATTAAAGAAACATTTAAAACTATTCTATCACTAACTAACTATCACTTTACATCATAAAAAACTTGTTATCTAAATCATATATTTCCAGCTTATATCTAAACTCATATTAACATACTATCAAAGTAAATCAACATACAATAATTTAAATTTTTTAAATTAAAAAACTGAGGAATGTTTTAATTTGTATTTTTTAATACAAGCACCAAAAATATAAAGCGGTATTATTATAACGTTCTTTGCTATGGTTATGGTTTGAATGAATAGTTTGTCAGGCGATTAAATACAAAAGGCTTTCTAACATAAAGGTGATTGTAAAAACTGACACCATTTTTATCATAGAATTTAAGCCCGCACAAATTTGTCAGGAAATCGTGAGCCACACAGTAGGGTTTAAAAAAATGTTTATCATTGTAACAGTTTGTTTGTTTTACACATTCCAAAAAAATAACAAGTTTATTTTTAAACTCTGACCGATATCCTGGGTCCCATTAACTCAGACTAGTTAAATTAACTTAAAGAAAAATATATAAATAAAATAAAAAATATAACGATTGACTTGATATTAACGTATTAAAACTAAAGTGTACTACACCATATTTTATTTGTATTTACAGTTTCGTGTTTTAATACAATATTCGTGTAAATATATTTTGTACTGTAGTAAAAAATAAATTATTAATCGCAGAAAATTACATTATATTGAAACAAGATAATAAAAAAATTGTATAATTTTTTTACTTTAGGTAAAAAAATTAAAACAATTTACCATTAAATACAGACTTTTTTTCTTTCTGTTTGGAAGTGTTAACTTATTATTCTCTAACATTGCTGACAATGCCGACAAGGCACTAGGCCAATTACTGTTGGAAAATATAACTATTGTACAACTGACTGAACTGAAAGAGATATTTAATAGTTATTTTTGTAAATTTGTTTCAATAAATAACTGAATATAAAATTAAATAAACTAGAATAACTTGATAAAACTGATTAAAATATGAGTTAAATAAGTTTAATTGATAAATGGTCAAAGTAATTCCAAAACAGCATGAAGGAACGGGTAATTGTTTAGAAATTTACACATGTTATGAGACTTTATTTGTTGTATTTTTAGTGAATTTCCTTTGGAAAGTGAACTATTAGCATGACCCGCACGGTGAAACTTAAGCCTGGGACCACCATAGAAGTTCCTAACGTGACCCCCTGAACACGTTTTGGGGGGTCGTTCAAAATTTTATTTATATATATATGTATATATATATATATATAGACATATATATATATATATATATATATATATATATATATATATATATATGTGTATGCACTCTAGCGGTCGCATTTTTTGTCCGATTTACTTCAAATTTGGTAGGGACGTTCCTTTCTATAATCTGTTGGACAAGTTCGTTGGGCAAAACAATCGAAAAACTCTAAACCCATTTTTTGGGGATTAATCTTTAAAATTTCGAGTTTTTGGGCCCAAAAAGGGTCAGAAAAGCCCCAGATGTATAATTAATGCATGTAAAAAGACGGGAATTAGAAAGGCGAAAGTTTTAAGCCCTCTCTCGTCACTATAGCATAAATATTTACCGAGTTATTAAAGGAAATGTGTATCGGCTTAACACAGTACGTTGTCTTATGGTTTTTTTACACTAGAAAAGCCTGTTATTCCTTTGTTAGAGTACTTTTATTACCCCCAGCAACCTAACGCCTACTTTCAAGCCTGTCTGGACCTTCTCCTAACCTTATAATGCGCAAAATTGTATTCCCAGCTTTGCAAGTAAATGAAACCAGGAGTATCAGAACAGCCAAACAATCAAAGTTTTCAGATTTCGATACAAATTGGACAAATGTATGTTTTTACACTGATTTTGAGTTTTAAAAGCTTTTATGTGGAAATTCACTTCCCTCACGTCAGCGTGCTGCGTGCAAACTCGTTTATTTACTTTTTGTAAATAATAAATCCCCTCATACCTGTTTGATCCCTGTTAAAGTTCATAATATTCTAAAGGCAATATTCTATAAATATTCTATAAAATACAAATTGAAAACCCATCTTTCACTGCAGTGCATATTCAAACGAAAAGTCACAGTTAAAATTAAGGTTTCAATCAAACACTCGTATGCTTATGGTAAAATTTCATTAAATGTTACTTTTAACCGATACCTGTTTCAACCAATCGCTCTTTTTGTTGAGGGAATCAATTTATATTATTTTTGTATGATGATACTCTTTTAATAATTTGTGTGAAGCTGAGGCACTAAATTAATTTTAAAACTTGTGTTTTAATTTTATATTTATTGCAATCTTTTATGTCAAAACTTGAACTTCTAAGAATAAGGTATTTTATTTCCTTTCCAATAACAGGCTTGAGACTTTTTGGATACAAAACAAATTTGAAGCATTTGGTAGCACTTCAACAGCACAAAAATATTAATAAAACATAGGAAAAAAAACTTAAAAAGCAACGCAGATTTTTATATCACTGATTAAACATGAAAAAAATACCACAATACTGAAACTCTAAGCGATCATCAGACAAAACTACAGATTTATATATTCCAAAGACATTTTATAAGTTTTACAAAAGGATTTGCAATTCAAAAGAAGCCAAATAAGATGTTTTTCAGAATGAATATGTAACAGGGAGATATTAAAGCAAACATAAATGACGATTTTAAATCCAAATACAGAAGAGAACCAATTAAATTACTCTGACAAAGGGACGACACACTTTATCTCATCCCCGATAGTTTGAATGTCTCAAGAGTTGAAAATAAAAGCCTCTAACTTATTACTTCTGATTATTATGAGCTGGATGCAAATCTCTTTTTGTGTTTAAATTATGAACAAAAACATACGATTTAAATTGCTTTAAAGCGTAGTTATTATTTCTGTTTTTTAATGTTATTGTTTAAGAAATCAAATTATGAAATATTTGAATACTTTAAAGTGTCAAAGAGGCTAGGTAAATAAGAATGTAATTAAGACGTATATTTTTACAATAAATCGTTAACATAATATTGTGTTATACAATGTTAATTCAGGCAGGTTTATACACGTTGTGAGGTTGACTTTGGGTGCAGCAAACAAATACGTCAATACATGGAGTTACTATATGTCATTCGCCTATCCATATGACAAATTTCCGTTTCACCCTGGTTCTTCTTGTTTGAAGACAGCAGATACTAGAACGTGTTCTAAGCTTGTGGTCCCTAGCTGATAAACATGGATACCTATAAGCCCAGAAGACAGCTTGTCTAGAAGGACAGAGCAGAAGTCTCGGGTGTGCTCTATGAAAGGTCGACTGACAACACAATACCCCCCCCCCCCACCAACAACACCTTTTCCATCCCCGCTAGTTCCTCTCCGACCGGTGACCCGTGCAACGTGCAACAAAGTGCATGTGGAAGATGTGGCAAGTGATTCTGATGAGGTTTCTAAAGTCAGCAACCAATCGTCTAACATTTATCCTTATGTTATTTTAAAAAAATTACAATATCTGAATATGATGTATTTGGTTTTTAACACCTATTCTAACAGTCTGGATCAAATTACTGTTCTTTAACTATTATAGTTTAAGAACCCCAGAAGAGGAGATGAATTTTGAAGGCAGTGCAGCTGCAAATTGACATACAGACGCCGTTCCGACAGGTAACTTACTATCTATCGCAAAGAAGTGTTGTCGAAACCCAGGGTAACCATTTTCTTTAGGAGAAGTGCACTATCCACATATCAAACGCCTTTGAGAAATCCAATTATATGGCATCTAATTATTTATTTAAAACAAAGACTTCCTGAAATTTAGACTGGAAAAGTATTAGGTCAGACACTGTTGATCTTCCAGGTATAAACCCATGCTGCTGAGAACATATAATACCAGCTACTATGTGTTTAATGCAATCAAGGAAGAGATCCTAAAACACTTTGGACAAGGCAGAAAAAATGTTGATGGGCCTGTGGTTGGAAACAATATCAAGTGGTCCTGACTTGTGGATAAGTACGACAAAGGCTGACTTCATAGCATCTGGAAACATACCTGTATTAAGAAAGGCATTAAGTAAGCTACAGATCGGAACTGCCAACGCGCTACTAATGTACTTAAGTACCTTTGGTGGAATTTCGTCAGGACCCCAGGCCTTTGTCTCATCTAGATTTCTCAACTTCTCTGGTGTGTTTTGTGGGCTGAATCTGAGGTTCGAAAAATTGCCAAGGTGGTCAAAACTTTCAGGTGTGGAGGCTTCTGTTGGATTGGCAAAAAATTAAGAGAAAAAGTACCTAAAGGCTTCACACATCTCTTAATTGTGATTCCCTAGCAACGTTGCCATTGTAGACAACTCTGAGTGGCGTGGAAGAGGGTCTTCTTTGGGCGTTGACATGACTCCAAAAGTAACGAAGATTATTTGGGATACCTGCTTCAATTTTACTTACATGCTGATGGAAGTCACTGGTAGCTGTAATCTTACACGAAGCCCTTGCTTTAGAGAAACCTAAGTAGTTCGAAGCCGTTGGTGATTGTTTATAACATTTGTGAAGGGCTTTCTTCGTGGTAACTAAATACTTCAAGTCAGGAGAAAACCACCTAGGGAATGGGGAGAAGCCTGTTCTGCTCAAAGGCGAGTTGGCCTTAACAATATTAACGACCGAAGGAAGGAAGTTTTCGGCAGCTTTATTTAATTAACATCACACAGAATATTCGAGAAGTCAACAGCAGCAAGCGATCTGTACGTATCCGGCAAGTTGCACTGTTTAAGGTCGTATAAGTAGTTCTTTGTGTTCTTACAATTTACGAGGACATTGCAGGGAATACAACAATTTAAAGGAGGGTGGTGTATTTCTTCAACTGGCAAAAGCAAATCATCCTCCAACACCTCAATATCATCAATTGAGCATAACACTAAGTCCAATAATCCACCTCTTCTGTTCTGAATCAGATTAATTTGATAAAGAATAAACAGTTCCATCAAATAAAACACCACTGTTGTGGCAGGAGTATGAACACCACCCAGAGGGTCATCCCAGTCAACGTCAGGCAGATTAAAATCTCCAACGACAAAAACCTCATCAATACTACGACCAGCGGACATAGCACCTTCAATCGACCTAAGAAGGCTACTGTACTTGCCAGATGTTGTGGTGGAATATAACATACTGTGAGTAGCCATGTAATGTTCTTGCAAGGCTTAATCTCAATCAGCAGGTGTTCGATATCGTGAATTTCAGAAATTAGACAAGAAGAAGCAGTACTGTTTCTAACTGCAACCATTACGCCTCCCTTACTGGATTTGGAGCTGGTGAGGTGAGATCTATCACATCGATACATTGTAAAGCCATCAGGAATAATTTCAACATCGCTGATATCATCAGACAAGTTAGTTTCAGTAAGTATAATAATGTCAATGTTAGACATGGTTACTGATGTTTTTAATTCATTCAGTTTACTCTTTAATGCACTCACATTTTGGTAATAAAGAAGGAGATGTCCGTTGAATTCCGCTAGTTTTTTGGCTGTTTCCCAATTCTTGGTACACCATTTTGATATTTTATAGTGAGATCCTCTTCACCAGACTTTTTCCTAGCATCTAGGGTATTTCTAAGTTCCTTCAAATGAAATCTTCCCATCAAAGTACAATCTCGTGAAATATTAATGGTACATAATACTTACATAATATACATTGTACTTAGTATATTATAAACTTTTCCAAACAAGTATAGTGGAAAATATACTTTAGTGGTCTCAGTAAAAAATATGTTACGGGATGTAATTAAAGGTTATCTTACAACACTTAAAAATATATCTACACTTATACTGTATTCATATTACAGACGGTAAACAAATATAACAGATGGTACAAGGCTATCGATGTCATCCAGTCACACCGTTCATCATCAGGCCAATGAGAGAAATGACTGAACTAAAATGGCGGCCCTGCATTTATCCTAATCTAATCAAAAAGTTGTAAAATATACTACACAAAATAAAAATATTTTATGTTTAAAATAATGAACTACCAAATTTATAATGACAGATAATTTCGTAAATACGTTAAACTTTTTGAATAACAATGGAAATTCAAGTTTAAAATCCCAAATATTTTGTTTTACCTTTCAAGATTTATACATTTTTAATTAAAGCTTTCTTTTTATTATCAATTTGATTATAACTAACGCTTTATATATGAGAAAAATTCTCAAGCTAGTATAATAAAATATTTTAAGTATATGCTATGTATTAATAGCTTATATTATAATGTGTTTTATATTCAAAGTATACATGTTGGTCTTTAAACCAAATACGTTACACCTGTAATAATGATACTTAATACCAATTTATTACAACATATTTTTAAAAACCACTTAAAACTATCATCAATACGTATTTCAGTTTATTATTAATTTGTTTATAATATCTAATTCAAATATAAAATATAATTATATAAATGATTTTATTAAACTAATCAGTATGTATGAAGACTTCTAATTAAAGTACACTAATGTTACAAATACATGTAAAACGTAGTTAACTTATCGATTGCAAACTTGTTTAATGAATTGTAATACAATGTGTAATACATAAACGTTACAATAATTTGACGGCACGATTCCTTACTGTACGAATTTTCTTAACTACTAGTAGAATGTACCGGTTCTTCGCACGGGTTAGAAAGGCTGAGATACAAACTATGACAGTAGTGTGTGTTGCATTGTGTGATTAGCCCGCGGAACAACTAGACTACGAATCAATATCAGAATTGAGATATGTACTGCTTGAAACAGCTGTTCTTGCTTCTGCTCTTTAAGCTGTCAAATGGACGTGTCCGCAGCGGTTCGCGTTACAGTTTCTGAATGTTTACTTTCTTCTAAAATGAAAACATTGAAACTCAGGACGTTCAAGGGGCACAGCCCGAGGGTATTTTAAGGAAGTGAATAGGCCCATGTGTTGCACGGGTTCAAGATCTACCTTGTGTAAAGTTTCAGCCCAGTCGGTTTAGTAGTTTTTGCGTTTACCCGGAACATCAGACACACACACAAACACACAGACAGAAACCACCTCATATTTATAATATTACAGATTATAAGTATTAAATGTAGGAAGATGTTTCGTTCTTATGTTTATATTACTAGCAAGTAAGGCTTGAACACAGCACTTTATAGAAACTATTTAAGTCCTTACAAATGTAGTTAAAATGAAATAGCCTCAGGTACAGTAGCGTAACATCGTTAATGAACAAAAGGTTAGTGAGCTAAACTTTTCACACGTAAGTGAATAAAGTTTCAAACTTGCGGTGATGAAGAAAATTTCAAGAAATTTGAACTGAATTTGAAAATTATATTTGTTTTTAACGACATTCATTTTTAATAGGATTTAGAATCGTTTTATCTGAGACCCCAAAGTGGAAATGCATTTGTTACTATAAGGTAAATTTAAATATCCCCTATGAAATTGTATCGATAACTAACTAATTGATTGATATGTAACAGCTTTATATATCTTCTAATATTATGTATTATACAAAACTTAGTTAAAGATATTGTTAAATAGGTTAAATACTTACAACTTAGTTACAGAACCAATGACTGATTGAGAGCTACTAACTCAACTTCGCTCGGCTAGTGAATGGGTACGGAATCAAAGTCGGGAAATTCAGTAAACAAACTTCTATTGAACAAAATTAAAATTAATAAAATGAACCCTCGTTAACAAACAGAATCTCTAGAAACTTAATATGAGCACTAACCAGCAACGAAATATAAAGAGTTAAATGAATCACATGATTTAATGAATTAACGCTTCCCAATTGCCAGACTCATTGGAGTAAGGTTTCCTTGTTAATCAAATATGAAATTTATGTAATGTATGGATAAGTTACATCAAGTGTTATTCCCAAAAGAGGGATACACTTGACAAGGATCGGACTTCCTTCCTCGGGACGATTTATTCCACGCCAATTCTAACTCCGGAGTCCCCATTGTTCCTCTCCGTCCAAAAGTTCCCTCTTCCTCTCTCCCACTATTTTTTCAATTGTTAACCAATCAAGTAGAAATTCGTCAAGTGTAGGTGCGTTACCAATTTTTATTGGTCGAGATCGGCAACGTGAGTTCCTATCACGTGTCGCTGAGTAAATAGCTTTTTGATCAGTAACCTGCTAGGCGTCTGCAAGGAGTTTGCTGGTTCAGGGTGTCATATTACTTTTGGGTTCAATGTAGCCGTGGAATGTTCTGGAGGATTTGTAACTGGAGGTTACAATATAAATTTGATCCAGAATTCTGCTCGTTCACCCAAATGAAGTTTTTACAGAAACATATAATATTTTAAACTGTATTTTCGTTTACCCTTTTATTCGATTTATGTCCTTAGGAGATGGGTTTTACAATTTTAATTACTCATGCAATTTCTCGCCATAAACTTTTAGTTCATGTGGCCCAAAGTTACAAGTTTCAAACAATTCCTAAATGGTTTTGCTTTATTAAAAAACGTAAAACTATTCCTCCAAGGAATACCTCGCAAAACCTCTGCAAGGTAAATCATGAAAGATCAACTGTGGGCGTTTAACTATATTTAAAATGACAAATATTTGTCCCGCATAACAACTTTACGTTTACTGGCATCAAAGATGCTGAAGTAACACTGTGTACAGTAATTAGCTTAACATCTTGTTGTATCATCATCACTATGTATTACTTATTTTTATATTGATTTGTATTACTTTTTATTCACATTACATTACAAAAGTATTGTTTGATACTAAAATGCTGTAAATTTGCCGTTGGAAATTATGAAATAGGTGTAAAACTAGCTGACTTACAACCCATACACTATAGTGATGTGTCATTTGAAACCACAAACCACATAAACTGAATCAATTAAAACATCAAAATAAAATATGACGCTACAATCTGATTTTACTGAGTGGCTAGTTTATGACAGAGTTTTTATGATGCTCCAGGGAGGAAATAAAGAAGAAAAAGCAGGGAGAGAGGTGAAAAGAAATACCAGCATATTATGGCATAACTACTGCTTACATCTTGTGTCCTAAGTCAGTTTCTATTTTGGAAATTAAAGCCTTCAAGACTATCAACCAGCCTAAATTAATTGTAATTGATATACTGAATCCTGTACAATAATAGTACTTCTTCTTATAATATTTTCAGACTCACAATTATTCAAACAAATGTTGTCATGCAATTGTTAGGTTGCTTAATTTTATATAGTGTAACAATATGTTTACACAAACACCAATTGCAGTAAACTGTTTCATTCATATTACAGGAAGTTTAATGGAAGTGGTTGTGTTCAGGCCAGTTACCGAGCGGTCCAGAGATGACCAATTATCCTCGTCACTAAGTAATTATTCGTATAATCCGCTTATACTGCCTCCTTGGTGGTATAGCACCAACTTTAGTAATACATCCAACAATCTGCCACTCACCAAGTTTCCACTAGGTAATAATTTCCTGCGTCCAATTTAATTATTCTACGTTAAAAAAACAACATAACCACTACCTCAGCAAAATATAATCTATGTAACTG
Source organism: Allygus modestus (assembly GCA_963675035.1). Taxonomy (NCBI): domain Eukaryota; kingdom Metazoa; phylum Arthropoda; class Insecta; order Hemiptera; family Cicadellidae; genus Allygus; species Allygus modestus. The sequence goes on along the minus strand of OY776114.1, from coordinate 139,670,101 downwards.
GACTAAAGTAAACTTATTATTTAACTTATATGACTTACATAGATAGTTAAATAGGCGTAAAAATTCACTCAATCAATGGGAAATGAAATAAGCTGTTAAGAATAAAGTAAATGACCAAACGATTAGAGCCTACTTGCGGTTTATAACGAAAACAGTAGCTACGGTATAAGGTTAAATACATATTAACCAAATACGTTCTGTTTTTTAAGGATTTTTGATATTTTAAAGGGCTAGAAATTTAATGACAATAATTTCAGTATGCTAGAACATATAGTTTCAGAGTTTTATAGGAAATTAAATTTTAAAAGGTAATATTTTGTCATATGAACGGATGTGCAACGTCATGAGAAACTTTATTTGAAAAACTCTGTTGGTTTATAGAACTTTACATTTTACTCCTTACAATTGTACAGCTATTTAACTATGCTGTTTGAAATGAGGTCCAGGGTGTTATCTGTGTCGTATTCACTTTTGATATGTGGTTGTTTAACTTTTGTCAATCGTTATTAGACAAGACCCCCAGGATTAAGGTGAGAGAAGCCCATTACAAGACAATTAATTTAACTACGATAAACTATTTGAAAACAGTTTTCTTCTAAAATTCCTATTTTTTACAATTTAACACACTACACAAATTACTCAATCTGAGGAGTTTCTTTCAAAGCATTCTCGTCGGTGGTGTTTTACCTCAAGTTCCTCTTCACAATCCACGCTGCGACGGTCTTTGTTCGCTGTGTTATTGTGAGTGGCCACTTCTCTGATGAACGACCTGACTGTTGACTGTCTGCAAACACAGTGGTTCTTACCTTTCTTTACTTGCCTATAGAATTTGTGTTTTTTTATGGCTTGTTGACACAATGTATATTCATGCATAATATGGATCTTCATCCACATATAGTAAATGATGAAATCTAATTTAATATAACTACTTGATCTTTTATGAGGTTAATCGAGTAATAGTTGTGAATTTTAAATATGGATAGTAACAATTTAGATGTTGTACTAAAGATTCAATCATTACTTTTAAGACTTATTATTACATTTAAAGACAACTCAACCATAGTGAAACCAGACTACTGAGTGAGGCACGTACTTGTTCTATTATTTTTTATCATTAATAATATGAAATCGTGTAATAACAGATATAACTCACAGGAAAGTGAGATAAAAATGTACGTGGCTTTCTCTTGAGGGGTTTTTGGTTTTACATAAGCCTGGACAGGACCACTTACCATTGCAGTACGGTCTGTGGTAGTGGTATGCTAAACGTTGGGGGACGAACGAAGCCACATTGGATTGTACAGTGCTCAGACCCACATGCCATAAGGGCAACTCCATTAATAGTAGTCACAAGGGCTCCAGGATATATTTATCATTACTGAACACATCGAAGTTTGAGCTTCAGTGGCCAGCAATACCAGAATAAAGTCGCATAATGTTGCTCGTGGGGAATCGTTATAGAGAAAAATTTTGAAATAAAATATTTGGCCAGACAGTAAGTTAAATTAAACTGTCTAGGTTTGAATTTCGATATTTGGTTTGATTTATATACTGGTATATTTTGTTTCTAATGTATAGAAGGTCTAAATTATTATACAACTTGATAATATATTTTGTTTAGTGGTATGCTATTATTAATGTGGTATTTCATCACCTGCCAAAAGCAATCCCTTATCTTTGTTATCAGACTGCTACAGTTTCACCCCATTGGGTCATGGTTACGTATTTAAAACATCATACTTGAACACAGAACTCAGATGTTTTTCACTCGTATAATGCCACGACGCAAGAGACAACCATTTTTTCCACTTATATGAATGGTTAAATGTTTTTTTGTGGAAAGTGACAATGTTTAATGAAGTGTACAACACATTTTTGATCCGTGATAGCTTTAATCGCGTGACTATGTCAGGGTTGAAACTTCATTAGTCCGTTGTCAATAATGATTTTTCTATTTACAGGTAAACTAACCCACATATATATTTTATTGAAATTTTCATGGTGAAAATCTAACACAGAAATGATAATTAAGTGAAGATATGATTACTTGTCAACTCAGGTTATTTATTTTGTTATTATATGTGAGATATATATTCATGTATAATATGTATCTTCATTTGCATATAGTAAATGAAGTATTAAATGCTAATAAGAAGCTAAATAAGATGTTACGCCATTGTATTGTAATTTTAAATATAGTTGCAATAAAATATATTTAAGTTTTATATTCTTTAAAATTTACAGTTAGAAAAATGCCATTTCAAGGATTACAGAAGGGACTAAAAATGCTGCGAATAAACTGAACCACTCGATTATTTACTCTCACTTGGTGTGGTCTGTTGTACGTAACATATCACATTTTCCTAGGAAACCTTCAGCAATTCGTCACTTTGTTCTAACATTTTGCGTGGTCGACAACTTGTCTATTCCACAATACCAGTTGTCCATCACTTACTTCACTCACTCAACAGAGCTTAAATTTGTAAACGTTGACAGTTCTATTTTACCCACAGTGATAAATGTTTACTCGAGATAAATTAACTAATAACAAGTTTCGATGATAAGTGACACAACTTTGTAACGTGTTTACATTTTTTAACATAATTTACCTAACAATTCATTGACCATGTAAAACAACCTACATTTTTATTGTTTTACTTTTTTGCCGTCAGTATTTATGTTCTCACTTATCCATAATTAGTTTTTACAAAATACATAATTACTAAACTGTTACATTATTACATGTTTGAAATCTCAATAACTTGCTGTCTCTGTAACTTTATCGAGATATTCCCACTGTAGTCATAAAATAGCTGTAAATGTAGTGAGTCACCAATTAATGATTGCGATGTGCTGTGAAGCCTCTGAAGTGTTTGAATATACGGTTTGTTTCAGTGATTCAATAACTGTAACTCCAATAATGTTTATTGGAGTGGAAATAAAATATTACTCGATTTTCCTACGTGCTTTTTATTAATTGTCATAAAATAGTTACCGCAATTATAGAACTTTTATTTTTACGAACCCCTTTGAAACACGATTCAATCGTCAGACCCGGACCAAATTTGAAAACAGCTCTATAAACATGAAAAATAAAATTTCACTTTACATGCTTATTAAAGTATTTAGTAAAATGCTTACATGTGCTCGGCCACCAATATAACATCTAGTGAAATTTTCTTGCCCGTATTGGAGCGATACTCTTGAGACACGGGACCTCCCTCAATACATGGACAGTCCAGAGCCCAAGTACAGGGTAGGAAAGCAGCCGACGGCCTCTTTCTGGACCTACAAAAGGCTTTCGACTCACTAAATCGAGATGTTCTCCAGCAGAAGTTGAAAGTACTGAATATTGGAGGCAAAGCACTTTCCTGGATTAAACACTACTTAGACCACTGAAATCAACTAGTAGAAATTCACCACCACTCAAACAACCTATAAAACATTAATAATACATAATTACAATTTTTTTGTGTGATTAGTAATTTATAAAGAATCCCACATGTCTAAACGAACGTGGCGAAAATAAGGAGCCTGAGAACGGAGCTTACATCAGCAAATGTATCAAACCGACAATGGGAATTATTAACACAACATATCGGATAGCGTAAACACTTCGTGGACAAGTTGCATGCCTAGAAATCAAAGTACTTACCAATCGAAACTAATAGCAATCGCAAATGGCGTATATCCGCTTACAGGTGATCAGCCAATGAAAGAGCAGAGGCGTGGCTAATTGCCACACTGATTAGTTATTAGAATATGGGATGGTCAAAACCTGGGGTAAAACATGAAGAGAGAGGAAACTAGAAAATAGGGAGGAATTAAGAAGATTGAGAGAAGTCAGTATTGGGAGGGAAAATAAAGGAACAGGGACATCTAGTGGACGAGTCAAGCCACCCTTAGAGTTCCACAACGAGTCTGCCACCGAGATTTACACGAGCAAGGAGACCCAAACGACACTTGGGGATTCCACATCACTAGAGGGTATCACCATCCCAGCCCAGTACCCGAGGGAGTCCAGGTCGGGAACGGACAGCGAGGGCCACCGACACAGATCGTCCGACACGTCCGAGTGGAGTCACCCCTGTGGGACGAGTAAACCCAAACTTCGAACTTCGCAGAGCTAGGGCCCTGGTATTACCCCGGACCAAGACACCGCGGACCACCCGTGGGAAGAGGCAAAGACCTTCACCCATGGCGAGCCCGGCAGGCAGCGGCCCCTGGACGACTCCAGAGAGCAACACCGCAGCCAGGACCCAGAACCTCTTGGGGTAGGACCATTTTGGGACATATGGTGTGTGGAACATCTTCGAAATTTGTGTACAGAATGTTAGGCTCATCTGCAGAAAATTAAAGTAAAGAGAAGGAAAGCACAAATTACACTTGCTCCCTCTTAAGTAATAAAAACATTAATAAATCTATTTGTAACATCAAATCAAGTTAAATAAGGTTCACCTAAAATGAAAATTGAGTAAAGAGTTTTAATAAATATTAAGGGGAAATAGTCGCTAATATACTTAAACGGAAAGTAATTAAATAATGAAATGTTAAGACCCTGTGTAAATATAACTAAGGTGATTCTCAATAACAAGTGTTTTATATGATTGTTGATTTGAGGATTTTTAAATAATTAGTGCATGTGTGAGAACTCAATTTCGGGAAAGAGTGTGGACCTTGTCAAATGATACCCCATAGTAGCAAGGTAACCATTTAATTGTGTTACATCTTAGGGATGATTCTGTGAGAATGTAGTAAATTATATTTAAATCTTTAGACTTGACTATTTGATTTATGAGAATCCACTTTGTTGCTTAATTACGTGCTAAAGTTTGTTGTATCTTGATTTATTATTCAAGTTTTTATCTATTTGTAGAACTGAGTCTTTGAGTTAATCATTGCATGAGGGACATCTAATGGCAAAAGAACACTAAATGACGGATCAGTGACAGCCTAACCTTGCAGGGACAGTGAATTAAATGGTAGTAAAGCTATATGAAATAGAGACATTTAAGTATATTCCTCAAGAGTGCCATTTTTCTTGCAGAGGGGCAATATTTCTTATTGATTTTTTACTTTATCCATTGTCTGTGCATCCTTCATTTTAAGCACGTGTTCTGACTCTCAAGTGTGTAATAAATCTATGTATATATCTGTGTTTGCTCAATATTCGATCCTAGAGTTGTCTCTCACCGGCTAAGCGAGAATATATATTTAGTGTTCCAGTCAATTTAAAGTTTGTTATCCATTTTGAACTAAGTAAAATAGGTTTACAAACCAAGTAACTAAAACAAGATCTAAACTTCTCCTCCACAAAACGCTAAACCCTCCTCAAATTTGACAAGAATGCAACAACTACATTATAAGGTCAGAGGAACAAATCTAAATGTTCAGCAACATCGATTTCAAAAACTAGTAAAACACCCTCTCAGACGGGGGTAAAACTTGTTGATAAGCTTCCAAATAAATTAAATTAAATTGATACCAACAAAATATTTTCAAATTCGCCTAACAAATACCTGCTATTTAAATTTTAGATTCTAAACACAGCTACACCATCCAAGAATTATTTGAAGAACATAATTACCAAATCAGGGCCGCATATATAAAAAAAACTGACAATACACTTACATACATACCAAACCCCCAAAATTGACGATTCACCAGACTCAACGACTGTGTCTGAAGAGGTTCGAAATAAGAAACAAGAAGTAGGTACATACCATATATTACCTATACTTCTAAGAATTGAGCACATATAAGAATTTTGTAATATGAGAGTTTCACATTCGTTCGAAATATAAGAATATACAATAAAATGTAAAGTTAGATTGGAGTGAAAGGAGTGGTAGGATTATGGTGAGGGGAGAAGGCCTGCAGCTTGCATTGTCACCAACTCATACAACATGGAACTTACCAGAGTGGGCAACTGAATCAGGTTCATAGCAGCCAGCACAGTGTGCTCACTGGTTCAGAGTTGTTTAGTTGTTATAGGTTGATTACGAGTTGTTAATAACTTGAAACACTATAAGAGATTGCATACAGTATAGTTTTAAATTTTATGACTGTTGTATTGTATAGTCTATTGATTTCTTTAAACTAAATCATATGTTGACTATTTGTTATATGTCTAGTTAAAACTTAATCACTATCGCTAAACTAATGTTTAAAGGCAGTACTTTTAAGAACAGATTAATCCATTTCAGTAAACTACACATGCAATTGTATATCATGATCTTAAAAGTAATGATAAGCATTAAAAAGCTTAAAGGCTTCATAATTCAAGTTTTTCTTTTTAATCGTAATGAATTTCAGTTATATTTTTTCTAAACTACACTAAATATAATTTTGGAGCTCTTTTAAAAGAAGGTCCAGTGTATATTATACTTAAGAATCTTTCCCAATCTTAATAGTATGTGGGTTCACCCTTCAATACGTGTTTTATGCACCTTAGTAATTCAAGGAATAGGATGATTGCGGAATGATTAAAACTCAATTCATCCTTAAACGATGAAGACAAACTTTGAACGATAAATTGAACTAACGGAGCTGAAAAAGTGTTAACTTGTTGTGAAACTTCCCTCTTATTTTGCAAAGTGTTATTAGCATTCTGAAATCGGGGGTTGTAAAATGTTTACTGAAATAAGTATTTTTGAACCGTAAAAATTAAAACATAATTATAACCAAATTTACACTGACCATAAACCATACAATTAAATGAACTATAGGTCATTAGACTACTCAAACTCTTTGCATGTTAATTTATTTTATTCGTTTGGTTTCCGCTTGACATATTACCACGTAGTAATTTGAATATTTGTTATAATTTATGTTTGATCTTCAAGCTAAAGGAGATACACCAATCTACTAGTATTTACGTACCGTAAATATCAAGAAAGTCAAATATTGTTTCATTTTTAATAAATTTATGGTATGTCAGTTATTACACGTTGTTGGGTAAGGGCACACCTTTTTGTCAACCTTAAACCTTGCATGTAAAAAGAGGAAGTGACAGGCTTAAACATTTTCTAGCGACTCAATTAATCATCAAGCAGTGAAATTACATTTTAAACTCTCCAAGGACTCTTTGTATTTATAAAACAAATTTAACCTTTCTTTCCTAGTAAGTGAAAATGAATTTATATAATAAAAACACAGGGGCAGTTAGAAAGTAATGATTATTTTTTTATTATTATATATCTGAATTTAAATAAATATGATATTAGGAAGTAACATGGAAAAAGAACCAATCTAAAATTGAAATCTTTTAATATAGGTAAAATATTTATTGAAATAGCATAAAAGAAAAGTATACAAGGAAATAAATAAATGTACCTTTTTTATAATTATTACTTGGTATAATAATTCGTACTTATTCTATTAAGAAGAAAATGATATTACTAAATTGTAATTTTAATGTTCGATTTTCTCGAAAATCTAAATTAAAATTACTAACTTTTAGGCACTGAAATCCCATATCATAGCTATACGACTAATAATCCGTATAATCCAGAGTTCTGTACTTATGTACAGTGAAGGTGATCTTTAGTAATGAAAATCTGAATCGGGGAAAAATTATATGATTGACCTTAACATAATGTTTTAAAACTCTTGTAACTTGAGGTACAACTAAGCTATTTGAGTAAACTAAAACCTATCACAAAATATTTAGTGTAATATATTTAATACCGAAAACATTCTTATAGAATTGTTTACAAATGTATACTTTATAATGTGAATTATTCACCCAATATAATTCAGGTTATGTGATATGATTCATCAGGAAATTTGTTAGATATTATGCTAGAATTGGGAGCACGCGTTCAATTAATAATAACTAATAAATAAAAATAAAAAACAGAAAACAAGTAATTACACGTTTTACTATCATCATCAGTTATTTAAAAAGTCATTAGAGGCAACAATTGTAACTGTTCTTCTAGATGCAACACAAAATTTATTTCTCTATGCACATTTACGTACATACTCACGTATGTACAACTGCCGTACAGACACTAGTAAAAAACCAACTTGGTACCGGTATTGGTTATGTGACAGGCGTGACAAATCTTTCTATAATAAATATGATATTTACTTTTTTTGAGACGTGAAATTAGAGTAGGTATTATTTTCATAAATTACTGAAATGTTATTTAATACACAGGAATGTTTGATTACATGGCAAATAATTTGTTTAGATACATCATTTAGCACATTTCAATATACGTAAGCTATTACATTCTCTTATTTAGGAGTACAGTATAACATCCATGATCGTAATAAATGCATATGCAACAAGATCAGATCAGATCGCAATTTAGACATAAATCTTACAAGTTTCATTACAACCTAGGATAAAGATAATGAGGATGACACCATGAGCTTCGAAACAACGTTGTACACGCTACCATAGTTAGGGCTTAGTTGACGATGATATAAACTGCAGCAAAATGCATCCTGAATTATATTATTAGTGAATTTCCTTTGGAAAGTGAACTATTAGCATGCATGACCCGCACGGTGAAACTTAAGCCCGGGACCACCATAGAAGTTCCTAACATGACCCCCTTTACACGTTTTGGGGGGTCGTTCAAAATTGTATATATATATATATATATATACAGGGTGTCACAAAAAAGTGTGATGGGCTATACAGGACCTAATTCTACATGCAAAAATAAGTCAAAACTGAAGAATAACATTTTTTGGATTTCAGCTTAGTTTAGCCGTAATCCGCCATTTTGTTTTTTTGGGAAAATATTTATTATTTCAAAAACCCAATGAGATATTTTTACGAAACTTGGCAAAAGTGTTTACACTAAAGTAAGTAACATTTAAAAAAAAAAATATTTTTTTACCTTTCCAAATTACAAAATGGCGGCCATTTGAATTTTTTATGCCAAATTTCATGAAAACCGGTACCTAAATCAAAATTTTTCAAGACACAAAATTTTTTGTATTTATTATAACAAATCCAACAAAACAAAAATGAATAAAATCGGTTCATAAATAAAGAAGCTGTGTTTATTTTACTAATTTAGACTGAAATTACTTAATTACATTACATAAATTATTACATTACATTTAATAAATTTTAATATTAATAATAATCATTTGTTGTTTAAAACAATGGAATGAAGAGGATACACCACATGTAGGTAGGCAATCAATCTACTAATCAATCTTGATTAATTTTATTTCTCCTTTTTACTCCACATTAACAGCTGATATGCATTTAATCAGCTGTTATAACAAATCCATTGTTGACCTGCCACACATTATTGCTGTTTTGTTCACATCCAATTGCTGCTTAGACGTTTACGTAACTAGCTCATAATGCCAGTAGAGTTTACAAACGCGGAAATAGCTGATATCCAATCTGACAGTCCATACATTAAGTAGATATCAGCTAGTTCCGCGTTAGTAAACTCTACTGGCATTATGAGCTAGTTACGTAAACGTCTAAGCAGCAATTTGATGTGAACTAAACAGCAATAATGTGTGGCAGGTCAACAATGAATTTGTTATAACAGCTGATTAAATGCATATCAGCTGTTAATGTGGAGTAAAAAGGAGAAATAAAATTAATCAAGATTGATTAGTAGATTGATTGCCTACCTACATGTGGTGTATCCTCTTCATTCCATTGTTTTAAACAACAAATGATTATTATTAATATTAACATTTATTAAATGTAATGTAATAATTTATGTAATGTAATTAAGTAATTTCAGTCTAAATTAGTAAAATAAACACAGCTTCTTTATTTATGAACCGATTTTATTCATTTTTGTTTTGCTGGATTTTTTATAATAAATACAAAAAATTTTGTGTCTTGAAAAATTTTGATTTAGGTACCGGTTTTTATGAAATTTGGCATACAAAAATTCAAATGGCCGCCATTTTGAAATTTGGAAAGGTAAAAAAATATTTTTTTTTTACAAATGTTACTTACTTTAGTGTAAACATTTTTGCCAAGTTTCGTAAAAATATCTCATTGGGTTTTTGAAATAATAAATATTTTCCCAAAAAAACAAAATGGCGGATTACGGCTAAACTAAGCCGAAATCCAAAAAATGTTATTCCTCATTTTTGACTTATTTTTGCATGTAGAATTAGGTCCTGTATAGCCCATCACACTTTTTTGTGACACCCTGTATATATGTATATACATATATATATATATATATATATATATATATATATATATATATATATATATATATATATACATATATATAAATGTGTTTGCACTCTAGCGGTCGCATTTTTTGTCCGATTTACCTCAAATTTGGTAGGGACGTTCCTTTCTGTAATCAGTTGGACAAGTTCGTTGGGCAAAACAATCGGAAAACTCTAAACCCCTTTTTTTGGGGATTAATCTTTCAAATTTTGAGTTTTTGGGCCCAAAGATTGTCAGAAAAGCCCTGTATGTAAAATGAATGCATGCAAAAAGATGGGAATTGGAGAGGCAAAAGTTTTAAGCCCTCTCTCGTCATTCTAGCATAAATATTTACCGAGGTATTAAAGAAAATGTGTATCGACCAAACACAGTACGTTGTCTTATGGGGATTTTACATTAGAAAAGCCGGTTATTCATTTGTTGGTGTACTTTTATCATCCCCAACAACCTCACACCTACTTTAAAGTCTGACTGGACCTTCTCCTAACCTTATAATGCGCAACATTGTATTCCCAGCATTGCAGGTAAATAGAACCAGGAGCATCAGAACAGCCAAAAAATCAATGTTTTCAGATTTGAATAAAAGTCGGAATAAATGTTTGTTTTTAACTGATTTTGAGTTTTTATAGTTTTTTATGTGGAAATTCACTTCCCTCACGTCAGCGTGCTGCGTGCGAACTCGTTTTACTTTTAATAATATCAATATTTAAGTAAATTTACTTTCCAGCAAACAAATATTAATGTATATAGAAAAAAGAGTAAAAGGACGAGAGTTAAATGAGGTAAAGTTCTGTTAGGTCAAGAAGTAAAAAGTGAAAAAGTGAAAAAATCTTCTTAGATTAGGAAGTGATAGTTTTGACGTATTGGCTTAGTTTTCTTACATAAAAGTCTAAAACATGTGTGATTAATACAGTTTTTCATTAACATTTTTGTAGAATTCATCATAAATATAAATATATATATATATATATATATATATATATATATATGTATATTTGTAATCCTAAGTATTCAAGAAGCACGAAACAAGAAAGAACTAGCTTAAAAACATTTAATTTGAATCTAAATGTGCAAGATAATAAAGTTCAAACTATATCTGCAAGGATATTATTATAGATTGCATAAAATAATCAATACAGAATATAGGTTCATGTTGGTATAATTCAACCTAATATATTAATGTTTTGAAAGAAAGCACTAGATTGCATCTTAGATATTGAGAACTAGATAAATTAACACATACTACTATAAATTCAGGGTGAATGATATTAGTGTGTCAGCTGTTTTTTTCTTGAAAAGTATAAGATATATTAAACAAATTTGGAAAGCAACTACCCTGAATTTTGGATTCTGTATAACTTTGTGACTTTGAAATTTGTAAATTTGATTTGCCATTTTTCCCATTTGGCGGCCAACTTGAGTTTTTCTAATGATAAGCCCATAGTTTTATTATTAAATCAGATAGAAAGTAAAATTTTAAAATGTTTTTATTCTATTTATTTTTTCACAAATTATTGTTATTTTTTATCGTTTTTGGCAATGCATATCTTACCTTATGAGTAGCTCTGGAGGATAAACCTCTAGGTTAAGTAAAGAAATACCAAGAATAAAATGCCCATAGTTTTATTATTGAATCAGGTAGAAAATATAAAATTACAACGTTTTTATTCATTGTATTTTTCACTAAAGTAGGACCTTTATCTGTTAAGGTGATCTTTATTGTTTTTTGCAATTAGTATATCACATTATGTGTAGCTCTGGAGGCTAAAAAATTACTTTTTGAAAAGAAAAACCAAGAATAAAAACGTTTTAAAATTACATTTTTATGCTATTGATTAATAAAATTAGGGGAATTTTATAAGACAAACTTTAATGTGTTGCCATATTTGAAAATACCCCCGTCGCAGCAAACCGGCATAATCAGCGAATTTCCAATGCATGCATATGTTTCTCACTACCACAAAAAGCCACTTACCAAGTTTCATAAAAATACATAAATAAATAAGTAATCTATAGTATTTTATTTATTCTCCATAAGAAAAACATAGGGCTGAGTACGCAGGTTTGCTGCAACAAGTAACACAAAATATGTATTTTTATGCGATTATCAATATAACTCAACCAGGTGAAGCTACATACTACGTTTTATTAATTTAGGTTCATAATTAAGGGAGATATAAAACTTTACTTATTCTCCTTAAGAATAACATTAGGGCTGAGTATGAGGTTTGCTGCTACTGGTATAATCAACAAAAATCAATTGTTTGTACAAATATTAATATACCTGTACTACGTGGAGCCACATACCAAGTTTTATCAATCTAAGTTCATAAATAATCGAGATATAAAATTTTATTTATTCTCTATAAAGATAATATTGGACAACGTACTGTGTTTAGCACTTTGAATATATCTGCTACGGTTGGTCGTAGAATTACAATTTAAACACCAAAATGATTGTTTTGTAGAGCTGAATTGACTGGTAATAGCAAATGTGAAGTTTACATTAAAATGAACTGAGGAAAAGCCAAAAATCTTTTTCCCATAAGATTAACATGGGAGATTTTATGAGCAGGTTTTTTTTATTTTCTCCGCAACCACTTAACCTAGGTTCATAATTTAAACTAAACTATTTGTCTTTTTAAGCTCTATAAAATGCTCAAAACCAAAATTGAGTGTTTTAAAAATTTTAGGGTGAAAAGTGCAAAAAACTGATTTTTGGAAAATTTAAAACCCCTATAAACCCCCCTTTTCATGCTCCGGTTTTTTCTGGTTTCCGAACTTAATGTCATGAATGTCACTTTACACATTTGAGCCAAATTTCATCGAAATCGGACGTTTTTTACTTAAGTTATCGTGTTAACGGACACATATATATATATGAACGAATAGTGTTTTTGGCATCTGGGGACCTCAAAACAAAAAGTTATCATGGTCTCGGGCTTAAGCCTTACTATGAGACCTACGGTAATAGCTTCTTCACTCCGCTAAATGGCAGGAAAACGTTTGAAACTAGATTACCCCTAATTTTATTAATTAATAAGGTTAAAAATGTAATTTTAAAACGTTTTTATTATTGGTATTTCTTTTCTAAACGTAATTTTTTAGCCTCCAGAGCTACACATAATGTGAGATAATAATTTCAAAAAACAATAAAGATCACCTTAACAGATAAAGATCTTAGTTTAGTGAAAAAATACAATGAATAAAAACGTTGTAATTTTTATATTTTCTACCTGATTCAATAGTAACACTATGTGTGTTTTGTAAAAAAAATAAAGTTGCCCTCCATATTGGAAAAATGGCGGACAAAACAAAAATTTCAAAATCACACAATTATACAGAATCAAAAATCCAGGGAAGCTGCAATTTTAACTTGTATTAAATATCTCTTTTACTTTTAAAGAAACCCAGGTGGCACACTTATGTCAATCACCCTCAATAACTTTTTTAAAGGTTTTCAATATTCCCTTGTAAACAAGTGATCTAATTTTAAAACAAACCTAATATTACTTCAATGGAAAGCTGTTACAAATAAATGTGACAAATTCAACAGTATTACTTTTTAAATCCCATTATTTCAACATAATTGTGCATTGAATGATGTATTTAAGCTAGTATAAATCTATTTATGGAAGTTGACCCTCAATAAATGCGATATCTCGTTGTGCATGTAACAATATAGCTTGTACTCGAGGCACCACACACGATTCTCCCATCCTGGTTTTCCTCTTACTTTATTTTTCATTTCCACTCTCTCGAGCTTCTGTTAACACCACATCCAACTTGTTCTCGCTCTTATAGCTTGTGCTGGATATCCTCGTTAGGTATTAAGTGTTATTATTACGAATCGTAACGTTATTAACGATTTAAATAAAAGTTGGTCCTACATTTAAGTAACAATGAAGGTCGAGATTGTGTTGGGAAAATTTGCATCTAGTTGCTTTGATAATGGGCCCCTTGTAAAATCCAAGTTTTATTATTTGCGTTTGAATTTATTACAGTTCGTCATCAAAATAACTTTAATATAGATCCTTTAAATGTGTCATAAGTTAAACATGCCTTTGAAAAAGATAAAATTAATGTTTTGTAACAGCACTACATCATTTATTTGATCTGTTCTCTGACTAAATTATTGGAGTTACAGAGCCTTATGCTAGGTTTTCGTTTAAATTCAATCATTAATTTTAAATGTACATCGTTTCTATTTCTATTAAAATATTATTTGTATTTAAGGGTACTAAATTAAAGTAAATAAATATGATTTAAAGCCAATGTTATTGGTAATAGCCTTTCGGAAAAATGGTTATTTTATTTTGTGATGTTATTATTCAATTATTTTAAAGTCGTAAGAGACCTAAAGGTTATAATGACCACGTGTGTGCTAAATATATTTTTCTTTTGCCTCGTAGGTAATAATAAAATTTCTTTAAACTACGATTAGTTATTTAAAGGAGTTATTTTAAAATAATAATAATAATTTAAAAACATATACATAATTTATATAAGAGAAAATACACAAAGGCAATATATCTTGTAGTTATTTCTTTTTACTTTTTAGATTTTAAAACATAAATAGCATGAAGTTTTAATCAGAGATCAGTAGTGTTACTTTAAATAAAAGTTTACTCACTTTTATTAAAAAATAATCTTTTAGGTGGAAATATTCAAGTTAAAATATCGATAATATAGAATCAATAGAACGGCGATTGCAACTTCGTTTGTTTGAGCTTGGATGATACCTCCAGGTATATTGATCTTGGATGATGCCTTCAGGTATACTGAGCTTGGATGATACCTCTAGGTATATTGATCTTGGATGATACCTCCAGGCATTTTGATCTTGGATGATACCTCCAGGTATATTGAGATTGGATGATACCTGCAGGTATATTGATCTTGGATGATACCTCCAGGCATGTTGAGCTTTGATGATACCTCCAGGTATATTGGAGCTTGGATGATACCTCCAGGTATATTGATCTTGAATGATACCTCCAGGCATATTGAACTTGGATGATACCTCCAGGCATATTGAGCTTGGATGATTCCTCCAGGCATATTGATCTTGGATCATACCTCCAGGTATATTGAGCTTGGATGATACCTCCAGGCATATTGAGCTTGGATGAAACCTCCAGGCATATTGATCTTGGATGATACCTCCAGTTATATTGAGCTTGGATGATACCTCCAGGTATATTGAGCTTGGATGATACCTCCAGGCATATTGAGCTTGGATGATACCTCCAGGTATATTGAGCTTGGATGATACCTCCAGGCATGTTGAGCTTGCATGATACCTCCAGGTATATTGGAGCTTGGATGATACCTTCAGGTCTATTAATCTTGGATGATACCTCCAGGCATATTGATCTTGGATGATACCTCCAGGCATATTGAGCTTGGATGATACCTCCAGGCATATTGATCTTGGATCATACCTCCAGGTATATTGAGCTTGGATGATACCTGCAGGCATATTGAGCTTGGATGATACCTCCAGGCATATTGATCTTGAATAATACCTCCAGTTATATTGACCTTGGATGATACCTCCAGGTATATTGAGCTTGGATGATACCTCCAGGCATGTTGAGCTTGCATGATACCTCCAGGTATATTGGAGCTTGGATGATACCTTCAGGTCTATTAATCTTGGATGATACCTCCAGGCATATTGATCTTGGATGATACCTCCAGGCATATTGAGCTTGGATGATACCTCCAGGCATATTGATCTTGGATCATACCTCCAGGTATATTGAGCTTGGATGATACCTGCAGGCATATTGAGCTTGGATGATACCTCCAGGCATATTGATCTTGAATAATACCTCCAGTTATATTGAGCTTGGATGATACCTCCTGGTATATTGATTTTGGATGATACCTCCAGGTATATTGAGATTGGATGATACCTGCAGGTATATTGATCTTGGATGATACCTCCAGGTATATTGAGCTTGGATGATACCTCCAGGTATATTGAGTTTGGATGATACCTTCAGGTATATTGAGCTTGGATGATACCTCCAGGCATGTTGAGCTTTGATGATACCTCCAGGTATATTGGAGCTTGGATGATACCTCCAGGTATATTGATCTTGAATGATACCTCCAGGCATATTGAACTTGGATGATACCTCCAGGCATATTGAGCTTGGATGATTCCTCCAGGCATATTGATCTTGGATCATACCTCCAGGTATATTGAGCTTGGATGATACCTCCAGGCATATTGAGCTTGGATGAAACCTCCAGGCATATTGATCTTGGATGATACCTCCAGTTATATTGAGCTTGGATGATACCTCCAGGTATATTGAGCTTGGATGATACCTCCAGGCATATTGAGCTTGGATGATACCTCCAGGTATATTGAGCTTGGATGATACCTCCAGGCATGTTGAGCTTGCATGATATCTCCAGGTATATTGGAGCTTGGATGATACCTTCAGGTCTATTAATCTTGGATGATACCTCCAGGCATATTGATCTTGGATGATACCTCCAGGCATATTGAGCTTGGATGATACCTCCAGGCATATTGATCTTGGATCATACCTCCAGGTATATTGAGCTTGGATGATACCTGCAGGCATATTGAGCTTGGATGATACCTCCAGGCATATTGATCTTGAATAATACCTCCAGTTATATTGAGCTTGGATGATACCTCCTGGTATATTGATTTTGGATGATACCTCCAGGTATATTGAGATTGGATGATACCTGCAGGTATATTGATCTTGGATGATACCTCCAGGTATATTGAGCTTGGATGATACCTCCAGGTATATTGAGTTTGGATGATACCTTCAGGTATATTGAGCTTGGATGATACTTCCAGGCATGCTGAGCTTTGATGATACCTCCAGGTATATTGGAGCTTGGATGATACCTCCAGGTATATTGATCTTGAATGATACCTCCAGGCATATTGAACTTGGATGATACCTCCAGGCATATTGAGCTTGGATGATTCCTCCAGGCATATTGATCTTGGATCATACCTCCAGGTATATTGAGCTTGGATGATACCTCCAGGTATATTGAGCTTGGATGATACCTCCAGGCATATTGACCTTGGATGACACCTCTAGGTATATTGAGCTTGGATGATACCTCCAGGCATATTGAGCTTGGATGATACCTCCAGGCATATTGAGCTTGGATGATACTTCCAGGCATATTCAGCTTGGATGATACCTCCAGGCATATTGAGCTGTTTCTTACTTCTCAAACACAACGGATTTGTTCATACATTTTAAAAACCTCTTTGTATAGTTTACTTTTTTTCATCCGTTTACCTAGTAAAACATAAATATTAGATTGTTTTTATACCAAATTATAACATAATTTTGATTAATAATTCACTTGTTAAATTTCAACTGTTAAGTAATGTATTCGTATGAATGTATTCGTACACAAAATCATGGGCAAGGTAGGTAATTCTTATAACCTTGGACTTTTTTTTCCTAAAATACTATGGGGGAAACTTTATTTGAAACATATATAACTCGTTTATTTATAACATCGACGAAACATGGAACAGCAAAACGAGCATTGGAACTTTTCCAGCTTAGTATGTGAGCAAGAGAAGTTAAATCCACTTTATCGGTTTGTTTTGTTTTTCACAAAATCTGAAATCATGAGAACACCATTCATTCAACTGTCAACTTAATATCTGACTTACATTACGTATTTGTAGACATTTAACTGACCGTATTTATTCAGTGCATAAACAAGAAGCACAAATATTTATAAATATAGATCTTCAATTTCACAAATTAAAGCTCAGGCTATGATCCCCACACCAAAATGAACCTGACACACTCCCATTAAAAAACACTAGGAACAAAATTACAATCGTCTGTTTACACCAAAGTAATACTTTGAATTAAACTTTGCAGTCACAGGATTATTCGGAAACCAGAGTAATATCAGGTTATATTAATCTACGTAGTTTATTAATACGATTTCTCATGGTAATGTTGCCAAAATCATTAATATATTATATTAAATAAAATTTCGTAATATAATTACATCAATTCCAATGCGAAACTCAAGCTTAAAACTAAAGCAGTAAAGAAATTGCCTGCGAATTTCCTGATTGACAAGACTGTCGAAATAGTAGTAATAGTGATAGGTTCATTCTAGAATTTCTCGATTCCGATTATAAAATGTTAACTTCGATTCTCAATTATATTTTGACACTTACTCCAAGACGGATTACTGTACGGGAAGGATAAAGCTTATTCAATAATAATGTATGTGCAATGTAACTTATTATGATTATAATGTAATGTGTTTGTTCCTCAGTTCTGTGCAATTAAAATATTAGATTAATACGTTTTAAACAATATGTACCAACGATTTCAATCATATACAGACGAAATTAATCAAGATAGATTTTTACAGTATAAATGTGTGAAGAGAAGAATTAATTGTGTTATTTTGAGATTTTTGCAATTTGTTTTTCTGCGATTTTTTGTGCAATTTTGTGCATCGGAGAACCGAACTACTCCTCAGCAATGTTTCAGTTGATTACATCATCACATTACTAGAAGTATCATCATCAACTCATAAACTTCATAATGAGACCAGCGTCATGACCACCACAACAAATATATTCCGTCTCACAAATAAAAATAAAACAAAACAATATATATAATTTAGATATAAAACATTGTGCGTGCAGTTGCACATATCTCTTGTTAATCAATTCAGTCGACATAGAGTCCCGGATGTTTTTAATCAAATAGAACCAAGCGGAAGTCCTTAAGACCTCAACTCATTTATTTTCCATCAAGGGGGGAGGAGCCCGATCACTGACGAAATCTTGGCAAATCACCACACCAATTCACAAAAGCCTGGACGGTGCCAATCCATTTGGGAACCTAACCCTACCTAGATGTGAGCGTGAAGATGAGCTGCAACCACCTGACACCAAACGGTTACGCAATTGCCAGGGAGCACTGAAAAAGACGACCAACCGGTCACGCGGCAACAAAGCGAACCCCCAACAAAAGATGTCTTGGCCCTCAAAATCAATGTTGGTGTCAAAAGGTGGCTAGGCCACTTTAGCCATTATTAGTGTTGAATTATTTTAGTCCTGTCTTGTCTGGTCATTTGGTTGGTCTCTTCAACAGATCTCTGAAATTTGGTGTTTACCCATCCGAGCTTAAAAATAGCTACATTGTGCCCATACACAAATCAGGTTCAGCTGTTGACGTAACTAACTACAGACCAATTGTAATTCAGTCAGGAATTGCCAAGGTTTTTGAAAGGATAGTGTTGAGGAATGTGTGACCATTCTTGTGGAAACAATTGGTTCCAAGTTAGCATGGATTTTTCTGTGGCCGGTCTACCTCTACAAATCTAATTTCTCTTCAGAACTATGTTGTGGATGCCTTTGCAAGGAAAGAGTAAGTCGATGTCCTGTACTTGGATTTTTTAAAGGCGTTGGACAGGGTGTGTCATCAGCGTCTGCTGAATAAACTGTCGGCATATGGTGTAAGCGGAAGCCTACTTCAGTGGTTTGCCAGCTATCTTAGTGACAGGGGTCTAAAGGTGAAATTTTCCTCAGCACTCTCAGATCCCTTCTTTGGGACTTCCGGAGTACCACAAGGCTCAATCTTGGGACCTACGTTATTCTGTGTCTTTATAAACGATATAATCCATTGCATTAAAACCAATTGTTTACTTTTTGCTGATAACATAAATATCTTCAATTCAGAGAGACCGGTTAATGATTGTGAGTCACTGTAGGATGACCTTTAAGCTGTACACAGATGGAGTTTTGATAATAGGATGAGTTTGAATATTAAAAGGTCCTTCTCTTTCTGCTTTCACAGAATCCCCTCTTCTCTTGTGTATATCTACAATATAGATGGTGCTCCCTTGAAAGGCCTCTGGCGATTCGTGATCTTGGAGTGGAGTGGATGTCATCCCTTAGTGACGAAGCACATGTTATCAGGATTTGTCTACAGGCTATTAGAGCGTTGGGACTCCTAGTGCATTCATCGAGGCATTTCTCCAAACTTCACACACTCAGAACACTCTACTGCTGTAATGTAAGGCCTCTGCTAGAATACTTATCCGTAGTCTGGTCACCCTATCCATCTACTCTTGGTGAACATCTTCAGAAGATCCAAAATAGATTCTTGCGGCTGGGTGGTATCAGACTTGGATATGCCTACCGGGAAGTTCTATTGGATGTCTTGGCTGAGCAGATGAACCTACCTACTTTGCTGACTAGACGGACCATGTAGGCCATCATGTTCCTGTACAAACTTATCAATGGACTGATGGATTGCAGTGAACTGCTTGAGAGGATAAACTTCCATGTACCTACAGCAACTAGATCTATGGAACTCTTCGGTAGACAGCACTTCAGCACTAACTACGCTCAGAAATCCACTATGGTCCGCATCCAGCGGCTGGGGAATACCATCTCACCACATGTTGACTTCTTTAGTTCTAGCCATAGAAAATTTAAAGCTACTATTCGAAAGTTGCTTTAGAGTTCTCCTCAGTTTCCTAGATTTTCGTGTCATGAATTTGTAGTTGTTAAGTACTTCTGTGATAAATGTTATATCTTGTATAGGTAATTCATCTTTCTTTTACAATCTAGTTATTTATGCTGCACTTTATGTAATGCATAAATAGTCACTTTTAGGCTCTGTTCCATATTATGTATGTAATACTACTGTTTTGTATACATTGAATCCATGAGATGCCTGTATATTTGAGCATGATATTTATTTTCTATTGTAGTTAATCGTTTGCCTGTTAAGTCACAAATTCAGTTACATGCTATATTTTTACTAATTACCAAATTTCATACATTTATCATTTTTGTGAGATTTTGTATCCTATATAATAATAGCTTGTACAAGGCAACGTGCAACCACCTATTCCTAGTAAACTACTGAACGTAGAGAGGCCAGGTTGGTGTCAAAAGATTTCTTTTAGGCCCAGGATGATGAAAAAATACGATATCCTATTTTTATTTAGTTGTAAGTTTGTAATTGGCAAAAACTCTGTCTTTTTTGGCCATGTTTTATTTGCAATCATTTTGTTTACCATGTGTTCCCTACTTTGCATCCAAATTCAATACAACAGCTGAGTAAAGTTAATGGAAACAGAGTAGATGATTTTTCTTAGATAAATCCTGGGTCTCAGAAAATATAGCAGTAGGGTGGCATTCTAGCGGTTCAGTGCTGGAATTGTAGTTTTTAAAGTTTTGTGTAAAACTGAATCAAACTTTTTTTTTTTAAATCGAGGATAGCCATTATACTCCCTAAAGTAGTATAGCGATTACATAACAAACATGACTAAGACAAAAATGCATTTAAAAATGGGAGGAAAAATTGCGAATGTAATATTAACCACATAAGGTTTGTGAAGGTGAAGACGATTGATATAATCCAGTAAACAATATTTCAGTTACATATTTCAAGTTTAATATTCCGATTCAGTTTTGTTATCTTAAAAATTTAGTTAGATTTCAGTTTTATTTGCTGTATTGGGTGAAACTGGATGAAACTCTGGTAAGAAATTTAATGCAACGGAGAAGAAAACTAAGGACTATTGACCTATCTCACTAGCATTGAATACAATGTGAAATAACTTTCCATACATTTTATAGCTAACTAGAATTTTCTGTGCACAGCTTGTGCATCCCGATTTGAGAAGCGAAATAGTAAATAGTAAATAAAACAATGACAGTCTGTAGTTATGTAATCCTTAACACCTGTTTATTTAATTGAATTGAATTAATAAAAAACACGTGACATAAACCAATTAAAACTCTCATCCATATGAATAACATGGTGACTTGGAAGTCTCGTGGGGCAGAGCCCTGTGGCCTAGATGAAAAATCTAAAGCCCGTTTGCACATCTACACTCCTAGACGGGCTGTTTAGTGTATACAATGTGGGGGTAAAACATAAAACAAAAAAGCCTTATTATTTACAAAGTTTGCATGAATCATAGATGGATAAATTATGTCTTTTTGTTGGTCTGTCTTTAAATAGTTTGTATGTTAGCAGATGAAATACAATTAAATGTTGGTAAATATGTAGACTCTATCTGTTATGTATTAGTTATAAAAGCAGTGTAAGTAGTTAGGTTAATTTGTATTACAAATTTGAACCCGATGAACAAACCTTTAAACACTTAATAACATTTAACTGCAGTTTTTAAGAAACAAAATTTGTCTTTAAGTGACACCAAAATGGGTTTTATTCAACATCCAAAACTAAACTATTAACAAAGCTTAAACTAAACCCTTTTGGGCTATTGCAAGCAGGCGTAAAATGTCTTTCGTAAAAATACGCTTTTTGAATTTAGACATGTTATATTTAATATTTTAATATGCATTATGTTGGGGCCTTATTACATTATCATCTTTAAGTTTTGCACGGCGGATTCCCATTTTGTTGACATGCAATTCAAAACTAACTTTTTAAATATAAATTGTTAAGTCATTAAATTTATTTTATAACTAACGGTAGTGAACCATACTTCTTTAGTTTGTTTAAGCCCGTCATTTTTTACGGGCTAATAACAGCTAGTTTTGTATATTGTTAAGTATATTTTTTTCAAATATTTATTGAGGTTAACTGTATTTTCAATAAATTGTGTCAACTAGTATCATTCTACCTAGAGTATCGTGCAACTATTTTTCAAATATTTTTCTTGATTGTAATTGCTTATTTAGTTGTATTGCATCACATTTTGTGAGCTAATTTGTAAATAATTATTACCGTTGGATAAATAAATAAATAAATATATAAATAAATTAGCCACGCCTCTACTCATTGATTGGCTGATCATCTGTCAGCGTAATTTGTGATTGGTGATACTGCCAATTGGTAAGTAATTTGATTTCTAGGCATTCAACTTTTCCACAATGTGTAAACGCTTCTACCCCGATATGTCGTGTTAATAATTCCCATTGTCCATTTGATACTTTTGCTAGTGTAAGCTCCGTTAACAGCCTCCCTTGTGTTTCTATTGTGTACGCAACTTCACTCAACGCAGTTACGTCAGTTGTGGTAATCTATTAAGTGGTGATTTTATTTACAAATTTAGTAAGAAATAAAACTATTTCTTAAGAATGTTGATGCGAGAGTGTTTTAATATGTGAGTTGAAGTCTTATACATACACTTTCTCTATGACACCGAGATCTATTTAATTCCAGCAACGTGGTTGTAGTAGTTGGTCATTGGTTAGGCCGACTATCGATTTTATAATCAATTTATTTGTATGATTTGACTCTCGATCTTTGTGTTTCGGTTCCGTTGTACGATTGAGTACATCTGAAGATCACAGCTACAATTTTTAACACCAAAGAGCAATCAGGCAGTGAAGTAAAACTACCAGAAAAAATGTGGGATGTGCAAAAAAAACGTCCCAGACGCCTGTGCTATGTTGTGTGGTAACTGGTTTCACAAAGGTTGCGTAAATCTATCGCAAGAGGATTATGTGATTATTAATGACATGGCAGACAAGATTAAATGATTTTTTAACGATTGAGAACAATGTATAAAGATATTTCTACCAAACACCTGTTGTAGTAAATCACCGTTAACTGACTCTTCAAAGATTGATCAGCTACTAAGAGTCGTCAGTAAAGGAGCCCACGATAATAAATTGTCAAATAGTAAACTTGAAAGATTTATAGCTAACAATAAGAAAACTATGTGTAATAAACCGGCAGATTCTATCAATATTTTAAAAGAAAAAATGTATCCTTCCTGGGGAAAAACGAGAAACTCCGGCGAGGAAGAGGTTTACGAAATATACACAAGTTGACGAAATTCAAATACTGGAAACTGGTAAAAAACTAAGTGATGATCAAATTTTTGAATTTTGTGATATACAAATAAAGACTCAAAACCATAAATTATTTCTGGCTGCCCTATACAGAAGCCCCAATGGTGTTTTGGAATTATTCTGGGAGAAACTAAACACCTATCTCACCGAACTGAGAGCCAAGAAATCAAATGAGTATATCATTATTGGAGGCGATGTCAATATTAATATATTAGAAAATGATCATAAGACCGCATCACTGCGAACCCTAATAAAGAGTTTTGGGCTCCGTACTACAACCTTTTCACCAAACAAGGGTAGCATCCACATCAGAAACTTGCATTAATAACTTCATCACAAATGTTCAAGAACAGAACAGTACAGTTATTGAACCATTAATCTCAGATCATAATGCAATAAATAATTAAACTTTGTTGAACCATCCAAAAAGCAAAAATAATTTTAAGAAGAAAACAATCAGATCAATATCTGATAATGGCCTAACAGAACTCAAGGCGAGGCTTAGGAAAGAGTCTTGGTCTGATGTGTACCAAGCAAGGGAAGTAAATTACGAGAAGAAATATAACAGTTTTATAAATACATTCATGCATTACTTTAACATTGCTTGTTCTTTAAAACAAATTAAACTCAGGAAAGATGGAGAAATAAAATGGATGAATGCTGATATTTATGAAAATAAAGACTTCGTGCTGAGAATGTACGCCTGTTGGAAAAATAAAAAAATTAGAATTAAATAAATTACGTTATGCCCAGGCACTCGCAGAGTATAGATATAGTATACAGGCTGCCATGGCAGAATGGTATAATCGCAGAATTTCGAAGTCCAATAATAAGGCAAGAGTAATTAGGCCTGGGGCATAGTAAATGAATGGAGAGAAGTAAACAAAATAAAGCGGCCTAAAAAATTGTCTATTAGAAATGAAAATCTCGTCACGTCAAATCCAAATACTATCTGTGAATCATTTAACACATATTTTGCTAATGTGTCCAATGAAATTCACGACGGCATAGAGCCCATGGTACAGCCTTCACAATTATTCTTAAACATAAACCTAAGTATTAGACTCCTACAAACAAATTGATGAAGTTGCATTGAAGAAGATTTTTGGAAAATTCAAACCAAAAATCTCATCAGGATTGGAGGGCCTGAGCATTAAAGTCCATAAGGTTTATAATGACGAAGTACTAAAACCCCTCACTCACCTGATAAATTTTTCAATTCTTACAGGTACCTTCCCGGACGGCTGCAAGGTCACCAAGGTCTTACCTCTGTACAAAAAGGGTGATGAGGGGGGGGAGATGTGTAATTATCGTCCAGTCTCGCTTTTGCTGGTGGTTTCTAAATTAATCGAAAAAGTGGTCTGTGACCAACTGATTGCTTATCTGTAGGGGAATAACCTTTTGAGTGGCAAGCATAATGGTTGCAGAAAAAATCCACTAAATTGGCTTTAATTGACTTCATCAACAGTTGTGTCGAGGCTTGGGACGTTGGAGAGACGGTGGTTGGTTGCTTTACTAATCTCTCTAAAGCGTTTGTCTGTGTCGATCCATTGCTGTTCATTGAAAAGCTCAGTCTCTTAGGCATGAAAGGTATCCTATCTGATAGGATTCGATCCTATCTGAGCGGTGGAAGCCAAGTTACTGAGATCCACCACGAAACAAAATTAAAAATTAAGTCCGTCCTGTCTAGCCTACGATTGATGCCTTTTGGGGTTCCTCAAGGACCAATAATGAGCCCACTCCTTTTTCTTATCTACATAAATGATTTGGCAGATTTAATCTCGGAAAGTAACGTGATTATGTTTGCTGACGATACAACTATCGTCACCAAGCACAAAAATAAAAAATAACTCTAAATCGGTTCTGTTATCAAAATCAACCAAGTGGCTCATTTTTTGTGTAAATAAACTGAAATTGAACTCTGAAAAACAAAATTGTTCTGTTTTCAAACATCACAAAAGCAACAATCAAAATTTTTTTTCGAAAACCGAACATTTTTGTTGGGGAAACACTGTTGAATGATTCTGAGATGGTTGATTTTCTGGGTCTGAGACTGGATGGTAGTTTGGACTGGGATGGGCAGTTGGACAGGATTGAGAAGAAATTGGCTAAAGGCATCTTTGTTCTGCAGAACCTATCAAAATTCAACAACATTGAACTTATTAAGTCTGCCTATTACTGCCTGCTACAGCCCCACATCTCCTACTCTATTGTTCTTCGGGGCGCAACGGTATCAAAATTGAAATAAATTTTCATTTAGCAAAAAAGGCGTTATGATGTATGCTTAGTCTACCTCCACGTTTTCACTGTAAAGAACACTTTGTGATATTGGGACTGTTAACAGTTCTCAACATTTACATATATGAAGTGTCAGTTTACAAGACGCACACTCCACAATACATTAACACGGCCCATAGGTATAACACTAGACACAAACAATTATTTTTCTGTTCAGTACAACTTTAAATTTTTTGAAAAAATGCCTAAATATTCTGGTCAAAATATTTTAAAAATTTTGCCGTTTTCAATTAAATCTCAATAACAAATTCACAAGTTCAAGAATGTTTTTAAAACCTTTCTCATTTTAAACAGCTTTTAAATTTTGGAAGATTTTTTTGAAATGTGCAGCCAGGGAACCTCTAACCCCAAAAGAACTTGTGAATCTAACCTAACCTAACCTCCCCGTTGCCAAGATGGAACTTTACCATGTCCAGGGGCTACCTGGCATTTTGATGACATCAACGCCAATTTGACCAACTGAATGGATTACCAAGTATCCAAGTAGGTATTTTTCGGCCGAATGAGTTACGTAAATCAACTAATGCTCTCCCTTCGGGCGCATCAAACTTTTCTTCTTTTATGGACTCAAACCAATACGTTGATGCGATTGAAGAGCGTATAGTTGATAAGTCGAAGGCGGATACTGGTAGTGATAGTGATGTGTTTGTTGAAAATGGAAATGTCAACACTGCAGAAAATAAGGTTATGTTCAGTGCTATAAGGCCATCACTCGCTGATAAAGGATGGAGTGGACTCATATTTGAAGGCTGGTGGAGTCGATGAGTTGAGTGTTGTGAACTTAAGACTAAATTTGACTATTACAAATCATTCAAAATTGGAATCCCAGATAGACTGTAGGACAAAGTGTATTGCCCAGAATTTTGGCCCGAGGGGACTCTTGTAAAGGAGATAATACCAAAGAAGTATCCCACAAAATAAGGTTTTTTTAGGGAATCCAAAACCCCTGACCCCTGTAGCATGATAGGCAACAAGGTTATACAAATTCTCCAAGAGAACATGCCTTGTTACAATGCCTTGATAATAAGATAAATGAAAAGGACCTTCTTTTAGATGCCCATGATTTCAATGTTTTGTGTTTATGTGAACATTGGATGACAGCGGAGCAAGCTGGACTTATGCATGTTAATAATTTTACAATGATGTCTGTGTTCTGTCTATCCGAACACATGCATGGAGGTACTTGTTTATACATAGCTGATAATCTGACTTCTTATTTTTCTACACTGGATGCTTCTAGGCTCTGTGACGAACTGCAGTTCGAATCCTCAGCGGTAATATCGCCAGGATTAAAGACTATAGTTGTGTCTATTTATCGTTCGCCAGATGGTATTATAGCACAGTTTTTGGATAATCTAGAGGACTTTCTACAGTTTCTGCTCAGTTCCGGTCCTGGTTACAGATACATTTTGGCAGGTGGCCTCAATGTAAACATTGGATCGGGGGATGTGGACAATCGTGCATGTCAAAACTCGCTGTGCTCTTTTAACATGTACTGTTCCAATTTTGAACCCACCAGAGGTAAGAAGTTTCTAGACAACATTCTGCTCAACTCGCCCGAGGATGAATAGTGTCTCTGTGAGAACTTTTGCCCTATCGTATCATTTTTCAGTGTGCCTGAGTGTATCAAAACAAAATCAAAGTGCAACTTTAAGCCAAGTACTAAGAAGAACTTTCAGTCTGGAAAATCAAACTACATTTGTCTCTTTAGTCTCGGAAATTGACTGGTCAGCAATGGTGATGTACGAGTCATAAAACAGTTATTATCAGTACCTGGAATTTTTCACTCGTTTACACCTGCTTGCGTAATAGTGTTTTACATACAAGAAAGTCTCCATTAATGGTTCTACAAGTGATAAGCCTATACGCAAATTTAAATGGTTTACGGGGGAGCTCCGTGTGACGAGAGAGGCCGTTGTTATGTTTTTTAACGTTTACAAGGTTCCGAAGTCGGCAGCTGACGAAGAGGCTTATGTTGCTGGCAAACGATACTACAAAAAAATCCTAGCATCGGCAAAGCTTAACGCAAACGCTGCAATCATTAATAAGCAATAAGTGTAAAGCAGCATGGTCGCTTATCAGAGGCAGCATGGACAAGCCGACCACCAGCCCTCACCATGGCATCTCGCGGAGAACTTCAGTGATTCTTCACGACCTCAATAGAGCAGACAACGGCTTCAGTGTCACCCTCGCTGGCAGCATCCAGCAGACCCCTTATGACTGCACCAGCTCCTGCTGCATCTTTCAGTTTCAGCGAGGTGTCCTGTGATGAAGTGTACCGTGTTGTGCAAAAAATGAAATCCTCTACAAGTAAAGATGTTTATGGTATGTCATCTAACCTACTAAAGTTAATTATAGTTTACGTTTTGTGGCCATTCACTGCATTTATAAATGGCTGCTTGTTTTCTGGTATCTTTCCTCAAAATTTAAAGCATTATAAAGTTGTACCGATTTACAAGAAGGGTCCGAGGGATATTCTAAGCAGTTATCGGCCCATATCTTTGGTTCCTGTTATTGGAAAAGTGAAACCATAATTAAATTTCATTTAATAAAATATTTTGAATCTTTTGGAATATTATCTGATTGCCAGTTTGGGTTTCGAACTGGCAGATGAGCTACAGATTCCGGAAGATGTGTTGTGAAATCTGTTTTGAATTTCTTTGAGGGTGCTTCTCTTACTCAGGAAACTTTAGTCGATTTGAGTAAGGCTTTTAATTGTATCCTACACTCATTACTCTTAAACAAACTGAGGTACTATGGCATCCGTGGTAAGGAGCTTGATATTTTTAAGTCTTACCTGTCGGAACGCAGGCAGCATGTCGAAGTTGGTGGTTTAAAAAAACCCTTTGTGATGTTGTTTCACCTTAACTCTTAGTTCACTTAAAAGATTACATGTTTTGTCATATGTGTTTTTTTCTGCTCAGTAATCACTCCCTTATTTATAATTTACTTAAAACATTGCAGAAATGTACAACATGTTGGTTATTTAAAGCTAAAGCACGGTAATACTAGCGCTCACATAGGGAATGGTACAGGGCGCCCCGTGCCCGAGCTCCCGCAGTGACGTCACAGCGGCGGCCGGCTGCAATCACTTATTGAGCTCGCAAGGCACAGCCCTTCTAACTGTAGTCACGGATCTAAGTAATGTTGAATCCAGGAAAGTGCTTTGCCTTCATTATTCAGAACTTTCAACTTCTCCTGGAGAATACCTCGATTTAGTGAGTCGAAAGCCTTTTGTAGGTCCAGGAAGAGGCCGTCGGCTGCTTTCCTACCCTGTACTTGTGCTTTGCACTGTCTGTGTAGTGAGGGAGGTCCCGTGTTTCAAGGGTATCACTCCAATACGGGCAAACAAATGTTACTAGACGCTATATTAGTGGTTGAGAAAATGTAAACATTTTACTAAATACTTTGATAAGCATGTAAAATGAGATTTTACTTTGATGTCTACAGAGCTGTCTTCAAACTTAGTCCGGGTCTGACAATTGAATCGTGTTTGAAAGGTGTTAGTAAAAATAAAAATTGTATCATTGCGGAAACAATTTAATTAATAATTATTAATTAATAATTATTTAATAATTAATCAAATGCACAGAGGAAAATCAAGTAAAATTGTATTTTGACTCGAAGAAACATTATTTATTGGATTAACTGGGAGGAAATAAATTATTAGATACTAAGTATAAAATAGGAAATAAGGAAACAATTATAAGCAAACAAATAAAATGAAAATAAATATAAATATATAAAATAAAACTGTAATTATTAATACAAAATTATTGAGCTGCTAAAGAGCGAAGACCTAGATGACACGAGGGCAGGACATATCTGATAACGACATCCTTGATATTGAGACACGTATCATGTATCTCTGTGCGGAAAAATCACACAACAACATGCTGAATAAGTAAGGATCACTCACCTACATTAGCAACACCAACGAATCACCAACAAGTTGGCGTTGACCAATGACAAGCGATCGGTGAGCTGTCAGAAGCACCGATTGGCCGATATGCGTAATCTATGGAAATTTGGATGTAAGATTGGTGGGAAGGGATGATTCTGGGAAGAAACGGAACCTGGTGTTTGGAGTTGGTCAAGACGTTTCTAGGGAGGAAGGATTATAGAAGTCTAGGGAGAAATTACAAATCCCATTAATCTGAATTGTGTAGGACCTCACATCAGTGGGAAATCACTTACAGTCTCGTGAACTGGCTTTTAGTCAGCTTTTTCAATAGTCGAATAACCATGCGACTTATTAGTGAATTTCCTTTGGAAAGTGAACTATTAGCATGACCTGCACGGTGAAACTTAAGCCCGGGACCACCATAGAATTTCCTAACGTGACCCCCTGAACACGTTTTGGGGGGTCGTTCAAAATTTTATATATATATATATATATATATATTTATATACATATAGACATATATATATATATATATATATATATATATATATATATATATGTCTATGCACTCTAGCGGTCGCATTTTTTGTCCGATTTACTTCAAATTTGGTAGGGACGTTCCTTTCTATAATCTGTTGGACAAGTTCGTTGGGCAAAACAATCGGAAAACTCTAACCCCTTTTTTGAGGATTAATCTTTCAAATTTTGAGTTTTTGGGCACAAAAAGGGTCATAAAAGCCCCAGATGTAAAATCAATGCATGTAAAAAGATGGGAATTAGAGAGGCGAAAGTTTTAAGCCCACTCTCGTCATTATAGCATAAATATTTACCATGTTATTAAAGACAATGTGTATCGACTAAACACAGTACGTTGCCTTATGGGGGTTTTACTTCAGAAAAGCCTGTTATTCATTTGTTGATGTACTTTTATCATCCCCAACAATCTCACGCCTACTTTAAAGCCTGACTGGACCTTCTCCTAACCTTATAATGCGCAAAATTGTATTCCCAGCATTGCAGGTAAATAGAACCAGGAGTATCAGAACAGCCAAAAAATCAATATTTTCAGATTTGAATAAAAATTGGAATAATTGTATGATTTTAACTGATTTTGAGTTTTTATAGTTTTTTATGTGGAAATTCACTTCCCTCACGTCAGCGTGCTGCGTGCGAACTCGTTTTCTATTTCTAGTTGTTGAGCTGCGGGAAATCACAGAGAGGATGTGAAGGCCGCAAACCACGTATTTGTAGGCTCTCCAATTCTGGCGGTTGGTATGTATTTTCATAAAATACCCCCGTCGCAGCAAACCTGGATACTCAGCGAATTTCTTATGAATATATAACATCACACATTAAAACACTTAACAAGATTCATAAGAAATGTATTCACAAACAAACGATATTTAAAATATTAATTATTCTCCATAAGAATAATACTGGGGATGAGTACGCAGGTTAGCTGCAACAAGGCACACAAAATAATGGGTTGCATAATGGGTTTTTATGCAAATATCAATAGAACTCATCTTAGTGAAGTCACATGCCAAGTTTCATCCATATACATTCATAAATAAGCGATATATAATATTTTAAGTATTTTCCATAAGAATAATATGGGGACCAAGTACCTAGGTTTGCTGCTACAGGAACCATAGGCAAAAAATTGTTTTTTTGTGCAAACAACAATAAACCACAACCAGATGAAGCCATATACCAAATTTCGTCAGTTAATGTTCATAAATAAGCGAGATATACAATTTTTCTTTTTCTCCATAAGAATAACATTAGACAACGTAGGTAACATTAGCACTTTCAATATCTCGGTAACCAATTGACGTAGAGCAATGATCAAAATACCAAATTGTTTGCTTATTTAAGCTGAATTCAATGGTATAGATTAAAATTTTACTTAAATTAAAATTACATGTGAAAACCCCAAAAACACATTTTTGGGGTACAAATCCCCCCAAAAAACCCCCTTCGGAGTTCTGAGTTCTGTGTTCAAGTATGATGTTTTAAATACGTAACCATGACCCAGTGGGGTGAAACTGTAGTGGTCTGATAACAAAGATAAGGGATTGCTATTGGCAGGTGATGAAATACCACATTGATAATAGCATACCACTAAACAGAATATATTATCAAGTTGTATAATAATTTAGACTTTCTATACATTAGAAACAAAATATACCAGTATATACATCAAACCAAATATCGAAATTCGAAACCTAGACAGTTTAATTTAACTTACTGTCTGGCCAAATATTTTATTTCAAAACTTTTCTCTATAACGATTTCCCACGAGCAACATTATGTAACTTTATTCTGGTATTGCTGGCCACAGAAGCTCAAACTTCGATGTGTTCAGTAATGATAAATATATCTTGGAGCCATTTTGACTACTGTTAATGGAGTTGCCCTTATGACATGTGGGTTGGAGCACTGTGCAATCCAATGTGGCTTAGTTCGTCCCCAACGTTTAGCATACCACTACCACAGACCGTACTGCAATGGTAAGTGGTCCTGTCCAGGCTTATGGAAAACCAAAAACCCCTCAAGAAAAAGCCACGTACATTTTTATCCCACTTTCCGTAGAGAGTTATGTCTGTAAACGATTTCAGAAAATTAATGTTAACAAATAATAGAAAAAAGTACATGCCTCACTCAAGTTTCACTATGGTTAAGATGACTAAATATGTAAAAATGAATGATTGAACCTTTAATACAGCATTTAAATTGTTACTATCCATATTTAAAATACACACACATTACTTCCATAATTCTCATCATCATCGTCATTGTTGCGGATTAGGAAACCCCAGCATAGCTGCTAGGCACATCTTCCACAAGCGGGAATATTGTGCAGTTACTGGAAGGATAGGATATATCAGCAAAGGAAAAGGTGGGATGGGACGGCAGACAAATCGACCCTCCAGAGGGCCAACTCCCGTGCCCCTGTGAAGGCTGGGACGAGGCGCTGGGATGAGGCTCTGGGATGAGGCTCTGGGATGAGGCTCTGGGATGAAGGCATTCTGCCCTCCAACTGGTCAACTCAACTGATAGGGTATCCATGTACAACAGCCAGGGACCATCCATTCTCAGGTTGGCAGGAGGGGGACCAAACCCGGAGATTCTGCCCCTAGCCGCTGCAAATGGAGGGACCAAAGGTGAAAGGGAAGTTTGTCATAATGGAAAGCCAAAAGACTAACCATATGAAATGACATCTTCATTTGCTGTACCCAATGTCAGCCTCAAAACTGGTATAGACCAGTGTTAAGATAGTCCTGGGACCATGATACTCATAAAAGAGCGAGTAGTTATATTTAATTCGATTTCTTAAAATACTATATGTAGATGAAGATACATATTATACATGAATATATATTGTTTCATGCAATACATGATATTAAAGTAGAACACAAATTCTATAGGGAAGTAATGAAAGGTAAGAACCACTGTTTCTAGACAGTCACCAGTCAGGTCGTTCATCAGAGAAGTGGCCACTCACAATAACACAGCGAACAAAGACCGTCGCAGCGTGTATTGTGAAGAGGAACACCACCGACGAGAATGCTTTGAAAGAAACTCCTCAGTTTGAGTAATTTGTGTAGTGTGTAAAATTGTACAAAAATAGGAATTTTAGAAGAAATTGTTTGTTCATATAGTTTATCGTAGTTAAATTAATTTCCTTTTAATGGGCTTCTCTCACCTTAGTTTAATCCTGAGGGACTTGTCTAATAACAATTCACAAAAGTCAAACAACCACATATCAACAGTGAATACGACACAGATAACACCCTAGACCTCATTTCAAACAGCATAGTTAAATAGTTGTACGATTGTAAGGAGTAAATAGTAACTATAAACTAACAGAGTTTTTCAAATAAAATTTCTTACGACGTTGCACATCTGTTCATATGACAAAATATTACGTTTAAAAAAAAAAAATTTTATAAAATTCGGAAACTATATGTCCTAGCATACTGCAGCTATTGTTAAACTTCTATCCCTTTACAATATCAAAAACCCTAAACCGATCGTATTTGGTTAATATGTATTTAACCTTACACCGTAGCTGCTGTTTTCACTAGAAAGCTGTAATGGGCTCTAATCGTTTGGGCATTTACTTTCTTCTTAACAGTATATTTCATTTCACATTAATTGAGTGCATTTTTAAGCCTTCTTAACTACTTAGTGAATCATATAAGATAAATAAATAGGTTTAATTTAGTGCAGTTGCATAAATAATATTTTGCTGAAGTCGGTGGTTATGTTGTTTTTTAACGCAGAATGAGTAATTGTACGCAGGAAACTATTACCTAGTGGAACCTATTACAACTTTGTAAGTGACTTTCTTTCTATGGTGACAGATTGTTGGATGTATTACTGAAGTTAGTGCTATACCACCGAGGAGGCAGTATAAGCGGATTATACGAATAATTAATTTGTGATGAGGATAATTGGTCATCTTTAGACCGCGCGGTACCTGGTCTGGACACAATCACTTTCATTAACCTTCTTGTTATATAACAAACAGTTTTTCGCAATTAGTACATATATGTCTAACCATACTTTTAACACTGTATATTTAATCAACCCAACAACCGGATGAACATTTGTATGAATAATTTGTGCGCTTGAAAACATTATTAGAATAATTACTATTATTGCACAGGATTCAGTATATCAATTCAAATTAATTTAAGCTTAGGTTCACAGTCTGGTTTACAATTATTTCATTTATATCAACGATAGAACCAATTTACAGCATTTTTATCAAATATTACTTTTATAATGTAATGAAAATAAAAATAAATACAAGTCAATATAAAAGCAACCATGTTCAAAGAAAAGTTTATAGCGAGAAAATGCATGAACAATTAAAATTGTAAACCCTAATTCCTAAGGTCACAAACTGAATAAAGGGGGAAACGAAATCAATGTTTAATAAATTGCATGTCTTAACAAAATCTTAATTTGGGTGATTGAGAGAATCTCTGGGACAAAATTGTATAATTTGTTTTGTATAATACCTAATGTTCGAAAATATATAAAGCCGTTATCGATACAATTACATAGGGGATATTACAATTTTTCTTATAGTAACAAATGCATTTACAATTTACGGTCTTAGATAAAACGTGCCTAAATCCTATTGAAAAAAGACGTCGTAAACAAACAAATATAATCTTCAAATTCAGTTAAAGTTTCTTAAGATTTTCTTCATCACCGCAAGTTGGAAACTTTATTCAATTACGTGTCAAAAGTTTAGCTCACTAAACTTTTGTTCATTAAAGATGTTACGCTATTGGACCTGAGACTATTTCATTTCAACTGTTTCCTTAAGCACTAAAAGAGTTTCTATAAAGTTCTGTGTTGAGTTCAAGCCTTACTTGCTAGTAATATACACATAAGAACGAATCATCTTCCTACATTTAATACTTGTAATATTTAAGAAAGTACGTACAGTAAGGGATCGTACAGGAAAATTATAACCTTTATGTATTACATATTGTATTACAATTTATTTTAAAGCACTTGGTAATCGATAAGTTTACTACTTTTTACATGTAGTTGTAACATTAGTCAACTTTTATTAGAAGTCTTCTTACACGCTGATTAGTTTAACAAAGTCATTTCGCCATTGTTTTATTATTATAAACATTTATAATATTTGATATTTTTTGTTATCTAAATTAGATACAGTATTATAAACAAATTATAAATAAATTGAAATACATATTGATGTTAGTGAATTCTTTATTTGTTGGATCGTATATTACAACACAGTAATAGGTTTTCAAAATTGGTTGTAAGAAACTGGTATTGATGATCATTATTACAGGAATAACGTTTGTTGTTTAAATCCCAGCATGTATGCTTTATAAAGCACATTTTAATAGGCCGTGTATGCATTTATTAATTAATAAGCATGAAACGTTGTCATTTAGTTGGATGAAACGGCCGGTCAGTCATAAACGACCGCCGCCTATATACTCTCGGTGGACGCTCCTCAAGCCACGGTGAAGGCCGTTGAGGCATCCCTCTTTATTGATTTACCTAGCCTGTCATTCTGAAATTGAACTATTATAACTAAACCATGGTGCATAGTACGATACTGGACACATTCCCGATGTCTCGGCCGCTGGTGAAGAAAGACAGAAGGGAAGAGGAGCTTTTCGCTGCCCGTGTGATCGTCGCTCCACAAACAGCTGACGGTGCCCAGACTACTAGTTCGCAATGCGGGACTGTTCGGTGGCAAAAATGAGTGCTTTACTATAAGAAATGAACAGCGTCAAAATGCTCCTTATGGGAGTGTGCTCGCCATGTGTCACATAAACTAGTTTCAGAACTTTGCTCATATATTTTAGAGTGTTGGTTACAATCAAATTGATAATAAAAATAAAGCCTTCCTTTAAACATTTTATATCTTTTAAGGCATACAAATATGTTTTTAATTTTAAACTTTAAGTTTAACTGTTATTCAAAAAGCTTTACTTATTTACGAAATTATCTAACGACATAACTTTAATAGTTCATTGACTTAAACATAATATATTTTTATTTTGTTTAGTATATATTTTACTGAGACCACTAAAGTATATTGTCTACTATATATACGTTTTTGGTAAAGTATGTCATATACTAAGGACAATATATAATTACACTGAGAAAGCCAAATAGTAGCTTGTAGCCAACACGAGAGGCCTTGAAGTTGGGTGAAGTGGCACCGAACTGGAAGGTATAACGAGTCGTTTTGTTGGGGGGGTGAAAGAAGGCTTGATTTCGTCGCCGCGGCGATCCAGCCAAGTGACAGGTAAGCAGGCAGTGGTGGCGAGCGGCCGGTTGCACTTTGACCCGGCTTATCAGCGCTTGTCTGCCTGGGTTGTCCCGCCGCTTCGGGGAGCCAGTACGTCTTGAGCTCCACAGTGATCGTGTCTGACGAGTTTCGTGCGTGCGGTACTACGGTGTTCGATGGTGACAGAGTTTCTGTGCAGTGAAATCTGCGTTGAGTTGGGTGGTGGCCCGCTAGTTGGTGGGTGACACCGTTATTAATATTATTATTATTAGCAATAATAATTATGTTCAGAGTATTAAAATATTCTGATAATTTTGGTTGGACAGTGCTCGTCGAGCAGCCTTGTGAGCCACGTGTCTGCCTAAGATTGATTCAGTTACCACCTAGGCGGGGCATAGAGTATATGGTTTATAGTTAAAGTAGCGAGAAACATATGATTCATATATTTTTGAATTAATTTATATCTAAACTTAGCGCTCAACATTGAGTAACATGGAGTAGTAGAGACCAACACGTCACCTGTGATGACAATCTGCGTCATATAGAATAAGCCCGGCTGAGACCAATGAGTAGTGAATCTATAATAATTGTTTAACATTTTGAAGTTAATTTATTTAGATAATTTCGAGGGAACAGGGTTTGCATTTGCACGTGTTTGTAGCTTGGTAGTAGAGCATAAGACCAGCTGCTTGGTTTTATACATTTATGCTATTGCTTTTTCAATTTAGTTCACTGAATTAATTGTAGATTTTATTCAGCCTGGACAGTAGTGAATATGTCACAGTAGACAAGTGTGTCGTATATTCTGTACAGTGTGTTGCTAGTGCGTGCAGGTTGAAACGGGGCAGTGTCCACCAAGTAGGCCCCTTAATGATCGTTAACACTCGTGGGCAATAGCTTTAGTGAGTTTTAGTGTCACTCACAGTGTTGCAGACACTCTGGGCATATTATCGTCAGTACGAGTACGGGACGAAACCCGAGTTGTGGCGTACTTCAGTGGCGTCATATTTTGCCTTTCCTCACCCTTGGGTCTGGCGGTGATTAGAAACTACTTGTGTGGTGATCTTGTTTCATGTTTTGTTTATGAGGCAGGCCCAAGACATCGTTGATGTCCGGTCCGTAAATCCCTGTGTGCCAGTGGAACCCTGGAGTAACTCAGCCCTTGTAGGCTGAGTCGTCCGTGGCAAATTTAAATAACATTCTTGCGGATATTTTCTTACAGGGGGAAAATACGTCGCAAGTGGCCCGATAATGTTTAATTACCTTACTTTTGTACGATCTGAACTTAGACAACGATTGTAATCTTTATCGGTATATAACCTCCATATTATTATTTTTGTATTAGAAAGAAAATAATATAGTAAACTAAAACTGTAATATTTTAAGAGATACATTTTTGTTAATTAACATTTTATTCAACAGTTTGCATTTTAACAAAGCATAAGAAGATCGAAAGGGCCTTTATTATTACATCTTATTCAAGCATACAGATGCTAAATTATAGGTAATACAAGGTGTTTAAGAAAACCTTTCAGGACTTTGGGGAAGAGAAGAAAGAAAAAAGTTAATATGAAGGTATATCCTAAAACCCTAAGTTACCGTGTATTTATATGTATTTGTTTTTTACTTACTACGTTATATCTTAGGAAAATTGTAATATATAAACTTCAAACTTGGTACATGTATTACATCTTATAAATCACATTCTGGGGAAAATGTCAAGTTTCTCAGTTTCGGTTTTCCAAAATGGTGGTTATCTTTGTTTTTCAAAACTAAATATATTAATACCCGTAATATTGAAGAAAAAACGTAAAAATGTTTGTCATTACGTCCTAAAAATATTTATATGAATATTGTAACATTAGTATTATAAATAGCTGAGAAATTGAGATTTTTATAAGTTTCCCAAAAAATCAATTTTCTCAGTTATTTGTAATCCTACAGTTAAATTCTTCAATTTTGGAAAATCTTCGTATAAGGAAAAATGTCACAGCTTTTTTCAATTTTATATTTTTTTCAGATAATAAAAGAATAATTATCTTTAAGATAGTCCTGGTTTTTAAGATAGTTAGCTTTGAAAACAAAAATGGCCGCCATCTTGAAATGGGACAGAGTAGATATTCTAAATAAAAATGAGTCTTGTTTAATTTAATACATGTACTCAGTTTAAAGTCAACATCTTTAGATGTTCCTTAGATACAACTTATTAAGTAAAATACACTTACAGACAGATAGACGGAAAACTAAGCGTTTTAGGACATACCTACTTACCAACAGATTCCTTTCTTTTTGTCCAAGGAATCATATCCCAACGTCTTGAACGGTTTTCAAAACCCTATATACACGCTGTAATCTGTTAGCATATATTTATTATTAATCTGTATTGCCTGTTTAGTTCAACTAGCTAGTAAACAAAATATTAGAGTTGAATATTAATGGGTCTGACTCTAAAGGGGTGAACAGAAAAAAATAAAATATTCTAATGTTCTGTTATTTGAAATCAACTTTTTAATTATAGAAATAAATAAATGAGGTAAGAAGTTTATTACATTTACCGCAAACTATAAAATCATCCCATTAATTTGTTAAGAATGTATGTAATTTTAACTACATCCACAAGCATAAAGTATCTCTTTACGATCTAAAAACATAGTAAAACAGCTCTTTTCTGTTTTTGAGCAAAATTATCCCTATCGCTCTCTGTGCCTTACTTTACCTCTCGTTGAAGTAATCAATAGATATTTTAGGTTTTAGTCCAAGCCAAGTAACTTAATTGTTTATAACCACAATATTTTGAGTTCAAAGAAAATTGATGCAAGTGCTTGTTTATGTTGTGTACGTATCCAAAATTGCAGTTGTAGGACAACTTATGTATGCATTTAGAGTGTAAAGTGTCTTTAGTGATTTCACAAAACTAAGTAATCACATGGTAGAAGTGTTCTATCAAGCAATAAAAACCTACTTTACGCTCTTAATACATAAACGACTACTTTTTAAGATTGTGTATACGTTTTTACTTAGTTTTATCGTTCACTATTAAAACGAATCTTTATTTTCTTTATAATATAGTGACACATACCGGCAGCCACTGTGTTCAGTCTCTCTGCACGTCGCGCAATGTGGCACTTTAATAAAGTTGATGGGGGTTCGTGACGGGGGAATTGTTTTGTTAGCAGCCCTGTTGAAAAAGAAGGGTCTTGAAATGAATAATGAAAGATCACTACAATGTTATCTTAAACAAATCTTACTTAAACATTGTATACACGGTATAATTATGTATATACAATTATACATTAATTGTTGCAATAGATGTAAACAATATCTTCTCTGACGTCAATGTCTGTTATAACATCTTTGTCATACAAGTTGTATTACCTTTTATGGGTGACTACAGAGACTTATAAACCATTATTAATAGTATATGAAAAATATTAGAAACGCAAAATGCAATTTACTTTTAAGATGTTAAAACCAGTTATTAAACCCCAAAAGACTATAAACTACCTCGTACATAGATATTAAGTAATGTACCACAATTTTAAGTTAAATACAATTTTCGATCAATTAATTTTTGTGGTAAACTCTTGAGACTATATATAAAACATAAAAATGTTTAATAAAGTTTTCAAAACATTAAATGGGTTGTTTGCAAATCTGGAGTTTCAAACGTAGTAATTAAATGAAATGTAACTAAGGTTTTACCAAACAAAAGTGAATGATCGATACTCAATGTTGATATGAATGTTCACACTAAAAAAACTATCCATTTATTTAACTTAAACAAAATACCTTTACAG
Organism: Allygus modestus; assembly: GCA_963675035.1. Classification (NCBI taxonomy): domain Eukaryota; kingdom Metazoa; phylum Arthropoda; class Insecta; order Hemiptera; family Cicadellidae; genus Allygus; species Allygus modestus. The sequence continues at coordinate 139,629,271 of OY776114.1, read as the reverse complement.
TAATTTTACTGTGGATCATAACTATTAAAAAATGTGCTATGTTTCCATGCATATGCATGAGTGCATACATTTCGAAGCAAATCAATTCAAACTATATCAGATGTATGCCAATGTTTGTATTCCAGAAATCTTTTCAGATATATTTAATTTCCAACATTATACAATTTATAACGGTTTGGCCTTCTCATAAAACTTACCTTTTGTCTTATTCAGCTAGCCTAACTTTAGATGTTTCCACTGCTATTATCCGAACAGACTGCATGCTTATGAGTCTTTACCACTGAACTATGAAATTAGATGAGGTCCTTCATCTGATTGTATCAAAATTTGTATTAATTTTATTACATTTTTAATATTAGGTGATTTTAAATACCAGGCGCAATGGGTGAAGCGATGGAATTCGAAAAACAACGGTGTTTTTTGTGAATTCAAATCAAGGTAAGAAATTGCGTTTAGTACTACCTAAATTCTACTGTAACTACACGTGAAAAAGATACCTCTTGGAGTAGACGCAAAAACATGTTTAAAATATAAGCCTTTTTTCTTACTAGAAAACTCAGGGTTCTTAAACGGCCCGTTCGTTGTATACGACCTTCTTTATATGGGTTCCAATAATTAGGCAATAGAAATAGTTGTGTTTTTGGTAACTTCTTTATCAACTCCAAATTTTCTAATCCTTTAAATAGTATCCTAGGGTTACGAATTTTTAGTATATTTTAAACCTTTTTTAGTGAATTTTCTTTGGAAAGTGAACTATTAGCATGACCCGCACGGTGAAACATGAACCACCATAGAAGTTCCATACGTGACCCCCTGAACACGTTTTGGGGGGTCGTTCAAAATGTTATATATATATGTATATACATATATATATATGTATATATATACATATATATATATATATATATATATGTATGCACTATAGCGGTCGCATTTTTTGTCCGATTTACTTCAAATTTGGTAAGGACGTTACTTTCTATAATCTGTTGGACAAGTTCGTTGGGCAAAACAATCGGAAAACTCTAAACCCATTTTTTGGGGATTAATCTTTCAAATTTCGAGTTTTTGGGCCCAAAAAGGGTCAGAAAAGCCCCAGATGTAAAATTAATGCATGTAAAAATGGGAATTAGAAAGGCGAAAGTGTTAAGCCCTCTCTCGTCATTCTAGCATAAATATTTACCGAGTTATTAAAGAAAATGTGTATCGGCTAAACACAGTACGTTGTCTTATGGGGGTTTTACACTAGAAAAGCCTGTTATTCCTTTGTTAGAGTACTTTTATTACCCCCAGCAACCTCACGCCTACTTTCAAGCCTGTCTGCACCTTCTCCTAACCTTATAATGCGCAAAATTGTATTCCCAGCTTTGCAAGTAAATAAATCAGGAGTATCAGAACAGCCAAAAAATCAAAGTTTTCAGATTTTGATAAAAATTGGAAAAATGTATGTTTTTACACTGATTTTGAGTTTTAAAAGTTTTTATGTGGAAATTCACTTCCCTCACATCAGCGTGCTGCGTGCAAACTCGTTTTAATTCATACATGTTTTTAAACCTCACGATTCTATAATCCCAGGATATTTTATAAGTATTAAATGGTTGTATAAACAGTATACGCTTTGTTGTGATGGTATAGAAACACATACCTGTCATTGATTCATACTGTTGCAGTTAGATGGTGTAAGTTATGAGATGTAAAAAATGGTTTTGCTTAAATAGTTTTTAAAGATTTTGCACTATCTTAGAAAAAGGCGTTGTGAAGGTAATACAAAGATAATAAATTATTTACCAGCCAGCTAATAAGTAAAATAATGAGAAAGTCTAAACTTATTACACCTGGGCCACGGTTGCATTTTGCTCCATTTACGCCATACATATTTGACATTTCAATCATCGGAGCTAAGTCCCAGGACAACCTTAAAACTGGTCTATCAGTTTTGAGGCTGCCATTGGATATAGCAAATTAAGTTGTTATTAGATATGGTAAGACTTATGGTTGTTCATTGTGAAAAGCTTCACTTTCACCTTTGGTCCCTCCATTTGCAGCGGCTGGGGACGGAAACTCCGGGCTTGACCCCAACCTGATAATGTACTCCCTGTATGTTGTACATGGATACCCTGTCAGTTGAGTTGTCCAGTTGGAGGGCAGAGCGGGTCACCTGATTGAGCCTGATCACAGCTGTCAAAGGAGCACGGGAAATAGCCCTCTGAAAGGTCAATTTGTCCGCCTTTCCCTTCCCACCCTTTCCTTTCCTGCTATATCCTATCCATCCGGTAACCTGCGCAAAATTCTTGCTTGTAGAAGACGTGCCTTGCAGCTAATACTGGGGTTTCCTAATCCAGCAATAACATGACATAACATCAGAGCTAAAGCCATAAGTTTTGATGCTGAAGTAGAAGCCAGTTTTTAATGGAAAATATGGAATGAACAACGTTATTCGCTTTTAAAAGAAGATGGACTAACGTTATTAACAGTGTGTTATATAATAGTTGATAATATAATTTGTGTTATAATAGTTAGTTGTATCAAAACACTTTCATCAACCCGATATTGCAAGGATTATTAGCAATCCTCCTTTACTACGGCATAAACTGTAAGCGTTTAAGGCTGATTAGCAATTTATTAAACAGTAAAACTATTCTTGATATTTTATGAATCCCTCGTATACAATTGATGTGAATAAAGGACATAAACTAAACTGAGTTGGTTAATATATACTTCTACTAAATAAATAGTTCAATACTATTGTAGAACTTACAATTTTAAAGTAAATTGTTTTATCAGTGCACTTTACTAACGTAAAATATAATGATAATGTAAAGAAAAACTAAAAACATAAAAAAATGGGATCCTAAATTACCAGGTAAATTAAGGGGATATAGAACAAATATGGAAATTAAACCAATTTGTAATACCTTTATATCTTTGATGCCTTTGACGATGAAACTGTTGCGATTTGGTAGTTACGAAACTAATAACTCCGTTGCAGCAATCCTGCAAACTCAGCGAATTTCCAATACATTAATGTGTTTATCACTACCACATACAGTCACTTGCCAAGTTTAATACAAATACACAAATAAGCAAGTGATATATAGCTTTTTAAGTATTCCACATAAGATTAACATTAGGGCTGAATACGTAGGTTTGCTGCAACAAGGACAATCAACAAACAATTATTTTGTTGTGCAAACATCAATATACACAGACAAGGTGAAGCTACATACCAAGTTTCATCAATATACAATAATAAATAACCGATACATCAAATTTTATTTATTCTCCGTAAGGATAACATTGGACAACGTACTGTGTTTAACACATTGAATTTCTTTGCAACAGTTGGACGTAGAATCACCATTTAAACATCAAAATGATTGTTTTTTAGAGCTGAAGTTATTGGTAAAAATAAATTTGCAGTTTTCAGTAAAATTAACAGAGGAAAAGCTAAAAACATATTTCTCATAAGATTAACATGGGAAATTGTATGAACACATTTTTTGGATTTTCTCCGCCACCACTTAACCTAAGTTGATGATTCAAAATACTAAATAATTTATTTTATAAGCTATAAAAAATAGCTATAGCCAAATTTATTCGCGTTTTTCATTTCAGGGTAAAAATTTCAACAAACTAATTTTTGTAAAAATGTATACCCTCATAAAAACCCCTTCACGTGGTCCGATCATTCTAGTTTTTGAACTTAAAGTCATAAATGTTACTCTCCACATTTGTGCCAAATTCCATCAAAATCGGGCGTTTCTTTTAAAATGTATTGAGGTAACGGATACATATCTAAGTATATAAAGTATATATATATTAGCTGGCCCGACAGACGTTGTCGTGTCCTAATGTCATTGAATTTGTTTTATGTCAAATACTCATTCATTTTCAATATGAGCTCGTTCACTTCGCTCACTCGCCTATCGAAAAAAAACAAATAAATTTAAACAAAATATAGTTTACGTCCTATTCTCGGACCTACCAAATATACACACAAAATTTCATAACAATTGGTCTAGCCGTTTCGGAGGAGTTTAGTTGCAAACACTTTGACAAGAGAATTTTATATAATGGAATATATAAATGAATAATATATATATATATATATTTGAATGAATTGTGTTTTGGGCATCTGGGGGCCTCAATACTAAAAGTTATCATGGTCACCAGAAGCTAAGGTTATAGCTTCCCTATAAGGGAAATTCACTAAAATGTTTATCGGTGGAAACATGGTGAATCAGTTTTACATACTAGAAACATACTAAGAATGAGTTTTACCTTCTTCTCTATGTTATAATTCCCGATTCGGGCAATAAATGTACACGTAATATTATTATAATTATTTATGTTTATTTGGATTCCTTTCCCCCGTATAGATTTGCAATAAATGTTGGTAGAGAAAGATCCACACGAACTATTTTCAACCTGTTTAAAAATCTTCAAAATCTTAGATTTTGTAGTGAATTTTATTTTAGCAAGGATTACCAACTGTCAATACGACTATTTACTTATGCCTAAACAGTATTTTTAGATTCAAATGGGTGTAAATAAAGGATTGTATAGACATAAGCAAGAAATTTATATTGATTTTGTAGTTTAAGTTTGAAAATGACGAATACATTTAATTAAATTAACTATCACATTTAGTTAAATTAATTTTACCCTCAAAAACCTTGAATCTTTTAATTGTTAATGTTTTAAATGGCAATGTTTTTATCTAAGTTCACTATATTATGGTGTTAAAGTGTGATGTCAATAATAAATGTAACTAGCTAAATGCTAACTGGCAGCCAAGATCAAAACAGTTCTTGATTTGCTTTTATAAGAAACAAGACAGTTTAAATATTAAATAATTATATTTTACTAAAGTACATTGTCAGTTTATAGTATACAAATTGTAACTATGTAATGTATTTAAATAGTATTCTTACTCTTATTTTCACCCCGCGCTCGTATAAAATAATCACTGTTGAAATTTAAAGTAGATTTAGGCTAAGAAGTTATTTTAATTGGTTTACTTAAACTAAATTTCTCATTTTAAATTAACTATAATAGTTAAAGAACGGTAATTTTATCCAGACTGTTAGAATAAGTGTGCAGAATATTCAAATATTGTAAATATGTTTAAGATAACATAAGGATATATATTAGACGTTTAATCGCTGGATTTAGAAATCTCGTCAAAATCACTTGGCACGTCTTCCACATTGAACTATTGCACAGGTCATCAGGCAGAGAAGAACTAGCACGGATGGAAAATGTGGAGTTGGGGGGTATTGAGTTGTCAATCAACCTTATAGGGCACACCGGTGACTTCTGCGCTGTCCTTCTAGGCTAGCAGTCTTCTGGGCTTGTATATATGGTCCCCATGTTTATCAGCTAGGGACCACAAGCTTGGAGAAGACGTTCCATCCCCTGCTGTCTACAGACACGAAGAACCAAGGTGAACGGAAGTTTGTCATATGGGTAGACAAAGGGCTTACTACAATTATTGACATCTTCATTTGCTGTACCCAAAGTCAACCTCACAATTTGTATAAACCAGTCTGAATATAGTATAAAGTTATGTGAACGATGTATTGTACAAAAGATACGTATTAATTACATTCCTAATTACCTAGCCTATTTGACTCTTCTTAAAATTGTTCATCTCTTCATCTCTTGATCAATTTGACTCAACGATTTTATAATTTAGTTTTGTAAACAGTAATAGTTAAAAATTGAAGTAAGAACTACACTATAAAACAAATAAAATAGTAGGTTTGAACATAATTAAAACACACAACAAGATTTGCATCTAACTCGTAATAGTCAGAAGTATGAAGTTAGGGTTTTCGTTTTCTCCTCTTGAGTATTTAAACTATCGGGGATGAGACAAAGTGTGTCTTCTCTTTGTCAGAGTAATTTAATTGGTTCTCTTCTGTATTTGAAATTAAAACCGTCATTTAAGTTTGCTTTAATATCTCCCTGTTATATATTCATTGTGTAAAACATCTTGTTTGGCTTCTTTTGAATTGCAAATTGTTTTGTGAAAATTATGTATGTTAAATGTCTTTGAAATACATACAAACTGTAGTTTTGTCTGATGATCGCTGACGGATTCGGTATTGCGGTAATTTATTTATGTTTAATCAGTGATATCAAAATCGCCGTTGCTTGCTAAGCTCTTTTAAGCTGTATTTGTTTAACCTGCTGTTAAAATTACACCAAATGCTTTATATTTGCAATGGATCCAAAATGAATCAAGACTCTTATTGATAATCAAATTAAATACTTTATTCCTTGAAGTTTATGTTTTGACGAAAACATTTGTAATTGATATAAAATTGAAACACAAGTTTTAAAATTAAATTAGTAACTCAGTTTTGCGTAAAGTATTAAAAGAATATCATTATAAAAAATCATTTAAATTGTTACCCTCAACAAAAGGGTGATTGGGGGGAAAAGGTAGCGGTTAAAAGGAACATTCAATTTAAATTTGCCATAAGCATACGAGTGTTTGATCGAGACCTCAATTTTAACTGTGACTTTTCGTTTTGAATATGACCTGCAGTGAGAGAGGGGTTTTAAATTTGTATTTTACAGACTGTTTTTAACAGACAATGGAAACTGGGTTTGCAGTTGTTGGATTAAAAAAATAATTTAAAGTTGAAGGAACCGGTACTTTAATGGTAAATACAACCGCCAAATGTTCAATTTAATAATTTTTATTTTCCTAGTAATCTGCTGCTACCCACCGTGCGGTTTAAAATAATTTTGCTACAGATATTTTGAATGGTATAACAACTACTGATTGTTTATTTAAAAAGTGTTGTTATACTACGCCAACAATGTGTACAGTGTATATTGTACCAATACAACTGATTTTGTTGTTAATACTGTTTTAAAGACGATAAGCACTTCGTTGTTATTCATCGATGTCCATTATTTTCACAAAACTTCAAGATAATAAACATTTTCCACCTAGTACTTCAATTTTAATATTAAAATCAATAGTTATTTATCTTGTATCAATTGAAGAAATGTAGTTTTAGGTTACTTATTTAAAAATGATTTGCATTATTATAGTAATAAACATTATGCAAGAAAGATTTGCTATGCTTAATTGAATGACATTCGATGCATTTAAACTGGAAAACACTTATTAAGTTACTTTCTCACTTAACCACCTAAACAATATAAATAATGTTAGTAAAAAATTTAAATAAATCAACTGCGGATAAAAGGAGACGTCTCCGTTTCATAGAACGATTTCGTGGTGCATTGAGCATTTGAGCATTGTAGTATTTGAGCATCTCTCATTGAGCATCGAGCATTAGTATAACAGTGTTCCCTCAGTAACCTTATCACTCGAGAGTTTACATAGGAGGGTTGAGGGGGATAATGCTGTAATTAGATTGGTGCCGGCGCCGCGGCAGAGCTAACCTTGACTCGACAATGGCTCCACTTGTAAACTTTTCTTTTGATTAATTCTTACATCCTTAAATTGGGATATAATTAAATACGAAATTCTCTGTTGCTACTTGTTCAAACTTTTAACTAAGAACATGAAAAACCCAACTGTTATTTATATGGTACACACTAGTTTAGAATGGATGTATTTGATTGCGTTAGCTGATTGCTACGTAAAATGTTTCAAACAAGTCTGATGTGAGATTCCGTAAGAAACCCGGAACACCGACCAGTTAGTGTATTTTTTATTGTTGTCGTTTGATTTGTTATTTTATTTTTATATATTTTTTTTTGGGCCGACTTTGACTATTATATCTTACTTAACAAATATTTGAAGATATTGTTGTGAATAAAAGACAATGTAATAGATCATTTTCAATAGTATTAAAACTCTAGTATTATTCTTATTTACTTTATTAATATTCCAACTTTTACCGTTTGCGTGTGTTACCAATATGTAATAATACAACACACTAAATATTTATAAAAGCAAAGGCATTAATTCGAACAAACTTTATTTTGCAATTATGTTACTAACTTAATCAATGTAGTTTCAAGTAGTTCATATATATTTGAATTCACATATATATACAGGGTGTCTCACGTAAGGTATCTCAAACAGATTGCAGATAAACCAATTGACCTTGAATTATGAAATACAATTATTTCCAACTAAATCGACCCCAAGAAATAACGTAAAAATATTTGTATTTTGTTACAAATACTGGGTGTTCCAAAATCGGAGGGTCACTAGTTCGAATCTTGGATATTCTAATTTAAAAATATGTCAAGTTATACATCATTTTAAAGCTCTACACATGACTAAGACTGGCAAAAACAGAACTCACTTAACTTAATCTGTTTAAAATAGCGGCCATTCTTTTAACATTGACATTTACGGAATACTCTGTATCTGCTAAACCACAAGATATAGCTTAGTTCTTGTTAAAAATTGTTACTCATTTTAAAATCAGCGTTACCCTGTATGCTACATGACAGTAATTCAAACAAAATACAAAACTTCAAAAAATACTTTTTTTGAAAATGTTTACTGGCCCAAAACTTCAAAAAGTCAAATAGCAACATATGTCAAAAAGTATATCATATTTAAGGTCTTGGAAATCCTAGCAATATTTCAATTTACACCAAACTCGTATCTCTTTTTGTTTTTTAGCAATCAACAAAAATCATCATTTCCCCACATAAAGTGCATGTTATTTGTTCATAACACTTACATACCTTGAGGCCTCTTTTATAAATGGGTTATGTATAAGTTACATGCGTTTTATTTGGGGAAATGATGATTTTATTGATTGCTGAAAAACACCAAGAGATACAAGGTTGGTGTAAATTAGAAAGTTGCTAGGTTTTACAAGACATTTTCAATAGTATGATTTTTGATATTCGTTACTATTTGACTTTTTGGAGTTTTGGACACATGCAAATTTTCAAAACAATTTTTTTATATTTTTAAATTTTGTTTTAAATACTGTCATGTAGCATATCAGGGAAACGCTGATTTTAAAACGAGTAAGAATTATTAACTAGAACTAAGATATGTCTTGTGGTTTAGCAGATACAACGTATTCCGTAAATGTCAATATTAAAAAAAATTGCCGCTATTTTGAAACGATTAAGATAAGTGAGTTCTGTTTTGCCAAAATGTTGTCGAGTGTGGAGCTTTAAAATGATGTATAACTTAACATATGTTTATATTAGAAAATTCCGAGATTCGAACTAGTGACCCTCCGTTTTGGGAACACCCTGTATTTGTAACAAACTACAAATATTTTTACGTTCCTTGGGGTCGATTTAGTGGGAAATAATTTTATCTCATCCTCCTAGATCAAGAGACACCTTACGTGAGACACCCTGTAGACTATATATCCATATTTTTTAAAGGCAAAGCTGGAAAATAATAATTATAAATAGTTAAAACAAATTAAATAAATATATTAATGTATTAAATACTGCTTTTATTTGTAATTAATATTCTAAATACTTTTCACACATAGTTATAATTTTTATATCAAATTACATTTCATATATAGGTTGTCATTTAATTGATGTATGAACACTTTATTATGTTAATAAATTTATTAAGACAAGCTGTATGACACTATACAAACGAACCACCTATAAATCTAGAGGTAGTTTATAATTCATGATTTAATGGAGGGGGTTGGTAATTTTTCTTATCAGGATTCATAGGGCTTTGATATACCCCCTCCCCCCAATTGATGTAGATGTGGGCTTCCGCAATTTTCATAACACGTATTAATGGCGAAACTGCGTGTACGGCCTCCCACTGTCATCAATCTCAGCTGAAATAGTGGCGTGGACTTTGGATCTTGGTAAATAGTAAACTCTTATAATTATATAAATACCAATTTGTTTTTACTGTAATTATGGTAGCTTATTTATGTATTATTACATGAACTACATATTTCCATGTAAAGCAAAGATAACAAACGGTATGAGGAAACTGGCACATATTTTCTTTCTTTTAGCGATATTTTGATCAATTAATAAATTGTTATTTGCTAAATATATAGAATATACTGTAGCGTTTATATAAAACTGTATTTTAATTTTTTTTCTGAAATGTTGACCCAAATACCCTTACTGAATGTACTACAGAGTCATTTGCCCCTCACTGTGGTTTTAAATGGGGGGAAATCCCTCCCCTCAGGGTTGGGTGGCAACATATATTAAAATCTCTCCATTATCAAATGTTAACCAACATCATATATGTTTATGAAATTCATCAGTAAAGATGAGATGATTTAAAATAAAAAATTTACGTCAGTCAGTTATGTTTTATTGTTTTTGTAGTATGTGAAATAATGTTTAATAAATCACGACGAAATCCTTCGGATGAATATTCAGTTTTATTTTAGGTTGGTTGACCCTTATAGTCCCAATTGATGATGGTCCTACGGGAATCGAAATCCGGATTTTAAGGACTGACGACATTAACTAGATTGCTAAGGTAAGATTTATTAAACATAGTTTATTCCCCATAAGACTAAAATTTAACAAAGTGCTATGTTTGCCACTGAATTGAAATTTATAAATATCTTCATGACCATTAGTCGTAGAGTAATAAGTCATAATAATTTATATATTCGTTTGAGTTTTCAATTATGATAACTGTAGTTTATTTAAATATAATGTGTTTAAAACCCAAAAACCAAAAGAACTGCATTTTGGAACGTTTCAAGCCCTACATATTCTGTGCCCGAACTTTCCCAAAAATACCACACTAATGTTCCCCTCCACGAAATCTGTTAGTGATATGAAGCATTATAAATCATCAAACCTTCAATAAAATCGGTGCAGCCTCTTTGTGGATTTATATTTTTATTGTTGGAAAAAGCAATACTTTCTCCATTAACTATATGCAGGGAGAGAAAGTAAACAGAAGCTACGATTTGTAGTTTCACCTTTGAAACCCAAGCTACTCTTTCAAGCTCTAGTACTAAGGGTCTCTACTTAGGCATATTCCATTGTTTTACTTTATTAATGTAAATAGTAATGTTCTGTAGTAGTTTTAAACAAATACTAGGCCAATACAATAATAAATTAATATGTAAATTAACACCAACAATTATGATAGACGAGTTTGGAAATGTAAAAAAGAAAATTTAAATTTTTCTGGTAGTATATCCACCGTTGGATTTTTACTAAATCAGTCAAAATCTATATTTTAAATCTGACAGTCACTATGTATTAATCTGATGTGCTACAATATAAATCTTTTTTATAAGAACCAGAGGTTTTTATATATAGTTTAAGTAATTAAATAAATATTCTGTGATTAACAAAGCTCAAATAATACATTCTTAATGTTCATTTAGCGTAAATCTGCCCTAATTTTAAATGCACTGCGACCGGAATGACTTACCATTTCATACCAGAACATTGTAGAAATTAAATGTTTATTACCGACAATCCATAACGATATGTAGCTCTATTTCAGAAGGCCTTAATTATATTAAGGCCTTATATTAAGGTCATTGTTATTCTTTAAGTCACTTTCCCTAAGCAACATATTAGCTGAAAAGAAGCTGTCACGAGTGTACTCCATTATTAGGCCAATCTAATTTTCAGTGCGTTGCTCCAGAGAGTACACACAAGTAGTTTCGTGTACACACAAGTGAACGAGTCGCGGGCTATTGGTTTTGTTTGGATCTATTGTGTCATGGTATAGTTCCTTAGAAGAATTCATATTCTCCGTCCATTTAAAATTGAAGAAAACTGTAAAAGGCAGTACCGTTTTGTTAGGTGTACTTTTCAAAATTATGGATGAATATATCCAACCATCTTAGTCAAATTGAAACGAGGTGTCTTAAGGGCTTGAGCACGTAATTGATTCGTAATTCAGTGATTTATAATGAGCTGCAAATCATAATTCTATACATGTATATTATTCTTAACACCCAAAAGAAAACATAGCTTGCACTGTTTATAAAACCATAAAATAATCGAGTATATGTTGCATACTTTTAGAAATACGCAGTCCCTTAAAAATTAATCTTAAACATATAAATATTTATTTTTAAACATTTTAATAATGTGAAAAGATTAAAAGAATATATGTTATTAAACTAATTTCATAAATTAGTTTTACCTTAACCGTTGAAGATGAATGTTTACAGTAAGTACAATATTATTTTTTAGGGATAGATAGTTTTTCATGTTGGATCAGAGTTAGCTTGAGTTGAGAATTTACTTTCAACGTTGAGTTGCTCATTTGGAATCTTCACATCTAGACTGATGGATTCATGATCATGCAATGAATCATGATCAAGGACTGTTTATTTCTTATATTAGTTACTATATTTACGTAAAATGGATATAATGTATCGGTGACAAAACCTCATATTTAGTCAAATATGAAGCGGAGTTAATCTTAAAGCATAATAATAATAACGTTAAAGTACAGACAAAGCGGGTAGCTAATCAAATATGTCGATAGTTAATCTTCATTTTGTTACTTTTCAAATATGACATATATGTTCGGACCTTTAACACCCTGAAATCTTTGAGGTTTAGGTAATTAAACTTAATAAACGGTATCAGGAAACTGACACATACTTTCTCCCTTTTACCCCAACTTTAATGAATAAATTACTTTTTATTTACTAAATATAGAATACAAAGCACGGTCGAATGTACAGAAAATCTTGTAAACAAGTTGTTTTAAAAAAACTTCCACCCAAATCCCTGCTTTGGAGGCACTACAGGATCCATTGCTACACTCGGGGTTTTAAGAGGGGAAATGCCCCCTAGGGATATTAAGGGGCAACATATTTCGAATTACTCTGTTGGTCATTGATTAATTGACAAGCATATCAAGTTTGAATGAAATTGATCAGTAAATAAGAGAGAAATAGTAACTTTTGTATTCCCCATAAGAATAACATTGAACAACGCACTGCGTTTACCGCTAAATGAAAATTTCAATTTTCTCCGAAACCAACAATCGTAGAATAGTAATTCAAAATACCAAATTATTTAGTTTTTTGAGCTCTTTTTAATGGTGAATAGTAATATTTTTTTATATTTATGTATTTTTATGAAAAATCAAAAAAACTGAATTTTGGATGTTTTAAGTCCCGCAATTTCTGAACCCGAATTTTTACAGGAATGCGGGTGGTGTCATTTTGTTGGAAAACTAAAGTTCTACAAACGACTAAAGTTTAATCAAAATCGTTAGAGCCGTTTTTCAGAAATTTGGATTTTTCATGTTTTTTGGCGATTTTTGGGGGGGGATTTTTTACCCTTAAAAATCAAAAATTAAAAAAAAATGAAAAAAACTCCTGGATATATCGTGGATTAGTACCTACATACCAAATTTCATCAAAATCTGCCCATTGGTTAGGGCTCTAGCTCTGTACACATACACACAGACACACACACACGGACACACACACACACACACACACACACACACACACACACACACACACACACACACACACACACAGACAGGCATCACGTAAAAACCATTTTTTTGGTTTCAGGGAGCACCAAAACGAATATTTCCACTAACAACTCAAATTCAAAAATTTTGACGAAAACAATACTTTCTCCATATACTATGTATAGAGGGAGAAAGTAAAAAGCAGATTTAGCACAGAAACGAGTAAGTATTTACGAAAGAAAAATTACCTTTTGGGTTGACATTTTGGAGATGACAGTATTCCCCCGGGTAGCTTTAAATTAACAAGACTTTTATAACCTTATAATGATAATTAACATATTTTTAATCTTCATGTTGTAAGCCACCGAATCACTTTAGTAAATTAAATGGTTTAAATACCTGTACTGTCTAAGTGATCCTAAAAGGGCTACCGCAGTTTCGACTCTTCTAATGTAGGTAATTGAGTCTTCATCAGTCGAGGCGTCAAGTCTGATTTTCGTTCATGTGAACACGTCAGTTTAAAAAAAACCATTGACAAACAAACACAAACACGTTCGTCCGTGTTTTCGTGTGTTTGTATTGTGTTTTGTAATGGTTTTTAAAAACTGACGTGTTCACATGAACGAAAATTAGACTTGACGCCTCGACTGATGAAGACTCAATTACCTACATTAGAAGAGTCGGAACTGCAGTAGCCCTTTTAGGATACTAGGATCACTTAGACAGTACAGGTATTTAAACCATTTAATATTTTTTTGTAACTGTGTTTGTAGTGGTAATGTGTACTAATTGTTTTTGTTACTGAATAACTAATATCTTTAGTAGTATTATACGTATTGTTACAGAGAATTTGAACCTAAATATACGATTGATTATGTTGTAGCCTCAAAGATAGTCTTTAAGACTTTTTCAAATACAGTGTCTGAATTTCACCATTTGTAGTTTTGCAACTTACTCTTTCATACAGAAGTTGTTTTATGTCTTAGGCTATGCAAATATAGACATTACTTGAATCAGTCATACAAATCTACACATGTTCTAAGATATTTGCTTAATACGTGGTTTAACACAATATAGTTAAACAAAGTTCATACATTTCACCTACATGATGGCGAGGCTAGTAGGGGCTGTGGCACATAGCCTCGTTTTACTTTACCTTCTCTGTTTTGTTTTCTGTTTACGCAATACGAAATGAATTTGTATCAAAGTGTGGAGGAAAAATATTACGTAAACCAAGCATTCACTAAAAGAACTACGTAAAAGTGTAAAGAAAGCATACGTTTAACAGTCTCTCGTGCTTTTTTGTAGGAGCAATCTGTTAATATTTCTTGTAGACATTACATTATTCAAAATAACAGCTATTTTTTTCGTTCATTTCAATTACTCCAATATCAATTACAACCATCCTGCAATTTATCAACGTCTACAATTTCTCTTTACACATTTATCTGACAGATTTATAGTGGTAAATTGCACTTAAAAGGTGAGTTCTAAAATAACGTGCACATATTTTGAAACAGTAAAAAAACCTCATTCTATAAAAAAAATATTTCACAAATTGTAAGAAATTATTTAAACTGTTAGCCATTTTACCCTTTGAAGCCGTAGATGAACAACTCCTTACCTATTTGAGTAACCCATTTGATTCATAAATTCGCAATATACATTCAACCTTTAATTTTCTGCTTAAGTGTAATAGTTGTGAATTAATAAGTATGATTCATAAATAAAACTGTTTGTCTTCCTTAAAATTTCACCGAGGTTTCACGGTATGGGTTCTAATTAAAAATGTAATTTCATTTTAAAATAATAATTTGAAACCAAGTGCATTATATCTCTAAAAATATGTATCATGTAAATGTATATAACAGTTTTCTAATTATATTTTAAACTTAGGAAAGGCAGTAGTAAAGGAGTTTGGAATTGCACTGTAAAAACGAGACCGTGACAGTAATACCCTAATCCTAGAGGATAACAAACTCTGAATAATCCAGTATTTATGACATCATAAAAATAAAATATTACCCTCTTTAAAAATCGACCAAGCTGTTAAAATTTACAACGCTGAGTAATAAGTAAATTTTAGTAATGAGTTAATAGTAAGTAAATAAGTAATTTAACACCCATACCACCCAGTAACCTTATCAAAATCATTTAGAAGGCAACATTATCTATGCGAAAGGCTTTAAATCATGCGTGCAAGAAGTCGTTACAGGCACCACACAAAAAGATCCTTATAATACAGTGCATGAACATCTGCCCCATAACCTAAAAGCGGAAATGACGTTGAGAATTCAACCGAAGAATGTATTTCCTCTTATTATTCTCTTTAGGGTAAATAAGAAGTTGGATATCTCACTCCCAACGAATAAAATACTTTCATTTTACTTATCAATACTTTAGCTTCTTTGGCTACTCATCTATGTTTATCAACGTGTTATTGATAGAGATAATTTTATTCCTTTGTTTTTAAATTACTCTAAAATATAAAAATTGGCAGTTTAAATTTCGAATGTATTCCTGTTGAATTGTATGTCCCAGAGAGATTTAGATATTGTTTAATGTAAAAAATATTAATATACTATTCAAGATCAAACAATCAACAAATACCTACAAATTGTAGCCTTTAACTATGGTTATACCAACTCTTTCGGTTATCATGCTAGACGGAAAGCTAGAAAATAATTTGTATCTATAAATCAGAGCCAAAACCTAGTATTTACATCTTTATTTTACATTACCAAAATAAAAGAAACGTATCAAAATAATTTTATAACTGTGCATCATATCAATATCTAGTAACTCCTCGTGGGAATGCTAATGAATGTTTTAAGGCATATACAATTTTTAACGTCTTGACAGAGTATAGTAATTATACATTATAGTTACGTTACGACATCTATTTAGTTTCAAACTCAAGATGGTATTCGCATATTGGTGTATTTATAAAACTAACATAAATTATAAATACACAATTTCTTATATTGTTAAATTATGTCTCACACATTTACAGTACTCATAAGCAATATATAGCAATAAATTTTCAGTAGAATCGACTATTATCATTCGATGTAATTAGTTGCAGTATATGTCCTAAATTCTACATTCACGTATACAAAGACCTGCTTTATGGCATCGGCTATAGATACCCTGATAGCTTAAAAAATTTTCGAATTCAAAGTAAACTCAACGTGGGTGAGAATCTTTTATGACTTACACTAACCATTGGCGTGTTACACAGAACTGAAAACATTACATTTGTAACGGGTTTTTCCAGCCGTGAACATTGGTCAAAATCAGGATTGGCATCGTTTAATCCCTGTAGGTAATATCGTTCAGTCAGTTGTACTAAAGTTATATTTTTCCCACAGTTATTGGGCTTCTACGGTGGCAATTGCAGCAATGTTAGAGGATATTAAGTTAACACTTCCAAGCAGAAAACAGTTTTTTTTATATTTAATAGTAAATTATTTTTATTTTTTGCATCAGAGAAAAAAACATGAACCATTTATTTTTTTACTTTTTGTTTCAATGTAATGTAATTTTCTGCGATGTTATAATTTGTTTTTATTACAGAACAAAATATATTTATACTTATATTGTATTAATCTACGAGACAATCCTACAATCCTACAAACCTTGTCCGATTGTCAGGCTGCCCTGAAGACTCTTGACTCCTACGAAATCAAGTCAAAATTAGTGTGAGAGTGTTACAACGCACTCAGAACTCGCACCACGCAACTCGATGCATCTTGGTTGGGTACCTGGCCATGTAGGCATAGGTGGCAATGACTGTGCAAATAAGCTTGCTAAAAGAGGTTCCGGTATGTCATTCTTTGGCCCAGAGCCAAGCTGAGGCATAAGCAAAACAACTGCTTTTCACACGATCAACAAATGGTCTAGGGACTTACATCGCCTGATATGGCAGGGTTACTCTTGTCAAGCACTTGGCAAAAGGCTGCTAGCAGACATTAGCTCTCACTTCACTAACTGGTTGGTGAGGTTGGGTAGAGGTCGGGTTAAGCCGGTAAGCAGGTTGTTTTGATAATTGGACTCGGCCACTTCAGGAAACATCTCCACACTCTTGGGTTAGAAATAAAAGTCAGGTGTATGACTGCCAAGCACATCATACTGGATTGCGAGAGACTCGGGGCAAGGAGAAGGGCTCTGTTTGGTTGGGTCGTTAGTATTGGGAAAAAATCCTGGATCTCATAAAGGGTACGGGCATTTGTTGGCCCAACTAACGTACTAAGGACACACAATAAGCTTCAGTTGATGTGTGAGGATCTTTGAATCTTTGGATCTCTGGATCCGTCCCTTCAACAACACATAAACCTACGAGACTGTAAATATATATAAAATACATTCTAGTGGCTTGAAGGGGCAAAAGCCCCTAACTTTGCTCCAAGTAAGAACACATGTCATTTCGTAAACAAAGTTCACGCTTAATCACATGTTTTAATGTAAACAAAGCAGACGATTTTCAATCCCCATGCTTTTCTTATTGGGGATATTTTATGTTATTAGTCATTTTATGGTCAGTTTTGGCAAATTTCCCCTATAGGGAAGAAGATATTACCGTAGGTCTCATGGCGAGACTTAAGCCCGAGACCATGATAACTTTTTGTTTTGAGGTCCCCAGAAGCCAAAAACACTATTCTTTCAAATTTACATATATGTATGTATATATATATATATATATATATATATATATATATATATGTGTGTGTGTGTGTGTGTGTGTGTGTGTGTGTGTGTGTGTGTGTGTGTGTCCGTGAATGCGACAACTTGAGAAAAAAACGTCCGATTTTGATGAAATTTGGCTCGAATGTGTAAAGTGACATTTACGACTTTAAGTTCGAAAATCAGAAAAATCGGACCATGGGAAGGGAGGTTTACGGGGGTTTTAAATTTTTCAAAAATCAGTTTTTGAATTTTTCACCCTAAAATTTTTAAAACACTTAATTTTGGTTTAGACCATGTTATAGAGCTTAAAAAACAAATAAAATAGTATTTTGAGTTATTAAACTAGGTTAAGTGGTTGCGGAAAAAATCCAACAAACCTGCTCATAAAATCTCCCATGTTAATCTTATGGAAAAAAGGTTTTTGGCTTTTCCTCAGTTAATTTTACTTTAATCTTAACATTTGCTTTTACCAATCACTTCAGCTCCACAAAAAAATGATTTTGGCCTTTAAATTGTGATTCTACGTCCAGCCGTTGCAGAGATATTCAAAGTGCTAAACACAGTACGTTGTCCAATGTTATCCTTATGAAGAATAAATAAAATTTAATATCTCGATTATTTATGAATTTATATTGATGAAACTTGGTATGTGGCTTCATGTTGTACTGTTATATTGATATTTGCACAAAAAATAAATTTGTTGTTGATTATCCCCGTAGCAGCTAACCTGCATACTCAGCCTTAATGTTATTCTTATGAAGAATATGTAAAGTTGTATTTCCCCTTAATTATGAACATAAATTAATAAAACTTGGTAATGTAGCTTCACCTGGTTCAGTTATATTGATAATTGCATAAAAACTCATACCTTATCTTCCTCGTTGCAGCAACCCTGCGTACTCAGTCCTAATGTTATTCTTATGGAGAATAAATAAAACGTTATAAAACACTCATTTATAAATGTATTTTTGTGAAACTTGGTAAGTGGATTTATGTAGGAGTGAGAAACAAATAAATGCATTGGAAATTCGCTGAGTACGCAGGTTTGCTGCGACGGGGGTATTTAGAAATACTGCTATTCTTCCTGAGTCCCTGGGATGAAAACCTTTAATTTGAGCCGTCTCCCACCATCCTGCGATTTTCCAAACCCCCCCCCCCCAATTTTGACTTAAACATTTCGCTTACAGAATTATATATAAAGATGGCATAATACACTTTATTAGTTAGTATAGGGCAGCAAAACGTCAACCATTATATTTTTTTATTTATGTATTTTTCTGTAAGTAAATTTAATTATTTTGAGTCAATGAGATGCAGTATATCGATCAGAGTGTAAAAATAAACTTGTACATTTTTTGGAATGTCTAAAACAAACAAACTGTTACAATGACAACAAACATTATAAAAACTACATAGTGTAGTTCATAATTTCCTGACAAGTTTGTGCGGGCTTGCATTCTATATTAAAAAGAGTGCTAGTTTTTACAGCAATCTTTATGCTAGAGAGTCTTTTGTATTTAATCGTCTGACAAACTCTTCTTTAAAACCATACTTATCACCTGCATTAGGAAATATAAATTAAACCGTTACTCAGCGTTTGAATTTAAACAAATGCACACTTCTTGTTTGTTTATTTACTGTGAAAGTATGTTAATATGAGCTAAACTACAACCTGAAAATGTATGATTTTGTTAAAACGTTTGTTATCATTTAAAGTGTTGATTGATAGAATAGTTTTAAATGTTTCTTTAATATTATTTTTGATAGTTGTACTCTTATTTGTTAGTAAGGACCGGTGATTTCACTTAAAAACTGGATTGACACTGAGTAAAGAGGCGAAAGAAGTAGGGGAAAAGTTTGTGATTAGATAGAACAAAACCTAAATGAGGTAGTTTGATTCTTAAAACTTAAACGGAATCTGATATACTGAGGTTATTTGATGTCCAATCGTTATATACCCTATTTTTACGCATTTGAGACCTTCAATGGAATTATTATGTAGATTTTCAACATTAAATTGTTACATACAACTTATATAACTGTACATTTATAGGCCTAACGATAATAAAATAAAAATCGGATTTAGATTTTTAAACATGTATTCAATCCGTTTCAAGAATATTAGTATGAATTAAAATATAATGATACATCCACTACTCAATAACATATATTATAAAAACAATTGATTCAGTACAGTCACCAATATAAACACACGACAGAGTAAGAAGTGACGTTTGCACTTGTTGCTGACTGCACTAATGCACTCTCGGTTCACCAGTAATGTTTGCACTTGTTGCTGACTGCAGTAATGCACTCTCGGTTCACCAGTAATGTTTGCACTTGTTGCTGACTGCAGTAATGCACTCTCGGTTCACCAGTAACGTTTGCACTTGTTGCTGACTGCAGTAATGCACTCTCGGTTCACCAGTAATGTTTGCACTTGTTGCTGACTGCACTAATGCACTCTCGGTTCACCAGTAATGTTTGCACTTGTTGCTGACTGCAGTAATGCACTCTCGGTTCACCAGTAACGTTTGCACTTGTTGCTGACTGCAGTAATGCACTCTCGGTTCACCAGTAACGTTTGCACTTGTTGCTGACTGCAGTAATGCACTCTCGGTTCACCAATAACGTTTGCACTTGTTGCTGACTGCAGTAATGCACTCTCGGTTCACCAGTAATGTTTGCACTTGTTGCTGACTGCAGTAATGCACTCTCGGTTCACCAGTAATGTTTGCACTTGTTGCTGACTGCAGTAATGCACTCTCGGTTCACCAATAACGTTTGCACTTGTTGCTGACTGCAGTAATGCACTCTCGGTTCACCAATAACGTTTGCACTTGTTGCTGACTGCAGTAATGCACTCTCGGTTCACCAGTAATGTTTGCACTTGTTGCTGACTGCACTAATGCACTCTCGGTTCACCAGTAATGTTTGCACTTGTTGCTGACTGCAGTAATGCACTCTCGGTTCACCAGTAACGTTTGCACTTGTTGCTGACTGCAGTAATGCACTCTCGGTTCACCAGTAATGTTTGCACTTGTTGCTGACTGCAGTAATGCACTCTCGGTTCACCAGTAACGTTTGCACTTGTTGCTGACTGCAGTAATGCACTCTCGGTTCACCAGTAATGTTTGCACTTGTTGCTGACTGCAGTAATGCACTCTCGGTTCACCAGTAATGTTTGCACTTGTTGCTGACTGCAGTAATGCAGTCTCGGTTCACTAGTGACGTTTGCATTGGTTACTGACTCCAGTAATGCAGTCTCGGTTCACTAGTGATGTTTGCACTTGTTGCTGACTGCAGTAATGCACTCTCGGTTCACCAGTAATGTTTGCACTTGTTGCTGACTGCAGTAATGCAGTCTCGGTTCACTAGTGACGTTTGCACTTGTTGCTGACTGCAGTAATGCACTCTCGGTTCACCAGTAATGTTTGCACTTGTTGCTGACTGCACTAATGCACTCTCGGTTCACCAGTAATGTTTGCACTTGTTGCTGACTGCAGTAATGCACTCTCGGTTCACCAGTAACGTTTGCACTTGTTGCTGACTGCAGTAATGCACTCTCGGTTCACCAGTAACGTTTGCACTTGTTGCTGACTGCAGTAATGCACTCTCGGTTCACCAATAACGTTTGCACTTGTTGCTGACTGCAGTAATGCAGTCTCGGTTCACTAGTGACGTTTGCATTGGTTACTGACTCCAGTAATGCAGTCTCGGTTCACTAGTGATGTTTGCACTTGTTGCTGACTGCAGTAATGCACTCTCGGTTCACCAGTAATGTTTGCACTTGTTGCTGACTGCAGTAATGCAGTCTCGGTTCACTAGTGACGTTTGCACTTGTTGCTGACTGCAGTAATGCACTCTCGGTTCACCAGTAATGTTTGCACTTGTTGCTGACTGCACTAATGCACTCTCGGTTCACCAGTAATGTTTGCACTTGTTGCTGACTGCAGTAATGCACTCTCGGTTCACCAGTAACGTTTGCACTTGTTGCTGACTGCAGTAATGCACTCTCGGTTCACCAGTAACGTTTGCACTTGTTGCTGACTGCAGTAATGCAGTCTCGGTTCACTAGTGACGTTTGCATTGGTTACTGACTCCAGTAATGCACTCTCGGTTCACCAGTAACGTTTGCACTTGTTGCTGACTGCAGTAATGCACTCTCGGTTCACCAATAACGTTTGCACTTGTTGCTGACTGCAGTAATGCAGTCTCGGTTCACTAGTGACGTTTGCATTGGTTACTGACTCCAGTAATGCACTCTCGGTTCACCAGTAACGTTTGCACTTGTTGCTGACTGCAGTAATGCACTCTCGGTTCACCAGTAATGTTTGCACTTGTTGCTGACTGCACTAATGCACTCTCGGTTCACCAGTAACGTTTGCACTTGTTGCTGACTGCAGTAATGCACTCTCGGTTCACCAGTAACGTTTGCACATGTTGATGACTGCAGTAATGCACTCTCGGTTCACCAGTAACGTTTGCACTTGTTGCTGACTGCAGTAATGCACTCTCGGTTCACCAATAACGTTTGCACTTGTTGCTGACTGCAGTAATGCAGTCTCGGTTCACTAGTGACGTTTGCATTGGTTACTGACTCCAGTAATGCACTCTCGGTTCACCAATAACGTTTGCACTTGTTGCTGACTGCAGTAATGCACTCTCGGTTCACCAATAACGTTTGCACTTGTTGCTGACTGCAGTAATGCAGTCTCGGTTCACTAGTGACGTTTGCATTGGTTACTGACTCCAGTAATGCACTCTCGGTTCACCAATAACGTTTGCACTTGTTGCTGACTGCAGTAATGCACTCTCGGTTCACCAGTAACGTTTGCACTTGTTGCTGACTGCAGTAATGCACTCTCGGTTCACCAATAACGTTTGCACTTGTTGCTGACTGCAGTAATGCAGTCTCGGTTCACTAGTGACGTTTGCATTGGTTACTGACTCCAGTAATGCACTCTCGGTTCACCAGTAACGTTTGCACTTGTTGCTGACTGCAGTAATGCACTCTCGGTTCACCAATAACGTTTGCACTTGTTGCTGACTGCAGTAATGCAGTCTCGGTTCACTAGTGACGTTTGCATTGGTTACTGACTCCAGTAATGCACTCTCGGTTCACCAATAACGTTTGCACTTGTTGCTGACTGCAGTAATGCAGTCTCGGTTCACTAGTGACGTTTGCACTGGTTACTGACTCCAGTAATGCAGTCTCGGTTCACTAGTGATGTTTGCACTTGTTGCTGACTGCAGTAATGCACTCTCGGTTCACCAGTAATGTTTGCACTTGTTGCTGACTGCAGTAATGCAGTCTAGGTTCACCAGTAATGTTTGCACTTGTTGCTGACTGCAGTAATGCAGTCTCGGTTCACTAGTGACGTTTGCATTGGTTACTGACTCCAGTAATGCAGTCTCGGTTCACTAGTGACGTTTGCATTGGTTACTGACTCCAGTAATGCAGTCTCGGTTCACTAGTGACGTTTGCATTGGTTACTGACTCCAGTAATGCAGTCTCGGTTCACTAGTGACGTTTGCATTGGTTACTGACTCCAGTAATGCAGTCTCGGTTCACTAGTGACGTTTGCATTGGTTACTGACTCCAGTAATGCAGTCTCGGTTCACTAGTGACGTTTGCACTTGTTGCTGACTGCAGTAATGCAGTCTCGGTTCACTAGTGATGTTTGCACTTGTTGCTGACTCCAGTAATGCAGACTCGGTTCACTAGTGACGTTTGCACTTGTTGCTGACTGCAGTAATGCAGTCTCGGTTCACTAGTGATGTTTGCACTTGTTGCTGACTGCAGTAATGCACTCTCGGTTCACCAGTAATGTTTGCACTTGTTGCTGACTGCAGTAATGCAGTCTCGGTTCACCAGTAATGTTTGCACTTGTTGCTGACTGCAGTAATGCAGTCTCGGTTCACTAGTGACGTTTGCATTGGTTACTGACTCCAGTAATGCAGTCTCGGTTCACTAGTGACGTTTGCATTGGTTACTGACTCCAGTAATGCAGTCTCGGTTCACTAGTGACGTTTGCATTGGTTACTGACTCCAGTAATGCAGTCTCGGTTCACTAGTGACGTTTGCATTGGTTACTGACTGCAGTAATGCAGTCTCGGTTCACTAGTGACGTTTGCACTTGTTGCTGACTCCAGTAATGCAGTCTCGGTTCACTAGTGATGTTTGCACTTGTTGCTGACTGCAGTAATGCACTCTCGGTTCACCAGTAATGTTTGCACTTGTTGCTGACTGCAGTAATGCAGTCTCGGTTCACCAGTAATGTTTGCACTTGTTGCTGACTGCAGTAATGCAGTCTCGGTTCACTAGTGACGTTTGCATTGGTTACTGACTCCAGTAATGCAGTCTCGGTTCACTAGTGACGTTTGCATTGGTTACTGACTCCAGTAATGCAGTCTCGGTTCACTAGTGACGTTTGCATTGGTTACTGACTCCAGTAATGCAGTCTCGGTTCACTAGTGACGTTTGCATTGGTTACTGACTCCAGTAATGCAGTCTCGGTTCACTAGTGACGTTTGCATTGGTTACTGACTCCAGTAATGCAGTCTCGGTTCACTAGTGACGTTTGCATTGGTTACTGACTCCAGTAATGCAGTCTCGGTTCACTAGTGACGTTTGCATTGGTTACTGACTCCAGTAATGCAGTCTCGGTTCACTAGTGACGTTTGCATTGGTTACTGACTCCAGTAATGCAGTCTCGGTTCACTAGTAATATTTTTCTCACTCCAGCGTAGCTTCTAGTTTATCGCAATTAACACATTAGTAACTTAATTTTAAGAAAAGAACGGTTTCGGTTTTCCCTGTTTGTTTTGCGTTTCAAAAGCCATTTCGTTATGTGAGCAGCAGGGGCCTATGGCCTAGAAAATTTTCGAGAAATGGACATGACCCTTTGAGTTTCATCAACTGGCATATGAGGTCCCTAATACGATTAATTTAGTGATTAGATACCTCTTAAGGCTTCTCTAATTGGATATATATCTTTTGAAGTAAACCTCGCACCGTGGAAGATGCAAAACTGTAATCAAACATGATAAATCCGAGCCAACACATTTTATAGTTTATTGGGGTTTCATGAATTCTGTAATGTGTTGGTGAAAATTCTTTTGGGGGGCATTTCGAATAATTATGTAAATAAAAAGATAATTTGGTTTTGTATAGTTTATTAATTTATAGTAATCGAATAAAAAATTATTTTTCTGTTCATGAAACTTTTGAAAAATAAATGGTTTTCTTATCTATACTTAATAATAGTAAGGTAATTAATTTTGTAATGCGAGTTTTATTATAGTGATAGTAAATAATGTGAATCTTCACGATAGAACAATCATCACGAATACTAATCTTAAAAGGTTCACTAATGTATTTTATAATTTATTCGTACAACTGTATACGGTAATAATGGAAAACAATTGTTTAACAAAACAATATTTACTGTAGGATATAATTATGGTAAAAAAACGTAAGATATTTATACTTATTTTTACAAGTACCTATTAGCATTATTTTTAGGAAAGTTAAAAAGAACATTGGAAACATTAAAGGCACTGTTTTACTGGAATTGTTAGAATATAACTTGTTTTGGAAGTCATGATGATAAAGTATTTCCAACCAACACAAAAACGATTTTGACAAGTAACATACTCAAGGGGGAGGGGACACTATATTAGGTAAACTAATAAAAAATATAAAAAATTAACCCACTAGGTACACTGTAATATTTTTATAACAAACATTTTTAAAACTGTACATTGACATGGATTGTTAAAGGAAAAACCTTAAGTATTCTACGTTATTACATTAGTGCATAGTAACAACAGATTTATTTTAAATTAATATTAATTAATCATAGAAAGAACCTTTTCTATAAATTGAATTCATGTTTGTCAACACACATTAAACCATATCAATCATCATATCATATTCAAATCCAACATTTTATCAGCTACAATACTCGTTGTTTATTGTCGACTGGAGGGCAACCTGAGTCCATTATCAATAGTTTTAATACCTCGATATTAATATATTGTACACATTGTTTATGTTTCAATCCTATCCATCGATAACAAGTTTAAGCGTATTGGCCATTTGTATTGTTAGTCAATAAACATTTCTTTATTTTTTAATATTTATATTTAAGAAATGGATGTAAAAACACAACATATTTACTCTTTTAATTATATTGATCTAAATTGTTATGTACAAATATTAATTTTTCTACATGGTTATAGTGTACCTAAATTTGTCTCATATTATATTTTTAAATTATACTAATAATCAGTGAGTTATTAGAAACTCCCTAACCATAAGAAATGTATTTATAAGTTTTGATCAATATTACTCAAAAGAAATATAGGTGTTATGTTTTATATTAGGCTATTTCATTTTTCTGGAACAATACCAATTAAAGTTATTGTTTAGTGAACCTAATATAGATAGACGTTTCTAATTCACTGTTTCACCTAACTTATGTCATATATAACATCTAACTTATGTGTCAATATTATTGTTTATATTCATTCATTGTTCTTATACAATTATACAAAGTTGTGTTCACCTCAAGATCCTTTTTTTATTTATTCTTTACTAATACGTTCTTAGCTCTGTACTTGGTCCTCCATCTTGATATCACCCTACAAAACAGTTATATATGTATGGATTCTGGAAGTTATATCAGATACGTTATGCTTCCAAATAAAAAGTGTATGGTAAACCATTTTAGGGATTTGCAATTATAAATGTAACAAAGTATACGTATTCAACTTCAATGAGGTCTATATTTAACTATTTAATATTGAATTAAAAGTAGATAACAACTTGTGAAAGTAAACATTTTCATTGGAGAATTATTTAGAAAAAAATAAACAGTAATACAATGCATGAGCATTTTTAAACATACGTGTACTTTTTACTCTATGTGAAAATAACCGTCATAAATCACAAGCTAGGCACTGTAATATCAGGATCCGTGGTTCTAAACTGAATGACTAATGTTAAACTTGGTTTAGTAGTGCCTTGCAAAATTGAATTTTACCTCTCCAAACAACGGTGTTTGATAATAAAATATAAATAGAATAATAGTAAATAATTAATGGAATAAACAACAATACTTTTACATTTTAGTTTTTGAACTCGAATACAAAGACATTTAAGAAAATATTTATTTTAAGACGGTTTTTGTCTAATGGAATATACAAAGTGGAATTCGC
This sequence comes from Allygus modestus, assembly GCA_963675035.1. Classification (NCBI taxonomy): domain Eukaryota; kingdom Metazoa; phylum Arthropoda; class Insecta; order Hemiptera; family Cicadellidae; genus Allygus; species Allygus modestus. The sequence continues at coordinate 139,601,979 of OY776114.1, read as the reverse complement.
TAACAAATTTAAATACATCCTTTTAAATATGTGTATTGTTAACAAGTGACTGTTAAGAAAACTTATGTTTTGTACATTTGTAAAATCACGTATCATTCACGCACAAGAAACATATTTTGTGGGAACAAGAGATAAACATGTGTCAAAGGTAAAGTGACATAATATAAGCAAGTATTTGTCAAACTGTAGACAGTACAACTTCTTAAAACTTTTGCTCTTTTACGCTTGTCATGTTGACAAGTCATGTTGTCTATTCTCCAGGGTATTTACATTTAAGACTTTTCGAAATTCTTTTCAACCTTATCTAATAACGGAAATATTTAGGGATTTAAAGTGGACCTCGTGTAGGTATAAATACTGAACAGGAGTGAAAACCGGTAAACTCTTTTATACCTAAATTATAATTCACCAAGAAAATTATTTTTATATTTTTCATATTATTAATGGTCTAAATAACACAGTTTATTTTTTATAATTCCTATAATGGGTGTATATCGGTACATTATAGAATCCTTAAGAAAATAATTTACAAAACAAATAGAAAAGTGGGCTTTTTGTATAAGACTTTGCTTCCCAAAAGGTAATGCAAAACTACTTTGTTTTGATTTTTGAATCGTTCTAGAACTTAAACGTTAAAATAAAAAATGCATGGCATTACTCAAAACTCAACTTTTTAAAATATTGCTTACTATCCCAATCATTCTCTGACTGGGCCAGATGATGACCGGTGTGACTTGTTCAAATCGATCGCCTGGACCCATCTTTATTGAATATTTACCGTTTTGTTAAAAAGTACAGTATAATTATTAATATATTTTGTAGTATTGTCAGATGGGGTTCATTTATCCTGTAACTTATGGTGGATTCAAGCAATGGGTGATTAAACAAAGTCGCAATCACGTATTATTTTTTTTCAACGCCAGCAGAATTTTTTTGATAGAACACACAAACGCTTGGAAACAGTTAACTTAAATTATAACCTACAAAAAAAATTGGTAATTGACTAGAAGTTTGACGATTCAAAATATCCTTGTGCGTACCCCAAACAACTAAATAACATTAAGTGATTAGTCATATTACAATAAGAAAAACAACCCAAAGGTACTGCAGACTAATCAGTCTGAAACTCACCAAAATTCCAACATTCTGCTGACCGGGAATGTGGCCAATACCAGCGGGGCAGAAAGATCACAAATAACACGATTGGTTGTATTGACCGTTGTACGTCAAAATTGGGCGGAATCATTGAACTGGTGGGAAAACTTGGAAGGGGAAAGAATAAGATACCGGATACATTCTGTGAAGGTTAGAGGAAGAGGACACAGGGGCTGGATCGCGTAGGCCCGGGTTACGCTAGGATAGGTGAAATTGCTACCTACGTAGAGTCAAAGTTCTCATAGTCGACATCACCCGATAACACTGGGGTACAGCTGAGCAGGAAAGTGGAGAAGACTACAGGCCACCAGCATCCATGAGAGGAGTCCAGGAGCTACCAACAGCGAAGGGAGAGGGTGTCCACACGGCCAGAGTCTGCGACCGGAGGAGTGTCCAGAGGATCTTACCAACAAGGGACCACGAGGACCACACCAGGACCACACGAGGGGCCACCACGAGCACCACACGAGATCACGGGCGTTTGAGGACCGACATCCTACTGGGACATTCACCAGTCTGGATCACCGAGTTCTCACTTCGGGGTATGTGAAGTCTTTATCTTCTGCTAAATTTGCTGCTCTTTATTAAAAAGAAAATGTATAGGAAAACGTTCTAAAGTAAAGAGGAAGGATTCACTAAATAAATAATAATTTATCAACAATTAAAATGTTTAATGAGTACAGGTTGCTAAAATAAAGCATAAATAAATAAAGTTGGATAGGGCAGATATAGTAAGACATTAAGATCTCCGAATGTAGATGATGAAATCAGTTGTTTGATAAAGTTATAAACAAGAGTTGTGTTACAAGAATGACCTGTAGGCTGTAGTAAGAACTAAAAAATTATTGTGTATAAATGTAGTATTGACTTTATATTATTGATGATTATTGATATATATTTTATCTTAAATTAATTAATAAATAATTAATATATGTAACAGTAGTCTAGAACTTTATATGCGAGGTTATATTACTGGAGTATTAATGGCCACACGGCTAAAACAGTTTAGGCGTGACATTGCCTGGCATTGTTTTATTTGCTTAATATTTGTATATAATTATTATTAATATGTTTACTTAATAGCTGAAATATAATAACATGATATTTTGATAAAGTAATCTGAATGACCTTTAGTTTTGGACTATCGGCCACCCGCTCAGTATCTCATATATTTGAATTTAAAGTGTGTATTTTACTTAGAATTTTTAGCTTATTTGATTTATAAGTTTAATTGATGGACTTTGGTCTATGCCGAAATGAAGTGACTATTTCAATGTTTAATTAGATTAAGAGGGTTAGTAGTTTGTTTTCTGTGCTTGGAATTTAATTTGTGTATTTTTTTAATAATGGTTAAAGCACAGAGGCCTCTGATTTGAATGTACAGGGTGAGGCAATGAGAACGCCACAATTTGTTTTAGCTGTCACATGTTAATTGTTGCAACAATGAATGATCAGCTGTTCTTATAACCACAATTACACTATGCCATTTTAGGTAACATGGCACTTTGGAGTCCTGAACATCGTGCTTTTGCTGATGAAACTTTTTTAAGAATAGTGATTCTTTTGTAAAACCTCAGAGATTGTTTAGAACACATTTCAACGTTGGACGACATGGTGCTTTTCCAGATCGGAAAACGATAGGGAACTGGGTAAAATTATTTAGAAGTACGGCCTCAACACAAAAAATAATTGGTGGAAGCCGCAAGAGTGTACGTACACCAGCCAATGTGGAAAGAGTGCGAGTCGCTGTAACCCGAAGTCCAAAGAGGTCCGCCAGGAAACAAGCGTTGACACTTCAGATTTCCAACAGACCTCTACGAAGAATTTTGCATCAAGATCTTCATTTCCATCCTTACAAGATTCATGTTGTGCAAGAACTTAAAGCACCAGACTACAACCGAAGAGTAATGTTCTGTGATAAAATACTGACAATCAAAAATCAATTGCCAAATTTGTCGGACCTGTTAATAATGTCTGATGAAGCACATTTTTACCTTTCTGGCCACGTAAACAAACATAATATGCGGTACTGGAGTGCTGATAATCCCAAAGACCTTCATCTTAAGCCTTTACACAGCCCTAAAGTGACAGTCTGGTGTGCAGTTTCGACCGAGATAATTTTTGGACCCTACTTCTTTGAAGATAATAGTGGGAAATCAGTAACCGTGAATTCAGATCGATATGTGGACATGTTAAATAACTTTTTTATTCCACATTTGGAGGAGTTGGAAATCGACACAGCTCTACTACCAGCAGGATGTAGCCACTGCACAGACAGCCGATAACTCCATGACCGCACTCAGAAAGTCATTTGAAGGTCGTTTGATTTCAAGATTCGGTGACATACCCTGGCCAGCTCGATCACCAGATTTATCTGTCTGTGATGTTTTTCTATGGGGCTATTTAAAGTTGAAGGTTTTTCAAAGTCGTCCCAGAGATTTTCTCGAACTGTAGCAAAGAGCCGAGGAAGTTCAAGCGATTCCTAAAGAAATGCTGGAACGAGTATTCGACGGTTTTTTCAAGCGACTCCAGGAATGTCAACGCGTTCAAGGTCGTCAGTTAAAGGATGTAGTTTTCAAGAAATGAACAAATGACTTTATCAAGTTAAAATGGCATAAGATAACCTTTGTTTTAATGTGCTATTTAGGTGTTTAGTGTAAATAGTATTAAATTTGTGTTATTTATAAATTGTGGTGTTCTCATTGCCTCACCCTGTATAAAGTCAGAACTTGTTTGCAAGTATTCATTGTCTATTGAAGTGAAATATATTTACATGATTAACTATGTGCGTTAAAGTTTTACATGTTATTACAAACTCTTGTGTCTTTTTAATCAATTTCCTGGGTATAATCTCACTAAGCTAATCGAGTTTTCATTCAAAGTAGCTAAATATACGTTTTAAATTCAAAGTACCAGCAAACCCTACAAGCTTTTAAGGAAAGCGGTCCAAAGCTTTTAGTTGGTGTTAGACTATCGTGTGTTTTCCAACGTTTAAGAAACTGATAAGGATTTTATTTTAGTTTGCCGCACTTATCTGCATTCTGTGAGTGCTAATATATGTTCATTTTGCAATGGGAATGCCGCTTGAAGATCTGCTTTAGTCTCATCAGTAATTAATATTATACTTTTTCATCACCACAGTAGGTACTGATTTTTGTGTATCATCTCCCTCATAGGAAACCAACCGAATTAATATACAACGTAACATACAGCATGCATATCTCTAAAACAAATTCTCAAATTTTATTCGTACTTTGTAATCAAAATATTTTTAGAAATTGCAACAACGTTTTCTGGGATAACTGATTCCACGAATTAAAATATGTTGGTATGGATTATGAGTATGTAATGATGGATTTATTATTGTTTTGAAATCATCCTGACATCAATAACGTATTACTATTGAGAACTCGGTCTTAAACAGGAAAGCGTTTTACGTTAAAGTAATTTAGTTCAGCTTGTATGCTCGCAAATGAAGACGAACCACGATTGATGAATGGGTACACCACACTATTACCTCCACACCACAGCAAGGTTCATTTCTAAAAGATACTGTAACTACTAATTAATGTTTTCTCCAAGTATGTATTGTTATTTTTAACTGCTAACTGATCAAGAACAATACCTTTGTTTTCTTTAACAGAATATTTTAATTACAGTTTACGAACCCTATATCACATCAGAACAAAAAACAAAATCAAACGGATTTTAAATTTAGGTTATAAAGCTTATTTTTTATGACTTCAAGTTGCAATTAAAAAAAAACTATCAACGACCCAGTACGAGTATTTTCTAAACTATAATGATTAGTTAATTGGTAAGAAAATTATGTTCTTATAAAAATTCCTTGTTATTGAAGGTCGTAAAAAAGTCTGGCATAACGAGAGAAATCCAATTAAGTATTTCATATGAAACAAATGGTGACAAATTAGAATAGGCCCATATTTTAAATCAATTGCTCTGTACTGCATTGATATATTTTGTCTTACTTCAACTTCATTATTTTACGCATTCATAATTCACCGTCAAATAAAGCAGCTAGTAAGTTGATGCAAATGAAGTAAGTTGAAAATATAAAGTTACTTATAGAAAACTTAGATATTTATATGAATTTGTTTTAAATAGAGTTCGTCCGTTATGTATGTGGCAAAAGTTCATATTCAAAATTAGTTAAAACGACTACCCAAAATTTTATATTTTCTTGAATGATTTTCCCTTAACATTTATAGCGAATTTACCCTATAGGGAAGAAGATACTACCGTAGTAAGAAAGGTAAGATCTAGTCCCGGGACCATGATAACTTTTCGTTTTGAGGTCTCCAGATGCCAAAAATACCATTCGTTCAAAACTGTATATATATAACTCTCATAATAATTGTCCGATTTTGTTGAAATTTGAAACACATGTGTAAAGTAACATTTATGACTTTTAGTTAAAAAACCAGACAGATCGATCTATCAAAAGGGTATTTTGGGGGGGGATTGAACACCAAAAATGGGTTTTTTGTGTTTTTTAAATATAATACTTGAAAAAACAACTTAAGTTTTTACCATTAGATTCAGCTTAAAACACACAATTTGGTGTTTGGATCGTTGCCCTATACCTATTGGTTACGAATATATTAAAAGTGCTAAACACAGTACGTTGTCCAATATTATCCTTACGAACATTGGACAATAATTTTAAATCTTGATCATTTATGAAAGTATAACGACGAAACTCGGTATATGGCTTCATATGATGGTGGTCTATTGCTATTTAACCAAACAATTTTTTTTACTGATGGTTCATGTAGCAGCAAACCTGCGTATTCAGACTCCATATTATTCTTGTGGATAATAAGTAAAAATAGTATGACTCCCTTAATTATGAACATAAATTAATAAAACTTGTTATGTAGCTTCACCTAAGTATTTCATAAGTTAATTTATATTGATATTTACATTGTCATTTACATATCACTTTAAACATTTGAGCCAAATTTAATCGAAATCGGGCGATTTTACTCAAGTAATAGCATTCACGGAGACACACACACACACACACACACACACACACACACACACACACACACACACACACACACACACACATATATATATATATATATATATACACATTTGAACGAATAGTGTTTTGTCATCTGGGGACCCCAAAAAAAAGTTATCATGGTCTCGGGCTTAACTCTTACCATGAGACCTACGGTAATAGCTTCTTCCCTATAGGGGAAATTCTCTAAAAACAACTAATTTTAATGCAATTTTAGTAATATGTATAATTGAAAATATATACAGTAATGACAATAATATATAAATCAAAAAGGTTTTAAAAAGTAATTTTGGTGTGCAAAATGTATAATGCAATTCGGATTAGATAATAATATTAAGGCCAATAACAAAAAAGTAAGAGAAATGCTTTTTAGAAGGACTGCCACTTATAAAGGCTTATAAACAAGGACAACTAGAAAATATTTTTTATTAGCAATATAATTACTGTCAAAACGTCGCATTATTATGTAATAAAACTATTTCGGTTATTTTTACCCTTACTATTATTATTTTTCTACTAATAAAAACGAATATAAATGCTTATATACTTACAATGTACGCTAATATAACTTTATATAATAGTATAAACGCAAATCACCTTGACAGCTTGTAAGGTAGACAAGCTGTCTACATCACGATGATGACACGATGATGATGATGATGACACGATGATGATGATGCTGAAACAATGATGTTGATGATGACGCGATGTTGATAACACGATGAAGATGATGACACTATGATGATGATAATCACACTATGATGATGATGGTGATGATGACACGATGATGATGATGATGATGATGATGATGACATGATGATGATGGTGATGATGATGATGATGATGACACGTTGATGATGATGATAACACGAAGATGATCATGATGACATGATGATGGTGATGATGACACGATTATGATAATGATGACACGATGATGATGATGATGACACGATGATGATGATGATGATGATGATGACACGATGATGATGATGATGATGATGATGATGATGATGTAGACAACTCCCTTACAAACCTTTGTATACCTCATAGCAAATATAATTTGTAACATCCTACGAAAACCTATATTTTTGGGAGATCTGTCGAAGAATTTAATGTTTTTTCTATGTATTTACTCTCAGTGTTAATCGTGGGGCACAAAACCAACTAAAACTAACTAAACGTAAAAAACCTTATACAACGGAACACATAGTATAGTAGACAGTGAATGTAGGGTACAGGGAACCAGATATGTTCTTTCTCACTCTTACTGCCAAGATTAATTTCATTACTCAAGCAAAGATTCTCCAAAACAGTCCCTTTTCAACGGCCCAATTATAGTTATTTTATTTACTCATACATAAATTTGAAATATTAAAAGTTCATTATAGCGAATTTCCCCTATAGGGAAGAAGCTATTACCGTACTCGGGATGGTAAGACCTAGGCCCGGGACCATGATAACTTTTCGTTTTGAGGTCCCCAGACCCCAAAAACACCATTCGTTCGAAACTGTATATATATATATAAATATATACAGGGTGATCAACTCAAGGAGGCCACCATTGGGATCTCAGAAAGTATTAATTTTACAGCAAACTTTTAATCGGGAACTTTACCTTATTTTTTACGCTCATTAGAATTACGTAGTTAACATTTTAAAATTTGGTCGCCATTTTCCAATATGGCGGCCAACTTTGAAATTTCTTATGAAAACACCTATTTTTTATGACTGATATGGGTTTTAAATGCAATTGTAAGACCTTTTTTATTCTTGTTGTTATTTTGATAAACTTGATCGTTTAGCCGCTAGGAGCGCTGAAAGTTTCAGAAACTCTTATTTCAACACTTATTAAATAGGCATGTTTTACTATTTGCAAACAATAACATTTAACTCAGAGTGCAATATTATTGTACAATGGATAGTAAAAAGCTGTTGCAATTTCACAAATACTTTATTATGCACAAAAACATACTTCAATTACTGTTACAAGTAATTATCTATGATGACTTAAAGCAGGTGTTCAATGTGTCCTCCGTCTTCATAAATGCATGCGTGAGCCCTCCTGTGCAAGTCATTTACGGCTCGTGATAACGTGTTATGGTGAATGTTATGAAAAATGTCCATCACTTTTTTGCGCATTTCTTCCACCGAAGCATACCTATCGGTGTACAGTTCATCCTTCAAGTGTCCCCATAACAAGAAATCTAGTGGGGTTAGGTCCGGGGACCTTGCTGGCCAAGCTACATTTCCGTTTGTGGCTATTACTCTACCTGGGAAGGAGCCATTCAGAAAGTCGGCGGCTTCGTGAGCGTTGTGTGGCGGAGCTCCGTCTTGTTGGAACATAAGTTGCATTCTCACATTCAGCGGCAAATCACCAATAGCGGGCAACAAAACTTCCTCTAATAACTGAAGGTAGCGGGCTCCTGTAAGATTCCCATGGTAAAAATGGACAGCCAAGACACGATTACCCAATATGGCGCACCAGCAGTTTATGGAAAATCTAACTTGGTGATTACGCTCTCTTACAACCAGAGGGTTTTCTGTTGACCAGTAATGGTTGTTTTTACGGTTAAACATGCCATTATTCGAAAAGTTCGTCTCATCTGTCCAAATAATGTTATGTAAGAAACCAGGGTTTTTAGTACACTGTTTAGCTAGCCAAGCGCAAAACGTAAGCCTCCTTCCTTCATCTCCAGGCATTAAAGCTTGAACGGGCGTAAACTTGTAAGGGTGATAATTGTGCTTACGAAGTACTTTTTGTATTGATCCGAATGACAAGTGATACATACGTGCCACATTTCTGATTGAGTCCTTGGGGTGCACCTCAAAATATGCTAAAATATCTGCCTCGACATCTTCGGTCACAACTCTTGGTTGACACTGTCGTTTCTTAAGAAAAGACCCATTTAATCTAAGATTTCCAACCAGTCTTATGAACATCTTACGGTTGGGTGCTGCCCTATCCGGGTATTTTTCAGCGTACTGGTTTGCTGCCAAGGTACTGTTCTTTCCACATAGAAAATAAACTTCCAACATGTCCACTTTTTCAGTGTTAGCAAACTCCATATTTAAAACATAAAAAATGAAACAAAGAGCAGAATTCACTATAACTCAATTTATCAGAGAAACAACTACACAAAAATATTTCAAGTACACATGAACTACATTGAAACAAAAGTAATATTTTTTCTATTCAAAACTACAACAGACGCTGGTTAACAGTAATAATACCAGCAACAAAACAATTACTTGGTTAGACGAGGTAAAAGCAACTGTGAAAATTTGCAACAATGAAACAGCTGATTATTGCCTAGCAACACAATCATGTGTTACTGTTGTTCAATTGTAGCGAGCTGTACTTGGACTTACCCAATACACAGAGGTTGCGTTAGTGATGTTTTTAAATAATTTAAGTACTTTTATTGTATAAAATAAAGTATTTGTGAAATTGCAACAGCTTTTTACTATCCATTGTACAATAATATTGCACTCTGAGTTAAATGTTATTGTTTGCAAATAGTAAAACATGCCTATTTAATAAGTGTTGAAATAAGAGTTTCTGAAACTTTCAGCGCTCCTAGCGGCTAAACGATCAAGTTTATCAAAATAACAACAAGAATAAAAAGGTCTTACAATTGCATTTAAAACCCATATCAGTCATAAAAAATAGGTGTTTTCATAAGAAATTTCAAAGTTGGCCGCCATATTGGAAAATGGCGACCAAATTTTAAAATGTTAACTACGTAATTCTAATGAGCGTAAAAAATAAGGTAAAGTTCCCAATTAAAAGTTTGCTGTAAAATTAATACTTTCTGAGATCCCAATGGTGGCCTCCTTGAGTTGATCACCCTGTATATATATATATATATATATTGCTTGACTTGTATATTAGGGCTACTAATATTATTATTTTTAAAAACATTATTAACGAGTACCCTTTTTTTGAAACATTTTAATATAAAAGAAAATTTGTTGAGGTTATGTGACTCTGAAGATGGCCATTATGGTTGAAACTAGTCAGTCAAAGTAAAAATGTTTCAAAAAAAGGGTGTGTGTGTGTGTGTGTGTGTGTGTGTGTGTGTGTGTCCGTTGGTGCGATAACTCTCGTAAAAAAGGTCCGATTTTGATGAAATTTGGTACAAACGTGTAAAGCAGCATTTATGACTTTTAGTTAAAAAACCAGACGGATCGACCTATCCGAAGGGGTATTTTGAGGGGGTTTTGTACCCCAAAAATGGGTTTTTTGAGTTTTTTACATACAATTTTTGAAAAAGTAAAATTTGAGTTTTTTCCATTGGAATCAGCTTAAAAAGACGCACAATTTGATGTTTTAATCATTGCTCTACGTCAATTGGTTACTGAGATATTGAAAGTGCTAAACACAGTACGTTGTCCAATGTTATTCTTATGGAGGATAAGAAAAATTGTATATCTCGCTTATTTATCAACTTATCCTGACGAAACTTGGTATATTGCTTCATTTCATTGTGGTCTATTGATATTTGCACAAAAATACATTTTTTGCCCGATAGTTCCCGTAGCAGCAAACCTGCATACTCAGCCCCATGTTATTCTTATGGAGAATAATTAACGTGTTATCTCCTTTAATTATGAACATAAATTAATAGAACTTGGTATGTGGCTTTACCTAGTTGAGTTATAATGATATTTGTATAAAAGCCTATTTTTAGTGTTCCTTATTTCAGCAAACCTGCATACTCAGCCGCCATGTTATTCTTATGGAAAATAATTAAAATGTCATAAATCGTTTATTTATGAATGTATATTGATATATATGCCTTGGTATGTGGCTTTATGTGGTATTAAGATAAATTAATATGCATTGGAAATTCGCTGAGTATGCAGGTTTGCTGCTACGGGGGTATTTTACCTATCAAAAATCTGCTGTTCGTATTTCTTACTTTCAAAATTAATAATATACAGTGATACCGTAATTAAATTTTGTTTCTGTATATTTGACATAGCGTGGTATTTATATAGTTTGGAAGCGACTGAAACAACTAATTTAAATATAAATTGATATTATTTACTTCAAGTTAATTTTTAATGTATAACTATCACCTTAATACGTAATCAAAAAATGGCTTCTATATATATTATGTTCTTCCAACAACAGTTTTATCCTTATAGTACTAACTTAATCTCGTGGCTAAATCCTTTTACACACAATAATGGCATGGCATTACACTTCCTTTGCCGCTGAGCTTTTCATAACACAAGCATGTAGAGCTCTGAAAGCATCTTTTGTATATAAAGTTAATAGCTTAGTGACTTAAAATGTTGCTTACGAGGGTTTAAAAAAATAATGTGTTTACTAACATAAATCCTAAGAAGGAAAGAAATACATTTATTTCATAATATAATGGCCACAACTTGAACCAAATTTGTATACTTTTTCAAAGTGGGTGCAACAATTAAGGCGTGATCAGAACATGAAATCATAATACGATTTTCACATTTGAAGATCTGCTAGTGGAAATGTCTTCGCATATGATCATTTTATATTGATGGCGTCCACGCATATTTCCATAGAATTTTTTTCATTCTGATTTGTTCTTGGGTTTTGTCACTTGTATCAGTTATTGCACATTAGAAAGTTGGGCCGCACTACTTGAATTACTATTCAAGGAGGAAGTTGGTCTTTAGGCACGAGATTAAAGAGCGTAGTACCCGACAGGACAGCCTATTGCACCTGCCAAAGACAAAACTGGAAACGGGGAAAAAAGGGTTTAGGTACTTTGGCCCAAAAAAGTACAATGCTTTGCCATCCACCTTAAAAGAGTGCAGTTATTTTAGGTTTAAGGAATATGTAAAGGAAGTGTTCGTCTGACCTGGATATTTACTTTTTATTTTTCGTTTTGTTTTTATGGAATGTAATGTTATTTTATTTTCTTTTCTGACAAAAGTTGTAATGAAAAACAGAGTTTGTACTTTGATTAATGCTTGCCAAATAAAGACCTTATTTATTTATTTATTTATTTACTTTTTATTTTCATTGAATCAAACAAATGAAAAATTCCACCTAAAAATTATTTGTACTAACATAACAAATATTGAAATACATTACAACTTTAAATATATCATCAGTTGTTTTTCATGTGCTATATTACTTATGCTGTCCTGACTCGCAGTGTAATTTGTTGTACATGTATTGAATGGGGTAATTCCTTATAATTACCCTACCTATATACCATACCGTACCTGTTGTAGTTGGAACACGGTTGGATTCACCAGCCTATATTCCTGGCTCTTATTTTCGTAAATATAACCGCAATCATGTTGTTGCAACCAGGCTACCAGAGGATAGCATCAGAACTAATTCTCATTTTTTAGTCCAGGACCGGAACCAGGTTATGATTCCGTAGCAGTATCCAACATTTATATTGGTTTTACCCCCAAACTGGTACATAATTCGAGAAACCCGTGTTCCCTACGAATTTTGCATCAGAATGTTCGTAGTTTGCTTGATAAGACCTTTGAGATGGAAGTTTTGATTAGTATCGAATCACCAGACATTTTGTGTATATCAGAGCATTTTATTAAAGACGTCGAGGATGGTATTATATTGTTTAATGGTTACACAACAAGATCCATGATTTGTAGAAACTCTCGTGCCGGGGGAGGTGTTTGCATTTTAGTTAGAGACAATCTAAAGTTTACTACAATTGATGTCTTGCAATACTGCTTGGAATGTGTTTGTGAGCTCTCTGTTGTTAAGATTGAACTACCCCAAGTAGTTATTGTCGTCATGGTTGTATATAAACCTCCTGATTCATCTTGCGATGAGTTTTTTGAACATATTTATTATTGTCTTGATCATTTGGTTAAGTATAGCTCTAGGGTAGTTGTAGTTGGCGACTTCAATATTGACTTAAGAAAATCGTCTCCAGATTCCAAAAAGATAATTGACATGATGAGCTCGTTTGGTATGAGAAATCTGATTGGTTCGTTTACAAGGGAGTTCAAGGGGGCTAGGCCCATTATCGATCATGTTTATACTAATCTGGATACCTCATTGATCAATGCTACGGTCTTAAAGGCAGCAATATCGCATCATCATGCCCAAGTTGTTGACGTTAATCTCACAGTTCCTAAATATAATTCATCGGGGGTTTTCATGTTTACTCGAGCTATAAACTTAAGTTCTTGGTCTGTCTTTAAACGTCTTTTATATGATGAATCATGGGATGTTGTTATGTCTGCGGGTAGTGTTAATGAAATGTTTGACTAATTTTTTTGTATTATGGAACATTATATCGATTTGGCATTCCCATATAAGAAAATTAAAATCCTAAGGGATCAATCAAGTACAAAAATTAAGTTAGATGGTAATTTGTTGAAGATGAAAGAGGAGCTATTCCAACAATATATTGCAACTAGAGATCTACCTTCATCCCATCCACTGCGGATATCATACAATAAGTTTAAATTAGATTATAGGTCTTCAATTAAAGCTGCCAAGTCATTAAAAGTAAAAAACCAAATTTAGAATGCCAAATGCAAATCAAAAACTATGTGGGATATCATAAATGAATGTAAAAGATCTAGTAGCTCTCGGTTGGTGGGATCTATCGTTGATGGAAGTGGTGGGTTGGTCGACGACCCACTAATGAAAGCGAACGTTTTTAACTCGTTTTTCACTGAGGCTGGTCAACGTATTTCTGCTAAAGTTGAAACCAAAAACTAATTTTTTCACTGTCCACATTCTGTATATCCTTCATTTTTTATGAGACCAACTGTTGAGAATGAAGTTTTAGCTACAATAAAATCTCTGAAGAGTAGTAGGTCATTAGGATTTGATGTGTTTTCATCTTGCCTGTTGAAAGAATGTTCTGACCTTTTGGTTGTTCCATTGACGCACATGATTAATCTTTCACTTGAGTCAGGCGTTTTCCCAAATGTCCTCAAACTCGCTCTTGTCAAGCCCATTCTAAAAAAGGGAGAATCCAAGCAATGTGGAAACTATAAACCCATTTCAATTATATCCACCTTTTCTAAAGTTATTGAGAAAATTGTTCTCCAGAGGTTTTTATGTTTCCTGGAGGCAAATAATATTTTATTTCGCACCCAATTCGGGTTTAGGAAAGGGAAAGGCACATTTAACGCTATGTTTTTTTCTGGTTGATGCAATTGTTAAGACCCTGGATGAAGGAAGACATGCTATAGGTATATTTCTGGATCTTAGCAAGGCATTTGATGTTGTAAACCACAATCTTCTCATTCGGAAAATGTTTAACCTTGGAATAAGAGGTGTGGCCTTGGACTGGCTTAGATCATATCTTGAGAACCGGAAACAAAGCGTGGAGATGCCATACTGTGACCAAAGGAAATGCATTAGGAAGCTCTATTCAAATAAACTGGCAGTAGCTATGGGAGTTCTCAAGGGTCTGTATTAGGTCCTGTTCTTTTTCTTCTATTTATTAACAATATTGACAGTAGTATAAATAATGGTAAATTATGTATCTTCGCTGACGACACATCTCTAGTTGTTACTGGTCATAAAACGAAGGATTTAGAGGTGGCTGAATTTGTTCAGTCAAAATCCCTTCTTCAATGGTTAAATGAGAATGGTCTTTTTGTAAATACTGACAAGACAGGGATGATTGATTTTCAAATTTGTAATCGGACAGACAGCGTTTCGAATCTGCTAATTTCCGAAAACGCTGTTTCATCTACTGATACAGTAAATTCTCTTGGTCTTTTGATTGATTCGAGATTAAGTTTTTCTGACCACATCAGTAAATTGGCTGGTAAACTCAGTTTACGTAAATTATCATTTTACACTAATTCTGATGTACTGCTCATAGCTTACTATGGTTGCTTTTATCCTCATCTCGTTTACGCTGTACCCATTTGGGGATAGGAAAAGACTAGTATGAGATACATCTTTACTCTCAAAAAGAAGATAATCAGAATTGTTTTTGGACTCAAGTGGCTTCAATCTTGTAAGGAGACTTTTCGTCAGTGTGGCCTGTTGACATTTCCTTCCATATATATTTTTGAAACGCTAATATTTTCAGGAAAAACCGTGGGCTTTTTGAGTCCAGAATCTCTACGGTATATTCTCTTCGCCAAAGTTTAAATCTCCCAATTCCAAAACATAAAACTACATTTTTTTAAAACAATGTTTATTATTGCTCTGCCAAACTTTTTAATGCGTTGCCTGATTGCCTCAAGGTGGAGATGCCACATGATGAATTTAGGAGGAATCTTAAGACCTATTTGTTGAGAGGAGCGTTTTACAGTGTCCATGACTACATAAGTAATTTATAATTTAGAAGCGTTGACTATTTTGTTGTTGTAAGAGGTACATTTTGTAAATGACTCATGCCAATGCTTGTACAAGGCAATAAAGGAATTATTGATTGATTGATTGATTGAATTCTATCTCAATTTTGCATGTGTTAGTACAGGTTAATTCTATACATACACATTCCCTATTCTGAGTTATTGATGATAAAATAAACTCATATCGTCTTTTACATTTGTTTGTCTTTTCCAGTGGTATTCATATTTATAATATGCCCGAAACAAATGTTTTTGATGTTGTGCTCGCATTTGCTATTATATCAAAACGGTCAAATATGCAAAAAAAGTGCCATAATTTTTGTGCTTACCTATTAATATAATCACCACTGAATATTACAAGACGTGGCTCACTGAACAAATTTAAACTTGAAAAATCTAGTTGACTTTATATCTCAATCTCATAACAGTTTCAAGCCTATAAAGGTTCCCCCAGAAGGCAATGAGTTAGGACACTAAAAGCCGCAGTCGAGCTCCTGATTGGCCTTTTGTTGGCAATCTGGCCGTTCTAATGCGTTTAAGCTTACAAGACTACCAGAGGTTTACTACGCAGGTGTTTTGTGTAGATAGACAGAGGTGTGATAGGCAATTCCATTATTACTACAAACTTTCCTTTTAGCTAATTTTAGTTAAAGGATCTATTATAAAAAATTAAAACATTTTACTAAATTATTGTATACTATTATAGGCAAACCGTTTCCACCTTTTAGGTCGTAAACAAAGGAGAGAAAAAGGCAAATGTAAAAGTACGTACTTAGCAATATGTATCTACTGAACCCTTGAAATTAAAACTACTCAAAACGTACTAGTACTTATAACTCTGCAATGAAGTTAAATAATATTTTGACGGTAATAGTAACGTAGGCTAAAAAGCATTAACCCAGTTCTTTGACTGGAAAAAAATATCTCTCAACTCCTTTTCCTCCACAATTTTAGTGATAAGATCGTTTCGGTTATTATTTTTTTGATAAAATAAAATAAAATCTGTCGTACATATCCGAATTTCCTCCAAATATGTGCAAGCACAAGAAAGGAAGACGTACAACGTCATCTCATGATGTAAGATTATGAAGTTATCAAATTAATTAATTGACTTCCTTTTAGAGTAATTTAAAATCGTAATTCAGTATAAAACTTTTTAGTTTCAAGGGGATTTCAGTGGCCACAGATCATCATTACGTTTCCGTCTTGTTTAGTCTTTTTACAAATCCAAACAAAAAACTATTTTTTTTTAAATTATATTAGACAACCTATTCTCTTCAAATCCGGTAAGGCTTCCACTTATTTAACTAATGTTTTACATGACTGCGACAGAACGCAATGTTGGCTGGGACTAGAGCAATCCTCTCACAAATGCAAAGGTCAACAACCCAAAATCATAACCCCACCCAGAATCAGATGAGTGATTAGATTAGGCTAAAGAATCAGTCTGACTTATTTAAAATGTTAATTTGGGGGGGTTGGGACAGTGATGACTTATGCGACAAAATATTTTATTGTGTAAAGTTTTTGTAATAATACTTCATAATTTAAAATGTATTAAACCATTCTGAAGTTATATTTATAAAAAAAACGAATAACCGTTATTAATAATTGTATTATTATTATTTTAGATACTAGCGGGAAAAACTAACAAATTTAAAATGTAACACAAATCAATAAAACGGTTAGCATAACCATATTTGAAGAATTCGGTTAGAATTAAAATTAAAAAAAACTAATTTTATTAGCACTTCGCCCCAATAGTCCTAAATATTCAATCACAGCGGAAGATGTAAGTGCTAACATTGTATCGGTTTATTCAAAGAATGCCTAAAATATTTTTTTTCTGTGAGTATTTATATTCCCAGTGTAACTTAGACCATCAGGCCTATCTAAACTTAAAAATAATAAATAACCATGTTCAGTACATAAAAGCTATTTTTAAAACGTTTAACGTCTTAATGCCAGAATATATATAATATTTTGTTATCAAATGTTGGTTAAATAAATAAAAAAATCATAAAAAGTAATTTCATATAACTTTGGCGTTGCAAGAAGAGATTTCACAACATCTTTGAAAGAGTAGTAAATCCAAGTAGTAGACACGTTTCAAAGAACTTTACGAGGATGTAAAGAATAAGCTTATATTGTGAAGAGATGAAGTTGGCAATACTGTTTATCATTGACTTTACACAGTTTTATCCTTATAGAAAGCAATTTCATCAATGGTTGATATTTTACTTAAATATATTTGAACCATCAATAAAATTGGTTTCCAAGTAATTGATCTAGACTAAATATAAATACCTTTTATATCAAAATTATAAGTGATTGTATGGAAAGTCAGATAGTTTTTCATAAAAATCACACCTTCCAAGTTATTTTAATACAATTTTGCTAGATAAAACATATCGGTTTGATAAACATATTGTATAAACATTAATAGTAATTTATCGTATCTAATTGCGTAGTATTTTATAGTATATGCATTGACTATACACCTGTTCTAGACGGTAAATGTAATGCTAAATTTGGTTAACCAAGAAACAGCACAATCTATTGAGTGCGGTCGGCACCAGGGGCTATCGAATGTGCCCCTCGTATTTATAATTATTTTATAATTGTTTTATCGTATCTTTGCTTTTGTTGTTGGATTCAGCTCAATAATCCGTATTTTCTCACTTTTTACTAAATTAACTGCATAAAAAACTGCCAATAAGTGTAAAGTCGCTACTTTCACTTTGGTATCACTTAAAGTAGGTTTATAGTTTTGTTAAAGGTTTTAAACTGATTGCCTATCATTAAAATCACACAATAATGGCTTCTATGTCAGCATAACCTTTACAAAATAAAAGGTAAGACGCAATAGGGATAGAAGTCTGTTGGGTCGACTTGTTTGCATTATGAGGCATATAACTAAGAACAACATAGATTTATTTTTATGATTGAATCCATTCCTTTCTTTTAGTCAAATTTGTTACATATTTAGAAATTTCACAGTTTATGAAAGTAATGTATCAGTTACGCATTGGAACGGTAAATCCATATCCAACAAATGTTTGTGGCAGAGTTAATGGTACGTAGAGTTTGTTGGTGGCAGCATTTATTTTGTGCATTGAGTTGTTTTTGTTTATAGTAAAACTTTAATGCATTTAAATTGATTGTAATATGTTTTTTCTAAAGGTGTGTATTTTTTATGAGCGATCATATAACGTAATGCGGTTTGATTAGATTGTATACTATTTTTTATTTAATGTATATGACTATTTACTAAAATTTTAATAGACGCTGTTCATTCTGTTCATTCATTATGCCATCAGTCCCCCAGGGGATATCAGGTGAAGAATTCGAAATAAGGTAACAAAACAAATGGATAACTATGCCAAATTGTATTTACTAACTATGACTAAATACGACTTAATACATTTATTCACTTCAGGT
Organism: Allygus modestus; assembly: GCA_963675035.1. Taxonomy (NCBI): domain Eukaryota; kingdom Metazoa; phylum Arthropoda; class Insecta; order Hemiptera; family Cicadellidae; genus Allygus; species Allygus modestus. The sequence continues at coordinate 139,583,024 of OY776114.1, read as the reverse complement.
CATGTTTAATTTATATTAATTACGTTTGAAAATGTTAGGTAAATTTTAGTCTTGCCGTCGCTTTAACTAGTTACCAGTTTGTATTATTACATACAATTATCATATTATATCATATGGTTATGGGAGTTTTCATTATCAGAATATAACAAACGCAACGACAAAAACTGAATTTTCTTCAGGGAAATACATAAATCCAAGAATTGGGATTGCTGAAGAAGAAAAAGGAGCCTTGCCTCTTGGGAGAATCCGCATCGTTTTCCCCGATCATCCCATTTGTTTTACCTAATTTGAAACACCGATTATTGTTTAAGCTGTAACTTGCCTCAATAACTACAAAATACTATAAAATACTTAGTATAGAAACAAAAGATGTTTAAGTAAAACACAGAGCGAGAATAAATATAATTAAGGTGGAAATAGGGAATAATTTCAGCTCCCTACTGTGACAATGTTATGTGAATTTCTAACTAGAAAGTTATATCGCAAATTACACAATTTGCATTACATGTCTCATAGTTTTTGTATGTCCGATTTTACACTATTACTGACGACAAATTAAGATAAAGTTATTACAGAAGACCAGGACCCAGGAACAATTTTGTAGTATGATTTCTCTGGATGTAACAGAGGAACAGCTACAAAATTGGGTTAGTTGGAAATACAAAACCAACAGGTTCAAGAAACATAGCATCTCCAAAGTCTTCAAAACGCAAATGCTATGAGTAGAATATTGACAAATTATTCTAACAAATTCGATTTGCCCATTGTTTACAAAATTATTAGCCTCTAATGTGGTCTTGTATTGGTCAAGCAAGCAATATTGTTATAAAATTTAAGAATCGTCTGCTATGAAAAATAACAAACAAAATGAAACATCAAATGTCGAAGAAAATTGTGTCATGTTTAATTTAGCCCAATGGACTCCTGAGAAAAATTATTTATTTGTTGACACTTTTTAAACTATATACTTATAAATGAACTGGTTAACATTGACTATTGGCACACTTTCAAACCTTTTTTTGGAATTTCTAACAAACAAAGAGTAGGGAATGTCATTCTCACATCTGGATTATTGATTATTGTTGTTACCAATCAGATTCGATTGCCAAGTACCATCTTTTGTGTACATTTACAATATCGTGTGTAAATGCAGTATGAGCGTTAATATATAATTTCAGTTTTTAAACAGATTTTTCCTAGCTTACTTTTATTGTAAAAACAGCAAGTTTGTGTTATGTTTTGAAACTGATGTGGTGTTTTATAATAACACCCGTATTTTAGAAATTAATGTTATCGTATTTAGATAACATACTGAAGGAAAGAGTATTTGGAGTATGATTTGATTTCTCCCCATTTTGCGAAGTGGGAATAAATCATAACTTCTCTGAACCAATCAGGTAAACATATTTCGATGTCAATCGTATTTTCAGATACCAAGCGCTTTATTGCCTCGACTAAAGTGGTTCCTTTGGGGAGATTGTATTCAACATACTTCATTTTAAGTTCTGGAATTGCTTTACTAAACTCATCCCATGTCAATACAGGATTTTTTACTTCAAAAGTAAACTGCAGTAAATACAGATTTTGTGTAAATTTGTATACTTTTTCAATATAATAGTATATTCTCTATGAACTATTGAACAATTTTGAAGTAAGCGAATTCTGGTTTTACGCTTGTACGATCCCATATAAAAGTAAACATAATAATACATAAGACAGGTATTTACTTTGTCGATGTAAATCCAATCTCGTTATTTGGTTAAAACTTCAATCCCAAACAAGTTAATTACTGTTTAGTTAACACACCACCTGTGCCGTGATAATTAGCGGCAGAGAGACTGGTAAATATTTTATAAACGTGTTATATTTAATTGATTATCCCAAACGTATATCTGTTCATATAATATAAACTACTCTAATGCTGCCATTGTCGTCTAGTAGTCCACTCTGAGCACGACTGAATTGTTGTTTCCAACATCGTTTGAGCCTTGAAAACTTTTCGAGTAATATTACGATAAAATTTAATGAAGAAGTTGACACCTGCCTGCTGCATATTACATCAAGGATGTCTGAGAACCTGTTGGCAATAGAAAAAACTTAACGGTTTTAGGCACTAGGTAGATAAATCTATTGGTTTAATTTAAACCCTATTTAAAAATGCAAGTTAGGTGTTGCTAATTTTAAATATAAGTAAATTTACAATAGAAGTCAACGTAAAAGTGCCAAAATATAAATAAAACAGGAACAATACAAATTTTAAATAAAATGTTTAGTTTGTGAGGATACATACTGAATAATCATGCATCTTATTGCCAGGGAAAATATTAGCATACATTTAAATTTAAATAATGGCTGTATTAAGTATTTTAAAGTAATCTGCAGGAAAAAAATAATAATTCACAGTTTGAAATTTTGTGGTTATTAATGATCCACAATGGTTGTCTACAGTCAGCATTCCACTCAATTCCGAAAAGAAATCTACTATCGCATAAAGTTGATTCCCGGGTTTGTTCGGCATTGGCTAAGTTGAGATTGTTTGAGCTTTCGATTGATACCAAATATGTAGATAAAATAATATTTTTAGGGGTCAAATTACCAAAAAAATCAATAAATTATTTTTATATTATAGATAGATTTGAGTCTAATCGGAAACCTCTCAAAATGAGGAAGCAATGAGCAATAATATATAAACTAACCCCGATAACGCTATGCCAGCCATCTGTGAGATTGTTTGGTGAACGTGACTCTACTGCACATGGTCCTTTCTGAGTATTTGGCCTGTTTGTTGAGTAAACTGAAATGGACGTCTTGATGTGCTATATTTAATTGTTTATCCCAAACGTATATCTGTTCATATAATATAAACTACTCTAATGCTGCCATTGTCGTCTAGTAGTCCACTCTGAGCACGACTGAATTGTTGTTTCCAACATCGTTTGAGCCTTGAAAAGTCACATCGAATGACACTGGCAAAGTCATTCATACAATTATACATACACCTATTCTTAACATGTAATCGTTCCAGTTTTACGTTCCTGTGATCTTATATACCTCGATTCAAATATTCGTCTTTCTATATATTGTGTTTAAACAATAATACTTATATGTGAGTCGTTAGGCTAATGGTAAAGGCTAAACTGACGGACTTGAAGCAGTAGCAGCAGGCTTCTGTGGATTCAAATCCCATTCCTGGTAAATAAATTTGATTAGTAATGTTTAACTTGTAACGCTTCACTACCTGCTCTTCTGGATACGTTCCTGCACACATCCCGGTAGCCTATGTGGATGGGAAAAGTAAAATCGTAATGTCAATTATATGGATATATATTTTTAGAAAATTATGAGGAATTGTTATACGACTTTTGAATACAATAAAATTTGATCTTTCACGTAACCAAAACTTCAAATCATATTTATTTTTAATATAAAAATCTAAATAATCCCTTAATTAAATTGAATTGTCCTAACAACAAACATTTACTGTATTGTCCTCTAAAAAATAACTTCAAATTCCAATAAACTACTATTACTGGCAAAATCAGAAAATTAGTGAAAATTGTTTGATCTTTACAGAACTACTTTTATTGGATTCGTTTATACCTTTGTACGGTAATTTTATTTTAATCTAAATATATTTAAAATATATATATATGTATAAATATTAGTAGTATATATATATATATGGACTACTACTAATCTATAGCAAAATAATCGGCTAATTATTTAAAATAGTATTACAAATTCAAGTTTAAAATATACAGCGATTAAATACTGATGCCCTTCCAACTCCGTTCGCTGCGTAATATTCAATACTATGTTTCTAACGGTCCCAGTTAATTACGAGAGTTCCTCGTATGTCAATTTTCTGAGATTTTAATCAACATAAACAATTTAATTTTTAAATAGTTTTGGAACATAATTTAATAATTGGTATCTTCAGTGTAAATAGATTAAGGCTTATTTTTAGCTGATTATTTCCATTGGAAAGTAAACAAATTGTCTCGCCTGGTTTGCTTACCCAAATGACTTGTGTAAGATTATAGACAAAACATTCCAATTGGCAATTCCTTGAATCCTGATTTTAAACTATTGCATTAATTCCAGTGCACTTCTTATACAATTGTAACTGCAATATAATAACAGTTCTAAACTCGTTTTTATCTTGTTTTTCACAACAAAGCTTTTACGTGTTTGAAATGATAACTTTGACTTAACCTCTGTAACAAGATAAAGGTCTAATCTCCCTTTGTCCCGGTCACAGTTGCTCGACACTCCATTGACTTCCAATTATCTGTGGACTTTGTCCAGTGAAATTCTGCTCCCAATAAGTAACTTGTTCTTTTGATGTCCGTATACCTTTTAGCAGAAAAATTTAAAATTATAAATACCAATTTAGATATTCATTTTTGTAAAGAAATATACCATTAATCATAACTATTATTTTATTTTAACGAAACTTTTTGTCTAATTAGAATGCTCCTACACCTTTTAATATTTTATTATTTAACCTAATACGGTTTAAAACTACTCCACGTAAAGAACAAACATGCTAATTATTCTATAAGATACATAGATAGAGAAAATATAGTTTTTGTCTAGATGTTTGAAATTCAAATTGGAGATGGTGCAAATATTACTTCTCATTCTTACTGGTTCGAAAAGAGTGGGTTTGACAGTGACGTTCGTCTGGGTTTGTTCAAGCATATGGAGGACACGTTTTAGAGTGCGGTTAACGTTTTTTGATAAAGTTTTCTGGTATGAATCATACTTTGTCATATCACTATTTAGAATCTTATGGAGTAGAAATTGCCCCTTATTATAAGTGTAAAGAAATTTATTATTGACTAGATTAAAACGACGTATAGCTGTAACTATTACTGTTCGACATCAAAAGATATAATCTTGATCTCGCTATGATTGAACAACAGTAATACCTCACTTTAGGACACAAACATAACATTATTAAAAAAATTAAATAACGAAGAGATTTAATTTTGTGGTACGAGATAATGTACATTTGAAACCTTCGGTTAATATTACTATATTCCAACTTAAGCTTTGCCCCTTGAGCTTTGCTACTTAAGCTTTGCCTAATATATAGGAGACCTATATATTAGTTCACCTATATATTTGGAAATCAAAGTTAAATCGACACTCAAAACAAGGTCTTATAGCCATCATCAATCGACCCATAGCGTAGGACTTTGCTTGTAAAAACTAACCAACAAAATACATTATCGAGTAAGAGAGTAGCAAGAGACAAGTAACAAGATAAATTACTGAGAGTAAGATACTAAAAACATGTACTTAAAAAGTACGTACTAAACATAAGTTACAAATTAAAGTTTTACTTTCAATTAAGTTAGGAAAGGATCGATTTGTATTTTATATCTTAGAGTAATTGGACTAGGCCGAGTCAGTCTGTTTTCCAAGTGAATACAACCTGTCACTAACTGGAAACGAGAAAGGGAAATTCTACAGCTTGATTCTAAGAGTTGATAGGCTGACTCTAACTGGGGACGAGAGGGGCCCATTCAGTCAGCCTGTTTCTAACTGTGGGTACCTTGTCACTTACTACTGGGGAAAAGAGGAAGACATTCGGACAGCCTGTCATTAACTGGTGACTAGAGAGTGTCATTCAGTCAGCATGTTTCTAAGTGTGGACATCCTGCCACTAACTGTTGAAGATGTGGGGCATTCGGTCAACAGGTTTCCAAGTGAAGACAGCCTAACAGTATGGGGAGATGGAATGGGGACATTAGGACGCCTGTTTTTTTTGTTTTGACACACTGATGACCAAACTTAACTGATTGGCCCCTTACTGATGACTAGGCGGGAGGGGGGGGGGGACATTTGGCAGCCTGTGTGATGGAGACGCCGATGTACATGGAGCGGGACCAGACAGCGGGATAACAGGGGTGGTCTACGTACAATGGAATGTCTCCTGATGTGTACATGATGGACCAGGAATGCCAGGCATAAAACAACCGGTGTATAAGGTAATGGAACTGTAACATCAGCAACAAGAGAGGCTCGTCTGTCATTGATCGAAATCGAAGGAGAATAATGTAAAGATATATCAGACAGCTGTCAAGATTGGTGTAGTCTGTTGGCCTTACTTCTCAGAACCTTTCCTAAATCGTAATATAATCCTTGGTGTAACCCATGGCTTAGCCTTACTTCTTTAATTGGAGATAATGTTTCGCCATCATGATCCTCGCTACTCTATTTACGATCCTAAGTAAGGATCGTCTGCAAGGTCGTCCTGGGTGTCCTTAGAGCCGACAATAAGGTTACAGCCAGTTCCTTTCTAATCCTGACCCGAAAGACTTTCTTAGGCAGCAGATTCCACTATAGCCCTATAGTATACGCCATCGGTCTATGTAATTCTGATGCAATAATTTTTTTAATCAATCTCTTTTGTCAACCGTAATGGCCTCCTTCATTATAATATCGGCAGAGAAAACATCTATATTTGTTTATATAAATAAAATATCAGCTGTGTTACCATAAAGGTCATCATTGTTTTTGCATCAGAAATCAATATGATATTTTAGTTATACAATTATGATACAAATTAAAATTTAAATTAAAAATTTAAACGCTTCTGATTTGCTTATTTAGATCAATAAGCTAAGTGAATTTATCCTATTCCCAACATGTATATTAATTCACTCTCCAATAAGCCCTGCCCTCTATATAACAAATGAGGGATGTAAATTAGCCCACTACAACGCGTCATATGAGGTAAGAATATACTAATTGCTTCAAATAATTTTATTACCTTTAATTTACGCAGATTGCGGCCCGAAAAGTTTTAAAACAAATCTGTATAATATTTTTAATCCTATGAAAAAAGGATTCATTGAAGTGATTTTAACAGGTTACATTTTTAAGCAAATTTTATTTTACTTTCAACAATAACAGGTATCTTTTCATTTTTAATTTATATTTTTGAAGACAGCAACTATTACAGTATATTTATGTAAATACCGCTATAATTTGTATTATTTTTCAAGGAATAATATCATGGCATTGGTAGTAAAACCATATATTTCCGAGACTAGTAACTGCAATCCAGATACCCATTCACTCTCTAAGCTGTTTACCAATTAACAACAATGCTCTGCTTAATTGCAGTCACGTGCTAATTGCAAATCTCTCCAATCAGAGGCTCTATCCCCCAAAACTAGTGTAGAGCAACTAATAGTGCGCTCGTTGAAGTTTACAAGGGCAAAACAAAAAACCTGAAGATTTTCTCTTTCTCACTATGTATTCATAAATGTAAGATTTTGTATGTTTCACCATTACAAGTGTGAAAATAGGGAGTTCTTTGTCAAACGCCCAGTACTGTTTTGTAAGCTAAGACAGTAAAAATTTAAATATATTTGAAAGTAGTGTGAGAATGTTGCTAATTACATCCCGTACAGCCACTATATTAAATACCTCAACCTATTGCACTTTAATAAAAAAGAATATGTACGTAAACCTCATGGAATTTGTAAAAATATAAAAATGGACAGTTGGATGTTAGCTATGACAAAACAACTGCAAAACGTGGTTAATGACCTAAGATTGTGTTGCTTCGTGATCGGCAGTAAAAGAATACCTCAACAATTACGTCATCTGCTGTTGTAGCAGTAAAATGCTTAATAGAACCTTTCAGATCGTATACCAGATAACATAGCAATTTTCCAAATACGTTTTAATAATATAATTTGTATTTGATGTATTTATTTATATCCTTGTTTTATTTATTACCTTTACTGACAGCAGAGGTAGTATTCGAATCTGACATTATTTCTATTTGTATAATTTTCTGAACATTTTTGTGCCAATTGCAAGAAAGTAATCTAAATGAAGACAATATTTTGAGAAAAAGCATTAAAAGCTAACTCTACATCAAACTTGTTTTAAGTATATGTTGAGTTGTAACTCATTTTTAATCGTGCGTTTTCCTCACAGGTATTTTTTTTATTAATTTGTATGCAAAATATTGATCCCAGTGAATTTTGCTTTGAGAAGTTCGTTACTCTTCACACCTCTCCTTAAGAGGATAAAGTATTGACAAATGGCCTTCCTTGACGTAGGGTGGAGTTCCGGGGGGGAGGGAGTTTGGATAAATGTCTAACTAACTAATAAAAACATATCGGTAAGCACCAAAAAACTGATTTCAAATTCCCTACGTACCATACATGTTATGGGGGTAGGGGTAGGAGCCTTCCTCTAACTTGTACAACGTGTTTGACATGTTCAGGGTTTTAGCTACATTTAGCTACGCGATACATAATGGCTATAAACATTTTAAAATCACCTTAGGGCTAGGGCTCCCCAAGGTGATCCAAATTTACAGTGTATCTATTACCAGCTGCCACAACAGTCCAAAATTTATGCTTTTCAAAAATTCGAGTTTTAGAAACAAATAAAATCATATAGCTGATCAAATTCCAATATTAAAACATATGTGTTTTAATTCGAGACTTTTATTTAACTCATGACTTTAGGAGAGAATTTATCAAGAAAAAAATTTGTTTCTTGGCTTTTCTTCCCAAAAACTTTCATTCAAGTATGAAGTTGATGGGCGTTAGACTTCCGGATTTTCCAAATTTATGACTTCAATATATGTACGACTATATATGGCCATTAAGAACACATTTACTAGGGTGATAATCAATCGTTTCAAAACATATAACCTCATTATATGTCAAGCAACTAACACTAGTACTTATGTTTGCTAAAACGAAGTATGCTCTGTATTATAATTTATTATCAGTGTACACTCGTTTATTCAGGTACAACCCTGGTATAAATGTTTAGTAATTTGTAAAATTAAATCCTAAATGCTTAAATGCCTATTTTTAATACAGTAAACCACTTTTGAATATGTATGTATATATGCTTTATATATGTACATATACTTTATATACATGTATACATAATTTATATATATAATATAAAGTATGTATAAGAATGAATTGAAGAGCTTAACGTAATCTCTCAGGTAACAAGACACTCCGAATTTGATTACGCTCCCAAATCCTAGGAAGATTAGGAGACTCCTATCCGATTTTCTAAATTGAGTAAGGCATTTGGCTTCTTTAGACTAAATGGTTTCAAACAGAACTCTAATCTAGTATATTTAGGCATCTAGCTAATCTGTTAATTCTGGTTATTTTTGTCTCCGTAATACAATTTTCGTTTAAAAACTAATCATGTAGTTAGTAAAACAAAGTTAATTAATTTCAATTAAGATTAAACAATTTTATATTTAATGGCTGTACAAATTCAACACTAAACAAAGGTCATTTAATACGTGGGTATGATGTATGTTTGCCTATAAAAGATTATAGTTTTTAAACAAACATTACGTTGTTGCTGTGCTGTGTTGTTTCGATTAATGAAAATATTACTTCTATCTTTTTCGACCTAACAACTTCTAAATGGTTTCAATAGTATGGGATATCGTACATATTTTTCAACCAAAGCGTATCTTTCTTATACGGAAATAAAACAGGAAAATAAACAGTAAAATAGTACTTGCTTCTATCATACTTGACCACGTTCTCGTGTTGTATACATACTTATTATCAGTTTGTATTAACGTGCACTGTATAAACACTAACTTTTACAGCTTATATGTTTACACTATTGATTTATATAAATTATACGAAGATTCGAAGATGATTGAGCGACCGCGGTAGTTCAGAGGTAAAGTGCCTGACTAGTAAGTGGATAGTTCTATCCCGGTCCCTGCCGATTCCTGTAAGATCATGAGCGGTCAACTCTGGCTTGCTCATGTGACCAATGCCGTTACGGTACCTCGCTGTCTTTAGTTCTCCGCACAGGTTAATAGCCTAAGGTGACGGGCAATTGAGGTTTAAAAAAATAAAAAAAATAATTCAACATATTAATGAAAAAAATGTAGTACCAGGATGGAATCATACTTATCTATTATAGATAATGGTATACTACCAGCTTAATGGTTGATGTTGGGTACAGAAAATGAAGATGTCTTAGCATGTGGGTCCTTTGGCTTTGACAAGTTGACTTTGGTCTCTCCTTTTTTTAGAAAGCACGGGACAGAACGTCATCCTCAATACCGTGGTTCCCAGCTCTTTAACTTGGATATCATGCCAGTTAGCCTTGATGGGCAAGGTAGACAAAATTGTTTGAACAGGATATACAGTTTTCACAGGAAGTGTAAATGTTAATTCTCCCCCGTCCGACATTTTACAACCCTACTAACCCCTTTCTTTCCGGAGGACTAGGCAATATCCCCATGTGAAATCGTGCTTTGTGGATTTGCCATTAATCCATCGAATTAAAGTCCAATAACTATCATGTTTCGGTTATCTTGATCCCAATCGAGATTGTATTTGATTTTAAAATCATGGTGGTGAATTAACCTACAATGCTACTCCGTTCTTTTCGTTTACCATCTTTTATAATCTATTGGTTATTTATTTAACCTGGGTTTTCATCGTAAATACTGTACAAAATAAGACAGTCTTTCACTGCTTTAAAAATATTTATTTTCTCATATATTTATATGACTCACTTATGAAAATATATACATAACTATAACCAAATACATATGCATCAACAATGGTCTGAATATCATTGCTTATCAGAAGGGTATAACGTACACACGCTTGTGAACGCTTGGAACCTTTATTGGTAAAAGGACATGACTAATTAAGCTGTCACAAGTGGTTTGAATAGCTGTGGTAAATATCTAATTACTAGTAATGATTGGTTTGTAATTTTAAATATGCCTATTTGATGAGAATTTCATGTTCGATTACACTATAATTGAGATATAATTCCTCTGTTAAACATGGTCCTTTGATTACGGACACATATTTCAATAAGTTACAGTTACTTATCTAAATTAAATCTATAATGCCACATTGGTAAAACCATACGTTTTTATTTTAAATAAATGTGATATAAAATCAAATGGTTAGTAAAAGTGTAGCCCCATTTCCATTTGGACTTCAAAGAATTAATTCAATACTTTTAATTAAATTGTATGTTTTTCTATTTTTTTTAACTGTCAATGTTATTATGATGTCGGAGCGCTATCTCGTCCAAGTGGCCCTGCCTGGCCGTTTAAACTGTCTATGTCCAATTTTATTTCTAACCCTTAATTTATTTTTATAATATTTCTGTTATTTTTAAACGTATGCCCTTTTTGCTACTAGAAATGTTATTTAAATGTTGATTTTGTTATGTCTTATTTGTAAAGTATATTTTTAAGATTTATTTTGCCTTTGGGAAGCAATAGTCATGGCTAAATATTTATAGTTATATTGCTTCTTATGACATGTTTTGCTTATTGTTGTTAGTTATATAACTCTTGCTTTAGTATTATGAGAATAAATTGTATAAAGAGATTATTGCTCAAAATTGCAATAACAACTATATTAAATAAAATAGTATTTTATGTTGAAAAAGCGAATGGCTAAATGATCTATGTCAAATGTACAATTATACAATGATTATAAAATAATTATAAAATGATTATAATAATTATAAAATGATTATACAATGATTTGTTGGGCAGATAAAACATCGGTTTTTGGGTAACTTAGCTTGGGTATGTGATTGATACTGTTAAAGTAGTGTTAAACGATAAACATTTTGTAGCTTCATAACCAATTTACTTGCAAATCATTTTAATTAATGAAATACCTCTGGATTTTGAAGAAGATTTTGTTCATTGTGAAAACAATCAGTTGTGTTCTAGTAATTAGTATCTCAAATTATAATCCGTTTTCCATAAGAGGTAGCCTGTACCCGATATACGCCTCTGTATATTTTAGATGAAGCATATTTCAAAATTGGTCAACCTAAAATCCAATGGAAGTTCTAGAGGCTTAAGAAAAAGGATAGCTTTATCTTTAACTGTTTTTGTGTATTCGTTAAGATTTTTTTTGTTTTCTAGCAAACAAATAGTTCTTTTAAACTAAATTACTGAGTTAATCATTTTGGGTTGTTAAAGATTTATTTAATTTTGTTAAATTGTTGGTCCTTTTCTGAACTTTTCTGTTAAGATTATGTTTTAACCTTTATTTTTGATTATATTTCTCAGAATTAATCGTAAATATGTTGAGATATATTTCATATAAACTAGCATCATATGAAAAAGATTAAGTGACTTTCACACGAAATAAAATTAAAAGGAAGGACTAAAGTAGAAGAGACAGTCTGCTCATGCTCATCAGGGCTAATTAGCATCTGATGACACTTCAATGCAAACCCCTAAATAAATAACAGTAATTAAAGTAGTCTACCATAACAGTAAATACCCCCGTCGCAGCAAACCTGCGTACTCAGCGAATTTCCAATACATAATATTCGTCTTAATACCACATAAAGCCGCATACCAAGTTTCATAAAAATATATTCACATATTAGCGATTTTGATTATTATCCATAAGAATAACATTGGTAATGAGTACGTAAGATTGCTGAAACAAGGAACATAAGCAATTGGTTTTTATGCAAATATAAATATAATTTAACTAGGCAAAGCCCCATACCAAGTTTCATCAATATTCAATCATAAATAAGCGCCATATAACATTTAAGTTATTCTCCATAAGAATATCATGGGGGCTGAGTAAGCAGGTTTGCTGCAACAAGGAAAAAAATGGGTTTTTATGCAATTATCAACATAAATTAATCAAGTGAAGCTACATACCAAGTTTTATTAATAATTAAAATTAAGGGAGTCATTACATTTTACTTATTCTCCATAAGAATAACATGGAGGCTGTGTATGCAGGTTTGCTGCTACGGGAATAATCGACAAAAAATCAATTTTTTGTGCAAATATCAATATACCAATACTAAGTGAAGCCACATACCAAGTTTTATCAACATACATTCATAAATAATCGAGATATCAAATTTTATTTATTCTCCATAAGGATAACAATGGACAACGTACTGTGTTTAGCACTTTGAATATCTCAGCAACGGTTGGGCGTAGAATCACAATTTAAACACCAAAATGATCGTTTTGTGGAACTGAACAGGTTGGTAAAAGCAAATGTGAAGTTTACATTAAAATAAACTGAGGAAAAGCCAAAAACCTTTTTCCCATAAGATTAACATGGGAGATTTTATGAGTAGGTTTTTTAGATTTTCTCCGCAACCACTTAACCTAGGTTAATAATTAAAAATACTGTATAGTTTGTTTTCTTAAGCTCTATAACATGGTCAAAACCAAAATTAAGTTGTTCAAAAATGTTAGGGTGAAAAATGCAAAAAACTGATTTTTGAACAATTTAAAACCCCCATAAACCCCCCTTCCCATGGTCCGATTTTTCTGGTTTTCAAACTTAAAGTCATGAATGTCATTGTACACATTTGAGCCAAATTTCATCGAAATCGGACGTTTTTTACTCAAGTTATCGCATTCACGGACACACACACACATATATATAGCAAGAAAAATAGCAAATCTAAATTGCAAGATACTTTTCATCACTGCTTGTTTGTCTTATGGTTTGACACCTAACGGAATTCACCCAAAATTTCCCTTAGCAGCTCTTCCACCCTCAGTTCAACAAGACGTTAAGATTCTAGCTATGAAAACCAGCTTTGAGTTAACAAACTTAGTTCTACAATCTCACAAAGAATTAGCTAGAAATCATGGGAAGAGACTTGCAGAATTGTATAAAACTATGATTGTGTACTTTCCGGATGTAATAAAAGATATAAATTTAATTTTACTTGATACGGAACAATTTATGTCAGTAAAATCAAATGTTCTCCTCAAGAAATTTAATTCTCTTTGTTTAGAAGCTTTACGTTCTGGACTAAGCCTTCCTACACCTTTTCAAAAACTATTTGACAACTCCAAAAAGCCACCATTATATGAAGAAAAACCATGTTTGGCTGACCTATTCAATCTACCAAAACCCAATAACCCCCATTCTAATTTTGTCCCTAATAATACATCAACTAACGTTTCATCTTCACCTGAAACAAATATTGAAAATTTGTCCAATTATATACCCACTAAAGAAGAACAGTCCGTCTTGTCTAAAGGGTTAACCTTCTCTCCAACTCCTTCTTTTAACCATATTAAATTGGTTTCTGACTCCTTGACATTTGCCCAAAAAAATTGAAATAAATATTACCATGAACAAAACCCACCTCCATCACTGAGTGACATACCACCATCTCTAGTCAAATTTAAGGAAAATAGTTGGGAACCGGAAATCTTGCCACCAGACCATCCTATTGAACAATTTATAAACATCATCACAACAAATTTAGCCGATCCCTTATTCCCTGATAATCTGCCAAAAACTAAAAACCTAACTAGTAAAGAATATAGAGCAATTAAATCACTAAAAAACAATGAAAATATTGTTATATTACCTGCAGACAAAGGAAACAGTATTGTTCTTCTTAACAAAAATGATTACATTGCCGAATGTGAACGCCAGCTGAATGATCCTTCCACCTATCAAAGACTAGACGAAGACCGTACTGTTGACTTTAATGAAGAAATTCAAGAATTTTTAAACAACTGTGGCCCTAATGAAGATCTGTCTGTGAAAACCTTAAACCTATTAACTCCAAGTTCTACAAAAACTCCAATGTTTTACACTCTCCCTAAAACTCATAAGCCTTCAAGACCACCACCAGGAAGACCAATTGTGTCGAGTATCGGGTCACCAACCGAGAGGATTTCTGCCTTCATTGATGATCACTTGCAACCACTGGTAAAAAATCTGCCATCTTATATTAAAGACACAAATGACTTTCTGAACAAAATTTCCAATGTAAAACTGCCTCAAACGTCTGAAATAATACTTGTAACAGCTGATGTTGAATCACTGTACACAAATATTCCTCACGATGATGGTCTGAAGGCTGCCAAATTCTTTCTTAATTCTAGACCCACTAACTCTAAACCATCAACTAATTTTGTAACCACTCTCATGCATATGATATTGACCATGAATAATTTTAAATTTTTGGAAAAACACTTTTTACAAATTAAAGGTACAGCGATGGGTACTCGTATGGCCCCGTCTTATGCTAATCTATTCATGGGTCTAGTTGAACAAAATTTTCTATCAAACTGTCCTTTCTCTCCTCTTGATTGGTTCAGATACATTGATGATATTTTTATTATTTGGCAGCATGGCATAGAATCCTTAAAACAGTTTTTGCAAAATTTAAATCAATGTTGTTGCCTAAATTTTACTTGGAGTTATTCTAATAAAACTGTCACGTTCTTAGATGTGGACGTTTTGATTGACAACAACAAACTTAAAACTAAAATCCATGTAAAAGATACTAATAAAATGCAGTATTTGCATTACCAGAGCTGCCATCCTATGTATATGAAAAAGTCTATTCCAAAAAGTTTATCAATTCGTGCAAAATCTCTTTGTAGTGACAGCTCTGATTTTGAAAAATACATATCTAAATTGAACTCTGCTTTTATTGACCGAGGGTATCCTCAAAAACATTTAGATAATCAGATGAGAAAACCAAAGAATATTGTTCAAAACACACATTTTTCTAGCGATCCAAAGTTTATCACAGAATATTTTCCTGGGCTTCAAAAAATTAACAATATAATGAAAGCAGCTTACAATGTTTTAAAATCATCCCCTACCACAGAAAATTTGTTTTTCCAGACCACCACGTGTCGTGTTCAAAAGGCCACAACATTTGAAAAATATGTTGGTGAGACCCAAAATTCAAAATTCTTGGCCTGAAAACAATTTGGAAATCAATCACGGCTGCGAACCTTGCCACAAACCTCGGTGTGGCATTTGCAAAATTATGTGTAATACAACTGAATTTAAAAGCAGTGTCACAAACAAAACTTACCCAATAGTTGGTAAATCAACCTGTGACACCCACAATGTGATTTACCAACTATCGTGTAAACACTGTCCAAAAGATTATGTTGGTCAGACATCGAATTCCTTGCGAGTACGTATGACTGGCCACCGTTTTGATGTGGTACATAAAGACAAACGCAAACAAATTTATAATCATGCAACCCACCACAACCAAAATTTTGAAGGGTGCTATGAACTAAAAGCACTTCACAAAATTAAACCACATCAAAATCCAAAATATAACCAACTGATATTAAGAAATTCTGAATTGGCACATCAGTTGGTATTGAAGACCAAGGTTCCTTCTGGGTTAAATCTCAGGTAATTTTTTCTTTAGTCTAAAATAATTCAACTCAGCTGACTTTAATTTAATAATTTGTTTACCTGTACCTAAAATCACATGTTTTAGTTTTTTAAAAGTCAGATGTAAAATATTTGTTTATTTTTATTTATTTACTGTTCAAATTCCATTCTTTCTCCTTTATTGCTTGAAAACGTTTGTATTATATACGAAAATTCGCAAAAACTTCTTTTTCATCATTTATATCTATCTGTTTTAATGTGTATATATATATATATATATATGTATCTATATATATATATATGTATCTATATATATATATATAGATATATATATATACATATATATAAATTTGAACGAATAGTGTTTTTGTCATCTGGGGACCTCAAAACAAAAAATTATCATGGTCTAGGGCTTAAGTCTTATTATGAGAACTACGGCAATAGCTTCTTCCCTATAGGGGAAATTCGCTAAAAGGAATGTTTGTGGGAGAGAAAACATCAAATTGTTTCATACGTCATCTAAAGTGCATAAAATATATATTTTTTTAAAGTTACAGGAACAATGTACTTCTCCAATGTTATAGTTTTCTACTATCATGATAAATATCAAGGTTAAAACAGTATGATATCTGAAATCCCGTATCTGATAAGGATATTTAATTTCCATAAAACGAGATACCAGAGGATATTTAGTATTGGAAGCATTTGATTACGAGCGGAAAGCTTTCATGATTTATTTCATGTTCCGAAAAGAAAAGAGATTCAATAATTTAAAACACTAAAATTGCTTTCCTTCATATTTCTTCTTCACAATTCTATATGGTTGAATTCCATATTTTTTGGAAAAATAACTTTTATCAAGGACTGTATAAGTGCAGGGTTTCTAACTTTATTGCATGCCGGTTAGAATACAGTTTTTAACAGTTGTGAAGCAATCTTAATGTTTGTGTACAATTCATTATTAAAATCATTGTTTAAAATATATGATTTATTTGTAAATGAAAAATGTGGAAATTATAAAACAGTGTATAACATATTAGGCCTAAGAACGATCGAAAATTACTCACCGTCAAATATTATCGGATTTAAATAAAACGTTATCTCCAGGCCATTTGGTTCTAGGTAGTACAATAAGAATGGGTTTGGCTGATCTTGCCATCAAGTATAAATCCTCTATTAGTGTTGAGTGAAAAATGGAAAAGTATGAACTTATATCATATCAAAAATAAATCGTTAGATCCTGCAATTGCACCGATTGATTTTGTTGACACTTGTGTTACAAATAACTTTGATATAATTTTGTAAATGACTAGTGGAAACGTTAAGAATTACAAATTGAAATATTTATTTTAATTATTTAATACGATAGAAAATAACTACATTAATGAAAGATGTTTGAATCTTGATAACGAACCAAGTAATGAATTGTATTACCACCACGCTACTACAAAGTGGATCAGTAACAAAAGTAATTGAGAAGCGATCGAGGTCTAGTGGTTTAGTAATTGGGATAGTTATAGGGGGTATGGGAGACACCAGTTACGTGTGTTGTGGTGTGAGTTGCGCAGATAATTAGAAATTCGATCCTTAGTTTGATTGGCGTTATATTATTGGAAACTTGAACCAACCTTTGAATAACTTCGATTGGTGATATTCCGGATTAATTGAACCTTTGTATATTAGTGAATTTCCAATGGAAAGTGAACTATTAGCATGACCCGCTCGGTGAAACTTAAGCCCGGGACCACCATAGAAGTTCCTAACGTGACCCCCTGAACACGTTTTTAGAAGTATGACGTATGAGTTTGGTAGGGACGTTCCTTTCTATAATCAATTGTACAAGTTCGTTGGGCAAAGCAATTGGAAACCTCTAAACACTTTTTTTGGGATTATTCTTTAAAATTTCGAGTTTTGGGGCCCAACAGGGGTCAAAAAGCCCCGGACGGAAGATTAATGCATGTATTAATATGAGAATTAGTCAAGACAAATTGTAATCCCTATTTCGTCATTCTAGCATAAATATTTACTGAGTTATTAAAGAAAATGTATATCGGCTAAACACAGTACGTTGTCTGTGTCGTTGTCTTGTGTGTGTCGGTTTTTACATTAGAAAAATATGTTATTCATTTGTTGGTGTATTTGTATCATCCCCAGCAACCTCACGCCTTCTTTCAAGCCGGACTGGACCTTCTCCTAACCTTATAATGCGAAAGTTGTATTCCTAGCATTGCAGGTAAATAAAACTAGGAGCATCAGAACAGCAAAATATCAATGTTTTCAGATTTCAATAAAATTGGAATAAATGTATGTTTTTACACTGGTTTTGAGTTTTTAAAAGTTTTGTATGTAGAAATTCACTTCCCTCACGTCAGTGTGCTGCGTGCGAACTCGTTTTTTGTTAGGTTAGTTTTCCAACTCACGTTTATGGAAGACCTTAAACCACAGTTTAGTGTACCTAATATTGGTTATTAATATTGCTTTAAGTTATGATGTTTTTTTTTTCTTTGACATTACAACAATAACTAGTGACCTCAACAGCAGTCATATCGTTCACAAAACCCTTTAGAAAAGTTCCCAACTTTGTTGGAAGCATGCTTTTGAGTTCCAGGATAACGATCCGCGCTACTCTTAGAGTTTTTTCGAGGAAATAACTCACTTCTGCTTTTAGAAGAAAATTCTTAACTAGTATGTTTTTGGATGAATCCTTCAAACAAAAATGGGGTTTTGTGTTTCTCCTGTGAAATGAAAAACTCCAGGGAGCATAATCCTGGCTCGTCCGATGTCCTTACGAAGACCTTAGAAGTTTCAATTTGTCATGTCTATATCAACTGAACTTAATTGTAAATAAAAATGGAGGGTTAATCATTCCAAAGTTAACGTATATTATAATTGGTAATAATTGATTACTTTGTGGTACAATAAATAACAGTATTTTCTAATATTGATAACAAACATGTGAAGATTGTCTGATTGTTTTATTGTTATATTAATTAAACAATTAAAAACTACACAAACAATATAGATACACAGTAAAGCTTAGGTGTTTAATGCTATTCTACAGACCATTGAACGCTGGGTTAAACAAATCGTAACGCAATAGATTTAAATTTTTGCACTGCCTTAAGTGACAGGAGAAAAGTGCCAAGACACTAACCTAACCTAGCCAAACTAGCCAATTATTTTGCTATAAACCAACAAAATAAAGATTTGACATAAAATGCATTGCGTTCAAAACTGTTTCCTCTATAGCGTGAGTTTTAAATGAGCCCCCCCTAATTTTTCCCACATTTCTTAAGATATCGACTCCGGACCTTCCCGATTATTGTTGACCAACTTATACTTCATTGTGACTTAGTTCATATTTTTTGCCACCATATTGGATCCGCCATATTGGATCCGCCATATTGGATTCAACTGTTTATTTTCAAATGTAAAGGTGGAGTTGCAACCCATCATATAGAAGCACTTTTTTGGGGGGAAAAGAATGCCGCAATCCGTTTATGAAAATCATTTTTCATTCACAAGCTATTGGCGAATTAAAAACAATTAATTTTGGAGAGAGGGTTAATGGTCCCTATCTTAAAACATGCCCATATTCTCATCATTACGTCAAATAATGACCATGAACTACTACCAATCGTTGTTAAGTGGCATTCACAACCCAACCTTTACATTTGAAAGAAATTATCTCATTCCAAAATGGCGGACCCAAGATGGCGGCCGAAAATTTTAATTTTGCCAAAATGATGCGAATGCCCCTCAACAATGATTAGTAGAAGTTCATGGTCATTACTAGACGTAATGATGAGAATATTGGCATGTTTAAAGGTTGGAACCTTTAAAAATCTTTCCAAAATTCCTTTTTTAAATTCGCCAATACCTTGAGAATAAATAATGATTTTCAAAAACGGATTGCGGCATTGTTTTCACCGCAAAAGGTACTTATAAATTATGGGTCCCAACACCACCTTTACATTTAAAAATAAATAGTTTTATCCAATATGGTGGATCCAAGATGGAGGTCAACATATTAACTTAGTCAAAATGAATTATAAGTTGGTCAACAATGATCGGGGGTGGTCTGGAGTCAATATCTTAAGAAATGTATAAAAAAGTAGTGGGAGTGGACTCGTTTAAAACTCACCCAGTATAATAGATACCCTAGTCTTTCCTTTGCATCTGTACGCCAGCTATTGCACTTCCAATGCAATGCGCTAGTACATTATTTACAGTTATTTTAAAAGCTAAATATAATACCGGTGTTTTTTATACTCCTTGTTAATAACCAACGATGCAGTTCAATTGCAAGTTAATGAATAATTACAATCGTAATTGGGGCGTGTTGGTTTTGTATAGTACTGCCCTTCTTGGTCGTTACGTAACTTCCTCCTTCATTTTTCATAAACTCTTGTATTTTTTTTGTTTTCAAATAGCTTTATTATTTAATGAATTTTACACTACGTGTCTATTTCATACCATGTATTGCAAATAATTTTATTTGAGAATGAAATTTAATTAAAACACATTTTCTAAACATTTAGTAATAACTGACAAACTGTACAGTACTATAATTTTTAAATAATTATAAATAAAAATGAAGTACAACATGCTGATTGAGTTTTATTCACATATAACATTTCCAAAAATTATTATTTACTACCTTCAATGTTTTCTGAAATAGTTTTAATAACTGTTATACGTTTTCGTTTAGCACAAATGCATTTAAAGATTTTATTGAATTTACTGTGGCATGGTAATTTATTTGTCATATGCTTTGCTTGAAAATGTGTTGTACTTTGTACCTATTCCGATAGTAGACGGTATTTGATATTTTAGCATACTTAAAAACAGATTTACAAAAAACTTAATGCAACTATAATTTATTCTGTGAATAACCAATAAATAACACTATATAGCACAACCCATGACATTAACCATACACAGTTGTCTCAGTAATAGAGATCATACACCATTTTATTAATTCTGAGAACTTATATCCAACAATTAAATTGCTGCATCAAGCAAAAATATAAATGTAGAACCATCAATGATTTAATTAGGGGATATAAAGAAATAAATGAAATTTCAGAGATTTCAGTATTGATAAATCTAAGATTTACTAGAGATCAAGCCAATTGTTTTTGGTGGTTTTCTGTTGGGAATATCGTAGTGGGTACTACTACGAACAGCACCAGAAAAGCCCCAAGCCCGGGAAACCCCCCGGGCTTTGTTGATTATGTTAGTGATCTATGTTTTATCTACATTATATTTTGTTTGTGCCATTTGTTGAATTCCTATTGTAATTTTTTTGTTGTATATACCCGGGTATTATTATTGATGCAGAAATTTTTGTTCAATATCGTAGTTCTTTCTTAATATATTGATATATTTCTAAAACCATTTTT
This sequence comes from Allygus modestus, assembly GCA_963675035.1. Classification (NCBI taxonomy): domain Eukaryota; kingdom Metazoa; phylum Arthropoda; class Insecta; order Hemiptera; family Cicadellidae; genus Allygus; species Allygus modestus. The sequence goes on along the minus strand of OY776114.1, from coordinate 139,561,435 downwards.
GAGTGGATTTTTTTGTGGATTTTTATTTCCACATTTCATGATAAAAAACGTTACTACTTAATGTTTTGTAACATTATTACATGTACATTGTTTTCAACACGACGAACATATTAATATCATACTAGTAATTCAGTTATCTGTGATTAAAATGTTTGCGTTGTGTGTACTTCATGTGTAATTAACCTGACACATGTATTAAGAGGAACATAAACATAACGACACACTTTTTATTCCAAGAGTAACATTTAATTAAGATATTATTGTGTGTAAAAACACGTTTTCATCTAACCAACATGGCATTATAATTGAAATCTAACTCATAAGTTTGGTGCTAACGACATAGCTTATTTAGATTTGAAAGGGCTTATAAACAAAATGTGAAGCAGTTTAGGTTAGGTAAAGGACGTTTCGGTGAATAAGACTATGGAAATAAGAAATTCTTATTTTCACACTTTAACAGAAATCCGATATCAAATCTGGAGTTATTACAATTATTTGGTAAACATATGCAGAGAACATAATCAACAAGTAGCAGAATTCAATGTAGAAAATTTAACTAAAATAGAAATATATTAAATTACGCAGTACGTAGGTTTCTTTGTTTTTTTACTTTAAATTTCCACAAAAAACTTACTTTAGATCCTCTGTCATTGATATGTTTTTTATTCATCAAAATTGACTTAGAAACTGGTTTGGATGGTTAGAGTTTCAATCTTTAATTATGTAAGAAATTGTTAATAATTTAAAGTTGATAACAATACATTTCATAAATTTTTTTTATATCTATAACAACTGTATACTTTTACAATTTTTAGAGTCACTTCTTATATTCTTATATTTTGTTCGTAGTACATCTTTAACAAATTGACATTCATACGATCATATTCCTACTCAATGAGTAATTATTAGTCAAATTAATTAATTAAAAACCTTTCCCAGTGTTTAAACAAAAACAAATTACAACGATGAACATCCAAACCTCCAGACTTCCAGTTGGGGCAAAACAATGTCTGGAACATATTGACTCTAACTTAAACCGTAGTTTCAGCGTAACAGAGGACGGTCCTCAGTAAATTGTTGGACAGAAACAGTAGTGATACTGCCGACCTAGTTTCAAAGGACCAGCAATGGTTAGGATGTTACATGTTTCACGGCTGTAACACCACATATTCTAGGTTAAATTGCATTTAGGAAAATTATTATAAACATGAAATTCGTAGGTTTCGGGTTATTTAATCTTTTAAACATGACATCCTTTTATAAGGCTTTTTGGATATTTGTTTGTAATCTTTTAACAATTTATTAATAGGTTTTAATACAAATAAAATACTGAGTAAGTGAAGTGAAATGAAAAGCTGATAAATGAAATTAATATTATTGAGCTATTAAAGACTAGTGATTTGTATTTAAGACCAAATTTATGCTTTTCTATTTTTATTTAACATTTTATAGTTTTGGATACAATTTTTATTACTTGTCATATTATATTAACAATGTCTTGGGAAGGTTTGCATAAGTTTGAAGAACAGTGAGGCGGAGTCCTACAGGATATTTGGATTGAGGAAACGTCTATATTTGTTTTGGATAAATATCTATATTCATACCAAATTTCAGCTCCATCGGCTCAGTAGTTGATTTGTGATAGTTAAAATGGGGATATTAAAGGCCAGTAGGGCATTAAACTAAAACATATCATTATCAGGAGTATGCCAATGTCTGCCTTTAGCTATCACCCATATTTATATTGAGTTCAAGAGAAAGCATTTTGAAATTCAGGGAGTAAAGCCCTAAAATAGTATAGGCATATGTTTTACCCTAGCATATTTATAAGCTACGTTTCTAACACATTCCAGATAAAATGTCCACTAAACAATAATTCCAATTAGATTCAATTAGAATTATTATTTAGGCCTTAGGTTTATGGTGTTATTTAGGCCTAAGCTTTATGCCTTTGATTAATGGATAGAAATTTTATGGTTAACTTGGATTACCATATAAAGTTTAATCGTACTCGGATATATACTTTAGAAACACACAAAGGAAAAATAAAAAATATCAATTTACAAATATGGATTTCCATAACAGCTTGCTACATAAATAAATTCACTGCTGTTTGAAATATTTATTATTAGTGATCTGATAAAATCGTTACACATATTTCCTCCAAAAGAGCAACATAGTAGCTCTTAAGTCCAGTGGGGCGTATCCTTAAATTCCAAGGACTTTCAATAACATCTTTAAACCTTGATTTAGAATTACGTAGCGAATATTTGTGAACCAATTACTTTAGGTACTTAACGTCCCCGTGTGAATTAAACAACCCGGCTGTCATAAATTATCAGAGCACTTACCATCACTATTCAAATCAATCTCATGACGTTTAGTTACTTGTATTTGATATAACCAAGCCATTAAGGCACTTAAAGCCATTTAAACTGTTTAACCGATTGGCGAATTACCAAACATTCAAGAGTGTACTTGAATTTAATTGCACTATCGTGTGTAAAAGGGTAATGATTTTTCACTATGTGCAATGATTCCTTGTAGTCATTTATTTAGTAGGTTTATTGGACATTTGAAACCAAAAATAGATAAAAATTGCTAAGGAAAATCTGATACACATAGAAGGTTATTTTAAATTGCTCTCCCCTAAAATTTTTCCAATTTTTATCAACCCCAAGTCATTATTAATTTTCGGGTAATTTGTGGATACTTAAAACATTATCATTACTAATTCAATTATTAGACCGCCACCTTGGATCTGCCATGTTGTATTCGCAAATGTTTTTCAAAGTAGAGGTGCCGTACCTATTGTTACAAATTATTGTAACATGCTGATTATAATGCAGCAATTTTTTTCAATATCTTTGTTCTTTCTTAATATATTAATATATTTCTAAAACAATTTTTGAGGGAATTTTTGGTATACCAACCTTAAAAAATCGCTCTTTACTACAATGCATCATATAATAACCATGGACCATCACTGATTGTTGTGTAATGGTAGGTACTTTGTTCTGACTAATTTAAAAATTTTGGTCACATTCCAGCATATTGGAACGATATTTGTTTTAAAGTTAAAGGTTTTGTGACCCATAATGAATTATTAACATCAATCTTAACTCTCCACTTGGATTACTAATAAATAGGATTCTCTCCACCAGTACTTAGAGACCCTGGAGTGTATTTGCTTTTGTTTATGTCTCGTTTATATATTTGAGTGATTTAAAGTGTAATTTTTGTAAGTAAACTAATGTCTAGAGATGTAAAGGAAATCGGCGTACTTTATTTTTTTCTCTGCAGATTATTTTTAACAACGCGATGGTCAAACTGATAGCTGAATAAACGGTATCAGGAAACTGACACATACTTTCTCCCTTTTAGCCAAACTTTAATGACAAAAATATTTGTTATTTACTAAATATAGAATATGAAGTATAGATAAATGTACAGAAAATTGTCTAAAATAGTTGTTTTCAGAAATATCCACCCAAATCCCTTTTTGGGAGGCACTATGGAGTCCGTTACTACACACAGTGGTTTTGAGAGGGGATATGCCCCCTTACCCCCCCCCCAGGTTAAATAGCAACACATTTCGAACATCCTCTGTTGGTCAATGCTAACTTGACCTGCATATCAAATTTTAATGAAATTGATCAGTAAATAAGAGAGAAATAGTTATTTTTGTATTCCCCATAAGAATAACATTGGACAACGTACTGCGTTTACCGCTAAATGAAAATTTCAATTTTCTCCGCAACTAGCAATCGTAGAATAGTAATTTAAAATACTAATTTATTTAGTTTTTTGAGCTCTTTTTAATGGTAAATAGTAATTTTTTTAACATTTATGATTTTTTATGAAAAATCCAAAAAACTTAATTTTGGATGTTTTAAGTCCTGTAATTTCTGAACCCGAATTTTTCCAGAAATGCGGGTGGTGTCATTTTGTTGAAAACCTAAAGTTCTACAAACCACTAAAGTTTAATCAAAATCGTTAGAGCCGTTTTTGAGAAATTTGGATTTTTCATGTTTTTTGGCGGTTTTTGGGAGATAATTACCCTTAAAAATCAAAAATTCAAAAAAATGAAAAAAACGCCTGGAGATATCGTGGATTAGTACCTACATACCAAATTTCATAAAAATCGGCCCATAGGTTAGGGCTCTAGCTCTGTACACATCCACACAGACACACACACACACACACACACACACACACACAGACAGACATCACGTAAAAACCACTTTTTTGGGTTCAGGGAGCACCAAAACGAATATTTCCACTATCAACTCAAATTCGAAAATTTTTACGAAAACAATACTTTCTCCATATACTATGTATAGGGGGAGAAAGTAAAAATACAAAACGCAACCAAGGAACTGATGACAGGTAATTATTTTATGCTTTATTTAACCGTTAGTTTGTGTTTTGTCATTTTGAGATACGACGTGTGTTCGTGAAATAACCAAAACAAATACTACTGGAATAGAGGGTTTCTAGGAATCAATGTTATTAAATACAATGTTTGCTTGAGAAAATAACTTGGTTTTTGCAAAGCTAAAATATAATGGTGGTAGTATTATTCCTATATAAATATATATATAAATATAAATATATAAATATATATAAATAAATAAATAAATGAATATATATATATATATATATATATATATATATAGTCTTGGGTTATCAAACTTGGTATAGTGTTTGTAAATATGCAAGTCAAAAGAAGTGATGTGATTTCTTACTAAACTTAATAATCCTACAAGTGTCTTAAATTTCAAACACGTATTATAAACTTTTATCTAGTCCGCATCAATATTAAAGGTATTAAGAGTCTGCAGTATAAAAGTGCAGTCCGCCTTAAGTGTCAATATCAAGCTGTTTGTGTCTCCATTACCTTCGTCGTTTGTACGAGTTAAAGGTTTACATTTTAATACAACATACCATATTACTTATAATATTCTTTAATTTGAAGTTGTTTTATAAACAAGTTAAACACTATTATAAATATGTAGTAGTCCAATTTGCACATGCAGTTGTATCACTTTTTTATCGAAACAAAAAATCCGATTTCAACAATTTATTATTATTTTTTATTTGCTTTACTTTATTACCATTGAAACAAAATCCAATATTTAATTTCAAACTAACAATTTATTTAATCATACCGATGATAATAAATATAAAATATTTAGGATTATAATTAATATTTATTTTGTCATTTATCCACTTACTATTCACTTTGGCTTGTGGTAATGAACCCATATAAAAACACTTTGTACACCCCTTTCCTTTTTAGCGAATTTCCCCTATAGGGAAGAAGCTATTACCGTAGGTCTCATGGTAAGACTTAAGCCTGAGACCATGATAACTTTTCATTTTGAGGTCCCCAGGTGCCAAAAACACCATTCATCAAATTTTTATATATGTATATATATATATATATATATATATATATATGTGTGTGTGTGTGTCCGTAAGCACGATAACTCTCGTAAAAAAGGTCCGATCTTAATGAAATTTGGTACAAATGTGTAAAGTACCATTTATTTGAACAAGTTCGAAAACCAGATGAATCGCACCATCCGAAGGGGGGTTTTTGGGGGGTTTTGTACCCCAAAAATGTGTTTTTGGGGTTTTCACATGTAATTTTAATTTAAATCAAATTTTTAATTATACCATTGAATTCAACTTAAAAGAACAAACAATTTGGTATTTTGATCATTGCTCTACGTCAATTGGTTACCGAGATATTGAAAGTGCTAAACACAGTACGTTGTCTAATGTTATTCTTATGGAGAAAAAGAAAAATTTTATATCTCGCTTATTTATGAACATAAACTGGCAAAATTTGGTATATGGCTTGATCTGGTTATGGTTTATTGTTGTTTGCACAAAAAAACAATTTTTCGCCTATGGTTCCTGTAGCAGCAAACCTAGGTACTTGGTCCCCATGTTATTCTTATGGAAAATACTTAAAATGTTATATATCGCTTATTTATGAATGTATATGGATGAAACTTGGTATGTGACTTCACTAAGATGAGTTCTATTGATATTTGCATAAAAACCCATTATTTTGCATGCCTTGTTGCAGCAAACCTGCGTACTCATCCCCAATGTTATTCTTATGGAGAATAATTAATATTTTAAATATCGCTTGTTTGTGAATACATTTCTTATGAATCCTGTTAAGTGTTATTTTATATATTCATTGGAAATTCGCTGAGTATGCAGGTTTGCTGCGACGGGTGTATTTTATATATGTCTTTTCTTCTTACACAAAAAGTGAACGAACAAAATTATAAAAAATTGTCATTGTTGGTATATTTTACGATTTCACCTCACTGTCGGGTTATATATGTTGATAAATTTGTTTGTTATTTATAGAAACAGTGTCACCAAAAATTATGACTTTTACATTACAACATGGAATTTACTCCTGAATCCATAGATTAAAGTTATAAATTATGATCTATAAATTAATTTTTTATTGTATGGTAATACACAATACTGCATAAAACAAAACAGGAAAACGTGTCAGAGCTTTTGGGTGGCATACGACTAAGGCTACTAGACCTTGACAAATGTGTGCAATTTTTGGTGTCAGGTGTCATTTGGTCAACATTAATTTTTAACATTGTACTAATAATTCACCGAATACTCTCTTGAGATTTGTCTATCAATATGTTATGACGCCGTTATACATTCTATCCATTAAAACACTCTGAACATTGTACGTGATATAGTGGTGAAACATAATACATGATTGATTTGTGTATCTATGGTCTAATATTTGTTTAATACGCGTTCTATGCCGTGGACAGCGCTATCCTCATATAGAACTGATTGATGCTGGTAACTGTTTCCTGAAACCAAAGTCTAATATTCTTAATAAGGTAGACAGTCAAGTATCTTGTATGCAGTAAATGTGCCATCTGTAACTCACTAGCGATCCATAAAGTTGGCAGAGCAACAAAGTTTTAAACTATTTTAATACAACTAATCAAAACTAATCTAGTCTAAAAACACTAGTGATCCTGACGAATTAAAGATTCGCAACTGGGAATAGAATAAAACAATAGATAAATAGAGAACGAAACAGGCTAGGGAGTTCCCTTGATTCCGAGTGACAAATTGGATAATTATTTTTTCTGTTCATTCACAAACTGTAATATAACTGTAATATAACTGCATTATAAATGTCATCCGAAAATCTGTTAAATGCATTTGTACTTATTTATAAACTATTTATGGGTTATACCCAAGTATATATAGAATTTGGTGGTAATTATGTGCCAAAAAATCGCATTTAAGATAACTATTTAATGTTTAAATTTCTTTAACTACTAAAGGGAGTGCATTTGTACTATCTTAACTTCTAAAATAACCACATTTACTCTTATTTTTATACTTTTAACGCATCTTTCATTAACAGTTATTAGATATAAAACTCAACATGCCATCACAGGTTGATCCTCCGGTATCACCAATACATGTATTTGTTCAATTCAAGCCCAGATTCGATAAAAATAAAAGAAGCGAAAAGGAGAATTCCTATTGTAAATAAAACGTGACAATCACTTGTAGAATTTCATAGGAACGGTAAACATCATTGAGACATTTGTTGTCTGTACGTGACTCCGGTCGTCAAAGTATAATTTATTTTATCTTCATTCGATTTGATTTGTGCCATTTGTTGAAATACAATAAATTAATATATTTATGGTGTAAATTCAATTAAATCATTCATTTATTAATTGCAATCCTATACTCTAATATGAGTAAGGTTTGCTTGCTTGCTTGCTTGCGACACTGATCTCAAAAACGGCTCCAACGATTTCCTTCAAATGTTAATTTCTGGGATAAAAATATGTTCTAGACAGGCCTCGTCCCCAGGAAAAATCAAATAATGTAAAAAAACTCAAATGAAAAGTTTAAAAAATTAACATCGGGCTTATGAAGTTTCAAATCAAAACAAAAGGATTTTAATCAACCAGGGAACTGACAAAATAATACTCATGTTGTTTATGATTATTAATTAACATGTGGTTTCCTGAGAGCAGAGATTAAAAGATTTGAGTGAAGACTACACGTATAGAGTAGTAAAATAAATCAAAGGGACATTGAGCTATAAATAATAACTGGAGGGACCTTACAAATTTAGAAAAAAGGCAAATGAGTTATACAAATATGATTATGAGTAGGGGGACGAAGTGGTGAAATATTACTCCGAGTCATCTAAACAAACTGACTAGTCGTCCCCGAGCAAAGCTCACCCCCCAGGTACTTTATTACTTAACAAGTTACGGAAAAGATAATTGTTACCTTTACAGGCTCTTAACATTTGTGTAAGGATATTTTATATTAACAAATATGACTTCTCTCATAGCTAGAACCTTACTTGTAACCGTAATCAAACGAATAAAATATATGCATATTAATTACTACAATAGGCAGGGATAATGTCAATAATAGACCATTATTTTTAAATAATTCCAATGCATTCAATTGGTATACTAATTATTCGAGGCGGTATGTTTTCTACAAAAGGTTTTTGAACAACAACAACATTAGGATCCACGTTAGTACTTTAGTAAGAGGCCACGGAGGGCTTTCATTTTGATGTCACTTACATGCGAACATTACTATTCCACTGGACACAGTTGTAAGCCAATCTATTTTTTGTAGCTTTAGGAAGACTTTAATAGTGTTTTTATTGATTATGATATATGTATAGTTTTATGTTGACATATTATTGGCCAACTATTCGTTAACTAAATTGTTCTAAAATAAGAAGGTTTTCGGCTGTTAAATTATTTATTTCAGATTTTTTTTAACTTTGATTTAAAAATATATTTTAAGATAAATGCAAGAGACCATTTCTCAAAAGGTTTTAGATACTCGAGATAGCTTCATGAACATTTATTTTAGCAACCGTCGTGTTACTTATGTGTTTCGGAAATTAAATGTCAGTGAAGCAACGCGTAGGTAAGAAGCCACCCGCATGTTTAAGTAGCTTTTACATTTTACACTTTTTCATGACTAATTATGAGCAATGCTATCCATTATCCTACGTGTTCCCATAGTTCATGTATACGGATTTATGTATCTAGAGTCCTTTTCTATTTCTAACAACTACATTCATAACATCTTTTAAAACTTCCATATCGGTTAAATACTATATAGTTAAATGAGTTATGCTTATTACAAACTAAAATGTTTCACATTGTAGAAATGCTTTAAGAATTTAAAAATAAAATTGTATTTTCAAAAATTTTAATCACTCATCCGAATTAAAAAACAATTTATAAAGTTTCAAAACATAAAATAATTTTTACTTCCCGGTATGAATTACAATTATCCATATAACTCATACCGTGTAACAACAGACCATATCATGGATCACCGGATTATCTCTATAACTGATTCCTCCGGGCGCGGTAGCTCAGAGGTAGATCGCTGGCCTCGCAAGTCGGCCGTGGTCAAGCGTAGGTTCGATCCCGGCTGACTGTTAACACCTTTTCACGAGCGGTCACCACTGGCTTGACCATGTGACTAGTGCCGTAACGGTAACTCGCTGTCTTTGGATGACCGCACACGCCCATTGGCCTTTGTTGACGGACCGTTGAGGTTTTTATAAAAAATAAAATGGGGTTAAAATGGGGTCTTTATGGGGTTAAAGACATTCGTGAGTTTAAAAAATCCAATTATCCCAAAGTCACTTCAGAAACATTTTTGAGTCTGACTATAACATCACTACTGTCACTACTGGGCATAATTAATTCATTGAATTGAGCTGAGATTGGTTTTAGATCAGTTTGCCCAAGGATATGCTATTTTGCATTGCTAATATTAAAAGGTTTGGACGATTAGCATTATTTTAATGTAGGATGGATAAGAGTAGGGGGCAATAGCCGATTCAAAACCAGCAGCAACGGCAGTAATCCTCAGAGGATAAATCCTCCCCCCCCGTCACGTGACCCATTAACCTAACTTAAACCTGGCGCCTGGCGTGAGGAGCCTGAGGAGCCCCCCCCCCCGACATTCCCCATAGCCAAGCTCGGACCCCCCCCACCGAAATCAGCATGTAAGTGAGGACCCTCCCCCCTCCCCCCCTCCCCCAACTCCCCCCCCCGGTTGCCAGCGACACTTCGTGATGACCTTGAACATGAGGAAAAAACTTTCGAAAATTAATAACTAGCCTATTTATCCATCGATTCCCACGGGACTTTTTCCAGAGTGTAGGCCTATCCCAGAGGAAGCGAATGACGTAAGAATCCCATAGATCCGCCATTAAACAAGGCCGCTATTAATTTATAACTGCGTTTTCCTTATGGGATCTCAGCTGTTTACCAACCGATTTTGACGAAACCTCACCACATGTCAGGCGGCGGCCTAAGTAAACCATCGCTTAAAGAAAATTGAAAATCCACCGTTAAACGGACCCGCTATTAATTTATAACCGCGTTTTCCTTATGGGATCTCAGCTGTTTACAAACCGATTTTGATGAAACTTCACCACATGTCAGGCGGCGGCCTAAGGAAACCATCGCTTAAAGAAAATTGAGAATCCACCGTTAAACGGGCCCGCTATTAATTTTTAAACGCGTTTTCCTCATGGGATCTCGGCTGTTTGCCGACCAAACTCGATGTGACTTCGTTACACGTTGTATGCCGGCTTGACTAAGCCAAACTGCGAGCGGCTCCGCGGCGTCACGTGTCAAGGCGCGTGCTAGGGCCTACGTGACTGTCCCAGCCTGTCCACTCCTCCTCCACTCCGCTATCCCTCCACTCCTCCTCCACTCCGCTACCCCTGTCGTGGACCGCGGTGACGTCATCATCCCGTGCCTACGTGACTGCCCCAGGCTGTTTACTCATTAGCGGTTCCGAGAACTGTTTACTGCTTTCACCGCCTACTGTACGGTACGTAGCTATGTTACTTCAGTGATTGTCATCGCTTCCTTCATTCAGTTTGTGTTTGGAGCCCAGTGTGTGTAGACGTTCTACTTCAGTGCTGTGCTAGTCCTTACCGCACCATATTCCGAGATCTGTTAAACGTAAGTATATGTAGTCTTATAAGTTGTAGTGTGGACCGCCTCAGGCCGTTTACTCATTAGCGATAATTGCTGCGATTTCGAGAATTGTTCACCGCCTTCTACTGTACGGTACGTAGCTATGTTACTTAAGTGATTGTCATCGCTTCCTTCATTCAGTTTGTGTTTGGAGCTCAGTGTGTGTAGACGTTCTACTTCAGTGCTGTGCTAGCCTTTACTGCACCATATTCCGAGATTGTTAAACGTAAGTATATGTAGCTCTTAGAAGTTGTAGTGTGGAAGACTATTACATTCCCCTTTATAGTAAGATTCTCATTTAAGGTATGATCGTTCAGCAACTTTGAAGTCAGAATGTGCAAAGAGAGGTCTGGCTTGTTAATAGAAGTTGAATAATCTGTTCTTTGCTAAAACCAATTTAATAAACGAGGAAACCCGTGTACTAACATTAAATTTGCCATGGCCTTGACTCTTGTCTACCACGCATAAGGTATGTGTTATGTTACCAATGAAGTGTTCTCGTTGCGACTAATTTGTAAATGCAAGAGACTTATCATATTCGTTGTTGCAGATGAACAACCAACACATGTGCGAGGTCTGTGGCCGAGCCTTCAGCCTGCTCGGAAACCTGAGGCGACACGTGGAGTCCGCCCACAACGCCAGACGTCACGACTGCCACGTCTGCGGTAGGCGCTTCACAAGAGGCGATAACCTCCACCGCCACGTCACCACGGTTCACGGGCCACACGCCGCGGCAGAGCCCCAACCGCAACGAGCGGACCATCCCTGCCGACTGTGCCCGGCCATCTTCGCCAGCCTGGAGGACGTGCGCTGCCACATGCAAGCGGCTCACTCCGCGATGCCAGCAGCAGCTCCTTCCTCCTCCTCCTCGAGCCCCGATCGCCACGTGGAGTGCGAGCGATGCGGTGGACGCTTCGACCGAGACCTGGAACTGAGACGACACGTCCGGACCGTCCATCCTCCCACGTTCCGTTGCGCCTACTGCGACCGCGGGTTTACCCGTCGCTTCAACCGCAACCAGCACGAGTCTCACAACTGCCCTGTTGTGAGGAACCTAGCTCAAGAACCATCCGAGTTCCGCTGCGTGTACTGCGAAAAGGGGTTTACTCGCCGCTTCAACCGCGACCATCACCAGTCTCACAACTGCCCTGTTGTGAGGGACCTGACCCAAGACCGACTGCCTAGGTTGTCCTCTCCTCCTCTTCCTCACAGCAACCAGTCGTTGCGCCAAGGAGCCAGCGCCGAGCCCCGACCGCACCAAGTGCCTAGCGCCGAGCCACGACCAGGACCGAGCACCGAGCCACAGCCAGGGCCCAGCACCGAGCCTCAGCCCTGCCCAGGACCTAGCGCCGAGCCTCAGACCATCGATGACGAGATGGAGGGTGGCGGCCGCCCCGTGTTCCAGCTCGTGCATCGGGTCTTCCGGAGTCGCCTCCTCACCTACCGCCTGGCCCGGCCGTTAGACGCCTTGCTGACCGTTGAGGATGCGCTGACCCTGTTGTTTGACGGGTTCTGGACCTGATGGAGAACGTCATGACCCAACATCCGAGCATCAAGGCGAACATGGTCCTGGAATATGAGTTCTCCAACATTCATGGGGCCACCTGCCTGCGCTACTTCAACACGAAGAACGTCCCACTGACCGAGGCCTCCGACTTGGAGGCTTTCCTCTCCACGACGTTCGAGACGATCGTGAAGAAGAAGGAGCAGTGCGAACTGGTAGGCAGCGGCTGGACATACCTGCGTATACGGGACCTGGAGATCCGCGTGAACGAGTACACGCCGCTCGGAGGCAGAGCGTATCTCCAGCTGCCAAGGGCTATTGCAGACACGCGCGCTGTTGTCAATGTGCTAAACGCCGACGACATGTGCTTCATGTACGCTATCCTGGCCAAGTTCGTTGCGCGACACGCGGAGAGACCTGCAGCGTACACGCCGGACATCATCGCTCGCTACGCCTGGACCGGTTTGCGTTTCCCCGTGACGCTCAAGGACATCAAGACCTTCGAGGGCAAGAACAACATCAGCGTAAACGTCTACGGGACCGAGCGCGCGATGGTGGGAAGACGCCCTGACGGAACTCCCAAGTTCATGGATAGGGTCTACCCCTTGACGATCTGCAAGCGAGAGCTTGAAGACCACAGGGACCTGCTGTACGTGACCACCGACGGGGACAGCCACTACGCATACATCACGAACCTGAGTCGACTGGTCCGTCGCCAGCTCACTGACCACGGGCATAGGATCTACGTCTGTAAGCGGTGCTTCGCTTACTTCGACAATCAACCCAACAAGCTAGGGTTGACGGGCGCTCAGCGTCTGGAGGAGCACAGGCGTTACTGCTACGCCAAGGCTCCCCTTCGCCTGGACTTGCCGAAGAAGCAGCAGATCCGCTTCATCCATCCAGAGTACACTAGGCGGGAGAGGTTCAGCATCTACGCGGACTTCGAGTGTGCTCTGCAGCCTGTCGCTGTTGACCCGGTGGAAGTGCCGCCGCCCGGCACGACGCCCCTGCAAATGCACGTCCCGTACGCCTTCGCCTACCAGATCGTGGATTCGCTCGGCCTGGAGGAGTTTGAGCCGCAGGTATACTTCGGAGCTGACGCGTCCAAGGTCTTCATGGAGAGGCTCAAGATGGACGTGCTGAGCCTGTGGGAGTTCCTGTTCAGCACGAGAGCTCTGCACCCTTCTCTGACCCGGCAGGAAATGGACGAGTATCTCGCAGCGACCCGCTGCTACCTCTGCGGCAAGGAGTTCACTGAGCTGGACGTCAAGGTGCGGGACCACAACCACGCCCCGCCCTACGAGTTCCGAGGAGCCGCCCACCGCTCGTGCAACCTCAGGTACCGGGAGCAGCGGCACATCAACTGCTACTTCCACAACCTGTCCAACTACGACGCCCACTTCATAGTGCGGGAGCTGGCCATCGACCCCGGCGATGTGGACGTGCTGGCGCACACCGAAGAGCGCTACATCGCCTTCACCAAGCGGTTTCACTTTGGTCAGCCCGGGGACAACCCACGACAGAGCAGTTTCGCGGTGCGGTTCCTCGACACCTACAGGTTCTTGTCCATGAGCCTGGCCAGCCTGGCAGCGGGACTGCCCACCGACAAGATGCGCGAGACCAGGAAGCGGTTCCCCGACGACCGGCTGTTCGACCTGGTGCGCAGGAAGGGCGTGTTCCCCTATGACTTTGTCACATCGTACGAAACGCTGTACAGGACCAGGGAGCTGCCGCCCAAGGAGGCGTTTAGGAACACCATGACCCTGGAGGACGTCAAGGACGAGGACTACCAACACGCCCTCAACGTGTGGCGAGCCTTCGAGTGTCACCACCTCAAGGACTACGCCGACACATACCTGCGCTGCGACATCGCCCTCCTCACCGACGTCTTCGAGCAGTTCCGTGACACCTCTTTGGCCGAGTACGGACTGGACCCCGCCCACTACTATACCCTGCCATCCTACGCTTGGGACATCATGTTGAAGACCTGCGACGTGGTGCTGGACACGCTGCAGGATTTCGACATGTACCTCTTCGTGGAGCAAGGCATCCGAGGAGGCATCTCTCAGGCCGTCACCCGCTACGCCAAGGCCAACCACGATCGGTGCCCGGACTACCGCCCCGACGAGCCGACACGCCACCTCCTGTACCTGGATGCCAACAACCTCTACGGCTGGGCCATGTCCCAGTACCTGCCCACCGGAGACTTCCAGTGGCTCAGCCGTGAGGAGATCGACTCCTTGGACATTGGCGCGCTGGATGCCGAAGCGGAACGGGGTTACATCCTCGAAGTGGACCTCCGCTACCCCGCCCACCTCCACGACCTGCACAAGGACCTCCCTTACTGCTGCGAGACCAAGCGTCCGCCAACAGGGAAATATCCCAAACTGATGACCACCCTGGACGACAAGATGCATTACGTCTGCCATTACAGGGTCTTGCAGCAGGCGCTGAACAACGGACTGGAGCTTGCGGCTGTGCACAGGGCGATCTCGTTTCACCAGTCTCGGTGGCTAGAGCCCTACATCCTCATGAACACCGAGCTGCGGAAGAAGGCCAAGACCAAGTTCGAGCAAGACTTTTTCAAGTTAATGAATAACGCGGTCTTTGGCAAAACCATCGAGAACGTCCGCAAGCGCCTGAACGTCAAGCTGGTCTGCACTCCGGAAAAGTTCTCCAAGTCCGTGACCAAGTCCAATTTCCTGGACCGCACGTATTACACGGAGGACGTAGCTCTCGTGCACCTCGCCAGGGTCAACATCGTCCTGGAAAAGCCCATATACGTCGGCATGTCTGTCCTGGAGCTGAGCAAGTGGCTCATGTACGAGTTTCTGCGGAAGATGAAGGACCGCTACGGTGACCGCTTAAAAGTAGACTACATGGACACTGACAGCTTCGTGTTCGACATCCTATCCCGGGACATCTACAGGGAGATGATGGAGCACTTGGACGACTTCGATACCAGCGCCTACCCGAGGTCCCACCCCTGCTACAGCCCCGACAACGCCAAGGTGATTGGCAAGTTCAAGGACGAGTGTAACGGCCGATCCTTGTTCGAGTACCTCGGCCTGCGCTCAAAGCTCTATTTCATGGACGTTGAGGACGAAGACAACGGATCCAAGGCGATCAAGCGAGCCAAGGGAGTCGCTAAGGGGGTTGTTAAAAACGTCCTAACCCCCGACGACTACAGGGAATGTCTGTTCGACGGGGTGTTGAAAACCACCGTCAACACCCGTTTCCAGTCGTACCTGCACCGTGTCTTCACCGTACAAGTAGAAAAGCTATCCTTGAGCCCGGCCGATGATAAACGCTACATCTTGGCCGATGGTATCAACACCTTACCTTGGGGGCATAAGGACATTCCACCACTGCCCGCAGCAAGAAGGCGAGGCAATCCCGAGGAGGAGGAGGAGCGAGGCGAGCCTATGGAGGTGGACGAGGAGGAGGACATGAACGAAGAGTTCCCGGTGTAGATTTAAGTGTAAATAGAACTAGGTTAACTTTGTAAATATTTTGTAAATAGTATTCGTAAGCAAATATAGTCAAAACAGTTTAGTTTACAGCATACATCTGTGTTGTTACTACCCCTTGCATTTCCCTGACATTTACTTTCAAAAGACTCTTCTAATGCAAACCGAATTTGTAAAACTATCATGTTTTAAAAACAAAACTTTCAAAATTGTTAAAAATTCGATATTCTTTCTTAAATACTAAAGAGAAAGACAAGTGAAAACAACAGTTAATGAGAAACAAAACATTTATTGAAACACAATAAGAATATACACACAAACATATTACAATCAAGAACTCAAAAGGTATTTACACAAAAATAGTCTTAAGCGAAGATGGAATAGAAGAGCCTGCGGACCAGTGCGTCGTTGATGGTGGGAGCGACCGGGTCGAAGAGCTGCACGTAGTCGCTGAGTGGTATACCGAGGACCGCCCGACAGTACAGGTAGGTGAGGCAGTAGTGGTCATAAACAGAAGTACCGTAGCCCTGGAGTCGATACCTGTTGTAGAGACCGCTACGTACCTCAGTCCGGGGATTGCCACCAGGCGCTTCTCAATCTGGGTGGTGTTCATCGCGGGCGGAAGCAGCCCCCACCGATTGTGTGATACCCTCATTACTACCAGTTGCACGCTTTATCACCACCGGCTTCACTGTATGTGTCAAACCAGTGACTCTGGGGACTCCTGAATAACGGTTCACCCAAAGGTTTTCCAATCGCGTTATGATGTTCATAATCATAATGTAGATTTCATAGTCTTTATTTTCATCCAAATATAAGTTGCAACCATGTGTATACTGACCTCTATGATGTAACTGGATGTTCAAGAACACATTACCCTGATTGGCGGGATTTTGTACTGTATGTTGATAACCGGAATCGACCCAACTGACAGTCGGTGGTGAATCGTTCGAATCTTTTTCCACAAGCTCCAAGTCTCCAGGTAGTTCCGGGGGATTTACACTTCTACTGTTGTCGTTTATGCAACTGCTATCGACACATATGCTGACGTTCTGGGAACCTCCCCCTTCGGTTATTTGGTTGGATGATGGTGATGCAAAGTCTTCAGCATTGCCACTTTCAATGTCGTTTATGCAACTGCTATCAATACATGTGTTGACTTTCTGCGGACCTCTTCCTGCTGAGGTTTGTATGAACGATCTCGGTTGTGAGGAACGATTGTTTCTTCGCTTCCTTCTAACACAGAGGTGGTGCTGACGATGATGGAGACGAAGTCCATCTCGCGACGTGAACGACTCCTCGCAGTATGGACATTTCCAGGTCGCCAGCTTCGATGGTGTGGCGACTGACCGTTTCAGTGATGGTGCTGGCGGTGGTTGTTCAGGACTTCGTTGAGAAAAGTACATGGTGCTGTAGCCTTCCATCGCTTCCAACTCCTTCAACAACGTCTGTACTGATTCATCCACTTCGATTGCACTAGCCATGTTTGTGTTTACTCTGCAACATCACTAGACAAACTGAAGGTGCGCGTCTGCATTTATATTCACAAAATCCATCTAAAGAAGTGTTTCTTTAATTCGACCAATCATAGGGTAGAACGTCTAATTATAGCCACTCAGAGGGCAGGATATTTCCACCAATCACAGTACCCGCATTTGCTTACACTATTTAGGGTAGGTCAAGAGTCAGCAGACAAGTGCACGCAGGTATAAGTTAGGTTTGAGGATGCATAAACGTCGCGCGAAGCGATGACAATCACTGAAGTAACAAAGCTACGTACCGTACAGTAGAAGGCGGTGGACAATTCTCGAAATCGCGGCAATTATCGCTAATGAGTAAACAGCCTGGGGCAGTCACGTAGGCACGGGGTGATGACGTCACCGCGGTCCACGACTACACTACTTAAGGTAGGCCAATGCGTGCGTTAGGTTTACAGACGTAGGTTTAGGTTAGGTTTACAGACGCAGGTTTAAGTTAGGTTTGAGGATGCATGAACGTCGCGCGCGCGCAATGCTCCGGAGATATCTGAAGACTTTGCATCACCATCATCCAACCAAATAACCGAAGGGGGAGGTTCCCAGAACGTCAGCATATGTGTCGATAGCAGTTTCATAAACGACAACAGTAGAAGTGTAAATCCCCCGGAACTACCTGGAGACTTGGAGCTTGTGGAAAAAGATTCGACTGTCAGTTGGGTCGATTCCGGTTATCAACATACAGTACAAAATCCCGCCAATCAGGGTAATGTGTTCTTGAACATCCAGTTACATCATAGAGGTCAGTATACACATGGTTGCAACTTATATTTGGATTAAAATAAAGACTATGAAATCTACATTATGATTATGAACATCATAACGCGATTGGAAAACCTTTGGGTGAACCGTTATTCAGGAGTCCCCAGAGTCACTGGTTTGACACATACAGTGAAGCCGGTGGTGATAAAGCGTGCAACTGGTAGTAATGAGGGTATCACACAATCGGTGGGGGCTGCTTCCGCCCGCGATGAACACCACCCAGATTGAGAAGCGCCTGGTGGCAATCCCCGGACTGAGCTACGTGGCGGTCTCTACAACAGGTATCGACTCCAGGGCTACGGTACTTCTGTTTATGACCACTACTGCCTCACCTACCTGTACTGTCGGGCGGTCCTCGGTATACCACTCAGCGACTACGTGCAGCTCTTCGACCCGGTCGCTCCCACCATCAACGACGCACTGGTCCGCAGGCTCTTCTACTCCATCTTCGCTTAAGACTATTTTTGTGTAAATGCCTTTTGAGTCCTTGATTGTAATATGTTTGTGTGTATATTCTTATTGTGTTTCAATAAATGTTTTGTTTCTCATTAACTGTTGTTTTCACTTGTCTTTCTCTTTAGTATTTAAGAAAGAATATCGAATTTTTAACAATTTTGAAAGTTTTGTTTTTAAAACATGATAGTTTTACAAATTCGGTTTGCATTAGAAGAGTCTTTTGAAAGTAAATGTCAGGGAAATGCAAGGGGTAGTAACAACACAGATGTATGGTGTAAACTAAACTGTTTTGACTATATTTGCTTACGAATACTATTTACAAAATATTTACAAAGTTAACCTAGTTCTATTTACACTTAAATCTACACCGGGAACTCTTCGTTCATGTCCTCCTCCTCGTCCACCTCCATAGGCTCGCCTCGCTCCTCCTCCTCCTCGGGATTGCCTCGCCTTCTTGCTGTGGGCAGTGGTGGAATGTCCTTATGCCCCCAAGGTAAGGTGTTGATACCATCGGCCAAGATGTAGCGTTTATCATCGGCCTGGCTCAAGGATAGCTTTTCTACTTGTACGGTGAAGACACGGTGCAGGTACGACTGGAAACGGGTGTTGACGGTGGTTTTCAACACCCCGTCGAACAGACATTCCCTGTAGTCGTCGGGGGTTAGGACGTTTTTAACAACCCCCTTAGCGACTCCCTTGGCTCGCTTGATCGCCTTAGATCCGTTGTCTTCGTCCTCAACGTCCATGAAGTAGAGCTTTGAGCGCAGGCCGAGGTACTCGAACAAGGATCGGCCGTTACACTCGTCCTTGAACTTGCCAATCACCTTGGCGTTGTCGGGGCTGTAGCAGGGGTGGGACCTCGGGTAGGCGCTGGTATCGAAGTCGTCCAAGTGCTCCATCATCTCCCTGTAGATGTCCCGGGATAGGATGTCGAACACGAAGCTGTCAGTGTCCATGTAGTCTACTTTTAAGCGGTCACCGTAGCGGTCCTTCATCTTCCGCAGAAACTCGTACATGAGCCACTTGCTCAGCTCCAGGACAGACATGCCGACGTATATGGGCTTTTCCAGGACGATGTTGACCCTGGCGAGGTGCACGAGAGCTACGTCCTCCGTGTAATACGTGCGGTCCAGGAAATTGGACTTGGTCACGTACTTGGAGAACTTTTCCGGAGTGCAGACCAGCTTGACGTTCAGGCGCTTGCGGACGTTCTCGATGGTTTTGCCAAAGACCGCGTTATTCATTAACTTGAAAAAGTCTTGCTCGAACTTGGTCTTGGCCTTCTTCCGCAGCTCGGTGTTCATGAGGATGTAGGGCTCTAGCCACCGAGACTGGTGAAACGAGATCGCCCTGTGCACAGCCGCAAGCTCCAGTCCGTTGTTCAGCGCCTGCTGCAAGACCCTGTAATGGCAGACGTAATGCATCTTGTCGTCCAGGGTGGTCATCAGTTTGGGATATTTCCCTGTTGGCGGACGCTTGGTCTCGCAGCAGTAAGGGAGGTCCTTGTGCAGGTCGTGGAGGTGGGCGGGGTAGCGGAGGTCCACTTCGAGGATGTAACCCCGTTCCGCTTCGGCATCCAGCGCGCCAATGTCCAAGGAGTCGATCTCCTCACGGCTGAGCCACTGGAAGTCTCCAGTGGGCAGGTACTGGGACATGGCCCAGCCGTAGAGGTTGTTGGCATCCAGGTACAGGAGGTGGCGTGTCGGCTCGTCGGGGCGGTAGTCCGGGCACCGATCGTGGTTGGCCTTGGCGTAGCGGGTGACGGCCTGAGAGATGCCTCCTCGGATGCCTTGCTCCACGAAGAGGTACATGTCGAAATCCTGCAGCGTGTCCAGCTCCACGTCGCAGGTCTTCAACATGACGTCCCAAGCGTAGGATGGCAGGGTGTAGTAGTGGGCGGGGTCCAGTCCGTACTCGGCCAAAGAGGTGTCACGGAACTGCTCGAAGACGTCGGTGAGGAGAGCGATGTCGCAGCGCAGGTACGTGTCGGCGTAGTCCTTGAGGTGGTGACACTCGAAGGCTCGCCACACGTTGAGGGCGTGTTGGTAGTCCTCGTCCTTGACGTCCTCCAGGGTCATGGTGTTCCTAAACGCCTCCTTGGGCGGCAGCTCCCTGGTCCTGTACAGCGTTTCGTACGATGTGACAAAGTCATAGGGGAACACGCCCTTCCTGCGCACCAGGTCGAACAGCCGGTCGTCGGGGAACCGCTTCCTGGTCTCGCGCATCTTGTCGGTGGGCAGTCCCGCTGCCAGGCTGGCCAGGCTCATGGACAAGAACCTGTAGGTGTCGAGGAACCGCACCGCGAAACTGCTCTGTCGTGGGTTGTCCCCGAGCTGACCAAAGTGAAACCGCTTGGTGAAGGCGATGTAGCGCTCTTCGGTGTGCGCCAGCACGTCCACATCGCCGGGGTCGATGGCCAGCTCCCGCACTATGAAGTGGGCGTCGTAGTTGGACAGGTTGTGGAAGTAGCAGTTGAAGTGCCGCTGCTCCCGGTACCTGACGTTGCACGAGCGGTGGGCGGCTCCTCGGAACTCGTAGGGCGGGGCGTGGTTGTGGTCCCGCACCTAGACGTCCAGCTCAGTGAACTCCTTGCCGCAGAGATAGCAGCGGGTCGCTGCGAGATACTCGTCCATTTCCTGCCGGGTCAGAGAAGGGTGCAGAGCTCTCGTGCTGAACAGGAACTCCCACAGGCTCAGCACGTCCATCTTGAGCCTCTCCATGAAGACCTTGGACGCGTCAGCTCCGAAGTATACCCGCGGCTCAAACTCCTCCAGGCCGAGCGAATCCACGATCTGGTAGGCGAAGGCGTACGGGACGTGCATTTGCAGGGGCGTCGTGCCGGGCGGCGGCGCTTACACCGGGTCAACAGCGACAGGCTGCAGAGCACACTCGAAGTCCGCGTAGATGCTGAACCTCTCCCGCCTAGTGTACTCTGGATGGGTGAAGCGGATCTGCTGCTTCTTCGGCAAGTCCAGGCGAAGGGGAGCCTTGGCGTAGCAGTAACGCCTGTGCTCCTCCAGACGCTGAGCGCCCGTCAACCCTAGCTTGTTGGGTTGATTGTCGAAGTAAGCGAAGCACCGCTTACAGACGTAGATCCTATGCCCGTGGTCAGTGAGCTGGCGACGGACCAGTCGACTCAGATCCGTGATGTATGCGTAGTGGCTGTCCCCGTCGGTGGTCACGTACAGCAGGTCCCTGTGGTCTTCAAGCTCTCGCTTGCAGATCTTCAAGGGGTAGACCCTATCCATGAACTTGGGAGTTCCGTCAGGGCGTCTTCCCACCATCGCGCGCTCGGTCCCGTAGACGTTTACGCTGATGTTGTTCTTGCCCTCGAAGGTCTTGATGTCCTTGAGCGTCACGGGGAAACGCAAACCGGTCCAGTCGTAGCGAGCGATGATGTCCGGCGTGTACGCTGCAGGTCTCTCCGCGTGTCGCGCAACGAACTTGGCCAGGATAGCGTACATGAAGCACATGTCGTCGGCGTTTAGCACATTGACAACAGCGCGCGTGTCTGCAATAGCCCTTGGCAGCTGGAGATACGCTCTGCCTCCGAGCGGCGTGTACTCGTTCACGCGGATCTCCAGGTCCCGTATACGCAGGTATGTCCAGCCGCTGCCTACCAGTTCGCACTGCTCCTTCTTCTTCACGATCGTCTCGAACGTCCTGGAGAGGAAAGCCTCCAAGTCGGAGGCCTCGGTCAGTGGGACGTTCTTCGTGTTGAAGTAGCGCAGGCAGGTGGCCCCATGAATGTTGGAGAACTCACATTCCAGGACCATGTTCGCCTTGATGCTCGGATGTTGGGTCATGACGTTCTCCATCAGGTCCAGAACCTCGTCAAACAACAGGGTCAGCGCATCCTCAACGGTCAGCAAGGCGTCTAACGGCCGGGCCAGGCGGTAGGTGAGGAGGCGACTCCGGAAGACCCGATGCACGAGCTGGAACACGGGGCGGCCGCCACCCTCCATCTCGTCATCGATGGTCTGAGGCTCGGCGCTAGGTCCTGGGCGGGGCTGAGGCTCGGTGCTGGGCCCTGGCTGTGGCTCGGTGCTCGGTCCTGGTCGTGGCTCGGCGCTAGGCACTTGGTGCGGTCGGGGCTCGGTGCTGGCTCCTTGGCGCAACGACTGGTTGCTGTGAGGAAGAGGAGGAGAGGACAACCTAGGCAGTCGGTCTTGGGTCAGGTCCCTCACAACAGGGCAGTTGTGAGACTGGTGATGGTCGTGGTTGAAGCGGCGAGTAAACCCCTTTTCGCAGTACACGCAGCGGAACTCGGATGGTTCTTGAGCTAGGTTCCTCACAACAGGGCAGTTGTGAGACTCGTGCTGGTTGCGGTTGAAGCGACGGGTAAACCCGCGGTCGCAGTAGGCGCAACGGAACGTGGGAGGATGGACGGTCCGGACGTGTCGTCTCAGTTCCAGGTCTCGGTCGAAGCGTCCACCGCATCGCTCGCACTCCACGTGGCGATCGGGGCTCGAGGAGGAGGAGGAAGGAGCTGCTGCTGGCATCGCGGAGTGAGCCGCTTGCATGTGGCAGCGCACGTCCTCCAGGCTTGCGAAGATGGCCGGGCACAGTCGGCAGGGATGGTCCGCTCGTTGCGGTTGGGGCTCTGCCGCGGCGTGTGGCCCGTGAACCGTGGTGACGTGGCGGTGGAGGTTATCGCCTCTTGTGAAGCGCCTACCGCAGACGTGGCAGTCGTGACGTCTGGCGTTGTGGGCGGACTCCACGTGTCGCCTCAGGTTTCCGAGCAGGCTGAAGGCTCGGCCACAGACCTCGCACATGTGTTGGTTGTTCATCTGCAACAACGAATATGATAAGTCTCTTGCATTTACAAATTAGTCGCAACGAGAACACTTCATTGGTAACATAACACATACTTTATGCGTGGTAGACAAGAGTCAAGGCCATGGCAAATTTAATGTTAGTACACGGGTTTCCTCGTTTATTAAATTGGTTTTAGCAAAGAACAGATTATTCAACTTCTATTAACAAGCCAGACCTCTCTTTGCACATTCTGACTTCAAAGTTGCTGAACGATCATACCTTAAATGAGAATCTTACTATAAAGGGGAATGTAATAGTCTTCCACACTACAACTTCTAAGAGCTACATATACTTACGTTTAACAATCTCGGAATATGGTGCAGTAAAGGCTAGCACAGCACTGAAGTAGAACGTCTACACACACTGAGCTCCAAACACAAACTGAATGAAGGAAGCGATGACAATCACTTAAGTAACATAGCTACGTACCGTACAGTAGAAGGCGATGAACAATTCTCGAAATCGCAGCAATTATCGCTAATGAGTAAACGGCCTGAGGCGGTCCACACTACAACTTATAAGACTACATATACTTACGTTTAACAGATCTCGGAATATGGTGCGGTAAGGACTAGCACAGCACTGAAGTAGAACGTCTACACACACTGGGCTCCAAACACAAACTGAATGAAGGAAGCGATGACAATCACTGAAGTAACATAGCTACGTACCGTACAGTAGGTGGTGAAAGCAGTAAACAGTTCTCGGAACCGCTAATGAGTAAACAGCCTGGGGCAGTCACGTAGGCACGGGATGATGACGTCACCGCAGTCCACGACAGGGGTAGCGGAGTGGAGGAGGAGTGGAGGGATAGCGGAGTGGAGGAGGAGTGGACAGGCTGGGACAGTCACGTAGGCCCTAGCACGCGCCTTGACACGTGACGCCGCGGAGCCGCTCGCAGTTTGGCTTAGTCAAGCCGGCATACAACGTGTAACGAAGTCACATCGAGTTTGGTCGGCAAACAGCCGAGATCCCATGAGGAAAACGCGTTTAAAAATTAATAGCGGGCCCGTTTAACGGTGGATTCTCAATTTTCTTTAAGCGATGGTTTCCTTAGGCTGCCGCCTAACATGTGGTGAAGTTTCATCAAAATCGGTCGGTAAACAGCTGAGATCCCATAAGGAAAACGCGGTTATAAATTAATAGCGGGTCCGTTTAACGGTGGATTTTCAATTTTCTTTAAGCGATGGTTTACTTAGGCCGCCGCCTGACATGTGGTGAGGTTTCGTCAAAATCGGTTGGTAAACAGCTGAGATCCCATAAGGAAAACGCGGTTATAAATTAATAGCGGCCTTTTTTAATGGCGGATCTATGGGATTCTTACGTCATTCGCTTCCTCTGGGATAGGCCTACACTCTGGAAAAAGTCCCGTGGGAATCGATGGATAAATAGGCTAGTTATTAATTTTCGAAAGTTTTTTCCTCATGTTCAAGGTCATCACGAAGTGTCGCTGGCAACCGGGGGGGGGAGGGGGGGAGAGGGGGGAGGGGGGGTCCTCACTTACATGCTGATTTCGGTCGGGGGGGGTCTGAGCTTGGCTATGGGGAATGTCGGGGGGGTGGGGCTCCTCAGGCTCCTCACGCCAGGCGCCAGGTTTAAGTTAGGTTAATGGGTCACGTGACGGGGGGGGTCCGAGCTTGGCTATGGGGAATGTACGGGGGGGGCTCCTCAGGCTCCTCACGCCAGGCGCCAGGTTTAAGTTAGGTTAATGGGTCACGTGACGGGGGGGGGGAGGATTGATCCTCTGAGGATTACTGCCGTTGCTGCTGGTTTTGAATCGGCTATTGCCCCCTACTGATAAGGAAGCCATCCTGGTTTTTTGTGATTAGTAGTTATATGATAAAATAAATTAATTGAGATACCTACACTAACGCTGAAGAGAGTTAAAATTGAGAATAAAAATAAACTAATCTAATTCTATGTTTATTTAGAATTAAATTACGTTGTTTTAATAAATGTATTTTCCATTTTAACACGTAATAAAAAAATCAGTGACGTTCGATTTAAGGAGAAAACTTTAGCAGTTAGCACCTCCTCCAACATTCCTCATCAACTGTGAGTTATCTTGGATGTAACAGGATTGCAGTAGCGGGCGGTATTACTACATGAGTACAAAACAATGCCATCAAAGTAAATTCATTGTCAGTTTATGGCATAGTAATAAATCGGAAAGGAAAATTAGTAAAATAAGTTGAATATAGTAGTTTTAGCTTCCGCATTGATATATAAAATAATATAATTAGTTTGAGTAACTAATTTAATCAGTTGATTTCACCGAGTCCGTTTTCGTACTTGTAATGTTGCGGCACAAAAGGTAGGCACCTTCGCCGATAAGATCCCTCTATTTTGTTATAGATCAATTAAAAACGTATAGGGCCTATCATTTCAGAAAAACGATGCTTATTACAGTAAGGGTCTTAACGCCATACGTTCTGAATCTCCTCATTCAATAATATGAAAAGGTAAGTAAACAATAATTAGTTAAATTTGTCTTCTTATTATAAGCCGAATAAAATTTTTGTACCTCAATCTTCGAATGTTTTCTCGTTCTCGAGTCTTTCCAGAAAAACGATTTCTAAGAGTCTGTTGTCAAAGAATGCGCAATATCCACGTTCCACTGAGGATGTTTTGGTTCTAGACCAAGCATTTCTAAATCAAACACTTATAAAATCAAACACTGATTTACACATTCCAAACATGAGGAAAACATTTATTTTAATAATGAATGCCTGTTTTGACTTAAATTGAGCTCTTTAATTTCATCGTCAGTTTTAAATATGTGTTTGTAATCCAATTAGTATATGAAAATTGACGCTTCTATAAGCTTTGTCAATAACTATGCTTGGAAGCTAGATCCTAAGCTAGATACTGTAATTTTAATATATTGCAGTTACACAAATATATTGTATACATAAATCTGTTTTTAGCTAAATCGATTGATAAAACTGCAATTAAAGTTGATTAGAGAAGCATGGATCGGCACTGAGAGGTGTTCGATGGACCTAAGCCGTTTAATTGCCTTCGTTTGACAACAACTCCAACGGTAATCAAATTGTGAACTCAAATCGTGAGCAAACGTTTCGTATAACAGAGTCTATGGAAACTATCAAGTTGAAACTAAAATCAAATAAACGTTGTACTATGAAAATTCTCCTACTTGACTCCTACTTCAACCTTTATTGTGCTTGGCTGTTCTGAAAATGTTTACACCGTGTATTTGTTACAGTACAAACTTAAGTCTTCTCCGAGTATTGCATATATGACTGTGTTTAGTACGTAGTATAGTTATATTATATACTTCAATGGCATTTTGTTGAAACATTTTAAGGAGAATTAGGTTAAAAATTGATTGCAAAATAAATTTGAAGGACCTAAGTGTTATGGGTTATTTCTTGTTTTTATTGTATGTTCTTATTAATGTCCAAAAACCTGGACGTATTTCATAAATAATCATTGAAACAGTTCAACAGCATGGAGTTTTATTTCCTTGTTAACTATAAAATTGGTAATTTTTAATTTTACATTTCTTTATTTCGTATGCGGTTTTTGGTTAAAAGAAACCCAAATAAAAAGTAGCAAAAGTCCCGAATGGATTTGCAAAGCTATATTTGTTTTATGTAGTAACGATTTTTCTAACCCGTATCGATTACTGTTTAAAAGATCAATTCAAACAGTTTATATAATAACTATAAACCAAAACAATAGCTTTCATGGTCTGAGGTATTAGCAACTAAAAATAATTGTAAAATAAATTTTAAAAAGAATTAAGTTTATTCAAAAGATTTTGGATTTAGAATTACTATATTAGAGATATAATTAAAACCCCGTCTAACAACCCTTTAAAATATATTTACACTTATACTATACACAAGATGACACACAAGACACAACTATATACTTACTGTATACACAAGACGGTAGATATACATAAAAAGTGGTGAAAGACAATTGATTTCGACCAGTCACACCAAACATAACTTTTATGAATAGTAAGTAATATTTCCCAATGTATAATAAAAAATTATAGTTCCACATTTGTATTTCTCCTACAACCGTTGCGACTCATCATCTCGCCCTGTCTCGTAAGGACCCAGTTCACTAACCTTATTATTCATTATGTCTAATGAGGAAAGCAGGTGGAATTGAAAGGAGCGAATATTTCGTACGTCTTTTGTTGCAACTTACCTACTTTTTTTCTTAAAATCATCAATAATTGTATTATTTACAAACCTTAGTGTTTTAAGAGGCTCTTTCACCACTGTCTTGTAAAGGGTGATGTCATGGAAGGACCCATTAGAAGTGAATCATAAGCCATTATCTTTTTTATAAAAGTAACCAAACATTATAACTAACAATACCTCATTAATTTAATAACTTTAACAATATACTAAAAGCCCCATGAATTCTATGTTTTTATAACTTCGTTGTTTACAATAGAAAGGTTGTTACTTATATTATGAATTTCATGTCTGCATCGAGTATATCTTCCAAAGTATAAATATAAGTTCCAAAGAGTGTTTTCAATAATTGATAAAATGTTACGTACATAAAATAAGAGTTAAATATACCATATTTAACTATATTGTAGCTGCTAAGCTAGGTTCTAATTTTACGGAGAAAATATGTAATTAAATTTACATTCAGTATATTACGGTTGATTAAACTTATAATGCCACACACGTAACATCGCTCACTTTAAGAGTATTTTTAGAGTAATGTTAAGATAATTACTAGAACTTAACCACTAATATAACCTAGTTTAGAGCCTGGGAAAATGCATTTAACTACACTATTCAGTAATACTACACCATAATTTCCTCCTGATAATAACACTTATATAACCTTAAATTCAACAATTTCAACTCCTTTAACCATTGAATGCTTAGAGAATACTAGGAATACTAGGTAACTTAGGTATCCCTAATAGATAAGGTTATGTCAGGATGTGTTAGGACGTGTTTCCTTAATAAATAACAAAATATTTTGGCAGGTGATGGTCGTAAGTCTATCGATATGTGGTTTTTACTTTCTCCCTTTATACACAGTATATGGAGAAAGTATTGTTTTCGTCAAAATTTTCGAATTTAAGTTGTTAGTGGAAATATTCGTTTTGGTGCTCCCTGAACCCAAAAGTGGTTTTTACGTGATGCCTGTCTGTGTTTGTGTGTGTGTGTGTGTGGTGTGTATGTGTGTGTGTGTGTGTGTGTGTGTGTGTGTGAGTGTGTGTGTGTGTGTGTGTGTGTGTGTGTGTGTGTGTGTGTGTGTGTGTGTCTGTGTGTGTGTGTGTGTGTGTGTGTGTGTTTGTGTGGATGTGTACAGAGCTAGAGCCTAACCAATGGACCGATTTTTATGAAACTTGGTATGTAGGTACTAATCTTAAAGGCATGAATGTCATTTTACACATTTGAGCCAAATTTCATCGAAATCGGACGTTTATTACTCAAGTTACCGCATTCACGGACACACACACACACACACACATATATCCATGTATATATATTTATATATTTAATTATATACATATATAAATAAGTTTGAACGAACAGTGTTTTTGTCATCTGGAGACCTCAAAACAAAAAAATGTCATGGTCTCGGGCTTAAGTCTTACCATGAGACCTACGGTAATACCTTCTTCCCGATAGTGGAAATTTGCAAAAAAAAATCTTTCTTATTTACTGATCAATTTCATTAAAACTTGATAGGCAGGTCAAGTTAGCATTGGCCAAGAGAGGATGTTTGAAATATGTTGCCATTTAACCCTGGGGGGACAAGGGGGTATTTCCCCTCTCAAAACTACTGTGTGTAGCTATGGATTCTATAGTGCCTCCCAAAAAGGGATTTGGGTGGATATTTCTGAAAAAAAAACTTTTTCAGACAATTTCTGTACATTTACCTGTACTTCATATTCTATATTTAGTAATTAAAAAATAATTTTTTCATTAAAGTTTGGCTAAAAGGGAGAAAGTATGTGTCAGTTTCCTGATACCGTTTTCCGTTCACCTTGTGTTTGTTATTATTAAGGTTCACTTTGTGTTTGTTTTGCGATTTGTAATAGAACATAATCATACAATAAAATTAAATATTTTGATTATTTATTGTTTTGTGACCAACCAAACAAGAAAGGAAAATTTAGGAAAAAATGTCACGTAATGTATTTATAAATCACACTTAGATCATAACATTTTTTTAAATATTACGGTTATTTCTTATTATAAAACATAATTTGTATGTTATCCATGATAGCTAATAACTAAGCTCATTATTGCTCTGGTAGTTGGTTTTCAGCAACCCATTATTTTTAAGCTTCACTTCACAACAGCCGCTTCATTCCGAAGAGCTTCTCACTCTATTTTATCCGCAGTCATATCATGCTTTTAAATGAACTAAGAAGCACTTAGGCACTACTTCGATAAAACTGTTTTCTAGTACACTGAACTAAAGCCCAACCTTGCACTAGGAGAATTGTTACGTATTTAAATTACGGGATGTAATAAAAGACGTCTTACAACACTTAAGATATATTTAAACTTAAACTGATTCAAATACATACGGTAAACATATATAAAAAATGATATTACGCTATCGATTTCGACCAGTCACACCGGTCATCATCAGGCCTATGAGAGAACTGACAGAATCAAAATGGCGTCCCTGCTTGAATCCTATTGGTTACCGGAAGTCCCGGATACAGGTTCCTGAATGTGCCACCACAGAGGAGAGAGAGAGGGAGAGAGAAATTAGCGTAACGTAAAAGTCCTCCTTTATAATTATCCGCTTATGAGGGCCAATAATCTTGTGATATACGAGTAGTATAAAAGGTAAGGGTACCTGAATTACATTAGCCACGTGGGCTAAAAGCAGGCTCTGTCTATGGTAAAGCTGAACACATTTGGTCATGGGCTCCAAATTATCATGTCAAAGATAAGAGCTTATCATGTCAACTTTGGTTTAGTTCTCACTATGAGGTTTCCAGTTTGATTATTTATACTGTTAACTATTTAAGTATTCGTTAAATTAGTACGAACTTGCTACTACAAGACATAATAACTCGATTTTTATACACAACACTAAGCCAACACTTACAATTGAAACCCAACATATGTTTTAAAGGTATTTGAGTAACACAACTACAACTTTGCAACATGTTTTAGAGTCTAAAAGACTACTTTATAAGTCAGTTATTGACATTGTACCTTCAAGAGGGACAGTCCACAAGGAGTCAGAAGAAAATCTTAAATGTAAGCATAGGTCTAGATGTACATGATTTTGATGGCCTAGTCTATCTCAGTTGAAAGTAGGGGGCATTAGATGGTTCAAAACCAGCAAAGGCGCGGTGTGGACGCGTGGACGCGAGGACCCCCCCCCCCCCCGGGTGCCCCCCCCCCGTGCCCCCCCCCCCCGGGTGCCCCCCCCCCGGGTGCCCCCCCCCCCGGTGCCCCCCCCCCCCCTGTGGCCCCCCCCCCCCCCCGGCCGCCAGCAGCACTTTTCGTGATGACCTTGAACATGAGGAAAAAACTTTCGAAAATTAATAATTAGCCTATTTATCCACCGATTCCCACGGGACTTTTTCCAGAGTGTAGGCCTATCCCCAGGGAAGCGAATGACGTAAGAACCCCATAGATCCACCATTAAACAAGGCCGCTATTAATTTAAAACCGCGTTTTCCTTATGGGATCTCAGCTGTTTACCGACCGATTTTGACGAAACCTCACCACATGTCGGGCCGTGACCTAAGAAAACCATCGTTTAAAGAAAATTGAAAATCCACTGTTAAACGGGCCCGCTATTAATTTTCAAACGCGTTTTCCTCATGGGATCTCGGCTGCTTGCCGACCGAATTTGATGTGACTTCGTTACACGTTGTATGTCGGCTTGAATAAACCAAACTGCGAGTGGCTCCGTGGAGTCACGTGTCGAGGCGCGTGCTAGGGCCTACGTGACTGTCCCAGCCTGTTTACTCATTAGCGGCCTTCAAGACCCCTCCGTTCTAGAAGGTTCCGGCAAGTGCGTCGCATGAGGCCTCCTCCTGACTGGAGTGTTATGTATGAGCATGTCACGTGTCGAAGCGCGTGCCAGGGCCTACGTGACTCTCCCAGCCTGATACTCATTAGCGGTTCCGAGAATTGTTTACTACTTTCACCGCTTACTGTACGGTACGTAGCTATGTTACTTCAGTGATTGTCATTGCTTCCTTCATTCAGTTTGTGTTTGGAGCTCAGTGTATGTAGATGTTCTACTTCAGTGCTGTGCTAGTCTTTACTGAACCATATTCCGAGATTTTTTAAACGTAAGTATATGTAGCTCTTATAAGTTGTAGTGTGGAAGACTATTACATTTCCCTTTATAATAAGATTCTCATTTAAGGTATGATCGTTCAGCAATTTTGAAGTCATAATGTGTAAAGAGAGGTCTGGCCTATTAATAGAAGATGAATAATTCGCATTATGTTTTAAGGAAAACGATTCGTTAAATGTTTGAGCGAAATAATTATCTAACATTAATATTTAAACTTTTACATATCCCAGTACACTGAGCCTTGTCGTTGTTTCTTTTCAGATGGAGACGAGTGGATTTGTAATGACCTTAGAACAGTTATGTTTTATAACGATTAAAATTAATGAGTCAAACTTTAAAAATTTAAAAATAGATTCATTTCCACTCTTCTAAAATTTTTTGAGGGAAATAAAATTAGGTATTTGCTTTCCAAGCCTTTGTGGTGGGTGGAGAGTATAGATACCCGATGTTGCAGATGGCTGTTCCTCGTATGTGTGAGGTCTGCGGTCGCGTCTTCGCTGGAAACCTGGCTCGTCACATGGCAGCTGCTCACAGGGACCGCCATTTCGACTGCAACGTCTGCGGGAGACGCTTCGGGCGAAGCGACAGCCTGCGACGCCACCTCACAGCAGTTCATCCTCCCACTCCTCACGACCAAGCGCCAGGTACGGTTTTTACATTAAACAAGAAACCGTCAGTACTAATGACTTGTTTTCGAGAGAGAGTAAACGGCTTTAGCTGAGTAAACAGATTCAAGTAGTAAACAAGGGGCTGCCAGCCTCTGTGCCTCACTCTTGTATTACTGGACCCGGGTAAACTGGCGCTCGAGATGAGGAAGAGGTCGTCAGGCCTCTATGCAATTCCTCACCCTTGTATTACTGGGCTCAAACTGGCGATTGAGATGAGGAAGAGGTTGCCAGTTCTCACCCTCGTGTTTATCGGGGTCACTAATAGGACTTGTCTTCCTGTTCGCAGGCCATCCGTGCCCGTTGTGCTCCGTCGCCCTGGCGGGTCCCGAGGATCTTCGCCACCATATGGAAGCGGTCCACGGTGCGAGCCCGTCAGCTTCGACCTCCTCCTCCTCCGCAACACCACCCTTCAGAGACCCACGGCCCGAGTGCGACGCGTGCGGGCGGCGATTCGCCCGCGAGGACCTGCTCCGGCGCCACGTGCAGCTGGTGCACGTCAACGAGGCCCGTTGCACCGAGTGCGGCACCCTTTTCCGCAGGGCCGCGTACCTCCAGCGGCACATGGCGAGCGCCCACCGCGGTATGAGGTTCACGTGCGCCTACTGTGACCGAGGCTTCACCCGGCGCTACAACCGGGACCACCACGAGGCCCACAACTGCCCCATCGTGAGGAACCTCGTTGTGGACGAGATGCCGCGCCTGCCCACTCTGTCACCCGAGCCCCGACCTAGCTCCGAGCCTCAGCCCGGACCCAGCCGCGAGCCCCAGCCCGGTCCCAGCACGGCACCCGACGGGATGGTGGGTGGTGGCGGACTACCCACGTTCCGCCCCATCCAACGGGCGTTCCGCGGACGCCTCCTGACCTTCGGCCTGTCCCGGCCCATGGAGGACTTCTTGACCGTGGAGGACGCGCTGGTGCTGCTGTTCGACAGCGTCCTGGAACTGTTGACCGACGTCAGGACCCGACACCCGAACATCAAGGTCAACATGTTCCTAGAGTGCGAATTCGCCAACGTTCACGGAGCCACCTGTCTGCGGGCCTTCAAGACGAAGAACGTGCCTCTCACCGCCGCGTCCAACTTGGAGGACTTCCTATCGGCTTCCTTCCACAAGCTGGAGGAAGAGAAGGAGCAGTGCCTGCTAGTGGGCAGCGGGTGGAGCTATCTCCGGATACGCGACCTGGAGATCCGCGTCAACCTCTACACCCCGTTGGGAGAACGCGGAGCCAGGTTCGTCCAGCTTCCCAGGACCATCTGCGAGACGCGTGCCGTTATCAACGTGCAAAACGTCGATGACATGTGCTTCGCGTACGCCATCCTGGCCAAGTTCGTCGCGCAACACCCGGAGAGGCCAACATCGTACACACCGGACGTCATGGCACGCTACGACTGGGTCGGCCTACGCTTCCCCGTAGCCGTGAAGGACATTAAGGTCTTCGAGAGGAGGAACCCCATCAGCGTTAATGTGTACGGGATCGAGCACGCCATGGTGGGGAGACGCCCCGACGGATCGCCAAAGTTCCAGGACCGCGTGTTCCCGCTGAAGATCTGCAAGCGGGAGTTGGAGGATCACCGGGACTTGCTGTACGTGACCACCGGCGGGGACAGTCACTACGCCTACATCACAAACATGAGTAGGCTAGTGCGAGCCCAGCTGACGTCCCACGTCAACGCCATCCACGTGTGTAAGCGATGCTTCGCTTACTTCGACAACCAGCCCAACAAGCTGCAACTGTCCGGTGTCGAGCGTCTGGAGGAGCACATGCGATACTGCACCGCCAAGGCTCCCCTCCGCTTGGACTTACCGAAGAAGCAGCAGATCCGCTTCGCCCACCCCGAGTACACTCGGCGCGAGCGCTTTTGCGTTTATGCCGACTTTGAGTGTGCTCTGCAGCCCGTCGCCGCTGACCCTGCGGAAGCGCCGCCCGGCACGAGGCCTCTGCAACTGCACGTCCCGTACGCCTTTGCCTACCAGATCGTGGACTCGCTCGGCCTGGAGGAGTTCGAGCCCCGCGTCTACTTCGGGGCAGACGCGTCCAAGGTCTTCATGGAGAGGCTCAAGATGGACGTGCTGGCGCTGTGGGAGTTCCTATTCAGCATGAGAGCTCTGCACCCTTCTCTGACCCGGCAGGAGATGAACGAGTACCTGGCAGCGACTCACTGCTACCTCTGCGGGAAGGAGTTCACGGACCAGGACGTCAAGGTGCGGGACCACAATCACGCCCCGCCCTACGAGTTCCGAGGAGCCGCCCACCGCTCGTGCAACCTCAGGTACCGGGAGCAGCGACACATTAACTGCTACTTCCACAACCTGTCCAACTACGACGCCCACTTCGTAGTGCGCGAGCTGGCCATCGACCCCGGCGACGTGGACGTGTTGGCCCACACGGAGGAGCGGTACATCGCTTTTACCAAGCGATTCCACTTTGGTCAGCCCGGGGACAACCAACGTCAGAGCAGTTTCGCGGTGCGCTTCCTGGACACCTACAGGTTTCTGTCCATGAGCCTGGCCAACCTGGCGGCGGGACTTCCCACGGACAGGATGCGCGAGACGAGGAAGCGCTTCCCCGACGACCGGCTGTTCGACCTGGTGCGCAGGAAGGGCGTGTTCCCCTACGACTTCGTTACGTCCTACGATACGCTGTACAGGACCAGGGAGTTGCCGCCCAAGGAGGCGTTCAGGAACTCCATGACCCTGGAGGACATCAAGGACGAGGAGTACGAGCACGCCCTCAACGTGTGGCGAGCCTTCGAGTGTCACAACCTCAAGGACTATGCGGACAAGTACCTGCGATGCGACATCGCCCTGCTCACCGATGTCTTTGAGCAGTTCCGCGACACCTCGCTGGCAGAGTACGGGCTGGACCCCGCCCACTACTACACCCTGCCGTCCTACGCGTGGGACGTGATGCTCAAGACCTGCGGTGTGGAGCTGGACACGCTGCAGGACTTTGACATGTACCTGTTTGTGGAGCAGGGGATCCGAGGAGGCATCTCACAGGCCATCACCCGCTACGCCAAGGCCAACCACGACAGGTGCCCGGACTACCGCCCGGACGAGCCCACGCGCTTCCTCCTGTACCTGGACGCCAACAACCTCTACGGCTGGGCCATGTCCCAGCGCCTGCCGACCGGAGACTTCGAGTGGCTCAGCCGAGAGGAAATCCAGGCGTTGGACGTCGCGGCGCTGGACGCGGAGGCCGATCGAGGCTACATCTTGGAGGTGGACCTCCACTACCCCGCGCGCCTACACGACCTGCACAAGGACCTTCCCTACTGCTGCGAGACGAAGCGTCCGCCAACAGGGAAGTTCCCCAAACTGTTGACGACCCTGGACGACAAGACGCACTACATCTGTCACTACAGGGTCTTGCAGCAGGCGCTGCAAAACGGATTGGAGCTGGTCGCGGTGCATCGGGCGATCTCGTTTCGCCAGTCGCGGTGGTTGGAACCGTACATCCTGATGAACACGGAGCTGCGGAAGAGGGCCAGGACGAAGTTCGAACAGGACTTCTTCAAGCTCATGAACAACGCGGTCTTCGGCAAGACCATCGAGAATGTACGGAAGCGCCTCAACGTGAAGCTGGTGTGCACCCCGGAGAAGTTTTCCAAGTACGTCGCCAGATCCAACTTCCTGGACCGGACGTACTACACGGAGGACGTGGCCCTGGTGCATCTGTCCAAGGTCAACATCGTGTTGGACAAGCCCGTCTACGTAGGCATGACAGTCCTGGAGCTGAGCAAGTGGCTCATGTACGAGTTCCTGCGCAAGATGAAGGAGCGCTACGGTGACCGCCTCACCGTGGACTACATGGACACGGACAGCTACGTCTTTGACATCGTGTCCCAGGACGTCTACGCAGAGATGAAGGAACACCTGGACGACTTCGACACCAGCGGCTATCCGAGGTCCCACCCCTGCTACAGCCCCGTCAACGCCAAGGTCATCGGAAAGTTTAAGGACGAGTGCAACGGCCTGTCCTTATTCGAGTACCTCGGCCTGCGGTCCAAATTATACTTTATGGACATCGAGGACGCGGCGACAGGCGGCAGCAAGGCTCTCAAGCGAGCCAAGGGGGTGGCGAAGGGCGTTGTCAAGAACGTCCTCACCCCCGACGACTACAGAGAGTGCCTGTTTGACGGGGTCCAAAAGCGCACCACCAACGTCCGCTTCCAGTCTCACTTGCACCGGGTCTACACCGTGGAAGTGGACAAGCTGAGCCTCAGCCCGACTGACGACAAGCGGTGTGTCCTCCCCGACGGCATCCACACTCTGCCGTGGGGACACAAGGACGTCCCGCCACTACCGCCAGCCAGGAGAGGAGGAGATCGACCTCAGCGGATGGAGGTGGACGGTGAGGAGGAGGAGGAGCGCCAGGACGAAGACGAGGAAGAGGAATTCCCTGTTTAGTTTTAAATATTAATTTTAAGAAAAACTTGTAAATAGTATTTGTAAGAAAATATAATAGCTTTATGTACAGCACGAACCTGAGTTGTTTATTTCCTCCCCTTTGCTCACTCAAAAGCCGTTAGGCTTAAAGTGTGTGAGAAAGGCGTTATGGGCCGTTTGGCCCGAGCCGTGCAGCTTAAAAAGCCCCCGCCAACCGGGAGCGATTGGCGGCGCGTGTCGGGGGACGGCCCTGAAGGAGTTGCCCAGGAAGGAGTTGCTAAGTGGTTTGCTGACGCTCGAGGTTGCACCCTCGAATTGCTCAGCGGTTTGCTGATGTCCGAGGGGTCTCGTGACGCGCCCTCTTTGGCGACCTTCACTGCCGCTTGGCGGGGGCTCAGCCAGTGACACGCGCCGCTGGTATATAAACCTGAGGTCCAGCCCCGCTGCCTCAGTTTTGCTAATTTTTATAAATTTAGTAAGGAGAAAGGAGAAATGAAAACACAAGCTTTATCATTATGAGGCATGTATTGTACAGTAATAAGGTTACATACACATACTACAAAAACCTTACAAATTAGTTTTAAGCGAATATGGAGTGGAAGAGTCTGCGGACGAGAGCGTCGTTGGCGGCGGGAGCGGCAGGGTCGAAGAGCTGGACGTAGTCGCTGAGTGACGTGCGGAGAACAGCCCGGCAGTACAGGTAAGTGAGGCAGTAGTAGCCGCAAACAGAAGTATCGTAGCCCTGGAGCCGATACCTGTTGTAGACGTAGTGGCGGTGATGAGGATTGCGCCTCAGGAACATTTGAAAGTCGGCCTGGTATGGCGGCCTTCCGTAGCTGTCCAGGTACTCGAGTCTGTCCTCTTCCGAGCAGTAAAACGCCACCCAGTGTTCGCCTCCCTCGGTGTGTGCTACCGTGTTGGACACGATGGCGGTGAGAGGCTTGACCGGCACGTCCGGTAGTTGGTCAGAGGCGTAGACCGCAACGTTCCTCAGTCCGGGGATCTTCGCCAGGCATTCTCTGATCTGGACGGTATTCATCGTGGGCGGAAGCAGCACAGGCAGCTCGAGGTGGACGGGTCCAGTGTGTCGTTAGCCACGAGCCAGTCCCGCAATACTATGCAGTTATGAAGGGCGCAACGGTTGTGGGAGCTCTTATGGTGGCGACAGCGCAGGGTCCGGTAGGTGGGCGGACCGTTGAGCGACCCGCAGCCCAGATCCTCCATGTCCTGAGCGGTGGTGGCGGCGGGCTCGGTTATGAGGTGGCGTTGTACAAAGTCCCTCTTCTGCGATCCTTTGACGTAGACCAGGGGGCGGTGGATGAGGCAGGAGCGCAGCTTGTCCAGCAGGGCGACGTACGCGATGTCCCCCTGGTTCCACTCCAAGCCGTGGCAGTGGCGAGTGACCCAGACGCTCTCGCGCTGTTTCTCGGAAGTCAGGAGGTCCTTACTGAAGGGCGGGCGGGCGATGTGATGTAGGAGCAGCGTGCCGGTAGTCACGTCCACCACGCAAACCTCTTTCAGTAGAAAGTCATTATCACTGTCTTTAAAACACTGCATATCCATCACCACGCTTCCGTGATGACAGCGCGCTGGCGGCGGCTCGATGTAGATCGGTGGCGGCACGTCCATCCCGTACGGCTGACTGAACTCGACTGAGCGCTGGCGGGAGCGCGCCTAGCGGGTTAACCTTGGGTGCGCGCGCCGCCATCACCTAACGGTCCGCGGTGACCTTGAGCGCGCGACAACTCGTTTACCCGCCAAAACCTAACGGTGCGCGCGCGCGGTGACCTTGAGCGCGCGGCAACTCGTTTACCCGCCAAAGTCGACTGTGACGTTGCGATGACGGTCCACCTCCACGACGTTGTCCAACTCGGCGTACACTATGCAGTTGAACGCCTCCGCCAAGGCTTCGGAGAACCCAATCTCTATGCGCAGGTTACCGTTGCGCACCAGGTTCCAGTGGCTGGATTGAGAGGCCGCCATATCGGGTGTCAGATCAAACGCCATCAGGCAGTATCCGTAGGGGTACTCGTTGCGACTGACTTCGTTACCGCAGTCTGAGAAATTGATGCCGGTGCCGGTGTACAGCGTGTGGTAGGCGAGCACGCACAACTCCTTACCGAACGTATAATCCGGTTGAAGCGGCTTACATGGCACTTGCTCACCGTCTATGTACAGCGCGAAGAAGTTCACGTGGCTGTGGGTGAAGTTGAACGGGTTCTTCTTGTAGTCCCCGTTGAACGCTTGATTGCTGACCAGGCCAACTATAACGCGTTTCGGCAGTTGTCCCAGAAACACACTGTCCAGAGTCTTGCTGCTGATACCGGAGGGTAGCGTGAAGGATTTGACTTCCACGCGCGTAATGGGATATTTGGCTGTACCCGACTCCAGCGTCCTGCTGTGAGCCAACAGCACGCTCGGGTTGATCTTACAGCGGCGCATGAACAGGTTGACTTCGGCGATGTCCACTTTGTAGTCTGTCACGGTTTTAGACATGATGGAGAATGAGTTCTTTGACCTGATCAGGCGAAAGCGCATCTCCACGCCGTTTAACATGAACTTCTCCTGATTGCACAGGTCGACGTGCAGATGTCCGACCATGTCCGCGTACCGGCTGGCCTTGACAAACTCCCTCCGGTTCTTGAGCCCGGCATTATCCTCCTCAGTATTGTCCATGTACCCGGCATAGTCCTCGTAGAACAACTCCGCGGTGAGGTGCGATGTCTTGGCATCACCGCCATAGGACAACAGGTTCTCCAGGTAGGCGCGATAGGCGTACGTGTTGTTCTGAGGAGACACCAGTTTGTTGTTCAGGTACAGGTCCACTTGACTGAACAGCGAGTGCAGCCAGTTGTTAATCGGACCCACCTCTTTTATCGCTTGATCACCCATTACAGCGCCTCCGCTAGCCGTTCTAATGGTAGCCTTCACATGCAGTAGCGTCTGTGACAGATCCGTGTACTCGTCCCCGTGGCCCGGAACTATGAACTCCACGGGCGAGTCGTCTGTCAGGGAGGAGATGGGCTTGTACTGCACCCATTTACCGCTCTCTATACTGGTCTGCGTGGGCGGTAGCGAGAACAGGTCCAACTCGGTCTTGACACACTCGCACGACTTCTGATGTAGAAACGCCATTATCCAAAAATGTCCTTCACGGTACTCTCGCTCTTCTTGCTTCTCCTCTTCTTAGCGACACGTTTTGCGGGCTTCCTCTTGGGGGCAGCGCTCTTCTTCCTCGCTCCGAGGAGTTTCGCCAGAGACTGAGGAGTAACCTGCTGTACACGCCTCTTCTTATAGGCGCCACCACCGCTCAGCACGCGATCCAGTTTTTCATCGGCCTTACGTTTCAGCGACCCGGTAAACTGTCTGAGTCGGGCGTTGGCTGCGACTCGGGGGTCGGCTGTGCCCGCTGCCACGTCGCCCAAGAAGCCCACACCGGACCTCAGCGCCTCCTTGCCCAGCGCCGATGCGCCGGATCTGATCAACGGGACCACTGTACGCATCAGCCCGCCTAGGAAACTGCCTATGCCGTGTCCGCGTTGGAAAGCGGCTCCTCTGAATACGGAGGATACGCCATGGCCCGCCTGCTGGTGGCGGTAATACGCCAGATAGGGATCGCTCGGATTCATTGCCGCTGCCTCTCTTTCCTGAAATGAAGCTTCATGCACGTAGTCCCGAAGTGGAATGGCAAGTGTCGCCCTTGGTTATCCCTTAAATCGATTTCCACGCTCTCGAATGAGGTTTTAATCACCGGCACGTAGTGCGGGTCTATTATATACACTGTCGTGTTGGCACCGTACGTGTAATTCCTGATGTCGATGTTGAGGATCTTCAGTAGTGGCGCCACAGCGTCGCCCACCAGTTGGGGTTCCACCAGGTCGCAATACACGTACATGTGTGATGGCAGACCGGCGAAGAGGTTAGCCGGCCTCACGGACCTGTGACGCTTGACGATATCCGTATCCACCTCGTAGCCAAACTGTAGCGCCAAACTGGGGCTCAGTTTGAGGCTCTGAACGGCTGAAGACGTCGACATCAATTCCACCCTGGAGGACCTCTCGTCATACGAGAAGGCGCACAGGTTACTCTTCATTTGAGGGTGGTTGTTGATTGCGTCTACGAGTTCCTCGGTACTACTGTAATTGCCCGGCTCCACTTTGATTAACAACTTGTCCACCACGGCCAACCCGCCTTTCGAGTCCCTCATTCCCAGCACTAGTTTGATGTAGGTTCCCTCACCGACGGTCAGAAAAGAGAAGGGGTAGTGCGCCTCCGCCAGAGCGACCTCCCACTCGCCGTCTGACAGATCAACGGTCGAGGGTAGATGGGTCGTGTAGTTTGTCACCATGTTGTTGGGATAGTAATTCATTGAACTGTTACTGGGCAACGTCAGGTAAAACTGGTCGTGCCTCGTCATCGCAGCTGTTGCACGTCCGCTGCGGGTACCCACGAATTGAAGTCCTCTCCGTAACCGGCCCACTTGACTAGGTAGCACTTACTGGAGCCTCGCCCTTTAGTGTCCAGTATTTTATCTATTTGATACAGGCGATCCGGGGCGATCATCACCTTTTGCATCTCGTGCTCGTAGAAGCGCCCTTCCAGCGGCGTCCCGTTCAGGTCGCGCAACACGTACAATGGTAGAGGATGCGACCCGTATACGTGGTCCACCACGAACAGCTCCTTACTCCAGTTGGTCTCGTAACCTTTGGCGAACGTGCCCTTCTCCTTGGCTATGCGCACCGTGTCGCCCGGCTCGAACCTGGGCTTGTGTCGCCGGATCGCCTTTCCATACATGTGACGCCACACCTTGTACACCGTTTGACCATCGCCGCTGTCCGCGTCCACGGGTCGTAGGCCACCCAGGCTCTTGTGCGGGCTGCGGTTGTAGGCGTCCACAAGCCTGTCCAACACGTTCACGTAGCGATACGTGTTCTTGTAGGTCAGGTAGCGCCACATGCGGGTCTTAAGCGTGCGGTTGACTCGCTCCACCACCGCCGCCTTCACGTCGGGGTTCTGCGTGGTGAAGTAGTTTACACCGTGACTCTTGAACACTCGCTTGGTCGCGGCCCCGGTGAACTCCGTCCCCTTGTCGGTCTGTAGGCAGCGAGGAGTCGCCTCAGCGAATATCCTCTCGAACGCAGCAGCCACCTCAGGCCCGCTTTTCCTCTTCAGCGGTACCGCGAACAGCCGCTTACTGAATACGTCTATCACAGTCAGCAGGTAGTTGACTCCGTCGTTGTACCGGCTCAGGCCGCGCATGTCGTTCAGGTCCGCCTGCCACAGCTCCCGGGGCCCGAACACGGCGTAGCGGTTGCGGGGAAACCGCTTGCGCGCAGGCTTGTGCAGCGTGTAGGTGTCCTGGGCGCGCAGCCAGTCGGCTACCCGACGTTTCGGTAGGCGCGCGGCTCTGGCCAGGGCGGCCACCCCGCCGAGGGAACCGGGCTGGCTCGGGTCGTAGTACAACTTCTCCATTACGGTGTGAACGGCTCCCAGTTGTCCAATGACGATTCCCGGTCGGGTTCCTCGGTTATTATCCTTCTCCTGGCCGCTGGGGGCCGCGGTCTCAAGCGGTCCAGTATCGGCGTCAACCTCGGTGAGAGGGGTGTCGACGAGGCTGTCGTCGTGTCTCCCCAGGGGCTCGATGCCGAGTCCAGTCCCACGCCTAGGTAACGCAACGCCGTGGGATTGCTCACGTATTCTTTGGGCACGTTCATGTCCTTCAAGGCGGCCATCACTTGATGCCAGCCAGTAGGCAATCGGTCCGCCCTTCGCGCTCTCACTATGCTGTGCGCGATGTCCACTATATTGGAATCGGGGATCTTCACCTTGTCCACGTACACCGCCCCACTGGCGTCCCAGGAGATGGGGCTGCCTTGACGGGTCATGAATCGCAACAAGTTGCGCGCCACCGACCTGTAGATTTTTGAGAACGATTCCACAATGTCCTCCTCCGCCGAGGCGCTAGACTCGCGCTTCATCTGACTCGGACCTCCCGCCACTTCCTCCTCCCTCTCCTCACCCTCGATGATTGACAGACCTATGGGTTGACGTTTAGCCGCGGAAAAGTGCAGGAACCGCTGTAACACCTGCTGATATTGTTTCCATTTCTCCGTATCGTCCAGCCGCTTGTCGCTCAATATGCGATGCATCTCAGCGTCCAGGCTGGCTGG
Organism: Allygus modestus; assembly: GCA_963675035.1. NCBI lineage: Eukaryota > Metazoa > Arthropoda > Insecta > Hemiptera > Cicadellidae > Allygus > Allygus modestus. The sequence continues at coordinate 139,518,290 of OY776114.1, read as the reverse complement.
CTTATTGGCGCTACCTGCTCCTCCTCTTGGCTCCGGCCCTGGTCCCGGTCCTTCTCGCAATCTCTCGATGAGCTCCTGCGGTACAACCACCATTTTCCTAGCGTACTCCATGTCCGATTAGCTTCTGCGCTAGAACGGGCAGAACAGCGTTCAACAGCAGAGGTAGGAGAATCCCTCCACCCCGTTGGACGAGGTAGTGTCGCTTCTTGGTCCAACCCTCGCCGCGTTTCACCAGCCGTCTGAGCGCCTGTTTGTGTTTGCTCAATTTGCGTTTGAGGCAGGGAGAAAGCGGTACGTTTCCGCGTAGCACGTTATACGCGCACTCGCACAACGACTTGATGCGACTCTTGTCGCACGCTTTTAACAGGGCCTTGCGTTCTTTGGGCGTAGCGTGTATTAGGGCCCTCAGCAGCGCCGCGTCCTTCTTCACGCGGTGTGACATGATGACTGACGCTGGCGCGCGCTCGGCCTATTTATCACTTCTTCTTGGGCAGGTACACGTAGTTCACCGGATCGTCTGGGAAAATGGTTGAACGTACGCGCATCTCTTCTGGCGTGGACTGTTTCAAGTCTATGAGCAGGTAGGCGTGCGGATCACGCGTGGCGTCCGCGTAAGCCTCCTCCATGAATTTGGGGTTTTCCGGGTATACTTGACGGGCCAGGTGTTTGATCTGAGCGCGGTCCCTGGGATTCTTGAAGCACACTATGTAGTGAGCGTTCAGCGATATGTCGCGCTGGCCCCTGCCCTGGTGAAACAGGTTTTGCGTGATGAAGAACACGCTCATGTTGCGGTGGTGCGAGCCCTTGGTGAACAGGTCCGCCACGCCGGAGCCGGCCTCGCGCATCATGTCATCGACGATGACCAGGGCGGGCTCGCTACCGTCATAGTCGTCCAGGTCCGGCAAGCCGGCTACGTAGCGCACGGCAGAGTCCGCACGGCTCTTGCCGCCACCGCTGCCATAGTGCCAAGTGATGCGGGCGAACCGCGTATCGCACATGCGGTCGGCGTGCTCTATGAAGCGAGCCACGAAGTGCGACTTGCCGCTGCCCGAAGGCCCGGCCACGATGGCGGTGAACGGGTGTTTCCACCTCAAGTCCATGGCGTCTACTGACCGCCGTGCACCGCCACCTCGGCTCTTGTAACTAAAGGTTCTTTTCTTGCTCTTTTTTATTTGATTTTATTTTTTCAATTTTGGAAGGAAATAAGGGAATAGGAAATACCGTTTATTTTATACAAATTCCAGGAAAGGAGATTTGCTGCCAGGAGGGCCGCTCCTCTTTACAAGGAGGCTCGTCCTCGGCCCCACGCCAACGTTGTACTGGGAGATGGCGTTGTCGCCCAGGACCGTGAGGAACCGTCGAGGCATGTAGATCCGGATCGGGTCGTCGCCGACGAGACCCTCCAAGGTAGCCATCACCGCCTCGCCGTACGGTGTATCCACCCGCTCGAATGAGCGGATCGGGTACACCGCGTTGTCCCGCAGATCCGCGATACGAGTGTAACCCGCGGCCTTGCAGCTATTGAGGGCTGTCCTGAGGTCCATCTTCTGGTCCGTGTTGAGCATGGCGCAGCGGCTGGATGCAGAATGACCGGCTCTCGCCACCGAGTCGCCTTTTATTGGCGGTGTCTACGTGTCGACTCACGCGTATCAACAACATGATGACATAGTTACTCGCTCAATTCCAGGAAGGGTGATGTAATGGAAAGCTTTACTGCGTAAACAAGTGGATTGTTCTAGAAGCGTCTCGGTTATCAACTGCTTAGTGGAAGTTTCCACGCTCAATTCCAGGAAGGCTGACGTAATGGAAAGCTTTACTGCGTAAACAAGTGGATTGTTCTAGAAGCATCTCGGTTATTAACTGCTTAGTGGAATTTTCCACGCTCTCTCGTTTACTGGGTAGCGCGCTTGGAGTGCGCACTCCTCTTGGTTTTCCCTGAGATGATGCAATCGGTCTTTCGCCAAGTGGGTAGAGGAGTAGCGGTCCTAGTGATCCCGTCGTATCTTGACTCTCCCGTCTCGCTATTTGCCAGCCATAGGTTTTGCAATCTGGATATCAGGTCCTCTAGACATATGCAGATTTCATCGTTTCGCTCCTCGTCCAAGTACAAGCCGCAGCTGAACGTCAGGAGGAGGCCTCATGCGACGCACTTGCCGGAACCTTCTAGAACGGAGGGGTCTTGAAGGCCGCTAATGAGTAAACAGGCTGGGACAGTCACGTAGGCCCTAGCACGCGCCTCGACACGTGACTCCACGGAGCCACTCGCAGTTTGGTTTATTCAAGCCGACATACAACGTGTAACGAAGTCACATCAAATTCGGTCGGCAAGCAGCCGAGATCCCATGAGGAAAACGCGTTTGAAAATTAATAGCGGGCCCGTTTAACAGTGGATTTTCAATTTTCTTTAAGCGATGGTTTTCTTAGGTCACGGCCCGACATGTGGTGAGGTTTCGTCAAAATCGGTCGGTAAACAGCTGAGATCCCATAAGGAAAACGCGGTTTTAAATTAATAGCGGCCTTGTTTAATGGTGGATCTATGGGGTTCTTACGTCATTCGCTTCCCTGGGGATAGGCCTACACTCTGGAAAAAGTCCCGTGGGAATCGGTGGATAAATAGGCTAATTATTAATTTTCGAAAGTTTTTTCCTCATGTTCAAGGTCATCACGAAAAGTGCTGCTGGCGGTCGGGGGGGGGGGGGGGGCACCGGGGGGGGGGGGCACCGGGGGGGGGGGCACCGGGGGGGGGGGCACCCGGGGGGGGGGGGGCACGGGGGGGGGGCACCCGGGGGGGGGGGGGGGGTCCTCGCGTCCACGCGTCCACACCGCGCCTTTGCTGGTTTTGAACCATCTAATGCCCCCTACTGTTGAATACCGCAAACCGCACTTAAAAAGTTTTATTCGTTACAGAATGGCGGATGATTAAAGAAATCATAAATAAAAATGTAAAATTACTCTCAAGATGGTAAACAAAACTGGAAATAGTTTATTATTTTAAAAACTAAATGAGTCGAAAAAATGAAACTTTGCAAAATGATTTAGGTCTAAAATTATATTTCCCAAGGCACTTCATTACTCTGGACCTTCAAGAGCAGGAGGTGAGGAGGTCCACAAGGAGTCATAAGAAAATATTTAATGTAAGCATAGGTCAAGATGTACATCATTTTAAAGGAATAGACTAGCTGAGTTGAATAACCCAAAACGCACTTTAAACACTTACTCGTTACAAAATGACGGATGTTTAAATATTTGTTTAAACTGTATTGGACTTATTTACAGCATTTTATAAATGATTTAAACAGCCGCCATTTCGTAACGAATAAAGCTATTAAAGTGCGGTTTGCGGCATTCAAATCAACTAGACTAGGGCTTTAAACTTATGTACATCTTGACCTATGCTTACTTTTAAGATTTATTTCCGACTCCTCGTGGACCGTCCCGTATTTCGTCGTTTGGAGGTGCAGTATCAGTAAGTACCTTTGGATATATACTTATAGACCCTAAATCATTTTTTTAAAGTTTTAGTTTTGTTACCCAAATAATCTTAAAAAGATATTAGACCGTTTCCACACTTTTTTCCTACACTGTATGTAAGACTAATAATATTAATACTTTAAAAACAAAGCACCCTTTTTGGATTAGATCTTTAATATTCTATTTTTCTAAGTTTTGTATTATCAAAAAACTGTTATTTTTTAACCGGTCCAAATAAGAGTTAATTCCGAATTACATCTATAGAGTTCGTAAGTAAGTTTATTTGCGTAATGCATTGACTCAGGAATGCCTATTCTGAATAAATAAACCATCATTATAGTTTCGTAAATTATACTAATTTTACTAGGTTTTTTCACAAACAAAATTGTCAATAATAAAGGCTGGATTACATTTTTATTAACAAAATTAAAATTATTTACGGTCATAAACATTATTTTTACTACTTTAAATAAAAACAAAAAATGAAAAACCTTTTCATAGCGAATGTGTATTATATTTGAACACGTTAATACGATGCCTCGTCACGCCTCAGTGGATAATGTCGCGAGTTATCTGATATAGTAGAGTCAGTCAGTGACGACCAGTATTACATATGAGAATACATGATTTTCGTTAGGAGCTCATAAATAACTGGGTGGGTAAACCAAAAGTTAATGTTTTAGTTAAAATTCCAAAATTCACCCTATAAAGATGTGTTTACACTAAGCGTACGTTCATAAAATTGTCATGGGTTTATTCAATTTATGGGATATTCAATACTTACATTAATATTTAAAGATGAATTTTGAGGGAAGAAGTTCTCCTACGAAACAGTGAGTTTGAAAAATTAATTATATTTATAAAAAGTTATTTTTTCTGCTACTATTATTACCAAGGGGAAATATGTTAGAGTTTCAAGTTATTGCTCTATGTTTGTAGGTAAAATTAAGGTAAAACATAATGTGTTAGTTTTGCGGATAGCAAACCCCAAATTGTGACGATCTTTATTGAGTTTAAAATTATGAGTCATACATGGTAACTTAAAAACTCTTGTGTCTATGTTTACTGCTTTGAAATTATCTCGATTATGTCAATAGATTGCTCTAAAAGACTACTAGCAAGATTAAAGAACATGTAAAGTTATACTTGTAAAGCTACAACAAGTATGTATTTACAGCAGAATAAAAAACAAATAAACATCGAACAGAAAGCCCCTTGAAGGGATTCTTTTCTTATCGAGTTCAAACACTCAAGCTTTACTAGCCTTATAGGAATGTGATGTATTTTAGCTCTATAAAACAGCTAACAAATCTAATGGAATTCGGGAATTTTTAAGATGAGCTACATACAAATAAATTCTCACCTGTTTTTTTTTATATTTAGGCTACTGGTTTGTACCTTCAACTAAACGCGAGTTAGCTCTAAAACTCGTGTTTAATATTTACATACTATCGCAGGATGCACTACATGATACAACTTTATGTACTACATTAAACTGTGCATTATAATTATACTGAATCATTAGTGGTAGTTTTTTATTAATTTCTTTATTATGCAATGTAGAACCTAATTAATGAGTCCAGTCATAAACCTTTTTGAAAAATAGCAGGAAATGTTTGTAAATCCATTTTAATAAATACAAATGTTTTGTCAAAACGGACTGAACAACCACACAAATTATTAATCAATCAGGTAATTGTATCCCAACAAAATAGTTATTTTCAACTTAAAATATACAACTAAAGTACTTGGAAATTAACAATAATTGTAAAAATCAATGTTTAAAGAGTGTCCGTTTTCATAGCATTGTTTTAGATGAATTACAATGTGATCTCTTAATACTAAAGCTAAATTTTAAATTACCGAGGTAAGGTAATCGTATTAATTTTAAATTGGAAACTTCTCTTGATAAACAGGTAATTCCTTAACTACACGTTTAAAAAATATACATCTTACTAACTATTAAACAAGCAATTAGATAAAATACTCAGCACCATAGTACTAGTACAATTTTATTCGTACGAGTTGAGACAAATGTACAAACTGCCCCTAAAGTAATGATTGATTAGGTAATTCTCATGTTACATGATACAGACTAAACATCGGTCTTTTTTTGCAGTAGTATTACTATCTTAAGGGGTGGGGGCAGGGGAGGCAGAAACGAAAAATGTTAGTGTAAATTCCCATTGATTGAGGTTTTTTTAGTTGATGTTGATGGTGTGACAGCTAAACAAAACTTTGTTTTAGAAGTTATTAAACTGTTCCAGTTATTTAAGGCAATACACTAAGTACCACTTGGCCCTTTTATACCGCTAAAAGTTAATAAAATAACTTTGAAATTTTACTTTTGAATTTCTTTAAGTAAAATTGGCTAAAAGTGTCGAACATGAATATTTAGTAAACCTTTCAAAGAGACAAAATTTATATGAAAACTTCAACAACTAAACTTTTCATACTAAATCTACTATGGTAATTATTATATGTATATGGACATGATATTTTGTGTATGTTTTGTATTTTTCCCCAAAGATTAAATACATTTTCAAGAACAAGAAAACATTGGGCTAGTTTTGACGTCCAAGGCAATACCCAGCTCTAATATAAAGAATGAATAAACCATGATTTGCAATAAGTTCTCGTTAATCCAGGGCACGGTTTGCTAGCTCTTGGTTTTAAAGGAAATTTGCAGAAAATAATTGAACATATTAAAATCAGTAATTTATTGTTTTAATATTTCATGTTTAATGTCAAAAAGTGTCACCTATGAGGTCAAAACGAACATAAACCTATATTTTACATTAATTAAGAAAACTATGTGTTTTGTACAGTATCTTAAAAACAAATACTTATAATAAATTTACTATAGCTTTAATCTTTACATTTGTTATTTTAGATATTTTTCAGATTTTGTCCTTATTTTTTATTATATCATCTTATAAATTTAACTACTTTGTTTTCGGAACTGTATTCAAGTAATAAAACAATCAAATTTGGATATTCTTTTAATATAATTTGATTATAATTAAAGGCCCAAAATAAAAACAATATTAATATTGAACAAATACTTGAACCAAGAAACGTTACCTCTGCAGGATAAAAACCCTCTGAAGAATACTGTATTCAAAAAATATGTCATGAGTTGCCTGTAAATCTCGATTATTGATGATTTTTGTGCACTTAACCCATATTCCGATAAAAATACCTATCATATTCTTGTTACGTGTATTTTACTATGTAAGCGTTGAAGAAAGTCAATATGTTGATTCTAAGGAACTGATTCTGTTTATTAGTATGTTAAAGATTTTAAATCAAAATGTTAAATCTGTTATTTATTGTGTGTATAGTACTAAACATACATATAAATAAAATTATAAGTGAAATATAAAACTAATTATATGAACCCCTTTTAATTTGGTCAAGTTGTGCATTTGATTTCCATAGGCTTGTACATAAACATCAATATTTATGTCAATATTTATTTTTCAAGGTAGCAATCTTGTCTTTGACAAACAAAATTAATATTAATGGTATAGAGATTATGCATTAGAAACCAATGTATTTGGTTTACAACAAAATGAAGCTGTCACAGTATTGGCAGTAAGTCTTTTGGCTATCAAGTTTGGCCAACTTCCCTTCCTTGGTTCCCCCTTGTCTCTTCTGGGGGCTTGACTCCCAGTTGAGCCTGGATACCCAAGTCTAGTCCAAGTCCTTGGAGAGAGTAGTGGATCTTCCTTGCAGCTTGGGACGGGTACCTGGGAGGAAGGGCCCTTACCCGACGGTCTCTGGTCTGCCGGGCTGGGGGACGAACCGTCCTGGGGCCACCCGACCCCTGAGAGGTTGGAGGCTCTGTGGGATGGCGGTCCCTGTCTGGTGGACTTAGGGGTACGTCGGGTTAGAGGGCGAATCGCCCTGGGCTTTTGACACCCTCAGAGCCCAGGACCTAGGTAGCCTTCTCTCCCCCTTTTTGGAGCGAGGAAGACTGACCCCATCCAACCACCTATCCCATCCCTCTTTTCCCTCTTTCCGGTGGCTGCACAATATCCCAAGGGAGACATGCCTAGCCGGCTAGCCGGGACCTCCTAATCCCCCCAAAAAACAAAAAAATATGTATTTTGGTTCATTTATTTTTTAGTGGAATATGGGTGCATGAAAATAATAGGTACACTACACTTTTCTCATTTCAAAGTCTATTTAAATGTAAAAAAACTCAATAGTATTTAGATCCATAAATACATTATGTTTACACTAAAAAACAAAATAAATAACTATATGTAAAATAATTAATACACAACGACTTCTGTGGTAACTTGTTAATGCGATAGTTTTCCTTACAATAAATCAGTTATAAGCCACTGGACCATAATTATACGGAAATAGAAAAATGAATAGTTAAAAAAATGTGTTATTTTATTGTTTTTACAAGTTATTTAAAAATAAATGAGATGAGTTTTTTAGCTTAATTATATAAATTGATTACCTTTCCTGTAAATATATATAACTTGTTGACTTGTTAATTTCATAAAAATATCCACCAATTCAAATACAATACAACTTTTAAATGCGAAAGATTTTAGATATTATTATAATTGAATTCTCTTTTCCACATTTCCAGTGTCAAACAGTTAGGAACTCCTAGTCATCTATTATACTTAAAATACATGTGTCACATATAGGCATACTTAGAGAATTAGGGCAATGATAAGCAAGAACAAACTTGAGAAAAATAGATTATTTCTAAATTTAATTGGTGTCATTAAGTCTAGTCTTAGGTTGACATTGCAGTAAAATAAAACAAACACATTCATTTACGTTAAAATTCGTTAAATATGTATTTAAATGTATACTTGAGTGGACCTGATGGTGATGCAGAGCTGACAATGCCGGATCTGAAATAAGAAAAAATTATTAATGTAAAGGAAACAACCTCTTATATCTCTGAAAAGGTTTGTAATAAATGCGGTTTAAAAAATCCTAAAACTAATAAAACAATTTTTATTTTTATTTATTTTCTATTGGGTCAAAAGGTTTACATATAACAAAAATGAAACGCCTCGTTATGAATGACAAAGTAGGACGGTTTCTTAACGTGCTAGATATTAACAACTGGAGACCCAGTGGAATGCGTGATAAAGGTACTAATAAGAATCACTTCGTTGATGAATTTCAGTATAGTTAAATAATCAACCAGACATTAACTATTAGAAATGTATAATTTGCCAACTAAATCCTACAGGATTTACCCAACTCGGTTGAATCTACTTTCAAAAGCTTGAAACAGGATAATCTTCATTCGTATTAATAACTTTTTATTCTAATGATGGATCACGTTGAACACTGAAAAGTTATATAATAGTATAACAACTTTCATACTATTTAAGATAAAATAAAATTTGTGTTGTAAATTTTTTAAAGACAATGGGACATAATTAAATATATTTCAATAAAGTTAAGTTATTAACAAATCGTTATAAAAATGGCTATCTAAAATTTTATTCATTTCAAACTGCTACAACATATGAGATGATTTGACAAGCTTGGTTTGACAGATACATTCGTATCCAACAGATTAAATCTTAATTAAAGAAATTACGTAAAGAGCGTTTCTTTAAAACATATATATTATAATAGTATGGAGGTGACAGTGGGATTGGAATAAGAAGTCTACTTTTCATTTGGGGTACACGAACAGTATTATTCCTTACTTATTAAGCTTATTTCTTTCATAGTTAAATACCTTTAGAAATCAGTACTGCAGCCAATTGCGCCAATTAAGTAAATCAATGAATTTTCGCAAACTAAAATCTATCTAGTACAAAAATAAAATATTAAATTATTTAATAGAAGAAAATGGGAAATATTCTTTCAATTTTTCCTTCTAAAAACTCACTGCAATTAAGAGGTAATTACTGAATCCCTTGTATTTATCTCTTCCCTAAGATAATACTGTGAATGTCCTTTTATTCCCGACACATGCAGAGTATATAGAATATATAATTTAAGCATAACCATATAAAATCAACCCCCTATGACTCGATAATCGTCCTGGCTGACACCCTATAAAATGTGGTAAAGTATCTGACAAAGAGTCCTAAAAGTTATTTGTTCAAAGCCAACTTAAAGTCATTGTTCTTACTCTAAAGAGGCTACTCGGAATGTAACATACCACTCATGAAGTTGTAGATAAGCGGGTTTACAGCAGAGTTGGCGTAGCACAGCCAATGGGACATCATGGCTAGGGCGGCGGTGGTGTCGTTCTGGGGAATGTTGTAGGTGTACCTGCAGTCACAAACTGGTGGTTACCGGAGCTTTACACTACGTTTGATTGTCAATTTAATGTCATGGATGATCAAGGAAGTAATTTTACCTCGGAAAAGATATTATATCAAATAAATTAATAGGAACTATGTTTACGACTTTACAAGTAATGGAAGAAAATAATGCATTGTTACAATCTATATTCGTTGAGAGACTCATAGTTACATAATTTGTTCTAGACAAAGAAAATGTAAATCCCTTATACACCTTCAGTGTGGTGATGTAAATTGGAAAGCCCAATTTAGACAAAAATATTGTTAAGTCCAACCGTTTGTGGTTTTTAAAAATTCAGATAGTTGTAAATGTAGTACTTAAACCAGTTACCTTAGTCGCAGGAACATCAGATTCCACTTTTATACTTTAAGACTCTGTTAAAGTGGCATAGCTCTCGGCAAAATGTCTCGGATAATCCCCTTTTAATGTTAGGAGTATTTTATTTAGTTTGAAAATGTTTTCCTTTTGCACTTTGCTTTCAAATAGAATGAAAAACAGCTATCTTCGTATTGTAGACAATTAGGAAATTATTATAATTACTACAAATAAATTATATTTTTAGTTAGCAATCGTAATAAATTACTACTCTAAGATATTTAAGGACTTTGCAATACTAATAAATTGTCAATGAGAATCTAAAGTTAAATAATTAAATAACTACATAAAAGTAGCCTAAGTTTTGTTTTTAATATTATAATATAAAAATGGTTTTTTGAATCTAAATTGTCATACAAATAACTTTTTAAGCGTTATCGGTTTAAAATCTTAGATCTTTTACTGTAATAAATGTATTATATAATATTTTGTATGTATTTTTACTGATTTTTGCAAATATTATTTGCATATATCCAATATTTTGTTTTTATTTCTAGAATTTATTAAAATTACTAGCTCGTCCTGCAGGTTTCGCCCCGCAAATATTCTTAATATATCAAAACTGTCAGTTGTGTGTGCTTCATGCTGAGGTTAGGCCGTGGAACTAAAACGAATTAAGATCAGCTGTTTGTATTTTCATCAGCTCAAACAAAAATGAATTGGGAATCAGCTCATAAATGAATAAGGAATTCACGGGAACTTTGTTGGGGCTCTGGCAGAGCCCTAAGTTCAGATCAGGATAGCCTTTTTTTTAAAGCGATATATTGTCATGTTTCATTTTTAAATTGATGAATATTTTAACAATCCTTTAACCAATCCGATATTGAGCTTTTTTGACTTCGATATCTTCCAAATATGACTTTTCTGTTATATGTCAATGCATTTCAGGTGGAATTTCCAAAAAAGTTTTATTTTACATACATTTAATCTGTTCTTAAGTATGGCATTTTTACATGGGGAATTGCAGTCATTAGTATGAAGGCCTTCTTTATTCAGAAAATTTTATCAGAATAATTGTTTGCTCCAGCTATAGAGCTCTTTGCAAACCTCTGTTCAACAGATATTACATTTTAACTTTTCCTTGCTTATCATATAAAATTACGTGCAATCAAACCAATATAATTCATTTTCATTTATATCCAATCGTTCCTACAATACTGGAAATAAACATTTCCTTTGCTATCCAACTATACACGCGCATTTTAAAAGAGTGCCTTATATACTGGTTTTAAGCTGTAAACTACTTAGGAAATTATGAAAAAGTCATTTAGTAAAGTAGTTTACAAGAACAATTAAAGAAATCCTTCTATTAAAGTTTATATTCACTTTCTGAATATTGAAGGGACACAAACTTTGACAGATGAAGTGTTTCCGATCCTTTTTTGTTTTTAACTACGCAGTTGTGTAAATTAAGAAATAACATAAATAGTTTCAGTTTAATGACGTGTTATATCACCATAATTTTATTGTATCGTCATTCACGAGCTACTACTGGATGTACAAATTTATGTAACGTTTATGGTGTCAATAAAGAAGTTTAATTGTAATTGTCGTTATGTACCTAAGCAGTGAGAGGAGATGCACGGGGAAGTAGCATACGGCGAACATTACCACCACAGCCACCAACATCTTGGACGCCTTCCGGCGAGACCGCAGCTGGCCCTGGGTGGTGGTGTTGGCTAGCGTCAGGCGCCGCTTGTTGAGAGCCACAAAAATACAAGACAGTTCAGTTAGTCATATTTTCATGTTATTATAGTCAATATGTTGCCTTAAAAACTGATCAAAATCTTTCCTTTTGATCAAAACGTTAATTCCAACAAAGTTACAGCTTGTACAATTGTGGTAATAATAACTCATGTAATCTAATTACACTGAAATCTATACTACTGTAGAAAATATAATATAAATTTACAATATATGCTGTGGTAATAAAAATATATAAAAAATGGTCATGGGAATTAGCAGACATAGGCAACAAAGGCCTGTGCCTCTGCTGCGATGCTGTGAAATAATAAATTATTGACCTTCTTACTGTTTAAATAAGTAATTTATTCAATTTAGTATAAAAAAATGAACGGGAGAAAAAAGAAAGATATAAATGTTACTAAAACAAATTTGGAGTGATTAGATTCATGTTTACTGAGCTTTTGATTTAACGGTGACAGTTCGCGGTTAAATAAAGTTTCATATTAGCTAGACGAGCTCGGTAGGGGAAAACCGGCGAGAGTAATCAGTGGTCAGGTCAAGGATCGGGTCTGGCGCACCGGTAACCTGCCGTGATGATAAGGTCGGCCTCTTCTACATTCAATTTGGGTAACCATTCTTTTATATGAATTTTAAATATGTCCAAAGAGTCAAATAGATTATAAGAGGCAATTTTGATTCTAATAAATTTAATTCAGTAAAGTTTTTACATATATTTCGAAAGTTAACAAGAGATATATAGAAAGAATTTGTTGTGGATAATGTATTAAAAATCTTTTTATTTAATAATTAAATCAAAAAATAATTTCAGTGTTATGGAGCTAAATGTTATCCACATAAACTTATTTACAAATTTATTGGTTTCCCTCTTCTTCTGTCTTTTACACAAACCTATTTGAATGAAATTATAGCTCAAGATACTGACAGTAAAATGTCTGTGTTACATAGTTAAAATTTAATTTTCTAATTACATCCTTTTTTCAGTTAGTGTTTCTTAAAGAAACCATAATCATTAGGAAGTTCTGATACCATTCCGAGTTTGAAAAAGCTATAGGCTAACCAGAAAAGTTGTTCATTTCGAGTTTAAAATTATTATTTTTAGCTTGTTATCGGAAAGGCTAAATTACATCCCACTTTTGTGGAGTTGAAGGCTCTCACTTTAATGTCAAGGACGGTATGGAGAACATACTTGCAAAATAATGATTCCACTAAAACTGCAGCAACCTAGTACTAAGATATAACTATGCTTTATTAAGCGTGACTAGAGAATAGAGTCGTGAGAATTACGATCTTTACTATCTGTAATAGCAAGGTACGGGTATAAAACAGTGGTTTGTTTTTGGCGAATTTCCCCTACAGGAAATACCTAGGTCCGGGACCATGATAACTTTTCGATTTGAGGCCCCTAGATGCCAAAAACACCATTCGTTTAAATTCATATATATGTATATATAGATATATATTTACACACACACACACACACACACACACACACACACACACACACACACACACACACACACACATATATATATATATATATATATAAGTGTGTGTGTGTGTGTCCGTAGGCACGATAACTTTCGTAAAAATGGTCCGATCTTGATGAAATTTTGTATAAACCTGTAAGGCAGCTACTATTTTCATGAGATTGAGAACCAGACAGGTCGCTCTACTTAAAGGGGGTTTTGTATCCCAAAAATGTTTTTTTTTTTACTTTTTACATATAATTGTTTTTAAACCCAAATTTTGGTTTACAAAATTAAATTCAGCTTAAAAATAAACAATTTGGTATTTTGATCATCGCTCTACGTAAATTGGTAACCGAGATATTGAGAGTGCTAAACACAGTACGTTGTCCAATGTTAATCTTATGGGGACTAAGTAAAATTGTATATCTTGCCTATTAATGAACATATATTAATGAAACTTGGTATGGGTCTTTATATGGTTGGCTTTTAATGATATTTGAATACAAAACTATTTTTTCCCCATGGCAGCAAACTTGCGTACTGATCAGCTATAATGTTATTCTAATGTAGAATAATAAGCATGTGATATCTTGCTTGTTTATGAAAATAAATTGATAAAACTTGGTATTTTGCTTCATCTGGAGGTGATCCATTGATATTTGCATAAAAATCAGATTTTTTGGTCCTTGATGCAGCAAACCTACATTCTCAGTCCTAACGTTTTTCTTATGGGGAATAAATAAAATATTATATCTCGCTTATTTATTAATATGCTTTGATTAAAGTTGGTAAGTGGCTTAATGACTTAGCGAAGTACGATTTGAAATTCACTGAGTATGCAGGTTTGCTGCAATGGGGGTACTTAATATTATAAAGACCGAAGCTGCAACAAGTGATCGTAACTTACAACTCAAAAGGTTAATCTCATTTTTTTAATCCTAGAGGAATCGTTTAACTGACTTGAAAAGATGTTATTTCGACATTCTGATATCTTCTACGAGAAGGGAGGTAATATATTTAAAGTTTATATTTCTTACAAAAACAAATACATGTTATTTTTAAACTTACGGAGCCTCTTACAGTAGGTGCAAGCTATGTTGGTCTGGGTATGTGTATTGACGGTCTCGGAGTGACCAGGTATGTTGTCCGACCTCCACAGGACCCTGACTATCTGACAGTAGGTCACCGACATGAACAGGAGAGGTAACGTGTACAACAGGACAATCTTGAGGGTGTTGAACGTCATCTCCGCCTGTTAGGACCACAAAGGGACACACTGAGTGAAGTAGATCACCCTACCTTCAGTTCCTGCTTGTCTGTGGTCAGTACTATCAGCTCGGGGATGTGTGCAAACGAAAATGTATGCACTGCAATATATGGGATAGTATAATTCACATTTGTAATCATATATCAACATGATTATTGAATGTTGAATGGAAAACGCAACAGACGGTGTATTACTTTCCTACAATATATTGTTCGCTATTCTCACTTACATAATATATACCCTGTCAAAGAATTATACCGATCCTAGATCATGAACGAATAGAGAAAATTGATTATTAGGACTCTAATATAATAACACTCTGAATTACTGGTTAAAAAACCTCTTTATCAGGAGGTTTATCAATGGTCATCACGTAGTCAACCGTGACTAAATAAAATGACCACCCCGAGAAAGCTTTGCCAGTGGTCATTTTTGTTTCTCCTTTAAAAATGAATTATTGATGTACAATTTCAAATATTAAGTACACGAATCGTTGGCTGTTATTATTAGTTAGTTTTATGAAGGTTTATTTTTCAATATATTATGTTGTATGTATAAAAAGCTTTGAAAAATTTCTGAAATACTCTGGAAGCAGGAATTGATACTCAATTCGATACTTGGAATTAATACTCTTAATTGATACTCTGGAATTGATACTTATCAATTTCAAGATAAGTTTACATTTAAATTGATTTCACATGTATAAGACATGACAAAAAAAAACAAAGCAAATATTGAATAAGGCGATCCAGTATATATAGTCGCATCGATTAACAACAGACCCAATGAGGACATTAGATAATTGAATTTTTCTTTATCATTGGAGCTTAAGGATTTTTTGTAAAAACCTACACAATTTATAATTAATTGATTTTCAGTAGATAAATATTAGTATTGTTATTAATCAATTAATGAGCAATGTAAATCGATTACTTAGTTGATATGCTACGTAACATTTTCTATATAAATTAATATAAGTTTCTAAATGACTTAGTGTACTTGTACAAATATCTTAATTTTCCCGAAGCATATTTCATTACATTCAATAGCCTTAACAACTTATATGTCACATCTTAAACCCCCAACAAATATAAACGACGGAAAATCTATTTACAACATGCTTACCAAACATAAGAGCCTACAGCCTAGTGACGAAAATCGCAGTCTTAGCTCTGCTGGTGGTGGACTTGAATTTGAGAGGGAAGCAGATGGCGTACTTTTCGATGCTTTTACTTTCTCCCCCTTATACGTAGTATATGGAGAAAGTATTGTTTTCGTCAGAATTTTCGAATTTGAGTTGTTAGTGGAAATATTCGTTTTGGTGCTCCCTGAACCCAAAAAAGTGGTTTTTACGTGATGTCTGTGTGTGTGTGTGTGTGTGTGTGTGTGTGTGTGTGTGTGTGTGTGTGTGTGTGTGTGTGTGTGTGTGTGTGTCCGTGTGTGTGTGTGTGTGTGTGTGTGTGTGTGTGTGTGTCTGTGTCTGTGTGGATGTGTACAGAGCTAGAGCCCTAACCTATGGACCGATTTTGATGAAATTTGGTATGTAGGTACTAATCCACGATATCTCCAGGTTTTTTTTCATTTTTTTGAATTTTTGATTTTTAAGGGTAATTATCCCCCCAAAACCGCCAAAAAACATGAAAAATCCTAATTTCTCAAAAACGGCTCTAACGATTTTGATTAAACTTTAGTCGTTTGTAGAACTTTAGCTCTCCAACAAAATGACACCACCCGCATTTCTGTAAAAATTCGGGTTCAGAAATTACAGGACTTAAAACATCCAAAATTCAGTTTTTTGGATTTTTCATAAAAAACATAAAAATTAAAAAATATTACTACTCACCATTAAAAAGAGCTTTAAAAATTAAATAATTTAGTATTTTGAATTACTATTCTACGATTGCTGGTTTCGGAGAAAATTTAAATTTTCATTTAGCGGTAAACGCATTACGTTGTTCAATGTTATTCTTATGGGGAATACAAAAATTACTATTTCTATCTTATTTACTAATCAATTTCATTCAAACTTGATATGCTTGTAAATTTAGCATTGACCAACAGAGTTAATTCAAAATATGTTGCCCCTTAATAACCCTGGGGGGGAATAGGGGGCATTTCCCCTCTTAAACCCACGAGTGTAGCAATGGATTCTGTAGTGCCTCCAAAGCAGGGATTTGGGTGGATGTTTTTTAAAACAACTTGTTTACAAGATTTTCTGTACATTCGACCATGTTTTGTATTCTATATTTAGTAAATAAAAAGTAATTTATTCATTAAAGTTGGGCTAAAAGGGAGAAAGTATGTGTCAGTTTCCTGATACCGTTTATTTAGTTATAATTATCTTTAAAATATTTAAAGATTTATTTTAGTATCTTATTTGTATGGTCATTTCTTCAATAAGAACAGGTTGAATTCAAATATCTCGAAATATTAATAGTTTTTTTTTACTGTATGATAGTACGTTGCAAACATTGTAAAATTATTATATTTTTAAATAATTAAACATGAGTTGCTAAAAATATTAGTAAAACGTGTATCTTGGAAGGGCACGTTCCAAACATTCTTCAAACATTCTTGAACCTTTATTAATAAAAATCATGACAATTATATCTTGCGACTTATTTTAGTGTTAGGGGAAACACTTAAAAGCGAGGAGTGTACGATATTGATGGTAATGATCTTTACAAACCATTTTGGGCCACATCCAAGAGTGTAAGTTAATTTCGGTAGTTGAAAGTAAACTTTATTGGACTGTTTTGCCCTTTAAACATTAATTTATTACGGTTTTACTACCATAAATTTATATACCTCTTTACTAAACGCTAACTAGTATAATGTGCAGGGATTTCATAAAATAATGTTGCGATTTTAGCATTAAATACCAAACAACCCAAATAAGGTAAAATACAAATATTTGTTTTATTTAAATCCTCATAATAAACAGTTTTATATGTTCTAGCCATTTTTACGTCTTTATAAATCTAAACGATTGAGCAGTTCAACCAATACACGGTGCAATGTTCTTTATAACTGAGGATACTGGCTAATATATTCTTCCTCTTAAATGAGACACATTAAGAGGTTTTTCTTGGCCACAAGAGATTTTTAGACAATATGATTTTCACATATATTCACAAAATAAGTCTCATGGAGTCATATTTGGACTTCTAGAAGGACATGGTTTGGGGCTCTCTACACCTGTCCACCTTGAAATATAACTTGAAAAGGTAAATAATCTAAACTTAAACATAAATGGTGTTACGAAATACAATGTTAAAAATCTAAATTTGTTTACAGTTAATGGGAACAAAACTATTTTACCTGTAGAATCCAATGCTACCAACCTGGATATATTTAATTTGTCTATTCATGGAAGATATGGAAAGTAGTGGGATTTTGCGGCTTTTGGCTCACTTGATTGACAGCTTCCGGTCACGTGACTCTGATGACGTAGGAATGACGTAGTTGGCGACGTAGTTGGCGACGTATTAGTGACGTCATGGATGTTTGGAGTAGGTCAAGGTCGTCTGAAGTAGTTTTTAAAAAACTATCTTGCACAAGTTTTGATTCGATGGTTTCAAACTATCAAAATTATTTGTTGCTAAACGTTTTACCCAAAGTATGACATGTGGGTACTCTGCTGACGCGTCTCAACAAGACGAAGAAGTTGGTGCATTCATAATTCAGATCCGACTAAGGGTATAGCAGTAATAGCGAAAAAAAATTCGCCAGCAGAGTACTCACATGGCATACTTTGGGTAAAAAGTTTAGCATCAAATAATTTGGATATTTTGAAACTATCGAATCAAACTCGTGCAAGATTTATAACTTTTATTTTTATTTCTTTATTTACAATAATACAAATCGAATAATGTGTTATTCGCTGTGAAACCTGGGCAAGATAGTTGGGTTTAACTTTTATGTATTATTCATTTCATTTACAATATTTTAATTGTGTGTAGTTTTTGAAGTTTCCTCAAATGACGTTTGCTCAGAGTTCTTGGTGTTTGCTGTGTAACTTAAAATATAGTGCACAATATCTGGATCGGGTGTTTCCAATTTAATTTTCTAAGTCAGTGAAACAGTAGTTATAATAGCAAAAGTTCCCTTCACCGTTAATGCGCTCCTCCATGATTGTGTACGAAAATTACCATTAATTAAAACCTATCAAGGATAGCATTATTGCTTCCGCATCAGAAGTTGTTGTAGAAACTTCATTTACTTGTATTTGAGAAGTTGTATTTTCATTTGTGTCAGCTTGCTCATTAATATAAGAAGATGTGGAAGAAACAGTAGTGTCTTGGATTGGTGAGTCCATGTGTACTAGGCACGAGCTGGAGGTCTAATGATGTGATACAATCATGTAGTATAGGTACCAGTCCTTCCCCCCACCAAGTTTTTACATCGCACAATAACCTCGGTATATGCGTTAGTAATGGTTTAGCTCTTAAACTGTGAGGATCGTAGCTCCGATTTAAAATGTTTTAAAATACCTCAGGATCAAGTTGATGGATAAGCTTGTTCTATATGTCAATGCTTCGTCTTGGATTGGCGAGTTCATGTGTACTAGGCAAGAGCTGGAGGTTTAATAACGTGTCAACAAGCATGTAGGATGCCTAACCGCCCTTCCCCCACCAAGTTTATACATCGCACAATAACCTCAATATATGTGTTAGTTAGGGTTTAGCTCTTAGACTGTGTGGATCGTAGCTGAAAACCTCGGATGAAAATGCCACAGTTTTACAGGAATATGAGAAAGGTGTCCTTTAGTAGTCCAATAGCAACTACCTACTACTTTTTGGACTATGAAGATAGAAGGTCCACGCTTTTAGCTGATTGTCAGCGGTTCCGTCGTAGAATAATTGTCGTTGAAACACTCTTAGCTAGATGTTTGCTACGCAAGGTGCATCACATAAATACATGTATTAGTTTAAATCACAGTGACTGTTATGCTTATTTGTTGAGCAAAAATCATTGTTAAGAGCTGGATGCCCCCCTACAGACTAAAAAACAAAAATTTACGATGGTTCAACGCGTGCTAGACACGGCGACAGCTGGCTCTTGGAATGTCCCCCGCACACTGCAAAAAATAAATTGATGGCTGCGCATCGCGCGTACCAGAGCTGCCTCTTGAAATGTCCCCCGCAGACTGCAAAAAATAAATTGTCGGCTGCGCATCGTGCGTACAAGATTGTCGGACTAGTCATTCAGGTTTATTTTATGCACACATCTGCTATATAACGCAGGAAAAACATGCATCGATACCAGTCTCCTCCTGCATCGAATGAGAACCTGGTCTAAGGCTTACCTCTGCAGCTCCTGTCAAGATTGAGTCTAGTGTTTTACTGTGTATCTTTGTATCTGTTTAACCAATTGCAATCCCTCTTTAGCTTAGAACTACAAGTGTTATCATCATATAACTAACTTTGGATCCATCAAGTCTCCGTGTATTTTTGTATCTCCAAGTGTTATTTATCGTTATAATATAACTAACTTTCAATCTCTTTTAGCAGACTGTTCAAAGGAGTATTCGAGGAATCTTGCATCAAAGTGTTTTTTAATTTAACTGATTCTTCCTTCTAATATCTTCGTTAAAAACTCTGTCTTCTAGTGATACCGTTACATTCTATTTCAAATATCCAAATTAATATGGCGTCGGCATCAGTATCAGTTTGTGAACGCAAACCCACTAAACCCTCCATCATCGCACCTTTGCCACGTCCGGTGACCATCGAAGTTGGAGCGACAGGTTCGCGAAAATTGCCGCCGTTACCCGTGACCGCAGTTGTAGGCGATGTTGTAAAGAGAAACATCCTCTTGGAAATGGGTCTGGAGCTCTCAGATGATGATTCTGAAGTGAAAGTTCCCTCTCCCAAAATACAGAAAACCACAATTCTTATATCCCCACATCAGGTTCAACATATTGGACGCTGTAAACACCGTTTTATAAAAGGAAGTAGTAAAGGTCTCATGTGTAACAAACGGTGTTTGAAAGGGCGCGACCAGTGCGGTATCCACTTTGGTCAAACAGTAAAAAAATTGAAAACATCAGTTGCAGGTCCGGTTACCGTTAATAGTAAGGTGAAACCATCCGCTTCTCAAGAAGTAGCTACACCGTCTGTGAACCCTTCTGGGCCACAAGAAGTAAGTTCCCAGTGTGTATCCACATTGGGTAAAACCCTTGACGAAACAAAAGCAAAATTAGCAGCTCTTGAAAACATTCTGCTAAACCTATTGAAGGATCCGCCTAAACCAGTTACCCAAACAGAAGCTCGCAAAACTAAACCATGTAAAAAACAAAAACCTGCAAACATCCAAAAAATTCGCATATATAAATTGAAACCTACGGCCATGTATAAATTACTACGATATGAAGACAATATGCCGATTGTAGAAAGTAAGGGAAAACTATATAAAGTCCCATTACCTGGCTACATGACACGACCAAGTCCTAACGGGAAATGGAGCCTTGTTTGTGATTACGTCACAGCGCGTATGGAATGGAAAGAAGTATAAAAAATGTTACTGAAGCGGTATATATTTATTATTTGTAACCGTTGTGTTTGTGTTTAAACTATTGACCTTTAGCATCTAAAACCAAAACTTTAAACAATAGATTAGTCCAAACAAACCGTTATGAATGATTTATATACTGTTATCAATCCATTTGACCTAAAACTATCCATTATATAATTTTGTTAAGATATTTTCAAAAATATTTGTTTACCCAAACCCTAATTATTAAAGTACAGCTGCACCTGAAGGGCGAGGGGGTATTAACTAATAAAGATATTACCTGTACTAAGGTTTAGGTCTTTATTAGTTAATACTTAAGCCCGGAAAATATTGATCTAAAACATATCAAATGCAAAGATATGATTTTAGTTCATATTTTGTCATTCCCAACTGTGACCATGGTGTGTTTTTTAACAATTTTCATAATTATTTAAACAAAACAAAAATCTAACATACTTTGAAACTATATATTCATTATTTGTTACAGGATTGTTTAAGATTAAACTATTGATTTTTAATATTTAAAGTATCAGTTTGAAACAATCTCTCAATCTCTCAATCTCTTTAGATTAGTCGTTTCAATCTCTCTCTCTATCTTTATATATATATATATATATATATCTATTTTCTAAAACTGTTAATCGCTATATATTTGTTTAAAACAAACTTCCAAAATATATCATATCGTTTAGGCATAATTTGGAAGCCCTCGCGTATCAAAAATGCAAAATAAATACTCGCTCCGCTCAATATTGCAAGCAGACAACTGCATTGTATGGCTAGTTTTAATGTGGTGCACTAAACTTATACACCGTCGCCTTAAGTCCTATTAAAGCGTTATATGTTATAACTTGTGGATTGTTTTAATACAGACATTTGTAAAATATATGGTAGTGACATCTACGAGGCAAAATTCACTTATCATTAACATTATTGTTTTGAAGTGATGGTTTAAATTTTTGCAACATTATTCAGTTTCAGCTGAACTTAATAATTAGGTGTTTGGGTCTCTCAGCATACTCCTCATCAGTTTCATGTGCAGTCTCCTGTCGATGGTACCGGGATGCATTTACGGTGCGTCGACCGAGATTTGCACCTCCTCTCCGTAAACGTGGCATTTCATTCACGTACAATGGTAAACAAACCACTAAAATAAACAAAACAACAATTTCACATAAAACTAATGTATTTACAAACAGCTGATAACAGTCTGCATTTAAATTTGATCCTTATAATAAAGAGACTGTGAAGATATGATTTTAGTTTATATTTTGTTATTCACAACTGTGATAAAAGTGTCTTTTAATAATTTTCATAATTATTTTTTAAACCCTATGAGTGTCATAGCGTCACTCACAGCGACGCGATGCATTTACGCATAAATTGCTGAACCATCTATATATATATATATATATATATATTCCTAAACTGTTAATCGCGATATATTTGTTTAAAACATACTTCCAAAAAATTTCATTTCACCCAAACACCTAATTATTAAGTTTAGCTGAAACTAAAGGATGTTTCAATCATTTAAACCATCACTTAAAAACAATAATGTTAATGAGAAGTGAATTTTGCCTGCTGGATGTCACTATAATATATTTTACAAATTTCTGTATTAAAACAATCCGCAAGTTATAATATAACGCTTTAATAGGAGTTAAGGCGTGTCGAAGAATAATCTGCCACCGGCGCGCTACAGCCGCCTCCCCTCCTCGATAAATGCTATTAATAGCTAACATTTACTGCATTGGCGCGCTCACAATCCACACTGTCACTCTCAATTAAACCTCAGTCAGAGCTCGTTCGTTGCGCGGTTCTCAAAACTAATATTAACTAAATAATTGGTTTGAAACCTCCGAGGTATATTGAACAAATTATTAATCTCTTGTAGAACCTCAGTTTTGAATTATATCGCGTTGACTGAAGCTTATCGCGCGTTAAATGCACACTTGCAACAGAAGTAATTTTTAAGTTTGCAGCGTTGTTTTCCCCCACCACAATCCCCGTCTATAAAAGGAAAAATCACTCCAACACCTTCGCATTTGCTCGTGGGCATCAGTAGAGAGTGCATGGCATGTATGCATTACTTATGATTATTAACATAGCATGGTATGTTTGCATTATTTTATTTAGCTACTAATCAACTAATATTAAACACCTAGCTCGATTGAAACCCTTTGGTGAGGTAAAAAATATCGAAGCTATTCTTAAACATATTTAGTGTACAACCCATTGAGGTCAATGTCACTAAAACGCTTGAATCCCTTAAGTGAGGCCTATAAAGCAAAACAACGCTTGAATCCCTTAAGTGAGGCCTATAAAGCAAAACACGTCCAGGTATCAGCCGCAGGAGCAGTACGAGTGGGGAGTTCTACAATCAGATGACCCGATGGTCCAGGGAGTGACTCGATGGTCCAGGGAGATGACTCGATGGTCCAGGGAGATGACTCGATCGTTCAGGGAGTCCAACAGATGATCCGATGTCCAGGAAAACATCACCACAATCCACGTGGATGGGAATCTACTGATAGCTCGATTGAATCCCTTTAGTGAGGTCTAAAATATCGAAGCTATATACTTAGTGTACAACCATTTGTTGAGGTCAATGTCACTAAAATGCTTGAATCCCTTAAGTGAGGTAAATAAAGCAAAACACGTTTGAAACCGTCCAGGTATATATAACGTGTATCCCCGCCGGAAACTGTTAAAAGTATTGAAGGCGGGGAAAAATACCTTGTTGAACCCCTTTATTGAGGTATATATACAAGGTATTTTGTTGGTAATAACCATTAAGTTAGGTTTTTGTTACCAACATATAACGTGTATTTCGTTAAAACTCATGCGCTTACCCCGCCGGAAACTGTTAAAATTATTGAAGCCGGCTCTTAATTATTTAAAATGTTTCTATATTGTTTTCTACCATACATATAGTGGCCATATTATGTCATAGTAAGACAATATAGAAATATATTTTGTTCATAAAAATATTAAATATTTTGGAAAAAGTAGAGATTAATTGGGAGTGATGTTAGATTTTTGTTAAAAAATTAAATTTTTGTTTTGTTTTAGTACCAATCTTCACCTAAGGGGGGTTAAGTATTTGAAAAATTAAACATAAGTAGGGAGTTATTGAGAGTGATGTTAGATTTTGCTAATTATATTAAATTCCTGTTTGTTTAATACTAACCTTCACCTAAAGGGGGAGGGGGTGTTATTTGCGTATGTGTTTCTTTCCTTTAACGAGGACTGAAATCACTTGTAAATAACGCCTAACCCCGGGAAATATATTCGAAGAGTGTTTAGTAAAACAACATGCTTTGAAGATATTTTAGCCATTCCCAAGCCATGGCAGGGTGATTAAGCGAAGTTCAAAATTAAGTTTAAAAATAAAAAAAGTGTGGACAACCTATTAAAATTTTACAGCATATGCTGCAGAATGAAAATAGGTGGTCCACACTTTCTTTAACATATTACAATGACCTTGACCTAAATATTTAAACTTTGAAATGTTACATTAAGTCAATCATTTGATTCAAATGGTGGAGGTAAGCGGGTATATAAGTGATGCTTCGGAACATAGTTACTAGTCAGCTATGGATACTCCGGCAGGCACATCCAACTCGAGGTCTCTTAAAACCGAGAAAAACACTGCTAAACAGCGGAAAACAAGAGCGAGACTCAATGAGGGTTATCGACAATTAAGAAATATATTACCAGCCTCCCATCACTAAATAAAACACCCCTCCCTATCACTTGCAGCCCCACCGCTTACCCCCCACCACCTGAATCGGGTATAAAAGGAGGTTTCCCAACAATGGGGAAACCATGGGGAAACCATTCTGCTATCATGGCGCCCACAAACAGCATCTTCCCTTCTAAAAATGATATCTTAGAAATTTTACATAATATTCAAATACAAATTAACGACGTCGATGAAGGAATCGAAAATAGATACTATAAATATGGCCATAAAGTATATAAAAAGACTTCAGACACAACTCCAAGAAGCGAAACCTCGACAATTTGAAGAACCGCAGGCTCTCTCAATTCTCAGACAACTATTACACACCCCTCCACCGTTGGAATCGGTCTTTCTGGAAGAGGATGACTTGGCGGTTCACCACTTCTTTGCTGAAGAACCCTCAGCGTATAAACAACTGTTCCTTCTTGATGAGGATCAGGATGAATAAACAGTTTAACAAAATTAAAGACCTTTGAAATACAGAGCTGGGAATAGATCAGTTTGCGGTCAAAGTGAGAATCGCTTACTGCTCTATTCCCCGTTTTGGTGGTATTTTCAGGCGTCCTTGACCCACTTACAAGAATTATACAATTTGCGCATAGTATATAATTATTAAATAAAACACCCCTCCCTATCACTTGCAGCCCCACCGCTTACCCCCCACCACCTGAATCGGGTATAAAAGGAGGTTTCCCAACAATGGGGAAACCATTCTGCTATCATGGCGCCCACAAACAGCATCTTCCCTTCTAAAAATGATATCTTAGAAATTTTACATAATATTCCAATACAAATTAACGACGTCGATGAAGACGATTCAGTGATTGAAGATGATGATTCGTTTGGTGATCTTGAGTTACTAAGCGATGTAGCCTCCAGTGAACCATCCAGTGGAGATATGGAGCAACTTGAGCTCTTGACGGACGATGACGATGATACCACAGAGCTTTATCAACAGTTGCTCTGTTTGGAGGACATGAATATAGACTTTGATAATATTGAAACTCCTCCAAGCGGTAGTAGCCATGGGTTGGTTTTCAGCGGTGAATTTAGTTGCCGGCGTCAATTATTCTATTGCGAAATGACCTCATCCTCATCATTATCTTCATCATCAGATGAGTCTGATTAAAATATTTGTTGAATACTGAACTTTAAACACAGAGCGGGGAATAGATCAGTTTGTGGTCCAAGTGAGAATCACTTACTGCTCTCTTCCCCGTTCTGGCAATATGTTCCGATGACCTTGACCCACTGACGAGACTTTGAAAACTTCGGTTAATATAAATTGATATATACCCCTTCCCTACCAACTTCACCCCCACCATTTTTGTAATTAGGTATAAATAGGGGTGCATTAGCGTTGGTCTCATCTGTAGCAGGTTAACCTTTGAGAAAGACACCTCTACAACATGCACCGCTGTGATATTTGCAAAGATTCATTTAAAGACGAATGGCTTTTAAACATTCATAAAGAAGTAGAACATAATATCAATGAAATTGAACAAAATGAAGAAGAATTAGAAACAATAGATCAAATGCTAGCTCAACACCAACATTCCAGACCAAGTGTTATTCAATATGCAGCATCAACATCGACTTCTACCTCTGCTCTGTCTACACTTCACCGTCCTTCAACATCATCAGCTGCATCGACTTCTACACCTGCTCTGTCTACACTTCATCATCCTTCAACATCATCAGCTGCATCGACTTCTACGCATGCTCTGTCTACACTTCACCGTCCTTCAGCATCAACAGCAGTAAATGTAGAACTACATGCCCGAGCACTTCCGGGTAATGTAGTAACCCACTTCAAAATTGACAATGCAAAATTACAACTCGAAGAATTTTTAAATAACGCAAAAGGATTGGTAAGCAACACTTTGCAAAATGAATTAAAAAGATTAAATTTTATCAAATTTGGACTATTACTGGATGCTTTATTTACAAACATTCAAAATGAAACTTCACCGAGAGGGTTTTTAACAAAAAACCGAACTATTATGTTTTCGTCAGATATTGATTCAATCGTATCTGAATGTTTTGAAGAGCTAATGATAAAAATACAAGAACATGAAGGAAGAGGCTCTGGATGGAGTTTGTTAAGCATCACAGGGCTAGACTTAAGGGTACACAAACACGGCTATGAAATTCGAGGAAGTAGCTACATCCCTCTACCAACAAAGATTAGAAATACCTTATCCTGCGTCAACGTACAAAATCAAGATACGGAATGTTTTAAATATGCCATGTTGGTCAAATATGTAACAGACAATCCGATAAGACCAAGCCACAAATATGAAGAAGTACAACATAGATATAATTTTCAAGGGATGACTTACCCTGTTGCTATAACAGACATTTCAAAATTTGAAAAACAAAATCCTTCAGCTTCTGTCAACCTATTTGGATTGGATTCATCAAACAATGTGTACCCCTTGCATATAACATCAAATGAGCGCAGAGATCATACAGATATGTTATTGATTACTAAAGGCGATATTTCACACTTTGTGTATATAACAAAATTTGAAAGTCTTGTTTCTAAACAATTATCTAAACATAAAAGAAAGATGACAATTTGCAAAAGATGTTTTTGTCACGTGAACAAAGAACTAAGAAGGGGAGGGTCAGATTGGCTAGTAGAACACCAACGGCTATGTAATGAAAACTATGAAGTATGAATTAAATTGCCACATCCTAGTAGAGCGCAGATAAAATTTGACAAAGTAATCCAACAATACCGTTTACCTGTTGTTGTGTATGCTGATTTTGAGGCATCTTTACTTCCAATTGAACAACAAGAAGAGGATATCACAAAAAGAAGCAAATATCAAAAACACGCACCAAACAGTTACTGTATACTGACAAAATCCACGCTGTCTGAAGAACATCTTCAAGAATTTGGACTAACATCTGCTCCGAAGATTTATCGTGGTGAACAAGTAGTGAAACACTTTGTAGATGATTTGTATTACATTGCCTCTAAGGTGGAAGAACTCTACAAAATTAAAATACCGATGCAGCCTATGGAAGAACACCAACTTCAACATCACAATTTGGCAACAACATGTTATCTGTGTAATAACCTATTTACACCAGATAACGTTAAAGTGCGTGATCACGACCATCTTACAGGAGCCTACAGAGGTGCAGCCTGTAACGCTTGCAACTTAAATTACAAACTTCCATCTTTTATACCCATTGTTCTACATAACCCTAGTGGATATGACTCTCACTTTATAATTCCCGAATTGGGAAGAGATGATGGGGCGATAGATGTTTTGGCAACAACAATGGAAAAATTTATAAGCTTCTCTAAAAAGGTTGGCAAAATAAAACTTAGGTTTATTGATTCGTTTCGATTTATGCCTTCTAGCCTAATGAAATTAACTGAGAATTTAAAAAGAGAAGATCTGATAGAAACAAGCAAAATTGTAGCCAGTAGTAAAATGGATCTGGTTCTTCGAAAAGGAGTCTTCCCCTACGATTACATTGATGGACTTCATAGATTTAATGAAACATCACTTCCTCCACCAGAAAAATTTAACAACAAACTTAATGATTCGAATATTTCACTTGAAGACTATCAACACGCATGTCGAGTATGGAACGAGTTGGATATGAAGACTTTAGGAGAATACTCAGACTTTTATGTAAAACTTGACGTGACTCTTCTCTGCGATGTTATGGAAGAATTCCGAAGAACCTGTTTTGCTGCATACGGTTTGGACCCTCTACATTCGTATACTTCACCAGGATTAGCTTGGCAAGCCATGTTAAAAGAAATAAAATGCAAACTCCAACTTTTAACAGACATTGACATGGTTTTAATGGTTGAAGCTGGAGTAAGAGGCGGATTGACCCAAAGTGTTACCAGACATGTCAAAGCCAACAACAAATACCTTCCCAATTACGATGAAACCAAACCGTCAACCTATTTAGGATATTTCGATGCAAATAACCTGTACGGATGGGGAATGTCAAACCCACTTCCTTTTGATAACTTTAAATGGATTAATCCCGACTCTATTGGCGATATTTTACAAATTCCGAAACATGGTGACACTGGATATATTTTGGATTGCGATTTTGAATACCCAGAAAATTTACATAATCTTCATTATGACCTTCCACTTCTTGCTAAAACAGAAATTTCACCAATTGGAAAACACCCCAAATTAATGATGACATTAAATAATAAACAACGCTACGTGGCTCACTTTTGGGTGGTTCAACAAGCTATCGAATTAGGACTACGTCTAACAAAAATTAATAGAGTTTTGGAATTTTCTCAATCATGCTGGTTGAAACCCTATATTGATTCAAATACCATCAGAAGAGCAGCAGCTACATCAGACTTTCAAAAAGATTTCTTTAAATTAATGAATAATGCGATATTTGGAAAAACATTGGAAAACAAAAGAAGACACAAAAATGTTAAACTTGTTACCGACGCAAAAAAATTACAGAAACTAGTACAGCAGCCAAATTTTGGAACATCTATAATTATTAATGAAAAACTTGTAGCAGTGTCCATGAAGAAGACGAGTGTGAAGATGGATCGTCCTTTGTATATAGGCATGTCAATCTTGGACATCTCAAAAACACACATGTACGATTTTCACTACAACAAAATGGTGGCGTTCTACGGAAGAGAAAATATATCTATTACATATATGGACACTGACGCTTTCATATATCGCATAGTAACATTGGACATGTATAAAGATTTACGTACATTTATTTACAAGAACAACTTTGATTTCTCCGATTATCCAAAAGATCTTCCAAACTACTACAATGGCAGACACAAAAAAGTACTAGGCAAATTCAAGGATGAGGCTAATGGTGTTCTACTTGAAGAGATTGTTGCACTGATGTCTAAACTATATTCATTGAAACTCTATAATGAAAAAGAAGAAGAAGAAGAAAATAAGAATAGCTATATTAAGAAAGCTAAAGGTGTAAAGAGTTTATATTTAAAGAAGAATGTGCATTTTGAACACTACAAGCAATGCTTATTTGAGGATAACATCATTACAGCTAAATTCAACACCATCAGAAGTTTTAACCATCAGCTGTACAGCGTGACTGAAGTTAAAAAGGCGCTATCCTGTAATGACGACAAAAGACAAACCCTTCCAGACAAAATCAACACATTGCCATTCGGCCACTATTCCCTTAACCCTATTGAAGATTAACCCTTTCATCGTCCTAGATCCTTTATCCTTTTCCTTTCCGTAAAAAAGGGGAAACACAAGCAATGTTAAGCTGTGTTTCCCCTTTTTTACACAAGTTTTGAGTGACCTTGAACTATATGTATATAAGCAGATTTATACAAAAAAATATTTAATACCATATCAGCTGTCTTCGTGAAACCATCATGTCAGACCTGAAGGAGAAGATTATTAATGAACTACACAAACCTGCAAGAATAAAGTTTCCAAGAAGAAATACTGTTATAAAAGGGATAAATGATCTATATCAAGCGGATTTAATTGAAATGCGACCGCATAGCAGAATAAACAAAGGATTTAAATATATACTCACAATTATTAATTGTTTTACAAAAGTTGCAGACGCTTTGCCTCTAAAGGACAAGACTGGTAAAAGCGTAACAGAAGCCATGGAAATAGCCATAAAAAGAGATAAAAACAAAATTAAACATTTACAAACTGATGATGGAACAGAATACTTTAATACAAACTTTGCACAGTTAATGAATAAATATAAAATAAATCATTATTCTACAAATTCAGAGAAAAAAGCAGCTATTGTAGAAAGATTCAATAGAACCTTAAAAGGAGCACTGTATAAACAATTTTCAAAAAGAGGTTCTTACGTATGGTATGATGTCTTACCACAATTAATAAATGATTATAACAACAGGTTTCATAGAACTATTGGTATGAAACCTAACAAAGTAAATAGAAGAAATGCAAAAGATGTATTAAAACGCATAAAGAAAAATACAAAGCCTAAAGTAGAAAAAATGCAGCCAAGAAAATTTAATGTAAGTGATAAAGTACGGATTAGTAAATATATGGGAGTGTTTACCAAGAAATACCTTCCCAATTGGACGAATTAAGTTTTTACAGTGTATAAAGTGCAACCGACTGTACCTGAAACGTATACCTTAAAAGATAACAAAGGAGATTTGTTGCAAGGTGCATTTTATGGACATGAAATGTTAAAGTCAACAGTAGGTGATGTATATCTTGTTGAAAAAGTGTTACAAAGAAAAAAGGACGCAGTTAAAGTGCGGTGGTTAGGGTTTAACAAAACTGAGGATTCATGGATACCTATAAAGGACTTGGTTTAATGCAAGCAACTCATTTCATCGTTAACCTTTGAGCAGGATGGAGATTATTCACCATAAAGATCGATTCAATATTAATAACATAGATGATTTAACTGTGGATAACGTTAAAATCAACAATGGTAAACACGGTAGTTTACTTCCAAACACTGTTCGATGTATAGTAAGTGGCCCCTCAAACTGTGGAAAGACCAATGTTGTCTTTAATTTGATCACTAATCCGCAGGGATTAAGGTTTAATAACCTATATATTTTTTCAAAGTCTCTACAACAACCAAAGTATCAATTGCTGGATAAAATCCTATCTGATGTGTCTGATGTTAATTTTTACAAATTTAACGCCAGTGATAGCATTATGCAACCAAACGAAGCGAAACTGTATTCTGTATTTATATTTGACGATGTATCTTGTGAAAATCAGGATACTATTAGAAACTACTTTGCCATGGGAAGACATAATAACATCGACAGCATATATATTGGACAAACATATAGCAAAATCCCAAAACAACTTATCAGAGATAATGCAAATATTCTAATTGTATTCAAACAAGATGATACTAACCTAAAACATATATATAACGATCATGTGAATGCGGATATGCCATTTGAAAAGTTTAAAGAGCTTTGCGGAAAAGCATGGGCGGAAAAGTATGGATTTTTGGTTATTATGAAAGATCAAGCTATAAAAGATGGTCGTTATAGAATAGGTTTTGATAAATTTGTTTTAATACACTGATTAGCGGTATTACTGTACAAGTTGTCAAGGTGTGAAGATGGTTAACCAGGAAAAGCTATTAAAGGAAATAAAATCACTTAGTGATTCTATTAGACAAAAAACCGAGCTTTAAAATCAGGTATAAATGAAAGAGAGCAATTTTTAGAAACAACATTCAAACCTGTTACTGAACCTTTAAAGCGATTAGCACAAAATGTGGAAAAACCTTCAATTCGCTTCGAAGGAGACAAAATTCTACCAATTTCGAAATATGAAGAAGAATTTCAGAATGATGAAAGTTTTGGTCAGTTACAAACATCTGAAGAAAGCGACGAGTATGAAGAAAGCGGAGATATAGAGGATTTAAAGGAAAAGGACATTGCAGAAGATACAAGTACAGAAGATACAAGTGTAGAAGATACAAGAGCAGAAGAAGAGGATATTAACCCATCCAACTTAAGCAAATTAGGCACGGATATTATGTTTAAAGGAACTCTTGGAAGAACATATACGTTAAAAATGTTACACGCCGCACATGCTAATCGAAATTTTCATTCCTATGGAGCTAGAATAGAGGATAAAGGATTAATGATTGGAGATAGCAAGTTAGATATAAACGAAAATGATGATATAGTTATTGGAGATAAGAAATATAAAGGTACAAAAGGTTTGTTTGAACTTATCTTTAAAAATAATCCTGGTAAATATACTAAAAGGGATTTACAATTGTTTAAAAATATATTAGAGTATACAAATGCACATAGAAAGAAGTATTCCAAAGACCTACCTATTCATAGAAATCGGTCAATAAAATATACAAGTATTATATCTAGTCTTTTCCCCTCGAAATCAAAAAAAGCTCAAATTAAAAGAAGAGCTTTATCTTCTGCTGAATTAAATGTTTTGCATAAAAAGAGAAAAACCACTGATCCTACCACATCTGGAAGGGGATTATTGAAAAATTTGTATAAAACTAATATAATATATTACAACGATATAAATAAGTTAGTTGATCGAATGAGGTTATTACATGAAGCTATGGAAGCCGGGCACACTGGTTTAGAAAACGAATGGGTAGCTTTGGTTGATGAACTGCGAAAACAAGGAATAATTGTTCAGTAGACGTATATATAATAAGAACCTAAACGATAGCGATTCAGTTACATCATGAGTGTGGACAAGTTTGGACGGTATTCCGAGTTTGGAGTAAAATCTGGATATAGTGAAAAAAGAGCTGGGTTTCCGTTAACACCTGACGGAAACTATAATTTTGAAGGAAAAGTAATTCAAAATGTTGGTGATCCGCTTATGTCGTCTGATGCGGTTACGGTACAGTACATGAAAAAAAGAACTCCAACTGTACACGAAGATCATTGGGGGTTTTCCGGTAAAAGGTTAAGCGATATACAATATCCTGTTTATGATGGTGAAGCAGTAAATTTAGCTACTCTAAAATTGTTAACGATTTACAAAAGGAATAAAACTGATACAAGCTATGATGTAAAAAAATTAAAATTATCAAATGTAGGTGATTGTGAGCAGGATGGAGACGCTGTAAATAAGAAAATGTTTGATATTGTACACAAGAAATGGACTACGGAATATGAAAAACATTTGGAAAGGTTTGGTGCAGCTCTATTCCATTATATCCATCGGGCTTCAGGAAGAGATGCAGCTTCAGATGTTGACAGTCACAATTATTTAGACTGGAAAAATATACACAATCCAGAGAAACCTAATCAACGAGATAAACCGTCTGAGCCTTCTAAAGTCAAGACATTAGGAAAGAAGGATAAAGTGAATGTGATTAATGAACCAACAGAAAACAATGAAGATTACATAAGAGAAAAAAGAATTTAAAATACCCCCATGATAAGGGATAAAGCTTCAGTCATATTCGAGAGACGATACAGAGAGGATGATGGAATCCAATATTACTGCGTGGAGTTTAATATCTCAAGAGCCGAGATTTCCCCAAGGAGTGTTGACAGATGGTTTTGTTCAACGGTTTGATAGATATATGGATTGGGAACAACTTTCCATACATTACCTCTTCACAATGACTATGTTAAGAATTTATTTTCACAGAGTTAACTGGATCCATATTTTACAAAGACAACAGTTTTCGGAAGACTTCCTCGTAGAGATGACATCAAATTTTAATAACTGTTGGGAAGTAATAAGTAAATATCAAAATCTCTCTAAGAATTACATTGACAATTTTAAAGATAAACTAGACTGGGATGTGTTATTCAATTACCAACGATTTAGTGGCAAGTTTCTAAGGAAACATGACAACTATTTAAAGTTTATTCATTTTACCGAAGACAACAATACCATCACCAGCGGAGAAACATTTGGAACATCTTCAATTACACCTTATTTCAATTTTTACTACTTCTATTTAATATGTCTACATTTAATTAATAAATCAATTTCTATATAATAAATGGATTTTAAACAGTATATAATACAAGAAACCAAAACTGATATTACATTCATTGTAAAACATTTATAGAGTGCACCTACTGATTGTAGGTTTTGCTATAAATAGTCATGTCGAGGGTTAAACGCATCAGTCATAATCGAGAGAGATTACAGAGAGGAAGGGGAATAGCATCAACAGCATTTTCTCTATTAAGTAAACCGGTTGGAGCTATAG
Source organism: Allygus modestus (assembly GCA_963675035.1). Classification (NCBI taxonomy): domain Eukaryota; kingdom Metazoa; phylum Arthropoda; class Insecta; order Hemiptera; family Cicadellidae; genus Allygus; species Allygus modestus. The sequence goes on along the minus strand of OY776114.1, from coordinate 139,483,726 downwards.
TTAACAAGGCGATTGATTTATTACCTGTGGAATTACATTTACCTGGAGGATATCAATATTGTGGTCCTGGAACCAAATTAGAGAAACGTCTTGCTAGAGGAGATCCTGGAATAAATAAGCTCGATCAGGCTTGTAAACAGCACGATATAGCGTATTCCAAATTTGGTGATACTAAAAATAGATCAATAGCAGATAGAGCACTTGCTGAGAAAGCTTGGCAAAGAGTAAAATCTAGTGACGCGAGTATTGGTGAAAAAGCAGCGTCTTTAGCAGTAACAGCAGCAATGAAAGCAAAAACTACGTTTGGAGGAGGAAAGAGAAGAAGGCGTGGGAAAAAACCCGCTAAGAAACAAGGAGGTAATATCAGAAGAAAACGTCGATCTACCAGTGGTAAAGCTAAAAAGAAACCAACAATATGGTCAATGATAAAAAAGGGAGGAGGATTATACCTAAGACCGTATCGTGTGTATTAAATAAGAAAGAGCAATTAATAATTAAAAACAAAGAATTAACCAATGAAGAACTGATTACATATGCTTCTTGTTTGAAAATCCCATTTTTTAGAGGAGTATTTATGAAAGATGAATTACCGGTTAAAATGTGGAAAAATGAGACTGGTATTGTAAATTTGGATAATAGTGAAGGATTAGGCACTCATTGGGTGTGTTACAAGAAACTTGGTAAAACCATTTATTATTTCGACAGTTTTGGAGACCTTCCACCACCGAAAGAACTTCAACGATACTTTCGTGCGGCAGAACATGTTTTTTACAATCATACAAGAAAACAACCTGATGATACATCCATTTGCGGTCATTTATGTTTAGACTTTTTAGCTAAGAGTGTTAGTCAACTTTAAGATGTCCTCGTATACAGTGTCATTAACCGGTAACTCATGTACTTTGCGCAGTATTCTGTTTCCAGCGCTACGTTTGCAAAAAGGAAGACTATGGGAAGCCGCATTATTGGATTTAACAACATATAACTCTATTCCAAACGTTAGTGAAGGAATTAATAACAAAATACATTATTACAAGACAAAAGATGATAAAGGAAAGTATTCAGCTTTGGAAGAATTCAGTTTACCAACAGGAGCTTATGAAATTGATAATATAAATGAAGTTATACAAAAACATATGGGAAAAGAAAATATAACGATAAAAGGCAATAACAATACAATGAAAGCCGAAATTACTTCTAAGTATTATATTGATTTTTGTCAAGAACATTCAATTGGTAGTTTATTGGGGTTTTCTAAGGAAACAAAAGTATTAGAACCTAATAAAACTCATTCTGGGAATAAAACTGTGACGATAATCAAAGTTAATAGCATAGACATTACATGTAACATTATACAAGGATCCTACAGAGATGGAGAAAATCGTCATATATTACACACATTCTACCCATCAGTTGCACCGGGTTTCAAGATAGTAGAAAAGCCTCAAAACCTTGTGTACCTACCGTTAAACACCAGTTTCATTTCAGACATCGTGCTGAACATAGTGGATCAAGACGGAAACCTTATTGACTTTAGAGGAGAAGCTATTACTGTAAGAATACATATAAAATCATCCGCTTAGACAATGGGGTTATCATTTAAAAAGAGAGAGCCAACCAGCAAAGAGGTCAGTAGCTCATCAGCTGTAGAAGGATTAACAAGTGACAACATTCGTTTTCTAGAAGAAATTGGATTAAAGGTCATTAACAATGGATATACTGGATATAGCGCAGGGTCCAACATTCGACGAGACCTTATGGGAAAAGGAATATCACACGCACAACCCTTACGCTTCGTCCAAATTAAACAATAACGATGAAATTAGGATTCCTATACAACAACAAGACATTTATACTCTTCCATGCGAAAGTTATTTATATATTGAAGGAAAAGTAACAAAAACTGATGGTACTGCTGGAACCACTGTTCCGTTCATAAATAATCCTATGGCATTTTTGTTTGACGAGATTAGATATGAAATTTCAGGAGTTACAGTCGATTCAACAAAAAAGGTTGGAATTTCCAGTACATTGAAAGGATTAGCATCTTTAACACCAAATGAGAAGAATCTGTTAGCTGTTGCAGGATGGGTTGCACCTGACAAAAGTACAATCGCTCCTGACTCTTCGGGAAACTTTGATTTCTACGTACCTTTAAGATTACTCCTAGGATTTGCTGAAGACTACAGAAGAATAATAATAAATGTGAAACAAGAACTAGTTTTATTAAGATCATCAAACGATAATGATATTATTAAAGCAGCTACTGGAACAACTGATGCCAATTTAGACTGGAAATTAACATTAGACAAGATTGTTTGGAGAGTACCACATGTGCGACTAAATGATGAACACAGGATTACATTATTAAGAAAGTTAAAATCCGATCGAGACATTGTAATGCCATTCAGAAGCTGGGAGTTTCATGAATACCCCGTTTTACCTACAACACAACGGCATACATGGACTGTAAAAACTTCTACTCATTTGGAAAAAGCGAGATATGTAATATCTGGATTACAAACGAAGAAGAAAAGTATAATAACTGAAAATGCTGGTGAATTTGACCATTGTAAATTAACAAACTGTAAAGTGTTCCTGAATTCACAATTCTTTCCCTACGACAACTTTAATATTTCTTTTGATAAAAAAAGGTACAGTGTTTTATACGATATGTACGCTAGGTTCCAAAATTCATATTACGGCAAAACAAATACACCTCTACTATCTCCCGTACAGTTTGAATCGAAAGCTCCGATTGTTGTAATTGATTGTTCCAAACAAAATGAATCTGTAAAATCGTCTAGTGTTGATATAAAAATAGAAATGGAATTTCAAGAAAACGTACCTGCAAATACATCTGCGTATTGTTTAATTTTGCACGATAAAATTGTTACATACACACCGTTTACCGGTATTGTAAAGACAGTATTGTAAAACGTTGTACCACCACCGGCACCGCCACTGTCGCTAACCTATAAATAGCGGAGCAACAATGCGGGTCTTCAGTTGATCGCCTATCGTCGCATGGGTAACGTCTTCTACAAAATGAGTTCTCCATCTGTTGTACAAGGTAATGCAGAGGTAGCACCGTTATTGGAACATGATAATACCGAAGCAGAAATCATTAAGGAAATAACTGAATTTTTAAAGTTTGGTAAAAGAGATAGAGAGGAGGAAAGTAATGCAGATCCATCAAAGGTAGTATCAAAGAGGAAGAAGAAAGTTGAAGAAAATATTCCTCCTCACATTTTAACTGAAGTTTTTTTGCGAATCTTTTACCCCATCTCAGCATGCATCAGTAAAAGTGTATCAGTTGGATTGATGAAATCATTGGATTATTCCCCTACAGTAATACTACACCATGGAACAAAAAAGGTTTTATTTTCGCAAAATGCTTGGGAGTCATTTTTGAAACATGTACATTTAATAGAATGTTATTTAACTAACAGTTTGTGTGGAAGGAAAACACATATTCGACTTTTGGATTGTGACAATGAAATAGATATTGTTAAACATCGCGGACAACTACAAGTGCGAATTAGAGACTTGACTCAACATGAAAATAAGATTCTACTGTCACGTGAAGAATTCTACGTTTTAAACTACGCAACAGAACCTATTACAAGGTACATGAGACAGTTGGTATTTGCAAGCGCTATTATTAAAGAATATTTGCACGATACTTTGGAAAAACAACCTGATAGCACCATCGTGTACGGACCTGTGGATACATCTATTTTTAATAGAATACCTCATGAAGTTTGCATGTGGAGAAAGTTAAAGGATTTTGAACCACTTGTAGAAATCGCTACAGAGATAACAGAAGAAACAACACAGGAAGAAGAAACAAAAAATCAAGAAGAAGAAAACGAAACACAAGAAGAAGAAGAAGAAGAAGAAGTTAAAAAAGACTAAAGTTTAACTTAATAAAGAAGAACATACGTGGGGTAGGCCTATTGGGGACGGTGCCCACGTTAAATATACACCAACGCGCCTGCACTGTACGGCCTGGTATTTAACCTACCGTGGTGTGGAAAACAGTTTAGTTGATCGTCAGGTGCCATGATGAGCGGAGGAGATGAAGAAGTGGATGTAAAGCCTTGCGTAATAGAATTTCAAGCATTTCGAAATAATGATGATAGGTTTATTATCAAGGAATTAGTAATTTTAGACTTGCTTACATTTGTAGCCTACCCATTCACGTTTGATGCTCCTTTTTCTTTTAACAAACTTAACGCTAAAACAAAAAGTACTAACAAATGGATAACAAAATACTTTCATCACATACACTGGTATGAAGGATTTATAAGCTACAGTAATCTGCACAGTATTATGTTTAACTTTTGCAAACAATATTCGCATATATACACAAGAGGATTAGAAAAAAAGAACTGGATACAAAAGTACACGCACGGTGATGTTTTCGATATAACTATCAGTAAGGACTTCAAAATTAATCTCGGTAATATTTGTGTCGCTGCAAAAGATCTTAAACACGGTCAAACAAACTGTGCATTGTACAACGCATATCGTTTGGCTGCTTACTTGAAACAAACGCAGGAATGTGGTGGAGGTAGTGGAGAACAGAAATGTGGTGGGGGTAGTGGGGCCTATAAATACGAGGAGACAACACCGCTCCAGCACGAGTATTATTCGAGACTCCGAAGAGGCAACATCACAGAAGACATAACCACCACTGTCGAAGATGGCATCACAACAATTTCTACAAACACTGGTTGATCAATTCAACACTCACTCAAAATCCAACCTTCTGCTAACTAAAAAATGTTCAGAACTAAAAGAACAAAAACACTACATTATTCATAGCATCAAGAAAGTGGAAACCACACATGGAGAAGCAATTCTAGTATCATTGTGCGAAGGACCTATGACTCCAGGAGATGAGCCGAAGTTTCAAGTATTTCTTCCAAAACGATTTGTTCAACTGCTACAAAATGAAGACTTGCGAGATATTCAACCGGGGACGTTGTATTTGGTATCACACGGCGTAAGCGGCAACAACTCGACGGAACTCACTCTGCACATCACGCATCATTGTACATAATGTCTCTATTTGTATTTCTCTGTTTGTATTTCTCTGTTTGTATTTCTAGTTATCAATGTTAGACTTAAGCTTATTGTATTGTAAGATGTTTGTTTAATAAAGAAAATTAAAAAGAAAACTATAAAAAAGAAATAAAAACACAACAACACAGCAGTATATTAGTTTATATAATGCTGTGTTGCTTTTTTTTAAATTCAAACGGATGACAAAAAAAAAAAAAAAGATAAAATATCAGTATTAACTCCAAGTACTGATATTTTATCTTTTTTAAAAACATTCTTTGGTGACCTTGACCTAGATTTAGAACTTATAAAATGCGGTGTATTGGTTAAAGGATTATCACTTTCATACAGACTGACAATGAGTTGGTGGGGGGAACATTATGGTGGGGGAAGGGTAGGTACCTGCCCTACACGCTTACACCGTGTCAGTATACCTCCGACATTTGCCTTGGGACAACCTACAAAAATGGAACATATGGTAGTAAAAAGGAGAATGAGATTTCCTAAATATGCACAGTTACAATCGAGATTGGATACGTTTGATGCAGCATTAAAAGACTCGTTTCTATACAAGTCTAGAATGGAGTTTGCAGATGCTGGTTTCTTTTACATGGGGCAAGATGATAAGACCGTTTGTTACAATTGCGGAGGAGGATTGCAGGATTGGCAAGCGACAGATAACCCATGGGAAGAACATGCACGATGGTTTGACAAGTGTGCTTATCTGTTAGTTCAAAAAGGTAGAGAGTTTGTACAAAACCATCGGAGAGTTTATAAACCTCATCCTGTTAAAACACCAGCAGAAGAAAATAAGAGCGAAGGAAACGAATGTGTAGTATGTTTGTCCTCTGAGAAAAATTTACTATTTTTACCTTGTAGACACTGTTGTACATGCGCTGATTGTGGACTGATGTATAACCATTGCATTATATGCAGAATTCCAATAGGTTACGTGATGAAAATATTCATATCGTAGATGTGAAAAAAATGGAGGGGGGTGCGTATAAAACGAAGGCGAGGAGGTGGGAAGCTCACTCCGCGAGTAGCCGTACACGAGGTAACATCATGGCTCTCAAAATTAAATCTGTCCACTACAATACTGTTCATCTTTCTACAGTTCATGATTTGCAACTTCTTTCCGATGACTTAAAAGTTTTGATTGTAAACGGCTACAAAGTAATATTGGATATTTTTGCAACAAACACTTTAGCTCAAGAACACTGAAGAACATCCGCAACTACACTTCCACCGACACAGCTGAATAGATATAATTTTGAAGAGTATGAACCTCTCGCCTCGTTCAATGTCGGCAGCTCTACGGAATCGGAGACTTCATCGTGGCAACCAACATCACTTCCACCCGCGCCTAGAATGAAGTATTATTGTGGAGAATGTGAACCCTACCCATCTACAGAAGCAACGGCCACCGCAGGATCGACGGTTCTCTGACAATCATTGCCTATGTGTACATTAATGTAAATAAAGAAATAAAAATAAAAGTTAGAAATCTTGCACAGGTTTCATTTGATTGTTTTCATTCCATAAAAATATCTATCTTGCACAAGTTTGATTCGATAGTTTTAAACTATCAAAATTATTTGATGCTAAACTTTTTAGCCAAAGTATGGCATGTGAGTACTCTGCTGGCGCGGCTCAACAATACGAACAAGATGGTGCATTTAGAATTTAGATCCGACGAGGGAATTAGGAGCAATAGCGGAAAACCTTCAAAATATTGTTTTTTCGCTATTACTGCTATACCCTTAGTCGGATCTGAATTATGAATGCACCAACTTCCTTCGTCTTGTTGAGACGCGTCAGCAGAGTACCCACATGCCATACTTTGGGTAAAACGTTTAGCAACAAATAATTTTGATAATTTGAAACCATCGAATCAAAACTTGTGCAAGATAGTTTTTTAAAAACTACTTCAGACGACCTTGACCTACTCCAAACATCCATGACGTCACTAATACGTCGCCAACTACGTCGCCAACTACGTCATTCCTACGTCATCAAAGTCACGTGACCGGAAGCTGTCAATCAAGTTAGCCAAAAGCCGCAAAATCCCACTACTATGGAAGATGTTTCTTAAATGTTTAGTGTACAAATTTACTTCTTATACATACATGTTGGTATTAATCAGCTTGTTTAATTTGAACAGTAGTTAAACATTTATATTTTACATGATGGACAAACATCAACCAAAATTAAAAATTATTAATTAGGTATAAAATTTTACAATAATAACATAATTTTCTCAATAAATATTGCTCACTAAAAGAATTCACAACAATACTGGCTGGTTTGCTGTTATATTTGGTTGAGGATCGTAAGTTCACTATAAAATATACTGTGCTGCAAGTTTATTGGACCTGCCAACACGTGATGTTGATATTGCGGAGTTTGTGATGGAATGGACAACACTTCAACCCCGGATCATGTGCAACACTAGTAACAGAGTGCTGCGATATAAATATCTCTGCACGTTGTACACATTTAGAACACCATGGGTCAGTCTGTTCAAAATTTACGGCTTTTACCTTTTACCACAAATAAAGATTTACTAAGAATCACTCCGTGGATTCTAATCCGATAAATTTAAAATATTTCGTTGCTTAAATATTGTGTTCATTTATACCAATTTTAAATAACAACTGCCGTCTTCATAAAACATTCGAAATATTCGAATTTTGACATTTATCAAAACATTTTAATAATTAAAATGTAAATGGTTTCTTATACCAAGATTGCATCAATTTCGCGGATGTTTTCATGATCGATCAATTTAAATATCTTCCAAAATAAAGAAATTATACCATGGGAAATGGTAATTTATAATCTAGTAAATACTTCGAGTTATTTAATTCCGTACTTGTATTATAAATGTATGTATATGTTGTAGGTTCAATCATTTCCTTATTTTAATAGTTATGTTGTATTGGTTGGTGTTTATTTATCTCAAATCTATATAAGGTTTAATAATATTTCCAGTATTGTTTTATTTATTGTAATTCTTTATTGTTCTTTATTTCGTTATTGTAAGCTTCACACTGGTTTCATTCTGATAACTTTTTTATTAACAATGACAAAACCCAATCTATAATTGCCACTCTGAAAAATATGGCTATGTTGAACTCAGCACCACAGAATATAGTTGTCAAGTGCTTACAAATGATGTTAGACAGTCAACTTAACTGGGCTCCAAATGTAGATATAGTGGCTAAGCGAATTTATCGTGTTGTCTATTTGTAGAAAAAAACTTCTTGATTATGTTCCTTTTCATATGTGTTGACGTCCTAGTAAGATTATTGTAATATAGAGATACTGATTTTTTTTAAATTGTGTGTACAGATTTAATACTTGTTACATTATTGTTTCTGATTTTTATTTTTATAAAACTCAATGTTTGACATCGTCCATAACCTTTATTTGTGTTGATAGACAATAAACTATTCTTATTCTTATTATTCTTATAACACCAAATCTAGATTAAGATTAACAGCTCGAAGTCGGTCAACAAAACCTTCTCTTTGGTTTTAAATCACAATGAAGTTTATCCTTTTTTCATTATTATGTTCACATTATTTTTCGAACTTAAAATTGTATCACGGAAAATTACGGTAGTACATATGTTTCAGTGGATTGTTTTAATTAGGTCTACCTAATTTTGGATCTCGAATACATTATATTTAACTTTTTGTGTGATCACAATAACGTTAAAACTTAAAAAATAATAGGTAATTATATTAACTTGTTATTAGTAATAATACCAGCCAAGGCATTTTTAGGAAAAATATTCATTATTCAACCAAGAACGATATTAATTATGATGTACTTAGAAAAATCAAAGCTTTACAATTGATAAGTTTAACTTTTTAAGATGTTAAATCCATAATAAGCTGTGTAAATCACTTTTACCTCACGAGCAATAAATGTCCTGCCTTACGTCTGAAAATTCAGAACAACATCTCCCATATAAACAGAAAGGGTTTGAAAAGTGTAAGTTTCTCCGTCTTTCTTTGCATCTATCACGGTTTTAATAAGCTTTTAACTAAACAAATATACTTAATAATTTCCCCTTTTACCTTAATTGTTTTTAGTATCGATGGTAACCCATTAATCAAAATTGGAAACCTTATATCATTTATATTTACCCTGATGATTTGGTATTATGTTTAAGTGCAAATATAACTTTGAATATCGTTCGGATGAACTAAAACTAATGTTACTAAATGAGTTTTGTTTTACAGTGTACGGTAAAGAAGTTGATGGTAGACTTAACAAAATATTTTATGGATATACAAGAATGATAGTAATAGACAGGTTTCCGGTTAAATCATTTTAATTCATACTGTTTATAAACTTTCCTAGTTTTTTTTAAAAACGGTATAACATTACTTTTTCTAATATATGTTTAAGTTCATCACGGTAGTTTTGGATGTAATATTGTCAAGTGATTTGGTGTTTACATTAATGTTTGGTATCATAGGGGTCAGAGTGCTTGTCTTGTAATCTGAGGTTCACCAGATCAATAATGAGCAGAATATAGGAAAGGTCTGATTCTAGACCAGCTGCTATTTTTCATTGGGCTATAATTTACCCAGAACAGCCCCTCTCCTCGTAGTGTGTTGTTGTTGTGGAATAGTTGTTTGGTTTATAATATTTATAATTAATTATGCGTCCTAAGTCAACATTAGGTAAATTACATGACCAGGGTTTTGAGCTTAAATTAAAAATCATTAGGTTGACACTCACATAAACAAATAAATACAATTTAAAACAGACGTGCTGAAATTTGATTTTCATATACGACCATTATTTTGTGAAACATGACAAAGTTGGTTATTCCACACTTTATCATTTGGTACAGGCAAGCTTGAGGGAGATTTCTAGCTTTGAGAAAGTATAGTCTTTAGATTTGATTAGTTTTACTCCAAAGCAATAACTCACCCAAAGTATCACTCCTAGAAAAGACCGTTAGATTGGAGTTATTCTCAAAGGAACCGCAAATTATGACACGTGTAAAAAGAGATCTGGATATTAGTTTGATGCAGATTGTTCCAAGAAAAAGTTAATATCTTCCTCAATTTCATGGTTTACTCGTCTGACCAGCAAACTGGAGATAATTTTAACTTAAAAGACTCATAACAGATCGTATACAAACCTTTGAAGTCTTTTTTACATCTAAATAAATTATCTAGCAGGACATTTTCTGTGAATATTTTTGTATTTTATTGGAATAGAAACAAATTTTTAAACCCATTTTTATTGGTGTTCTTTCTTTTGATACTTTTTTAAAATCTTGTTAAAATTTTCGATTTATTCAAATATTTCTGATAGTAACTTTCAAAAAATATATTAAAAGAAGAAATATAATACATTTGTATTTTAGCGAATTTCCCCAATAGGGAATAATCTATTACCGAAGGTAGCATGGTAAGACTTAAGACCGAGACCATGATAAATTTTTGTTTTGAAGTCATCCCCAGATTCCAAAAACACTATTCGTTCAAATTGATACATATATATGTGTGTGTGTGTGTGTGTGTGTGTGTGTGTGTGTGTGTGTGTGTGTGTGTGTGTGTGTGTGTGTGTGTGTGTGTGTGTGTCCGTTACCTCGATAACTTTTGAAAGAAACGCCCGATTTTAATTATTTTTTTTAAATATAGAGAGTAGCATTTATGACTAAGTTCGAAAACCAGATTGATCGGATTTTGGGAAGGGGGTCTTATGGGGGTTTTAAATTTTCTAAGAATTAGTTATTTTAATTTTAGACCCTACAGTTTTAAAAACATTCAATTTTAGTTATAACCATTTTATAGAGTTTAAAAAACAAATAATTTAGTATTTTTAATCATTAACCTAGATTAAGTGGTTATGGAGAATAGTAAAAAAAAAACGCGTCCATAATATTTCATATGTTAATGTGTTGATGGGACAAAGGTTTTTGGACTTTCCTCAGATAATTTTACTAAAAAGTTCACATTTCTTTTTACCAATAGGTTTCGGTCTACAAAAAAAAAAATAATTTTGGGGTGTTAATTGTTGTTCTACATCCAACCGTTGCAGAGATATTCAAAGTTCTAAACACAGTACGTTGTCCAGTGTTATCCTTATGGAGAATAAATACAATTTTATATTTAGATTATTCATGTGACTTCAGCTAGTTGTGGTATATTAATATTTGCACAAAAACAAGTTTTTTGTTGATGTTCCTTTCAGCAGCAAACCTGCATACTGTTATTCATGTGGAGAATTTATTAAAGTTGTATATCTACCTTAGTTATAAACGTAAATTAATAAAACTTAGTATGTAGCTTCACATGGTTGAGTTATATTGATAATTAAAAAATAAACACATTTATTATCTTCCTCGTTGCAGCAAACCTGCGTACCCAACCCTAATTTCATTCTTAAGGAAAATAAATAAAATGCTATACATCACTTATTTATGAATGTATTCTTGTGAAACTTGGTAAGTGGCTCTATGTAGTAGCGAGGCACATATATATTTATTGGAAGTTCGCTGAGTACGCAGGTTTGCTGATTAAGGGGTATTATATTACTCACCATCATTAACAATAGTTTACTAAGGTGAATTTATCCGATATAATAAAAATGTCGGGCAGAAATAATAAAAATCGTATATCAACAACATGACGGCGTGTGTTCTCCATTGATCTGAATAGTTTACATAATTGAATAAGACAGGTGAAGTACATTCAAGGATATTGTTTGATTAAGCGTAACGCATTAGAGAAATAGGACTTTTGTTCCTAAACAAAATTGATAAGTATGATAATTTAGCATCTACTTAACAGTTTACTATTTTAGCCATAGATCACTTGATAAATAATTAATAATTACATTTTGCATATTTTGTCATGTTTGCTATAAATAATTAACGCTATCTATCATATTAAATGAGCTTCAAATTTACAAATGTTGAAAATGTCATATAAATCTTAAATTTGTCGTACGCGATAAAACTAATGGAAATTATTTTACTATCAACAATAGAACAATTTAATGTAAAGGTTAGTTCGTACTTTTAGACATAAAACCCGTACAAAGGGCGGGTACACAGCTAGTATTTATATATATAATTTGATAAATTGTTGTCTGAATTGCAAAACATTATTTTAATAATTTCTACAATTGTAGTTTTTCTTTAATCTTTTTTTTACTTTTAATTTGTCCTAACTTAAATGAACCTTTGAGTGTCGTCTTTGTGTGTGTAACAGGCTGCTTTAAAATTTTAAGTAGAAAAATACAGGACTTAGTTTCTTGGTTTAGTTAATACAACTGTAAATAGTAAGTAAACTGTCTTAATATTTATTTCAGCGTCACAAAATAAAAAATAAAAAAAATTTCTCTGATAAATAATGCTTATTTTATTTCGATTGATAAAGTACATGAGGAAGAAGTTTATTTCTTAACAAATAATTATGAAAGGTTGGTGTTGTTAAAAACAATTGACGTGTAGTCAATAAAATATATATTCAACAATTATAAAACTTTATTACTTGCAGTTAAAATGTGTTTCCATTTAGAGAAATAATACTAACAAATAGGTTTACGGTATTGACAAAATGATCGTCCTAACCATTTTGGGCCACTTCCAAGAGTGTATGTATATTTTGGCAGTTGAAATTTAAAATTGTTAGCTTAATATTTTAATAAATAATTATTGAAGATTCTACATAAATTTTTAATTACAATTTCCCTTCCAGTGCAATGTACAATACAAAAAGGCAGTTATTTTATCTTGTTTTTCAATACTTTGGATGTTGGCTTTTGCGTTTATTTGTATTGTTTATGTAAGTCAAACTTGTCTGATCATAAAACAAAACTATGATAATTCATCATGAACCAGATAATTAGTTTATATTCTTAGGATATAAATATCTTACTTAAAATTAAACATCAAATTCACTTCAAATGATATTTAATGCTTGTAATGCTGTTGGATTGTGATCGAGGATCTAGGTTTAACAGAACATCCACTTCGCTGCTAGTTTAGTGGACCTGTTAACATGTGTTGATGACGTTGTGGAGTTGGTGATGGAGTGGACAACACTGCAACCTTGCATCATAATTGAATCGAATAAAAAAGTGCTGCCACATAAATATCCTTGCATTATGTACAAACGTAGAATATGTCACTCTGGCATGCAATTCGTATTATAAAATATTTTATTATAACTGCAACGCCTAACTGTGTGAGAAAATCACAATTTAAAAGAGTAACAATTTTGGGTGAGGTTACAGAAGTAATTTGTCACTATGATTTTGTTATGTCTGTTAAATATTATTGAGAACTCCCCTATACAATGTACAATTAGCCAGAGGAAAAAGTTTATTATCGTCTCTTATGTTTTGGGGTTTAGCATTGGCTGTTCAAACCAAAACTTTGGCTCCCACCAAACAGCATAATCATTTACATTACCAGACATTATTTTTTGTTGTTGTTTTACTGATAATGTTCAACCACCAAAAATAAACCTACTACCTTTTTCCGTTGTTTACAAATGTTTAGTTGTCTTTAGAATGGTAGACCTCCCTGAAACTACTACACTGTTGCAGTATCAAATGGCTATGATGGGAATTTATAACTTTACATATTCAATGTTTGTGCCACATCAAATCTCACTGAAATGTTAACGCTTCATTAGTACGAATAAATAAAATAGTTGTTTATCACATTTAGTTACAAAACGATATACGATGATTTTTTAATTTGTAAGTTTTTGTGAAGCTTAAAAACTGAAACTAGGGTTTGATTGGATTAAATTAATATTTTATTAATTGTAACAAACCAATAGACATTTGGGAGAAGAATTTATATTACCTAACGACAGATGTTATTAACCGAGTTTAATATTTCATAAATACACATTTTATCTGAGAAGTAGATATCATTTCTTAATTGTCTAAGGCACTCAATCGCATTCAGGGTTAAATCTTATACAGTAATAAAGAAACAATAGTTCTGCCTCTTATTAACACATTCATAATAACATCCCTGTTTATTAACTAGAGAGGAACTGAAAAGTCAAGTCCAATTTTCCCCGTCTTTCTTTGTAGAAATTGCTGTTTTAATAAACGTTTAATTAAGTAAAGGGTCTTCAATTCATTATTTTTTCTTCATGAAAACAGGGAAATTAACTCTATACCAACTAAGTAATATTAATTAATATTAAACATCAGAAATACGTATATAATATGCATCTTTTACAACTTTTATAATTATTGATTATATTCATATACGTAAATCTTGGTACACGGCATTAAATCTTTAAATATTGCTAATACGTTTTAACGAGATAATAATATATTTTTATTTTGTAAAATTCCAAACAAATATATTTAAATACTAATATCATGCATTAAGCTACAAACAATTTTGACGTCAGTGAAAAATTATAACAATTGGCAACGTTATTGATGTGCTCATTATACTCAACGAAAAGTCCTAAGCTGATTACTTATAATTACTCTATAACGTATTCTGACGTATATACTCTGATTTAACGTAACCTGTGATAGTAAGTCCAATATAAATGTTTAAATGTTTAACACAAGGGAAACAAATTTGCTGACGAACAGTTTTGATTTATAGAAATATACAACTTACAAATATGAAGGCACAAAGCACGCACGATTTTTAAGAGGTACTGTACTCATTTATAAATATACAAATGAACAATTTTTAAAATGTTAGCTAACATATGTCAGACCCAATTTTCTCATTCCTATTAAAAGTAGTATAATATATTTCCATATATTAACACTATGTACAAATTATAATACTCAGTAATGTTCTTTTACTGCTATTAATTGTTGATTACTCCCTGAGTAAACGTAAATTTCGAATATAAAAATATTTATATGTACTGAAATAAATAAGAACATAAATTGGTGTACAATTATGGTTATTGAACGAAAGCATTTAAACACATATTACAACAGAAAACATTTGTCTCTTAATCATTTCCAAAAATTAACCTAAATGGATGGTTGAAATTCTGAAAAATAAAATTCTGAAATTACTCATTGCCTAAATTTATGTAAGTTTTTTTAAGTATTGCGCTTACGATAACAACGTTATATAATAGGAGTCTGGAGCATTAGTTTCAAGCTGAACTTTCTATGAAAAGGTGAACGTCTGGCCTTACTTTAGCTTAACCTTGTCTGAGCAAATTGAATGAAGAGCAGTAACATAAAGTAGTGCGTTACGTAAGAGGAAAAAGCTGGGATTTTACGGTTACTAATGACTATTACTCTGTGAACTGTATTACTGGTTCTTTACTGTATTATTTGTTTTTATATCGTTAATATTATACAGAGTATCGTGTTAGATCAAGTATAAATAAAAGTATTAAGCTCTTGGAAGTATGTCAATTCTTCTATATGTATTTTACTCTAATATAAGTAAGGATTGCTTGTATGCTTGCTTGCGACACTGATCTCAAAAACGGCTCCAAAGATTTCCTTCAAATGTTCGAAATAACTAATTTCTGGGATAAAAATAAGTTCTAGACAGGCCTAATCCCCAGGAAAAATCAAATAATGTAAAA
Source organism: Allygus modestus (assembly GCA_963675035.1). Classification (NCBI taxonomy): domain Eukaryota; kingdom Metazoa; phylum Arthropoda; class Insecta; order Hemiptera; family Cicadellidae; genus Allygus; species Allygus modestus. Next base: position 139,468,073 of record OY776114.1, on the reverse strand, counting down.
AAACTAAGATGAAAAGTTAAAAAATTAACATTGGGCTTATGGAGTTTCAAATCAAAACAAAAGAATTGTAACACCTGTTCATAGTCAACCAGGGAACTGTCAAAGTAACACTCATGTTGTTTATGATTATTAACATGTGGTTTCCTGAGAGCAGAGATTAAAAGATTTGAGTGAGTATTAAATATATAGAGTAGTCAAATAAATCAAAGGGACATTGAGCCATAAATAACATCTGAAGTGACCGTAAAATGTAGAAAAGAGGCAAATGAGTTATACAAATCTGATTATCAGTACGGGAAAGTGGTGAAATATGCTCCAAGTCATCTCAACAAACTGACTGACCTTCCCCCGAGCAGTCTGTGGGTCTTATGTGGTGTTTGCTCGTCCCCTCAGGTACTGTATGCAAAAGTGGAATAAAAGTTAGTAATATTATCTATTAATCCAATATAACAATTATTTCTAAAACAATGTTTATGCATGCCATGCGGTACGATTAGATAACAACAATAATAAAACTAATATTTACCTTGTTGACTAGTAGAAGTTTTTAAGAAAATGTAGGTTTAATGAACTATTTTTATGCACTAATATTGAGATATAGCGGAATAATTTACACGTATAAAACATACACAATTTATATAGCTATATTTAAACTAAAGTTTAACTTATTTATTATATGGAATAGTCAATATTTTTAGAAGTAAATATTTACATTTTATCAGCATTGTGCCATGCAACCACTAGCCTAAGGTCATTTAAGGTCATTGATAAATATAGCCTAAGGTCATTTATTGTACTTTCAACCTTTCTCGAATGCAAAATGTACTCTGAATATTCTGAGCAAAATTTCAAAATTTGTTAAGGTCATTATTAGATTAGGAAATAAATTAGGATTTTAAATTAGGATTAGGATTATGGATACTGAACCAAGCTGCCATTTTTATTATAGGCTTATGGTTACTGATTCTTTCTAACGAAAATGTAACATTAGATTATAGAAAGACCAGGGTTTGGATCATTCCTCATTAAAATACGAATATGGAATTTAAGTCACTTACATTAACAAATAAATACAATTTGAAACAGAAGTGCTTCACATTTTTGTGAACTAAGAATATTCAATAACCATTGACTTGTGAAACAAGACGAAGTCGATTAATCCACACTTTAACATTTGGAGCAGATAAGCTTGGTGTAATTTTCTAGTTCTGAGAAAATACATTCTTTACGTTTGAATGATTTTACTCTTAAGTAATATATTACCCAAAGTATCACCACTGGAAAATACCGTTAGATTGAAATTATTCTGAAAGGAAACGCAAGTTATAACACGTGTAAAAGGAGTGTGGATCTTGAAATTACTTTAAAGCAGATTGTTCTTGGAAACGGCGAACATCTTTCTCAATTTCATATTTTACTTATCTAAGGCGAAAAGTAGAAAACATTTGAAAAAGATTAATAACAAATCTTATAAAAACATTTGAAGTCTTGTTTAAAACTAAATATATGATCTAGCAGGACTTATTCTGTGAATATGTTGTATATTAATCGAATATGAACATCATATTAAACCCGTTTTGACAGTGTTTTTTCTCTTAATCTTATTAGGAAGCATCCGATTTATTTAAATATTTCTGGTCGTACATGTCTCAACATATATAAAAGCAAGAAATAGAATACATTAGTTTTAGCGAATTTCCCCTATAGGGAAGAAGCTATTACCGTAGGTCTCAGGTAAGACTTCAGCCCGATAACATGATATCTTTTCGTTTTGAGGCCCCCAGATGCCAAAAACACCATTCGTTCAAATTAATATATATGTATATATATATATATATATATATATATATAGGTATATATAGGTAAGAAATAAAAATACCCGTGTCTTTTTTTGTATTGTGTTCTATAGGTATATATGTGTCCGTAGACAAGATAACTTTCGTAAAAATGGTCCGATCTTGATGAAATTTGGTACAAACGTGTAAGGCAGGATCTTTTTCATGAGTTCGAGAACCAGACAGGTTCGCCTTATTTTAAATGGGGTTTTGGGGGGTATCGTACCCCAAAAATGTTTTTTTTTTACTTTTTACTTGTAATTCTTTTAAGCCCAAACTATTGTTTAAACCATTAAATTTAGCTTAAAAAACAAACAATATGGTATTTTGATCATCACTCTACGTCAATTGGTTATCAAAATATTAAAAGTGCTAAACAAAGTATGTTGTCCAGTGTTAATCTTATGGAGCGTAAGTTAAATTTTATATCTTGCTTATTAATGAACAAATATTAATGAAACTTGGTATGTGGCTTCATCTGGTTGTGGTCTATTCTTATTTGCACAAAAAACTATTTTCCTGACAATTTCTGAACCCCACTCCCCCCCAATTTTATATTTTTTTTGCCCCCTCGATTTTATATTTTTGCTCCCTCCCCGATTTTTATTTTTGCCCCACCCAGGATTTTATATTTTGCTCCCCCCTTCTTCGATTTTATATTTGTATTTTATGTCCCCCCATTTTATATTTTTGTGCCCCCAATTTTATATTCCCCCCACCGATTTTATATTTGTATTTTATATACCCCATTTTATATTTTTGCCCCTCCCAATTTTATATTCCCCCCCGATTTTATATTTTTGCTCCCCCCCGATTTGTATTTTTACCCAACCCCCGATTTTATATTTTGCTTCTCCCCCGATTTTATTATATTTTTGCCCCCCTCTTCGATTTTATAATTTTATTTTATGTCTCCCAATTTTACATTTTGCCACCCCCCGATTTTATATTCCCCCCCGATTTTATATTGTTGCTCCCCCCCCCGATTTGTATCTCCCCCACCTCCCCCGATTTTATATTTATCTCTCCCCCTCTTCCCCACCCCAATATTTTTTTATTTGTTTTGTACTTGAGTTCTTTTATTTCTAAAAGCGAATCCAAAGTGTTAGTGTACCGATTTTGAGTCGCAAACCACACGCCGTTTACTACCCGATAGAGTTCCTCGACTTAGCAACAGTACTCGAACTATCTGCCAGTATATTTCGTTAACTTTGATTTAATTGTACATTGAGCGTGTAAAATGTAATTTTAATATTGTAAAATAATGTGGATCGTTATTTGCTTTATTTAATCTACCATTTATATACAACCCGTACAAAGGATCTAGTGGAGAATAAGTCAAATCTTATGTGTCCCTTAATTATGACATCAATTAATAGCATTTGGTATGTAGTTTCACCTCTTGTTGAGTCATACTGATACTTGCATAAAAACCCATTTGTTGTGCTCCTTGTTACAGCAAACCTGCGTACTCATCAGTATTCTTATGGAGAATAATTAAAATATGGTATACATCGATGAATGTATATTGATGAAACTTGGTATGTGGATAGTTGGTTAGTAACTTAGTTATGTTGATATTTGAATGAAAACCCATATTTTGTGTTCCTTTTTCAGCAAACATGTTTACTCAGCCCCCAAGTTATTCTTATGTTGAACGGTTCAAATGTTATATATCGCTTATTCACGAATGAATATTGATACAACTAGGTATGTGGCTTCACCCAGTTGAATTGTATTGATATTTGCATAACAATTTTTTCAGGGAACCTGCATACTTATCCCCAATGTTATTATTATGTAGAGTAATTAAAATATCGCTTATTTGTTAGTACATTTTTATGAAACTTGGTAAGTGGCTTCATGTAGTATTAAGACAAAAATATGCATCTAAAATTCGCTGAGTACGCAGGTTTGCTGTGACGGGGGTATTTTATATTACCCAGCTTCATTAACTTTAAGGCCCTTTGGTGAATTTTCCGATATGATAAATATATCGGACAGAAATGGTTAAAAATGTACTAACCTTCTGCTAACAAAATTAAATACTGATTGTCTAAGTTAATGAATACATACCTTTTGTGTCAAATATTTTGCACAAGTAAATGTTGATTTCCAAGCAATATTTATTTAACCCTAAATGCTCCCTAATCTTGAAGTGTGTTAATTGATAAACTCATGTAATTAACCCATTTTAGGATTTTGAACATTTCCAAAGAGTAGTTGAGATTAGAAGGCTATTTTAGAATCTTTGAGATGAAGCTCTGAAAGTAACTCAAATGTTATTCAGACCTCGTCAATGACGTATATCAACAACACGATGGCGTGTGTGTGGTGTGTGTATTGAACTGAATAGTTTACATAATTGAATAAGACAGGTGAAAAACATTCAAGGATATTGTTTGATTAAGAGTAACGCATTAGAGAAATAGGACTTTTGTTCCTAACCAATATTAATCAGTATGATAATTTAGCATCTACTTAACAGTTTACTATTTTAGCCATAGAGCACTTTGAAATAATAAATAAATTCAAAAGGGGGTGGAGACAACTGACTGTGTTACTCAAATACCTTTTCCTCTTATGTTCTGTTCGCTGTTATCAACTACTTAACTTAGGTAAAGGAAACAGCTGTTAACAAAGGGTAGATAGATTGTTTATTAAAGGAATTTACATATGTTTGGACTATTAATTATGTGAAAGGGACTAACGAATATTACAATCATAGGGACTTTCTAAAATTTGAATTAATAATTGAATTACAATAATGGTGGCTTAGCTCAGTTGGTATGCACAAGTGGTTCTGTCTCAGGGTGTAGTTGATCGTGCCGGCAAATTCCATAAAACTCTTGATAATTGAGTAAATAAATATTATAAAATAAATTAGAATTGATCTACAAGCCAATGAAAAACGAACTTAATATTAATAAAAGTCTAACTAGTGATCTCTAATGAAACTAATGAAAGTCACTGTTGGTATAGTCTTTGAGATGCTATAGAATTCAAGATGGTTGCCGATAAACAAAAGTTCTCTAGGCTATATTTAAAGTCCTGATATTCCCTCAAAGTTTATATATGGTAATTTTGATGTGCTGTAAAAGTAATAGCCTATTTCGGATTCAAAGTTTTTTGGCTAAATATTTTGGTAATTCTTGAAGTAATTTATATTGGTGAAGTCTTGAAGTTTTTAGTTAGGCTTACTAAATGAAACAATCTTACCAGTTCAGCAACATATTTCTTCGCCCAGATATTATTAATTATTCTTGAGGTGGCCAAATAAGGGAAGTAACTGATCTGGGTGACTATAAAAATATTAGACTGTTAATGTCTAAATACTATTTAAATGGGAAATTTAAATGAAATTTGGGACAGTGTCCTCCAAACATCTAACACAGTCCATGTCTTCTCCAGGAGTCTTCATCACCAGGTGCTTTCTCTGTTGATTGTTATAGGGTTCACAAAACTAAACACAAAACACTAATCTTGAGCCCAAAGTTACTTTCTCTGGAGGAAACACATGTTCACTTCTGGTTATAAAATGAGATCAATTTTGAATTTTAAATATTTAGGCCATATATAAAATGTGATCTGAGATAATTGAACAGGATGAATCTTTAAATTAATTAAATGATAGGTAGGCTATTGTGACTTATAATGAAATATCTATTCATGGGATTAAATTGTTAATAACTAAAGTGAAATATTCAGAGGGATGGAAAATTAAAACAATACATAATTATTATATTAAATTATATTGATACATCATTGTGAAAAGTAACGCATGGGGACAAACAGGTATCTTAACATATTGAATTATTCAACAGGGCACATATGCAAAATATGATTGTTATTTACAAATGTATGAAAAATGTGATGAAAATGTTTACATAAAAAGTGAATCATTGCAACTTGATAAATAAATTATAATCTCATTGTGCTTATTACTAAAATATGTGGATCGTTTCATTCAAAAAAGTATTGCGGATACAATAAAATCCTTACAAACACTGTCAGGAATACGATTGTCAAGGAAGCCTCGAGATATGACACTTGATAATAGGAGTCTGGAGCATTATTTTCTAGTGACTTTCTAGGAAAAAGTGAACGACTTGCCGTACTTTAGCTTGACCTTGTCCGTGCAAATTTAATAAAGAGCAGTAACGTAAAGTAGCGCGTTACGTCAGAGGTAAAATATGGTACAGTTGGAATTTTAAGAGTTACTAATCAATTACATGAATAAATGTATAACTCGTTTTTTATTTTGGTTTTTATGTCTTTAGTATTCTACAAACAGAGTATCGCATTAGGAAAAGTTTAGTTAGAGTTATAACGCTTTTGGAATGTGTCAGTTGTTCTATATGAATGTATTACAAAAGTGACATTAAAGTTAGTTATATTAAACCCTAATTCAATATAGGATTCAACATAGAATTTATTTCTAAAAATATGTTAATATAATATGCGATATATGTAAAAATCAACAATATCAAATCATATAGTATTTACCTCGTTGCCTAGTATAAGTTTTTAAGAAAATTTAGATTGAATGCACTATCATCAGAATTAATAAACGCAACCATATAGCCTGACACCATTGACCAAAATTCAAATAAAAATTCAAAATCTTTATTAACACAAAACGCTACATAAATGCACATTAGACTAGCTTGGTGCCTTGTCACAATTATATAAAAAACAATAATAAGAGAATAATATAATCACAATTATAATATAAAAATAAATAAAAATAGTGTGTCAATTGATGAGTACAATTTATTATTCAGTGTCACAGAAGCCCTGCTCAGAGTCCAGATTCGTATCACTAAGAAACTCTGCAATTTAGTAATACGCTTTATTTAGCAGCACCAAGTTTTCAGCTTACTTAGTGCGTCAGAAAGAAGGAACTCTAAATAAGATGAATATTTAGCTGTAACTAAAGTAGTAGTATCGTCAGCGAAAAGCACCAAATCTAAATTAACGTGATGTGGTAAGTCATTAATATACATTAACAAAAGTAAGGGACCTAATATTGATCCTTGTGGAACACCACATAATATGCCTTTCCAATCAGAATAAACCTTTCTACTATTTTTACAGACAAATGTCCTCTGCACAAGTCCTGTCAGATAAGAGGAAAACCAACTGAGGTCATTGCCACCAATACCCATCTTCTCCAATTTCCCAGTTAATAATTTATGATTGACACAGTCAAATGCCTTGGATGGATCACAGAACACACCAGTAGTATTCTGGGATCCATACAAAGTCAATAGTGTCTGATTTATTAAATTGAATAAGGCGGTTTTAGTGCCAAGTATTTTCTGAAAGTCATATTGAGAATGGTGGAAGAAATTATTTCTCTCAAGAAAATCTGAAAACTGATCACGAACTATCTTCTAAAAAACTTTGGAAATATTAGATAAGGGGGAAATTGGACGATAATTGTTGATGTCTAATTTAGAGTTTTTATTATGAACAGGTATTATTTCTGCGAATTTCAATTTATCGGGATAATACACCACTGGTTATTGAAAGATTGAAGATGCGAGTCAAAACAAACGACAAAACAAGTGCATTGCATTTTAAAAATTCTATTGGTATTTGGTCCCAGCCAACTAATGTTTTGTTCATTAACTTATGTATCGTTTTAAACATAAAAGATTCCGATATTTGCTTAATTTTGAATCCAAAATTATTGCCAACTGGATAATTACCAAGATTTTCTTCAACATTTATATTAAGAATATTTAATTGGTCAAAAACTTTTGTAAAATGATAATTAAAAGCTTGTGATACGACTCTGGACTTTACAAATTGTTTAACATTCAAGTTAAGCTCTACATCTAACTGTGTCTTGCTATTTATACCTAAACTATTCTTAACAATAGCCCAAGTTGCCCTTGCTTTGTTAGTTGATTTCCCTACGAAGTTTTCATTATATAAGTATTTTGCAGCTCTAACAACTTTGTTAAAAGTAGATTTATACTTTTTAACATAGGTAATAAATTCATTATTATTGCTAAATTTGGCCTACATATGTAATTCTCTTTTTTTTGCAGGAATTCTAATACCTTGGTTAATCCAAGACTTATAATTTTTTCTGGGTTTGCTAACAATATTTGTAATTGGAAATGACGAGTTTAAACAAAATAGAATTTGTTTAAGTGATTATAAACAGTATTTACACATCCACTATTAGCATTGGCACGTAACATAGAAAGGCTCTGAGAAAAGTTGAACATTGATGACTCACTAAAAATTATTTTCTAAAAATAATTGGTTTTTGAAGAGACTGCTATATTAGGTAATGCTAGAAAAATACAGTTGTGATCAGATAAACTGATGTCGGCATTGATAGTTTTAGAAGATTTACCAAATACAAAGTTTGTTGCATATTGTCAATGCAAGATTACATTTTGTTTGTAATTCTAGCAGGTGAATCAATATTTAAAAAAAACCATTGCTTTCTAATAAATCTATAAAGTGTAGAGTGGCACTGTCCTTATTTAGTGTATTATAATTAAAACATCCTAAAATAATAATTTGTTTTTGTCTGTTCTCACTTTTTAACATTTCTAAAAGTGACTGCAACTTGTATAAAAACTATTTTGCATTGTTATTGCTAGGTACTCTGTAAATTTAAATGTAAACTATATTCAATTGCAAAATTTCAATACTTGACACTTCAAAATTAAAATCCTCACGTAACTTACGAAAATCATGCCTTACATTAAAAGAAGTACCTTCTTTAATCAGTATGCAAGAACCACCTCTAATGAAAAGATATCTGGCATGGTTATTAGCAAATTTGATATTGGTATAATATTTTTAATTGGAATCCAATGTTCATTCAGGGAGATTAAAATAATATTGTCATTAAAAGATTCAAAAAAGTTCCAAGTCACTGAATTTATTTTGACTTTTGACAATATACCTACAATATTAAAATGCATGCACCAATTTGTGGGGTTGTTGCTCTGAAAACTGTTATTTAAAGTAGTCAATGCTAAATTTATATCATAAATTTTCTTTCTAAAAATTGTATGGGCTATCTTTAACATGATTAAATTTATCTGTACTAACATTACTGACACTATTAACATTGTTCTTGTCATCCTGATCTCTTCTCTTAAGTCTATTTGATCTTCTCAAACGAGGGTACTCATCGAGGGAAACAAGCACGTCCTTCGCCTTGCTCATGCCGTAGGTTCTGTAGGCGAGTGGTGCTTCACATTCCAACTCAGTTTCCAGCTGCTTCATGTTACGGAGGTTCGTCAACTCCTGAGTCGACCAACCGCAGAAACCCCTTGACCCCAGGGGAGAGGACGTCATGTTCGTGGCAGTCACCGTGTAGAGTGTCTGGTCATCTTCATGAGTGCTAGAGTGAGTGCTGCTGGGACAGAAACTGTCTCTCAAGCTCATCTCTTCAGCAATGAATCTACGCAGTAGAAACATAAAACTTGTTATGTTTGACACCACTTATTAAGTGTCTTGCCCTCTCGTCTTGTGCTTGGATGTCCACTGGAGCACCAGTACTACATTAGAAGTGTACTATTTTTTTGGAGAAAAGATGAGGGGAGATTTTGTTTCTCACACACCATTGGAGAACAAATATGTTTTTTGAACCCCTTTGCTTTGAAATCCACTGTCAAGTTGTGGAAAGCTTGATTGTAGTCTTCCCTTGTGGGTTTACTGTTGTAGGCATTCTTGGTTACAAGTCCGTATATTGCAGCACCTTTTTTACTGAACTGTAGAGTGATATGGCTATTTAAGCATTCTGATCACTCTCACCCAAATTTCCTTAACCAAATTCCGGTCGCCCACTATTGCATTCTGAACCTTTCTCAAATGTGATAGAGATTTGTAGGCTATTTTGGTTTCTGTGGAATCAACCTCTAAAAGTAAGTCAAATATTAATCCAATTCACGCCGATGTAAATCTGTGTTCTCAGTGGAAAGATTGAGTTATCAGCTGGCAGGAGGTGTTTATTTTGTTTTAGCATCTTAAAGAAGTTATATTGCCCCAGAACGTGTATGACACAATTCCATGACAGGGAAAATTTAAACAAGGGACAGGCGAAAAGGGAAGGTTAAGGAAGGAGGGTAAGGGGAAGGGTAAGGGAAAGGTATTTTTCGACGAAAAGGTAAACTTAAACCACTAATTTGGAGTTTATTTGTAGAAATCGATTATTTCAAATCATTACAATGTATAAGTGAGACATTTTTCAAAACAAATATTGTTTAATGTTTGTATCGTACCTGTACTACTTTATATTTTAATCCATTTGGCTACAACATATGAAATAATTAGTAATTTTCTATAACATAATTTTGTATCAACTAACCACAAAAATAGGATAAAAAACATAGAGTGCGTGATTAATTTACTAACATATAAGATAAATTAATTTATCTAAATTTGCATATATTCTGTCAAGAAATAACAATTGAACAAAGGGTTATCCTTATACCTGTTACTGACACTGAGGCACATGTAACTGCCATATTTCTCTCTGGGGTGCTGACGTGTCACAAAGGATGTATCGAAAATATAAGTATTGGTCATCTGATATAAAATTTATTTCCTGACAAATATGGATCCTTTGTTGCAGATTTTGGAAAAAAATATCAGGCAGATTGACATTTGTCAGATGAAGGGCGTATTAGCTAATTGTACAGGAAAGCATTTTATTTCGATTAAAATACTAGTAATATAACTATTTTAAGAATGTGTACAGGTTTTACTTCTATAAGTTTTCGAACATTTCTAACGGTACTATTTTATAGTCCTACAATAATACTATCTCAAGACAGCCATACAAATTTGATATTTTTTATATAATTTGTTTTCTAGAAACTTCTTTACACTTTCACTACTATGTTTCCCACACATAGGGAACGTTTCATTACAAACACCATATTAGAGTCCAAACAAATAGAAGCATTGAGGTCAAACTGTATACACGCCATTAACAAATAACAAATATATTATTTTAGAAATTAAGGTGAGTGTCAGGGCTGTTGGAGAAGGCGTCTAATTCTAGAAAATTGAGGTAAACATTAAATATATTTTGGTAACGGCAGGACAAATTATGAGTTGAATAAACAGTAGTAAACAATATGTTTCAAACTTAAACTCCATATAGTTTAAAAATGCACCATTTGTAAAACAATTCAATTTCGGTATAAATTATGTATATAAATTCCAATAGTTTATGAAAACATATTTTTCTCAAGGCATATATTTTGCATACATGTACCTTTATTGGAGTGAAACGTTTTCATTATCATAAATACAGGTTTAAGTTTTTTTAAATAAAACATACTGTTAAACTCAAACAACAAAAAAAAAACGTGTTAAAAAAAGGGGTTCAAAAAAAATTGCGTGTTAAACTGCACGCAAAAACATGGCCACCTTTAGTAAATTTACCGCTAACCAGAAGCCAAATAGTTTCAACCTATGAATTGACTTAGAAAAAGTATTAATAATGCCGTTGTACCTTTTCTTATTTTTGCTGAATTAATAAATAGGTAAATATCTTTTCAAGCCCAAATGCACGACAAAATGTAAACTCTTTTCAAATATATTTATATACATTTGAACTAAGTACTTCGAAAAGTACTTTTAATTGAAAGTTTCATACATATCTGGAATGTATGAACATTTATGTAAAGGAAATGTATATTTAAACATTAATTTATTTATGATCTTCGTAAATAAGTGTATACTTGCATAGATCTATCAATTAAATAAATTATACATGTTTTTATAATTATTATATTTGTTAAATTTTTCCAAAACTTCAAAAATTAAATCCGTAAAAACGAACAAGAAATCTTTAGACTAAGGACTTACTCTTATTCTTCAGACATTAAAACTTACAATTATGTTTTATAAAGCGATATTACTAGACGGTTAGTCTCCTTGATACACTCTAAACTTAAAACCGTTTTGCTCTTATATACATTTCAAAACAAACTGAGATCAATGATCTGCAATGTTGACTCAACCTTGTAATTAAATTCTGATACTACACTTTAAGAATTAGAACAAAGAGTATATAATTTTTGAAAGGTCAACGATGTAGTGTCCATTTTTTATATGAAAAAATCTCTTTTAATGGTGGTTTATAATTATTTCAGGATTTTTGTTGTTGATGTAATTTCAGTATTTCTTTTAAATGTTTTAAATTTTGTATACCTTTGTTACACCAATTTAAAAGAGTTATGTAGTATGCCCATTACGGAACTGAAAACAACTTTAGTCTGAGGCAGGGTGCTTTAAAACATCGCTCTAAAAAAAACTGGATTTATAATTGCAGAGGATCAACACTACAAATTGTTATTCCTTCATAAAATCTGCAATAATTAGTAAAATCAAATGATCTGTATTCCTACGAAGCTCCACTAGGGCAGTTTCCTTGCTGGCAAAAAAAACTTATTAAATCGTCACTAGTTATCTTAACTTTTTATATTAACAAATATAAGAACACATAATTTGTTTAGTACACTACATTAATTAATAATAATTAATTGTTCATTATAATTAAGTATTAATGTGTGGATGGATGAATGAATGAATGAATTAATTAATTAATGTAGGACTATATAATACATCAGTATACAAATCGCTCAGTATAAAAATACGGATCGGTTCCGTGTAAAATAAGTTTACGATATTTACATATTAAATGCATAACAGCAATGTGGAACACAGCCATCGTGTTGGCTGTTCGACGACACTTGAAACACTTACTACACAATGCTTGTTATATAGTGAAACACTACGCTTCTGGTGCAGCTTTAATGATGTATAAATTCAAGAGTAGTTGGCTAATTTTACAAAGTACTTTGTGTGAGCATGGAGGGAAATTTTAGGTTAAAATTAGGTTATAAACATCACAAAAATATCTTACTCAAAACTAAACAATGTAAATCCTTGGAAAACTGATCATATCACATGCATTCAAATCCTTTTCCGGTATCTGGTATTTAAAAAGTTATTTAAAATAGTTTTGGTACACCTATGCGCATCGCATATGGGACTGTAAATTAATACATACATTTTCAGAAATCATTTACTTGTTTTCTTGTAACACCGCAGAAGCTATTAAGTATCAATATTTAATTAATACGAGTAATTTAAGGTTAAAACTCAATTTAAATTTATAATTTTACGATTATTTATTTATATAAGTCTTTAACGCATTTTTAATTACTTTTTAATATTAAAAAACCCCGTAAACGTTGATGGAGAAGGCGATTTGTATTGTTTTGTTTCTTCAAAATTCCATTTAGAGATTGGATGTAATAAACATGGTAACTAGATATACACAGCTTACACAAAATTTTACTGAGAATCTTTTGTTTCAGCGGTACATTCATTACAGCGTGGGATCAATTATGAAAGGACAGTGTATCACGTCTAATCTTTATTGTATCATGAGGTTTCTAATTTTACACATTAGGTTTGCATTGTAAACCGTACATCTACATGACATATAATGGGTATATGTATAAGAATACTTTCCATAAATAATTAAACTTAGTGTATAAGCATTTATATGAACTCATGTTAATATAAATAATGTTAAATAACGAACCTCTGGTCAATGACTTGTAAACTGTAAGACTTAGTGAAGATATTTCTGTTCTATTTTAATATAAACAATGGTTCTCCCTAACGACTTAAACATTTACTATATTCGACTTCATACGTTTGGTCTTTCAAGTGTTTTGAATCATCCAAGGATAACTGTTGCTTCTTTAAAACTCCCTTTAGATGAGCAAGATATTCAATTTCATTTAGCATATAGGCTACCCCGGAAAAAATCAATTAATAAGAACTCCTAAATATAAATGAGTCATTATAATAATACTTTTTTTATAATTATAAATAAACATTTGTTTATTTACGTTTTAGGTTATTTTGTATCAATTCAAGAAGTTATTTTCTATCACTTTCTACAATAACTATATATTTATTTAAATACACAAGCCACCATTGTTTAGGTAGTTTATATAATGGGTTTGCTGTTTATTTGATGAATTTATCATGAGACATAATGTTACTCACATTTGTTTATATATCATGGTAACATTTTTAGTCTACACATTTAATGCGCAAATTTAGTATTATTATTTAATTTTAAACTATAATTTTAAAATGATCCAATCCAACCAACTTCCTGTAATTTTGCGTTACAAACATTTTTCGGAAACATAGGCTCTTAATTAAATTAATCAAAGGGAAATGCCTTTGGCAGTGCAATTAGTAATCTCTGAAGATCCAGGAAATTTTAATATTAAATCGATTCCTGCTATTTCAGTTTTAATAAAAAATGCGACTTTAATAAATTGCTGGTGATTAAGAGCTAAACACTCATTTTCTGTTTCTATTTTTCGTGATTTACAGTAAAACTATAAATACAAAGCTGAAGGAATAATATTTTATATAGTTCTAAAAAAGTAGATAAGAATGATTCTGTAGTAAGAGTCATTAACACTAACAATCTTACCAGTTTTGATGACTTGATAATCAATGAATTTCATCAATATGCATAACAATCACTGCACTCAAATCAAACGTAAGAACATAACGATAAATAATCAACGTAGGAACTATGAGTCCTACTACCGGTACTGGAAAATACTCTTCCGTTTTACCACACAGTTACCTTCCGCATTACAGTTATTTCATAATCAGCTGATACTCCGTATGTTTTTTGATGTATACCAACACCAACACCCAACACCCTGGGATAGAGTTGTGTAGGCCGACTGCATGCAGAACGACGGGCGCGCGTCTCAATAATGTTGCTTGTTAAGATTTAACTGGGAGAGTTATTGACTTTATACAATCGCATGCTATTGAGCTCATTTCTAGAAGAGGGCCACCACTGGTTTAACGCCATACAGTGCCCTGTGGAGTTAGGTTAGGTATGTTTATCATAAATAAAAATTATTTACCAGAAACAGATAATATGTATTTATTTATGATAAACTGACCTAACCTAACTCCACAGAGCGCTGTGTGGCGAAAAATAAACATGTTTCAAAGTGATGGCCCTCTTCTAGAAAAGTTATTGTTATTTTTTTTAAACATGTACTTAAAACAACTCTTGTATAGATATGTCTCAAAAAGGAATGTTTAGTTTTCCCTCAATAATTCGGTTATGTAAAACTATAACTATTGCCATTTAAAGACTGTAAAAACATGTTTAAAACTTACTACAGTCCCCAAAAGAGAACAAATGTCATTTAAAGCTTTGTCAACTAGCTAACAAATACAAGTCTTGGATATTACGAGGGTTTTCAAGGTTTTTGTCAATACAGAAAGTTTGAAACTTAGTTAACTAATTTAAAGGCACTTTACACTTTCTTAAGTTTTTTTTTTTTTTTTCATTAACGATGTCGTTTTGTTATGTGAAAAACTTGTCTTTATTATTTTGGACTATCTCCGCTTTTGAATACAGTTTTAAAATAGGGTTCCGGATAGATTTATTTAGAAAAACATTTGTAAGTGTAAATATTAAAATTCTTCATTCGTAAGTAAAATAATATCGTCGGAACTTTTTATGTAAATTAAACTGTAATTATAAAAATACAATTATTTTTTTGTGAGATTCATTTAAAGAAAACTAATAATTGGTATATATTCACGTAAAAGAATTTACAGACTGTTTGTCGTGCTTTGACGATGTTTAATCAGTCACATATGACGACGAGTATTGGGAATTAGACGAGTATGCATTAAACATGTCAGTGGAATTCATACTAACATAAATATAATATAACATATAAACATAACGATAAACAATCAAGTACGGACTATGAGTCCTACTCCCGGTACTGGCAAATACTCTTCGGTTTACCACACAGTTACCTTGCGCATTACAGTTATTTCATAATCAGCTGCTACTCTATATGTTTTTTGATGTATACCAACACCAACACCCAACACCCTGGGATAGAGTTGTGTAGGCCGACTGCATGCAGAACGACGGGCGCGCGTCTCAATAATGTTGCTTGTTAAGATTTAACTGGGAGAGTTATTGACTTTATACAATCGCATGCTATTGAGGTCATTTCTAGAAGAGGGGTTTGCACTGGTTTAACGCCATACAGCGCCCTGTGGAGTTAGGTTAGGTATGTTTATCATAAATAAAAATTATTTACCAGAAACAGATAATATGTATTTATTTATGATAAACTGACCTAACCTAACTCCACAGAGCGCTGTGTGGCGAAAAATAAACATGTTTCAAAGTGATGGCCCTCTTCTAGAAAAGTTATTGTTATTTTTTTTAAACATGTACTTAAAACAACTCTTGTGTAGATATGTCTCAAAAAGGAATGTTTAGTTTTCCCTTAATAATTCGGTTATGTAAAACTATAACTATTGCCAATTAAAGACTGTAAAAACATGTTTAAAACTTACTACAGTCCCCAAAAGAGAACAAATGTCATTTAAAGCTTTGTCAACTAGCTAACAAATACAAGTCTTGGATATTACGAGGGTTTTCAAGGTTTTTGTCAATACAGAAAGTTTGAAACTTAGTTAACTAATTTAAAGGCACTTTACACTTTCTTAAGTTTTTTTTTTTTTTTCATTAACGATGTCGTTTTGTTATGTGAAAAACTTGTCTTTATTATTTTGGACTATCTCCGCTTTTAAATACAGTTTTAAAATAGGGTTCCGGATAGATTTATTTAGAAAAAACATTTGTAAGTGTAAATATTAAAATTCTTCATTCGTAAGTAAAATAATATCGTCGGAACTTTTTATGTAAATTAAACTGTAATTATAAAAATACAATTATTTTTTTGTGAGATTCATTTAAAGAAAACTAATAATTGGTATATATTCACGTAAAAGAATTTACAGACTGTTTGTCGTGCTTTGACGATGTTTAATCAGTCACATATGACGACGAGTATTGGGAATTAGACGAGTATGCATTAAACATGTCAGTGGAATGCATACTAACATAAATATAATATAACATATAAACATAACGATAAACAATCAAGTACGGACTATGAGTCCTACTCCCGGTACTGGCAAATACTCTTCGGTTTACCACACAGTTACCTTGCGCATTACAGTTATTTCATAATCAGCTGCTACTCTATATGTTTTTTGATGTATACCAACACCAACACCCAACACCCTGGGATAGAGTTGTGTAGGCCGACTGCATGCAGAACGACGGGCGCGCGTCTCAATAATGTTGCTTGTTAAGATTTAACTGGGAGAGTTATTGACTTTATACAATCGCATGCTATTGAGGTCATTTCTAGAATAGGGGTTTGCACTGGTTTAACGCCATACAGCGCCCTGTGGAGTTAGGTTAGGTATGTTTATCATAAATAAAAATTATTTACCAGAAACAGATAATATGTATTTATTTATGATAAACTGACCTAACCTAACTCCACAGAGCGCTGTATGGCGAAAAATAAACATGTTTCAAAGTGATGGCCCTCTTCTAGAAAAGTTATTGTTATTTTTTTTAAACATGTACTTAAAACAACTCTTGTATATATATGTCTCAAAAAGGAATGTTTAGTTTTCCCTCAATAATTCGGTTATGTAAAACTATAACTATTGCCAATTAAAGACTGTAAAAACATGTTTACAACTTACAACAGTCCCCAAAAGAGAACCAATCTCATTTAAAGCTTTGTCAACTAGCTAACAAATACAAGTCTTGGATATTACGAGGGTTTTCAAGGTTTTTGTCAATACAGAAAGTTTGAAACTTAGTTAACTCATTTAAAGGCACTTTACACTTTCTTAAGTTTTATTCATTAACGATGTCGTTTTGTTATGTGAAAAATTTGTCTTTATTATTCTGGACTATCTTCGCTTTTAAATACAGTTTTAAAATAGGGTTCCGGATGGATTTAGAAAACATTTGTAAGTGTAAATATTAAACTTCATCATTTGTAAGTAAAATAACATCGTCGGAACTTTTTAAGTAAATTAAACTGTAATTATAAAAATAAAATTTTTTTGTGAGATTCATTTAAAGAAAACTAATAATTGGTATATATTCACGTAAAAGAATTTGTAGACTGTTTGTCGTGCTTTGACGATGTTTAATCAGTCACATATGACGACGAGTATTGGGAATTAGACGAGTATGCATTAAACATGTCAGTGGAATGCATACTAACATAAATATAATATAACATATAAACATAACGATAAACAATTAAGTAGAAAATATGAGTCCTTCTCCCGGTACTGGCAAATACTCTTCGGTTTACCACACAGTTACCTTGCGCATTACAGTTATTTCATAATCAGCTGCTACTCTATATGTTTTTTGATGTATACCAACACCAACACCCAACACCCTGGGATAGAGTTGTGTAGGCCGACTGCATGCACAACGACGGGCGCGCGTCTCAATAATGTTGCTTGTTAAGATTTACCTGGGAGAGTTGTTGACTTTATACAATCGCATGCTATTGAGGTCATCTCTAGAAGAGGACCACCACTGTTTTAACGCCATACAGCACCCTGTGGAGTTAGGTTAGGTAAGTTTACCATAGATACAAATTGTATACCAGAAACGGACAATATGTAATTATTTATGATAAACTGACCTAACCTAACTCCGCAGAGCGTTGTATGGTAAAAAATAAAAAGTGATGGCCCTCTTCTAGAAAAGTTCTTGTTATTGTTTTTTTTTTGCTACTCTGTATGTATACCAACATCCTGGGATAGAGTTTGTTCTGTGAATCTCGCTAACGACTTTCCATCACGGACCAGAAAGCTCATCCACCCACTTTCAACCTTAACCAAAAAACACGAATATTTTCCATTCAGTGGTATAAGTTACTACATCAAATACATTTGATTTACATATGAGCCGCCTGTCGGGTGGTTTCCTACAGTTCTATATATCATCAGATTTTCTGATGACTAATTTTACTACCTAAATCTAATACTTTTAAAGATACAGGATCTATAGATATCTGACTAAGTTTAAAACTGTATTTAATATTATACTGTACTCACATATAATATGTTAAATACACACATTTTTGTCTATTCATCTACAAACTAAAATTAAAGAACTATATTTCCTCAAAGGTTATAAATACTGAAGTGTAAACTATCGGGTACAATACTTTTGTAGTTTGGTATAAAATTCATAGATCAATTATTCTAATTAGCTCTGGAATCTAAATAAAATTACCACTTAAATAGATACAAATATAAAACAGAAATGTTTATAAACTAGTTGGAATAAATAATACAATTACCATAACACTACAGTATTCAGGCTATTAGACTCAATGCCTGGAAGGGTGTTCAATTCAAGTGGCTTTTCTGTGAGGATTAATTACTTTATTTGTTTGGCAGGGATTGAGTTTATAATTAAACATAAACTTATCTAACTTTAATTAAGAACAGTTCTATGAACTGAAATATGTTTTAATTAACAAAGTAATAAATGTATAAGTGTTTAGTTTGTAAAGTGAAGGTAAATTGTTCCATTTTATTTGTCTAGTTTGTTTTAATTTTCAAATAATATTAAACTTTTCAAACTCTAAATTATGTTTAGTTTCCGATAAACATTTTACATTTATGGTTCAGTAGGCTTGTAATATACTTATTTTTCCTCTATACAATTTTTTATTTATTTAGTGTTAGATACTTTCTTCGTAGGTTAAAGTTCACAGTTCGGGTATTGAATATTCTACATAAATAAAAATAAATAAATCTTAAAAACAAACTAATGTTTTTTCATGCTTATTAAGGATCTAATTTTATGGCATTAAATCTTACACAAACCACTACTCCAAGGTACTTTTGGAAATAGCAAAATAGTAAGTAATTTTATGCTATCCAAAATTCTCCTCACCCTCTAGTGATTTAGGTAATATGATCTATAATTGTGTACGGTAACGATTCTTATGACCTACTGTTATTGTTCCAGGTGTCCATAAATCAGTAAAAACGTTTTCCAGAAAATGATTTAAATATGTTTAAGATACGTTTTAGTTTAACAAACTTTGAGAAATATTTTTTTATTTGATTATGGTGTACCAATTAAATTTAGTATAAAACGAATAAAATACCCCCGTCGAAGCAAACCTGCATACTCAGCGAATTTCCAATGGATATACAAATGTCTTAATGCTACATAAAGCCACTTACCAAGTTTCATAAAAATATATTCACAAATAAGTGATGTATACAATTTGAATTATTCTCCATAAGAATAACATTGGGGCTGAGTACGCAGGTTTGCTGCATCAACGATCACAATAAATGGGTTTTTATCAATATAACCCAACTAGGTGAAGTCATATACCAGTTTTTATTAATTTATGTTCATAATTAAGGGAGACATAGCATTTAATTATTATCCATAAGAATAACATGGGGCTGAGTACGCAAGTTTGCTGCTACGGGAGCCTTTGGCAATAAAATGATTTTTTTGCCCGAATATCAATATACCACAACCATTGGAAGCCATATACCAAGTTTCGTCAGTATACATTCATAAATAAGCGAAATATAAATTTGTTTCTTTTCCTCCATAAGAATAACATTGGACAACGTACTGTGTTTAGCACTTTCAATATCTCGGTAACCAATTGACGTAGAGAAATGATCAAAATACCAAATTGTTTGTTTTTTAAGCTAAATCCAATGGTAAATATTAAAATTTGATTTTTTTCATAAATTATGTGTAAAAAATTCGAAAAACCCATTTTGGGGTACAAAACCCCCCCGAAATACCCTTTCGGATCGAGCGATCTGGCTGATTTTCGAACTTAAAGTCATAAATGTTACTTTACAAGTTTATACCAAATTTCATCAATATCGGATGATTTTTCTGAGAGTTATCGTGCTCACGGACACACACACACACACACACATACACACACACACACACACACACACACACACACACACACACATATATATATATATATATATATATATATATACAGTATCGAACGAATGGTGTTTTTGGGGTCTGGGGACCTCAAAACGAAAAGTTATCATGGTCCCGGGCCTAGGTCTTACCATGCTGACTACGGTAATAGCTTCTTCCCTATAGGGGAAATTCGCTAAAACAATATAAGTGCTTAATGAAGCCTTTAAATATGCTTACAGAGATAAATTGAGCTTACAGCTCGGTTGATGGAATATCTGCGGTCGTAATTCCCTGACGCTGTCCAATACATTGTTCGGTCATTGCGGTTCTCACGGAGATTAACAGTTGGGCCAATCATTATTGTTTCGGTGGCCGTGTTGGTGTTATTATTAAGGCAATAATTAGCTATAATAACTGATCCGTGTGGTAGGAGTAATAGTTTGGGTTAAAGTTAAAATTGAGACGATAAACAAAGTTAACCCTAAAATAAAATCGTTTAGCTTTTTATACCGTGATAAACTAAATATCCACACAAACTGCTTATGGTCTTATAAGACATTGCTCAGTTGATTTAGCTATATCAAACATGAAGTACCATTTTTTCTATACCTCTTGGCAATTTATTATTAGACTTAAAGCCTAAAAAAACCGGACGTGGTAGCTCGGAGGTAAAGTGGCTGACTAGCAAGTCAGACGTGGCCGGTTCGATGCCGGTCCCGGCCGAATCCTGTAAGATCATGAGGGGTCACCTCTGGCTTGCCCATGTGACTGATTCCGTTACGGTACCGGGCCTATGGTGACGGGCAGTTGAGGTTTAAAAAAAAGTCTTTGAAGAATTACTTCGCTTTATATTTTACAAAGCGGTTTTATTTCACTAATCGTATCCGTAACTTTAGCTTTACATTGGCAACAAAACGTTTCTTTTGATAGTTTTCAATAACTATTTAACTATTAGCGGGGTGTGGTTGAATGTGGACGATACTTCCAGTAGTTATTTAGTTGCTGGACATCGTTAAGCCAGGATTCAGCTAAGAAGAATGTTGTAGGTCAATCTTGATTGTTTTATTTTTTTAACAACAATAATAAATTAAAAATATTTTATCTTGTATTTTATAACACAAATAACGATATTTAATATTTTAAATATTTGAAGTGAGAATGATTTCATCCCTTCATTTTGTACAGATATCAAATATAATAAATAAGGCTTTAAAATGTTGTTTTAATCTTTAAAAATTATCCATGTTAAACTCTCCCTTCTTTTGAAATTTTTGTATAGCTATAAACTTAAAAACACCTACCGGTAACATATATTTTATAAGGGAAGACAATTTTTAGTTTCCAATGTAAATATTGTAAAGTATCATAATGGTTAGCTTGTAATAACCGTACATGTAAAATCTATCTAACCTAAACACGTACCATGTTGACGATGTTTACATAGTAAACAAATAGCTTTGTCTCCAATTAAAGTTTATATTACTGATTGATGGTTTTAGATTTAAATTGATTGATGAACAATAACTTGATTGAAAAACAACTTTCAAAATGTTTGGTACAATTGTAATAAACAAAACGTTTAGTAAAGGTAAGTAGAGCGCATATGTTTAATATTTGTTAATATTCATGAATTGTTATTTATATTATTTATATTATTAAATTTATTAAATTTTAATTATTATTTATCTACAGTAATACAATAAAGAATTTGCGAGGCAATACTTTGTTTGCCCGTTCTTGCACGAATTATCATAGAATAAAAAGTAAAGGTTTAGATTTTAAAGTAACGTGCATATTTTTATTTTTATAACTGCTGTAAAACCTCTAACCTAAAACTGTAATAATTTGTTTTTAGATGGATACAAACTTAAAATTTAAAATTGTTTAAATGGTGAGCTATTGGCTTGTTTACGTTATAATCCGTAAATAGTCGGTAGGTTGAGATGCACAGCACGTAATCCGCAGCAACACCCTAATAAAGTTGACAGGATGCGTGATTGGGAGGATTGTTTGGAACCATATTCATTGTTATTCACATTAAATTAATTCAGTCGCTACCAATAAAAAAAACTTCTTTTTGATTAGCATATTACGTGTTGTTATTTCTTACTTGATGAAATAAAAAAAGTCTTGCAACACTTAAGAATATATTTACACTTATACTGATTCACATACAGACGGTAAACATATATAAGTAGAGAGAAACTAGCGGGGAGGGGCCGTAATCGGCACTTTTTTCCCATGTTATTCTTATGGGGAGCCGTTTTTGCACCGACACCGGCTCCCGCCCTATACAAGTTTCCTTGTTAGCCTTTACTAATGTCCAACCCTTGCCTATATTAAATATATTTTCTCAATCCCCATCCCTCCTCTATATTTTAAAAAATTAATTTTCAAATTCAGGCTAAAAAACTATCTTTAGTGTTTATGGTCCGATTTGTCTGCAATTTGGATATGTTATTGTCCTAGGCAAGTGTTTTAATAAATTCCACTTACATATCCCAAATTCACTATTACAGTCAAATTAAAAAATATTTTTGAAAAATACTGCCAGCTTCTTTATTTCCTGTCCGATTTATTTAAAATTTGAATATGTTATTGTCCTAGGCAAGTGTTTTAATAAATTCCACTTCCATTTTCCAAATTCACTATTATACGGTCAAATTAAAAAATATTTTTGAAAAATACTACCAATTGCCAACTTCTTTATTCACTGTCCGATTTGATTGATTTTTGGATATGTTATAGCCTTAAACTATTATATGTATGATTACCATATCTATGTTCAAAATTTTATACTTTATATAGTCTATATAAATATAATCCATAAAAAAAAAACTTTGGTGTTTATGGTCCGATTTGTCTGCAATTTGGATATGTTATTTTCATAG
Source organism: Allygus modestus (assembly GCA_963675035.1). Classification (NCBI taxonomy): domain Eukaryota; kingdom Metazoa; phylum Arthropoda; class Insecta; order Hemiptera; family Cicadellidae; genus Allygus; species Allygus modestus. The sequence continues at coordinate 139,444,440 of OY776114.1, read as the reverse complement.
GCAAGTGTTTTAATAAACACTTCCACTTACATTTCCCAAATTCACTATTACGGTCAAATTAAAAATTATTTTGAAAAATATACTATCAATAACTTCTTTATTTACCGTCCGATTTGACTGATTTTTTGATATGTTATAGCCTTAAACTATTATATGTATAATTACCATATCTAAGTTCCAAATTTTATGTTTAGTTTATTATATATATATATAATCCATAAAAAATTAAATGTCTTTTTTATGGTCCGATTTGACTGATTTATTGATATGTTAAGCTAATGCATTAAAAGATTCCCCCTACATTTCCCAAATACTACAGTCAAATTAACAAAATATTTTGAAAAATATACTATCAATTGCCAACTTCTTTATTTATTTTCTGATTTCATTTATTTTTGGATATGTTTTAGCCCCCCCAACTATTATATCTAAAATTACCATATATTATTTCCACTTATAATACAGTCGATATGTTGTTTTGCCACAGCCTAAAACTAACTTTTGTATTTATGGTCCGATTGGTCTGCAATATGTTACTGGCCATTGCATAAGTAAATACCCCATTTCCAAAATCAATATTACGGTTGGATTAAACAAAATAAATGCAAGCTTATTTACCATCCAGCTGTCATAATTGCCATTTTCCAATATTGTTGTGACAGAGGGTCACTTGCAAGCTTTAACACTAACGGAACCACAACATCTTATGGTAAATCCTTTCCAAAAATAGAAAAACATAAGTTTCCATAACAATGTGTGGGATGATGTTGGACAAGAAGACATAGAGATGCAAGATATTAAAGGTAATATTAAATTTAAAGAATGTAGTAGACTGGAGGATTTGGAAGATGGTGCGGAATTATTCATAAGCGCTATTAAACAAGTCCAACATAGGGGTAGAAAAAGGTATATTGTACAGTTTGAAAATATTCGTAACCTTTATGTCTCCAACCACTGGCTGGAAAGGGAGCTAGAATGTGGGAAGTTTGATTTTAACTACAAAATTAAAATTAAGTTGGATAAAATAAAGACTACTCCAAACAAGCACAAAGAAAGGTTAGTTTTTTGTGTGTAGTTGTTTTGGGTTTTAAACATTTTTTTTGCTATCGCATTGGCTTAAAACATATCTAAAATTTAGGCAGTTCTGACCATAAATATTTTGTGGATATATATTACTTATTATATTATTACAATGAGAGGTAGTTGAGAGGGTACCACAAAAATATTGGAAATGTGGCAAATATAACAGCTGGATGTATATAATAATCTTGTGGCAAATATAATAAGCTTGCATTTATTTTTTTTAATCCAACCGTAATATTGAATTTGGAAATGGGGTATTTTCTTATGCAATGGCCTAGGACAGTAATATATTGCAGTCATATCCAAAGTTTGGTAACGACAAAACAGGACTAAAAGGGAAAAAATATACGGTAAATTTAGATATAAGGGGATATAATAAGTCGAAAAGTAAATAAAGGAGTTATTGTAGTAATTTATAAAATATAGTTTTGTAAAAACACAAATACCAATATTAGGTTTTAGTTTGCGGCTAAACAAACAACACATCAACTGTATTATAGGGTTAATGGAAATAATATTATAATTTCAGATATAATAGTTGGGGGCTATAACATATCCAAAAATAAATCAGACAATAAATGCATTAGCTTAGGACAATATCCAAAGTGTAGGCGAATCGGACAATAAACAGCAAAGTCAGTTTTGGGATTACAGCAAAATAAACGAACAAAAAAAGACAAAGTACTTACTGTATTATAGGGGGTAGTGGAACGTGTGGTAGTGTGGTCTTGTTACCCATATAAAAGCTATAACATATCCGAAAATAAATCAAATCAGACAATAAATAAAGAAGTTTGAAATTGTTAGTATATTTTTCAAAATATTTTTTTAATTTGACCACTTTAGTGAATTTGTCAAATGTGGATGGTGTGTACATATACACTAGCCTAGAATAATAACATATATAAATTTTTAACAAATCAGACCATAAATAAAGAAGTTGCAAATTGGCAGTATTTTTCCAATTTTTTTTTTTAATTTAACCGCAATATTGAATTTGTAAAATGTGGATGGCGCATATACACTAGCCTACAACAATAACATATCCAAATTTTAAACAAATCGGACAGTAAATAAAGAAGTTGGCAATTGGCAGCATTTTTCAAAAATATTTTTTAATTTGACTGTAATAGTGAATTTGGGAAATGTAAGTGTAATTTATTAAAACACTTGCCTATAACAATAACATATCCAAGTGTTAAACAAATCGGACAGTAAATAAAGAAGTTGGCAATTGGCAGTATTTTTCAAAAATATTTTTTAATTTGACTGTAATAGTGAATTTGGGAAATGTAAGTGTAATTTATTAAAACACTTGCCTATAACAATAACATATCCAAGTTTTAAACAAATCGGACAGTAAATAAAGAAGTTGGCAATTGGCAGTATTTTTCAAAAATATTTTTTAATTTAACTGTAATAGTGTATTTGGGAAACGTAAGTGGAATTTATTAAAACACTTGCTTAGGACAATAACATATCCAAATTTTAAATAAATCGGACAGTAAATAAAGAAGTTGGCAATTGGCACTATAGTATTTTTCAAAAATATTTTTTAATTTGACCGTAATAGTGAATTTGGGATATGTAAGTGGAATTTATTAAAACACTTGCCTAGGACAATAACATATCCAAATTGCAGACAAATCGGACCATAAACACTAAAGATAGTTTTTTAGCCTGAATTCGAAAATTAATTTTAAAAAATATAGAGGAGGGATGGGGATTGGAAAATATATTTAATATAGGCAAGGGTTGGACATTAGTAAAGGCTAACAAGGAAACTTGTATAGGGCGGGAGCCGGTGTCGGCGCAAAAACGGCTCCCCACAATAATAACATGGGAAAAAAGTGCCGATTATGGCCCCTCCCCAGTAGTCCTCCTCTACTTATATAATAGATGGTTCAAGGCTATCGATGTCGAACAGTCACACCGGTCATCATCAGGCCAATGAGAGAATTGACAGAACAAGAATCAAGAATCAAGCACTTATTACCAGTAGGCGCATTAAACTGCATTTGGTATGGTCAGGATACAAAATACATGTTCCTCAAATACATGTTGAGGATAACAATAGTAAAGTAGGTCAATTAAGTTTTACAGGCAAAATACAGGCAAATAATACAGGCATAAAAATACAAACATCATCAAGAGGCAACAGAAAGAGGGATGAGAAATACATTATTTTAAGGTTATTAGCATCAAAACAGATAGGCCTAATTGAAAATTCAATAAATTGCTAATTAAAGATCACAGGGTAGGGTGGTCAAGGAATTCATTGATGTGGTCAACAGGATTATTAATCAGCCACTGGTAGATTCTAGCTTAAAAGTATTGAAAGGAAGTAAGAGTACTTCACTAGGCAATTTGTTTAAACGTCTTATTAACCCAACTAGTCTGTAGTTATCCTTCGATATACTAAGTCTAACAAAAGGTACGTCAAGTAGTGTTCTATTTCTTGTGTTATGGGTGTGAAAGTCATCTGTAATAGTAAGGGAGTCAATATTTTTAAAACTAGATAACAAATTACGTTAAAAATATATAAATTAACAACATTCAAAATGCTAAAATGTATAAAAGTAGGTCGACAATGTTCAAATGGATCCGTTTTTGCCATCATTCTTAATACCTTCTTTTGGATGATGAGAACATCCTTTATGCGAGGGCCATTACCCCATAAAATAATCACATAATTTAATACGGACAGTAATAAAGAAAAACGACTTCGCACGCAGCACGCTGACGTGAGGGAAGTGAATTTCCACATAAAAACTTGTAAAACTCAAAATAAGTGTAAAAACATACATTTGTCCAATTTTTATTGAAATCTTAAAACATTGATTTTTTGGCTTTTCTGATACTCCTGGTTTCATTTACTTGCAAAGCTGGGAATACAATTTTGCGCGATATAAGGTTAGGAGAATGTCCAGACAGGCTTGAAAGTAGGCGTGAGGTTGCTGGGGATGATAAAAGTACTCTAACAAAGCAATAACAGGTTTTTCCAGTGTAAAACACCCATAAGACAACGTATTGTGTTAAGTCGATATACATTTTCTTTAATAACTCAGTAAATATTTATGCTAGAATGACGAGAGAGGGCTTAAAACTTTCCCCTCTCTACTTCCCATCTTTGTACATGCATTGATTTTACATCTAGGGCTTTTATGACCCTTTTTGGGCCCAAAAACTCGAAATTTGAAAGATTAATCCCCCAAAAAAGGGGTTTAGAGTTTTCCGATTGTTTTGCCCAACGAACTTGTCCAACTGATTACAGAAAGGAATGCCCCTACCAAATTTGAAGTAAATCGGACAAAAAATGCGACCACTAGAGTGCAAACACATATATATATATATAAAATTTTGAATGACCCCCCAAAACGTGTTCAGGGGGTCACGTTAGGAACTTCTATGGTGGTCCCGAGCTTAAGTTTCACCGTGCGGGTCATGCTAATAGTTCACTTTCCAAAGGAAATTCACTAATAAACAGTTTTCATGTAGCTGAAAGGAATTTCATAATTGAGTCTACGGAAGAGGAATATTGGCCTACTTAGCCTGATGCATAAATGTTCAACATGATAGGACCAAGACAACTGATTATCAATACACACTCCCAGAAATTTCACTACTCTGCTGGACCCAGTGTCCGTGGTCCGTGGAATTGTCTCAACCAAAAATAACTGTTTGTGTTTTTTCATGGTTGAGCATAAAACTATTAGCTGCAAACCACTCGGAAGTATTGCTTATTATTTGTTTTTCAGAGGTCTTAAGTTGTAAAATCGTTATAACTAGCAAGGTGGTGTAATCGGCGTAGAGATAGCAATTTAAACCAAAGGGCAAGTCATTGATGGCAATCAGGAACAGGAGGAGCCCTAATACAGAGCCCTGGGGTACCCCACAGTTGCTAATGACCAATCCCGTACCGGAACTTCAGGATACAGGTTCCTAAATGTGCCAACCGAGTGTAAGTTAACTTGTTCATTTATTAATTTATCTCCATCCTTACACTTTTCTTTAAATGTAAAAAATTCTTCCCATGCATTCATTTCATTTCTTTTTTTACAATTCTTGAGGATGCTGAGGTTTCCCTTTGGTGTGGCCATTTTCTAAAAGATGTTTCGCTACGTTTTATCTTTCCGGTTTTCTGTTCTTCCAAGCTGACACGTGGTTCTTAAATCTCTTTACAAAACTAACAGTATATTCTTAAGTGTTGTAAAACGTCTTTTATTTCACCCCGCAATAAAAAAATTCTGTTCTCATTATAAAACTTTTTCTTTTCGTACAAATAATGTTAATTAAATATATAGGTACTTATTTTACTTTCTTTACCGAGAAGGTAGCCTATTGTGATATCTACCAATGCAGTTTACTTTATCAATATGAAAATACCACATGGGTTTTTAAGTTGTTTTTTTTTAATCTATTTTAATGTCATTCATTGATTTCCAAATATTTCAACAATGAAGCAAGTAGGAAATTTTCAGTATAATTGACGTTTACCATATCAATTAATTTACATTATTATTTTAACTAAATTCAACTGAAATATCTTTTATGGAATTTTATCATAAGTGTATCTCTAAGCCTAGTCCACACCGGGATACAATGTTTGCAGACTGTATCCAGACTGTATGCAGATTGCATGCAGACTGTATGTAGACTGTAGGCATACAGTCTGCTAATTGTATCCGAACAACAGATACACGTATGAGAAACATTGTTTCAAGACATGCATGCTACTTGTTCTGCGTCCACACTAGCCACGAAGCCTGTCAGTGTTCCTAGAGATGTTGATCGAGGAAGATGTGGTCAATAATATTATTGAATGAATTGATATGATTGAATTTCTCCTACGAAGCACACACCCTGAGAAAAAAGGAGGGACAGTTTTGTGCTTGCCTATTAATATAATTATTTTATTAAAAGACTTTATTTATGTCTAAACAATGTCACAGTAGATAATAATGTAACAATTAATTAAATTTGTCAGCTTCAAACTGTATTGGTTTATGCTTGTGATATTGATGTGTATTAGGCTACATCACTTGAATTTAAAACCGCTTCGTAAAATTGAGTGTCTCTAATATGTGGCAGAACGAAATAAATGGTAGGACAAACTATAAGTATACAATTTCAATAGCAACATTAGTTTTATTTCATGTTATGATTACAAAATCTATTTAAATAAAGCAGGGTTCTTATCTGTGTGTGGATCGCTGTATGGCTCAACTACAAGGGGTTAAGGCATGAAACCTTCAGGGTAGGTTCCTTTAGGTTTCAGCTGTTGTACCTGACTCTCATTTTCCTCTAAATTCTCTAGGGCTTCTCCCCGTGGGACATCCAAAATTCCAACGTTAATCAAATGAGACCATACGGTTACAGTTTTATGCTATTTATTGAATGTTTTTCAAGTAAACAGCTGACATTAGTAATTTACACCGGGTGAAACTGATATAATCTGCTAGTAAATCAATAATATCAAGCAAAAATTTTAGTATTGCAAGTGGTTGTATCCAGTCTCTTGTATCTCGTATCCGTGTTTTCCATTTGGTTAGAAAACAGAAAACATTGTATTTTGTCTCCAGAAACATGATAACTTGTATTCAGACTGTATGGAGTCTGTATGCAGACTGTATGGAGTCTGTATTCAGACTGTATGGAGTCTGTATGCAGACTGTATGGAGTCTGTATGCAGACTGTATGGAGTCTATATGCAGACTGTATGGAGTCTGTATGCAGACTGTTTGGAGTCTGTATGCAAACATCGCCACATACAACTAGGGAACTGGGATACAGTCTGCATACAATGTATCCGGATACAAATCTGCCAGTGTGGACAAGGCTTTAGTTTAGTTAAAAATAAATAAAAATGCAAATATATATATTGTAACCAGAAATTTTACAAAGCTCAGCACAAACAAAATGACTAAATAGTTCATTATAAGAGTACATACAACATTGTTAGTTTTTCTTTGTTTAAATTTTAAATTTTATTGTAAATTAATCTAGTGATTGAAATATATCTACACTTAATCACCGAGTAAAACACCTCATGCCAACGCAACTAGGACGTAATTTAACCATTCTCTTTATGATCTGAAAAAGGGTCTACGGTAATAATAAACAGTTATTTATGATATTTGCCACCAATAGGTATAAATAATATACATGATAAGAATGTACTAACTAAAAACATTGTTTTCAGGTAAACAATGCAATAAAATAATACGAAAATTATAGTATTTTTCGAATATGTTTAAATTTCGTATGTATAAATTACCCACGCATAAAGTTTAATACGTTGGAAACAAATTTATACAACTCAATTCTCTTAACTTTTTAACAATATGTCACGTTGAGGTATGAACTTTTCAACACACCTCCATGAATTAAGGAATTTCATACACTGTAGTTTTCCCAGATTCTGTCAAACTTTAAACCAACTGAAGTTGTGCGATTAGCTTAGCGCTGATATGTCGAACTTAATAATAATTTATTTTGACTTTACCTATCGCTTCTAGTGTTTAAAACTACACTACGTTTCGGGAGTTAGGGAAACTCCTCCCGTTATCAAGTGAACCCTACTTACATCTAAATATCAAGTTCTTACACCTAACTAACCTACATTTTTTTGGATTTTCTTAATTTTTTCTTTTACATTTTAATTTACACTAACACAAAGATAACAAATACATATAAAAAAATGAAATACAGTACACTAACACAACGTATTGTAGTTTTAAACACTAGAAGCGATAGGTAAAGTCCAAATAAATCAAAAATAAATTCAAATCCATCGCTCTTATGAGTTTCAAAAATACAGTTAATAATAATCTTACTAAACTGTATCTCAAAGCTGACATACTCTCCCAGGAGGACCAAAATAACTGCTTTTGATCGTAGTTATGTTGATTTAAATACAGTCTAGCTATACTCTATAACCTAAAATACGTTGCTAGTTTGCATCTTTGTCAATTATTTATAAAATGAAATTAATTGAAATGAAAATTCCTTGTAGCTATCGAAAAATTCCTAATTTCCTTTTTGTAAAACCCATAGGATATATTTTTATTTTACATGAATTTAAAGGAAAGTGTATAATTAAATATAATATATTTTTGGATTAAACACAGATTGTTCCAGGGTCTGCTAAAACAATAAACGATGTTTATAACATCGACCAGTCATAATCCTTGCATATAAGGAATATTTATATTTTGATTTACTTGCCACATGTGTTAGAGAGTAGCTAAATACGAACATATTTAAACTACAAAACCATTATATATACAAAAATAACATATGCTTTATAATTTTATTTAGTTTTTATTTCTGGTTAAAAACAAACATTATTCCAATCACACGTCAATAGTCTGCTGTCAGTTTCAGCCAGCCCATAATTGCACCAATGCGTCATCAGCATATTTTAGGCTACATTATGTAACACAATCAGTACTGTGCGAGACTGATGAGGTGCTGCATGTGATAGTTAGGGAAACTATAATTTTGAAGGTGATATTTTGTTAATTTTAACTACTCATTTTTCAAGCACGTAACGAAATAAAGGGTATCAGGAAACTGACACATACTTTCTCCCTTTTAGCCCAAATTTAACGAATAAATTACTTTTTATTTACTAAATATAGAATACAAAGCACGGTCAAATGTACAGAAAATCTTGTAAACAAGTTGTTTTAAAAAACAACCACCCAAATCCCTGCTTTAGAGGCCCTACAGAATCCATTGCTACACTCGTGGTTTTAAGAGGGGAAATGCCCCCTATTCCCCCCCAGGGTTATTAAGGGGCAACATATTTCGAATTTCCTCTGTTGGCCAATGCTAAATTGACAGGCATATCAAGTTTGAATGAAATTTATCAGTAAATAAGAGAGAAATAATAATTTTTGTATTCCCCATAAGAATAACATTGGACAACGTACTGCGTTTACTGCAAAATAAAGATTTCAATTTTCTCCGAAACCAGCAATCGTAGAATAGTAATTCAAAATACCAAATTATTTAGTTTTTTGAGCTCTTTTTAGTGGTGAATAGTAATATTTTTTATATTTATGTCTTTTTATGAAAAATCCAAAAAACTGAATTTTTGATGTTTTAAGTCCTGTAATTTCTGAACCCGAATTTTTACAGAAATGCGGGTGGTGTCATTTTGTTGGACTAAAGTTGTTCAAACGACTAAAGTTTAATCAAAATCGTTAGAGCCGTTTTTGAGAAATTTGGATTTTTCATGTTTTTTGGCGGTTTTTGGGGGATAATTACCCTTAAAAATAAAAAATTCAAAAAAATAAAAAAAAACACCTGGAGATATCGTGGATTAGTACCTACATACCAAATTTCATAAAAATCGGCCAATTGGTTAGGGCTCTAGCTCTGTACACATCCACACAGACACACACACGGACACACACACACACACACACACACACACACACAGACAGACAGACATCACGTAAAAACCACTTTTTTGGGTTCAGGGAGCACCAAAACGAATATTTCCACTAACAACTCAAATTCGAATTTTTTTACGAAAACAATACTTTCTCCATATACTATGTATAGGGGGAGAAAGTAAAAAACAACAAACAAACAATGAGTGAAACTATAACATCAATCATTAGTGACGTTATTAATATAGTATATAAAACATTTGACAAACAAGTAAAATATACTATAACCTAATTAACTTTCATTGCTAATTTATTTATTACTGTTCATCTCACAACTTATGCTAGAACCTCATTGTGGTCCGCTATGTTGATGTAGTGTATTGAAAATTAAAGGTGTTATCCGTAAACCCAACATTAAACCAATTAGTTTTGAAAATTCATATAAAAAATTTAAAGAAATAAATAACATTATGAAACACAAAAATATCCGACTGTCCAAAACATTCAATGAACAGTCAAATTAGTTCCAAAGTTTAAAACTTTATTCATTTGGGTTAATGCTAAATACAAATCCTGTATTGCCTTTCACCATTACTCTTATGGTAAAGGATGTATCTAAGACTGACAGAATGCCATTTAATGGGAGGGCCAAGGTGTGGAAATATATGAATATTCGTAACAATTGTTTTTAGCCAAGTGGTCAAATATTCGTCAAAGAAGCAAAATTGTCAAATCACGTGGGCGATTAGGGATGAAAATTTATTTAGACCAATTGAAATAACAATAAAGGCTCTTCTTAATAATAAAAATCCATCCACGGTACTGTAGCTATTGCGGCTTATCCATATGACAACACAGCATATTTAGAGACTGGGGTATTTAGGTTAGGTTGGAAGTGAACAATGTAGCCCCGGGAGAGATATACGTTGCTAGCGTATACAATGCTTGCTGATAGGGATCTTGCCATTTCATAATAGATATACGTTATCCTTAGCCCAACTTCATGAATATTGTATGAAAATATAAATCATCAAATTCAGTTTCCAGGATATCAAACAAATTAGTCACTGAGTAAATTTGTATGAAAAGCTTTGGTAACAAATTATTAAGTTTTATTTTATTTTTTGTATTTTAACATAGCAAGTAAAAATAATAAGTTCTAAACAATTAACATAACAAAGAGTGTCATACAATCGTATATAATTGCTCAACTGTTACAATTAAAATTGTTGCTCTTATAAGCAACAAAATAGTTTATTCATCATGAAGGACTCATGAAGGACATGAAGGACTATTCATCATGAATAGTTTGTTCATTTTAAAGATATTTTAAATATGGATACGTATAAGATTAAAAAAAGATTAATAATTTGTAGACATGGATAACCAGTTTCCTCCCGTAATATACAAAAAAAACTTTCTATAACTTGATACTGAGTTTAAATTTGAATATCGGACTTTTTCAATTCGTATTTAGGACTTGCTTATCATTTCAACTATCTTAGCTTGGCTACAAAGCAAAAATCGCTTCTTTCCAAGTCAGTAATATATCTTATTGAATAAACTTAAAAGTAGTTTAAAATTATAATCAACCATTTTAGTTCTTAAACATCTTTATTGTAATGTTTTCTTTACCATAACTGTAATATTATAAGTTCTTGGAAAAACCTGTTTAAAACGCGTCACACTGTAAACACTCCACCAATCAAAACAGATTGAATCGGGACTGCAAACCATCTTGTGGATTGTAAATCTTCCTTTATAGGTAAAAGAGTACTTTGGTACTTGAATTAATTATTTTGATACTATAAGTATTTCGCTTACTATAAAAGCATAACCTTAAAAGTAATCAAGTTTTCATTTTTTTAAAGTATTTCTTCTTTGCAACTGATTTTGTTATCATCCGATATAACGCTTCTCAATAAGAACTAAATTACAGATTTAGATCGTAATTTGAAGACCTATAGTTACATTTTGTAAAATATTGGCTATTTAAAATGTAAATTATGTTCATTATAAATATTTAGTTATACGTTACTTTCTGGCACATAAAAATGTTTTTTTACTAAATAGCATATGATACAAGGAAAATGAATTATCTGCCAATTCAACAAAAGAGACTAAATGTTGTTCTACATAAGTTATCTTACATATTCGACACTGACAAAAACAACATTATGAAAACCATTAATAATGTGAGTTAATAATGAAATGAATGTCGAGTAATTAATAAATGTTCTTATAATTTTTTAGAAGTGATGACATTTCCGTTTCATACAGCATCAACACTGAAAAACCTTCGATACCTAAAGATATATATATATATATATATATATATATATATATATATATATTTGGTAGAACTCCGTCTCCTAAAATCTAAACGGTAAAAAAAAATATCGCAGGCTAGGAGACTTTGTAACTGAATAATTACTACACTAAAGTTACAAATGTTTAAGTCTAATATATTGTACGAATATATTGTTGATAATAATAAATCGCTCCTATTTATTTTGAATTATTAATTTAATCTTCATTTAAATTTACAAAAATAAAATTTTTTTATGGATAAATCTGAAATGCGTTTTAGTTTTCATATAACCAAAAGCAGTACATATAACTTAATTTTAATTGATAGTAGACAAGACTAGTTCACTTAAAAAAAAGTAGTTTCGGAAAGGTTATCAACGTGACTTTGTTGTTTAAATATGATTTCTTGTATTATTTTTAATTTTATTATTAGATATTTGAGATATTTGAACTATATGATATTACGCTATAATGTATATATTTTTTAGATTATTGGTTAGTTAGCGTTGTTTTCTTATATTTAATATAGGACTAGATTACTTTGAACCATCAGTTAGCTCAAATTGATAAATTCATGTTCAGGAAATGTTCCTACATCATCATTAGCTTGATTACAGTGCAGTTGACAGGCCATGGCTTCGTCAAATTAATAATTAGAAAAACATAATATAGTACATTCACAAGTACTCGATGACACCAATGAATAAACACGACCGCTAAAAATGAATGCTGTCCGATTTTGATCAAATTTGGTCATGATCACAGCGCGGCAGTGGAAGGGCACAGGGGCCAAGGGATTGATTATTATTGATATTTTAGTTCAGAAAACCTGCAGTCAAAGGAACCCAAGGTAAACCACACTTTTGGATCTAATAATACCCAGGCGTCTACACACAATCCGTCAGGGGCGGATCTAGGAATTTGTTGAGGGGGGGGCGCACTTGAGATTTTTTTCTCACTAAACGATAACGTCCCGCAGCAACGGGAGGCAGTTGTTAGCACCATAGACTAACTAGCACTCGCTAAATTCAATTAAATCATGATGCTAATAAATAAAACACCACATTGTAACACTTATTTCGCAATGAAATGTGTAATGTTGATGTATTCCACTGATACAATAAACAGTAGGTACATAAATATACACATTTTTTACAACTACTAACTCAAAAAACAACAATTTTATACCGATGTATTTACTTTCACGCACTACTAAAGGCTAAACCAAAGCACACAAAATGGCTAAGGTAGAACGTAAGGTTTCAGAAAAGAAGAAGATTGAGGAAGACTGCAGGATCGGTGCTGCGGTGTGTGCCACTAGGGCAACCAAAGGCAATAGTCTGGTGCTGTGGTGCGTTACCTTAGGGATGCTCGGCACAAGCCCCTAGGCCGGTGATGCTATGTGTTCCCCTAGGGTTACCGATGGCAATAGTCTGGTGCTGAGGTGCGTTACCCTAGGGGGATGCTCTCTCCTGGCCGGTGCCTGGCCTAGGGGTTGGGGCCTAGAACCCAACCCTATTAACGCCTATTACCAAACACAACTTACTATATGTAAGGTAAAGGTACCGGCCAGGAGAGAGCATCCCCTAGGGTAACGCACCTCAGCAACAGACTATTGCCTTTGGTTGCCCTAGTGGCACACACCGCAGCACCGGCCTAGGGGCTTGGGCCGAGCATTCCTAAGGTAACGCACCACAGCACCAGACTATTGCCTTTGGTTGCCCTAGGCGCACACACCGCAGCACCGGCCTAGGGGCTTGGGCCGAGCATTCATAAGGTAACGCACCTCAGCACCAGACTATTGCCTTTGGTTGCCTTAGGCGCACACACCGCAGCACCGGCCTAGGGGCTTGGGCCGAGCATTCCTAAGGTAACGCACCTCAGCACCAGACTATTGCCTTTGGCTGCCCTAGTGGCACACACCGCAGCACCGATCCTGCAGTCTTCCTCATTCTTCTCTTTTCTGAAACCTTTGCGTTCTACCTTATCCATTTTGTGTGCGTTGGTTTAGCCTTTAGTAGTGCGTGAAAGTAAATACATCAGTATAAATCTTTTGTTTATTGAGGTAGTAGTTGTATAAAATGAGTATATTTATGAACCTACTGGTTATTGAACCAGTAGAATACATCAATATTACACATTTCATTGCGAAATAAGTGTTACAATGTAGTGTTTTATTTATTAGCATCATGATTGAATTGAATTTAGCGAGTACTAACAACTGCCTCCCATTGCTGCGGGACGTTATCGTTTAGTGAGAAAAAAATCTCAAGTGCGCCCCCCCAACAAATTCCTAGATCCGCCTCTATTAGAACTACGTGGAGAATCCCGCCTCTTTTGTTATCAGACGGGCCCATAAGGTTTTTAGTCTAGTAAAGATACATAGTCAATACTATTACCATTAATTACACATTTTCTGATTCCAAGGGGGGCGCGCGCCCCCCGCGCCCCCTGGCTGGATCCGCCACTGCAATCCGTTCAAACTGTGATACCGTGATACAAAATAAATTTAGTTACGGTGTCTCAAAAGAATAATGCTCATTCTAATAGTTTTCTCTGTTACGTGAACGACTCTGTCTCATCAGAATATTCGTTAAGAATTCCAATGATAGACTCTGTTTACACTTAGGATTAACAAATGACTTATAAATTTAAAACTCTGTCGATCTGAACCGACGTGGTGACGTATTCAGCTTTTCAATGAAATCGACTTGAAAACAAAATTATCTAAATTTAGTTTTGTTATTAGCTTATTTGTGAACTTCTAACTTCGACTATGGCCATAATATATGAAGAGAAGATATTGAACTTGTTATCTCAGACGACCCCGTCACTAATTTCCTTGCAATAAACCTTTATAGAGTGTTAGAACAAACAAATCGGAAGTTTTGCTCAAAGCTGTCCTCAGGAATATACATTTTGAGGTCACTGTAAGAGGTATTTCAACTCAGGTACTGATGATTGCATATTATGGACTCACTTTCCCCAACCTTTATTATAGGATACAACTTTGAGGCTCTTGCTAAAAAAGATAACTCACAAGAGTTTTCCTGCTTTAGAAAAAATAACAGTCGAATGCTCTCTAATCTCAAAAACAGAAAGCCATGCAAGCCTGCGTTCAAATAATTGTAGCAGTTGACTTTTCCCTTCCTCTACATTTGACATGGGGCTGTATGTAGTTTTTCCTTAATAATATATATATATATATATATAAATGGGATCGCGTGTGTCTGTCTGTCTGTATGCTATGTGTTCCTGAATCACTCAAAAACTACTGAACCGATTGGCATTACAATTTACAGGAATTTTCCTTATAGGCCTATTTTTTTAAATCTTATAGGGCTCTGCACCTACGGGACTTCATGTATTGCTTATGGACATTCATTTTTGTTTGAGGAGATGAAAATACAAACAGCTGATCATTATTCGTAGTAGTTCCACGGGTTAACCACAGAATGCAGCACACACAACTGTCATAGTTTGTATAAATCATTTGCGGGACGAAGCCTGCGGGAAACTGCTAGTACTCAATAAAAACGTTATGTTGTATTTATAAGAGTGCACTAATATGTCCTTCAAGTAGCATTTTGTAATAGGTCTACATGTGCCCTAACTAGGCGCAGAGAAACAACCGTACGGTACTGAAAAGCACAAAACGGTAGTACATGAATAAATTATCATATTATCATTATTATTAAAAGGGTGCTGAGAGTGAAACAGAATTTGATAGGTTACACATGTATTTTTGCACATGTTAATGAAAAATTGTTAAAATTTCATAATTTTCCTTTTTATAATATTATAATGTATCATCGAAATACATAGGGAAAAGTTCAAGTTTTTCTGGTTTTGTAAACATTTCAATTATAGTACACAATTTCGTATTAATATTTGTATTTATAACACGTAAGTACACTATTATGCCCTTCAAGAAGCACCTATTACTAAAAAATAACAAAACATTCAGTATACTTTTTCTAAAATATTGCATTTAGGCATGATTTTTTGGATACTACTTGACTCGCCAAATTCATAATTTCCCCATCCCTTGACCCATCCCATCCCATAAACCATGTAACAATTATTACTTAAAAAAAAGGTTATTTAGTGGCGCCCATGCAATTTTGTCCAAATATCGTCTCCTTTAGAGAACTTAATTTCTTCACCCAATGAAACATTAAAATTCAGATAGTCCGATTTAGGCAGAATAAATACTCAATAAATAATATAATTTATACTAGAAAGACAAGATGATAATAATGGTAATAATATGTGTATGTTACAACACCTGCTTTTCACACCATTATCATTACAAAATCATCCATACCCGAGCGTTTTTTCATAGGAACATGATAAAACTGTTATTCATATATTATTTAATTAAGTACAATTATTTGATACCAAACTGCTTAGACATAAACACAAACATAACTCCATATTTTTTAAGAATCATAAACACTTATATTGCGTCTTGACTGCAGCATAAACAGTTAACGATAGAACTTGATAAAATGTTATAACCTAGTAAAACTATTCTTGATATTTTATGATAGGCTGTATCTGATATACGTGATGTGCAAACTGCGAATAGAAACTTAATTGAGACATTACATTATGTATTCAACAGATGCACGTTGGTTTAGTATACTTATTTGAAGATGCGCTTCACAATGTCTCAGTATCTTAAAAAGATTAATGTATACGTTTTCCACGACATGTTAAAGATAGAGGACACGAAGCGAAAATATATTATCAATTACTTACAAGAATCCCTTAATTTGATTGTGTTTTAGCCAAATTTAAAGATCTTTTGTTTTGTTTTATGATAATAATATTGTAGTAAAATAATATTATTATTATATTAAATAATAATTTATTTCTTACTTTTTTATGTGTTTAGTAGCTCTGGATGATTCCATAAATAGGAATTTATAGAGTGACAACACTAGGTGGTGTTTAAAAGAGTGTTTTATTTTTATTTTAATTGTTACTCAACGAGCTAAGGTCATTCCAACGCTTCTACCTTTGGAAAGATATTTCGTCGTTAAAAATATCTTGTGTAAATTAAATTACGAAAAAATTAGCTTATCTCAAGTTAGTAATTATTACAAATTAAAATTAAAATGACTTTAAATATTAATTTAGAAGTATAGGTGCCTAGTGATAAGGACTAACGAATTTAAACTTTTTGTTTTAGCCATCTCTGACTCCTATTTTTAAACTTTTAATTTTAACAGTTATATAGATTGTAATACAAATATGTTAATTACAAGCTCTCTTGCAATTTTTATTTGCCAGCGTAATAACCTGCTTTACTTGTACTCAAGGTTATTTAATAGAATAGGTTCGTAAGATCTTCGTAATTCTTATATTTGGTATTTGTAAAAAGGATATTTATTTTAAGATCAATATTCGAAGACATGCGAGTCATTCTGTATTCTTCCTGAAACAAAAAAATTAGTCGATTGTTTCCAAGATTGCCAAACTTTTAGTGAAATTAAATTTTTTTTTAGTTTAGCGTATTGATACGTATGTTTTTCTCATACATGCGTAAACCACAAAAAAAGAACAGTACAAAACAGTAGTTTTTTTGCTGTATTATTATTATACTTTATTTGTTTTTATTTTACATATAGGTATATACTTTTTCATATATATATAAATATATATATATATACAAAAGGGAATTGGCTAACTCAAACTTGTCTACTTAAAATTCATTTTTTAATCAATTTTGTTCTCTACACCCTAAGCATTAAAAGCCAAGTTATAGTTGAGTTGACTGAGGATCAAAGGGTTAGATTTATTTTACTTTCTTTGTAAGTGACTATCAGTCTAGGAAACTTATCAGATTAATTTTGAATGCCTTTTGGTAAGACACCTAAAGGATCTCTTCTATTAAACGGGGTTATAAGTCTGAAATAGGTATAAACAAGATAATATATAATATTATAAATAAGAGGTGACTACTGTCTGTCTGTCTGTGTGTGTGTGTGTGTGTGTGTGTGTGTGTGTGTGTGTGTGTGTGTGTGTGTGTGTGTGTGTGTGTGTGTGTGTGTGTGTGTGTGTGTGTGTGTGTGTGTGTGTGTGTGTGTGTGTGTGTGTGTGTGTGTGTGTGTTTGTGTCTGATGTTCCGGGTAAACGCAAAAACTACTGAACCGACTGGGCTTAAGCTTTACACAAATATAGATCTTGAACCCGTGCAACACATAGGCCTATTTACTTCCTTAAAATCCCCTCGTTCTACACCCTGTGAACGTCCTCAGTTTCTACGTTTACATGTCAGAAGAAAGTAAACTTTCAGAAACTGTACTGCGAACAGCTGTGGATACTTACATCTGACAGCTTAAAGAGCAGCAGGAAGAACAACTATTTCAAGTTAACTAAAATGCAAATATCATTGACAATACAGCGGATTAAGCAAAAATCTGTGCGAAGAACGGGTATATCAGCTAGTAACGTAATAAAGTAATAAAGGGCTTGTCACTTGGAAATTTTATCAATAAAACGGTTTTTATCTGGCTTTCAATCCAAATCGGTATATTAAAATAGCATCACATTCTTCAACGAATTGGTTTGTGCTATATGATCAAAAGCACAATAATTATAAATCAAAAAGTTCAATTACCAAACAAGACACACTACATAAAATATTATACAATTTTGTATTAAATTTATCAAAGATGTCATAATATTAATCAATTTGTGTACAGTAAACTTTGAAATACAAACGTAATTGTAATTCTAAGTAAGTAAACAAATTTTTTAATAAATCCATGCTTGACTTTACAAACCAAAATTAAGGGCTCTTCAGCGCAGGATGTTTTATTGCAATTTTAGTCAAATATAACATCAAACTGGATAAGCGTGCGCCCTACCCCAAATTGGAAGATCCCCACGATGTTGTTTAGCGCCGTGCCGCCACCAAGCAGGGCCATGCGTATTTTCGCTTGAAGACCTTTTTGTTCTCCTCAATTGCACTGTTATTTTACAGATTTCCACCAAACTATTTGCAGTTTCACACTTTTCAGATTCCAATCTAGCATTCATACGGTTCATTTTTTCCATAATATGATTTTCCCTTACATTAGGAAGCTTTAGAAACACGCTTAAATTTAAAACTTTACGATGGCCTACCACTTAGTTTGAATTAAAATCACAATTTTTAAAAGGTCAGAATCAAATATGAACATTCAGCGAATTAAATAACAACAAATTATGTGTAATTAGTTAACAATTGAGCCTACAATGAGGTGATGGTAACCCCTTACTTTAGCGTGCGGAAGGCAGGTAGGGCGCACCCTTACAAGAGACCTAAACAAGACCGAATGTGTTGAGAACTTCAGGAAACTGTCTCTTGGAATAACGATCACTATTTCGTCAGTAGTTTTTTTTTTTTTTTTTTATCTTTTGTGTTAAGAAATGTTGTTTAGTTAATAAGTTGGTTAGTTTGTAAGTACAATTTATTCATCCGGTCCTATTGGAATCACCAACAACCGGTGTTTGTATTTAAGCTGCAATGTTATCAATAGAAAATGTATAGTTTAATATGATTATTTATTATCATTAGTTTGTTGTGTTTCTAGTTTTATATTTTAACATGATTTGTTCCTCGTTGGATAATTATTATCTTATATATTTAATCATTCAGTAGTTTCCGTAGCTGATTAAATTAACATTTTATATTTTAAAATAAGCAATTTATATTAGTTTTGAAACTAAAAATGTTATCTATTTGATTCGTTTGATAAAAATAATTATCTTAATCAAGCTGGATTAATTAGACGTTAGTTTTGATCATGCATTAACAAAGCATTCACGTGGATCATAAAACATTAAAACGTCAGATTATGGACAGATTAGGATTTAAAACACAAACATACAACTAATTATAAGCTGTAAGTATGAATCAATTAATTAATATGAGCGTAAGCTGTCATCGGTGGATTACTCGTTATGTTGTCATGAAATAATTACACTTTTCCCCTACCCGATAGCATAAACACGCATTAGGAACTGAAAATGAACAAAATATGTTGGAGTCGAATTGAGAAGTAAGTTATGTAAAAGTTAAATTGAGTATAAGTTAGTTCATAATTTCTTTTGAGGAAATAAAAGATTTATCAACTCAGCGTTTACTATGGCAATAAATAAACTTCGTGATATCACTGTGGAAAATTTGATACACGTGTAGAGCATATTCCACCTTTTTGTTAAATCAGGTTTGACACATCGTTTTGGTTGAAATAAATTTTACGACAACTTAGTAATTAGTAAAATAATAAACAAAAATAAAACTACAGTTAAAACAATTTTCAAGAATAATTCACACACTAAACGTAAAATGTCAGTTATATTATTAAAGCATTAATTTAGATTAATACTTTCATTTTATACTTTTATTTCCTATGCTCTAATATGAGTAAGGTTTGCTTGTATGTTTGCTTGCTTGCTTGCGGCACTGATCCCAAAAACAGCTCCAACGATTTCCTTCAAATGTTCGAAATAACTAATTTCTGGGATAAAAATAAGTTCTAGACAGGCCTCGTCCCCAGGAAAAATCAAATAATGTAAAAAAACTAAAATGAAAAGTTAAAAAAATTAACATTGGGCTTTTGGAGTTTCAAATCAAAACAAAAGAATTGTAATAGCTGTTCATAATCAACCAGGGAACTATCAAAGTAATACTCATGCTGTTTATGATGATTAACATTTGGTTTCCTGAGATCAGAGATTAAAATATTTGAGTGAAGATTACATATATAGAGTAGTAAAATAAATCAAAGGGACATTGAACTATAAATAATAACTGGAGTGACCTTAAAAATGTAGAAAAGAGGCAAATGACTTATACAAATCTGATTATCAGTAGGGGGAAGTGGTGAGATATTACACCAAGTCATCTAAAAAAACTGAACAACTCATCTAAACAAACTCGGGGGGGCCTTCCCCGGAGCAAAGCTTGGCCCCCAGGAACTTAGTTATAAAACCACCAGTAAGGCCTTTTTAAAGTACAAAATGGAGATTATGCTTGTGAAATCTTATATTTATTAGTTTTAGTTATGTATTTTAGGTATATAAAGTAAAATTAGCCTTGAATAAATAGGGTCAGGTACAATAGAAGACAGACACAGAGCCTTTTTTTTTCTAAAAAAATCTGAGGAAATATAGCCATAGATTCACCTTGACAAATACAGCAATTTCCTGATCTTACTTTGTAAACCTTGATTTATCTGTAAACTGCGTTATCAAGTAGGCCTAGTACAACACCAGTTGACTCTACCAACGCATCTCACTACAGGGATCTAAACAATGTAAGCCGAATATCCTGAAAGCACAGCCTGATCCCCTTTACTACTGGATTCTCTAGAATAATTACTACATCCGGAGTAATTAAATTGCCATAAAGAAACCTGCACAAAAGGATGACGTTAACATTGGTTCTCAAAACATGAAGAATTTGAAGGTCGCAATGTAAAAGACTTCAACTTCACCAATATAGAGTACGTTGAGGATGGTCCGAGATGTTATTTTTTCAGTCTACTCAGTTTTATCGGTTGTCCAAACTCTGTCCTGATTAAAATAACTGTGGCTTATTCCAAATGAACGCAGACTTAGATCTATAGGGAGTCACACATTAATAATATATACTTCGGAAATGTTTACAACAAAAAAATAATGTTTATTTTTCTCTGAAATTAAAATTGTAAACGGATTGGAAGTAGTAAATTTTATGGAATGCAAGTAGGGATAGTTATGATGCCAATGTCAGAAACATAGTATTTATTTTTCGATCAGTCATTCATGCGATTGATAGTCTATTCACAGATGAGGGGCATGTTACAAGTAAAAGCAGAGTATTGTTTTTGTGTTCATTATCCATTATCTCTAGACATTTTTAGGTCTATGGGAGATACGCATATTTAGCTGATATATGCATACTTCAGGACCGTTACTGTAGTTCCCCCTATTGTTATTTTCAAAATTATTTTAACATCTGTGCACCTGTGTATTTTTGTAAGTGTCTTCTTCATGAAAATATCTATAAGACTCTGAAAATCTTAAACATTTCTTATTTATAGCTTGAATTTAGGCCTATTCATATTTTTAAGAAGCATACAGAATAGTGTGTACATAAATGTATTATTTAAGCGTGTTAGATGTTAGATATGCAATTTTACACAACGCGCTAGGAAGTCTCATTAATTATCGTTTTAAAGTGGTTTTAATTTAGTAACAGAATGAACACTACTTACTAAAGAAAATTACATTCCCGTGATCACAGTTTTGTTCCAAAACAACATCACTGAGAGGTAAGCTTAAGATTTATTCACATTGTTAGCTTTGACAATATCTTTAGAACTGAAAGTTAGTAGCGTCGAAGTTTAAGGTAAACGTTTTAATTTAATTGGGAATAAAACTTATAAAAGCGACTTCCTTTGACTATTTTTGGTTATGAAAGGAAACCCAACAGTTTTTATACAGTGTTAAACGTATTTATCAGTGCTTACATTTTATTAGTGACAGGCCTGAAAATCGAACAACGTTTTAGGGTACAAATGTAATAATATAAAAACTGAATAATCATGAATGTATCCTTAATAATTGTATTATTGTTGTAATTATTTAAAAAAATATATAAGTAAACGTTCTTAGTTTTTATGTGGGATGAAACAAATTGTATACAGTTTACTAACAACCATAAATTAATAAAACTCCTAAAGTACTACAATATCTATAAGGGAACTATTGTGCATTAAACCACATAGCAGTCAGGTATCAAAATAACTAATATGTAATATAATTTTACATACTTCTAGTTCTAAAAAAACTAGTAGTTTTTTGTCGCTAAATAAATGACAAAGAATCAAAGAAACTAATAGAACGATTATTGAGAACGATTGTGTCTGGAGTTTATTGTACACGCATATTAAATGTACTGTACAATTTTTAAAACGGTAAAATTTATGTTGCAGTTCCTTCAGATATACAAACGTGTTTTGTAATGTGTAATGCAAAAGGCGAAAGGAAACTTTATTTATTAATTAAATAAACAAGAAATGGCAATGCAACATGCCTAACAATAAATATACAAACTCCTGAAAATCCATGGTAATAAAAGGTATAATGAGAACAACATTTACAGTTAGTGTTTACCATTAACAATATTCGCTTTTTACTATCATTTGGTTTAAGAGACCAACACATGCATTTAAGTTACCGTATTTATTTTAATAATTTTTAATTATCACTAAATGAGTCATCCCATTGCTCATGGGTCTCTATTTTTATTTGACACATTGGTATAATGATTACTACATGTTCAGGAAAGATCACAAAATGTGTACCACAAGGCTTACTAGAATCTTGGCGTTTGAGAATGAACTGTGTTCAGGATATCCTACAGTACCAACGTTCTTGGGTTGAATGTATTTACTCAGGTTTTATTTATGTCACCGACACTGGTCTTGACGGTGACTTATATCAACCATTTTTATATATCAGCATTACTATTAATAAATAATTTAAAGCATCAGTATAGAGTATGTTAGTGACTATTTTTGTTCATTGTTTATTGCTGATCCTTTCTTTTTTGTTTACTTATGTGTATCATGATTGACTGATTTACTGTAATTGTAAAATGTATAATATTATTTAGTTAATATGATTATTACACTTTAATATTTATCATTTAATATTTTTAATTATAAATAGATTATTCATATAAACTATTGGTACTTTTACGTATTTTTCTGCATCATACTAGAAATACGTTAAATCTAAAAATACTTCACTAATGATTTATGTTCAAAAACTATTAAAATTATTTATAGAAGACTAATAATGACTATCTCAAAGTGACAGCCCATTTACTTTGATAAACAACAACACTCTCGCATATTTTAATTTCATTATTACTTATGCCTTATTTTGCAACTTGTTAATCTGATAAACCTAATTAAAATCATTATCTACTATCAATAAAGGTAATTTATTAGTGTTTTCATACGTGTGTTCCAACGGGTATCCTCCCTATTCATGTTTTCAAAACGTTAATTATATCCAAATACAACAACAAGTCTGAATAAAAATAAGTTAAATTTAAAATCTGTTTACACATTGTATCATTCCACAATAAGATTAATGCTGTTAACTAAATAGAAATCCTCAAACACATAGGGGCCTACTCTTCAAATTATAAGCTCTTGAAAAATCCCTCTAGTTTTATACAAACTACAAGCAACGAAGTAGACTGATAGGAATCCAAAAAAGGATTTATATATGGAAGGAATAGTAAGACGAATGAATGCACTTCAGGAGGAATGGTGTTGATGAGACTTATCAGTGGGTGTTGACATTCAAGAAAGATTGATGAGTTTTGGGGTTTGGGCAGCCATCTCTAACTCTCTTACATAAAGAGAGTCTGTGAAGTTGGCCTACCCAAATCAGCTTACCTTTTCTATTATATCTATCGTTAGTTCTTCGTTAGTACCTGTTAGTTCTCAAAAATATATCGTTAGTTCATCAATATTAACCATGTTAATGCCTTAAGTCAGTTAGTAGGACAATTTCACACTAAGAATAGTAGCTTACCCACAATTAAACAACATAATTAATATTTCCTTATGCCTATCATTAGTTCTTCGTTAGTTTCTGTTAAATACCGTTAGTTAAATAATAGCAATGGTTTTACAGCCAAGATTACAAAATTGGCAAGCTAACATTCCAATGTATGTAGAAGCCTACCCATGATGACAAAAGATTATTACTATTTGTTAATGTCTATCTTTATTTCACCGTTAGTTCTTGTTAGTTCCCACAAATCTATTATTAATTAAAACATAGGAACCATTTCACAGCCAAAACTAAAATTGGGCATGCCAACTTCACACCATGAAAAGTAGCTTACCTTACTTAAAACTACAAACCAACATGATTATAAAAAGCCCCTAAAACTAACTATAATAGTAATACAGAATAATAAAATATAAATATGAAGAATGCACTATAGTCATATTACAAAACTTCAATAAATTAACATACAAAGTTAATGGATAGTAAGCACTATCCATTTACAGGATATAACGAGTAAGCCTTATTAATGACTAACACAATAGCCCATTGTAATAATTAATGCAAACAAATTAAGCCAGATAAACCAGTTAAGTTAGATTAAGCCAGTTTTAATGTTTGAGTAAAATGAGTATTTTACATTAATATTTTATTTATTGTATTTCATATGTAGTATGTTATGTGAGTTTTTAATATATGTGGACACGGAGTGTAACTCAACCGTGAATTTAATTGAATTCCGTGGTTTAAGTCAGTGGTATTGATTTTGTTATTTTTGTTTATTGTATTTACTGTTTTGTAAGTTCCTTAATGTTCCATGTAATCATGGATTGTTATGTTATGTAATGTTTACAAGGTTTCGTTTTGTGACCGTGTTTTTTACTTGGTACTTTTTATGTTTGGGATTCATTAACTGTATTGGTGTTAAACACTAATAACCAATTAATGTAGCTATTATTGGTAGCTGATAATATATTGATTTATTATTGAGTGTATAAAGTATTATGTTTATAGATTTTGTGTGAATCTATAAGATCTGTTAAATGTTGTATTTATGTCCGTAAACTGTAGATTGATTTTTAATAATCGATTTATTTAGTGATATTAATACCACTGATATGGATTTATTGCTATCAAAACAATAGTATATTATTTCTCAAAAAAATCTATTTATTACTGATATACCGTTTAAATAATATTATTTTTGTTCCTGTGGAAACAATAGTAAATAGTATTAATATTATTAACTATATTAATAAAAACATTTCCAATGTCTACACTATTTATACAAATCTTACTGTAACCATAGCAATATCTAACGAACCCTGAAAATCTATAATCATTTGATTCAGCTTATATATTAGCAAATACATTGTATATATAACAAATGCAAAATATAACAATGAATGAGTTTTACAAATTTAATATATTTCACCGGGAATTGAGCCCATGTCTTTTTGGTGGTAGGCCATTACTCAACCCACTCGGCTATGACTGCTATAGTAAAGTAGGAAATTATTTCATACACTCAAAACAGAAATACTAGGCTCCAATCTCTATAAAAAATAAAACTTGTATTACTGTGTTATTTATGCAAGTATATTTCCAACATGGTTGTGCTCATGTAAATAAACTAAATTAATTAATAATAACAGTAATTATTCTTGTATTTACTATAAGTATGAACTGTAATACTAACACTTTCGACTCAACCTGTCACACATCATCTCATTACTTTTGATTAACATGCAATTTTGTACTTACCCGCGATTTAGAATAAAATGTTTGTTATTATTACAGGAGCCTGATTTGGTCGGCGTGACCGGTCAAAATAGATTGCCTTGTATCATCGTTGATGATTATTAACTGTATTGTAAGTGTATACAGTGAAAGAGTAAATACAGTTTAAAGTGTGCAAGACTAGTTTAATAACATGTTGTAACTTCTAATAGTACCTATATGAAGATAAACGTATCAGTGAAAATGCAAATGTATCTTTTAAAACTTCCTGTCTAGGTAGTTATTTAATTGATATGTTTTATCATAGTACAGCTGAAGATGGGAAACAAAAAAAGAGATCAATTTAAACATATAATTTATAATGATATGTATGATAGGTTGGTTTATATACTGGATAGAGATAAACAAATTCATACCTCAAATTATTTTTAATTTACAAAGTAGTTTTACAACTTGTTTATAGGTCAAGAGTACATATTGTATTCAAAGTTATTTAAGTGGGTTTTTTGCGAATTTATTTGTTAAATATCTAAAACTAAATCCATTATTTTTAACTGTAACATAAATAAATATTAGCCTTTTAACAGAATATGTTATTTAGTGTTGCTAAGATATTAAATATTACAAGTTCATGACAGATTGATTAGTTGTAAGATTTATTAAAGCTATGTTTACAAATATAAATTTTACATTTCATAGATCATATTACAAATACCTTTACCAATGATTATAGTATGATCATTTCTATCATATTATATAAATGATCATATAAATAATATGATAATTATTTTATGAATATATTAATAAAACTAGTTTATTAGATACAGTATAAATTATTAACACTTTAGACGCTTTCCTAAATATTCGCCATGGTTAAATTATTTTGTGGGAAAAAACAATATTTAACCGTTCGTAGGTGGTTTTCTCTTATTATTACATTTTTAAATCCCTCACTCTAATCATTTGTTACACTTGAGTTTTTAATAAGTCATCAAATTCCACGAGTTGGTTATATCATCAAGGAAAGGTATGTGTGGAAGTTAATGTGTTAATCTTTTAAAGTAGATTTATAATCTAACTCTGCAGTAAGTGATTACACAGCTTTTCCTCCTAATGTTCATAAATATTAGATATAAATATGCCTCATTTCATGGAATTTGCTTTTCTGAAGCTGCAGAAAGGGAAATCGACCAACAAAACTGAACGTACATTAGCTTGATTAAATGCAATCAAAAAAGCAGTTAGAGTACCCTTAGAAAGTTAAATTGAAATTATTTTGAAATATATCGATTCGGTAGCGTCGTTCTTAGCTAATCCATTTATATAAACTTTATTATGACAATAAAATTTATTCAAAACGCTTAGGTTGAACACCTAAGCATTTTTGTTTCGTTGCCATCAGTGCATAGCTATTGATGGACGTCAGTTCGATTAAAGGGTAATGAAACAAATTGTATAAAATTTATAATTGATCTCTTTCATTTCCTTAATTTTTTTACTTAAGTAACATTGTAACAGATCACTAATTTGAAATTGTTATTCAAATAATATTATTTTAACGAAAACGCTCCATTATTTTGTTATTCCGCCGTTTTGATTACATTAATCATAAGCAAATGAAACTCGAGGGTATTTTTTAAATACATATTTATTACAACTGTAGAGTTTTCAGTTTGTAGCGTATTCGAAACGTATTTAAAACAGCAACCTCTTCGTGGGACACCCGGTATAACGAATTAACAAGTAACTATTCAATAGTGGTTTAAGTCGCCCAAGTAGCGTATCAGCCGACGGGAAGCTGTCACAAGTGATGCTTTTACAGAGCCAACCTCTGCCTCCGCCAATCTAATTTACAGTACATTATCCTGAGTGTCTTCTCCTGTAATCAGTTCAGTTAATATGGTACAGGAAATTGCTGCTATTTCCTCAGTTTTACAGAAGAAAATTCTTCACGATTGCTCTTTTCGTATTATTTAACGAGAAACGTACAAAAAAAGCTCTTTAGATTATTGGTAATATTTCTCACGGTTGTCTTGTAAAGATTTGCCTGATTTAAAACGATTTTAGAGCTAACACTTCATTCAGTCTATTACGTTTAACGGTTCAAAGTATTACAAACTGTGTTTTTTGTATATGTAGATACTAGAAGCAAATTCTCGTTAAAATGATCCTTAATCATAAATTTTGCATTTAATTGTAGATATGTAGAAGTTTTAAATGGCACTATAACATGTTATATTAATTAAAAGAAATTATATCAGTAAAGGTTTTGAAAGCGTAAAAAAGGTTTGGATGGATAAAATAAAAATATAGTTAATCATGCAATTAAGGGAATACTACAACAGGGTAATATTTAACAATAAATAAATATAATTAGAGCTATTTTTTGTATATTTTCTGCTGTGATGGAACCTTTACATTAAAATTCAAGAGACTGATAAAAACCATCATAAGATAGAAAACTTCCGAGTGTTTCTATTGTAACGACAGTATTTGCGAAAAGAAAAATTTTATTTTATTCCCAATTAACTAACCTGTGTTACAAAGAAAAATACCGAGATCGCTCAGTCTACTATGAGTAGTCCAGGGTTCGCAAAATACTATTCAACCGATAATCACTTGAATAATATTTTATTCGTATTTAATAAACGAGTTGTCTTGGCTCAGAACATCAAAACATAAAAGATGCCATAGCGATTCGCATTTATTCATTCATCCTCGCCACTCGTAAAAGGTTTTTGGGGTTGAATTTAGAAAATAAATTTTACAAAAATAAAATTGCACTTAATGCCAATCGTGCGAGATTTTAATCAATTTAAAGCCAATTTGAAAGTACCGATTAACTGCAATGATTTTTATTTTCTGGAATTTAGACCTAATTCCCTTCGCCAAGCAATAACGTGAATACTGCTGGCTCCCAGGAGAGATTTATCGAACTAAATCTTAAGATAAAAGAAGTGTGAACGGTAGTAGAAAAACGTGAATTTGATTATACGGAGTTCAGACGACCGGCTAGGCTTATTTACCACTGTAGCTGCGATATTTAACACCTGCGTGCGCTCGGTAGTGATAACGTGTTCCCTACGTGGATATTTAATACAGCGCGTTGCAGATTGATAACATCTTCGATAACTCTTTAGACTATTAAAACAGGAGCAAATATCCTTACGTATACGTGGATTATCTGAAATCGTCGGCACACAATATTCTTATCACTAAATTAAGTCAGCATAAAATACACCAGTACAGATTCCTACTTAAATTATCTTTTTTTGCAGTGTCGATCAGCAGCTCCTCACGTTCATTACACCAGGAATGACCCGTATTGGTATTCCGGTCCTCGTCTCCGGTGGGCGAATTCGTACCGTGGCTATTCGTTACGTTTAAAATGTGTTCGTGTCCGTTCTATTAAAAAGAATTAAATTTAGGAAAATAATAAAACTCGATTAATTAATTTGTTTCTTATTTTATTTTAAGCTCGTAACTTTTCTGTTAGTTAACTACTCAGACAAAGCGAATTAGCAAGTTAGCAAAAATCAAGCAAACAGACAAGACATAACGTGACAAAGCGTGCAGGAAAGTTCAGGCGTTACGCGCCTCCGGCGTGAGCGTAACTTAATTTATGTAAATCTTACTGTTGAAGAATTTAGTGCAAAATTTACGTGGAAAAAGCGTTCTTCTAATAACTACACTACTATAAATGAAGCAACTACGTAAATGGCTACTAAGTTAGTGGGCGTTAATGAGCGGACCTGTCGCGGCGTGAGTCACGCAATCACGACGCTTAAATTTAATTTAAATAAAAGCGGGCGGCAAGCTGAAAACAATCGTTATAAACAACAAAACTACTTCTATTTGCGTAGATGAGTTGTCAACTTACCAAAACGAAGACAAAAACGTAGACACTGGTTGTCACCAAGTGGGTTGCAGGACGACGACGTGGGCAGGTGGACCGAAACGAACAACGCGGCAATCAGAGAGCGAGTGTCCAGCCGCTATTGCCTCAGCAACCTCGAAGAGTCTTCCGCAGCGCCCCTGACGGTGGCCGTCGGAAGCGATTTACTCCAGCACGCGATTCTGCACGTTACTGCTTCCCTTGCTTTTGTCTTCGTGATAAGAACAAAGAAGGTTCCGAGCCAATTGTTGATGATGAATAAAACTTTTAACCGAATTTCGCCAAAATATAATTTAGAATTTAATATCGATTGCGTTTTGGAATTTAACATATCCCCTAATTTAAATTAATATTTCATTAGATTTTTGTAATATTTGTTTTCCAACAAAATATTACCCCCCCCCCCCCCCCTAAAAAATGGACGTTACACTATATAGATTTTGAAATGAATCAATCAGTAACTTAAAAGTCATCACTAAACTACCTTTAATTTTAATTAGGTAATTCGAAAAGCAAAGGACAACCAACATATCTTAAGTGTCTTTAGACCCTTAATATTATTTACACAAATTAATGTTAGTTAATTAAATCACAAATCTAATTATACAGCAAAAGATATTTAGCTATATCTTAAGGGACTTTAGACCCTTAATATTTTTTACACAAATTAATGTTAGTTAATTAAATCACAAATCTAATTATACAGCAAAAGGTATTTAGCTATAAGGTATTGTGCTATATTTATAAAATTGCACAGCATCTCTAGTGTGCTTATGAATAGAAATAAGATATGCTATAAACTTGATTAACTTGATAACCAAGATAACCAAGCATGATTATCTCTAGAGCCTTGAGGTTTTATGTAATTAGAGGTTCGTTAAGGCTTCAGGGCTTACAATGTTATGGATTGAGAGCCATTTACTAAGGGAAATTGCATTCCTTCGCATTGAAATCCTATGGGACATAATGTTTGTACATTTTTTAACTTTATTTATTGTTTTCAACAATTTTAATTTGTTTAAAAAACACAACTACATTACACGGCATGTAGTAGATTATATAACTACCTGGTTTATATAACATTTGTTATTTGAATTCACTTTTAAACTTATAACATTATTATTTTTGTATACTTAATTAAACTATTTTATAAACATGCAACTGTTGTACATCAAACATTTTTGGATATTTAAATACTGATATATAATTAGAGGTAGTATTTGTATTTTAACTGAATCCTTAACTATATTAACACTAAAAGTGTCTCGATTATAAATATATTTGTACATTTAGAATATATTTCGTACAACTCAACTTGTTTGCAAATTGGTAAGAAACAGTATAAAATATTAATTGAGAGAGCTCTAAAGATTTTAGTTTTTAAATATCTACTGTAACTGTACATTTAATAAGCAAACAAACTTAAACCATTTCTGTGTTGGAGCAGCCCAAGCTGAGCGTTAGACCGGAACCGGAACTGAGACCAACACCAGGTGTACAAACATTGGAGGATGGCTGAACCGTAAATAAACTTTTATATTTTTACAAATAACTAATTTGAATTTATATAACTCAGTTTATAGATGAAGAGTTCCTTAACAGTTGGTTGTGTAATGAACTGTTTACATTAAATGCGATCTGTAAAATATATAAACAAATATGTATGTAACCAGCAATTAGTTTATTGGTAGTATAGCCTTGATAATACTTGATAATTTATAAAAGTCCCTCCTTGTGTTATAAACCTACCGCTTGCGTGTAAGTTAAGTACCAACTATCAATTAAAAAAATATCCTTAATGAAATAAGACATGATTTTCCTTTTTTACAAATGGTTACCACAAATAAAAACGTTTAGACTTTTAACCTTGCCATTAATAACCTATAGATACATTGTTCTTTAAATTTATGATAGATGGAATAGTACCTTCAATATCTCCGTTTTAAAATTGCCTGCAAACCCTAAATTATATACAGAAGCAATTAAATGGCACATTAGTAATTTATTTTATAACTTTTATGCTCCCTGTTCCTCATAGCCTGAAGAAAATAATTTCATGGTAGCTTATAGTAGTATTGAAACGTCAGTTTATATTCATTTCCCTCGGATAGTTCTTTATCCATAAATTTAACTTAGTACAAATTATGGCTTAGTTGGTTGGAAAAATCTTGTTCAAGTAACGGTAATAACCTCTGAATCCCTGGTTGGTATAGGGGCTGTACAAGTTGTTTGAAAACTGAAATGAGTAGACGCAAGATAAATGGGTGACTAATATAACGGGAGTAAGACACAACTGGAGAGCACGTTGCGTCTCATTACTCACTTGGATAGAGACCTGAGTTGGCTGACCGGCTTAGTGAGTTTTATTTTTGGCCTTATGTTTAGCCTAGTAGTTGAATTTTATCTTTTACTCTGGCTTCGCACCACCATGCGTTCCTATCTAATTGATTGATATTGACTTCCCTTTGTGCCTTAGAATAACGGACTCATTAAATTATATTAATATACTCAATTAAAGTACTAAGCGTATAATTTATACTATCATCAAATTCAATAATACAAACTGAAAAATATTTAAATACCCAATAAAACAATTTTGGAAACACAGACATCTGAAAACATGATTTTTGATCTAAAAAAACAACCAGTTTGAGATATTAAACTATACAAATATTTGAAACTAATGATAGAACATACTTATAACTATAATAATTCAAGTTTTGTACGTACACTATTATTCCAGGGTTGTTCTGTAATCCCGGTAAAGGCAAGACTGCTGAAACTTTATACTCAGCTTAATACTGGACATCGAAAACCCTCCCACACTGACCTATAGTTGAAACTTGAACTATCTAGTAATGATGCTGCCCCGTTTATGTAATCTATAACATGTGTAAAATGTCCCTGTGGCACAACAATTTTATAACAATCGTTAGAGTATTCGTATTATAATAGAGATTACGTCTCTTCATACAATCAAATTAATCATCACCATGCCATGAGTTAATGAGAAATCATTATGATCATTACACTGATCTGCTCCAACAGACGATGACCAATTTACTCATGCTTATACACTGCAGTGATTAGGCAATTCATACAAAGCCTCATTGATCAATAATAGGCTTTTTTAGTTCCAATTTCAATCTCTTTTAAATTTTCCATCATTAATATATCTTTTTAACTATTACTTTTCACATATAAATTTATTAGGTACTATATATATATATATATATAGTACCTTATAAATTTTTGACAAGACTTTTCTATTTGAACCACGGAAATAAATGTAATAGGATAAAACAATTTTAAGCCTACACCAAAACAAGTAAGACGTTCAATTTGTATACAGTCATATATGTTGGGTAAACGGCTGATTTTCTATTGGGGCCCACGACTTTAATCACATCTATTATAATATTTTACACAGGTTGAGAAAAGCAACAATTACATTTTTAGTGCAAACAATGAGTAAAACCAAGTATATTTGTTGAGGTTTAAAAAGACTTCATGGTTGAAGAGTTTTATGTACGGTAATATTTCAACTTTATGATCACATAAATACAAGGAGTGCTTTCAGACGTCCATAACCCTGGGCCTGCAAGGTTAGTGTGATGGGTTTATGTTGACGATTTACCCCTTACCCGCCAATTTCACTATTTAATTGCTTACCTATCGTCCGAGATTTAATTTCCCATTATTTGGAGGATACTTTTTTTATCTTGAAGGAAATACGATTCAATTAGCGAAACTGAACTATTAGATACGAAATCAAAATGTATATTGTTATATGGTTATGTAGTGCGTGGAACAAACAACATATTACCTAGAAATCTTTCACTTCCGGAAACCAGCACCATACTTTGGGAATTGACTTAATACATATAAAAGAGTAAAAATCAGCCGGGAGGCAAGCTTAAAAATAATTACGTCACGAGCAGTGACGTCATCAATATGGCCACTGAGCCAATTCTAATATGTCTCATATCTCGGAAACCACATAACCGATTTTGACATTTGACGTCTTATTTAAAAGGTCTAATCATTATCTATAATAAAGGTCATTACATCTTTAGCGGTAAAAACAACGGTTTTTGAGTATTTTGTAAAATATACATATTTTTAAATATTTTAAAATGTTATGTATCTAAATTTAGTTTAATAATAATACAAGGTAAAACTAAGGATATATTTATTGTTAACATATATTTCATGTAAATATACACAGCTAACTATGTGTCCATTCTTGAGCAATGACCTTCACAAGCACATAATAGAGTGCACCGAAGTCCCATTTTCACACAGCGGCACTTAGTACATCGTTCCTTACACTTACATGAAACAAGTTCTTGACAGTGTACACTAACGTCTGGAATTGTTGTCCAGAGAGGTGTGAACGTGGTGCCATCATCGGTTTTCCAGCCCCACTGACATGGATCGATCACGGAAGGGCTTTTTGTTAAGCAGTTTCTCCAAATGTTACATTGAAGCATTGAACGTTTTAAATGCTGCAATAGCGCATCCGCCGTTGGTGGGATATGTTCTATGTTCCTATTCATTTGAGTAAAAAGTATTCTGCGTGCGTGGTTTAAATGTTCTGCAGTACATGCGGTGTGGTACATTAATACCACAAAATGTTCAAGTAAGGAAAATGCAATGCTGTCGGTCGTAACTGTTGTTGTTGAAATATTTGAAAACTCTTTGAAGGCTACATCAACATCACGAAATGCCATCCATGTTTTCCAAGCAATTTTTTTCCCAACGCCAGAAAACGATGACACCGTGTCACAACCTGTGAATGAGTGGAAGAATAGTATAAGCTCGGACATAACAGTGGGAAGCTTTGAATGTAATTCATGAATAGGCACATACTGTAAATGCTTTCCTGTTCCATATTCAATCCATAGTTCTTCAGCTTGTGTAATGTAGGGAAATGCAAATAAAGCTATGCAAATTACATCAGAATCAACTGTTTTAATAACAATTTTGTTGTGTCCATGCATAGCAGCATCATGTGCATGTAAAATAAGTCGGGCATCTGCTTCCTCGAACAAAGATGGAGAAATTGATTGCACACTCTCTTGACCGGTTGATGATAATACTCTATCTTTCAAAGTGCAAAATATTTGTTTGCCAGGGCTGTCTATTGCAACAATATTGTTTGCCAGCATACTAAACATTTCCTCCTTATTGCTGTTTTCAAACAAAAATTGTTTAAAATTGCGTGGTATCTTTACTCCAGGTTTGACCGCTATACGATGACCACTTCCTCCAGACTGGCGAATTTGGGACTTTAAACTTCCTTTGCTGTATTGGTCAAACACCAGGTCCAATCTACTGACAGTCTCTAACCTTTGATTTACATAAGGTATTACAACAGAGTCAATGTATTGCTGAAATGTAATTCCAGCCCCAGGTGTCAACATGTGAACGAGGGCAGCTCCGTCGATTATTAGGGCAGAAACATTTGGTGTTTGGACAGGGGCTGTAGCTTCGCTTGATAAACAGCATGTTTTTTTAACACAGGACACAATATCAGATTTACATGAAGGGAGTCGAAGCTCACCGGACTCAGAAATAGATGGGGGATACGTACTATTTTCATGAGAAAAAAACTCTTCCACATCTCCTTGTCTAACTTGGCTTGCAACGTAAAGCCGGCAAAATACATTGGAATCCTTTCTCAAATGTGCCACCTGATTTTTTTCTTTCGACTTAAGGGAAACCTTTTTCTTAGAGAACAATAGAAGGTTGTTCCGTTTTATTACATAATGAATAGATGTTTTTCTACAAACTATACGATCATTTACGTAGGTGGAATATTGTTCTTGTCCTGTGACGTGGGCTTCAAGGACAGATTTTGCGGCTATATCGCTCATGACTACTTTACTACTGTTTACGGTTGTAAGGTCTTTCTCCTCAAATGGATTACCATTCTCCTGGTACACTTGAACTAAATCACGAACATTTTTCTGAAAGCGGAGCTTAAATGATTCTTTATCTTCGTGGTGTTTACCTGAATCCAGAGGAGCCTTTTTATCCAAGTTGTTGATATCTTCAAAGTCACTGTTCATCCGTGAAATTTCTGGGCCAGCAGTCATCCACTTTAGAAGTGCATCTTTGTTGCTCAGTAGGGATAGTTTTTTACTATCAAGTTTCACAAGTTTGTTGTTTTGCTCATGAATTTGATCGTGAGACAAGCATGAGAAGTTCCGCAGTGTTTTACAGCCTACAATGTTACCTTTCAAAAATTCATTATACACTGTCGGGTGAAGCTCTGGTAAATTCCACAGACTGTGTACAAAAATAGGCAACCATCTAGCATAGTTTACACGATCAAGTGCAAACATCCAAGGGCATATATTTTCAAGTACTGAAATGAAAGTTTCCCTGACAGATACTACGAACAAAAACTAAAAGAAGACCTTCTAATTGTATAGTTGTTAGCCAGTATTTGAACTGAACAGATTCTTGCTGCATCCGGTTACACCACTCAGTTTTATTTTCTGCTAATGTAGCTTCATTGCTGTCGTATGCTTGCTGCAAAAAAATGTTAAGGGATGCATAGCTCACTTCATGAGCATACCGACTTCTTTTAACGTGAGATGCGTTAAGGATGCCCTCAGCCCTTCCTGAAGTGTAACACTGGCTTCTACGAGATTGTCAGTCCAACCAGAGCCTTCTAACCATGAACCAATCATAGACATTATGGCCATCTCAATGTGAAGTCCGCCTAACATTAGAAACAGTTTGTCTTCTCCGTATAAATTGGGATACCTCCACTGAAGTTGTTTTGCGATTGCATATACCGGTTGGTCTGCCGTGATAACTGGAATTTGATCTGAGTTTATATTTTTCAACAAAGTTACAACAATTTTCATAGAATGGCGGACCATAGCTGGTGAGTTAATGTCCTCTTTTAGGAGTGGAGGCAGTTTTGATGTACACTTTGATTTGTTGATACCAGCGTTTTCTTCCTTACGAGAGTAAAATACAGCCCATGGTAGAATGTCCCCTTCAGCATTGCATTTAACTTGATCCATCCATTCTTTTGTTTCTTCAAAAACATTGAAGTTGTAATTACCATATGTGTCATTAATCAAGGGTAAAGGGTTGTCACAGCTACGTTTAGCTGTTGGTGGAACTGAAGTGTACCACTGAGGTAGAGAAATCTTACTGTTGTGTACATTGTGATTTAGCGATTTCATCGAGTTTTTCTTGTTGTGGTCTGAGGGATATTGTATTAGTGATATGCTTGTACCGTGAAATGAGTCGAGTGACTGATTAGAGGATGTGTTGTGGTCTATGTTATCACATAGACCACAATTGGGTGGCAAAACAATGTCCTTATTCTGATTGTAATACTCGCATACACTAGCGGCAACAGATTGCTCTACTTGTTGAACTCTTTTATAGGATACGCTTAAGCCAAGGTGATACATTTTGTTAATGATCTTTTCCCCCCCTGTATGATTGTGAATCATTAGACCTAAATATAAGGGTAGAGGAGTTTCTTGGTCTATGTTATGACGTATGAACTTAGCATCGGGTTGTCGTTTTCTTTTGATGCTATTAAATCTGACCAATTGTGCAATAGTCACAGCTGCAGCAGGTACTTTTTCTTGTTCTTCAAACGATGCTTCTTCTCTAGTTATTGGTTTTCCAGTAGATATTCCTTCTAATACCATTCTAAAAAACATTATCGATTTCTTAGGCACACAGTTCACACTTATAAATGTTTCTGTAAAAGAACTGTCAAACTTAGGATATTCGGCAAACATATCTTCACGAAGAATGTTAGCAGCACGTGAAAGACACATTCCATCACTTAAAGAATTGTAACTACAAGCATCAAATATGGCATTATGTACATCTCCTTCAAAGGTAAGAAAAACGTCTCGACCAACTCTGTCTTCACGAAGAACCGGGAACAAAAGCAATTAGTTGATCTTTTAAGCGTGTGCTATTCACCGAAAAATCTGTGAAACCCAACTGTTCAAGCCGTTCATCAACAAGCTTCACAAGATTTGCTAACCGGAAAACTGGAACTATATCATTGTAGACGTACATATCTTGCAAGTAAGTCACTAGTTCATTTACAACCGAGCCATATGCAGTTTTTGAAGGATCGCTTTTACATTAGACTGTGACCTACTCTTACTTCGAACTTTATTTAATAACTTTGTGTAACATGACTTGTGGTATTTTGCTCCTAAAGCGATTAAATCTGTTGAGTGCAACTTTGAAAGAAGTTTTTGGTCCTCAATTAGCTGCGCATATGCAAATATATTTGGTCCAATCCGAAGCGTTGATGCAGACACAAGTTTTTCCTTGTGATCCTTAAGTTCACACAATATGCAGGTGGATTTTATATCAACTGGAGTGCAACTTGATCTTGTAAATGAGGTCATGAGATCAACGGATTTATTTTTTTTCAGGTTTTGTCTGGGGCAGATTCTCATCCAAGCATATACTATCAAGGCGTGGTTTTTTTCTTAGTCGTTCAATCATGCGACTGTTATATTTGCTTCTACAGGTTTTGTGATATTTAGCACTATTTTCAACAATAGTCTGATGAATTTGTTCCAGCTGCAAGTGTGATGGAAGGGCTTCATATTTAGCATACTCAATTAAATGTTCACTTAGTGAATTATACCCACTTTCTGTTGGTGAAATGAGAGGCTCTTTGTTTTCAGTTTGGCAAAGGATGCATTTCTCCCACGATATGGTTGGTGTGACGAGGCTTGCATCAAGCAATA
This sequence comes from Allygus modestus, assembly GCA_963675035.1. Classification (NCBI taxonomy): domain Eukaryota; kingdom Metazoa; phylum Arthropoda; class Insecta; order Hemiptera; family Cicadellidae; genus Allygus; species Allygus modestus. Next base: position 139,405,678 of record OY776114.1, on the reverse strand, counting down.
CAAACTTTCGCTTCTCTTTTTTAGCCATGTCTATTCTGGTTGTATTATATTAAATATTATAAATAATAAAATTTGTTTAAAATAATTAACAGAGACGCCAAGCCTGCATTTCATACTATTCTTCAGTTAGGCTAACAACTACAAAGATTAAATAAACAGTCTAGTCGTATGTAATAAAATGTTTCAATGAGGAATCCACAGTCCCATACCACTAACCACTATACCACCAATACCACCATGCTATACCACTGTGTGCCTGTAATGCATACTATTCTTCAGTTAACTACTAAACAAAATTTAAAAAAATCTAGAACTATGTTTTGAGTACCGGCAGCACAAACAAATTCTTACCCTACAATAAAATAACTAGAAAAATTAAAACACAAAGAACACAAAAACAACATGTTACCAAGGATATATCAAGTTTCTTAGTCAACAATGGTGACAAATTACCCATCCAGCTGTTAGTTGTTGTTTACTGTCAGATGACACGTGGGTGATCAGTCTAACCAACCAAGCAAAAATACATTTTCCTAAAAAATTACAAATATTTAAAAATATGTATATTTTACAAAATACTCAAAAACCGTTGTTTTTACCGCTAAAGATGTACTAACCTTTATTATAGATAATGATTAGACCTTTTAAATAAGATGTCAAATGTCAATATCGGTTATGTGGTTTCCGAGATATGAGACATATTCGAATTGGCTGAGCGGCCATATTGATGACGTCACTGCTCGTGACGTAATTATTTTTAAGCTTGCCTCCCGGCTGATTTATACTCTTTTATATGTATTTAGTCAATTCCCAAAGTATGATGCTGGTTTCCGGAATTGAAAGATTTTTACACTTGTTCCACGCACTAATGGTAATATGGTTAATTCTGTGGAATATATAACCAACTAAGGAAAATGAATAGAAACAAACTAAATAAGTACTTAACAATTTGAAGAATGTGTCACTTTATGTATGCATTGTTTAAAATAGCGCCCTATTTAATAATTGTAATAAAGGTCCCTTTATAAATTGTGCAGTTGTAGGATTTATACAAAATACATTTTTTAAGTGCTCAATAAAACTTTCCTAGCTATAAAACACTTTAGATAAAGACTTCAGTAATTATTGACGATTTGTTAGACATTTTAACTGCATATTTCCAAAAGTGCTGAGACATTTAAAACAAATTTAACACGTACACATTGCTGATTTCAATGTACTTACATGCTGAAACATGTAATTTCACGCTGTATATTCATATTAACCCAAATAACTCAAATAATTATTGTAACGTGTTTCATCCTCTATATTTTATCCTTTTGATTTTATTCGTAATGCTTTGCATTTTTATGGTCGTTTTTCTTAATAAAAACTTGTAAGTTTTGGTTGGTCTGTGTGAAACCAGCAAGAAGAGAAGATCTTAAATCTTTTAAAGTGCAATTGTAGCAAATAGCATAGAGAAGAACAAATTACACAACGCTGATTTCAATGTACATACATGCTGAAACATTTACTTTCACTTTGTATATTTTAATAATATAACGTTTAATTATTGTAATGTATGTGTTTTTGCTACCGCTGTGTACACTTTTAAAATTAAAATTGTTTAGATATTTACTATGAGAAATAGTATCCCATGATTTTGCTGCTTAGGCATTTAAAACAGTTGTAGAGAAGTTAGCAAAATATTTAATTTGTGTTCAATACATATAAATTGAGATATTTGACTATTGAACTTTTCTTTATTGTTTATTATTGAGAACCTTGGCACATAAGTAGGTATAATCAAACAAACTCTAGATTAAAAGGATTTGTACTTTTATTTAGTCATATAAAATTAATGTCGGGCATTCGTAGTAAAAATTTACATTATTCCCCATATTTCAGTATTATGATTATATAATCATTAGTCTTGCAGGGAACTTTTCAGGTATTTATACATATAATATTTTAATATTGTAATAATTGTAAAAACATTATGAAATTGATTAAAATAGTATCCATAAACAAGACAATTTTGTTTCACAACTCAACAAATGAAACCGAAACTGAACGGACCCTATAATTTAAATTACAGATATTTTTGTAATACCTACCCGGGAAAAATTACTTGATCTCAATCCAAGCAAAATTCGTCCTCCTCCTTCATTTATCTTCAAATTTACCAATGGTTAATTAATGTGTATTGGCAACATAATATTTTCTTGAATCGACAAAATTAAACACTATTTCAAAGGAATTTTCAATTCCATCATGGCCTTTCATAAATTTATATTTTACAGCACTTATTCGTAGTATAGACGCAAAGTTTAAAAATTTTCATAACGGTCGATCATTGGCCTTAATCACCACGCCATCAATGATTTGGCAATTTTCACCAACGTCATTTATGGATTAAATGGCTTTGTCATTGTCATGTCCATTGCAATCAGCAAGATATTTGCATGTAGTTATGTCAGTCATGGCCCGATCAGTCCCTACAGTTCCTGGACATAAGTGAAGACTATATTGAGCTACTGAGGTCACATAATTTACATATTGTAAATAACCATATTGAACAGGCTGGTTGAACAGTTATATAGCGTACGGTTTTTTTTTTTTTTTTTGGGTAACACCCTATTAACCAACTAACAAAGCCAGCTTACAACAGCAATAGCTTCACTAATATCAGGGTAATTAGAACCAATCTCCTAAGCCTTACCATTACGCCTTAAATGATTTGTACACATGTAATTGGTTGTAATCAACTTGGTAAATTTAATTTAATTTCGTGTTTATTTGGAATAAATGTTTAGTACGTACATCTTTATCCGATTAAGGAGAATGGTGTTTTAGTAAGAGTAACCACTATACAAAATGCATCCATAAATGTAGAATTCCAGTGAAGTTTAACTATGTTTATTGCCCCTTTACCGCATCATAAACCGTTACAATAAAACGAGATTGTAAAGTTATTACACAATAAAAGTGTTTTATGTTACTCTATTTTGCATGGTCTAAAGACATGGCCATGGAATTAGTCTGTTTATTTATTTCCATCGCCATTACATTATACTGCCAATTCGGAACCATAATGGCTGTGAGTCTATTGTCTCTAATTAAGTTGTCTCCATGCCAACTTTGGCTTAAACATTTACTCTTTGGCTATAATGTTTTCCCATATTAGTCTTTGGGGAGGAAACGGAACTGAAGGTTTACGAGTATTAATCTTTGCGTCATTTGGACATCATAGAAATGTATGAAAATATACTACGTAATAATTGAAAACAATGCTAATATTAAAGTACTTATTATTTTATAATAAAACTATTTACCTTTAAGACACATCAATAACCAAAAAATACAAATATTATATAATAGAACTGCACAATACTTTAACAACACATACTTCTAATTTGTTCTATTTGTAATAGGTCTACTTTATTCGTCATTTTTGTAGTACCTACTTTGAACTACAACCTTAATAACACGTTTCAAATAGTGTTCGTTGAAGCTGTGCTTTCAGCGAAAGGATGCACTTCAACGTTCCCATACATTTGGACACAAATTGGTCACTATGATAAACTAATTTGCAGCCGACAATCGACCGTGTGTCATCCAGGCATGACTGATTAGCGGATCACTGCTCTGCAGTAAATGTACAAGTGTTTGCTGATTTTCAATCAAATTGGTTACTGATAATGTAAGTTTAAAAATATATTTATTAGATGGGCTTATACAATAAAATGTCTGTAATAGTTCTGTAATTAATGCGATTTTATTATTATTTCTGATCGCAGGAATTTCGGATGAATTCAACTAACAGTACTTTTTCAGTAGCTGAAAGGCTTCGATTAAAAATACCAATTAATCCAACAATAACCTAATTTTGAAAGCAATAAAATAAATGTTAAACATTTTTAGAATTTGTATAGAGCAATAAAATTTGATTGGGTCGAGTACCACTTACTTTCCATATCACAGACAAGTTTTTAAAACCGTTTTTTTTTTTTACATGTAATAGTTTTATTAGATTAACAATATCCGAATTAAAACTGACTTTTTGCACATTGCTTTCAAAACTATGATTATTCTAGAATTAACATCAAGGTTCAAGGAACTCAGGAAATATGCGGTTTATTGGCATTATTACATTTTCGTCGTGTACCCGCTTTAATCATCATAGTTTTATTCAACACCCTATTTGTAATCATCCATATTTAATAGGAGTTTAGCCCACAGTTTCCAACAGACACTGATATGTCTAGTTATGTCTTGTTTAACAATTAATAAATAGATTAAACAGTATTCCTAGTAAGTCATTAAACCTAATTTTGTATGTATTTTAAAATAGCTTTTCTATTGCTGATATTTAATTAATCCAATATATAACTAATATGATATAAAGCATCTTTTAGTAATAAGGAAGCAATAATGTTACAGAACATGACACATTTTTATACTGGTACTATAACACGCTACACAAAATGCTTACACATACGCATATAACATGCTTTACACACATGAAATATTTTACTAAAATACATCGTTTACTGATGATACTGCTCTATCAAAATGACGATGCCTAGCATAACTCATGAATATTGCACACAAATTGAAAAATACATTTAAATATTCACAGTTATTTTGGAACTAATAGGTTGCTTAATATGCAACCTATGTGCCACGTTATAGGAATTGCATACATAATACATATGATGAAAGGTTTTCCAGTAATGTCCTCTTCAATATTCGTCGATGTGACTGGTGCTAGTGCAAGAATTTTAATGTGATTGTTTTATTGTATGGAAGTGACTGTTTATAATTTTGAGGATTATATATGTACGGTCTTACACCTAATTTCATACCAAATTAAACCACTAGTGGTGTTTGTTTAATGAATACACATTATATATAATAAATGTACCGGAGCTTCTCTTAAAATTAAAAATAATAACTATATAAATTAAGTTTATAAACTAATTACAGTTATTAACTAATTTATAAAAATGCTTTTTTGTTCTCACAAATAATTAATTATTAGTACCAGTTATGTTGCTCAAACTTCTTGTACTTGGTAATTTGAAGGAAAACTGTCAACAACAGCAAAATAACAAGTTTATGATAACTTTTAATTTTAATATATACTGACAAATATATAAGGAAGGTCAAAACTCTTAACATCACCCCACTTAGTAAGTTGACGATTGCATATTGTATCAGCCGATGGGACATTGGCTGAAAAGTCAGCAGTGTTAAGTGATTGAAATAAGTTATTCAGGAAGCGTCAGCGCTTCTGCAGCACTTCAAGTGTCATCTCTCCGGGCACCTTTGAATTACCTTTGTGGCTTTCAGGAGAAAAAAGGAATGAGTAGTTTTATTAATTATAATCAAATTAAACTTAGACAGTTCTAAAAACTTTGTCAATTTATATTATTTGTTTAACAATGCTGTTTTAATACCTCTGAGCCAATTATTTTTTATAAATATTAAATATTTTGAAACCACAACATGGAATATGATCAAACCTGAAATAAACCAAAAAAGGGAAGATAATAATTTTTTTATAGAAAAGTTAGTTAGTAAGGGTGCAGAAATTAAAAATAACTCCTGAAAGCTTAACAAAAAAGATTGTTTTTAAATGTAAACATCACCCATCACAAAGCTAATATTTAAATCTGTAATTTTTATCAATACATATTTTTTATACATAAATGTATATATTTTTTTAAAGTCTCTAGATGCATATTTATTGATATAAAATAACTCAATTTTCACTCTGTTTAAAAAGAGAATGACGGCCAAAGAAGCGATATTTATTGCAAAACAATGAAATATAAAATAAAACAATATAAACAAGTCTCAAAAGCTTTTAAATTATAATTAGAGCTTATGAAATATTTTACAACTTAAATGTATTTAAACTTATTTTAGTTATGCGTATATTAGTCACCAGATTGGTAGTATATTTCTTAGCTCTACGATTAGCATTTAAAATTATATTTTGATATCCTTGTATACGTGCAAAAAAACTTAACCAGTCAAGCTATCAAGAATTAAAACAGCTGATTAAGTTTAGGAATTCTTTTTCGAAATATCAATATCAGAACCATTACAAAATCAAAATTTTAAAAGACATACTAAAATACTTTTATCCTTCATCGACCTGCTATAGTTTTCCATCTTCACAAGTTGACAAACAACATGTGGAATTTATTTATGTTTGATGAGATATTTACATGGCCTAGACATATTCTAAAATCTTAACATATCAGTGTTATTTTAACATAGCATAATTGATTATTTAAAAAAATAATTTGGCCATAAGTCATAAAGTAGTCTTAAAATTATTTTACCTTCTCTATTTACTATTTGTTTTACATACAACTATTTTAAATTCAATATCTTAGTTGATTAGTTAAGATATAAAACGACAGCAAAGATACCAACTTCTTTAAAACACAGTCATGATTAATCAAAAGTTCAGCTCTTTATAAAATTATTTACCGTGTTCTCACAAATATTTATCTTTGGAAAACGCGGAGGATCCGTATCTTGTTAAAAATGCGGGCTGAAATTTAAGAAATTGCAGTGGTCACACACGTTTAAATTTAATATGATTATTTTTTAATTTATATATTTATTTAAAACCTAAGAAATATATTTAATGAAATATTTATCTATATGTCAAACGGCAAATTGAAGAATAGCTTTCTATAATGTTTAGGACGGTCGATCATAACCTAAGTTAAAAATGAATACAATAATATATATGGATAAATAGCTACCACAGAAAGCAAACTACTTCAGAGACAAAGATATTTTAGGCCTACTTATTTTAAAATCCAAACAAAAACCTAACAATTAATGACAATTTGAAAGAGTTTTACTGTAAGATATGTGACTAAAGGTACATTAAGAACAATTTTATTTGTTTGGCCAATCCTGATATAACTTTTAGTTTTATGTTTGGGTTTATTTTTTGCTTGCTGAAAATGACTAGTCTTGTGATTATAATCTACTTGGTTACTTTAGTTTATGACGTACATCCTAGTCATAAACCATAGTATAGTTTCACTTCTAATAACATACACGTGTTTATGTCTTGATCTACTAAAACTATAAACTTTAAGTTTCACCAAAGTTTCTCAACTTGAAAGACGGTTAAAATGCAGTTTTTAGTGGTTCAGTTAAACTCAAAATTTATCTACATTTAAAAATGAATTAATATCGATACAAATTTTAAAATACGATTTGTTTAGTATTTAAAATAATTAATCAAACTTTGTAAACGAGGTTTAAGATTATTTGTCGGTGTAGTGTGGTACATATTAAGAGTATTTATTTGATAGTACAGTATTTCTTATACAACCAAACATTTCTATCTGGTTGAATTGTAGTCATAGATTATAACTTCTGTTGTTATAACAATTCAGATTGTATTTTAAATACATCGAACTATTTAGTTGTACTTAAAAACTCGGAGTTAGGTTAGGTTAGTTTACTGTACATTTTTCGTAATTTTAGACTAATTTAGTAGAATATTAGTAGGTTTCTTCTATTTACATTTGAAAATACTACATTTCACTTGGAATTTAAGACACATATTTTTGTCTCATAATAAAGCATCTGTTGTGGATAGTTCGTTCGTCATCGGACGAGTTCGGCTTCCTTCGGGTGGCAAAATCTCCACTTCCAGTGGCTCGTGCCTCTTTTTTAGCTGCTAGTGCTCAATTTTTAGGCATAGTTTACAATCTTTTGTTGAAAAAATCAGAATGACAATTTTAATAAATTTGAATCAGCTCAAATTTTGCTTCAGTAGGGTTGAATTTAAAATGCTTAAACGTTTGAATCGACATGTCTCTATCCAGTTAACACACTTCATCGTTGAGTTTGTTTCCTGACAAATTATCCCAAATAGCACTCTTGGTTTATGTGTTTTCGACCAGCGTGTGTGAGCACAACGACGAGGCCATACTGGTGTTCACAACATGGCTAACACAGTTTATGAGCTTTTCAGATGAAACCACCCGTGATAACATTCATCGGTTCGTAAACAAGCTCAGCACACATTTGAGTGGCAATCGCAAGAACATTGTAGAGTGTCAATGAGCTATTCAAATTTACAACATATTTTTTGAGTGTTAATGAATAATCAACATTGACATGCGCTGCTTCCGTAAATAGTAAACCGTTGTTTTCATTTAATTATTAATTACTCACCTACTAGTTAGGGCAACGTTTTAAAATTAATAAGTTTACATTTAAACTGTAGTAATAAAACGAAGTGGTTTTAAAGAAGAAATACATCGCTATAAACAGTTTAAATTAATGAAAACAATTTTGTTAGTCATACCTGTAATTTTAATTTTTTTATTTTAAACACCTATGATAAAGCCATGGGAATACATAACGGCAAAAGTAAGGCTGCAATTTACCTATATGAGTTTTAAAGGAGTTTTAAAGTTTTTAAAATTAAAATTATCAAAACACAAGTGATGGTGATAAAGAAGAATCAATAACACTTACAGTAATTTATAAACATGCAACCAATCGTCAAAGTAAGACTCGTCAAAAGAAATAACTTTATCATTAAGTTTATATATATATTTTTAAACGTTATATTTGTTTTAAACTAGAGGTATGCCAACTACACATAGTGATTACATGTAGGTATGTTAGGGATTCTTACTTTGTTAGCCACAGTGCCATAGATAACTTATTAGAAACCAAACACAGTTTAAGAGATGAACTTATTGCAAAACAATTTAAAAAGTTAAATTCGCATTCAATTTATGTTACTCATTATTACCTTAAGTTAGTTTGCTCATTTTTAAATAGTAAATGTACGTAACTCTACGTAGCTCTTACTTTCAACTATGTTTTGCGTACCCACTGTAGTCTGGAACCGAATCTGGAACAGGCAAGTTAGGCTTTAATTAAGACGGTGGGAGGTTATGAGTAACCTTATTACAAGTATTCAACACTTAAATAACATACGTAAGAGGTTTCTTCCTGTGAACGTGGCCCGTTAAAATGACCTTTGTCCGAAAATTCATTAGCAATTAATTATATTAAAGACCCTCAATATAATCCATAAATTTGTATTGGAATAATAGTATATTTTAATTATAAATTATTATTTTTATTATTGTTATTTTTATTTTTACACGTGCCACTGCTGGGAAAGTAAACAAATACATCTAGCTGCAATATAGTGTTTTTTTTATAACGATTAATCATTATACGCAGATGAACATTTTAAATTACTTTCTTAATATCGATGTTGATTTTAATAAAATTTTCCGTAGATTATTAAGATAATAATAGATTGAAAACTTGTTTGGTAGAATTGCTTGCACTAGACTATCGAATTCTAGAGTGCCAAAATCTTGCATAAGTAAAAATTTAAAAAAAAAATCATTCACTTTAAAATCATTGTACCATGAATTTTCAAAAGCCTCACAATGCCAGTTACTCTGGAAAGGTACGTAGGGAGCTAAAATCATTGGTAAGTGCTTGCATTCTGTGAGGAAAATGGATAAAAAACTATTTTACTTATAAATCAGTATTTAAAACGAATGGTTTAGGTTAATTAACAAATGAAGTCATGCATTTACATGTATTCGTAAGTAATAGAACAACGTTGTGTTAAATATCACGTAGCAGTTACTATGCACTAGGGCATATTGAATAACGTGGCCTTAAACCACTAGGCAAATTGTAATCTAGGATTTTAAGAAAAGTAAAAATTTTTCGTCATACTGCTTCAAAAACATCTGTTTTTGACAGATGAGTTGAGATTCAAAAGTTCTTCTTTTTAGTCTTTGGATAATAACATATGTTTTGATGATCATTATCGTACTAGGACTAAAAAGATCATTGTTGATGATACTTTTGATTCGAGGTCGTCATAAATCGATTAAAATTCATTCGATTATAAATAATCGAAACATTCATTGTTATTATCGAAACATTCATTGTTGTATTGTTATTTTAAGAACAACCGATTGATTCGAACCACAATGATTGGTTTGAATGATCGACTCAACAACCGATAGATATGAATGAACCGAAGTTATGCATGTGCAACAGCTGATTGTTTCAAGAGACAAGCTGAAAGAAACATTTGAGGTTATGAAGACACAGTACGTAAATTTTACTTTTGTTTTTGTTTAAACCTTAAGTTTTTGGCAGTATGACGAAAAATATAGTTCGTCACTCGGATCAAAAGACACTTTTCCTCGCTCATTTCCCAGCCTCGGCTTCGCCTCGGCAGTTAAACTGGAGCTCGTATTAAAAAGATCCACTTTTGATCCTAGTGACGAAATATACTATTGTTGAGCAGTTTTGCTGGACTAGACTATATAAAACTGTTTTGATTCCCACTAATTATAATTCATGCTAAATCGTTAAAAATAAAGAACGTGTAATATATTAAACAAAAGCATACTAAATTTATATTAAAATACTCATTTCTAATAAAAACTAACTATAATATTTTAAAATGGTATGATTTTACTACATAATTTAATCCTACATAGGCTTATATGCATTTATTACGTAGTTACACAAATATTATGACTTTGACAGTCAAAACCAGCCAACCCTCCACTGGTGCAAACAATGGTGTAGGAGCAGTGTCGTGGGTGGGGCAACTTCACGTCCATTGTCGGAATTAATTTAAGGATCTTGGAAACCATTTACATGTTTTTACTTTTACAACATTCTAGGTCATGTAAAACGAGTTCGTAGTTTTCTGATGGGCTATAATTTTGTTTCGGAGCAATACTTTAGCTTGGATTAATTAAATAAATACATTTAAATATAGTGAAAAAGTTAAACATACAACATTATTTCTAAAAATGATTTAAACAAAATACCCGCCAAGGTGGAGAATAGGTCGGATTTAAGTTTTCATGTTTTTACGTTAATTATTGTCCCTTTAGATTTTAAATAAAGTGAATTTTGAATTAAATTTTAACAACTCATTAACATGTTCTTTTACTAAGTTTATGTCTATTTTAGTCAATGCTGTTTTAAAATTACATCAAAAGTGTCCTTATACGTCTTTGGTAATTAATAGCTTATTCTCACCAAACTGTCATTATGGAGTTTTGGAAGCCATTTAAAGTTGTGCAGTGATAGTTGTAGTTTCACAATTTTGCTATCAAACTTTGCAAATTATGCAAACATGTTAAACAAAGACAAAAGCTAAGTTTTAATGTGTTTGTAGCATAAAAAAAACCTGGGTTACAGAATTTTTTCTGATTTTGTAAATTTTAGCGAATTCCCTCTAAAGTAAAAAAAGCTATTAGCGTAGTCGACATGGGAAGACCTAGGCCCGGGACAGCTTAAAACGTCCACCATTATTTTGAATGTGAGAAAAATCATATTTAAGATTGAATTTGCAAATAAAATAGATCAAAACTCATAACAAATTTAATCATTTGATCTCTCAAAACTTTTTAAGTACGTGTTTGTGTCATATGTCTGTTGGCAAATAAGACAATCAAGAGGCACACTGAAATTAATTACAGTCGAAGGTGTCACCATGTATTTTTTATATGGTGTTATTAATTTAATAAATATGTTTATTGTAAAACTATAATAAACTTATAAGCCTCATGTTGTTAATTTTTTAATTGTTTATAGTGACATTACCGTTTATTCAGATAAAAAAATTTGAGTTGAGTCCTTTATGTTCTGCAAGTTCTAATTATTTAGTTCTTTATAGGTATACATAAAACATTATATTACTAGAAAACAATAACAGTTTGAACAAGAATGAGGAAGTTAATTTTTATTTATTTTCCAGACATCTAATTATCTTGGTGATCAGCTTGTTAAAGTAATCAAAGCTTATATGCAACAAGAACCCCTGAAGGTTTTCAACGATGCTTCAGTTTAATGGAGGTAATGGAGTGTTTCTGTTGATAATGCCCGGTCTGTAGCTTGTTGTAGTAAGTAATGTTTCAGTTAAAATTGCTTATTATCTTTTATGGAGGATTATCCACAACGTTAAATACATCGCTCTTTTGAGAGACTATTTATATTTTAAAAGTTAAAGTATACAACGCAACTATGTAGTTAACAACTGTAATGGGAGTTAAGACTGAGTTATGAGAATTTCAGCAATCGCAAAGTCAACAAGTTGTCCAAAAGTTTACCATTTTCAAGGATATAAAAAACGTTGATTATATGTGTATTAAAAAGTGGATTTAGGACTTATATTCAGAAAAATATATTGATTCATTATAATGGCATTTAATGTTTTTATTTCATGGAAGCACTAAATAAATCGGAAGACATATTGTAACTAAAATCTTGTTCATTACTTTTGTCTTTTATTCGTTATAAAGCGAGTAATAATCAGAATAATTTTTAAATATAGTATACAGCACAAAAAAAATGCTATTAATATTGTTATTGTGTGACAACAAGCTGCATTATAATTGCAAGGTTTACGAGTCAATATGGTTAAAGCTATAGGAAATCATCTGTATATTAGATGTATTACAATAAGCGTCGTATCGTGGTTGGGCTGGGGGGGACTAGTGGGCGGTTCCCCCCTCTCCTCACCTTTCAAGAAGTTCCTGTTCCGTTGCCAATCGTCCAAAATCATTTAGTATGATAATTATTTACGTCTGTTCTGACGTGATACATTCGTCATTTACAACCGATATCACAAGGCGAAATTGTCTTTTACCGTCAACAGATAATATTATAATTAAGACATATAGTGTAAACAAAATACAAAATAAATAGCTGTGTAATTATATTTTTTATATCTGTTAAAATATAACGTATATCAAATTATTTTAAACCAAAAATACTATTTCTGTGTATACTATTATAACGGTTTATTATCATAATATTTATGGTTGGTTAAAAATAGAAGTACCAATGTGTTGTATTGGAATTATTCCGTAAATGTGTAAGTTAACTGGAGAAAATGTTTATTAGAAATATTAATAAATAAACAATATTTATTTTAAATTTGCTCTTATAAATGACAAACCTTATATTTACTATAGACTTTGCGATCGTTTATAACCATTTACGGCTATTGACCATTTATAACTATGGACTTTGCGATTTGTATTGGCCCAATATTGTTTTATTTTTAAGTTATTTTTACTATGAAATTTGTTTGACATATTGTGAAATATTATTACAATACAGGGAAACCGTAATAATTAACCACATATTAAATACACCTTATCCAATTTATTTTTAATTTGTTTTTATTTATATAATCACCGAAAGCTTTTTGGGTGACAGAAAATGCCAAAGCTATTTGGGGTACACATTATACCGTATATCGCTGAAATCAAAAAGTGATCTATTGAACCAAGGTCCAAGATGTTAACCGATTGTCTAGAGAGATAAGACATATTCAACTAATATACTTATGAATTATGTATAACATACATTGGAGACCATCATCCTATTGATAATATATGTTACGTGCAAGACACCTTTTAATAAAATGTATAACAAGTTATATTTAAGACATATCCCATTCAAAGTTTTACGTTTATTTAACGTGCTAATTTGTATAACAATATCATGCGACACACTATGGTTAGGTCGTTTCATTGTGCATTTGTACAACCAATTGTTATAAAAACGTTTATACTTAGCCATTAGGTTTTATCACAGTTCCAACTCCCACTTCTGCAACCAACTGGTACGAGAGGAGTAGGTTGTGGGCAGCAAGTTGAAGTTTGTTCTAGGATTAGTTGGGGATCTTGGAACTAGTTCATAAACTTTCACCCACAACGACATGGCCTTAGCTATTGGTTGTGTATTTTAACATTTATTCACTTTAAAATCTAGAATTATCTTGGATGATTGTTCCTGTGCAGAAGTTTAAAATAACCTCTTCAAAGCACTATCCAAACGACTGAAAAATTACTTGAAATTGATTAACTTATTAAATTTTGTAACGAAGTAAAATCATCATAGAATTTTATAATCCTAAGCGTGTAATAGTAATAGGCACTTGAATATTACGAAGTTAATAACGAGCAGGCTGTACACACAATTTTAAGCAGATCAAATTTTCCGAATGGAACCGTCAGAATTGTGAAACACCACTTACAACTTTGGAATTGTCGTTGGACCACATGAACAAAGCTCGGAGGTGTAATGTTTGTTCAAGCTCATATTATTTCCAGCTTGCCGCTCTTTAACACGTATAAATTGGTGAAGTGACGACTTTAAATAAATCTCCCTCCTCTGTTATCTTCATGTTCGTTCTAATAACTAAACTTTCAATCCCTTATCAACCTGATCTCACTGGTTCTCTAAACGATTACAAATTTAAATGAGATATTTATAAAATAAATTAAATACAATAAACATTTACTCGTATCTTTGAAAATATCTGAAGTAAATACATATAAGATATTTTATGTTTTGTAGGACGAAACACTATTTTACACTGGGCAATTGTAATGTCAAACTTTATGTATCACTTTAGATATTTAGTCTGCTGTAGGAAATGATAAATTTCAAATTTACGTTTATTCCAAACCACGGAAACTATATTTTTTGGCTCTAAGTAATTTAATGCAAACATGTGATATTGAATAAAAGTTATTACACACTTTAAAATATTATTTGAAGAAGGAAAACCCGAAGACAGAGGTTATTTTTAACAGAACTAGTTCAATTTAGATTAATAAATATTAATGATTTTATACTTTTACTCTTACAATTAATTTGTTTTGCTGTTGACGGTTTGCCGGTTGGTAAATAATCAGAGAGGGGGAAGTTATCTTTCTACAGCTTAAAACAACCGTCCTTACAGATTTATTAACAACATTTAACCTTAGTTACAGGTTCTATGTAGTTAGTTTCTTCCTTATCAATTTCCGAGCATGCCCATAATACGAGCTATGAATATATACATTACACCTAATATGTCCATGTTACTAAATTCATTAATAAATTAATATATCCAAGTGTTTTTTTATACTAGATATATTAATGTTATATGATTAGCCAAACTTGTTTGGCTCTAAGGAATGTTACGCAAACTCATCTTATTGAATAAACATTTTCTCCAGTTAACTTACATATTCAGAATAATTCCAATACAACACATTGGTACCACTATGTTTAAAAAACCATAAATATTATGAAAAAACCGTTATAATAGTATACACAGAAATGGTCTTTTTAGTTTAAAAAATTGTATATACTTTATATTTTAACTGATATACTAAATAGAATTACTAAGCTATTTTTTTGTATTTTTTTACACTATATGTCTTAATTATAATATTATATGTTAACGGTAAAAGACAATTTCGCCTTGTGATATCGCTTGTAAATGACGAATGTATCACGTCACAACAGACGTAAATAATTATCATACTAAATCATTTTGGCGACTGACAACGGAACAGGAACTTCTTGAAAGGTGAGGGGAGGGGAGAACCGGCCTCTAGTGCCCCCCTCCCACCACCAATGATACGACGCTTATTGTAATACATCCATAGAACCCCGTTAATTTGCATTAAACAATATTTAGTATCACATTCATACTTTACACGTAAGGTTTTTTTTATTTTAACATTGCTTTTCCTATTGATAATTGGTATAGTTCAATTATCAATAGAGAAATTGTCTTTAAGAAGTTTCATAATGCAGTAATTCTCGGAATAGGTGGTTCAGAGGTAGGGCTTGGCATTCAGTCGTTCAAGCCCGGCTAACTGCAGTAGCATTATGTCACGAGCGGTCACCTCTGGCTTGCCCATGTGACTATTGCCATAACGGTATCTCACTATCTTTTATCTCCCGCAGAGGCCATGAAAACGAACAGTTGAGGTTTAATCAAAATTGAGCAGCTGATTTCCTATAGCTTTAACTATTTTGACTCGTAAACTCGCAATTATAATGAAGTTTGTTGTCACACAATAACAATATTAATAAAACATGTTTTGTGCTGTAAAATATATTTACAAATTATCCTGATTACTACTCCCTTTCTAACAAATAAAAGACAATAACTATCAACAAGGTTTTAGTTACAGTTTGTCTTCTAATTTACTTGGTGCTTCCATGAAATTAAACCATTAAACGCCATTATTGCCCTTATAATAAATTAATATATTTGTCTAAATATTAGGTCTACATCCACTTTTTTATAAAAATATAATCAACTTTTTTACATACTTTAAAATTGTAAACTTTTGGACAACTTGTTGACTTTGCGATTGTTGGAGTTCTCATAACTCAGAAATAACTCCCATTACAGTTGTTAACAGTTACAGTTACAGTTACAGTTGTTACATAGTTGCGTTGTATGCTTTAACTTTTAAAATAAAAATAATCTCTCAAAAGAGCGATGTATTTAACGTTGTGGATAATTTTCCATAAAAGATAATAAGCAATTTTAACTAAACTATTAATTACTACAAAAAGCTACAGACCGGGCATTATCAACAGAAACACCCCATTACCTCCTTTAAACTAAAGCATCGTTGACAAACTTCCAGGGGTTTTTGTTACAGATAAGCTTTGATTACTTTAACAAGCTTATCTCCAAGATAATTAGATGTCTGGAAACTATATCAAAATAAACCTCCTCATTCTTGTTCAAACTGTTATGTTTTCTAGTAATGTAATGTTGAATATAATACAACATTATATAACTAGAAAACAATAACAGTTATTTAGTTCTTTATAGATAAATAAACCACCTCGGCGGGTATTTTGCTTAAATCATTTTTAGAAATAATGTCGTATGTTTACCTTTTCCACTATATTTAAATACTCCAAGCTAAAGTATTACTCCAAAACCACAGTTCTAGCCCATCAGAATACTACAAACTCGTGTTACATGACCTAGAATGTTGGAATTGTAAAAACATGTAAATGGTGTTCAAGATCCTTAAATTAATTCCGACAATGGACGTGAAGTTGTCTCACCCACGACCCTGCATCTACACCATTGTTTGCACCAGCGGAGGGTTTTGGCTGGTTTTGACCGTCAAAGTCATAATATTTGTGTAACTACGTAATAAACAAGTGTCATATAAGCCTATGTAGGATTAAATAATAATACCATTTCAAAATACTATAGTTAGTTTTGATTCGAAATAAGTCTGTTAATATAAATATAGTATGCTAGTATTTCATATATTATATGTTCTTTATTTTTAAAGATTTAGTATGAATTAGGATGAGTAGAAATCAAAACAGTTTTATGTAGTTTAGTCCACTAAAACTGTCATTACACATTTTACAGTATCATTTTACAGTGTGCAATCATGAACTATAGATTGCATTGCTCACGAACCTCTAGGGTCTATAGTATCTGAAACAATTTACTTCTTACTGGTCATTTGCAGATTAGTAACTATAAGTCTCTGATAATTGTATAATATAAGGTATAATACTATAGAAAACGTGAGTCATCAATAAATTTCCAATTTGGTAAACAGAATTTACTCGGTGTCAACGTATATTTTTAGTATTTTGGCATGATTTGTTTGTATAATTTATGTCAACGGTTAATTAAATCGGTAAGAAAAATATACAGGAGTTTGTAACCTTCAACGGATTATTATAACCTGACAACAAAGAGGCTTCCAGGAGACACAATAGGGGTGTGACATGGAGTCTTACTGACGGCCTTGCAAATATATAGAAAGGCAATATCTCATACCTGAAGGTAATTTGGCTAAAATTATATATATTGCCAAAACTATTCAATTAATTAATTATTAATTAAATTAAGTGATTTGTATTTAATAAGTTGGATAAAACCTATACAATGGAAAATTCAAGAAATCTCTGTATATAATATTTTTCCTCTAAAAACGTGGCACTATAAAATTACCTTTAACTAAAAATCATAAAAAAATATATAAAAGGCCTTACATATACTCTACAAATTAGTATTATAATAAAATGTGAATTTTCATTATAAATTATTATTATTGTTATTTTAATATTTAAACGTGCCGGTTTTCTGGGAAAATATTAAAATATATTTAGTTTCAATAAATATTTCTGTGTAACTAGTAAACTTTATATTCAGATAACTATCATGCTTATTTTTATACATCAGGAAAGTCGTTATTTTTTATCATTTTATTATAACTAAGAAAGAGAGCTTATTGAGAATAGGAGATTCTTGACTGAGACAACCTCATAACTCTTCGTGATGATTATATTTTCATCGTCATTCAATAGACCTCCTAACGTAAATATGAATTTTAGATAACTAATGCTTGTGACAAGCAACCTGGTTCCGTGAATTTTTTGTGTAAACTTTATTACAAAAACAGCTGTAACAGAAAACTAACACATACGTTCTTTAATTCAGCCACCAGTTAGTTAATGAATTCCTTTCTGCTTACTATTAAAATAATACGAGTATGGCCATATACATACACCCATAAATTATAAAGTTTTTTGATTCCTTTCCTGATATATTTTGGTATAGGCAGATTTACGATGGTTAGTATTACAGTTTATTTTAATTAATTTATATTATTTTAGCACCAAACGCTGAAGGTAAGGCATACCTTATGTATAATTTCTTATAACGCCTGCAAACAGTTCTTGTTTATTTTCAGTTTAAATATATTCGAAAAAATTATGATAAACTATAACAGTTTAGATGAATAATAAACCACTATATATAGTAATTTTAAACCTTTCTCAAACTGACTATAAGTTAAAGCGTGAGTTAATTATGAATGTTGCTAGAATCTTAGACAATTTGTTAAACAAATTATAATGAAACCCACTAAAAACACAGCTAGCTAAGTAATATAAAAAATTTCATTTAAATATACGGGAAAACGAGGCAGATATTCCCATAAAATGGTTATAATTACAACAAATATTAACTTTAAAGCAATTTGTGAAATGAATAGATTCGGGAATTCTAGCACTAGTATAAGCTTCATTCTAGTCTTCTAGCCTGCAGTGGGTAGCGCTCCATTCAGCAGATAATTTTCACTATTGATTGATGTTTGCCCGCCGGATCCTAATGGAATTGTATGTACCAGTTTATACAGCTTTGTTATTAAAACAAATTAACATTAACACTAAAAACTATTCCAAATATAAACGCTTCCACCTGCAAATTAGGCCCATACGGGTGTAATTGTTCTTCAAATACAAAGTTACAAAGTATGAAATTTAAAAACATTTTGGAAGAAATACGATTTGCTAAGTATAAGAATTCAGATAAAAAAGTATTTAATTGTAACACCAAAAGACACTTTAACACTATTTAAGCTGTTGAAAACTGTTACAAATTCCCAATTTAAGGAAGATTTTCTAAACTATCCAAGTTCCCTATATAAACTTAAGCATGTATAATAACGGAAATTAATGGAGTAAAAATGCAGAGGAAAATTTAAAACTAATGTGGTGGCATCAGCGTTGTCAGACACTAACTACTTGGATCTACTGCAGTGCAACTCTTGTTCGTATCACTTTTATGTAATATAAAAATCAGAATTATGCAACTCAGTTCATTTTATCATGGTCTATTTTAAACTATTTATCATAATTTCGATGAGCTTTCAATAAACACTATGCAGTTAAGATTTTATTTAAAATAGTTTTCACACTAACCAATTTCATGAATATTGCCTTTAAACGTAATTCAGAAGATATACCAAGAAATGCGAGCATCACATTTTGATTAAAAACTACAATTATGGTTATCTAAATTAGAGAACAAAATTTATTGTAATGTTTTACAAAATATCACAGCTATTTTTCAAGAACTTTAATTTCACAGAAAAATTGTAAAAAGAAACCTCTAAAAATACTATTATTGAAGTCCCAGCAAGAACCAATTTCTTACCAAAGGTTGACTTTAATGCTATGACTTATATTTAATAGTATAATTAATAAAGATAAACTTGCAATAAAACTACAAGAATAATCATACGTATTTCGGGGTAAGACGCTTATAGCTTATAGCTTGTTGTCACGGTTAAGGAGTGGAAATAAAATTAAACTTTACGATAACGTTTTAAGACTAAAACAAAGTTTCAGTACGAAACTTTCATTCTAGAAAGTTCTACAACTTCCACGTGTTTGATGTTTTTTTTTCCAAATCGGTGTGCTTCTATTTTCCTCAAGGCACTGAAAAACATAATATTGTGTTAGTAATGAAGTAACTGGAATCTAGTATCAAAACAGTTTCAATATAAACACACTTTACTAATATACTCACATAATCTGATAACAGGATTTGTAAATATATCCTCGAAACAAAATGGGAACCTTAAAAATGGTATCTGCTTCCATACTGAGCCTGTAGATAACATTATTTAAAATTGCCAAATTAAAAGTTGTTTATTGAGTACCGTATAAATAATCGTTTGTGATAACCAAGCTTTTTATTTTACTTAATTCAGGTCAATTTTTTTACTGATGATTATTACTGTAAAGTTTACAGTGTTATATAAAATTTGAGACGTTCACAAAATTAAAAAATTCATAGAGTTTAATGATTCCAAGAGGTCATACAAAACATCAATAATAATTATTTAGGTTATTTACCTGCAAGCTTAATTTGAAAACCGTTTCTGCGGTCCTTTACATACGATACTTTGAATTTGCAACGGTATTGTAATAGTGAGTAGATGGACGGTATAGCTACAAGTTGACGCGGAGAGCCATAGACACCGGAGGTCACGTGAGGCGCACTACTCCGTCGTCGGTGTCCTGTCGCGGATGTAAATCCCAGTCCTCTCAAGTAAATTGAACATTACTGCTTATCTAACTACTGTAAGAACTGATCGCTTACCTTGAAAGTTTCGGTTCATTTAAATCCAATATGCTCGAGTGGATAAGCAAGGTAAGGTATGGTTATTAAAATATTCTATCGTTATATAAGATAAATTAATTTAATTAAAATTGCCAGAAACTTGTATTTCCTCTTTCTTATCGATGGATTTATAGTTTGTTAAGATGAAACAGCTACCATACAAAAATATGCATTAGTTCTTTCTGCTTTTCTATTTTATTTTTTTAAACTTTACTTAAAAGGTAAATTACTTAAACACATAATAATTTAATAAATTAGGGAACTACTGTAACGATTTAAAATATTCTGTATGCCAAAAAGAGGTTTATTAAAGAGATTGACGATGACCTAGTGTTGACGATATGGGTACACTGACCACTGTTGGCGCAAAGCAGTATGTATAACATCAGATCTTGTGAAAACCACATATACTGCCGATAATTTCAATTAGCTACCTAAAATTGCACTCAACCGGTAATTTGTTGAACTAAATATATAACGGGTGTCTTGGGTGTATATTTAATAAAAACTGTTTTACTTTACGACAGATGTTTTGTGTTGTAGCAGGTTTACCTAGAAACCTATCATCAGTTATAATCAGAACTTCAAATTATAAAATATATCGTTATTTAGTAAACATCTAATGGTGTAAACAGTTGTCTAGAAGAGTGGCGAGATAGTATGTTTGGCAAAAATTAACTATTTAATGTATAAATATATACGTTGTTAAATGTTAAGTAATCTGAATATACAAGTTTTTTATTTTTGCAAATAAAAATTAAATAACGACAAAAACACCCGTTTTTATTAATTTTTATTTGTAATTAAATTAACGTGGATTTTACGTTAAAACTATATATTTAAACGTTTAAAAACCACCACACATAATTTTAATATAATATCGTAAAAATTTTAATAATTGTTTAACTGTTTTGCCGTTAGTATATCACGCTTAAAAAGCATTCATTTAACTAAATACATTAATCAAGATGATCTTTTGTTATGGAAATAAGCAAAGATGCTGTAAAATAAATATCAATATTGCATTTTCTAGTACAGAGTAGCAAATAAACGCAACCATTTCCATCCCGCAAAGGATCAGTCTTCATTGTAAATGCAAGATCCGATTAGCGAACATGAAATGAACCAAGTTCTTTATAGCCAGCTAAATGTATGTGCTGATCCTCTTTTAGAAACTTGAAAGTCAAAGTAATGTGGAAGTATATAACTACAATTTAGTTTATCTTTTGATATTATATGTTATGAATACCTACACTTTAAATATTTTCGTTCGGTGTTTTTATTTTGTTAAGACGATAATAGTTTGTAAACTTGTTTGGTGGCTTTCAAAAGCTCTTGAACTATACGTACCGTTTGAGATTTCAATAATCATCCCCTTGCAAATATTTGTACCATGAATTTGCAAAGCCTTACAATCCCAGTTACACTGGAAAGGTTCGTAGGGAGCTAAAATCATTAGAAAGTGCTTGCATTCTGTGAGGGAAAATGGATTTATAAATCTATTTTACTTGTAAATCAGTATTTAAATATAAATGGTTTTGGTTGGTTAACAAATGAACTCACTCATTTCCAAGCCTACGTAAGTAAATGAGCAATGTTGTGTTACACATCTCGTAGCAATTACTAAGCACAGGGAAATTTTGTATTGAATCCATTACTATACGTTTTTAACCACTTAAACCACTTGGCATGTTGTAATTTAGTAATTTAAGAACAATTATTATTTTTTTGAGCAGTTTTGGTGGACCAAACTATAGAAAACTGTTTTGATTACTACTCATTTTAATTCATGCTACATTTGTTAAAAATAAATAATGTAAAATATATTATATACAAGCATAATAAATTTATATTAATAGACTTATTTCAAATCAAAAATAACTATAGTATTTTAACATGGTATGATTTAACTATGTAATTCAATCCTAAATAGGCTTGTATGTTAATTTTTGTATAACGTAATTACACAAATATTATGACTTTTGCAGACAAAACCAGCCAAAACCCTCCGCTGGTGCAAACAATGGTGTGGGTCGTAGGTGCTGTGTCGGGGGAGGGACAACGTTACGTTAATTGTTGGAATTAATTTATAAATCTAGGAAACCATTTAAATGTTTTTAATATTCAAACATTCTATATCATGTAACACGAGTTTGCAGTATTCTAATGACAATTAATGGCAATCGTCTGGAACTGTGGTTTTGGAGTAATATTTTAGTTTAGATTAATTTAATAAATACATTTTAATATAGTAAAAAAGGAACATAGACTAAATATACAAAATTAATTCTAAGAACGATTTAAGTAAAAACCTCAACAATGTGGAGAATAGAACTATTTTAAGTGTGCATGTTTCGACATTAATTATTGTCCCTTTAGGTTTTATGTAGGGTGAATTTTGAATTAAATAATTATAAATCATGGACATTTTCTTTTAATAAGGTTATATCTATTTTATCCAATGCTGTTTTAAAATTGCATTTAAAGTGTTCCAAAATGTCTCTAGTAATTAATAGCTTATTCTCACCAAACTGACATTATGGAGATGTGAAGTTGTTTTTGTAGTTTCACACTTTTGCTATAAAACTTTGAGAACTAAGCAAAAATGTTAAATAGAGACCACAAAGCTAAGTTTTTAAAGTGTTTATAGCATAAGAAAATCTAAATGACTGAAAAAAGATTTTTGATATGCCGGAATTTGTAAATTTTTGCGAATTTCCCCGATAACGAAGAAGCTATTACCTTAAGTGGCATGGTAAGACAGAGGCCCGGGAAAACTTAAAACGTCCACCATTATTTTGAAATTAAATGTGAAAAATATAATATTTTAAAATTTGTTTGTAAATAACATTGATCAAAACTCATATCAAGTTTAATCGGGTTATCTCTCAACACATTTGAAGTATGTGTTAGTAAACAAACAGTTACAGTACGGTCTGTGGGCAAACAGGACAAAGAGGAGGCACATTGAAATTAACTATAGTCGAAGCTGGTCACCATATATTTTGCATATGCTATTTTGATTTTTATAAATATGGTGGTGTAAAACTATAATAAAGTGGTCGGCCTCATGATGTAAATTCTTTAATTATTCATGATGGCCTACATTTTATTCGGATAAAATAAACATTATTTTAGAGTAGGGTCCTTCATGTTGAGCAAGTTCCAAATCTTTAGTTCTTCATTGTTACATTTTAATACTAGAATATTATGAAAGTTTAAAGATAAGAATGAGGAAGTATGAAATGTTGTATATATTCAACATTATATTACTAGAAAACAATAACAGTTTGAACAAAAATGGGGAAGTTTATTTTGATTTATTTTTAAGACATCTAATTATCTTGGAGATGAGCTTGTTAAAGTAATCAAAGCTTATCTGTAACAAAAACCACTGAAAGTTTGTCAACGATGCTTTAGTTTAATGGAGGTAATGGGGTGTTTCTGTTGATAATGCTCGGTCTGTAGCTTTTTGTAGTACAGTTAGTAATGGTTCGGTCAAATGGTATTTGATGGAGGATTATCCAAAACGTCAAACCCTCCATTCTCCTAAAAGTGTATTTATATTTAAAAAGTTTAAGTATATAACGCAACTATGTATTTAAAAAGTGTAATGGGAGTTATACAAATTTTAACAATCCCGAAGTCGATAAGTTATCCCAGTTAACCATTTAATATCACTTATATAAAAAAAGATTATATTTTAATAGCAAGAAGGTTTATTATTCTATAAGCAAAATTAAATTAATATAATGACGTTTGATGGTTTAACTTTATGGAAATACTAAGTAAATCTACCAAGTAAGTATCACTAAGTTGATATATTTTAAGTAAAACTCTGTTCATTATTATTATTTGTTTCGTGTTAAAAAGGCGTGATCATCATAATAATGTATAAATATAATATACTGCACAAATAACAATGTCATAAATATTGTTATCGTGTGGAAACAAGCTGCATTATAATTGTGAGTTAACGTGTCAATGTGGTTGAGGCTATACAAAATCAGCTTCTTAAATTGTATTAAACCTAAACTGCCCGTTTTCATGGGCCAATATAGGCCTATGCGGGCAATATAAAGACAGCGAGGTACCGTAACGGCAATAGTCACATGGGCTAGCCAGTGGTGACCGCTCGTGACCATGCAGTCAGCCGGGATGGAACCTACGTTCGACCACGACTGGATGCCAGGCTCCACTCCTGAGCTACCCAGTTCGATAATTCCTACATAATGAAATAGTGGCCTTCTTAAGGATAATTTTTCCTTTGATAATTTACCGTCACCAATTATCAATAGCAAATAAATTTATAAATGAAAAAAAAAACGCTTAAGACTAAAGGATAAATCTGATACTAAATATTGCTTAATACAAATCAACGTCGTCATTTATGGCCTATCTTAAGTAAGCCGATATCCGTTAACAGGTAATATTAAAAGTAACTATGACTTTATTGCAATATTGCGAAATATTAGTTCAATACAAACAAAGTGTACTATTTAACCAGATATTAAATACATATTTTCCAATTTATTTGGTGTATGTTTTATTAGTGAGTTTCCTTTGGAAAGTGCATTAGCATGACCCGCACGGTGAAACTTAAGCCCGGGACCACCATAGAAGTTCCTAACGTGACCCCCTGAACACGTTTTGGGGGGTCTTTCAAAATTGTATATATATATATATATATATATATATGCATATATATATATATATATATATATATATATATATATATATATATATGTATATATATGTATATATGTCTAGCGGTCGCATTTTTTGTCCGATTTACTTCAAATTTGGTAGGGACGTTCCTTTCTATAACCTGTTGGACAAGTTCGTTGGGCAAAACAATCGGAAACTCTAAACCCATTTTTTGGGGATTAATCTTTCAAATTTTGAGTTTTTGGGCCCAAAAAGGGTCAGAAAAGCCCTAGATGTAAAATTAATGCATGTTAAAAGATGGGAATTAGAAAGGCGAAAGTTTTAAGCCCTCTCTCGTCAATCTAGCATAAATATTTACCGAGTTATTAAAGAAAATGTGTATCGGGTAAACACAGTACGTTGTCTTATGGGAGTTTTACACTAGAAAAGCCTTTGTAAGAGTACTTTTATTATCCCCAGCAACCTCACGCCTACTTTCAAGCCTGTCTGGACCTTCTCCTAACCTTATAATCAGTAAAATTGTATTCCCAGCTTTGCAAGTAAATGAAACCAGGAGTATCAGAACAGCCAAAAAAACAATGTTTTCAGATTTCAATAAAAATTGGACAAATGGATGTTTTTACACTGATTTTGAGTTTTACAAGTTTTTATGTGGAAATTCACAACCCTCACGTCAGCATGCTGCGTGCGAACTCGTTTTTTTATTTTTACCATCGCTAAAAGCCTTTAGGGGAGAGAAAAGGTAAAATCTATTCGGGGTCCAAATTATACCATACATAGTTATACATTATACATATACCATATACATACATATACATACATTATACCATACATCGCTGAAATCAAAAAGTAATATATTGAACCAAGGTCTAAGATGTTAACCGATTGCCTACGGAGATAAGATATATTCAACTAATATAACCAGTACTGATGAATTGTGTATAACCTACAATATAGACTATAATCCTATTGATAATATATGTTACGTGCAAGTCACCTTTTAATAACAGTTATAACACAAGTTATATTTAAGACATATTCCATTCAAATTTATACGTTTATTTATTGCCCAATTTTATAAAAATATTATGGGAGACACTATGGTCATATCGTTTCAATGGGCATTTTTACAAGCAAAGTGTTAGAAAGACTTTGTTTACTCATAGTCATTAGGTTTTATCACTGTTCCAACTTCTGTTTCTTCAACCAACTGGTACTAGAGGAGTAGGACGTGGGCGGGCAGTTAAAGTTTGTTCGAGGATTAGTTTGTTATCTTGGAACTAGGTCATATAGTTTCACCCACAACGACATGACCTTAGCTTTCTATGTGTTGTGTATTTTAACATTTATTCAATTTAAAATCTAGAATTATCTTGGATGATTGTTCCTGTGCAAAAGTTTTAAATAATATTTTCAAAGTACAATTCAAACGAAAGTTAGAGTTTAAATAATAAAGTTCTTACCCTATTTTAGTTTGTAATTAAATAAAAAAGAGATATCTAAAAAGTCCACACTAATTTATTAAGTTAGGTTTGTAATAGTAATAAGCATTTGAATATTGTGAAAAAATTTTCACAATGCAGTGTGCTAAAAAAGTCCCGGGACGGTTTAATATTTGTTTAACCAACACAGATACGGTAATACAACTTTCTATCTAGACATTTATTATAAAAACCTACCTTTTTAGGCAATTATCAATTTTCCGCGCCTACAGGGGGACGGCCCGCAAGGAGTAAGAAGAAAACCTTTAATGTAAGCATAGGTTGAGATGTACATCAATCTAAAGGCCTTAATTAGAAAAATACAATGCCGCTAACCGGACCTCAAAAGGTTTATCCTAAACGAAATGATAGCGATTAAAAAATTAATAAAAATAAAAATAAATTACAAACTTAACCATATGATTACAGTGTGTACAACAATAGGATATTTTCGGAATTTACACTCCTTTTTACACGTTTATGTTTATGCTGTGTAGTAAAAGTTAAAAGATTAAGTGACGACTTCTATTGAGGTTTTAACTTACATTTTATAATTATTAATATCATTTTAATATAGTCTCAGAATGCCTCTTCCTGAGATTGATAGAATAACGTTGCTGATGATTAGGGGGTTTGGCAATTAATTAAGATCATTTCCAGAAGTAGTTTACTTATTTAATGACCGATTTCCGGATAGACCACTTGTGTCAAAATCTACCGTAT
This sequence comes from Allygus modestus, assembly GCA_963675035.1. Taxonomy (NCBI): domain Eukaryota; kingdom Metazoa; phylum Arthropoda; class Insecta; order Hemiptera; family Cicadellidae; genus Allygus; species Allygus modestus. The sequence continues at coordinate 139,378,009 of OY776114.1, read as the reverse complement.
GCAGAACGTTTCGACTTTTTGAAGAATCTGGCAGTATTAAAGACCTTGGCAGAAGTGGAAGACCCAAGACTGCAAAAAACGACGAAAAATCATTAGATGTACTTCAATCTTATATTGAAGACCCCAGGAAATCGACAAGAGCTGTAGCAACTGAACACGATGTAAGTCATGTTTCAATTAATAATGTTTTAAAGAAAACTCCTATCACCCGTATAAGGTAAAATTAGTCCAGGAACTTTCAGAGGACGATTTTTACTGAGGCGTTGAATTCTGTGAAACAGTTATTAGTAGGTGTGTGGAAACACAAAATTTCTTGGATAACATAGTGTTTTAATATGAAGCAACATTTACGCTTCACGGTCATGTAGGTCGTCACGATTGTCGGTACTGGAGTGACAAAAATGCTCATTGGATGAGTGAAAGCCACACTCAGAAATCCAAAAAAGTCAACGTATGGGCTGGAATAGTTGGCACTAAGATTGTAGGGCCTTTCGTAATAGATGAAAATTTGAATAGGGATTCTTACGAGTCATACGAATCATACCGACATTATATGATTCTTTAGGTCGACGTTTTAACACAGTATGGTTCCAGCAGGATGGGACACCACCTTATTTCGCTGTGCAGGTACGAGGACTTCTGGACAGAGTGTTTCGAAATCATTGGATGGGATGCAGGGGGGCAATAGAGTGGCCCCCTAGGTCACCTGATTTAAACCCTTTGGATTTCTTTTTGTGGGGATGATTAAAACAAAGAGTTTATCTAACCAAGCCTGCCAACACCCAGGAGCTCATTCAACGGATCACAGAAGAAGCTCAGAAAATACCGCCTGAGATGTTGCACAATGCTGTTGCTGGTTTTTACCACAGGATGAGTTACTGCCAACAAACACTGGGCCAACATTTCCAGCACTTATTGTAGATAACCTATACTTTGTTACGATGTGATGACATTGTAGTTAGAGCTCTAGAACTTTTTTTAATATTTTTATTTCCTTTAAATTAGTATAGATATAGAAACTTTAAATGGCTGCCATTTCGTTTAGGATTATACATATATTCATGGCTCTGCTTAAGGGTATGATTGTAAATGTAGAAAGAGAGCAAACGAACTAGAACCCGTAATTAAAGTTAAATGTGAATAAATCTGTAACATCGGCTGTTTTAAGCTGTAGACAGATTAGTTTACCCACCTAGATGATTATTTTTCAATCGGCCAAAGTCAGCAGCAAAGCATATAGTAAAAGGAAAATCGTTAATCTTAAATAACCTTAAAGGAAATAGCTGTATTGAAAAATTCAACATTCTCTGTTTTCTTGTATAAATCCAGTAAACAATACCGTAAAATATGTAATAACTTTAATTCAACAACATAATTTTTGCTTAATTTTTTTATCAACCTTTTGAGGTCCGATTAGTGGCGTTGTACTCTACTAATTAAGGTCTTTAATTTGATGTACATCTCAAACTATGCTTACATTAAACATTTTCTTCTTACTCCTTGTGGGCCGTCCCCCTGTAGGAGCGGGAAATAGATAATTGCTTTATAATAAATGTCTAGATACAAAGGTGTATTACTGTATCTGTGTTGGTTAAAAATATATTAAACCGTTATGGGACTTTTTAACACAGTGTATACAATTTTGAGCAAACTAATACTCCAAATAGAATCGTCAGGAATGTGAGACTCCATTTACAACTTTGGAAATGTCGTTGGACCACATGACCAAACCCAGAGGTGTAATGTTTGTTTAAGCTCATATTATATCCACCTTGCCGATCATCAGCACGTATAAATCGATGAAGTGACGACTTCAAATAAATCTCCCTTCTGTGTTAACTTCATGTTCGATCCCAAAGCAACCTGATCTAACATATTTTAAAATGATTAAAAACTAAATGAGCATAAAATAGTATATTTATAAAATACTTTGAACATATTAAAGATGCATATGTTTTAAACTATCTGATGTAAAGAAATCTAAGCTATTTTATATTTTGTAGGATGAAACACTCCTGTACACTGGACAATTGCAGTGTCACACTTTATGTAAAACTTTGATATTTAGTCTGCTGTTGAAAATAATAAATTGAAAACTTACGTTTATTCCTGAATACTGAAAACTACGTAAAAGTTTGGCTCTACGTAATGTAACGCAAAAATACGTTGTTGAAATAATGTTATTGTTTACGGTATTATTTACTGAAAAATATGCTATTAAAACTGGAGTCATCGGTAAACAGAATTTACTCGGTGTCAATGTATATTTTAATTTACTTTATTACTGTATTTCGGTATAATGATACTTGATGTCATGGGTTTATTAAACCGGTGAGAAAAAAAAACACAGAAGCTTTTAACACCAAACAGATTCTTCTAATCTGACAACAAAGGGGCTTTCAAGAGACACAATAGGGGAGTGACAGCGAGTGTAACTTATGGCCTAGAAAATTTATATAAAAGCAATATCTCATATCTAAAGGTAATTTGGCTAAAATTATATATATTGCAAAATTATAATACCCCCGTCGCAGCAAACCTGCATACTAAGCGAATTTCCAATGAATTATAACATAACACATTAAGCCACTTAACAGGGATTCATAAGAAATATATTCACAAACAAGCGATATTTAAAATATTAATTATTCTCCATAAGAATAACATTGGGGATGTGTACGCAGGTTTGCTGCAACAAGGAACACAAAATAATGGGTTTTCATGCAAATATCAATAGAACTCATCTTAGTGAAGTCACATACCAAGTTTCATCCATATACATTCATAAATAAGCCATATATAACATTTTAATTATTTTCCATAAGAATAACATGGGAACCGAGTACCTAGGTTTGCTGCTACAGGACCCATAGGCAACCAATTTTTTTTGTGTGCAAACAACAATAAACCACAACCAGATGAAGCCATATACCAAATTTCGTCAGTTTATGTTCATAAATAAGCGAGATATACAATTTTTCTTTTTCTCCATAAGGATAACATTAGACAACGTACTGTGTTTAGCACTTTCAATATCTCAGTAACCAATTGACGTAGAGCAATGATCAAGATACCAAATTGTTTGTTTTTTTATGCTGAATTCAATGGTGAAAATTAAAATTTGATTTTAATAAAAATTACATGTGAAAACCACGAAAAAAACCATTTTTGGGGTACAAAACCCCCCCAAAACCCCCCTTCGGATGGTGCGATTCGTCTGGTTTTCGAACTCGTTCAAATAAATGGTACTTTACACGTTTGTACCAAATTTCATTAAGATCGGACCTTTTTTACGAGAGTTATCGTGCTTATGGACATATATATATATATATATATATATATATATACATATATACATATATAAAAATTTGAACGAATGGTGTTTTTGGCATCTGGAGACCTCAAAACAAAAAGTTATCATGGTCTCGGGCTTAAGTCTTACCATGAGACCTACGGTAATAGCTTCTTCCATATAGGGGAAATTCGCTAAAAATGATATATATTATGCTGGCGATTAGAGGTTTTAGGTCAGGAATTTGCTTTATAACTATAATAATACGAAAACTCGGTTACTGAAGTCGATGGTTCTTAGTGTCCGTGTGTATGAATTTATTTAATTATTAATTATTGATAATATCTTTAACGGGCGTTCGAAAAAGTCTTTGTAACATTATTATATAGTAATTAAGCTATTTAATATATTGATAAACCATAAAGTAGCTAAATTTAAATCCTAATTAGTGTTTCAAGTAAAGTTAAATAGATGAATAAATGTATTCAGCCATTAAAAAACTAATGGGATGAAAGTGTAAGCGATTTGTAATCCTATCTAAGCCGTTAAGAGACCTCGATTGGCAAAATGATATCTGCAGTTTAAAGAGTTTCGGTTCATTAAATTTTGCTACAAACGCAACAGTTTCACCATTATTCCACGTATAAAACACGTTATATTTTACTGTTGTAAACCAATAAAAAATTATTCACATATTGTATTTTTCCATGTGATACAAAGTGATTATTAAAGCGAAGTACTTTATATGAAATGTGTTAGAAATGTTGGCAAAAAAGTACCAATTCAAAAGTCAAACCACCTCTGGCAATGAATGTGACAGAGACGACTGCGTTTGTTAAAGGTTACAGCCAAAGTGACGAGTATTGTGAAACCTATCACGATCACGACCGCTGTCAGGGACTCGTCACTAACTCTTAATCTGTCATGTGCTTTGTGTGAGGGGTTTTCACGAAATGAAGTTAGAACTCTGTAAAATGTATTCGTTTACAGGTCGAATGTTTCTTTAAAAGCACCGGTAACCAACCACTCGGTAATTAATAAAAACTAGAGCCCGTTTCAAACCTTTAACAAATCATGCACTCGTGGTTGAGTCAGCGAACGTCATCTTATGAGACAAGAGTCCCAATCAATGTACTAAGCAGACTAGAAAATAATAATCAGTGTGGTACTTAATAAATATTACATTTCGATTAAATTGTATTATATACATTATTATTAATTATATGTACTAAGATTAAAAATATCGTTAAGCAATCTACAATTAAGGAAATATTTAATTTTAGTGTTGAAATAACTAAAAGAAAATTATGTTGTATAAGTTATTTTAAGTTTTATAACTATGTTCACAATAGTAGGACTTCTTATACTAATGATATTAAATAATTATAACAGAGCACCCTTTACATTTTAATACGACTTAAAGATTACTATGCTACAATTATTTTAATATTAATATAGCTCTACATACTGAAGCAATTATTTTGTAACTCTTCAGAGACATGAAAGATTGTTTTATATACTTTACAAACAAATATTTCCGTTTAAATGATGGCTCAAAATGCGTTAAGATTAACATGATATGGAAATTAAATTATTATTATTATGCATTTAATATAATCCTAACCCAGGTACATTTCATATGTAAAAAAGTTATGACGTATATATTAATACGACATGTATATATTGAAAATTAAAATACAAACAAATAGTTTAAAATATAGAAAAAATAAAACCATTTATTTAAAAAAATAGCTCAAGAGATTTTGTTAACCAATGATATAATAAACATAGTTTTTACATCATGGTAATTTTTATGTATTCGTTGTTTTTTTCAAACTTTCATTAGTAAATTAGATTCGTAAATAGGTGCAAATCGGACACCTTTTTACCATTCGGAATCTTGCAGGCATAACATTCAGAAACCTTAGAAATAATTCAAAGATAAAGAATATTCATTTGAATAATATTTAAACTCTGATTTACTGTGGAGTGGAACCCTAAACGAATGTACATCAAACAACGCTTCAGCGGAATAAGTTCAATCACTTTTGGCTTGTATCAGGATTATGATGACACAAAAATAAGTTATAAGTTTTTTAACACCCTACTTTTTGTTCTGTTCTTTTTAATCATAAAATACACAAAAACATGGTTAGAAAAAATATTTCATACATTTTACATTACCATTATTAATAATTTAACAAAATAACTTATATCAAATATATTTTGATATTTTAGCCAGATAGTCATACTTTCAGACACCAGGTAAACACTATTTATGTAAAGTACTCAATACAACACATGCATTCAACATTGCGGTCAAAGAATTTTCTAAAATGTAGAAATTTCTAAAATGTCTGTATGGAATGGCGTCTCATTTATTTTTGGTGGAGTCCAAGAATATGGCATACTTTGCTCAAAGGCAATTCAAGACCAAAACGATTGGTTTGTTTCTGCTGCGTAGCTCAAACTCAAGTATCATGTTGTGGATTGCTCCAACTGAAGAACTAAACTTATTTTAATTTTAAGTGATGTAGAAGAATTTGTTTAAAGGGATTTTAATAATGATAATAGCATGAAATAAGTCACAATCAAACGTCACACATTTTATAAGTAATCCTATCTTAGATATGTACATTGCTTTGTGGAATAAATGACGATGAAAGATTTTTGAGTAAATAAAACCTGTAGCAAGATCAAATACCTCCGTCATAGCAAACCTGCATACTCAGCGAATTTTCAATGCATGCATATGTTTCTCACTACGACATAAAGCCACTTGCCATGTTTCATAAAAATACATAAATAAATAAGTGATCTATAGCATTTTATTTATTCTCCATAAGAATAAAATTAGGGCTGAGTACGCACGTTTGCTGCAAAAAGATAATAAATACGTTTTCGGGAAATTATCAATGTAACTCAACCAGGTGAAGCTACATGCCAAGTTTTATTAATTTATGTTCATAACTAAGCGAGATATAAAACTTTACTTATTCTCCATAAGAATAACGTTAGGGCTGAGTATGCAGGATTGCTGTGACGGGGATAATCAACAAAAAGATCTATGAACAGGGCCGCTGCCATGGTTCCGGAGTCCATCGCCTTAACCACAATGCCAACGACTCACAATCTTACAACAAATTGAATTATAACAACAGGAACAACTATTTTAGAATCTCGTTGTTTCATGTCACAATAGTGAATTTATAAACGTAAATAACTACTAAAATTACATTTATAATATTAGTATTCTAACTTTAAACGTTTAGCATTGATGGTTAAATATTAATTTGGCTTATCTGGGGAATGTGATAGTTGCAAGTTCAAAACAAAATCGTACTAGTAAAGTAGCTGTTGACTATTATTGTTATGCAACCACTTTACTTACAATACGTCTTCAAAATGTTTGAGACCACCTATTAACCCTCAACCAAAATAGAATGTTTAAAAAAAAACAACAGTGAAACAATTACAATTAGCTGAAAGTCTATTTTTTTGAATCATCGTAACCTTTTACATATTTTATAACTTGTCTGACACATTAAGTTATAAGCATGTTTAAATCCAATTCTCAGTAAAAGGCATGCAACCACAGAGGGTTTTGTACAATAGTTTCCTCTTACCAATGTTTTTTCACCTCCTTGAAACATTATAACATCAGTTTTCTCAACTCATTGTACACCACAAACAGCAGTCTTAAGTTTAACTTGTTTATACTTTTGTCCATTCTAAACATGCATTAAAATATTTGTTATTATTTCATATTTAATCACTTTTTACTATTGTTTGACTATCCGTCTTTAGATAAATTAACTGCACTCATATTTTACTCTTGAAATACTTGAGTTTAAATTTAGATATTTTGAAGAATGTTATATTGTTTAGGCACCACACACCTCTTTGAAATGGAAAACACGGTTATTTTCAGGTAAAAAAATATTGGAGTTCACTTTAACAACCCCAAATACACAAAAAACACAGTTCTTCCAATCCCAGGGATAAATTCATCGTTAATATTTTAAAATATGCAACGGTGTTTTTTATGTTTTTTTCATTCATTACTTTAAAAATTAAAACAAACTTTATCAATAATTGTATAAATATTACTAATGATTAGGTCCTTAAATAATTCTTATTCTCAGTAAAGGTAGAATCGAATTAAAAACCATAACCTCCAGTTAATCGTGATCTCAAACATTAAAAATTCATTTGTCTGTGTCGGTTTGGGCTTATCACGTATGGTTCATTCATACATAATCATAAAACTCCTATACGATATGTAAAATTGGCATTCCAAAACAAATTTTAATTTTCTAAAACTAAACAGAGTATATACATATGCCAAATAATATTTCCTTTTGGGAATCTTGACGTTTTACCAGTATCTAAATTTAAATGTTTCTTAGGAATTTATTTTAAGATCAGGAGCTTAAAGACAGATGGAGCCCGAACTCAGGCGAGGAATTTATTTTTGCTTTGTAAAAATAGCAAAGCCGCAGACCGACGCCTTAAATTGCAAAGCCAAGATGTGGATAATGGCTGTATTAGCTCACATGTGTATGGGTCATTTACAATCTGTGAGTTAAAGCGGTCTATGTTTATTCCATTTCATCAATTTCTAATGGGGCAACCATAACAATGTTGAAATAAAAATGCACTTTGTACAAATATATATATGAACAAGTTACGTTGAGAAGAGTCTTGAAAAATCAATATGCTGACTGACTGCTATGGTAGTTCAATTAATAAGAAAATATAAATAGCAAACAATACGTAACAATAAATAGCAGTGATACGGTAATAATATCTTATAGCCATTAAGACATTAGGATTATCAGTAATAAACGCTAAGTATGCACTGAAAAAAGATTATTGTTATATGAACCAGAATATGGTATGTGGAACAATAAATTATTGTAAATATGGTCCCAGCAATGTGTTTGGTAGCAGCTACAATCCTGTAATTGTCAATATTTTATTGTAGCGTGCAACATAAATTATTGCAAATATTACAATAATGAAAGTGGAGCCCAAGCAATACATCTTGCTGTCAGAGCAATAATTATTGTCAATAATACTATACATTATGAGAATCGTTACTAGAGTTTATAGTATTTATAACAATAACTCTTATTTTTACTTTTACAATAAGTTATTGCTGCAGCTATAAGTTCGGTTGACTCTCCTCTCAGAAAGTATAGTAGCTATGGCAGTACCTTTTGTTATTCCTACAATAAGTTGTTTTTGTGGTTACTACAGTGGAGTGGTTACGTACAACCCTACAGTTTAACGAACATAACCTGAAAACTAACCAAAATCAGTTGCATAAAATTGCTTACATGAAAGCTGCAGAAGTATGGGGTTAATAGACCACCGTTCACTTTGCTTTAATCATATTTTTGATTATTGTGATTATTTAAGGCTTAGTAACTTAATCTCAGTCTCTTTGTTACTTTTACCTTGTTAATATCCAACCTAGGCTATTGAAAGCCTAAATAAGATTCTGAACTCATGTTAAAACTGCTGGATTTTACTTGATAATACTTTACTGGATAATACTATATCTGTTCAATATACTTTTTGAGGTTATGCCATTGCATGTTTTGTGGCTACAGCCACATCTTCAGTTAATCCTTAGGTTGATTCTTCATTTTATTAAAACATTACTGAGACAGTGAGACGCTTAACACATATATATTGCAGTATAACACATTCCGATACCGATCACACGATAAACTATAACATTGCTTGTCTCGGTGCATTCACGCTTCAGGGCAGGCCGGTGACGACTCATTTCCACTTTGAGACATTGTTGTGTAATCAAAAACAGAATCTGGTATAATATAACAGAAAATTCTCGCTAAGCATTTCTACTTACTATACTACTATCGTTATGATGTATTAGCAACAATAATATGTTGATGCAATTACCAGCCTCATTGCAAATAATTTAGCAAGAATATTATTGTAGTTTTGACAGACGCGATGGTAGGACATTACCATAACTATTGTGTAAATTAATATAAATCTTGTAAAAACTACCAGAATTGCATTTACTATGCAATATTGTTTGGATTACTATAATATTTCTTTCAGTGTGGTAATTGATAATAATAAAGAATATATCAAACAATGACTATACATTCTCACAAGAACAAACACGGTACTTGGTCACACTTAGAACAAAGAGCTGATGTGACCCTATAGAGCACCATGATAACAAAACCTATTGGTCACACCATGAAAAATTAAAATGATGACATTGTGATTTGAATCCATATCAATGATATACAACATTTGTTATTCAATCGGTTGTTCCGAGTGATTGATATCTTGATTTGCAATTCAATTTCATGCATTAACTACATTTGTTCTTTTTTTATTTCCCATGCATAAATTTATGTTACTATTTTCAACATAGTTTTAAAACCAATGTATGTACTTATTATAAGACTGGTTTTATATTTTATATTTTGAATTAATTTAAACTTAAACAACACGTATCTTAATTATGATTGAAATTTCAACTGTGTTGAGCTATATTGTATTAAGTTATTTTCATAGAATATCAACAGATTATTATTTTATTTGTATGATTATCTATAATTTCTTATTGTAACTAAAAAATGTGAAAAGCTTTCAACACTGTCAATCTAATCTGATATATTTCGAAACTGTGGTATGAGTTTATTTAATTTTATTTTAGAGTTTTGTTATATATAAGAAATGACAGTAATTTTTCGTTTTATTTTTAAAAATGTCATTTAAATTCAACAATCATTTAAACTACTTTTAAATCAATTTGAATACATCTTGTAATTTTTCTAACAGCTTTTTTGTAACCTATTCATAGGGAATTTATTATTGATTAAATAAGTTTTATTTTCTTACCGTTAAAAATTGAACAGTAACATTTTTAATTTGTTTTTATTTAACGTTCAATACATGAGAGTATGATGCACGATGCATGTTGAACACTTTGTAGAGTAATGATTTTTCCTGCAGTTCTTGAGGATTATTACGAAAGGATATTAAATCCAACATTATTAAAAGGTACTATAATAGAAATTGTTGACAGTTTTCTGTAATTTGAGCGCTTACTTTGAGAAGTATAAAGCAAACTGGCAAGGAAGTGTTCATTATGTACCATGTTTCTATCTATTAATACGTTTATATATCGTTGTTATTTAATTTTCCAGTAATAGCAGTCTAATATCAGTTGCGTCACCGGCTAAATGTATCATAAGTCTAGGTTTGAATTTGTGAAGTATTTGTAAATAAAGTTAGTTTCCATGAAATATGTGCTGTGATATGTTTGTATCTATCGTAGTAAAGGAGTTACATGAATGAAACCTTTAACTTATTATACCTCAAACCTGAACACCTAAGTATTTATTCTATTTAATACAGCAACCATACAACAAGTTTGCTATATTGAAACATTCATATACAACCAAAATATACATTACACATTCAAGTTATGAGACTCAAGCACGTGTGTCATTACAATGTGACCAGTCATTTTCTTCAGTTACATTTTAAAACTATTTTCTACAGTAATTAAAGGTATTTGATTTCTAAAACATTAGTTAAATAAATCAACTCAGAGGGTTTGAATACAGAAGGCCTGAAACAAAATTAAAAACAATATTTTTTTAAATATTTCTTCATATTATTGAAGGATAAGTATTTAAACCATATTTTATCAATTTATCCTCAACTTGATTTGATTTGTAACAAACAAAAGGATTTTAGTTTTATTTTAAATAATGGTTTGACTGAAAACAATCCTACAATTAATGGCATATCTATCGATATTATCGATATAAAGATGATGTGGGCTTCATTACAAATTAACGTATGAACTTGAGTTCACTCTATAACTGGGGATATTTTTCCAAGAGTAAACTTTTATTTCCTTTTTGCAAGTACTTCTATGTACTATGTATGGAATTGTAAGTACTTCTATGTAGATGTCCTTCGTTTGGGGTTTTATGATGTAATTTCCAAAGTATGAGTAAGGAGGTCAAAATTGGTTGCAAATACATTTCGTATCTTAACCGTCATGGTAACACCATTTTAACTAATGTTAATTACACGTCCTATTCGGAATAATTTGGATGAAGACACCGAGTTCATCAATTAGATCTACACATGTATTTAAAACTGTATTGCATAATCGGGGATGCATCTGAGGTAAGAAAATTTCCAAACGCTACAATTTCAAGGTATAAACCTATATAAACTATTCTGAAAAACCAAGGGTTCTTTTGGTTATATTAACTTTTTTTAAACTTTAATTATGACTTTAAATTTTAGAATGGGCATAATTATAGTTGTGATGTGTTATTTGTTATTTATGGTTAGTTGATTTCTAATTAAAGGCCCTCGCTTCCAAACTCGATTGTATGATTCTTATAGGATAAATATTATTTAAGGACTCACTTGAGATTGTCGAGACACCCGTGATTATTTTTTCAGAACTAAATTGTTTAATCGTTGTTGATTTATTGCTAACGTTAGGTAATGATAATAATTGCCGTTGAATATAGGTCAAAATTTTCGAAATAAAGAAATTTCAAGAAATATGTTTTTAATTCTAAATTTCTTAGTTGGTTGTAATAAACAAATACGTACACCTATATTTTACCAATATATTTCCCTTTAAAGGAATCACCTGATGTGTGTAACGAAAATGTCATAGCAGCAATTTACATCAACCATGTGGTGTTCAGTTTTGTACTGACCAGTATATAATTTAAAATTGTAGTATATTTTTTTATGATTCTGTAATATTGAAACGTATTTAAAAACAACCGTCCTTAATTAGTTGGTTGATATAAGAAAATAGTAGACTATACTTATGCCAGTTTACGATTGGAACGACTGTTTAAAACAATCTAATTATATAATCACCAGATGTCTAGATGAAAATTCCTCAGCAACCAGAAGTACCCCAGTTATAAGATTTAAAACATAAATAGTTTTTGGGGTCTATATTTTCAGCGTAGGCTGCAAACACTGAGCTCTAACTAAATATTGGAGGCAACACGTATCAAGGAAACTGCGTGCTGGCGGCAAATTTCTGGTGAGGATAGTGAAAACGTTGGTCAAATCGTACAAGTCACCAAACTCTAAATATTAAGTAATTATTTAAACATAACATAAGGTTACATTAATTTTTTGTATTTTTTATTATATTGTATAGGAATAATACATACACAGATATAATGAATTAAATAAATTAGTTAGATCTTTAGCTGTTTTAGTGTTAAAAATTCAATTACATTCAATAAGTTTACTACTGCAACGTAAATATAAGTAATTTTCACTGGAGAACTAACCTTACAGCCAGCGGCCCGAAATTCTAACGTAAATCATTCTGACGTTTTTCCGTATTGCATTCAATATTTAGTTAGATCTCAGTGGTTTCAAATAATAAACAATAATACTAATTATGCTGCCCAACCTGCATTCTGAAAGCTAAAATAAGGGTTTTGCATCTCCCACATTGTAGGCTCAATTGTTAACCAATTAAAATAATTTGTTGTCATTTCATTCACTAAATGTTCATCAACTTATCATACGATTTAAAAATCGTGATTTTAATTCAAAATAAGTGATAGGCCATTACTAATTTTTTTTCAAATTAAGCGTTTTTCTAAAGCTTTCTAACGTAAGGAGAAAAATTATTCGGGAAAAAAGGAACCGTACAATACCTAGATTCGAATCTGAAAAGTGTGAAACTGCAAATAATTTGGTAGAAATTTGTAAAATAGCATTGCGATTGAGGAGAACAAAAATGTATTCCTCATGTAATTGAAATTCCTGATGATAACAAAATTATTGTATTAAGTAAAGGAATTCTTATGGGGTTGAAGGGTTTAATTCCAGTCGTAAATATGCATGACCCTGCTTGGTGGCGGCGTGGCACTAAACAACAAAATGCGTATCATTCAATCTGGGGTAGGGCGCACCCTTAAGTAAGCAAATGATTTCATATGTTTTGTAGAACTAATCAGCTGATCAGAGCAATAACAAGGGGAGTAATCAACCATGGTTTTAGCGATACATTAAGACCATTCTTTGTATTTGTTATGTTGTTTCTAAAGAACCAAGAGGGGGTTGCGGTTCTTAAATCATGATAACTCTTTTGGATTTGTAATTTACCAGTTTGACAACGTGCTTAAACCTATAACTGGTGACATTGTTGTAAAATAAAACACTTATTTTCTGCTTGTTTGAAATTGCAAGTAACGTTCGGTAGTCTTTCGCTGCTCGGAGTTTTTTCCTTTAAATTCCAATCAAACTTGTTTATAGTGTGAGTAAAGTGGTCGTTTCAAATACATATGGTACCTTAACCATTGAAGGTTGTGTAAAGACTGTTATATATCCAAGGTAAATTGCACTTCTTATTCGGAACAATTTGGATGAAGACACCGCCCAGTCATCATTAGGTCGACACATTTATTTATAAAACTGCCGTGCAAAATCGGGGCTGCATCTGTGAGAAAGAGTATTTCCAAAATCTACGATTTTAAGCTCTACCAAATAAAAACTATTCTGCTATATCAGTTTTTTTTTACCTATTAACCCATTTTTAAAACTTGGATTATGACTTTCAATTTTAGAATGGACATTATTATTATTTCAGTAAGCCTATATGTTATATTTTATTTAATGTTTGTTGTTTTCTATGGAAAAAATAACCCCTCGCTTCCAAACTCGAATATTTGATTATTACAGAACGCAATAAAATCTTCCTTAAGGACTTATGTAAGATTACAACATTAAAAACCAAGTTATTCACATGTGATCAAATGGAAATTAACAGTCACGGCTAAATTAAAACAAATATTCACATGTTAACAGGCAACGCCCATGATAATTTTTAAGAAATGTCGAAATTATAATAATTTCCGTTGATTTTTCAACGGGTGTTGCGCTAGTATTAAAATAAACATAAAGATTAATTTGCCTTCCCTTACAACACAATTTGAAAAGGATTATTGATTATTATAAACTTTTTTGAGAATTGATCTTTGAAGGTTGGTTATGTTGTAATAAAAGCAAAGTAGATTTAGTTTACGATTCACAGGTTAATTCGAACTTGTAGCAATATTTAGTAAACTTTAATATGACTCTTTCTTCAACTCATGCTTTCGTTTAACAATTTTAAGACTTCGACAAACAAGTTAAACTTACAGCCAAATTATCCGAAAAAAATTACAGAAGTTAAATCATTTAAATATATAAATGTGTATCTAGTTATAACAAGTACATAGCCTTAAAATTACATTATAAACATAAACTAAATATCAAAGAACTTTACTAAGTAAAAACCCAATTTTTCTCCCCTTTGCAAACCACATTCTTATAAATTCTTATATTCTCATATAATTTGTATGATCACTGTATGTAGTAGTTATAGATAATATCGGAACCAAGTGACATGTTATCAATTACAGTGTGGAGTTTGCACAAATAACATAAAAATCATCAGGGTTTAAAATATGTGTTTTAAATTTTAATATTACCTCATTTTGTTACTAATATAAAATATAAAAGGGTGTTAGAATATAAACTAGGTTTATATTATGACGTGTTTATATTCATCACCTAGAATATTTTAACGTTTAAAACTAAGTTCAACTTCTATTGTCATCAACAACAATTCCATTAAACTGATAAAACTATATTTTAGCGAATTTCCCCTATAGGGAAGAAGCTATTACCGTAGTCGGCATGGTAAGACCTAGGCCCGGGACCATGATAACTTTTCGTTTTGAGGTCCCCAGACCCCAAAAACACCATTCGTTCGAAACTGTATATATATATATATATATATGTATCCGTGAGCACGATAACTCTCGTAAAAATGATCCGGTTTTGATGAAATTTGGTATAAACGTGTAAAGCAACATTTATGACTTTAAGTTCGAAAACCAGCCAGATCGCTCTATTCGAAGGGGTATTTTGGGGGGGTTTTGTACCCCAAAAATGGGTTTTTCGAATTTTTTACATATAATTTTGGAAATAGGCAAATTTTACTTTTTCTCATTGGATTCAGCTTAAAAAAATACACAATTTGGTATTTTGATCATTTCTCTACGTCAATTGGTTACCGAGATATTGAAAGTGCTAAACACAGTACGTTGTCTTAATGTTATTCTTATGGAGGAAAATAAAAATGTTATATCTCGCTTATTTATGAACGTATACGGCTTCATCTGGTTGTGGACCATTGATATTTGCTCAAAAAAACAATTTTTTACCTAAGGCTCCCGTAGCAGCAAACCTGCGTACTCAGCCCCATGTTATTCTTATGGAGAATAAGTAACGTGTTATCTGCCTTCATTATGAAAATAAATTAATGAAATTTGGTATGTGGCTTTACCTACATGAGTTATATTGATATTTGTATAAAACCCTATTTTTTGTCTTCCTTGCTTCAGCAAACCTGCATACTCAGCTGCCATGTTATTCTTATGGAGAATAATTAAAATGTCATAAATCGTTTATTTATGAATGTATATTGATGAAACTTGGTATATGGCTTTATGTGGTATTAAGATACATATATATGCATTGGAAATTCGCTGAGTACGCAGGTTTGCTGCTACGAGGGTATTTTGTATCATTACAGATTTGTAAAAATAATTGGCTATTGAATTTAGAGCTTTGACCCTAATGATTTGTGGCTTAACTCAACAGCAAACCCCTGTATTTTATGATTTGAAAACTGCTCATCATTTGTAAGTGTATAACCAAGGGTTTACCACAGCTGATCATTAGCAAGGGTGGTCGTTGGACAGATTGTTTATCTCTGACAAGAATTTGTTCACGAAGCTTTGTTCTAAACAGTACTAAAAGAATAGTTTTCAGTAACTCCGAACTATTTATTTCCGTACAATTCTTTGAGTAGTGAACTACAGTTTCAGATTGCATCCTAAACAGTTTTGGTTTTTATTTTAGTAAATAGTAACAAATATCTATTTTTTGTTATGACAGAAAATTGATATCAGCTGTATTTTAAGTGAACGTAAACATAGTAATAGTCAGTAATAGGTCCTTAAAGGGAATAGGGACATAAAACTGCATTTTAAAACACGTCTCCAACTTTATTGTAATCTTATTATACCATTATTTATCCAACGACGCCATTTTGCCTTCCTCCTTCACATAGATACTATGGTGTTTTGTGGAAGAAATGAAACATTTTAATAATCAAACACAGTTCATACCATTGATTATAAAATTGGCACTAATACTTACTTTAATCGATGCAGTAATACGTGCTGTTAAGCTACCTTTTGTTTGTTAGCTAATTTATACGCCTTTTTTTAATTGAAATTTCTAAAAAGCCAATACATCCCCACTCAATTGGTGCTGTAATTTGTGTGTAGACTCGGTTGTTATCACACTACAAACTGACAAACTCAAACACAGAATGTAGTTATGACATTAGGATGGTTTCACTATGCGTATCTTGCTATCCAATAACATTAGCGTCTTGGACTTTGGTTAAAGGTGTTCAAATCGCGGGATGTCCACACAAATTTTAAGAGTTTTGACTGATTTGTCTAAAAGCATTTGTGTGTTCTAATAAAAATGCCGTTGAAATAAAAAATAAATAAGCAAACGTTTACATATTTATTAAGTTTTATATCTAACATAGAGTAGTAAGACATTGAAGTGAATAGTTAATTTTAAAATACCTTATGTGTTTTTCAATATTGTGTTAAGTTTTGGAATAAATTTATTCTTAAGTAAAATTCATAGTGGTTGCGTTCTTTAAATTATTTTAAAAGTAATCTCTCTTAGACTGCTAAATAAATGGACATATTAAAGTATGACGTCAGTTATTGAAGGATAAATAATTGTTGGATAAATAGCTTAATCAGGATTTCATTAACTGCCTGTCATTATTGTTCGTATTGTGAGGATACAAAGACAATGTCACGGTAATAGTAACACGTGTAATAACACTCACAAAGCCTTTGTACCTGCCTAGCCTTTACTAAATCAATCCAATTTAAGTGCTCCATTGTCTTTATACTTCAAAAGGGTTCCAGCATTAAATTCTTACGATATAATAATTTAAGGAGGAAGTCGTACTTTTAGAAAATTGTTTCCCAGAAAATTATAAAAGCTGTGATTTAATAACTCTTAAACAACAAATTTGATTTAAGAAGTTTAATAGTTTTTTTATTGATACTCGAAAACCTAAACATTGTTATTATTTTTTAGTAAATGCTCAAGCTACACTTTAAAAATTTTTGGGTTTTTAGGTAACTGTGTATATATTACTCAACCGATCAAAAACAAAAAATACAGTTTTTTTACATATTGAAACGTTTTAATATATTTTATGTAAGGACAATATTTAAAACTAAATTTAACTCTCCGTAAAGCATACGAAAGTAAGTTATTCCTCAAATTTAATTACGGAAATTATCAACATTAATTTTTAATTAGGTTAGCTAATACAAGTGTCATTAGTTTTAGGACATTTCTTAAATCTCTTTAACATACTAAACTGAAAACTGGTATATTCACCTTAAGTTGTAATATAATTGTAAGTAATATTTACTACTATGTGAGATAAGAATGTGACCATCGTTAGCTATTTCGACACAATATATATTGTTTCATGAACTACTGTTCCTAGTTTCAGCTTGAAAAACATGATCTAGGTTAACGGAGAGTCCAAAATCGCGTGGGAATTTATTTTTATGGCTGCAGATAAGCGATCTCTGATTGAATCAGATAAGGAATACCTTTACATCAAAGAGAACTCGCCCAAGGTCATTTCAGCCCACATCACTATCTATTTAACATAGAACATATTTTATGACCATAAAACACACTAATAACCATAATATATATCTTAATTTGAAGAGGAACAAATTACTAAATGTTGAGAAAGTTTTAAATTTTATGAGTTATAATTTTGTTATGTTTTATAAACTTCAAAAAAAGATATCATGTTTTTGAATCAACACCCTGCAGTTGTGCGTCTGTTTTCAATGCTGCAAAAAAATGTATATTATGGTAATGCAAAGGAGTTTTGATAAAAATATATATGGCTGAAAATTTTGGTTGACGTAAATTAAAAATTAGAAAACAACTACCTAACTGTATTAACGATAAATTTTAAATCTCAGTTCTACGAATCATTGTAAAGTATTTGAATAGTTTACAGTGACATAGATGTTTTATAATTATTGAAGACGATTTTCTTGTCCTGATTGGATTGGGTTTCTCACTAATCACCAAATTTCACCGCTCACTGTGATGGGATGTACCGAGTGGAACAAGATCAATTAGGAAGTAGTAATGAACTAAGGGGTTTTACTTGTCAAATGTAGACTGGGCTTTTTGTATTTTGTAATATTTTGTAAATTGTTAAGGTATTTTTCGCTTTTTGAAATATTAACATCATTAAATTACTTGACTAATAATGTATCGAAAAAATCTTGACACGATATGATTTTCAAAATTAATAACTGATATTGATAAACTAAGTATTCTATTTAAAATAAAAAAGAAACATACAAAATTATGTGAAACTAAATTAATGGTTGTATACTATAGACTAGATTTGTTTTATTTTAAACCGACGCATAATTTTGTGATGTCATGAATAATATAATTAGAGTAAGTAGTACAAATGTTAAATATATATATATATATATATATATATATATACATATTACATGTTTTTCAATACATATAAAATTAAAACGTTCAGTTATTTCATAAAATGAAACGTTGGGAGTAACTAAAATACTGCTGACAAGTAACAAAGTCGCTCTCCGCCGCGTTTAAACCGCTCTTCACCATTGGAAAGGAAAGTTTTATTTGTATTGCTTTAGTCAAAGTCTCTGAATGACGTATTTAAATGGTAACGTACGTGTTTTAAGTTAAATTGTGACTATCAAATCATCTGAAAATACAATTACTTCTGGAGGATTGTTTTCAATAGGTTTAAATGTTTACACTCGGAGATTGAAACAAATTACTATTTAAAAGTTGAAACTATTACCTTGACAAAGTTTTCAAAATAACTCAAGAGGGCTGCGTAGAAAACACTTTAGAACACATTAAATATATATTTATTTTGTTTTTATTTTAATATTCTTTCATGCAAGAAATTGATAAGGGATGTACTAAATAGCATGTGTATATAAATAAACCAATACAAATATATCACTAACACAAATATTACCATAATATCAAATATTACATTGAGCTCAACTAAAAATTATATTTTCCAAATTATTGTTATATTTACAAATTGAATACAATAATTAAAGAACAAAGATATAATTTACTGATGAAATATTAATAACAAGATACATGGCCTTTGCGTGGGTACGAATCGATATCAGATCAGCGGATTAATATATAATAAGTTTATTAAGTAAGAATAACTAAGATTGTAATAAACTGTCTTTAAAGTTCTTTAGAAATAATATGTATTGGTCTTACACATAAAAACAATGTCGATAGTTTCCTTTATTGGATTTGATGGAAATCCATCTCCATAGTTTATATGGGTTAAAACATGACCCTAAATTTGTAACAAATATAATTTTTTAACGTATATATATATGATTTTATTTTATTCTATCAATTGTGTCACTAAACTTTTTGGAAATACAGTTCTGGAAATTCTTTGTTAACTTACAGACGGGAATGGCCCGGGCAAAGCCTATTAAAAATAATGCTTTAAAGGAACCACGTTATATTTGATCGCTTAATTTAAATTTATATTGCAGATATTGCAGATTTGTAATTCACTCTATGGTTATTACTGACAAATTGGCTAAGGCTGCCCTTAACCTTAAGAATAGCTTGGTATTTTGTAAGGCAAGGTAATATGTTTTCTTTTTCACAAATTAAAATAGTAAAATTAGCAATATTATATATTAGGTATAATTAATTTTAATTACGTTAATCATCTATATTAATTTTTGATTAGGTTAAATAAAGTAAATTGCTAAAACAGTATATTTAACAAATGAATACAATAATTCAAAAACAAAAATTTACGTTTTCAATATATTGTTGTTAACAAGTTTTTAAATGTTACCAGTGACAACTCTTAGCCTTTACGAATTAATATCAGAGCAGAGGATTAATACATAAGTTTAATAAGAATAACTCAGTTGTCATAACTGACCTTAAATTTGTCAGACACTATATCATAATTACATTTGGGATATTTCATTTAGTGACAATTTACGTTTCAACAATAAATAATACCCCCGTCGCAACAAACCTGCGTACTCAGCGAATTTTCAATGCATAATATATGTCTTAATACCACATAAAACCGCAAACCAAGTTTCATAAAAATATATTCACATATAAGCGATTTTAATTATTCTCTATAAGAATAACATTGGTAATGAGTACGTAGGTTTGCGAAACAAGGAACAGGAACAATTGGTTTTTATGCAAATATAAATAAAATTTAACTAGGCGAAGCCACATACTAAGTTTCATCAATATTCAATCATAAATAAGTGCTATATAACATTCTAGTTATTCTCCATAAGAATAACATGGGGGCTGAGAGAGCAGGTTTGCTGCAACAAGGAACAGAAAAATGGGTTTTTATATAATTATCAAATATAACTCAACCAAGTGAAGCTACATACTAAGTTTTATTTATTTATGTTCATAATTAAGGGAGTCATTACATTTTACTTATTCTCCATAAGACTAACATGGGGGCTGAGTACGCAGGTTCGCTGCTACGGGAATAATAAAAAAAAATCAAATTTTTGTGCAAATATCAATATACCAGTACTATGTGAAGCCACATACCAAGTTTCATCAACATACATTCATAAATAATCGAGATATCAAATTTTATTTATTCTCCTTAAGGATAGCATTGGACAACGTACTGTGTTTAGCACTTTGAATATCTCTGCAACGGTTGGGCGTAGAATCACAATTTAAACACCAAATTGATTGTTTTGTGGAACTGAACAGATTGGTAAAAGCAAATGGGAAGTTTACATTAAAATAAACTGAGGATAAGCCAAAAACCTTTTTCCTATAAGATTAACATGGGAGATTTTATGAGCAGGATTTTTTTGGATTTTCTCCGCAACCACTTAACCTAGGTTAATAATTCAAGACACAAAATTATTTGTTTTTTTAAGCTCTATAACATGGTCAAAACCAAAATTATGTTTTTTTTTAAATTGTAGGGTGAAAAATGCAAAAAACTGATTTTTGGAAAATTTAAAACCCCCATAAACCCCCCTTCCCATGGTCCGATTTTTGTGGTTTTCGAACTTAAAGTCATGAATGTCATTTTACACATTTGAGCCAAATGTCATCAAAATTGGACGTTTTTACTCAAGTTATCGTGTTAACGGACACACACACACATATATATATATATATATATATATACTCACTTCGCTCGCTGGGGGCTGCGCCCCCAGACCCCTGTGGGGGGCTTCGCCCCCAGCTCGCTGTTTGGCCTCATGTTGAAGAGGTGTTGTTTCAAATGGCCCAGAACCCCTATAAGACTTATATTAAGAAAACAGACAAATCAGCAGATATTTAAGTATTAGACCATCCGGTTGGCTGCTAGAACTGTTTAAACAACACTACATTCTGATTGTTTATAACCGTTATTATGAATTGTTTTGAGGTAGTTAAAACTAAACAAATAATGCTTGGGAATGTTCTGTAAGGTTAAAAGGTGCAAAGCACATGCATGCCAAATCTCACGTCTCTAGCTCAAGTATTATTGGTGTCACGTGTATATCCAATACTATAAATTGGGACAGAACCCCCAATACACCACTACTTATACTAAGAAAACGGTCATATCTAAAGATATTTAGATTTTTTTATTTTTCGACAGGTTTAATTAATAAAAACTGGTCATATTTCTGCTGCTATTTACTAAGTGTAATGTAGACATACTGCGTGCCCAATATTAGGCCTCCATCAATTATATTAACATGATAGGAAAAAAAACTGCCATGAAATATAGAAAATATGCCTAAATTTGAGAAATCTAGCGCTACCTAAGGGTGAAGGAGACGAGATACGATAAAAAGTCATAGGACCAAATTTGTAGATCGTCTAAAATCCGTGTGTCGAGGTGGCCTCCGGTTCTCGATAGGACCAACCGTTCGGCCGCTACAGCCACAAAAAATACACTATTTTGGAGATGTTCAAAATTTCCTCCATTTTGAATTTTTTTGAGGAGGTTAAAATAAAAAATTATACCTTTTTGAAATTTTCCTGGGGGTTTCAAAGGACAAGCTACATGTAGGCCTAATTCCATGTTTCTAGCTTATCTAGAATTCCCTGAGTAAGTCGATAATGCAGTTTGTCATTTATGGAATAATTAGGATTTTTAATTTTTTTGGGATGTTTAATTATTAAAACATGTTAGTTTATCGAGTGTTTCGTGAAGAGTAATGTACCAACATATTGAGTGCCAAATGTCAAGCCTTTAAATACTAAATTAAAGTGATAGGAAATTAAAAACCATGAAAATAACCGTCAAAATTGTTTAAATTTTGAAAAATCTAGCGCTACCTAAGGGTGAAGGGAGCGAGATACGACAAAAAGTCATAGGATCAAAGTTGTGGATCTTGCAAAATCCGTGACACGTGGTCGTGTCCGTTTTTTGATAGGTCAATCCGTTCGGCCGCTAGAGCTCAAAAACTGTAATTTTAAAATAAGCCTTTTTGGGGGGGTTTTAAATATTTTTTTAGGGGGGTTAAAATACAAAATTGTCAGTTTTGGCAATTTTTCTGGGGGTTACAAGCTATAAGCTACCTGCATGCAAAATTTCAGGTTTCTAGCTCGTCTAGAAGTGGTCTAGAATTCGTATACCTCAGTGAGTGAGTGAGTGAGTGAGTGAGTTACACATGCGGTTGTATATATTTTAGATATATATATATATACATATATATAAATTTGAACAAATAGTGCTTTTGGCATCTGGGGACCTCAAAACAAAAAGTTATCATGGTCTCGGGCTTAAGTCTTACCATGAGACCTACGGTAATAGCTTCTTCCCTATAGGGGAAATTCGCTAAAAGAGACAAACTTCCCTTTTCAAAAGCAATAGGGTAACCTACCTGACAAAATGTAAGTTTAATGAGTTATAACAAACTCTGTCTACGTATTATATCAATTGTTTATAACATTAGAAAAAGATGGCCGAAAATCGTTTAGTCTTTGATTATTTTTCAGTCAATTACATCGTGATGACAGATAGCCAGGACGTAGTTTGCAACCACTCGATCGGTGATGAATTATTCAGGTAATCCATTTCTACAATCAGTTAGTTGTTTCGTTCTTGTTGATTACACTGTTGAAGATGTAGTAAGGATCATATTTTGTGAAACAGAAATTTGGCGAAGTTAAAATATTTTTCGTCTGGTATTAAAATCAGTAGATGTAAATGGAGTAGATAATGTATACCCTGTAGATTATTTTATACACTCAAATAAAGCAAATTTTCCACAGAGATATAATTTTGCGTAGTTATGAATAATATTCAGTAAATATTATGAGTGTTAGATATAAAAGTGATTAAATGTTATTAAACATAAACAGCATTTAAAAGTTTAGTTAGATATATTCTTGAATTATTTTTGGATAAAAAAGCAAGATACTGAGAAATTTTATCCAGAACAAATAGGACGCAAAATTCTATTTATCCCCACATACATCGAATATGGAGATATTTTGAAAAATTTATAACATTGTCATAACTACTTTCCAACAAGTGATTGTCATTGGTTCAGGAGAAGGCCATAATGGGACTTAACCCTAGCTAGGTACTGTACTGTTCTATGGTTGTCTTTAAACAAAACATTGCTCTATATTATACATTACTGTACTGCACAACTCACCGTGTATCCATGTTGTGACTATAGCTTTAGTTTTTGCTTGATTTATTTCTGTAGCTTAAAATAATTGTAAACGTAATTAACCCAACTACGGAGCCATTACAACTCTTATAGTCTTAATAATCTAAAATAAGACTAGTTTTGTCTTCTTATACCGAATAGTAAATAACAGAAGCCTTACATTGACTCATAAATAGTAGCTAGCCTACATTTACACCATTAAGCATAACTACTTTATATTTTAAAACTGTACTGTCTTAGTTGTAAAAACTACAAAAGTAGGAAGAAGAAAGAGAGGTATTTTCCCTTTTTCTTAGTATAATTGTATCCAATTACATCACTTTTGTTGTATTATTGGTAAACAAATTTTAAGTATTCATAAACTATACAAAACAAATATTGTAGTTATACAATTGTTTAGTGTAGTAATTGACTAAATTAACTTCAAACTTTAATACAAATTTTAATGTTGGAAAACATTGATTTCATGTTACGTATACAAGCCGATGAATGTAGCAGGGACATTTACTTCTGGATAGGCCACACACCCGAGTTGGTGGTGTTGTGTAAACCATCACGATCGTGTCGTTGGCGGCAGCGGCTTTTCAAGCACACATTATTGGAATACACTGTACGTGGCATTGGTTACAATCTGCAACTGTACAAATAGATCAAGTTTCTTATTCTTACCACTGACTTCTAAGTTCGTATAATTTGTTTTCAATACATTACTGATAATTTGTTTTAATAACTAATGTACAGTTTCTGGATAACAATATTTTTAGATTTGAAAAACCTAAATCAAGTATATTTATATTTAATAATTTGAATTTAAGTATACTTAGATCGAGAACAAATTCGTGTTTAATCTTGCTAACCATATTACCTTTCTTATACAAAATATTTGTAGACATACGTTTCAACCTGAGTTACGAATACAAGACTTTATATTAATAGACTTTACTAGTGAGTTAAGCCTCTTTTCAATAGACTCTTTGATAAAGGGGTTTTCCCCTCAGTACTCAAAACTGGATTCGATGTCCCCATTCCTAAATCTACCAATGCTGATAATGTGGCCAATTGTTACTCAGTCCACTTTGGCAAAAGTGTTGGAAGGATTGGTACTTGACATTATTTCTCGGGACTTGATGAACATCATTGTTCCACATAAGCACAGTTTCTGCAAAGGTCGTTCCACACAAACGAACCTTGCTGTATACACAAAAAACATTCTATCATAATTTAACAGAAGACATCAGGTTGACAGTGTGATAACGCCTTTGAAAAGATAAACCACCATCTGCTCATCGCAAAACTCAAGGCCTACGGATTCTTTGGAACTTCATTGTTATGGTTTCATTGCTACTTAAGCGATAGAGAACTAAGAGTCTAACTTGGCTTCTGTGTTTCTGAGCCATTTTCTGTCACTTCTGGGGATCCACAAGGGTCCAAACTTGGGCCTATATTTTTTTAATATCTATGTGAATGACATGACGGAGCAACTAATGTCAAACTATCTCCTATTTGAAGACTTCTTGAAACTTTTTAATGAAATATCCACATATGATGATTGTTTGCTACTCCAGAGTGATTTTAGTGCTATTGGTGAATGGTGTGTCAACAACGGGATGGTCCTAAATATGAGCAAGAGTTTGGTGATTACTTTTGCCCGTATTAAGAACCCTATTAACTTTAAATATACGCTCACCAGCGCTTTGGAGCGAGTTACCTCAGGGAAAGATCTTGGTGTTACTCTTCTACCAACTCTCTCATCTGAAGCTCACTTCAACAACATTTCAGCCAAAGCTAACCATATGATGCGTTTCATCTTTCGCATCTGCAAAGGGACTAGTGAGAAAACCTTTCTGCTCCTGTTTAAATCACTCGTTTGCCCTTACCTTCAATATTTTTCCTCAATTTGGTCGCCTCACCATGCAGCTCATGTCCATACTATCCAAGCAATTCAGAACAAACTATGCAGACTCACTTGGATTCATAGAGGCATTCCATACCGTGAGGTCGCAGTTCTTGAACTTCAACGTGATCTCCTGTTTCCCCCTCTTGCGACCAGAATAACAATTTCGGACATCATGTTCCTTCACAAACTTGTCAGTGGACTACTAGACTCACCTGAACTTTTGCAGCTCATGACATTGCTAGTGCCCTAGTGTGATGATTCGCGCCGAGTGCGTTGTGCATAGTTGTGCCCAGTGTCTTACTCTTTAAAAGCATTTCCTGTTCATCTGGAGCATATTGTCATTTATTATTGTTATTTTTAAGTGTTATTTTTGTCAGTATAATTTATTTTTGTTAAGACTTGGTGTGTATGTTTGTTAAATCATGATTTGTATTTATTATTCATTCACAAATATCATTCGTGCATCTACTGTGGTTACCTTCACACATTTTTTAGTTTTTAGTTTATGCATTACACTAGTTAGACTACATTAGAGTTATAATCTTAATTTATTTTCCTGCAAAATTGGCGTTGCCGTATATAAATAATTACAGTAGAATGCGTTTCATTTTTTAGCTAGAAGAATTGGTATCATATTACTGTATAGTCTTGGAAGAAAATACGGGATGTAATAAAATACGTCTTACAACACTTAAATTATTATATACACTTATACTATATTAACATAACAGACGGTAAACATATACAACAGATGGTACAAGGCTATCGATTTCGATCAGTCACACCGGTCATCAGGCAAATGAGAGAAATTACAGAACCAAAATGTCGTCCCCTTTTATATTCTTTTGGTTACCGGAAGTTCCGGATACACGGTCCTAAATGTGCCACCCGGAACTTCCGGGAACCAACACAATAGAAGCAGGAACAACATGTTGGTTCTTTCATTTCCCTCATTAATCTGATGATGACCGGTGTGACTGATCATAATCGATAGCCTTGTACCCTCTGTTATTTAGCCAAACGTTTATACCATAAAACTTAATTTTTGTAAAAAGCCAGTAAGTGTTAGCCTTGATCTCAGTATGAGAGAATTCTAAAACGGTTACTCCTTAATTTTGGATGAGAGGGGAGGTTATTGCTTATTTATATTCTATAACTAATGTACTGTAACAACTTCAAAAGAGTCGTAATAAACTGTTATCAATTGGTAGTGGTATTATCTATTTTTTTCTTCGTACGTTTCAAATAATTTAGTTTTCTGGGGTCAAGGATTGGAATAATATGATTTAAAACTCGTAATATTTCATCATGTATTAAAATATATTCGTTGTAATACATCGACCTATTAAGTATCTTTTATAAAATGTGAATACACAATGTTTAAATATATGTAAATAAATAGACAGCATATATAAATTGCAATATAAAAAAGACGAGACACCTGCAGTGTTTAAGCAAGTAGCGATCGTCAAACCGTAACAGCTCTGCAGTATGTCTTGTATACAACAGGAGTAAAAGAGTCTTAATATATAAATAATTGTTAGGCAATTTGTTTCATTTAATTTATTTCAATGGCATATACGCCAATACACAGGTTTTTAAAACATATGCAAATGCAAATGCTTTCGTAAAGTTGTATTACATTTTAAATTTTAACAAGAAAATGTTTTTTGTACTAATTCTATGTTAATTGGAGACTGTATTACATGTAATTTTTAATTGATTGGTCACATTAATAGCTAAGTTCAAGCGTCATACTACATCACTTCTTACCAACAAGGAAAAATTTAAACGATTTAGTTATAAATGTAGTAAAACTTAATGCTGAGTGCAAATCCAAACTGCAGAAGTAACAGATTCAATTTTGGTATTCATTTAGACGGCGGGAAAGACCGTTTGTCTATTCTCATTCTTGGAGCAAGCAATTATTCAAGTTCAATTTCATTCTCATCACTTATTAAAACAATTATAAACTTTATTATTTCAACTTATTCTACTCTATTAAGTACTAGTATTTAATGAAATCCGTTATATAATGTTGTTTAAAGTACAATTGTAAAACTGAATACGTATTTTAAACATTTTCCTTTTATATTATAATTTTAATTACATTAACAAATAATAATTTAATTTATTTTCCTTGCCTGACAATTTTTATAATTATTGTTATTAGCATTAGCGTAGTTTTTAATGTTTTACAGTTAACAACATGTTTTGATACAGATTTTTAAGGTATAATTTTCCTACTTTACCTTTACTCTTATAGTAGGAAAGCTTGTTTATTTCACACTTATGTCCTTGTTTTTTCCTTGTCCAAATGTCTTTAAGCGTTAAGAGTTCCAAAGAAATACTGTTTCAAATATGTTCCTGGAAATAAATCTTAAATCAACAAAATAAGTATAAATTAATGAAGCGGAACAAGAGTGGAGTTTGACATATGTACGAGAGAGAGAAATTCATTCGCAAATAAAAACAAAACTCATGTGGAATGTTCTATTGCCCACGAGATTTCTCTTTGTTTTTCAATATTGATATATTGCTCGATAACCGATCATCAAAATGTCAAACTATCGAGGTTCTGCTGTAACATATTAAATTTGATTTTTGTTAATCCTTATCTTTATATATAATTCTGTTAGCGAAATCTTTAAATCAAAATTGCGGCAGTTTGGCAGATCGCAGGATGATGGGAGAAAGCTCAAATTTAAGGTCTTGCTTGATCCCAGGGACTTGGGAAAAAAAGCAGTGTTTCTAATAAGTTACCAGCAAACAAGAAATAATGTAAAATATATCCCATAAGAAAAGCTTTGGAATTTAAAAACGTCTGCTTTGTATACAAACTGACATGTGTTCTTTTTTTATTGTTTTATTTTCCTCAGCATGATAAGAGTAAAGAAAATCAGACGAGGCAGACTAATGGTATACTCCGCTACCTTATACTGTCAGCTATCTGTACATGTACCTTCTAATGATTAAATAAATTACCTCGGTTCACATTTTCAAACAAAACAAATTTAAATGAATTATTTTATAATTAATGCATGCATTTCATTTAACAGTGCTACCAACCATAACATGTCGTAAAGGCAATACATTTTAATTTTATTCAACGTTTATCACAAGACATCACAACGTTTCTGGATTGCATTTTCCAGAAATTATACAATTAACTATGGGGGCAAAACTTTTTTTAACCCAAAAAAAGAGCTTAATGTTTCCTTACACCAATTATTATTCAACGATTTCAGGTTGTTTATTAGTTAATATTGATTCATAAAATATATAGCTTTTATGAAAAATCGAAAAGTGACAAAAGGCATAATTATTTTCAACGTGCGAAACTGATTCGTCGCGCCATAAAAGTCAAGTATTTTTTGCCTAAATCTACCATAAGTGATAATGTCTGTGCAAAATATAATGGGCCCCATGGAAAGCAGACAGTTTTTAGCCCACAGGAAGAAAATGTCATCGCTGATCATGTTGAACAAATATATATAAGTGGTATTACTCTTTGTTTCAAACGCCTTTCCCCTTACTGTTCTCTGTTTAGTTTCATTTAAGTTTCAAGCTTCACATACAATCTAAAATCAAATTTGACACAATAGTTATATAATTTTAATTTCAAAGTTTTGCATGTTTTCAAGTTTAAGTTATAATCGGTAATAACCTAAATTGGTGTAATTTTTTATTTGAATTTGCAAATAAGCTGTTACTTTATTTTTTATATGATACATTTAAATGTTGACATGATTTATTCGTTTTTATATAGAACACCCAACTGCGGTACTATGTGCAGTAATTATTGGTTGACACATGAACAAGAACGAAGATTGCCAATGCTCAGTCAGTGGTGAATATATCGCTGAACCTTCAGTATTGATTTGACGTGTTTTAGCTGAAATCACCGACATTTATATAGCCTTACATAGGAATATATAATATAGTTCATAGTTTTAGTTCTAATACTTGATTCGGTAGTACTTTACGTTTGGTAAAAATTTTACTCAATAAAGGAATAATTAGGTGAATATTTTTGTACTAAACCAATAACAGTGTCAAGCGTAACTGCACCTACATGTTTTATGTTTCATGTGTCAACAGGATTAGTTTTGGTAATAATTTTGAATTTTGGAGGCTTAGGGCGAAATATTTTGAATTGTAGAGGTTAACTTCGAATTTTAGTAGTGATTGATTCAAAACTTTGAATTAAAACAGCAAAAGACGAATTTCAGAGACCCTTTGTGGTTGAAATTCAAATGTTAGGGTCTATTTTACTTTTAAAAAATTCCTTGATTTTACGGATTTTTTTCTCGAATAATAAAGGTTTTTTCAAAGTGTATGAAAACCCTAATTGTAGAAGTTTTCAAATTAGTGAGGTTCTACTGTAGTACGAATAAAAGCTCTCATTCAAACTGCAAGTATCCACCCACTTGATTATGCGGCTTTGTTTTGAATATATGCCAGGAGATTCGATATTTATTGAAACAATGATCAACGTACCCTTTTATATAGGCCTAAAAATAAATATAAATTAAGATTTTTGGTTCGTAAAATAAAACACGTTTAAGCAAATCTATATAATTGTCAGCGTCTTGTATTACTGTAATTTATTATTGTACTAAATTAAAGACACTATTTTCAATTTTAATTTAAATTCGTTATTTAAATTAAGGAAAATATTGTAAAACGTTACAATCTGTGATTTAATTTAATTAGTAAAAATTAAACATAATTTTAACGTCATACCTATGCAAAAAAATAGATTAAATCACATTTCCCACATTAATGTGCACAATTAATAATCTAAAGGATCCAGAGGAATCGGCAGAGTTCTGTGCAAACAATAGATGTCATCATTCCCAAATGTTCCAGAATAGCATCGTATTCGGCTGACTCGTTTGAAAACAGTATATTTTAGAGCTATAACATTTTCAATAATTCCATAAAAACATCAGAATCGTCAGACCTTTCTGATACCAAATAGTGTACCACTCTGGCCGTTCTCAACTTTTCCAGAACATCATCGGAGTCTTCAGACTTGACTGGTAACAAGATATTCCACCGCTGAGCCGTTATAAACTGCTCCGGCACAGATATGAGTAAAAACAGCCGTTTCTCACTAAGAGTTCCAGAGTGGAACTGTTCCACCCGCGAACCAACTCTGAAGACACTGTTCTGTTCTTTTAGGTTTATCTTTATTTCCTATCCATTGAACAACTGCCAATGTGGTTATCCTCGTTGTTTCTTACAGTTTAGAATGGACTAGAAAGCGAAAATTGGACCTACAGAAAATATGTTTAGTATTGTAGACTTATATTACCTTATGTCGCATATTTTACTATTTAATGTTGCTGCTCATATGGACGAGTCAAAGGAAAATTTTTAACCATATAATAATAAAGAAATTTAACAATTTGACATTGTATTCAATGTCGTTGCAATTGTCACATCATAGTTAACAAAAGGTTGCTCTATTGTATTTTAGAGGTACCTGTTATATCACATTTGCCCATTACAAAAAATTCAAAGCTTGTCAGTGCTTCAAAACGACTAAGCAGCAGTTTAACTATAAAAAATGGCTAACCAATTATAAGTTAACATTTACTTTAGTGCAGCTGCCCTTGTACTGCTAAACTAATATATTAATCATTGAGTCAAACCGGGCAGCATAATGTTTGGTGATCGATCACAGAGTGGTGACAGACAAACAATGCAGATTGCATCGCCTAACCGTTGTTGAATTAATCACGCGATTCATATGGCAATCTCAACTGACTTGTTACGTGAAGTCGAATTACAAAGTAAGATTAAGGTAATAAGATTAAATAAGATGGTAAGTTTATACCATCGGATAAACTGCAAAAAATGTTGAAACAATTTAAATCGTTTGACGACTATTTAAAACATTCTGAAAATATGGTTTTAAAAGAGTAACTTTCCAAAAACATGTTCATCACATAGCCATAGAAAATTATAACTAATATAGTTAACGACAACAAAAGCTGATGGCAGTTAATAATTTTTTACCTTAAATATTGAATATAAAAATAAATGCTTTGAACGATATTCTTTATCGTCCTTAGTTTCTTACAACTCATGTAAATTGAAATTTAAACACGATTTTGACTGTAAAACTTTTGTGTTCAAATTTACACATGTGTTTAACAAATTGTAAAAAGTACTCAAGCGAAAACAGGGAACAGAATCTCAATCAGTGAGAAAGGAACAAGAACATTTACTATATTGTCACGCAGTAGTCTGATATAATATATCAGACTTTTGTTGTCGTTAACTATATTAGTTATAATTTTCTATGGCTATGTGATGAACATGTTTTTGGAAAGTTACTCTTTTAAAACCATATTTTCAGATTGTTTTAAATAGTCGTCAAACGATTTAAATTGTTTCAACATTTTTTGCAGTCAGTGACGCCTGCCTGATATGCAGCAGTTGCGTTAGTCAGTCAGTGACGCCTGACTGATATGAAGCAGTTGCATTAATCAGTCAGTGACGCCTTCCTGAAATGCATCAGTTGCGTTAATCAGTAAGTGACGCCTGCCTGATATGCAGCAGTTGCGTTAGTCAGTCAGTGACGCCTGCCTGATATGCAGCAGTTGTGTTAGTCAGTCAGTGACGCCTACCTAATATGCAGCAGTTGCATTAATCAGTCAGTGACGCCTTCCTGAAATGCATCAGTTGCGTTAATCAGTAAGTGACGCCTGCCTGATATGCAGCAGTTGCGATAGTCAGTCAGTGACGCCTGCCTGATATGCAGCAGTTGCAATAGTCAGTCAGTGACGCCTGCCTGATATGTAGCAGTTGCGTTAGTCAGTCAGTGACGCCTGCCTGATATACAGCTGTTTTTTAGTCAGTCAGTGACGCCTGCCGGATATACAGCAGTTGCGTTAATCAGTCAGTGACGCCTGCCTGATATGTAGCAGTTGCGATAGTCAGTCAGTGACGCCTGCCTGATATGCAGCAGTTGCCTTAGTCAGTCAGTGACACTTGCCTGATATGCAGCAGTTGCCTTAGTCAGTCAGTGACACCTGCCTGATATGCAGCAGTTGACTTAGACAGTCAGTGACGCCTGCCTTATATGCAGCAGTTGCCTTAGTCAGTCAGTGACGCCTGTCTGATATGCAGCAGTTGCCTTAGTCAGTCAGTGACACGTGCCTGATATGGAGCAGTTGCGTTAGTCGGTCAGTAACACCTGCCTAATATTTTGCTAAACATGACGACAAGTAAAATACCCTTTTTACCTGTGCGGGGCAGTAAGTTTTGCCCACGTTAAATGTTATATATTTTATTTGGAACGTACTATTATCAAAAAAATGTAGGATATACCATACTAATCGTTGTATCGAGCTTAATTAGACACAAGAATAATACATTATACTGCTCATATATCATTAATGTAAATGATGAACTATATTTCAATAATTGTAAAAAAGTTACTTTAGGTTTTTGAAGTAAGAGATTTACTTATATTTCTTCATCAATAATTTCCTTTATATATATATTATTAATTTATTCGTAATGAAATCCCTGTACTTAGAAGACCTATTCTGTATGTAATATTGTAGAATGTAATTCTGTATGTTCTGTATGTAATATTTCTTTCATTAATAACGCTCCTGTGTCTTGTGTTTTTTATCCTTAAAGAGAAAAGAAAATAATTCTTATGAGCTAAGATAAAACTGTAAATATCTCACAAAAGACCAAATTTAAAAATGTGATAGTCTTAAATATATTATCGAATGAACTTGTGGAAAACAACATCAATATTTGAAAATTTTATTCCTAAAATCCCTGATGTTACAAATGTTAACACAGCTTTGCAGGATTAGTTTCATTTTACTCCACTTTACATCTTGCATGGAAATGCTTTAGGTGACTCATTACCAAATTCATCACAACTTGTACATAACTTCTCTCATTACAGCTGAAACACAACCGAGGTTTCTGGTTGATAGTCTTCCATCCGATCTTATTTTAACTGCAACTTGGTATTTTATTGGAAGATAATATTCAATCTTGTTGATAGAAAATATTGAGAAGAAATACTTGACGATGCTTCTTTATATTGCATGTATGTATATATTTAGAAGTGCTACTGAAAAACTTAAACCATTATAAAATATATAGTAAAGTAATATAAGTGAGATACCTTTCATGACTTGTTTATGACTTGCTGAAGTTAACTGTTTTATTTTAATAGGGAAGGACTTCTAATTATTAATCGTTGGTACTATAGCTAGAGCACCACAAACTTGAATGCGCATGCAGATGATTGTACAGATGGTGCAATAGTTTACAACATTATTAGATATTCAAAAATAAAGAGATAAGCTCTTATAAATGAACTTTAAATCTCTTTCAACCACTTAATTCATTAGTTTGTAATATTCCTGCTAACGAACGTTTTATTTAATATTTACATAAATAATTATATTGAATTATAAATGGAAATATCTCTGCGAATAAATATCATAATTTACAATATAGTTAGATTATATTTCTTATAAAAAATCACTTAGTAAAAACATTGTGCTTTTACAGTATAATAACATAACCAATAAATAAAAACAACCGAATTAATGCGCCTTCATGTAAAAATTAGAACAACTCCTATAAATATAACGTGAAAATAGATTTTCAGTAATTATACAGTATAAATCCATTATGTTACAAGTGGAATGGCAATATGTTGTGCTTGATG
Organism: Allygus modestus; assembly: GCA_963675035.1. Lineage (NCBI taxonomy): Eukaryota > Metazoa > Arthropoda > Insecta > Hemiptera > Cicadellidae > Allygus > Allygus modestus. The sequence goes on along the minus strand of OY776114.1, from coordinate 139,343,168 downwards.
AATGGTTCATTACTGATCCCAACCAACAAGAGCCTTTCATTTATGTACAAATCTACCATATCCCCCCACATGACACGAATACTTACATTTAGTTTATTAAGTACAATACTTTGTATGGTGTTCTTAAGAGATATATCTCGTTTAACTCATGCATCAATAATTATTAGTTTCTTATAATATTATATTTGTGTATTAAAAATATTCAGTATTTGTATAATACATAGAGTGCTAGTTGAAGTAATTTACTATGTAATATAAAGTTAAAGAATAACTTATAATACAGTGTATAAAACTTAATGAATTGATAATTCAAACTCATTAAAGACTTTTTCTACAACTAAATTTATAGTTTGACGATAGTTTACAATAGATAAAGTTGTATTCGTTCGCCAATACAAATCAAATTTGACATGAAAATAATTTAAATTGTGTTGTAATTCAATTATCAAAATGGTAACTACCTAGTCTTGATTTAATCATTATCTTTAATCTCTTTTTATAAGCTTAGTTATAATGAATATTTGGTTTGATTGTGTATCGTTTATTAAACACTCAATATTTACAATGATAAATAATGTAACTTTACGTTTGAACTTATCGTATGGAATTTCACCTAATTAGCTAGACCAATTATTTATAGCTTATCGTCAATGAAGCTCCGGTTTAGCACTAGAGCCGGTTTTAACTTGACTATATTTTAACTGATTTGGTCTGTAGGGAAAACAGTTCAAAATCTCATATTCCTACAATTAACTTTTGGTTATGTAAAATAAACACGCAACGCTGTCTATGTGTTTTGACTTATGTAGTTGTTCGTCCCTTGAGAACAGGGATGAGCAGTAAAAGATCATGTTAAACCAATAACTCAGCCATTTGGAGTATGCAAGAACTGTATTTTTCTGGTTACAAAAGAACACTGGAGGCGATCTAGAGAAGAATGTTGTGGATGATTTGAACCCGCTTGGGATACCCTTGTCATGAAGCTCCTGTAAAACTGCTTCAATAAGAAGCTCACCAAACTTCAGGCTATGCATTGCGCAAACGTTATTCCTTTTATGTGAAATTTACCAAACTCAGATGTTGCGTGCCTTGAATTGCTGTTAGCAGTGCATTTGAGAAACTCATTTGGAACAAGACTTTGTAAACTGTTCAACCGACGTAAATACTCCGGACTGTACAAGTTCTCTGGTCTACTAGCAAGAAATTAAAACGCTTATACAATGAGTGCCCTAAGTGGACAGTAGTGGGTAAACAGCAAAGAGGCATCACTTCCGGCGCTTTTTTCCCATGTTATTCTTATGGGGATCAGTTTTTGCGCCGACGCCCGATCCTACCCTACACAAATTTTCTTTTTGGCCCCTGCCTTATTTTCCCCCATTTAAAATTTGCATTAATTTTAATACATCCTTTGCAGAAATCCACGAGTTCAAAAATAACTCCACACTAAATAAACAACACATGTAAACTTAGAAGTTATTGTGTAGTAGTGGGTAAACAGCGGTTTAACATCACTTCCGGCGCTTTTTCCCCATGTTATTCTTATGGGGAGCCGTTTTTGCACCGACGCCAGCTCCCGCCTATAGAGCTCCCGCCCGCTGGCCTGTACTAATGTCCAACCCTTGCCTATATTAAATATATTGTCCCCATCCCCATCCCTCCTCTATATTTTTTAAAATTAATTTTCAAATTCTAAAAAACTATCTTTAATGTTTATAGTCCGATTTGTCTGCAATTTGGATATGTTATTGTCCTAGGCAAGTGTTTTAATAAATTTCACTTACATTTCCCAAATTCACTATAACGGTCAAATTAAAAAATATTTTTGAAAAATACTATAGTGCCAATTGCCACCTTCTTTATTAACTGTCCGATTTGTCTTCAATTTGGATATGTTATTGTCCTAGGCAAGTGGTTTAATAAATTTCACTTACATTTCCCAAATTCACTATAACGGTCAAATTAAAAAATATTTTTTGAAAAATACTGCCAATTGCCACCTTCTTTATTAACTGTCCGATTTGTCTTCAATTTGGATATGTTATTGTCCTAGGCAAGTGGTTTAATAAATTCCACCTACATATCCCAAATTCACTATTACAGTCAAATTAAAAATTATTTTTGAAAAATACTGCCAACTGCCAACTTCTTTATTAAATGTCCGATTTGTCTGCAATTTGGATATGTTATTGTCCTAGGCAAGTGTTTTAATAAATTTCACTTACATATCCCAAATTCACCATCACGGTCAAATTAAAAAATATTTTTGAAAAATACTGCCAATTGCCGCCTTCTTTATTAACTGTCCGATTTGTTTAAAACTTGGATATGTTATTGTCGTAGGCAAGTGTTTTAATAAATTACACTTACATATCCCAAATTCACTATTACGGTCAAATTAAAAAATATTTTTGAAAAATACTGCCAATTGCCGCCTTCTTTATTAACTGTCCGATTTGTTTAAAACTTGGATATGTTATTGTCGTAGGCAAGTGTTTTAATAAATTACACTTACATATCCCAAATTCACTATTACGGTCAAATTAAAAAATATTTTTGAAAAATACAGCTAATTGCCAACTTCTTTATTTACTGTCCGATTTGTCTGCAATTTGGATATGTTATTGTCGTAGGCTAGTGTATATGCACCATCCACATTTTACAAATATTACGGTCAAATTAAATAATATTTTTGAAAAATACTGCCAATTGCCACCTTCTTTATTAAATGTCTGATTTGTCTTCAATTTGGATATGTTATTGTCCTAGGCAACTGGTTTAATAAATTCCACCTACACATCCCAAATTCACTATTACAGTCAAATTAAAAATTATTTTTGAAAAATACTGCCAATTGCCAACTTCTTTATTAAATGTCCGATTTGTCTGCAATTTGGATATGTTATTGTCCTAGGCAAGTGTTTTAATAAATTTCACTTACATATCCCAAATTCACCATCACGGTCAAATTAAAAAATATTTTTGAAAAATACTGCCAATTGCCAACTTCTTTATTTACTGTCTGATTTGTCTTCAATTTGGATATGTTATTGTCCTAGGCAAGTCTTTTAATAAATTCCACTTACATATCCCAAAATTCACTATTACAGTCAAATTAAAAATTATTTTTGAAAAATACTGCCAATTGCCAACTTCTTTATTAAATGTCCGATTTGTTTAAAATTTAGATATGTTATTGTTGTAGGCTAGTGTATATGCACCATCCACATTTCCCAAATTCACCATTACAGTCAAATTAAAAAATATTTTTGAAAAATACCGCCAATTGCCAACTTCTTTATTTACTGTCCGATTTGTTTAAAATTTGGATATGTTATTGTTGTGGGCTAATGTATATGCACCATCCACATTTTACAAATATTGCGGTTAAATTTTTAAAAATTTGGAAAAATACTGCCAATTGGCAACTTCTTTATTTATGGTCTGATTTGTTTAAAATTTATGTCATTATTCTAGGCTAGTGTATATGTACCATCCACATTTGACAAATTAACTATAATGGTCAAATTTAAAAAATATTTTGAAAAATATACAATTTCAAACTTCTTTATTTACTGTCTGATTTATTTTCGGATATGTTATAGCTCTTATATAGGTAACAAGACCACACTACCACACGTTCCATTACCCATTTGTCTTTTTTGTTTGTTTATTTTGCTGTAATCCCAAAACTGACTGTTTATTGCCTACACTTTGGATATTGTCCTAAGCATTTATTTTTGGATATGTTATAGCCCCCAACTATTATATCTAAAATTACAATATTATTTCCACCTATAATACTGTTGTTTGTTTTGCCGCAACCTAAAAACTAACATTGGTATTTGTGTTTTTACAAAACTATATTTTGCGGTTGGATTAAAAAAAAATAAATGCAAGCTTATTATATTTGCCACACGCTTATTATATACATCCAGCTGTTATATTTGCCACATTTCCAATATTGTTGTGACCCTCTCAACTACCTCTCATTGTAATATAATAAGTAATATATATCCACAACTATGGTCAGAACAAATTTTGGATATGTTTTAAGCCAGCAAAAAATAAATGTTTAAAACCCAAAACAACTACACACAAAACACTAACCTTTCTTTGTGCTTGTTTGGAGTAGTCTTTATTTTATCCAACTTAATTTTGCAGTTAAAATCAAACTTCCCACATTCTAGCTCCCTTTCCAGTGGTTGGAGACATAAAGGTTACGAATATTTTCAAACAATATATCTTTTTCTTCCCCTATGTTGGACTTGTTTAATAGCGCACCATATTCCAAATCCTCCAGTCTACTACATTCTTTAAATTTAACATTGCCTTTAATATCTCTATGTCTTCTTGTCCATTGTTACGGAAACTTAGGTTTTCTATTTTTGGAATTGCCATAAAATGTTGCGGTTCCGTTAGTGTTAAAGCTGGTGGCTGGTTGGTAGATAAATAATGTCCAAATCACCACTGTATGGCAACACGCCCTGCCCATTCTTATTTATCTGTATAAACACAGTTTTACAGACACCTTTAACATAGTATACACCCCTCCTTTTCTGCCAACACTCCCACAAACTTGTTTACTACAAACGCACACACTATATAATGTCCATAATGCTCGCAGGAAGTAATCTTTTAATTTATCCTCTCTTTCCCCTCTTTCTTTAGCCAACTGTGCATTCCTCTGCAACAGTATTTTCCACATATTCCAATGTCTTCTAATTCCAGTTTCCTCTCTAAGAAAGGCTTGGAAAGTGGCTCTATTTCTTTAATAGTGTATGGGTACAGTTTATTGGTCCGGCTTCTTAAAACGTAGGGAGTAAGGTTAGGACTTTCCACCAAGCCTAATTCTTCTAAATTGATGGAGAAAGGTGTATTTGATGCCCCCAGATTTGATGTAACACTTATGCTTTACACTTACGGCATCCTCCTCTATTACCTCTACATAGTTGGTAAACAGTTAAAGCCAAATGCAGATAGAGCATACTTTATTAACTTTTCCCTTTGATCTTTTGGCAGTTGTACTCCAGTTATCTTCCCCCAACATGCATCGTTAAACACTAAACAACAACTGTTTTGTGATTGGCAACTTTCACCCACATCTTATGCAGAGGTACAGCATAGAATGGAGCATTTTGAAAGTACCGTTTGTTGTCTTCTATTAGACTTAAACAATCTCTTAAAGGTTCAAACCCTTTACCCAAACCTCTACAATAGATTGTTGCCTCTAACCTTGCCATTCTCTCTAGCCAGTTGAGAACGTTTCTTTTAGGTTTACAAAGTTTATTATATGGTTTCCTATACTTTTAATTACTCCAGGGCTTGTAATCTGGCATATAAATTTATTATATATTTTTACCCTGCTATTTACATTAAACCATGCTAACATTATCTACAATAACATTATGGGGGTCCATTCGCCCCCCCTGGTAGCAAAGGTTTTCTGTAAGATATTGGCACATTTCCTCCAACCAAATCTAGTGTTATATCGAAATCCATAAGATAGTACATTTCTTTGGAAGATCTTCCAACAAATCCTTAATTTTAACATTTGCAAGCTCTATTTTATAGGGAATTGCTATAGGATCATCATACTTTTGTTTAATTTGGTCAATATCTTTCTTTATTATTTGTAACACACCCTCGCTTTGGGAGAATGGCAGTTTGGCCACAACACCATGTCGAGCTAAAGAGAACTTTTTAAATATTCCTCATAAGTAGCTATTAAACGAGCCACATATTTCCTTCTTAACTTTAAATTTATTCCGAACGTCCCCATCACAATCCGCAACATTGGTTATCTAACATTATGTTATCACAAAACGCATCCGTTATAGATGTTATTTAATTTTGGTTCGCCCTCGCAATAGTTTATATTACCTATGTCTGTAAGAAGGTTATTATTACGTAGATTTTCTAATAAAAACCACATACCAAATCTTTCGTTAGTAGGTTTAATACAATTCCCCAATAAATGGCTAACAGAGTACATTTCTTTTATACAAAAAGTAGCGGAAACATGCAAACAGGACAGATATATAGGCATATATGTGTTGTAAATATATATTGTATATAAACATAGGCGAGCGGCAAGTGTAACATGTAAGTGGACACCCACATGCAAATATGGAATACCCACAAATTCGACTAAATAAGTTTATAGTCTCAATATAATTAACATATTAACATTAGTACCCAAATTGTCGAAATTATATAATTCTATTCTTAGTCCTTGTATTAGGTTTTGTACTATTAAACCCAACACCCCATGCAGTAGAGTAATATATGTATTTAATATGCACATTCTACAAGACCTGTACATCTGTTGTATAAGCAGCAGAATAGACATCTCATTGTGTTGTTGTAAAGTAAAACATAAATTGTGCTGGATACAACCGGCCAGATATTAGACAGGAAATGTGTTGGAAGTGTATTGCCAAAGACAAACACCACATAGTGCAGCATGTAATCAATCCATTACTATTTAGACAGCATTGGTACAACATCCGATATATTAGCCAAACCCACAATCAAACTTGGAAAACAAACAGTAAAAGATAAATATTATAGTAACAGAAATAGTAAGAGTATAAGGACATAGTAATATTTAAAGTTTATAAAACAACACAAATGCAGAGACACAATAACACACTCCAACACATTTGGACACAGGCACAGATACTGGTTTACATCCATTTAACACAACTTTACACGTTCTGTCAACCGACACAAAAATTGTTTGTAAATTGTGTAAGAAATATATGTAATATAAACAAATTTAACACAATCATAACATTGTCCACAACCACCATCCATTGGAAGTTAAAGGGGGGTGTATCGATACACCCCCCCTTTAACTTCCAATGGATGGTGGTTGTGGACAATGTTATGATTGTGTTAAATTTGTTTATATTACATATATTTCTTACACAATTTACAAACAATTTTTGTGTCGGTTGACAGAACGTGTAAAGTTGTGTTAAATGGATGTAAACCAGTATCTGTGCCTGTGTCCAAATGTGTTGGAGTGTGTTATTGTGTCTCTGCATTTGTGTTGTTTTATAAACTTTAAATATTACTATGTCCTTATACTCTTACTATTTCTGTTACTATAATATTTATCTTTTACTGTTTGTTTTCCAAGTTTGATTGTGGGTTTGGCTAATATATCGGATGTTGTACCAATGCTGTCTAAATAGTAATGGATTGATTACATGCTGCACTATGTGGTGTTTGTCTTTGGCAATACACTTCCAACACATTTCCTGTCTAATATCTGGCCGGTTGTATCCAGCACAATTTATGTTTTACTTTACAACAACACAATGAGATGTCTATTCTGCTGCTTATACAACAGATGTACAGGTCTTGTAGAATGTGCATATTAAATACATATATTACTCTACTGCATGGGGTGTTGGGTTTAATAGTACAAAACCTAATACAAGGACTAAGAATAGAATTATATAATTTCGACAATTTGGGTACTAATGTTAATATGTTAATTATATTGAGACTATAAACTTATTTAGTCGAATTTGTGGGTATTCCATATTTGCATGTGGGTGTCCACTTACATGTTACACTTGCCGCTCGCCTATGTTTATATACAATATATATTTACAACAGATATATGCCTATATATCTGTCCTGTTTGCATGTTTCCGCTACTTTTTGTATAAAAGAAATGTACTCTGTTAGCCATTTATTGGGGAATTGTATTAAACCTACTAACGAAAGATTTGGTATGTGGTTTTTATTAGAAAATCTACGTAATAATAACCTTCTTACAGACATAGGTAATATAAACTATTGCGAGGGCGAACCAAAATTAAATAACATCTATAACGGATGTTAGTTAAGATAACCAATGTTGCGGAATGTAATGGGGATGTTCGGAATAAATTTAAAGTTAAGAAGGAAATATGTGGCTCGTTTAATAGCTACTTATGAGGAATATTTAAAAAGTTCTCTTTAGCTCGACATAGTGTTGTGGCCAAACTACCATTCTCCCAAAGCGAGGGTGTGTTACAAATAATAAAGAAAGATATTGACCAAATTAAACAAAAGTATGATGATCCTATAGCAATTCCCTATAAAATAGAGCTTGCAAATGTTAAAATTAAGGATTTGTTGGAAGATCTTCCAAAGATACTGCAAGATCTGGAAAAAGAAATGTACTATCTTATGGATTTCGATATAACACTAGATTTGGTTGGAATATTTAATAAAGAGGAAATGTGCCAATATCTTACAGAAAACTTTTGCTACCAGGGGGGCGAATGGACCCCCATAATGTTATTGTAGATAATGTTAGCATGGTTTAATGTAAATAGCAGGGTAAAAATATATAATAAATTTATATGCCAGATTACAAGCCCTGGAGTAATTAAAAGTATAGGAAACCATATAATAAACTTTGTAAACCTAAAAGAAACGTTCTCAACTGGCTAGAGAGAATGGCAAGGTTAGAGGCAACAATCTATTGTAGAGGTTTTGGTAAAGGGTTTGAACCTTTAAGAGATTGTTTAAGTCTAATAGAAGACAACAAACGGTACTTTCAAAATGCTCCATTCTATGCTGTACCTCTACATAAGATGCCAATCAATCACAAAACAGTTGTTGTTTAGTGTTTAACGATGCGTGTTGGGGGAAGATAACTGGAGTAAAACTGCCAAAAGATCAAAGGGAAAAGTTAATAAAGTATGCTCTATCTGCATTTGGCTTTAACTGTTTACCAACTATGTAGAGGTAATAGAGGAGGATGCCATAAGTGTAAAGCATAAGTGTTACATCAAATCTGGGGGCATCAAATACACCTTTCTCCATCAATTTAGAAGAATTAGGCTTGGTGGAAAGTCCTAACCTTACTCCCTACGTTTTAAGAAGCCGGACCAATAAACTGTACCCATACACTATTAAAGAAATAGAGCCACTTTCCAAGCAGAGAGTTGTTCCAAAAAGAGGAAATTGGAATTAGAAGACATTGGAATATGTGGAAAATACTGTTGCGGAGGAATACAAAGCACAGTTGGCTAAAGAAAGAAGGGAAAGAGAGGATAAATTAAAAGATTACTTCCTGCGACGAGGATCTAGAGCATTATGTGTATGCGTTTGTAGTAAACAACAAGTTTGTGGGAGTGTTGGCAGAAAAGGATGGAGGGGTGTATACTATGTTAAAGATGTCTGTAAAACTGTATTTATAGAGATAAATAAGAATAGGCAAGGCGTGTTGCCATACAGTGGTGATTTGGACATTATTTACCTACCTACCAACGAGCCACTTGCAAGCTTTAACGGAACCGCAACATTTTATGGCAATTCCAAAAATAGAAAGTTTCCGTAACAATGGACAAGAAGACATAGAGATGCAAGATATTAAAGGCAATGTTAAATTTAATGAATGTAGTAGACTGGAGGATTTGGAATATGGTGCGCTATTAAACAAGTCCAACATAGGGGTAGAAAAAGATATATTGTTTGAAAATATTCGTAACCTTTATGTCTCCAATCACTGGCTGGAAAGGGAGCTAGAATGTGGGAAGTTTGATTTTAACTGCAAAATTAAAATTAAGTTGGATAAAATAAAGACTACTCCAAACAAGCACAAAGAAAGATTAGTGTTTTGTGTTTAGTTGTTTTGGGTTTTAAAAATTTATTTTTTGCTGGCTTAAAACATATCCAAAATTTGTTCTGACCATAGTTGTGGATATATATTACTTATTATATTACAATGAGAGGTAGTTGAGAGGGTCACAACAATATTGGAAATGTGGCAAATATAACAGCTGGATGTATATAATAAGCGTGTGGCAAATATAATAAGCTTGCATTTATTTTTTTTTAATCCAACCGCAAAATATAGTTTTGTAAAAACACAAATACCAATGTTAGTTTTTAGGTTGCGGCAAAACAAACAAAGTATTATAGGTGGAAATAATATTGTAATTTTAGATATAATAGTTGGGGGCTATAACATATCCAAAAATAAATGCTTAGGACAATATCCAAAGTGTAGGCAATAAACAGTCAGTTTTGGGATTACAGCAAAATAAACAAACAAAAAAGACAAATGGGTAATGGGTAATATACACTAGCCTAGAATAATGACATAAATTTTAAACAAATCAGACCATAAATAAAGAAGTTGCCAATTGGCAGTATTTTTCCAAATTTTTAAAAATTTAACCGCAATATTTGTAAAATGTGGATGGTGCATATACATTAGCCCACAACAATAACATATCCAAATTTTAAACAAATCGGACAGTAAATAAAGAAGTTGGCAATTGGCGGTATTTTTCAAAAATATTTTTTAATTTGACTGTAATGGTGAATTTGGGAAATGTGGATGGTGCATATACACTAGCCTACAACAATAACATATCTAAATTTTAAACAAATCGGACATTTAATAAAGAAGTTGGCAATTGGCAGTATTTTTCAAAAATAATTTTTAATTTGACTGTAATAGTGAATTTTGGGATATGTAAGTGGAATTTATTAAAAGACTTGCCTAGGACAATAACATATCCAAATTGAAGACAAATCAGACAGTAAATAAAGAAGTTGGCAATTGGCAGTATTTTTCAAAAATATTTTTTAATTTGACCGTGATGGTGAATTTGGGATATGTAAGTGAAATTTATTAAAACACTTGCCTAGGACAATAACATATCCAAATTGCAGACAAATCGGACATTTAATAAAGAAGTTGGCAATTGGCAGTATTTTTCAAAAATAATTTTTAATTTGACTGTAATAGTGAATTTGGGATGTGTAGGTGGAATTTATTAAACCAGTTGCCTAGGACAATAACATATCCAAATTGAAGACAAATCAGACATTTAATAAAGAAGGTGGCAATTGGCAGTATTTTTCAAAAATATTATTTAATTTGACCGTAATATTTGTAAAATGTGGATGGTGCATATACACTAGCCTACGACAATAACATATCCAAATTGCAGACAAATCGGACAGTAAATAAAGAAGTTGGCAATTAGCTGTATTTTTCAAAAATATTTTTTAATTTGACCGTAATAGTGAATTTGGGATATGTAAGTGTAATTTATTAAAACACTTGCCTACGACAATAACATATCCAAGTTTTAAACAAATCGGACAGTTAATAAAGAAGGCGGCAATTGGCAGTATTTTTCAAAAATATTTTTTAATTTGACCGTAATAGTGAATTTGGGATATGTAAGTGTAATTTATTAAAACACTTGCCTACGACAATAACATATCCAAGTTTTAAACAAATCGGACAGTTAATAAAGAAGGCGGCAATTGGCAGTATTTTTCAAAAATATTTTTTAATTTGACCGTGATGGTGAATTTGGGATATGTAAGTGAAATTTATTAAAACACTTGCCTAGGACAATAACATATCCAAATTGCAGACAAATCGGACATTTAATAAAGAAGTTGGCAGTTGGCAGTATTTTTCAAAAATAATTTTTAATTTGACTGTAATAGTGAATTTGGGATATGTAGGTGGAATTTATTAAACCACTTGCCTAGGACAATAACATATCCAAATTGAAGACAAATCGGACAGTTAATAAAGAAGGTGGCAATTGGCAGTATTTTTCAAAAAATATTTTTTAATTTGACCGTTATAGTGAATTTGGGAAATGTAAGTGAAATTTATTAAACCACTTGCCTAGGACAATATCCAAATTGAAGACAAATCGGACAGTTAATAAAGAAGGTGGCAATTGGCAGTATTTTTCAAAAATATTTTTTAATTTGACCGATATAGTGAATTTGGGAAATGTAAGTGGAATTTATTAAAACACTTGCCTAGGACAATAACATATCCAAATTGCAGACAAATCGGACAGTAAACACCAAAGATAGTTTTTTAGAATTTGAAAATTAATTTTAAAAAATATAGAGGAGGGATGGGGATGGGGACAATATATTTAAGGCAAGGGTATATTTAATATAGGCCAGCGGGCGGGAGCTCTATAGGCGGGAGCTGGCGTCGGTGCAAAAACGGCTCCCCATAAGAATAACATGGGGAAAAAGCGCCGGAAGTGATGCCTCTTTCTGGTTTCACCACTACTACACAATAACTTCTAAGTTGTTTACATGTGTTGTTTATTTAGTGTGGAGTTATTTTTGAACTCGTGGATTTCTGCAAAGGATGTATTAAAATTAATGCAAATTTTAAATGGGGGAAAATAAGGCAGGGGCCAAAAAGAAAATTTGTGTAGGGTAGGATCGAGCGTCGGTGCAAAAACTGATCCCCATAAGAATAACATGGGAAAAAAGCGCCGAATAGTATGCCTCTTTGTGGTTTCTCCACTACTGTGGACTTAAAGTTTTTTCGTCATACTGCTTTAAAAACAACTGTTTTTGACAGATGCGTTGGGATTCAAAAGTTCTTCTTTTTAGTCTTTGGATAATAACATATGTTTTGATGATCATTATCGTACTAGTACTAAAAAGATCATTGTTGATGATACTTTTGATTCGAGGTCGTCATAAATCGATGAAAATTCGTTCGATTATAAATAATCGAAACATTCATTGTTATTATCGAAACATTAATTGTTGTATTGTTATTATTTTTGCGTTCGTTTCCCGTACACCACTGGTGAGTGACAACTGTGAGTGACACGATGGACGAAGTTAGTAGGCCTAACGATTCGTATCGAAATATAATAGAAAAAGCCCAAACAATCATATTTCCATGACAACCGTGCCCAAATCGAATGTTCGTTTTGAAGAACAACCGATTGATTCGAACCACAATGATTGGTTTGAAGTGATCGACTCAACAACCGATAGATATGAATAAACCGAAGTTATGCATGTGCAACAGCTGATTGTTTCAAGAGACAAGCTGAAAGAAACATTTGAGGTTATGAAGTCACAGTACGTAAATTTTACTTTTGCTTTGATTTAAACCTTAAGTCTTTTGGCAGTATGACGAAAAATATAGTTCGTCACTCGGATCAAAGTGTCTTTTTAATACTCGCTCATTTCCCAGCCTCGGCTTCGCCTCGGCAGTTAAACTGGAGCTCGTATTAAAAATATCCACTTTTGATCCTAGTGACGAAATATACTATTTTCTTCCTCTAAAGTCTCCAATGTGTTTAGGATGAGTCTTGAGTTTCTTTGGCACTCAATGAGGAGATAGAAACACTGCACTGTTTCACCGCCAGCAGCACATCCGTTTCAAGAGCCCTTAGTTAAACTTCTCTCCTTTCCAAAACACCTGTGTCATTTGTGAAGTAGCAGCCTTTGTAACCTGCCTATACTGCAGGCTAGGAGTGACTGATACGATTGTATTGCTAAATACCACAGCTTGTTGACCACAAGCATGTTCTTTTCTTGTTCAATTGTACGCAACTCAATTTCTCATCACGGCATACAATGGAGTCATATTGTGTGCATTACTACATTACATATTTTAATAGTTTTTCCTTGACTGTGTCTGTCCACTTGGGCCTTGGGCATGTGCATGTGCATAGAACGTAAAAAGGAAAGAAAGGAGCGAACCAACACAGTACATGCTAGCACAGTACTGATAAAGCTTACTAGTCAGGTCTCGGTTACGAAACCACGACAGGGCCGATGTCAGGTTCTGAAGTCTGTTGTCCGGACCACTAGCCAATGACTAACTTATTACTATATTGTTTTTATACTGATCGTAGTATATTTAACATTTTAATGTTGTTTTTTCACTGGGTTGCTATATTTTATGAATTGTGTAGTTGCATGTTTTTTGTATGTTTAGTTACTATGCACCACATATTCTTGTTTGTAGCATTAAATAAGGTGGCTTGAATTTCACATGAATAAATGAATTATAAACCTTATGAACATTTTACTGAACCCGTTTAAAACCATAAGATTAGATATATTGGTCAGTTAATTTCATCAATTACTATTATTGACTTACTTTCCCTACGAAACTATTTTATCACATTTTACCGCTAATAAACAAAAGACTAACTGCAGCAGATCAATAATTTATTATTGAGTGATAAATAATCAAATATCTAGGCGTGGAGATTGTATTCTTCCTCAAATATAATATTCTATTCTATTATATTATATTTTAACTTTACACTTTTTATTGAGATAATATGTTTCCATAAATTCTATTAATTATATTTGTAGGGAAAAAAGCTTAATAATTAATCAATTTAATCTACCTATGATATTGCGATGAGGCTTGTCAAATATGGGTTGCAAATAAACCAGTGTTAACATTCATTTGCATATCAATCAAACCGTTAACGATTGAAAGTTAAATCCGTGCCAATAAGGAAACTAAATTTTGGCGTTCCTTTATACGTTCATATATTCAATGACGCTTTTATACCATTTACATGTTATATTACATTGTTCTAACAATGTTATATTACCATTTATATTTTACAATAGTATATCGAGTATAAGTGTTTCTAGAAATTTACTTCCGGATTGACGGTATTAGACAATTTAAACACTAGAGATATTTGACTATCCTAGTTTTTCGCTGGAATATATTTGTGGCTTTGTGAAAGAGCTAATAAACAAAATGCAGTAATTAGATGAGTTTCGATAATTATTGATTACAAAATCTGTTTTTTTTAACTAATAACATGGACTAATATTGTGATATGCTTGAATTGTGAGCTTTTATTTGTTTTAACTACAAACGTTGGTATGAAAATTAGATCATGGTTTAAGCTAATCTAGGGCTATTTCCAAACAGTTTTCATATTATGGTTTCGTTTCCATACTCCGGGCAGATTAGTGTATTGGAAAAACATGCTTTTACACACTAAAAGTCTGTTGGCATCCTAAAGCTTGGTTTGTTTTATTGCACTACGAATGTAGTTCTTGTAGGATGGAACTACGACAAATTGACTGGTGTAGTATGATTGAGGTGTACACTCCATATTATAGTAAATGTGTTATGGTGCAATGGTAATGGAGAAGCTTCATCACCCTCACCACCCGGCAGGTGGCCTGACTGATGTATTCACACCTCGGTCTCTCCACAGACCTTACATGCACTGAAATTAAACAATACGTCAATCAATAATTTCATTTATGTTTTGAACTTTATTATCGAGTGATGTTTTCAACATTAAAAATTTTAAATCAATAACAAGAGTTTCAGAATTATAAGCAATATACTTGTGTTGCAATCTTATGTACATGTTGACTCGTATTTGTTCGCAACAGCGCAAATTTACGTTTTAAAATGATGTCTAAGACGCCTAAGTAATACCGTCTAAGTTTGGTATTAGTAGTGTGGGAAGGGGACTTCTGGGCCAAGTGATTGACAGCTTCCGGTCACGTGACCGGAAGCGCTGAGTCATTAAATACGTCATCTGAGGCTGAGCCAGTGACGTAGGCGGTTTTGTGACGTAATGAGTGAAAGGTTAAAGTTCAAGGTCACGGGGAGGTAATTTTAAAAAAGTACTACCTCGCACGCGTAAAATCCGATTGTGATTCGATAGTTTTAATTCGATAAAAATATCGAATGAAAAAATCGAATGAAGCAATCGAATGATACGAGTGCGAGGTAGTACTATTACAAATATTACTTTATTTTATTTACAATAATTCATGTTTACAATAGTTCCCCGTTGTTTGTCGTCATCGATGTTGTTGATCCGGACGAGTTGCGGCCATCACTTCGCTTTCTTATGAAAGACGGTAGATACTTCGATTCCTGCGCAGAGTCCATGTTGTTTTTTGATGCGTAAAGTTCCAAAGATAAATCGTAACCGGACGCAATGAGAAGTCTTAACTCTTCATTAAAAACCTCGAGGTCTTGGAAAGTCACCAGATGAATAGAGTCATAATGAATACACCTAATTTTGATGGACATTTCAACAGAGAGCTCGATGTACACTGGTCAAGAGCCGGAGGTGTACTGACTATTCGCTAGCTAGCGTTTTGGTATCAAACAAAATGGTGGGGGTAAAAGTGTGGTGGGCGGAGCAGATGGCGGACGGCAGATGGCAGGCGGCAGATGGTAGGCGGCAGGTGCGAGGCAGATGGTTGCTACTACATCCACCATCATTAGTCAAACCCTATTAGGGATGACATTATTGCTTCTGCATCAGAAGATATTGTGCTAGAAACTTCATGTACTTGTATTTCATCATTTGTATTGTCAGCTTGCTCAATATTAAAAGAAGAACATGTGGAAGAAACAGTAGTGCCTTGTATTTGCGAATCCATGTGAACTATGCAAGAGCCGCAGGTATACTGAAGTGATACAAGCATGTAGGATAGACACTCGCCTTTACCCCCACCACACCAGTTTCCCCCACCAAGTTTTCACATCGCACAATAACTACGGGACATGCATTAGTTAGGGTCTAGCTCTGGCTCTGTGAGGATCGGAGCTCCGTAATTGAAAACATTAACAATTCTTGCTCGACACTGTTTTTACGCAATCATAACAGTCACTGTGATCTAATTTATTGCATGTACTCATATGATGCATCTTGCGTAGCAGACAACTTGCTAAGAATGTTTCAGCATGGAGTATTCTACGGCGAAATCGCTCACAATCCACTAACAGCGTAGACCTTCTATCTTCACAGTCGGAGAAGTAGAAGGTGGTGGCAGGCGGACTGTTGAAGGACACCTTCGTCATATTTCTGTAAAACTGTGACATATTTAGAATAACACAAACTCTATAGGTAGATGTTAATCCTGCAAGAGCTGCAAGTATAATGATATAGCACTAGCGTGTATGATACCCACCCGACCTACCCGCACCACAACGTTACCTCGGTATACTTTAAACTATAAATAACTTATCGTAGTTTAATCCATAAACAAAGTATTTATTTATGTCAGGCCTTGAAAGTGTTGTTTTCGCGCTATTTCTTCCCTACTCTCAGTCGGATCTGAATTTTATTCGCACCATCTTGTTCATCTGATTAACCCGCGTAATTTGAGTACCCACTCGCTATACTTTAACCCAATAATAAAGAAGTTATTAGTATGTAACCTTGAAAACATTGTTTTTTTCGCTATTTCTGCTATACAGTTGGTCGGATCTGAATTCTGTTTGCACCATCTTGTTCGTCTGATTAACCCGCGTAATTTGAGTACCCACATGACATACTTTGGACAAACTTTGTAGTTTTTTCGCTTCTGCTACTTTACCCTTGGCCGGATCAAAATTCTGTTTGCACCTCCTTGTTCGTCTGATCAATTCGCGTAATTTGAGTACCCACATGACATACTTTGGGAAAACTTTGTACCCCCCCCCCTAACATGGGTCATGTTCAAGGTCAAGGTCAAGTTCAAGGACTTTGGGACTTAGAAATTTTCACAAAGTGGGTTGCACACAAACATAAGACTAACAGTCTCCTGCCTATGTACAGGCCAAGTCCCTAACTTGAAATGCTTAGGGTGGTCCTGAAAAGGACCGTTTGCGTGCTGAGGGATAGTTTGGTTAGGAATGGTTGGTCTAGGGATCGCTGCTCGGTTTAAACTTTATTTTTTAAAACCCACTTTACCCTCCCATCTTGTCTCATGAAGTACAACTCCTGGGTGTCGGGTATCAGAGGGGGTGGTGGTGGACAAGTCTGCGGCAGACGCACCTCGACGTAGTAGTCGGTGTGTTGGAAGAGGAACACGTGGTCCCCGTTCCTAGCCACAAACTTGTACTCCGTCAACCGCTTCAGATTCCGGAACTCGGCCTTGGAGGTGTCGATCGGCGTCACCAAATCATCGATTCCCATCACTCTTGTCCGCTCCATCACCTCATCTACAGTTAGTGGTGGAGTTGAAGGTCGAGCTGTGGACGTAGAAGGCTGAGGCTGAGTTGAAGGTAGCTGGTGAAAATATAATGGGTGACACCGAAAATCACGTCTAAGAGCAGACTTAAAAGCCGAAGGTTTCTTAAATCCGCTTCTTCTTTCCGTCGACTTCTTCAAGGACTCCTTCAAACGTTGAAGTTTTTCGGGAGTCAGAGGAGAAGACATGGTGTTGTTGGATGGAAGGGAAAATGGATAAGATAGAGTTGGATAGAGCACGTGTGTACTGGTTGCAAACCAAAGCCGGACTGAGGCGGCAGGCAGAGTGAAGCAGGTCGTAAAGTGAAACCTTGCCCTATCCATACATGGGTAGAAAGCTGAGGACTGGTTTAGAACCGGTTACGTCAACCCCCCCCCCCCGATTTGGGTCATGTTCAAGGTCACCCCCCCCCCGATTTGGGTCATGTTCAAGGTCACCCCCCCCCCCGATTTGGGTCATGTTCAAGGTCACCCCCCCCCAATTTGGGTCATGTTCAAGGTCAAGGTCAAGGTCGAGGGAAAAATGTTCTTGGGAGTGCGGGATAAAATCCCGCAACGAAGCAGGGTTATCCCTTATCCCGCTTTCCCCTTAATATCCCGATTTCCCATTCTTCGTCTATATAACCCGAGATTTCGAGCGTCTCTTCGCAGTAGCCTGCCGCCCGTTGCGATGAACGTCCCACTGGGTTGCAGTGCCTGCTGCAGCGTAGGTCTGTTAAGTGTGCGTTGGGCCCGACGCGCAATTAAGAGATCCACGCCCTTGCATGTTTAGTTAGTTTGTTTAAGCATGTTAGATAACGCTTGTAGTTTGCTGCTAGGTAATGTAGTTAGTCTAATATATATGTTAATGTGTGGTATCGGTTTGAAGTGTTTTATTTACTAATAACATATGTACTCCCGGCCCTACAGGTCCCTCAACAACCTTGGTCAAAACTTGGGTTCGCAGCAGCCTGACGCCGGGTGTTTGGGTCTACGTCCCACCGGGTTTCAGTGATACTGTTGACCTTTGCAAAACCGACCTCGGCTGTTCTTGTAAAAGTAACGTTAACTGATTAATTTTATTTAAATAGTTGTTGGTAAAGTCTTTATTTTAAAAGTAATGTAACTTGTTTCTCATCCTTTTCCTATCCCCTTACAAAAAGGTATGGCGCGCAAACCGACCTTATGTCATTACGGCGCGCAAACCGGTTGACATTACCCATCTTAGCCTGAGAAACGTTTGTGAAATATAAAATCAGCCTCTTGTTTAAAATCAGCCTCTTGTTTAAAATCAGTCTCTTGTTTGTTGTCTTTTGTCCCCTTCCCCAATACAGAGCGGGGAATAGAGCAGTATGTTATGCTCTATTCCCCGCTTTGGCATTATGTCAGTTGACCTTGACCTACTGACGGGACTTAGAAAAACCGTCGTTTGATCAAATATTGGAAGAAATGTGGACTTAGAGATATTTCATGCGGACAAGGTTGACACAAAAATGTTTTATTAAAAATAAAAACTGGAGGGGGAAATGTTTTATATACTGCAACAGCGTGGTAAAAATCATCATATCGCTATGGAAGCTGTAGGTGTAAACACTTGGCTTGTTCCTTCCGAGCTTGCTATTTCAGAAGCCTTTCTGTCCATCCTTACTTATGAGTTCCGAGGCATTAAATTAAAAGTAAAGGTAGAGCTGAGACCGTTGCATAGAAATGATATGCATTGTATTTTGGTGGAATGGGAATCGCCCTCCGGCATTAATCTTTTCCATTTGATCAAAAGATCGTGCAAGGAGTTTTATGTAAAACGGATAACAGTCTCCCTTGTTTAAACGTAGTACAGCTTGCTTCCAAAGTAAAATGGCAAAGGTAACACCTTTGCTATTTTACAAAATATTTTAACGTGTCCTTGACCCAGTTACCGGACTTGGAGCAATTCAGAGTATGCGATACAGTGTTGGAACAAACTACTGTCGAAGTCCTTGCCCCCCCCCCAGATATATTCCTATAAAAGCGGGAGCAGCCCGCAGAGGGTTCGCAGTCGCAGGCCGACAGCCTAGCTAGCTGTTTGCCCGCGCTGTACGCAATAGTATCTCTAGTATAGAGTTGGTACCACTGTATATTAGAGATGCTACCTTAGCTTAAGGCATGTCTGTTTATTATTAAGCATGTTAGAATAACGCTTGTAGTTTGCTGCTAGTAAATGTAGTTAGTTTAACTGTAGTTAGTTTGGTGTTGGTTTTAAAGTGTCTTTGAAGTGTTTTTATTTACTAATGAAATATGTACTTTTCTTTCACGCTCCCATTCAAAAAGGTATGGCACGAAAACCGACCTTATGTCTTTAAATATCTCAGGGGGGATTATGTTTCTCAAATAAACACCTTTCCTAACCCCTTACAAAAAGGTATGGCACGAAAACCGACCTTAAGTCATTACGGCGCGCAAACCGGATGACTTTACCTATCTTAGCCCTTACTCACGAGAAACAGATTCAGACAGTTTGCTTATTTTTGGTTAAATTTAAGGGGACCTTGGTCAGGTAATTATTGTACTTCGGTTCGTAAAACTCTGACGCCTACACAGTGATGAACGTCCTTGCGGTTTCAAAGTGCGCGACTGTTGTAAACTGACCATATTGCTTATCTTAGGGGGATACATCTTCGGGGAAATAAACTTAAGGGGACCTTGGTCAGGTATTATTGTACTTCGGTTCGTAGTACTCTGACGCCTACACAGTGATGAACGTCCTTGCGGTTTCAGAGTGCGCGACTGTTGTAAACTGACCATATTGCTTATCTTAGGGGGATACATCTTCGGGGAAATAAACTTAAGGGGACCTTGGTCAGGTATTATTGTACTCCGGTTCGTAGTACTCTGACGCCTACACAGTGATGAACGTCCTTGCGGTTTCAGAGTGCGCGACTGTTGTTAACTGACCATATCGTTTGTTTGTTGGGTGAATAATCTTTCGGGGGAGAGGTTAGTGTTCCGTTATCAGGTTTATTGCCTATAATTGCGAGCTTTAAACTAGTCCTCTTCTCCTAATACAGAGCGGGGAATAGAGCAGTTTGTGGTCCAAGTGAGAATCACTTACTGCTCTATTCCCCGTTTTGGCAACATGTTCAGATGACCTTGACCCACTTCAGGACTTAGAGAAAATTATTGTTTGGTAAAAACATTTACTCTTACAATAATACCCCTTCCCTATCACTAACACCCCCCCCCCTCCCCCGTAAAATGGGTATATAGGAGAGCTTCCACCAGTGGTAAAATCATTCTGCTGCTTACACTTTCCGAGCGCAGTTCAGTTTCCGACATGTCCAGCCGTAGGCAACAATCTTCACCGAGGAAGGTTGAACATTCTCCACCTGCTCCGCCAGCTCCTTCCATCCTTCGGCAGGCGTTGATGCTGGCATGCGTTGTTCCTGCGGAGCCAGCACCACGTTCGATGCCAGCTCTTGACGTATCGCCACCACTTCAAGCAAACCCTGTTGCTCCCCCGTCTGCTTCTTCATCTTCTTCATCTTCTTCATCGTCTTCATCGTCTTCATCGTCATCTTCTTCATCCTCTCCGGCTACTTCTCGCCCACCTTCTCCGGCTAGTTCAAGTTCTTCCAAATTATCTACATCGCCGAGGAAGGTTGGGCAAACACCACCTACTTCATCTCTGGCTTCACCAGCTCCTTCCATTCTTCAGCAGGCGCTGGCAGACATTCTTCCGCTGGAGCCGAAGCCAATCAGAGATGAGAACCCACCTTCTACATCAGGCCCTTCTACACGTCCGTCTGTAATTTTTAATAACCCGCAATCTCCTTCTGAGAATTTAAAACAATTAAAATGTCAATGTATATATATCTTCAAAAAAGGTCCGAAGAAAGGTGAACGCTGTCACAGGTCTTGTGTTTCAAATGAGGAAATATGCGGGTATCATTTAAAACTGAAACATAAGACTAGCGTTTCTCGATCTTCACCAATATCAACAGTGAACCCCAAAAAACTTCGAATTAATAGGCTTCGTAAAAACGAACGTTACTTTTTTGTTAAAAAAGAAAGGTTTTCTAAAGGTGATTCTAAAATGCGCAGACCAACTGTTCTATTTAGCATTACCTAAGGGTATGTTCCACCCTGTAAACCCTACCAGACGAGACTATTTAATTCGAAACGAAAAGGGAGTCACTGTGTGGAAATCATTACCGTAAAATTAAAGTTCAAAAACCTATCTTCCAAATTTAAGGAAATACTTTGTTTTTCCAAATTAAAAAAAAAAGTGTGGACAACCTATTTAAATTCTGTAGCATGCTGCAGAAGGTAAATAGGTTGTCCACACTTTTTTTTATAATCTTAAAACGACCTTGACCTATATAGGCGCGGGTATATAAGCGTGATGTTACAGAGTCAGTTATCACTTTGGTTGTGGATTGCATCAAGAGAGCATCTACCATGGTATACCTCCACTATATTGACTCTACTGCTAAAGCGGATACTTTTACCCAGCGTGTGTACCAACTGTTAATGGAGGACCAACATGTTCAGGTCAAAGGATTGGGTATTCGTGGAACAGAAGAAGTAAAAATAGATGTGAAACCAATTCCTTTGAAGAACAAAATTTACCAATTATTACAAGAAGGCTACATCCTGTGTCTTTATTACACAACCTCATAAACTACATACAAGGCCAACAATACCCCTTCCCTATCACTAATTACCCCCACCACTTAAATCGGGGCGTATAAAAAGAGGTTTTTCATCAGTGCTTATCTTATTCTGCTACTTGTGTTAGCACTAGCATATATAGCAGCTATGTCACCAAAGGATAATATATTTCCTTCTGCAAAATCAATCGTGGGAAATATAAAACATATTGTGATTGAAAGTGAGGATGAAAATGAAGACGAATTGGGAGATGTTGAATTATTAAGTAATATGGATGCAATGGAAGATCTTGAATTATTAAGTGATATGGACAGTGATGATCTTGAAGCAGGATATATGGAACAAATTGAACCGTTAAGTGACGTGGAATCTGAAACCTATAGAATCTATCAGCATCTTCTCTGTTCCGAAGAAATACATGATGAAACTCCAACCACTAGTAGTAGTAGTTTGGATGGGTTATTTTTAGATAGCGCACGAGGGGTATATCATATTCATCGACGACTATTTCTTTCCGATGATTCTGATACAACTGATTCCGATTCATCAAATGAGTCTGATTAAGTGTTGTTTTTTCTTGTCAACTGTCAAACTTTAAATACAGAGCGGGGAATAGATCAGTTTGTAGTCAAAGTGAGAACTACTTACTGCTCTATTCCCCGTTTTGGTAATATCGTTGTATAACCTTGACCCAGTTACAAGACAGAAAATATTTACCAGTTTAAAATATATTAAATTTTCCTGTTGGAGAAAATTGTCCTTGTTAAATACAAAGCGGGGAATAGATCAGTTTATGGTTTAAAATGAAATCATTTACTGCTCTATTCCCCGTTTTGTCAAATATGCTCAATGTCCTTGACCCAAATACAGAATTTTGTAGCCTCCAGCTACAAACTTAAACTTAACCTAAAACGTACCCCCACCACTTTTTCTAGGGTATAAATAGGGGTGCATTTGCAGTGTTTTTCATTATTACGTTGACCCTTGTGAAGAGCACGCCTACATTATGATTCGCTGCGATATTTGTAAAGCTTCTTTCAGAGATGAATGGCTTTTAACCATTCATAAAGAATTGAAACATAACATCAATACAAATACAGAAGAACCAAATGAAGAAGAATTAGATTCAATCGACCAACAATTAGCAAAACATCAAGAAGAACAAAATGAAGAAGAGCACAACGAAGAAAAAGAAGAAAATGAAGAAAAAGAAGAAAATGAAGTTTCAAGACCAAGTGTCATTCATTATGCGCCTGGACCATCAGTAAATGTGGAACTACACGCCCGAGCACTTCCGGGTAATGTTGTAACCCACTTTAAAATTGACAATACAAAATTGAAACTTGAAGAATTTTTAAATAACGCAAAAGGATTGGTTAGCAAAACTCTGAAAAATGAATTAAAAAGATTAAATTTTATTAAATTTGGACTATTACTGGATGCTTTATTTTCAAACATTCAAAATGAAACCTCACCGAGAGGTTTCTTAACAAAAAACCGAACTATTATGTTTTCGTCAGATATTGATTCAATCGTATCTGAATGTTTTGAAGAGCTAATGACAAAAATACAAGAACACGAAGGAAGAGGATCTGGATGGAGTTTGTTAAGCATCACAGGGCTAGACTTAAGAGTGCACAAACACGGTTATGGAATTCGTGGCAGTAGCTATATCCCTTTACCAAAAAAGATACCAAATCCTGTATTAATGTGCAAAATGAAGATAATGAATGTTTTAAATACGTTATGTTGGCTAAATATGTAAAAAACCATCCTGAAAGACCAAGTCAAGCATATGAAGAAGTTCAACATAAGTATAATTTTCAGGGAATGACTTACCCTGTTGCAATTACTGATATATCAAAATTTGAAAAGCGAAATCCTTCAGCTTCTGTCAACATTTTCGGCTTAGATTCGTCAAACAATGCGTACCCCTTGCGCATAACACCTATTGAGCGCAGAGATCATACGGATTTGCTATTGATCACTAAAGGGGACATATCCCACTATGTCTATATAAAAAACTTTGGAGCTCTTGTATCTAAACAAATATCAAAAAAACACGGAGAGAAAACCATTTGTAAAAGATGTTTTTGTCATGTAGGCAAACCATTAAGAAGGGGAGGTTCAGAATGGTTAGTAGAACATCAAAGGTTATGTAATGGAAACTATGAGGTTAGAATTAAATTGCCACATTCCAGCAAGGCGCAGATAAAATTTGACAAAGTAATACAACAATACCGTGTACCTGTTGCTGTTTACGCTGATTTCGAGTCTTCTTTACATCCGCTTGAACAACAAGAAGAGGACGTTACAAGAAGAAGCAAATACCAACTTCATTCACCAAACAGTTATTGCATACTAATTAAATCCACGTTGACTGAAGACCATCTTCAAAAATATGGACTATCATCTTCTCCAAAGATTTATCGCGGTGATGAAGCAGCCAAATACTTTGTCGATGATCTGTATGACATAGCTGCAAAGGTAGAAGAACTGTATAGAACAAAGGTACCCATGTCACCTATGGAAGAAGAAGAGCTTCAACATTATGATTCAACAACAACGTGTTATCTGTGTAATAACACCTTTACACTGGATAACGTTAAAGTTCGTGACCACGATCATCTTACGGGAGCGTACAGAGGTGCAGCCTGTAACGCTTGCAACTTGAACTACAAACTACCATATTTCATCCCAGTAGTTCTGCACAATCTGAGTGGTTATGATTTGCACTTCATAATCCCCGAACTAGGAAGAGATAATGGAGCAATAGACGTTTTGGCTACTACAATGGAAAAATTTATAAGCTTTTCAAAAAAGGTGGGTAAAATTAAATTAAGGTTTGTTGATTCATTTAGATTTATGCCTTCAAGCCTCATGAAATTATCTGAAAATCTAAGAAGAACAGATTTGATAGAAACAAGCAAAATTGTACCTAATAGTAAAATGGATTTGGTTCTTCGAAAAGGAGTCTTCCCCTATGATTACATCGATGGACTGCATAGATTTGATGAAACATCACTACCTCCACCAGAACACTTCAGAAACAAACTTAATGATTCGGAAATATCACTTGAGGACTATCAACACGCACGTCGAGTATGGAACGAGTTAGATATGAAGACCTTAGGAGATTACTCGGACTTTTATGTCAAACTAGATGTAACTCTTCTTTGTGATGTAATGGAAGAATTCCGAAACACCTGTTTTGCTGCATACGGTTTGGACCCTCTACATTCGTATACTTCACCAGGATTAGCTTGGCAAGCCATGTTAAAAGAAACAAAATGCAAACTCCAACTTTTAACAGACATTGACATGGTTTTAATGGTTGAAGCTGGAGTAAGAGGCGGATTGACCCAAAGTGTTACCAGACATGTCAAAGCCAACAACAAATACCTTCCCGATTACGATGAAACCAAACCGCCGACCTATTTAGGATATTTCGATGCAAATAACCTGTACGGATGGGCTATGTCAAACCCACTTCCTTTTGATAACTTTAAATGGATTAATCCCGACTCTATTGACGATATTTTACAAATTCCGAAACATGGTGACACTGGATTTATTTTGGATTGCGATTTTGAATACCTTGAAAATTTACATGATCTTCATTATGACCTTCCACTTCTTGCTAAAACAGATATTTCACCAATTGGAAAACACCCCAAATTAATGATGACATTAAATAATAAACAACGCTACGTGGCTCACTTTTGGGTAGTTCAACAAGCTATCGAATTAGGACTACGTCTAACAAAAATTAATAGAGTTTTGGAATTTTCTCAATCATGCTGGTTGAAACCCTACATTGATTCAAATACCATCAGAAGAGCAGCAGCTACATCAGACTTTCAAAAAGATTTCTTTAAATTAATGAATAATGCAATATTTGGAAAAACATTGGAAAACAAAAGAAGACACAAAAATGTTAAACTTGTTACCGACGCAAAAAAATTACAGAAACTAGTACAGCAGCCAAATTTTGGAACATCTATAATTATTAATGAAAAACTTGTAGCAGTGTCCATGAAGAAGACGAGTGTGAAGATGGATCGTCCTTTGTATATAGGCATGTCAATCTTGGACATCTCAAAAACACACATGTACGATTTTCACTACAACAAAATGGTGGCGTTCTACGGAAGAGAAAATATATCTATTACATATATGGACACTGACGCTTTCATATATCGCATAGTAACATTGGACATGTATAAAGATTTACGTACATTTATTTACAAGAACGACTTTGATTTCTCCGATTATCCAAAAGATCATCCAAACTACGATAATGGCAGACACAAAAAAGTACTAGGCAAATTCAAGGATGAGGCTAATGGTGTTCTACTTGAAGAGATTGTTGCACTGATGTCTAAACTATATTCTTTGAAACTCTACAATGAAAAAGAAGAAGAAGAAGAAGAAAAGAAGAATAGCTATATTAAGAAAGCTAAAGGTGTAAAGAGTTTATATTTAAAGAAGAAAGTGCATTTTGAACACTACAAGCAATGCTTATTTGAGGATAACATCATTACAGCTAAATTCAACACCATCAGAAGTTTTAACCATCAGCTGTACAGCGTGACTGAAGTTAAAAAGGCGCTATCCTGTAATGACGACAAAAGACAAACCCTTCCAGACAACATCCACACTTTACCATTCGGTCACTATTCCCTCAACCCTATTGACTAATAACCCTTTCATCGTCCTAGATCCTCTATCCTTTTCCTTTCCGTAAAAAAAGGGGAAACACAGCAATGTTAAGCTGTGTTTCCCCTTTTTTTACACAAGTTTTGAATGACCTTGAACTATATGTATATATAAGCAGATTTATACAAAAGAATATTTAATACCATATCAGCTGCCTTCGTGAAACCATCATTTCAGACCTGAAGGAGAAGATTATTAATGAACTACACAAACCTGCAAGAATAAAGTTTCCAAGAAGAAATACTGTTATAAAAGGGATAAATGATCTATATCAAGCGGATTTAATTGAAATGCGACCGCATAGCAGGATAAACAAAGGATTTAAATATATACTCACAATTATTAATTGTTTTACAAAAGTTGCAGACGCTTTGCCTCTAAAGGACAAGACTGGTAAAAGCGTAACAGAAGCCATGTAAATAGCCATAAAAAGAGATAAAAACAAAATTAAACATTTACAAACTGATGATGGAACAGAATACTTTAATACAAACTTTGCACAGTTAATGAATAAATATAAAATAAATCATTATTCTACAAATTCAGAGAAAAAAACAGCTATTGTAGAAAGATTCAATAGAACCTTAAAAGGAGCACTGTATAAACAATTTTCAAAAAGAGGTTCTTACGTATGGTATGATGTTTTACCACAATTAATAAATGATTATAACAACAGGTTTCATAGAACTATCGGTATGAAACCTAACAAAGTAAATAGAAGAAATGCAAAAGATGTATTAAAACGCATAAAGAAAAATACAAAGCCTAAAGTAGAAAAAATGCAGCAAAGAAAATTTAATGTAAGTGATAAAGTACGGATTAGTAAATATAAGGGAGTGTTTACCAAGAAATACCTTCCCAATTGGACGAATGAAGTTTTTACAGTGTATAAAGTGCAACCGACTGTACCTGAAACGTATATCTTAAAAGATAACAAAGGAGATTTGTTGGAAGGTGCTTTTTATGGACATGAAATGTTAAAGTCAACAGTAGGTGATGTATATCTTGTTGAAAAAGTGTTACAAAGAAAAAAGGACGCAGTTAAAGTGCGGTGGTTAGGGTTTAACAAAACTGAGGATTCATGGATACCTATAAAGGACTTGGTTTAATGCAAGCAACTCATTTCATCGTTAACCTTTGAGCAGGATGGAGATTATTCACCATAAAGATCGATTCAATATTAATAACATAGATGATTTAACTGTGGACAACGTTAAAATCAACAATGGTAAACACGGTAGTTTACTTTCAAACACTGTTCGATGTATAGTAAGTGGTCCCTCAAACTGTGGAAAGACCAATGTTGTCTTTAATTTGATCACTAATCCGCAGGGATTAAGGTTTAATAGCCTATATATTTTTTCAAAGTCTCTACATCAACCAAAGTATAAATTGCTGGATAAAATCCTATCTGATGTGACTGATGTTAATTTTTACAAATTTAACGCTAGTGATAGCATTATGCAACCAGACGAAGCGAAACCGTATTCTGTATTTATATTTGACGATGTATCTTGTGAAAATCAGGATACTATTAGAAACTACTTTGCCATGGGAAGACATAATAACATCGACAGCATATATATAGGACAAACTTATAGCAAAATCCCAAAACAACTTATCAGGGATAATGCAAATATTCTAATTGTATTCAAACAAGATGATACTAACCTAAAACATATATATATAGCGATCATGTGAATGCGGATATGCCATTTGAAAAGTTTAAAGAGCTTTGCAGAAAAGCATGGGCGGAAAAGTATGGATTTTTGGTTATTATGAAAGATCAAGCTATAAAAGATGGTCGTTATAGAATAGGTTTTGATAAATTCGTTTTAATACACTGATTAGCGGTATTACTGTACAAGTCGTCAAGGTGTGAAGATGGTTAACCAGGAAAAGCTATTAAAGGAAATAAAATCACTTAGTGATTCTATTAGACAAAAAAACCGAGCTTTAAAATCAGGTATAAATGAAAGAGAGCAATTTTTAGAAACAACATTCAAACCTGTTACTGAACCTTTAAAGCGATTAGCACAAAATATGGAAAAACCTTCAATTCGCTTCGAAGGAGACAAAATGCTACCAATTTCCAAATATGAAGAAGAATTTCAAAATGATGAAAGTTTTGGCCAGTTACAAACATCTGAAGAAAACGACGAGTATGAAGAAAGCGGGGATATAGAGGATTTAAAGGAAAAGGACATTGCAGAAGATACAAGTACAGAAGATACAAGTGTAGAAGATACAAGAGCAGAAGAAGAGGATATCAACCCATCCAACTTAAGCAAATTAGGCACGGATATTATGTTTAAAGGAACACTTGGAAGAAAATATACGTTAAAAATGTTACACGCCACACATGCTAATCGAAATTATCATACCTATGGAGCTAGAATAGAGGATAAAGGATTAATGATTGGAGATAGCAAGTTAGATATAAACGAAAATGATGATATAGTTATTGGAGATAAGAAATATAAAGGTACAAAAGGTTTGTTTGAACTCATCTTTAAAAATAATCCTGGTAAATACACTAAAAGGGATTTACAATTGTTTAAAAATATATTAGAGTATACAAATGCACATAGAAAAAAGTATTCCAAAGGTCTACCTATTCATAGAAATCGGTCAATAAAATATACAAGTATTATATCCAGTCTTTTCCCCTCGAAATCAAAAAAAGCTCCAATTAAAAGAAGAGCTTTATCTTCTGCTGAATTAAATGTTTTGCATAAAAAGAGAAAAACAACTGATCCTACCACATCTGGAAAGGGATTATTGAAAAACTTGTATAAAACTAATATAATATATTACAACGATATAAATAAGTTAGTTGATCGAATGCGGTTATTACATGAAGCTATGGAAGCCGGGCACACTGGTTTAGAAAACGAATGGGTAGCTTTGGTTGATGAACTGCGAAAACAAGGAATAATTGATCAGTAGACGTATATATAAGAACCTAAACGATAGCGATTCAGTTACATCATGAGTGTGGACAAGTTTGGACGGTATTCCGAGTTTGGAGTAAAATCTGGATATAGTGAAAAAAGAGCTGGGTTTCCGTTAACACCTGACGGCAACTATACTTTTGAAGGAAAAGTAATTCAAAATGTTGGTGATCCGCTTATGTCGTCTGATGCGGTTACAGTACAGTACATGAAAAAAAGAACCCCAACTGTACACGAAGATCATTGGGGGTTTTCCGGTAAAAGGTTAAGCGATATACAATATCCCATTTATGATGGTGAAGCAGTAAATTTAGCTACTCTAAAATTGTTAACGATTTACAAAAGGAATAAGACTGATACAAGCTATGATGTAAAAAAATTAAAATTATCAAATGTAGGTGATTGTGAGCAGGATGGAGACGCTGTAAATAAGAAAATGTTTGATATTGTACAAAAGAAATGGACTACGGAATATGAAAAAACATTTGGAAAGGTTTGGTGCAGCTCTATTCCATTATATCCATCGGGCTTCAGGAAGAGATGCAGCTTCAGATGTTGACAGTCACAATTATTTAGACTGGAAAAATATACACAATCCAGAGAAACCTAATCAACGAGATAAACCGTCTGAGCCTTCTAAAGTCAAGACATTAGGAAAGGAGGATAAAGTGAATGTGATTAATGAACCAACAGAAAACAATTAAGATTACATAAGAGAAAAAATAATTTAAAATACCCATGATAAGGGATAAAGCAACAGTCATATTCGAGAGACGATACAGAGAGGATGATGGAATCCAATATTACTGCGTGGAGTTTAATATCTCAAGAGCCGAGATTTCCCCAAGGAGTGTTGACAGATGGATTTGTTCAACGGTTTGATAGATATATGGATTGGGAACAACTTTCCATACACTACCTCTTTACAATGACCATGTTAAGAATTTATTTTCACAGAGTTAACTGGATCCATATTTTACAAAGACAACAGTTTTCAGAAGACTTCCTCGTAGAGATGACATCAAATTTTAATAACTGTTGGGAAGTAATAAGTAAATATCAAAATCTCTCTGAGAATTACATTGACAATTTTAAAGATAAACTAGACTGGGATGTGTTATTCAATTACCAACGATTAAGTGGCAAGTTTCTAAGGGAACATGACAACTATTTAAAGCTTATTCATTTTACCGAAGACAACGATACCATCACCAGCGGAGAAACATCTGGAACATCTTCAATTACACCTTATTTCTATTTTTACTACTTTTATTTAATATGTCTACATTTAATTAATAAATCCATTTCTATATAATAAATGGATTTTAAACAGTATATAATACAAGAAACCAAAACTGATATTACATTCATTGTAAAACATTTATAGAGTGCACCTACTGATTGTAGGTTTTGCTATAAATAGTCATGTCGAGGGTTAAACGCATCAGTCATAATCGAGAGAGATTACAGAGAGGAAGGGGAATAGCATCAACAGCATTTTCTCTATTAAGTAAACCGGTTGGAGCTATAGTTAACAAGGCGATTGATTTATTACCTGTGGAATTACATTTACCTGGAGGATATCAATATTGTGGTCCTGGAACCAAATTAGAGAAACGTCTTGCTAGAGGAGATCCTGGAATAAATAAGCTCGATCAGGCTTGTAAACAGCACGATATAGCGTATTCCAAATTTGGTGATACTAAAAATAGATCAATAGCAGATAGAGCACTTGCTGAGAAAGCTTGGCAAAGAGTAAAATCTAGTGACGCGAGTATTGGTGAAAAAGCAGCGTCTTTAGCAGTAACAGCAGCAATGAAAGCAAAAACTACGTTTGGAGGAGGAAAGAGAAGAAGGCGTGGGAAAAAACCCGCTAAGAAACAAGGAGGTAATATCAGAAGAAAACGTCGATCTACCAGTGGTAAAGCTAAAAAGAAACCAACAATATGGTCAATGATAACAAAGGGAGGAGGATTATACCTAAGACCGTATCGTGTGTATTAAATAAGAAAGAGCAATTAATAATTAAAAACAAAGAATTAACCAATGAAGAACTGATTACATATGCTTCTTGTTTGAAAATCCCATTTTTTAGAGGAGTATTTATGAAAGATGAATTACCGGTTAAAATGTGGAAAAATGAGACTGGTATTGTAAATTTGGATAATAGTGAAGGATTAGGCACTCATTGGGTGTGTTACAAGAAACTTGGTAAAACCATTTATTATTTCGACAGTTTTGGAGACCTTCCACCACCGAAAGAACTTCAACGATACTTTCGTGCGGCAGAAAATGTTTTTTACAATCATACAAGAAAACAACCTGATGATACATCCATTTGGGGTCATTTATGTTTAGACTTTTTAGCTAAAAGTGTTAGTCAACTTTAAGATGTCCTCGTATACAGTGTCATTAACCGGTAACTCATGTACTTTGCGCAGTATTCTGTTTCCAGCGCTACGTTTGCAAAAAGGAAGACTATGGGAAGCCGCATTATTGGATTTAACAACATATAACTCTATTCCAAACGTTAGTGAAGGAATTAATAACAAAATACATTATTACAAGACAAAAGATGATAAAGGAAAGTATTAAGCTTTGGAAGAATTCAGTTTACCAACAGGAGCTTATGAAATTGATAATATAAATGAAGTTATACAAAAACATATGGGAAAAGAAAATATAACGATAAAAGGCAATAACAATACAATGAAAGCCGAAATTACTTCTAAGTATTATATTGATTTTAGTCAAGGACATTCAATTGGTAGTTTATTGGGGTTTTCTAAGGAAACAAAAGTATTAGAACCTAATAAAACTCATTCTGGGAATAAAACTGTGACGATCATCAAAGTTAATAGCATATACATTACATGTAACATTATACAAGGATCCTACAGAGATGGAGAAAATCGTCATATATTACACACATTCTACCCATCAGTTGCACCGGGTTTCAAGATAGTAGAAAAGCCTCAAAACCTTGTGTACCTACCGTTAAACACCAGTTTCATTTCAGACATCGTGCTGAACATAGTGGATCAAGACGGAAACCTTATTGACTTTAGAGGAGAAGCTATTACTGTGAGAATACATATAAAATCATCCGCTTAGACAATGGGGTTATCATTTAAAAAGAGAGAGCCAACCAGCAAAGAGGTCAGTAGCTCATCAGCTGTAGAAGGATTAACAAGTGACAACATTCGTTTTCTAGAAGAAATTGGATTAAAGGTCATTAACAATGGATATACTGGATATAGCGCAGGGTCCAACATTCGACGAGACCTTATGGGAAAAGGAATATCACACGCACAACCCTTACGCTTCGTCCAAATTAAACAATAACGATGAAATTAGGATTCCTATACAACAACAAGACATTTATACTCTTCCATGCGAAAGTTATTTATATATTGAAGGAAAAGTAACAAAAACTGATGGTACTGCTGGAACCACTGTTCCGTTAATAAATAATCCTATGGCATTTTTATTTGATGAGATTAGATATGAAATTTCAGGAGTTACAGTCGATTCAACAAAAAAGGTTGGAATTTCCAGTACATTGAAAGGATTAGCGTCTTTAACACCAAATGAGAAGAATCTGTTAGCTGTTGCAGGATGGGTTGCACCAGACAAAAGTACAATCGCTCCTGACTCTTCGGGAAACTTTGATTTCTACGTACCTTTAAGATTACTCCTAGGATTTGCTGAAGACTACAGAAGAATAATAATAAATGTAAAACAAGAACTAGTTTTATTAAGATCATCAAACGATAATGATATTATTAAAGCAGCTCCTGGAACAACTGATGCCAATTTAGACTGGAAATTAACATTAGACAAGATTGTTTGGAGAGTACCACATGTGCGACTAAATGATGAACACAGGATTACATTATTAAGAAAGTTAAAATCAGATCGAGACATTGTAATACCATTCAGAAGCTGGGAGTTTCATGAATACCCCGTTTTACCTACAACACAACGGCATACATGGACTGTAAAAACTTCTACTCATTTGGAAAAAGCGAGATATGTAATATTTGGATTACAAACGAAGAAGAAAAGTATAATAACTGAAAATGCTGGTGAATTTGACCATTGTAAATTAACAAACTGTAAAGTGTTCCTGAATTCACAATTCTTTCCCTACGACAACTTTAATATTTCTTTTGATAAAAAAAGGTACAGTGTTTTATACGATATGTACGCTAGGTTCCAAAATTCATATTACGGCAAAACAAATACACCTATACTATCTCCCGTACAGTTTGAATCGAAAGCTCCGATTGTTGTAATTGATTGTTCCAAACAAAATGAATCTGTAAAATCGTCTAGTGTTGATATAAAAATAGAAATGGAATTTCAAGAAAACGTACCTGCAAATACATCTGCGTATTGTTTAATTTTGCACGATAAAATTGTTACATACACACCGTTGACCGGTATTGTAAAGACAGTATTGTAAAACGTTGTACCACCACCGGCACCGCCACTGTCGCTAACCTATAAATAGCGGAGCAACAATGCAGGTCTTCAGTTGATCGTCTATCGTCGCATGGGTAACATCTTCTACAAAATGAGTTCTCCATCTGTTGTACAAGGTGATGCAGAGGTAGCACCGTTATTGGAACGTGATAATACTAGTGAAGCAGAAATCATCAAGGAAATAACTGCATTTTTAAAGTTTGGTAAAAGAGATAGAGAGGAGGAAAGTAATGCAGACCCATCAAAGGTAGTACCAAAGAGGAAGAAGAAAGTTGAAGAAAATATTCCTCCTCACATTTTAACTGAAGTTTTTTTGCGAATCTTTTACCCCATCTCAGCATGCATCAGTAAAAGTGTATCAGTTGGATTGATGAAGTCATTGGATTATTCCCCTACAGTAATACTACACCATGGAACAAAAAAGGTTTTATTTTCGCAAAATGCTTGGGAGTCATTTTTGAAACATGTACATTTAATAGAATGTTATTTAACTAACAGTTTGTGTGGAAGGAAAACACATATTCGACTTTTGGATTGTGACAATGAAATCGATATTGTTAAACATCGCGGACAACTACAAGTGCGAATTAGAGACTTGACTCAACATGAAAATAAGATTCTACTGTCACGTGAAGAATTCTACGTTTTAAACTACGCAACAGAACCTATTACAAGGTACATGAGACAGTTGGTATTTGCAAGCGCTATTATTAAAGAATATTTGGTCGATACTTTGGAAAAACAACCTGATAGCACCATCGTGTACGGACCTGTGGATACATCTATTTTTAATAGAATACCTCATGAAGTTTGCATGTGGAGAAAGTTAAAGGATTTTGAACCACTTGTAGAAATCGCTACAGAAGCTACAGAAGAAACAACACAGGAAGAAGAAACGGAGAAACAAGAAGAAGAAGAAGAAAACGAAACACAAGAAGAAGAAGTTAAAAAAGACTAAAGTTTGACTTAGTAAAGAAGAACACACGTGGGGTAGGCCTATTGGGGACGGTGCCCACGTTAAATATACACCAACGCGCCTGCAACTGTACGGCCTGGTATTTAACCTACCGTGGTGTGGAAAACAGTTTAGTTGATCGCTAGGTGCCATGATGAGCGGAGGGGATGAAGAAGTGAGTGTAAAGCCTTGTGTAATAGAATTTCAAGCATTTCGAAATAATGATGATAGGTTTATTATCAAGGAATTAGTAATTTTAGACTTGCTTACATTTGTAGCCTACCCATTCACGTTTGAAGCTCCTTTTTCTTTTAACAAACTTAACACCAAAGCAAAAAGTACAAACAAATGGATAACAAACTACTTTCATCACATACATTGGTATGAAGGATTTATAAGCTACAGTAATCTGCACAGTATTATGTTTAACTTTTGCAAACAATATTCACATATATACACAAGAGGATTAGAAAGAAAGAACTGGATACAAAAGTACACGCACGGTGATGTTTTCGATATAACTATCAGTAAGGACTTTAACATTAATCTCGGTAATATTTGCGTCGCTGCAAAAGATCTTAAACACGGCCAAACAAACTGTGCATTGTACAACGCATATCGTTTGGCTGCTTACTTGAAACAAACGCAGGAATGTGGTGGGGGTAGCGGAGAACAGAAATGTGGTGGGGGTAGCGGGGCCTATAAATACGAGGAGACAGCACCGCTCCAGCACGAGTATTATTCGAGACTCCGAAGAGGCAACATCACAGAAGACACCACAACCACCACTGACAAAGATGGCATCACAACAGTTTCTACAAACACTGGTTGATCAATTCAACACTCATTCAAAATCCGACCTTCTGCTAACTAAAAAGTGTTCAGAACTAAAAGAACAAAAACACTACATTATTCATAACATCAAGAAAGTGGAAACCACACATGGAGAAGCAATTCTAGTTTCATTGAGCGAAGGACCTTTCACTCCAGGAGATGAGCCGAAGTTTCAAGTATTTCTTCCAAAACGATTTGTTCAACTGCTACAAAATGAAGATTTGCGAGATATTCAACCGGGAACGTTGTATTTGGTATCACACGGTGTAAGCGGCAACAACTCTACGGAACTCACTCTGCACATCACGCATATTTGTACATAATGTCTCTGTTTGTATTTCTCTGTTTGTATTTCTAGTCATTAATGTTAGACTTAAGCTTATTGTATTGTAAGATGTTTGTTTAGTAAAGAAAAGAAAAAAAAAGAAAAAAGAAAAACAGCAACACAGCAGTATATTATTTTATATACTGCTGTGTTGCTTTTTTTAAAATTCAAATGGGTGACCTTGAACTTTCATTCAGGGTTAACTTATGCAGAGGTATAAAAGAGAGGGAGCAGTGAAGTTAGTCTCAGTCTTGTCTAACACACGCTGCAGCTAACATGTCGGTGCCACCTATGAACAATTTATTTTTCGATAACAATTTGAAGACATATTGTTGCGAGTTACAATGTTTTAAAATACCAGGCGATCAAGTTGACGGGAAAGCTTGTCGTAAGTGCAAGTGTTTCAGCTATTGCATATGTAGATGTAAAACGTATCAAATGAACCGACAAGATAAAATACAAGAATTACGCCGACGGCTTGCATTACTTTGGCGGCGAATGGAGTAGCAACCATCTGCCGCGCACTTGCCACCTGCCGCCTACCATCTGCCGCCTGCCATCTGCCGTCCGCCATCTGCTCCGCCCCACCACACCTTTACCCCCACTATTTTGTTTGATACCAAAACGCTAGCTAGCGAATAGTCAGTACACCTCCGGCTCTTGACCAGTGTACATCGAGCTCTCTGTTGAAATGTCCATCAAAATTAGGTGTATTCATTATGACTCTATTCATCTGGCGACTTTCCAAGACCTCGAGGTTTTTAATGAAGAGTTAAGACTTCTCATTGCGTCCGGTTACGATTTATCTTTGGAACATTACGCATCAAAAAACAACATGGACTCTGCGCAGGAATCGAAGTATCTACCGTCTTTCGTCAGAAAGCGAAGTGATGGCCGCAACTCGTCCGGATCAACAACATCGATGACAACGAACAACGGGGAACTATTGTAAACATAAATTATTGTAAACATAACTTATTGTAAATAAAAAGAAAAGTAAAAAAAAAAAATAAAGTAATAAATGAAATAGTACTACCTCGAACTCGTATCATTCGATTGCTTCATTCGATTTTTTCATTCGATATTTTTATCGAATTAAAACTATCGAATCACAATCGGATTTTACGCGTGCGAGGTAGTACTTTTTTAAAATTACCTCCCCGTGACCTTGAACTTTAACCTTTCACTCATTACGTCACAAAACCGCCTACGTCACTGGCTCAGCCTCAGATGACGTATTTAATGACTCAGCGCTTCCGGTCACGTGACCGGAAGCTGTCAATCACTTGGCCCAGAAGTCCCCTTCCCACACTACTGGTATTTTAAGGCAAATGTAAATGAATTATGAGTGTGAAACTAGGGAAATATCATGTATACATGTCAGGATCATTAATTAATATCCCAAAGGTCAAAGGCAGTAGACAACAACAACAATCTTCACAAGGTAATATAACCTTCACAGTATTTTCAGATTTTGCTCAGGATTGAACTGAAAAATTCAGATTATGAAGTGAGCTCTCTAAACACTGTGTTACCAAGCATTAAATTACACGAGTACTGATTGACGATTGAACAATGTAGATTAAGTTATGATGCTATTAATGTACGTTTGAGCATGTATTTCAAATCCCTCAGCTAATTTAATATACCCCCATCGCAGCAAACCTGTGTACTCATCGAATTTCCAATGAATATATATATATATATATATATATATATATATATATATATATGTCTTAGTAACACATTAAACCACTTACCAGGATTCATTAGAAATATGTGCACAAATAAGCGGTGTTTATAATATGAATTATTCTCCATAAGAATTGCATTGTGGTTGAGTACGCAGGTTTGCTGCCACAAGAAGCAAACAATAATGGTTTTTTATGTAAAATATCAGTAGAACTAATCTAAATGAAGGCACATACCAAGTTTCATTTATATACATTCATAAATAAGAGATATATAACATTTTAATTACTCTCCATAAGAATAAAATGGGGCCGGGTACCTATGTTTGCTACAACGGGAACTATACGCGAAATTTGTGTTGTGCAAACAGCAATAAACCACAACCAGATGAATCCATATACCAAGTATCGTCAGTTTAAGTTTATAAATAAGCGAGACATAAATTGTTTTGTTTTTCTCCATATGAATAGCATTATACAACAAAGTGTTTAGCACTTTCGGTTTCATAGAAACCAATTGACATAGAGAAATGGTCAAAATATGAAATTTTGTTCGTTTTTCTTTAAGCTGAATTCAATGGTGAAAACTAAAATTTGATTTTAATAACAATTCCTTTTGGAAACCCTAAAGAAACATTTTTGGGGTAGAAAACCCCCCAAAACCCCCCTTTGGGTGGTGCGATTCGCCTAGTTTTTGAACTCGTTCAAATAAATGGTACTTTACACATTTCTGCCAAATTTCATTAAGATCGGACCTTTTTTACGAGAGTTATCGTGCTTACGGACACACACACACACACACACACACACACACACACACACACACACACACACACACACACACACACACACACACACACACACACACACACACACACAAACACATATATATATATAATTTACATATATATACAAATTTGAACGAATGGTGTTTGGACGAATGGTCTGGGCACCTCAAAATGAAAAGTTATCATGGTCTTGGGCTTAAGTCTTACCATGCCACCTACGGCAATAGCTTCTTCCCTATAGGGAAATTTGCTAACATACACACATTTATGACTGTATATAGCACCCAAACACCCTCGAGTTTTGGAATGTTTAGGCTTATTTGAACTGAAACATGTGGGATTTAAATGAATACTAAATTTGAAAACAATATCAGTTATTATTGCAGATCTGGATTTTGACTTTAGAAAGAACCTGAATATCATGGATGAAAGGACTTAGTAAAAGTTCACAGTGTTATCATGCAAAATACATAGTATCCGGCGCCACCGCTGATTGTTATTCCGCACACCTACACTCCGCACTCAGCACCTGCTGATCTACCCTGTCACACCGTCCCAGGGACTTCGTGGATGGTTTACCTAAGCTTAAAACACATGACGGGAAATCAGAATATTTATCAGTGGTATATGTTTTTATAAATGTTGTTGTTTGACTTTATTCAAAAAGTAATAATTAGTTCAGATAGTTCTATATTTTATACTGAATTGTTAGCATTAATGACACTAGATGGCTATTAACTAATTACATCAGTTTTAAATTTAAGTTAATTCATTGCATTTGCTAGTTAAAGATAAATAGGTTTCTCAATATCACTAAAGGTTATCTTTATCATTGTACCCAACACTATTCTATAGTAAAGTTTATTTTCTTTGTGGGATACAACTCATCAATTTGAGAATGTATAGCAACCCCTACCGAAGCGGTGGTAATGATTCCTTCACGATAAATAATGTCTAAATTGAACGCACTAGGTGCTAAATGCTCCTACATCGGTTACTTTGTGTCACATTTTCATACTTTATCTCAAATGTTTCTGTGACTAGGTTTATTTTCAGGTGTGCAGTGTATATATTTAAACAACACACAGCTAATAACTGTAAAGCTAATAACTTTTGTAGTGTTGATAAGAAACTGATGATTTTATATCTCGTCATGAGTTACAGACGTTTTCATTTAAATAAAAGGATTCCTTAACTATTTAAGAATTTTTTACTAAAATTGAGCATGAACCCTTACAACTATATAAAGCTATGTTTATGTAATCCTGTAATATTCGCATGTAACGTATTTGCATAGGTATATAGATGAATGCAAAGATCTCTTGATGTAGGTATCGTTATTTATTTGATATAATTGTCTGCTCAAAAACGTTTTATCAGTTTCAGAAGTTAAAATAACTGCTGTTTCATAATTGTTGAGAAAAATAATGTGCAGATTTTAGTTCGACAATAAAAGACGGAAGTGAAACGGCTACCGACCAGCATAGATAGTTATTTTCCGTTAGTTTTACAACCACTTGATATTTTTAATTTGTTTATTAGATCATTTTTACATCCATGAATACTGTGCATGGGGCAAAGATAAGAAGCAGTCTTTGCTTCACTGTAGGTTAGTAAAACATCGACCTAGCAAAATCGGATCACTCCGACTTGCTTTGTAACTTAGAAGCTGACTGCCCTACCAGGGGTGTTTGTCGTGGCTTTAAAGCATAAAGGTGAAGTTCACAACGTTTATAGTGGCCTTGGTAAACGTTTTTGATTGGAACTGTCCTTTATCCCGTTTAATATACCGGTAGCTGACCTTGAAAGGTATTGATTAGAGGTCTATTGGTCCCTGATAGTTAAAGCAATATTGATAACTTGATTCAAAGCAGCATAGCAACTCTGAGAGTTTCTCGGTCAATGTACTGAGGTAAAGTGTTACTAGATAACACGTTTTAACAGTGCAAATAATATTAAACAACAGATCTATTATCTATCTGCCTCAAAATAATATAAACCTAGTTAAAATAAAAGTTAAAAAAACTACTCCTTACTAACTAAAGCACCTCAAATATAACACTAAAAATATTTACAAGAAATGAAGTACGTAGCCAACTGTAAGAAAAACCAGAATATCTAATCTCTACTAACCTATATTTATTAAAATTTAATTTACTTTACAAATAAAACTATTTAAAACTATCTTGGTCCTTTTTTGTTAAAAACTTTGATGTACTATCTTTACAAATATTCAAGTGGACCAGTTTGACTGGATTTTTGACTGGGTTACTGAGAAAACTACCTAAAACGTAATGTTAGTAAACATTATCTTGATGAAAGGTAACGTTTTATTTAATGTAATTTAAGTAGCGTAAACATATGGTAAGTATATTAAAAGTGATTGACATTAACTTTAGTAAAACAATTTTACAAATAAAAATTACTTGCGATTTACCTTTGGAAATACTGTATTCAAAGCAACAATACAGACTCCCTTATACATTTATTTGTTTGCACTAATATTGTTTTGATAATGTTTGTACTATTAAAAATCAAGATTTGAAGCAAATTCATAAAACAAACTATAATTAAAGTTGACAAACTATATATTTGTACTAAAGTTTACTGTCAGTAGGAAAGTTTTTATTACGATGAAAACATTGTGAAGTTTCCTTCAACACACGTTCTACTTTATAATGACTTATCAGTTCCAGCCATTTAATTTTATACTTATACACCGCTTCCTTTTCACATTTGAAAAAGTTTTGAAATTATATAATTTTGGTATTGACGTACATATAATTCTAGCATTTTGTAGACTACTGTGCCAAAAATATACAAAGTTTGATTAAAAGTCGACTATTAATTCAACTCAAATATTTTACTATAATAAATCTAACTAACAAATAATATAACAGGCTTCAGTCAATTTAAAGTATCTATAGGACTGACCATAGTGACTTATGGCTAGGGCAAGTAGGATAGCAACCAACAAATCATCCTGCATCGTGTAAATATTAAATTTTTTCCTCATGACAGGGATAGTATTTTAAATTAAAGTGAAAGGAAAAGCATTACGTGAAGAGCTAAACTGAAACATTATATATAAAGTAGTGTTGGTTTATGTCACCTGTCAATTCTTCTTTAGCCATGATATAATTTTAAATCATGTAAACTAAACAAAATTATATTTTTAACATATATTTTTATTCCAAACACTAACAATCACTTAAATAAATGTTAAAACTATTGTTTATCATTGTAATATCACATTACTGTTTTGATATATACCTGCAGTTTAATACAAGAAACGTATTGCAGCTTTTTTCTGATTGATTTATACAATATAAAACAAAAACAATTATAAACAAACTTTTCAACAATTCCCTTTTGGTTTGGATAATGCAAATTTATTCAACTAGCTAGTACAAATTAAATTTATAACATATTACAGGTGTATTATTTATAGTAAAAACATATTTTGTTAAAAATAATAAATTCATTTTTATATAGAAAGAAAATTGTATAGTCTCAATCTGTATTCAAATTTAAAGCTATTAACTATTTTGATTATTTTAATAATATTATTTTGTAGACCTCTAAACGTTAGAGTATTGATCACAATGATTTGATCCAACTGACAGTGAAACAACTATTTATAAATAAATACAGCTACCTGTTAATTGGCCGTCTTTTTTGTGACAAAAGTAGTAAATACTTAATACTATACCATTATTTATATCATATATATATGATATACGATAGATTATTTTCTATTTTCTATAGAAAACAAAGATGCTAAATGGTCATCACATTGCTAAATATATTGTTAACGAAATATAATATTTTTACCGCTTCATCGTAAGT
The DNA here is from genome assembly GCA_963675035.1 of Allygus modestus. Taxonomy (NCBI): domain Eukaryota; kingdom Metazoa; phylum Arthropoda; class Insecta; order Hemiptera; family Cicadellidae; genus Allygus; species Allygus modestus. The sequence goes on along the minus strand of OY776114.1, from coordinate 139,300,162 downwards.
TTTTCCTTAACATTTAGATAGTATAATTAGGATTTTACTGAAAAAGATCGGTCATCCTTGTAAGCCAGTTCGGGGAGGGTGAAGTGTCAATAAGTCATTCAGACAGTTTGACTGATAGTGAAGTTGAGTCTTTTCCCATTACTATTTCTAATCCATTACTATTACCAATAACAATAATCATTACTAATACATATCTCTACAATCGGAAACAGATCATCACGTATATATACATATTTTTAACTCACACCTCTCTCCTGTCATAGAACGTAAAGCTCCTACGCACCTCCGAATTACTTAAAGTTTTTTTATTGCAGCGTTTACATAAATATATAGTTATTAATATTTATCTTATTTGATTTAAGAGCAGAATACGTTTAAATATATTATGTAGTGTTGTGAGATGTAATTTATTGTATCAAATCAAACAATAAATGATGTATTAACAAGTATTAACATGTATCACCCTACTGCAGAAATTAAACTCCATAAAATGATGGATTACTAGCATTTATTACAGTTTCATAAAACATAAAAATAAATAAACAATACGACGACCTATATATGTTTGTTAATACTTACGACCTATAATAAATACTTGTCATTACGATGAGAGGATAGTGCATTTTGGATACATCATATTTCTATTTTGCCACCAGTGGGTCTGGTTGGATTGAAATTGACCAATTGTCAAGGGAACCACTTTAAGTTTGTGGGGCACCAAACGAATCGGAAAATAAATCCCTTGAACTGAATGAAATTTGTCCCCAATGCTGACTGTGTAGAGGTTAGTGAGCAGCATATGTATTATTGATCGCTGTCTACTATTGCAAATTAGAGGTGAAATTGATTTATAGTCATCAACAAAATAAAACTCATAAGCAACGGAAGATTTGAAATATAAAATACAAAATTTATGATAGGAAACGCATTAAAAAAAAAACTCACTATAAACGTAAACAAAATTGTTGTATTTATATGTTTACTCATTACCGTTGTTAACATTTTTCAAACTAAAAATGTAAAAGGTTTACAAAATTATATGTTTCGTATTATATAAGAAAGAATTCATAAAAAAACTCGTTTCTCCTAAAGGTTTTATGTACCGCACGATAAAAAACATAACACATATACAAATAGTTAATAAAATACCGTGGCACCTTATATTATTATCATTGTTAAATATCATAATTTTCAGAATAATATAGGCTATTGTTTACTATTTTTAATTACATCCTTTTACTCTAGAACAATATAAAAAACGACTGCGGTAATGCATTATAAAGATTTCCAAACATATATGTAACAATTACAAAATTTGTTTATAAATTTAGTTAAAAAAATACAAGTTTATAACAACCCTGCTAAATATTACAAATGCAAGTATTTAGACACCTTAAAAATATTAGGTATAGTGTCAATCAGTAGTTCGCATTAATTTAACTTTCGCTAAGCCGTCTTGTTGTCTGAATTACTAAAACGTTGCAGTTTTTTTTAACAATACTTTGCAAACAGAAAACCCGAAAGTCATATAGGGCAATCACACTTACGGTATTTACAGTTAAATGATGCACTTATTTAAAAATGCATAAACAACGTTGAATCCTCAGGGACTGCCCAATAATTACATATACGTCAACTGTCTATGACTCAGCTCCTGCCCTTTTCATTCTACATCTATTCTTAAAACGCTTAATTCAAAACGTATAATAAAGTAGGAAATCACGTACAAAATGTAAGGGTGATACTATAAGGCATATAAATATTTCGTTATGGTTCCTAAATGTATCAACATTCATACAGATTTGAAAATCCCTACGGTCTTTGCCCCATTTATCTTTAAAGTTGCAACATTTTTGTACTGCAGACGATGAGCTTATTAGATAAAGTTCATACTATCTTCCTGTTGTAATTGGAATTGCTAGGAACAATACATTTAATATTCACACATATTACTGATAAATCTCTTAATCTTAAACAGCTTCATAAAACATTTAAATCCATTTTGATTATGCAAAATGTATTCACTAATAAACTTCCAAAACTGGCGGTGATAACAGAACATGTATGTATAGCCTGACTGCCTAAACGCCAACTGTCCTCCCGCAGTGTTTCAGCAACAATCCGCCAGCTCGCAATAAATTAATGTGGTGAGGGACCCGTCGTTGTGTGGAACACTGAGCTCCATTAGTCATAAGGCCACCAGAGATGCAAGTAATAGGGAGAGATGTGACTAATGGGTTGACTCAAACCACAAACCGAGCATTGAAGATTATATTATCATCAGACAACGAGTATAAACGGATCTACATAATACGGGGACATGCACAATATAAATTCTAAGCAAAACACTTAAGGATGGGAGGGGGTATGACTTATGTTTGGATGCAGTATTTGAGATGAGGAGTTGGATCAGCGTTATGTAAAGTTGCATAAGTTTTCTTAAAGGTAATGTGAAGGGGGTAGGGTGGGGATTACCCTCATGCGATGGGTGCGGTTTTTTGTATAGGGGTTGAAATGACGAAAAGATGTGTTTTGTAATACGTGTGGCCCGATACAAAGTTAAAATTGAGAATTAGTGGGTTTTGGCCTCTTGCCTGTAGTAGAAAGACTAATCTTATGGTAGCAGAGTCCTAACTCTAAAATATAAAACTTGTTCTAAATGCTTACCTAGAAATTACTTCAACTGGTTTCTTGCCGTTTTTTAACGTCAGCGAGGTCAGCAAAAAGATTTTCTAGAAGGCGATCCACGAATCATTCTTTATTGTAACTATTACAATTATAATACAATAAATTCAGACGGAATCATCACGGATGCTATAGACGACTATAAACAAATAAAAAGGCCAGCTCTCTGCAATTTAGATAACGTTATTTTCTAATGTCCTTCAGTTTTCAGTTCGTCAGCACAGTGGCGTCAGCAACTGTTGCAGCTACACAGTCTATGTGGGACATGGCTACCTGTAAACGAAACCAAGTAAGTTTTCTTTATAAACTAAATTTTCCTCCCTTAAAAGTAATAAAATCAAAGGCTCCTTACCTTTCCCCAAAGATTAAAAGTGCATGTAAAGTTTAATATACGAAGTAAACGTATATGTTTGAAGAATATGAATTACCAATGATAATTACAAAATGCATAGGCATGAAACCGCAAACATTTATACTATTTTTTCCCCTTCATAACTAACATTGCCGTGAATAACTAGATCGATGTTAATTTATTATATCTTTTCAATCCTATCACTATTGATTAATCACTTATGTCTGAGAGAAAAGAGTTGTATAAGCGTTAAAATAACTTTACTATCTTATTTACATTTTGTGTGTACTTATATTTTATTAGAGTGATTTTATTAGAATGTTGGACAAAGTCTAGTTTACATATCAGTCTCAATTTATTCATGTAATTTGTACATATTTAAAACATAATGTAATATAGTTCAGTATTATGTAATGAAATAAAATGTTTAACGTAATATAACAGTAATTCTGTAAAATAAAGTTTAAAAGAAACATTATAACCACTTGGTAAATACAGAAAGATAAGTGATGGCTCAAACTCAAGAAACGAAACCCGGGAAATTAGGTAGTAGTAGGTTTTTTATATTTATTGTATGCCATCCGGAAATAAAGACAGTCCCCATAAGATAATGAAGGGAATAGCAAAACTGGTTACTGGGCGTTTGATACGTTTACGCATTAACATGTGGTCTTGGACCTCAAGATCTGCAGCCCCTACAAGCCGCTAGTTATCACTACGTAAATGAGAAACATTTTGAGGCTGGACTAAACTCCATTGATAGCTCAGTGCTAAATTTAGCCAGTTCACAGATTAAAATAAACATAAATAAACCTAATTTAGTTTCTTAAAAAATAATATACTTTTTCCAAGATCTAAAAACCAAATCGACACATGTAGAGATAAATTTTGTTTCAACAACTTAAATAGTTTGTTTACGTAAAAACTATATAGCGATTCAACTCATCTCATGAATATGCAAATTATGTCAAGAAGGCTCTAACACAATTTACAGCTTAAAGTTAAAGTAAATGTGAAAGACAATTCGAGAAACAAAGTTGGCTTAAATGTTAAAACTTACAAGCTTATTCAACAAATTCAACTCTAAAGAGAAGTTCTTTGTTCAATTATTTTCTCACTCTCTTAAAACGTAAAACTTTAACCTGATTACGATCAACACTCTGAGCCCATCGACAATTTTTTTATTCGTTACACAATATTTTGTATAGCAGTCCAGTTACTGTAGTTTTTTTAATTTAGTTTCAGGAGTTTCATTGTAGTTATTAACAATAACGTTGTTAACACCAAAAACTACTTTTATATACACATATTATCAGCAGGCTTCTTTTAACAAATTCTGAGCTGTAAGTAAAAGAATTGGTTAGGTTAATAAGACTAAAACGTATAAATACATTAGTAGAACCAAGTGTGTGAAGGTAGTCAGCACATTTTGGATGATAATCACTTTAAATATTTTTAACATCTAAAAAAGTATGTGATTCAAATTACTACATGTGACAAATAACTGATGGAAATCTTATTAGCTGAATTTGTATCATTATAGTGATTGTTACAATTTGAATCGGAATAGTTGGTATTCTCCATTCATCCATTCAGACCGCTAGCTGATATTGAGCGATCATCGCTACAGGCAGAGTAACGTCGTTCTTTGTTTTTTTTTTCAGATGACACGTTTTCGTTTATTTATTTTTTAGCGTCTACATATCAAAGAATGGTGAGTGAAGCTTTTACTCATTTAATGGTCTTTAAAACCATTACTACATTTCTGTCCATACTAAACTGTGTATTGAATTCCATAAATTCATATAATTCTGCTAAAATTAAATAAAATCTTAATAGTAACCTTAAAACATTAAATTCATAATGCTAAGAGAATTTATATTTATTTATTTTGCATGTATACAAGGTGAGTTTCTACTGACGCCCATAACTCCGCCAGGGGATTCTAATGATAAAAAGGAACAAAAAAGTTCCAGTAAACGCTAGTCCGATTCCGAACCGTTTGGTCATAATTGAGAAATTTGTTTTTTCTACAAAATATTGGACTTTGTCCTACTATTAAGTTTATAAAAATGAAACCAATTAATCTATTTAAATAATTAGAAAGCGCATTAAATTTGCTATTAAAACCAAGGTTACATGTAAAAATTTCATTTCATACATCGGTTCCTAGCCAAGTTGAAATTAAAAATATGCTATAATTAATTATTTACGTTAAGTTTAAAGACCCTTTTTTGTTACTTTAATCTGGTGCAACGCGATGTCTAACCAGATAAAAAACATCCTCATTTAATAAGCTTTGATTTGATATGCTATTTTAAACTGTTGTAGGTGGGAATGACAGAAAAACTACCACCAAACTAAAGTAAAACACTGTTTACTGATTTGGTTTTAGCAAGGTTCAAACCTACTAATAATAATCTACTAACTGATTTACTGTGAGAGAGCTGAGAAAACGTGTCCGCATCTGCATCGGAAAAAGTGGTGGTCATTTCCAAAACTTACTCAAGTAGCAATCAACATTGTTCATTCTGAAGGCTTGTAATTAATTTGTTAATGCAAAGTAAACATTGAGTTACCGTATTACAATTTTTTTGTAATTTGCCTTGTATTATTAATAAGAATACCTTTACTCGTAAACCGTGTTTTTATTTAGGTTCATAGTAGTTTTTCTGACATTCCCACCTACAACAGTTTAAAATAGCATATCAATTTAAAGCTTATTAAATGGGGAAGTTTTTTATCTAGTTGGACATCGCGTTGCACCAGGTTAAAGTAACAAAAAAGGGTCTTTAAACTTAGCCTAAATAATTAATTATAGCATATTTTTCATTTCAATTAGGCTAGGAACCGATGTATGAAATGAAATTTGTACATGTAACCTTAGTTTTACAGAAAATTTAATGCCCTTTCTAATTATTTTAAATATCAATCACTAGGTTAACTGATTTCATTTTTATAAAGTAAATAGTGGGACAAAGTCTAATATTTTTTAGAAAACACAAATTTCTCAATTATTACCAAACGGTTCGGAATCGGACTAGCGTTTACTGGAACTTTTTTGTTCCTTTTCATCATTAGAATCCCCTGGCGAAGTTATGGGCGTCAGTAGAAACTCACCTTGTATACAGAGTGAGTTGTAAATGTATCCCCTACTTTTTAATATTTGTTAACGTCAACCCCGGACAGTAGCTGATCATTGTTGGGTAGTATGTACTTTATTTTGACTATGTTAAAATCTTTGGCCACCATGTTGAAGCCACCGTTGTGGAGTTTTATTTGTTCGACATTTCGAAAAGTGTCAATTTCATGAGAACGAAAGGTGATATTAAAAACGGGTTGTGGCATTGATTTTATCGCCGAAAAATTGTTGAGAATGATGAGTTTACAACCCCACCTTTATTTGAAAAAGAGAATCTCATTCCAAAACAGTGGATTCAAGATAACAGCCAAAAATTAAATTTGTGTTAATGAAGCAAATTTTACTCACTTAACAATGATCGGCTGTGGCCCGATGTTGATGTTTTAACAAATATATAAAAAAGTCGAAGGTCATTTAAAACTCCCCCTGTACTCTAATAACAGAATTTTCCGTACAGCTTCGACATCAAATAAAACTTAAGATACATAAAATCATTCATAAAAAACCTTACAAATATGATTTAAAATTATGATTGATTTTTCCTTTTGAAAATGATACATTTTATAATTAAACTAGCACTATCAGAAACTATATAATTAGTTTCTGATAGTTTTAGGAAAGAACCTAAAAGGGAAATTTTTCTATACTTTTACATATCGCTCTCTCTCTCTCTCTCTCTCTCTCTCTCTCTATATATATATATATATATATATATATATATATATATCTGACGAAATTTCTCCTAAAAGTACTTTTCAATGTTTCACGATAATTCATCCGTAAAATATAATATGATCATGAGGTAGTGTCCAACATATTATTATTAGTATGAAAATCCGTTAAAAATAGTAGTTAAATCTGTAGACCAGAGTCCTCTCTGTTGTCTTTAGTTTATTATTCTGAAATAGTTAATTACGAGCAATCTAAATACGTATTAAAGTAAAATATATAACCTTATAACCGCAATACGGAGACAAAACGTGTGTTTATTTACCTGAATACTCAATAACAAAAATAAAAATATTATGACCTATAATAATCATTGCTAATTGGCCAGAAGGATTGTATAGTTAGACACCTATAAGGTAGGTACGCACTTATAGATTTTTTTTTTTTTTCAATTTGAGTTCGTATAAAATACATGTTAAATATTCAGTGGCCAAAACTTTCATATTTTTAACACTTTAAAGTTTTGTTTGCGTTTCAATCTTGCTTATTCTAGCACAAATTATAAGCATGAGCATAATATATACCTGAGACGCAAGTTATGTAAATGGAAACTTAGACGTGCGAAATGGAGATGTAAAGTAAGAGGAAAGCAAAGTTTGGGAGAGAGGAGGGAAGGGGGGAGTGTGTGGCGACGAGAGTACAGCGGTATTGTTGCATTCGTGACAAACACCGCGTTTACTGTGCTCTGAATATTTAATGTCTCTTAAAAACAATATTCATACAAAGCAAAATTATAAAACATGTTTCCAAATGCAATATTTTAAATGGCATTACATAAAAATAATTAAACATTAAAATTTAATTCCCCGTTCATAATTTTCCAAAATAACCTCTAGACTTCAAGATTGAGTTATGGATGCGTTATTTAGCTTTATTCATACAGGAGCCTGTGAAGTCTACAATTTCAAAAGATAAAGGTATGCACAGATTATTTACTAAGACTCTAAAATCAAAAATCAAAAAATGTTATTACAAAATTAAATTTTTAATTTGTAGTTTACAAATTGATAGCCACATTGGAACCTTTAATAATTCTTTACTAAACCGACGGTATTTTTTGTAAAAACTAAATACAAACTTAAACTTTAATAAAGGAAAACGTACAAACTATTTTATATTTTATCGTATTAGCTAACTAAACAAGATTTTACACGGAAGATGGAAAGAGTTTGTATCATTAACAGCATTACAAACTGTTTCTGTCTCGCCATCAGGGTGACATCAAAATACCCCCGTCGCATCAAACCTGTGTACTCAGTGAATTTCCAATGAATATATGCATTAATAACACATTAAGGATTCATAATAAATACATTCACAAATAAACGATAAAATATTAATTATACTCTATAAGAAAACATTGGGGATTGGTACGCAGGTTTGCTGCAACAAGGAACACCAAATAAAGGGTTTTTATGCAAATATCAATCGAACTGATCTAAATGAAGTCACGTATAAGTTTAATCCAATTATATTCATAAATAAGATATATAATATTCTAATTATTCTCCAAAAGAATAACATGGGGACCGAGTACCTAGGTTTGCTGCTACGGGAACCATAGCCAAAATAATCAACTTTTGTGCAAACAACAATAAACCACAACCAGATGAAGCCATATACCAAGATTCGTCAGTTTATAATCAAAAATAAGCAAGATATAAAATGCTAATTTTTCCATAAGAAAAACATTTTTAGACAACGTACAGTGTTTTATACTTTCAATATCTCAGTAACCGATTGTCGTAGAGTATTTATCAAAATGCCAAATCTTTTGTTAAATTTGATTTAAATAAAAATTACATGTGAAAATAAAAAATAAAAAAACATTGTTGGGTTACAAAACCCCCTCCGGATTCTGCGATTCGTTTGGTTTTCAAACTCGTTCAAATAATTAGTACTTTACACATTTTTAACAAATTTCATTAAGATCGGACCATTTTTATGAGAGTTGCCGTGCTTACGGCCACATGTATATATACAAATTTGAACGAATGGTGTTTTTGGCATCTGGGGACCTCAAAACGAAATACCCCGGTTGCAGCAAACCTCCCTACTAAGCGAATTTCCAATGCATAATATATGTATAATACCACATAAAGCCGCATACGAAGTTTCATAAAAATATATTTAGAAATAAGCGATGTATACAACTTTAATTATTTTCCATAAGAATAACATTGGGGATGAATACGCAGGTTTGCTGCTACGAGAATAATCGGTAAGAATTTCATTGTTTGTGCAAATAACAATAGGCCACAACCAGATGAAGCCGTATACCAAGTTTCGTTTGAATACGTTCATAAATAAGCGAGATATAAAATGTTCCGTATTCTCCATAAGAATAACATTAGACAACGTACTGTGTTTATCTCTTTCAATATCTCTGTAACAAATTAACGTAGAGAAATGATCAAATCACCAAATTGTGTGTTTTTTAAAGCTGAATCTGATAGGAAAACTAAAATTTAACTTTTTAAAATATTACTTTTAAAAACCACCACTAGCACAACAAACATGCTAGAAATAAAACATGATCCATGATGCATGATAAAACATGCGGGTATGGTTTTGTAATTATTAATGGGTGTCTGAAAACCCCATTTTTGGGTTACAAACCCCTCCAAATTACCACTTCAGATGGATCGATCCTCCTGGTTTTCGAACTTAAAAGTTATAAGTGCTGCTTTACACGTTTGTACAAAATTTTATCAAAATCGGACCTATTTTACGAGAAATATTGCACCCACGGACACACACACATATATATATATATATATATATATATATATATATATATATACACAGTTTCGAACTAATTGTGTCTTTGGGGTCTGGGGATCTCAAAACGAAAAGTTATCATGGTCCCGGGCCTTGGTCTTACCATGCTGACTACGGTAACATCTTCTTCCCTATAGGGGAAATTCGCTAAAATTATCATGGCCTCGGGCTTAGGTCTTACAATGCCAACTACGATAACAGCTTCTTCCCTATAGGGGAAATTCGCTATTAGGAGTCAACGTTTTAGTCAAAAAACTTAATAAATATATTCTGAGACAACACATACAATACTCGTATGACTGTGAAAATATAAATTTGTACTCTTAAATTTCATACGTAGCACTAGACTACATCAAGTTTCCTAAAACTAAACCTTATATAAGTAACGAGATTTGTTGTTAATGAAAGCCACACTAAATTCTTAGTTCTCTGACTTGTAATTATATTTCTAAAGAAGCAGACAAAATTTAAAAAATATATTTCTTGAACTTAATCTTGTAAAATATCCTCAACACTTGGGACAGTTATATATAAAATGTAGCAACAACTATTTTAGCAGCTTTTTTAAGCCAAAGTAGTTATGTAGTAATTTATAACATTGTTTTTCTGATGATAGCAATTGTTACGTAAATGAACAAGACTGTTTGGCTACAGGATCTTTAGATTGTCTAACACAGAACACCAATCACAAGGCCAAGTTGACTGGAAGCTTGTCTGAAAAGAGATTCCACACTTGAATCTCTCGTTTTCTTGTATTGCCAATAAGTTTCTGGAAGAGATTTCGTGTTAACTGATACCTATTAGGTCACTTGTTCAACGTTTTATTTTACACGTTTCTTATATTATAATAGCAGAATTATTTATATTTTAAGGCTGTATTTTACGACTGGTGGAGTGAATGTAATTGATATTTCTCACTCCTTTTGTGATTACATGTGTAGTGCATAGTGTGTTATCTAGTAAAATAAGACCAAGATTGAAATAAGGTTTTTAGTTAAATGCTCTAAATTTAATGACTTTTGATGATTTTTATTCAAAGTATTGTTTAACAAAACAGTCTATTTTTATGATTTTTGTACTTTACTATTAACAGTAAATTTAGTAGCTAATTATAAGAAGTTCCTTTAACTCCAACAGTCTAATGTTGCCATACAAGCATTATCGATTATGTTATTACGTTGAATAACAGAAATCTTTCTTCACACAAATTTTCATATCATAGGCAACATTAATGGTAATTTTTTATCTAAAATATTTTCAGAGTAGATTAATTATTTCAAATGTTTGTTTCTTCATATTGTCTTCATAGTTTTCGCTTGTAAAATTTTGCGGTGTCAGTACAGAAAAGCTAAATTTTGATCCATACGGTTTATACTAAGAGCAACTTTAAATATATTTTCAACATTTTATTAACCTCATATGTCGAACCTCAGAAGTTTCAGCTGGAACTATCTTTACTAACAGCAGTATTGAGGGATAGAGATAAAATATACCGGGTGTCCCACGTAAGGTGTCTCAAATTGATTACGAAAAAATGGCTTAACGTACAAGGATGATATAACATTATTTCCGCTAAATCGACCCCAAGGAATAACGTAAAAATATTTGTAACTTTTTTCCGATACAGGGTGTGCCAAAAACTGAGGGTCACTAGTTCGAATCTCGGAATTTTCAAATGTAAACATATGTCATGTTATACATAATTTTAAAGGTATTTAATAGACAAACATTTTGGTGAAAACAGAAATTAATTATCTTTTTCCGTTTCAAAGTGGCGGCAGTTTTTTTTGGGAAAAATCAATATGTTTTTAATACTCTGTGTTTCCTATACCAATGCACATAGCCCTTCTCCGGTTGAATTTTCTTACTCGTTATGAAATTAGCTTTACTGTGATATGCTACAAGTAACGGTTTTTTTAAATAATAAAAATTCCAAAAAATTGATTTTTGAAAATTTGCAAATGCCCATTGTTCAAAATTTCCAAATAGCAACATATGTCAAATGGCACATCATTTTATAGGTTTTTTAATTCTTAACAACTTTATAATTTACACTTACTTCGTATCTCTTTTAGGTTTTGTGTAAATAACAAAAAAACTAATTTTCCTATATCAAATGCATGTTATTTGGGTTTAACACTAAACAGCTGATCATGGCCCCATTTCATTTAGTGTTAAACCCAAGTAACATGCATTTGATATAGGAAAATTAGGTTTTTTGTTATTAACACAAAAACTAAAAGAGATACGAAGTAAGTGTAAATTAGAAAGTTGTTAAGAATTAAAAGACCTATAAAATGATGTGCAGCTTGACATATGTTGCTATTTGGAAATTTTGGACAATGGACATTTGCAAATTTTCAAAAATCAATTTTTTTGGAATTTTTATTATTTAAAAAAACCGTTACTTGTAGCATATCACAGTAAAGATAATTTCATAACGAGTAAGAAAATTCAACCGGAGAAGGGCTATGTGCATTGGTATAGGAAACACAGAGTATTAAAAACATATTGATTTTTCCCAAAAAAACTGCCGCCATTTTGAAACGGAAAAAGATAATTAATTTCTGTTTTCGCCAAAATGTTTGTCTATTAAATACCTTTAAAATGATGTATAACATGACATATTTTTACATTTGAAAATTCCGAGATTCGAACTAGAGACCCTCAGTTTTTGGCACACCCTGTATGGGAAAAAGTTAAAAATATATTTACGTTATTCCTTGGGGTTGATTTAGCGGAAATGATTTTATTTCATCCTTGTACGTTAAGCCGTTTTTCCGTAATCAATTTGAGACACCTTACGTGGGACACCCGGTATAAAGCATGATAGGAGGATATTCTAAAAGAGACAGGTAAATCCGACGAAAGTATTTCAAAATCTGCGACCTAGTTGGAAAAGTACCACGACAGAAAATCGAATAAAAGACTTTCAACTAGAAAATATAATTAACAAAAATAACTCAAGTAAGCTTTACGCTTAAGCCTACGATTTTTTACAACCATCCTGAATTCTCGTTTTGAAACGCATAACAAAATATATTCAGGTTGTTTGATTCAACAAAGCTCCCAAAAACCTTCCTCTTGCTAACCTAACTTTGATGGTGTTTACCATAACTTTTTAATTATTTAAATATGTAATGAGTAGATAATCTTTAATCAATATAATGTATGACTTACCCAATTTACCTGCCACACAACTGAAGCCACTAAATATAAAACAACACGGAAACATTCATACGAATCCACTCAATGACGTAAACAATTTACTATAAATCAGAGTTAGGAATAAGATAGGGATCAGTGAAGATAGTAGGCTTATTTAAAAATGGTAGGATTTTAACATAACGTTTGTAGGTCTCATTAGAGAGTGAAGACAGTGCGCGTGTAATGTGTAGGTAGAGCCGATAATAAGAGTTCCGAATTGAGCTAAAGGTCAAGAATACAAAATGAGAGTGCAAAGGAGGGGTGGATTGAGAGGAATGGTAGGACTTTGTTGAGAAGGCCCAAAGGCTGAAACAGTTGCAGAATTATTTACTTGTTATAACGTGCCAACTGGGATAAAACACATAAAGGCTGTTAAATGTTTGAAAATGTAAATTTTAAATTTATATAAGATTATTTTTAAAATCACCCATTATAGCTCTTGCCACTTAAGTCGAGTGTTTTCTTTAACACAATAGACTACACATTTTTTCGTCATGTGCAAAATCGTAATGCTAATTTGATTGAGAACAAATCAAATAATGCAATGCAGTAAGTTGCATAAATTATTTCATATTGAACTTATTTTGGTAGTTTTTGAAGCTGAAGTGGCATTAACTATTAATAAAATGCAACTATATATTTTAAGTTATAAATTTAAATGAATAAACCTTTGATGTTTCAAGGGGGATATTATAAAACCAACTGCATAATTTGTAGTACTGGTATTTTGGTTATTTAAAAGGAAACCAATTACGCACTAAAATTCACCTACATACAATGGTTGTAACGAAAGAGAGGTTTTTAAATAGCCTAATTGCCCTTAGTATAACAAACATATCTCTGTTCACCCAAAACAAAACAAACCGGCAATACAATGAATGACGTCGGCGAGAGAATTGTCGGCAAGTTAAAAATTGAGTTCCATTAATCTTGAGCCACGAGAGATTGGAATTAAATTAGGATACGCGATTCACAACATACGCGATGTTTCAAGCATGCACTCAAACCGGAAACATGGTGTGAACGATTTCATATCCTGTGATCCTCTACAAACGGATGTTTATGTTGTGAGGGAGCCAAGGTTTTTTCCGTATTTAAAATATAATTTGCGTAATTTGTATAAGCCTTTTTATATCTAAAAGGTATAGTCTGGTAGCAGTAGAGTACACGTGCCGTTTTTATCAGAAGTTTTTAAAATACAAACATCTCGCTAGCCTAACGGTTAACGTTTTGGACTTCAGTTCAAGAGGTCACGGGTTCAATTCCCGGGAGTCCTCAAACATTTGAGGGGTTTGGACCACATTCCCTAAAGGTGTTTGCGTGTTATCGTAACAAAATTTCCGTTGGTTGAAGTAAAAAAATCCTTGAAGGTTGGATGTATTTTGTTGTTGTTGTTAAAGCAAAAACTCTAAAATTCAAGGGAATTTTCAGGGGAGTTTTATGACTGTAAGCAATTTGTTAGTACTTTGTCCCTTCGGAATTTAGAAAACGACGTTTCCTCATGTCCTTCAGTATTAAGTTTGTTAGCACAGTGGCGTCAGCAACTGCTGCAGCTTGAATTATAATTATTCGGGTATTCAAGACACATCGTCACGTTGTAAATGTTTCGATTATTCCTAAAGCTGAATCTTAAAAACAAAACCATAAAACCCTCAAATTACTTCATAAACGATGAGGAATGTGTTTATATTCTGTATTCTTTATATATATGTAGTCATTACTAAGAATATAAATTTATTTGTAAAATAACGTAATTAAGAATTAATAAAATAATTGATGGATGTTTTATTTCTTTGGGTGGAAAAATTCAATTTAATATTTTTACTACCGTTATTATGGATAAAAAAACCTAAGTATATACATTTTTTCAAAACCCATAACTAAAAATAGCTTTTAACTTAAAATAGTAATAGATCATTGTTTTACCTAAAAAAAAGCTTCTTCAGTTGTTAAACGTCAGTCTAATTAAATTGAATTGTATGCGAGTATTTAGCCAATTGAAGTATAGGTTTTTATTAACTGTAGTCAACAGTTCTATGCTAATTAGTGTAACTAGTGAATAGCATTAGGCTTTTGTCAGAGTATATTTATTATTAAAAATTAAGGTTGGCAGTATTATTATGATAACTAAATAAATATGTAAACAAATTTTGAGGTGGAACTTAACTTCACCGTTGGCTACAACATCAACCGTAGTCAGTTTACTAAAAGTAATATAACACATCTTAGTTTATTTCATCAGTACATAGCCATCCTACCATACAAATGTAATAATAAATTAGGTATCTTAAGGAATTTTTATTCAATCTTATATATTAATTAGCTAAGGAATTTCGTTTTCAGCCCACAAAATATTGTTTTATAAAATATCACTAATACTCAAAAATGTAAATTAATTTATATTTATTAAATATAGAATATTAACGTACGGTATCATATATAGGCATTCTTCTAATGACCTTTTCCAAAAATATTCCCCCAAATACCATTTAAGGAGAATCATTTGCCCATTTCCAGAATCATTTGCTACACACAACGTTTAAGAGGGGAAATGCCCCCTCCTCCTACCAGGGTTAGGTAGAAACATATTTTAAATATCCATTGTTGGTCAATGTTAACTTGACCCACATACCAAGTTTTAATGAATTTGGACAGTACATAAGATAGAAATAATATTTTTTTATTCCCCATAAGTAATCAAAACATTATAAATTATAATTGGATTATAATTGTAATTGTGTTTTGAGTAGGAAGTTAAACACCAAAAATTACTACATCTTAAATAACATCGTTAGACATCGTTATGATCGTTCTCTTTTAAATACACTAAACATAAATGTTTAATATGAAAAATAAATGAACTGAGTATGCAATTAAAATTACATCGTGCTTCTAGCCTAAGTAATGACTTTAAACAATAAATCCCAGGATTCAATTGTAATACAGGTGGAAATTTACAGGGGATTTTAGTATTGTAAAATAATTTTTATGAAACAGCTCTTACAAGAATTGTACTTTTTATTTTACAAGCCCTGTATTACAGTAGTTTTATGAAAAAGGCCCCTGGTCTCATATCCAAGAAATATAATATGATTGTTAAAAAAAAGGAATTTTAAATGTTTAAAAAAATTAATTTTTTTATTTTTGGAATTTCAAATCAAAACAAAATAATCATAAAAGCTATTTATAATCAACCAGTGAACTGTGAAGAGTTAACATGTGATTTCCTGAGAGCAGTAACTAAAACCATTAAATGCAGATTACATACAGTGTGGGCATGTCATATCTAAAATTAATCAAGGTCGTTCAGCTATAATAAAACTGGAGCGACTTTATGTCAAATTAACTAAATAAATCTGCTCGACAGTAGTTGGACGTGATGACAAATTACTCCAAGTCATCTAAACAAACTAAATTACCTTCTCCGAGCAAAGCTTGGTCCCAGGTACTTTGATTAATGTAAGACAACAATATTGTCTAATAACAAATCGAGTCAAGTTACCTACTTCAATGTAATACCTAAAACATGTTTGGAATCAATTGATTTCAAATGGAATATCAAAGCTTTTGCACGTGTTTGCAGTCATTTCAAATGGAATATCAAAGCTTTTGCACGTGTTTGCAGTCATTAAATGTACTTACTCAAACACAATACGACTCCTTCACTTCTCAATTAAATTAATAGTAAATTTATAATTTTTATAATTTATGATTTTTTAAGATTTTAGAGTAGAAAAGATGATAGAATAGTCAAAGAGATTCCATTGCTCCATTATTTCACAGCCATGACCAAAATAGCCATCAAATCATAACGTCATGTTAAAATTGTAAACATTACGAAGAGTAAACGAGTAGAAAAGCTAAGTGACTTATCGCGTATAAGTGACGAAATAGTATTACAGTTTTTCTCTTTATGAAAAAAAACAAACGCAACTCACTCACCATAGTATTACGTGTACATAGTACTCCGTTGTACATTTAAATAATGCATATTTAAATGGTGACATTGATTAAGAATCATCAACAAAATAAAAAAGCATAGGCAACGGAAGATTTAAAATATAGAATACAAAAATCATTACAGGAAATTCAATAAGAAAACTAAATATAAACGAAAAACAAATTCGGTTATTTATAGGTTTAATCCGTTGTCTTTTGTAAAATTGTTTAACTTTTTAAAAGTGTAAAGGGTTTTACAAAATTATATGTGTCATATTATATAAGCAAACATTTATTAAATAATTAATAACTCCAAAAGGTTTTATGTTAGGCATGATAAAAATATAACAAATCAACAATTAGTTAATTAAATAGCACATTATATTAGTTATCATTATCAAATATTATAATTTTCAGAATAATTAGGCTATTTTTAACCACGATTACCTCCTTTTACTAAAGACAAATAAAAAACCTACTGCGGTAATGCCTGCTACAGATTATCGTACATATCAGTAATAAACGGTATCAGGAAACTGACACATACTTTCTTCCTTCTAACCCAACTTTAATGAATAAATTACTTTTTATTATTACATATAGAATACAAAGCACGGTCGAATGTACAGAAAATCTTATAAACAATTTGTTTTAAAAAACATCCACCCAAATCCCTGCTTTGGAGGCACTACAGAATCCATTGCTACACTAGTGGTTTTAAGAGGGGAAATGCCCCCTATCCCCCCCAGGGTTATTAAGGGGTAACATATTTCGAATTAACTCTGTTGATCAATGCTAAATTGACAAGCATATCAAGTTTGAATGAAATTGATCAGTAAATAAGAGAGAAATAGTAATTTTTGTATTCCCCATAAGAATAACATTGGACAACGTACTGCGTTTACCGCTAAAAAAAATCTCAATTTTCTCCGAAACCAGCAATCGTAGAATAGTAATTCAAAATACTAAATTATTTAGTTTTTTGAGCTCTTTTTAATGGTGAATAGTAATATTTTTTTTATGTCTTTTTATGAAAAATCAAAAAAACTAAATTTTGGATGTTTTAAGTCCTGTAATTTCCGAACCCGAATGTTTACAGGAATGCGGGTGGTGTCATTTTGTTGGAAAACTAAAGTTCTACAAACGACTAAAGTTTAATCAAAATCGTTAGAACCATTTTTGAGAAATTTTGATTTTTCATGTTTTTTGGCGGTTTTTGGGGGATAATTACCCTTAAAAATGAAAAACTCAAAAAATGAAAAAAACGCCTGAGATATCGTGGATTAGTACCTACATACCAAATTTCATCAAAATCGGCCCATTGGTTAGGGCTCTAGCTCTGTACACATCCACACACACACACACACACACACACACACACACACACACACACACACACACACACACACACACACACACACACACACACACACACAGAGACAGACATCACGTAAAAACCACTTTCTTGGGTTCAGGGAGCACCAAAACGAATATACAACTCAAATTCGAAAATTTTGACGAAAACAATACTTTCTCCATATACTATGTATAGAGGGAGAAAGTAAAAATTAAGAGCAACCTGTTGACAGCAGCATCCAAATTGCTTGTAAGCTTTACTTTTTTCATCAGAACATTTTTTTCAGAGCG
This sequence comes from Allygus modestus, assembly GCA_963675035.1. NCBI lineage: Eukaryota > Metazoa > Arthropoda > Insecta > Hemiptera > Cicadellidae > Allygus > Allygus modestus. Next base: position 139,281,680 of record OY776114.1, on the reverse strand, counting down.
GAAGCATTGCAGCGGTTTGTGGATTGCTCAGTAGATTAAACACTGACGTCGGCCCGCACTAACAAACAATTTTATTTGTTCTGAGCTGCAAATTGACATTGCGCTATACAAATATGCTAATGATCATAATATGTTTGGCTTTCGAGGGTAAAACACATTGTTAGAAATTGTTACCAACGACAGTAAAGGAAGTTTTCGATTATTTACCTGAAAAAAAAACAAATACATCTTTTCTGAAACACGATTTCCAAAGATAATAACTATACTTGTGTTTCCAATCTGTGTTAGAATACTTGATAGATATAACAAGTACATGTACTTAATACATTTGAGTAATGTAATCGTTTTCAGTAGATACACTGATACTGTGTAATGTCAATTGGATGAGTCCTATGAGGATTATTTTCTAAATGTCGATACATATATCGTGTGACCCAAATGTCCTGGAACGGTTTGATCATTTTAAACCCAAACCTGTTAAAGATAGTTTGCACACTATTTGGGCAACAAAAAACTAGTTTTTATTACATGTGCCATAAGTGCCCCTGCTCCTTAAATATGAATTTCGGGTAGGGTTTGGCCGATAAATGGAAACACAATGGCACCAACTGGAGGCCGATATTGTGCTTCTGTACAACTTGGTAGACATTTAAATATTTTAAAGTGTCATTCAATACACGGTTTAAGTATAACAAGGAATATATTATAATTGATTAAGATTTGCCTTATCGATAATACGCTACTCAATGCTAGTTTATAGTTAATAATTGATTTGTTATTGCCTTATTAAAAAATCAGCTGATTTAAATTTGGTTCGAATTTGAAACGACGGAGTTCCCAATTGAATAACTTGGAAAATCCAAATTATATTCAAGAATAAAATAATCAAAGCTATGTTTAAAAGTTAAGGTTGTAAATGTAATTTGCATGACTGTCACTTTTGTTTTACAAACAATCTTAATGAAAGTTTCATAGAAAATTGTGTGTAATATGCATAAAAGTGTGTGTACCATTTTTGATTGTAAAATATTTAGTTTTATACTGTATTTGTGAAAAGGGAAATTCAGTGTGACTGTGGTCCATATTAACATATAGCTGCTTAGCTGCAAGTAAATATCGTTACAAGACCTCCACATTTCATATGTATTACGGAAATTAAATGTCAAGAAAGACACCACACTTGAGTTTGAACATAATGGTTACGGTGGTTTAAACAGCCAACCAATGGCGGTTTCGGTTCTATTTATGACGAACTTTAATCAGAAATTGCAAGGCTTTGAATTATCCTGTGCTTTGTGTAAGACATAACACTGTTAACAATAAAAATACAAATTATTTGATTATTTATTAAGTTTAGCGTAGTTTGTAATCGTTCATTAACACTTTTTTAAAGTTGTTTGAGCGGTTTTCTCATAGTCTGCGGTGCACCGGTTCAATTTAATAGAAATATTATATTGCTTCAAACCAAAGAACACACTATACATGTCATTACGAAATTATGTTATTAATGTTTTAATTTTTCTAAGAAAACTATTAAGAATCATAAGTGTTCTACTTTTCGTTTTTCAGAATGATAAAATGTATTACTGGCGTTAAAATATTATAGCCATTCAGCGCCTAATATCTTAACATTAGATTGAGTTAATTTAATTTGTTATAAGGGCTTATCGCTTTGTTCATATTTGCATATTTGACATAGTGTAACAGTTATGCTAGACTGCCAAATGAAAAGTATTCGTTACAGTTCAATTGCAGCAATTAGATCGTAAATATATATTTTACCGTTAAGACCAACGGATATTGTATACTATATGCTACTATACTGATATAGTCTAAACTAGCTGGTGTATTTTATAGGTGGTGTGTCTGAGCACGACGATGTCGCAGTCACAAAAAACAATTTAAAAATGCTTCAATGTTAAAAATTAAAAAATAAATGTCAATAAGACAAATTAAACTGTTAATACATGTCGGATGGAACACTAGGATAATATTTAAAAGCAAATATATGCCAATCCGGAGAACACACTTATCACCTATCTGCATGCAAGATTTAATCTCAAACGGTTAAGAAGTTTTTAAGTTTGATGGGAATATACGACGACAGACATATATATATATATATAGGTATGCCTTCAATCATGGGAAGATGGAGCAGCCACTGGTCAGACATGCCGATCATCACAAGGAATCTTTTGAAGAACTATATACAATTGTACCGATTCGGCAATTAAGGAAAGACTCCACGACACAACAGCTGAGATATATGGAACAAGCTCACCAAATGGTTTTAAAATCTAAGTTCCCCCATGGACTGAATTTAAGATAGATTGTGCCACAGATGTTATTTAATGGCCAATTTACATGTGATCTTTATTTATATTTATATTTTCGTTCTTTAATTTTGTTAGATGTTATAGTTTTTATTTATACTTATTATATTTTTATTTTATTAGCGAATTTCCCCTATAGAGAAGAAGCTATTACCGTAGGTCTCATGGTAAGACTTAAGCCCGAGACCATGATAACTTTTCGTTTTGAGGTCCCCAGATGCCAAAAACACCATTCGTTCAAATATATATATATATATATATATATATATATATATATATATATATATATATATATGTGTGTGTCCGTAAGCACGATAACTCTCGTAAAAGAGATCCGATCTTAATGAAATTTGGTACAAACGTGTAAAGTACCATTTATTTGAACAAGTTCGAAAACCAGACAAATCGCACAATCGCACTATCCGAAGGGGGGTTTTGGGGGGTTTTGTTAGAATAATATAATTGGTGTCAAAAGTTAGCTTAATATATTGTGCAGTATGACGAAATTGTATATTTCGCTCCAACGGCCGAAAGTGGGGGTTTGCTGGCCCAAGATCGTGTTTTATGACCGAGACGAAGTCAAGGCCTACTACACTTTGAAATAAAAATGTAAATATTTGAAAATTAACATTCTATAAACGAAACTATGAGGTTATGACTTAGTCTCATTCTATTTTACATGCTGTCACTATTTACATGAAAATTTAAAGTACAGCTGTGATTATTTAAAAACATAAATCATCAGGGATGTTGGTCATTTTAATTATTAACAGGTTAAATGTGATCGGTCATAAAACAAGATCGGCCTTATGCAACCTCGGACTAACCGTCAACCAATAAACAAAACATCGATAGTACAATGTTTTTAATTTTTTTGTCATTTTTTCCGGTGTTTCAACTAAAGAATACAAAATAGTATGCACGTAGTAACCAGGTAACATTGTGAACTCTTGAAAACAAGTTGGCAACACTGGCTAAGTAGATTATATGACTTTCAGCCCTAGGGCCGAAAATTTTCGGCCTTTGGACGGAAAATCTCTTCTTTCAGTATTCAAATTAAGTTCCGAAAACAGTTGATTTCAACTAAGTATGGTGAAAAATACAGTTCATCACACGGGCCAAAAGTTGCTTCTCGACCTTGGCTTAGCTCGTAACGAAAAGCTTCAGTTTTGGCCATAGTGATGAAATATTCCATTTAAGGACTTAATTAACCCCCTATTAACCGGGGATTATATTTTCGGATGAACGTTTGAAGTGATCATCACCATACTCATATAAGGATTTGAGTGTTGTTGAAGTTGAGGGTACATGTCTCTCCTCAACTTCGCCTCTGTTTTATTCTAACATTAATGAAAATGAACCCTTCCTTTTTTTAAACGTTAATTTCGTCCTTTTATTTAAAATTTTCTTATTTAATTGTTCTTTAAACATTTATTTAAATGTTTTTTAAACTCTATACTTAATTAATCATAATCTCTCAGACATTTTCAAACGGTTTTTGTTTTGAAAATTCGTACGACGTTCATTTAATTGGAAAAAATAACTTAATCTTTTTTTAATTCTCGAAATAACATTTAGAAACTCTCTATTACTTTTAAAGAATCAAAACAAAATAACGAACCTAATACATACCAAATGTAATACCAGCGTTATTTCCATGTTTTTACAATTGTTTAATTAAAGTATCCTTGTTAGTTAAAATAATAATTATTGTAGATCTTAACAGGTATTTACTTTGACCTGAGAAAATAAGTGACAACATTAAAACTTTGAAAAAGAATTATTTAAAAAATGTATTTATACTGTATTACCTTTAACATTTCGAATTATAAGCAATTTAGGATTTAATCTCCGTATGAGCATGAGCCTTTGGTTGGACAAAGTAGTAGATTCTTGGAAAACAAATACAGAGGGACTTTTCTTTCAGAGAACGTCAGCAATCTAGTTATCTGTGTTCTGGCAACTCAATGATTGCCGAACCGCAGTAGTAAACATCAAGTTATACTGTTTCATGCTATTCCTACGGTTAGCAAAAGAAAAATCGCCGTTGCAGCAAACGATTGTACATAGATAATTTTCAATGTATATAAATTGACCTTAAAACCTCATAAAGCCACTTACTAAAAACCATCAAAATAGATTAATAAATAAGCAAGATAAAAGATGTGATTTTTTACTCATAAAAATAACATTAGGGCTGTAGTAGGGGGCAAAAAAATGGGTTATTATGTAATTATCAACAGACTACCACCAGTAGACATCGCATAGCGGTTTTTTAATTATTATTAATATATGTCCGTAAATAAACGATGTATAGAATGTTACTTTTTCTCTATAAGAATACATTTTGGGATAAGAACACGAATTTTCTGCAATGAAGCCATTAATTGGGTATTTTATGCAATAAAAAACAATAATTCTACAATCACAAAAAGGGACATACTTAGTTGAATCATACATGTCCACAAATAAGCAACATAATGAATGATATAAAATCTCCATTAGACATCATACTGTGTTTAGCACTTTCAATACATCGGATTAACGAAGATCATAAGTTTAAAATTCGAATTAATTGTTTGTTTTGTCTAGAACCATTAATACTCGTAAAAACAAATATGGGGGTTTTACTACAAATAACTGAGCAAAATCTAAAAACTTATTCCCTTAACCACAAGGAAATTTTTGTCGCATTCACTTATCCGTTCTAGATTAAAATATATAACAAATATTTATTTGTGCTTCTTAAAATAGTTTGAACCAAGATTGTGTGTTTCTAAATTACAGGGTGAAAAAGTCAAAAATAGTTTTTTGAAAAAATAAAACCCCATTTTCAAAACCGGTTGTTCTTTGTTCTAAAAATCATCCAAGAAGATGCAGTTATACTCCATCATGCTACATACCTGTAATCGGAATCTGAGGTTTCTTTGAGAGTTTACCTTGCTAACCTTCTCTTACTCTAAACAGCCCAACAGTTAGTATTACATACCAAGATACCGTCCTGATTAAAGCTCAGACAACCTTTTCCAGTCAATGAGATTCAACTCTAGTGGTATTGTATTTACATCTATACACACATAAAATAACTTGTACTGATTCATAAAAGAGCAAATATTATATATTTATTTTTCCAAGTTTTATTAATGGATTCTTCCTAATAAATTGTTCGGAAATGTTTATGCTAAACAAATATAGTCAAACAACGTTTTCTAATATTATTTCTGCCTTTCAAAGTTGTTCGTTTTATAAAGTCGGTTGGAATTTACACAGCGAACACACTGAAATACAAATAATAATAAACGGTATCAGGAAACTGACACATACTTTCTCCCTTTTAACCCAACTTTAACGAATAAATTACTTTTTATTTACTAAATATAGAATACAAAGCACGGTCGAATGTACAGAAAATTTTGTAAACCAGTTGTTTTAAAAAATGTCCAACCAAATCCCTGCTTTGGAGGCACTACAGAATCCATTGCTACACTCGTGGTTTTAATAGGGGAAATGCCCCCTATTACCCCCCCAGGGTTATTAAGGGGCAACATATTTCGAATTTCCTCTGTTGGTCAATGCTAAATTGACATGCATATCAAGTTTGAATGAAATTGATAAGTAAATAAGAGAGAAATAGTAATTTTTGTATTCCCCATATGAATAACATTGGACAACGTACTGCGTTTACCGCTAAATGAAAATTTTGATTTTCTCCGAAGCCAGCAATCGTAGAATAGTAATTTAAAATACTGAATTATTTAGTTTTTTGCGCTCTTTTTAATGGTGAATAGTAATCTTTTTTAACATTTATGATTTTTTATAAAAAATCCAAAAAAATGAATTTTGGATGTTTTAAGTCCTGTAATTTCTGAACCCGAATTTTTCAAGAAATGCTGGTGGTGTCATTTTGTTGCAAACCTAAAGTTCTACAAACCACGAAAGTTTAATCAAAATCGTTAGAGCCGTTTTTGAGAAATTTGGATTTGTCATGTTTTTTGGCGGTTTTTAGGGGATAATTACCCTTAAAAATCAAAAATCCAAAAAAATGAAAAAACGCCTGGAGATATCGTGGATTAGTACCTACATACCAAATTTCATAAAAATCGGCCCATAGGTTAGGGCTCTAGCTCTGTAAACATCCACACAGACACACACACACACACACACACACACACACACACACACACACACACACACACACACACACAGACAGACATCACGTAAAAACCACTTTTTTGGGTTCAGGGAGCACCAAAACGAATATTTCCACTAACAACTCAAATTCGAAAATTTTTACGAAAACAATACTTTCTCCATATACTATGTATAGGGGGAGAAAGTAAAAATACAACTTATTTAAGCAGAATGACCAGTTAAACTCCAACGATGACTTCTTGTCTCAATAAATATGGGAAAATGCCACCTTTTAATGTGGAAGAGAATATTCGTTAGGTTTAAGATATAATTTTGATCCTTCGCAAAGATGAGTTTAGAGTCGTCTAGTTAGTAGATGCAATCACCCCTTTAAGCGTATGTCTCCAACCTCCATGAATCCTCTTAGTTTCGCCTTTAGTCCCGTTGTGTTGGTGTTTTGGATTGAGTGATACACGTTGCTGTAGGTAAGCTAAAGAGATGTATAGAGGGATTTATTTATTTAATTAATTATTATTAAATCCAGTATTGCATTAAATTAATGACTTGTAAGTCAATGCACATGATGGCTAGCGGTCAAAATACATAACCTCCTGTTTAGTGGTATTTTATGGTTTTGTAGATACTATAAACCGCCTAATGGTCGAAATTCGACCACATATTTTTTTAATATAAAGTTGACGAATATATGAAAAAAGTTTAATACCTAGTGGGAACTGTTGTGCTCATCTCTCTGTCCCTCTCTCTTACCTCTGTCTCTCGCTCCCCCATCCCAACCCTCACCTCACGGAGGTTTAACACGGAGTTAAAACAGACAGCAAAAGGACATTACCATTCCAGTAATCAGTAGCCTTTTTATTTATGCCTAACCTCACCCCCTCATCATCTCCCCGTACCTCTTCCTCCCCCCTCACAAACAGGTTTAATTATTTTAATGTAGAGTTAAAACGGGGAAGGAGTTAAGAGAAGGGTGTTGCCATTCCAGTAGTTAGTAATAATTTTCATTTATGAATCATCTGTTCTTCCTGTTATGCTACATATTTATTTGAATAACGTTGCTGTTTATTGAATGAAAATCATAAAGAAAAGCAGATTGCCAGTCCCCATAAGGATAACATGAAAATTTTGAAAGCCAAAAGGACATAGCTTCACACAACCAAACACAAAATTATTTGCATTCGACACATCCCCTAATAGTACTAAGTAGGTGTGCCAAGTTTGTATTATTATACGATACCGCTCCGATAAATCGGTACCATAAACATTTCCTTAGCCTATTAATATATAGATTGAAGTTATATTTTATTTATTTAAAATCATAAACAATTTTGGCAGTTGTTATACCAAGTAAGCGTCGATGAAAAAAATACACAACTTACAATCATGTACTTTCTAGCTCTGTAGTTAAATTTTACATGCGGGGGTTTGTCTTGATCCAAGAAACTCTAAATTATGAGTTTTAAATAAAAAATGCTCGAAAAATGATTGCTTCAATAAATTAATTTCAATATTAATTTAAGTGTTATTTCCTATTTCACTCTTAAAAAATTAATTACATAAAGGAAACCGATACCAATTTGTTTTTAAATAGAACATTTTTACTCCGATTATGAGTGGCAACTTTCCAGTTTTAATGAAGAAAATCATTGTACATTTTCAAAAGATTGACAGTTAGGGCCGAGTTTTCTTTTGGTCAAATGAGAAATGTAACACTAAAATGAAGAGTGATTTATTGGTTGTTATGTTGTTGTTGTGAATAAAAATAAATATAAGTCTTACCATTCCATCGGTAATAACTTCTTCCCTATTGGGGAAATAAGCTAAAATACTAGAATAGCTTATTTTAATAGCTTTATAGATGACAATTTTCAGTACAAATAAATACCATAGCATTAAGTTTTAAAGTTCCGAAAGCCGTTATGATTACATAAAACATGCAAACAACTTAGTTCGTTAGTGCGTTCTAAGTTTCTAACAGATACAAATGTTGCAACATATATTTTCCACTATATATGTAGTGAATTGAAAAGTTAAATGTAAGATAGACTTTACCACACGTACAATACCATCCAGTAAAGCTACTACAAATAAACAATTTGAAAGATATAACAAACTAAATGCTATGTGGATAAAAACATTTGTATTTGGTAATTACAAATGCAAATTTAATTTTTATAACGTGACACTTTACAATTTAAAATTATGTCAAAACAACCCTTAAGATCTAGGTTATCAGTAACAATTATATTTCCTAGCTAAGAAAAGAACGTTCGTTCCCGTAATTTGGACGAAAGGAACTGCAATTAAAATCCCACAAACAAAGGAAAGCAAAGCAATTTCCGTATTCCGATTAATTTTTCACCAAGGCACATTTTATTCGTACTGAGCCCTTAGATGGGTTTGCTGTCATATAGGTCAGTACAGTTGTAAACGTAATAATGATTTATATATGATAGACAAACTAAAAGGGAAAGACAGTCAAATAATTTTACAGAAGAGTGGAAATAATGTAATGAAGGTTTATTTTGGTAAATTTTAGCTCTCAAATCAATTGCATAAAATACTATATTGTGTATCAGAATAATTTAATTTCTGCAACAATACAAACCTTATTCACGTATACAGCATAAGGGGAATCATCATGCAAAACTTTAGTGTTATGTCTTACATAAAACGGCCCACAGCCTCTTACTAATGCGTGGTATCTTTCTTGACGTTTAATTTCCGTAATACATGTGAAATGCGAAGCTCTTGTAACGATATGTTCATGCAGCTAAGCAGCTATATGTTAATATGGACCACAGTCACTCTGAATTTCCTTTTTCACTAATAACAGTATAAAACCAAATATATTACGATAAAAAATGGTACACACACTTTTATACGTATTACACACAATTTTAAATGTAATGTTCATTAAGATTGTTTGTAAAATAAACGTGTTATTTATGAAAATTATATCTAAAACACTAAATCTTGAATTTAACGTGGATTATATTATTCTTAAAAGTAAATTTTTTTTTATTATTCAATAGGGAACTCCACTTTGCAAAATATGAACCAAATTTCGATAAACTATTATATTAATAAATAAACTCATACATATTAATTATAAATTACCATCGCCATCGTGTAGCATTTTAGATAAGTCGTGTTATCATGACATAACTTAAACAGTTTCATAATATATATTCCTTATTATACAAACACCGTGTGACACTCAAAATGTTTAAATGCCCATCAATTTGTACAGGAGCATGAAATAGGCCTCCAGTTGGCGCCATTGTGTTTCTATTAAAACTCTCTTTAAAATATTTAGTCACACGATAGGGTATCACGTTTAAACAATTTTTGGCAACACCCAAAATCACGTTTTAGTGTCAGATCACATATGCCACATATAGACAAATATTTTTGTAGTAAACTTTAATTTTAATTAAGTACTTTACCCTTGAAAGCCAAACATATTATGAAAATTTGCATATTTGTATAGTTCAGTATCAAGTTGCAGTTCAGAAAAAATAAAACCGTGTTTTTTTGCGGGTTGACGTCAATTTTTCATCTACTGAGCTATCCACAAACTGCTACAATGCTTCCTCTCTGAAAAAAAGTGTTCTTTTGAAAACGTAAAGCTTACAAGCAATTTGGATGCTGCTGTCAAGAAGCTACTTTTCATGTTTACATATTTTTTAAATCGCGTTATTATCGTGGTGGTCAAGGTACTGTGTGCTACATCGGTAACACGTATAACACATAAACAGTGCTACAAATGGTTGCTTTGGTGGTGAAGCTTAAACTAGTCAGACGTGTGTGTCTTTATGTAAAAAAAATCATAAGACGGTCATGTGCTATCTCTTTTCTAAGCAAATAAACTGGCAATAAAAATCAAAGGAGTTAAAATAAATTAAAAACCCATTGCAGGAACCCTACTCCAGAAAAATAGTAGGCCTTACGATTAAAAGTTTACAAAAACGATTTAAACATAACAGAAACTGATAAATTTGTTAACGCAATATTTTTGAGAAAATTGTTAAAGAATATTTGCTTTGCTTAAAGTTGTTTTTTATTTTACCATACACAATAATTTATAGTTAAATGTATCTCCTATAATTGTCATGACAAAATTTATTTATAAGGTGCTGTATCAAGAACAATAATATTAATTAGAATATTTTCTACAACAATAAAACTTATAACATTGTCCATGGTATATTTTTTAATTCACGTGTCAAATATTTTAATTGTTTATGGGACATGGGCTGGAAGAAATAATTGGAAATACAATCTGAGAAGAGGGTTGCATAAATAACAATAATATTTCAACTTAATTAAGCAATACTCAACCTCTTTGCCCCTTTGAAATTCCAACATTTACTGATGCTGCAGAGCAGCGTGGGTTCTCCAGTCTATTTTAATTAGAATATGTAATTAAATACGACTTACAACTCTTAAATTATATTGACAGCATTTCTGTTTATCTTCTAGATGATAAACGAATATTAAAGATGGAGACCGATCGAGATCGTTAGGCCACTTCCATATATACAACACCTTATAAGAAAATAAAGTGAAAATTTATTTTTAACTGATGTGTGACGTCTTTTATAATGACCCGTACTAAAAATAACACATAATATATTATTATGTTGTTTATACTAATCAGCCATATTCACCTGGTCCAACTATACCTACAAACACACTAATTTTGTGACTTAGTGACGCGTCATAAATGACAAGGTTATGGAGACTTTCGCATCAACAATTCTCAAATTGTCACATCACGCAGTATTAGATTAAACGCGGAAGAGACCAAGCTGCTGTGGAATCCAGACTCGAAACTCTGCGAGTTTGGCAAGAGCGGTGGAACGGTGGACTGGAAGGGCGATGGACGTTTCGTCTCATCAGAGACTTAAGCCCGTGGTTGAGCCGTGCATTTGGGGAAATTGACTTTTTCTTGTGTCAATTCCTGACGGGCCACGGGTACTTCAGGGAATACCTTTTCCACATGGGGAAGGTGAGGTCACCTCAGTGTAGTTACTGCCCGGAGGAGGTGGATGATGCTCATCATACTTTCTTCCGGTGCAGTCGTTTCACTGAAGACAGGAGGAGGCTCGTCTCTGCTGTCGGCGATCTGTCCCCGGACGTCGTGGTGGGGGCGATGCTTCGAAATGAAGACTCCTGGAGAGCGGTTGCGCTCTTCGTGCAATCCGTTCTTCGGGGAAAGCGAGACGAGGGATGCTTAGGTGACCTCTAAGTTTCCCGAAACGGTGACGTGACCCGTCTGGGCGCAAGACACGCGGACCAGTGCCGAAGTTGTCCGATAAGGGTTCCGGCCTGGTTTTTCCCTGCGGCTCCGTAGGAGGTTTAGTGGGTATACCTCGCAAGAGGGAGTCCCACACTGTTCCTTTGGGTTCGCGCATTAAGCGTTCCTCCTACGTAAAAAAAAATATTAGATTAAACAAGCCTCATTAAGGATTTTTAATTTTATTCAAACTATAAACCTAATTATAATTAATTTTGGGAAAACAGCACAACATTTTGATTTAATACTTTACTCCCGCAAGTATAATTAATATAAAATTAAATATCAAGAAACAGTAATTTTTTCACGCTGTATTTAAATTAAATAATGAATAAATATTGCCTTGTAAATATGTTTTTACTATTTAAAATCGTTGAACGTTCACCAAACACATCTAAAAGGTATAACTTGTTTTTAGGCTAATAACTTTTGACATTATGAATGAAATATATTATATATTTATGCCAACGAAAAGGATAACCTTAATCACCTTTTCTGATATGCTGATGCCTAACTATATACATTTTATTTTGTATTTAAAACAATTTCGTCTGTTTTATCGTATATTGGTCTAGACATATAAAGTTGGCACGGTAGGTTTATAACCAAACTACTCTAAAGAAGTTTATTGTTCAATTTAATTAGAATATAAAACCACGACAGTTTATTTTTACAAAACACCGTCGTTATCGTAAAGTTTAAACGTGTTTTAACGGCAATTGTGCCTCAGTAATGAGATTGCGGCTAACTTTAATTGTGTTCTAAAGTTTATTAGGAGTTGACAGGTCTTAAATTTATTTATAAAACGAATCGATTTATCATTTAAATTTATGTTAAACTCTTTGTGATGTAAATATTTCCTTGCTAATGTATGACATTTTTTACAGAGAATCCCGGAACTCACTGGAACTATTCCATAGAAATGGTTCCTTGGACCAAGACAAACACATTTCTCATACGGGCCTACAGTTTCACCTGCCGGTCTCTGTGTGTTATTTACAAATTGCTTTATAGGTCCAAAACTCTTAAAAATAGAAAGTTGAAGTTTTATATGATCTCGTAAACATAAACTATAAATAATTGTATAAAATATTAATGCTTTAAACCAAACCATTTGTAATTGGCAACTCTTTAAAATCTGTAAATGCTAATATCATAAATAAGTTAAAGCATCATAAAATATGCACCATTAGTCAGTAGTGTTTTTATTTACATTTTGCCCGAAAAATATGTTCTTGCTGCTGTGCTAGCATTCGTTATTACTTTAACAGCTGTCAAATAAAAATTTATTGTGTTGATCTTTGCTCTTGCAAAAGGTTTACATTTAAACTTTGAAAGCCTGTGAAGCCTAGCCCTAAGAACTGCTGTAAATAATAGAGGATTTATGTAAATCCAAACGACAATACCTTTCTGACGGTATGCGTCAATCTAACCCACGACGACATGCTGAGAAAAGCTTTTGTTGTGCTTGCCTGTTTACATAATTACGAATCTTAATTGTAATATTCTATTTCTAAATAACATGATTAACTCATAAAATGGGCTAAATAATAAAAATACAACTCACACAGTTAAAAGTGGTTATTTAAATCAACTATAAGTTAATAATTAATCACCCTCTGTATACAAATATTTGTTTTACAAAAATATGGGAAATAATTCAAGCCATCCGAAATTGTTAACAGTTAATAGTGTATTATTTTCCTACCGAGTGCAGTGTGGCTCTAGAGAGCCCAATTCTATTGCCATGGGCTCTACCTGGAGAACCAACCCTGGGCTGAAAGTGGTGGCAATCTCTGACGGTTCTACAACATTCAGCTATTTCCTAGTGATGCAGAGTCAGATACTATCAAGCAGCATCAGAAACAAGCAAATCATTCCTATAAGCTCCACTAATACGCCCTGTGCAATACGAACATGGTTTATTATACATATATATATATATACTTGCTGATGTACCCGTTCTTCGTACAGGTGGTTTCTTTATCCGTTCTATATTCAATGAAATTTGAATTTTAGTTAGCTTGAAACAGCTGTTATTGCTTCTGCTCTTTAAGCTGTCAAATGGAAGTATCCACAGCTGTTCGCATTACTTTTTCTGAAATGTAAACATTGAAACTTAGGAAGTTCCTGGGGCGTAGCCCGAGGGGAAGTGATAAGGAAGTGAATAGGCCTATGTGTTACAAGGGTTCAAGATCTACCTTTGTGTAAAGTTTCAGCCCAGTCGGTTCAGTAGTTTTTGCGTTTACCCGGAACATCAGACAGCAGACAGACAGACACCATCTCTTCTTTATAATATATATATGTTAATATGTAAATATATTAATTATTATGTCGTTTGATAACTTTTATTAGCACGCATTATTGCAAATTTGTATAAGGAAAGTATAAATTCATTGTGGGTTTTTCTAAAATTTCTATCAGACAGAAAAAAAGAAAAAACAACATTAACAAAATAACGAGGATGTGCAGCCGTGAGTTTTGGCAGAGCTTGCTTGTTTAAGAGGGTTAACTTCGTCAAGAGGCACTTGAAAGCCAGCTCTGTTCCTCGACGGCCAATAATTGCAATACGTTGGTAAAAAAACCTGAAAAAGGTTTCGTGGTAAAAACAACCTAAAAATGTTATTTTACATCATGAGAAAAGTTAACACTGTTTAGTGATTTATATTTTTAGCATATTAGTTTAATTGCCAGCTGTAGGGGCCAAGTATTTTTTGATGAGTGCAGACCGTCAGGATTCATGAGCGTGATGTGATCATGTGGTTGAGCTGAGGTCTAGAGTGGTAGGAGAGTGGTGGGGGAGCGGCTGCCTCAGTGTGTACCACGCTCCCCCTCCAACCACAGCTGACCAATTCCCCTCTCAAGCATTTCAGTGCACGGATAAAAACCTGACAGCCAATAGAAACGCTATTTTTTAATGAAAAGATACCTAAAAATCATTAATTAATAAACTTTTATAATTATTAATTTTTAAAATTTGGTATGTGTGTCTGATAGACATTCCAGCATATGGCGTCCACCAGGGTATGCGGTTTTACGGAAAATGTTTTAAAGCAAATGAATACCGTACGTTTAAGAATGCCTACATGTATCAATACGTTTGTTAATTAAATAAAACATAAACTATTTAAATTTTGTTTCATACACAATTCATAAGAGCTAACCATGAATTTTAATCTCGGGATAACATATTCTAACGATTGAAGTTCATCCCAATAATAGTATTTTTTTCTCAATATATTATAAAATCTTCCAAAACAAATTGTTGCGATGGATTTTAAATTAATTATAATTACAAAAAAGGCTATTCATATCAGCAAACACATAATAGAATAGAGAAGACAAGAGCTTATACCCCGTGCATTAAAAGTGAGGCAAGATCCGCCATGTTGGTCTGGCTTACAGCCTGAAATCTACGATCCGCGACCTCAACGCGTGGTAAAACTTCACGACCGATATACGGCCATTATCAACAGTAATAGTTGAATAATATTGTTGAAATTTTGCATGCTTATAGTTTAGAGCCTGAGGATAACGATGGTATTAATTTAAAGTTAATAATAATGTTATTAAATGGTATATAAATAATTGAATACACACTTGTAGCTCTGTTTTCAAAACCAGACATGAAAAAGTTGTTCTGTGGGAAAGTTTTTTATATTTAGGGTCAGAGAGATTTTTTTAGCGGGAAAGTTGTAGATAAATAAACAAATTTCATTTTTTATACCAACTTTTTCTCCCTAAAGTGTTTGGTATCCTCAGAAATCGAAGTATAAGTAAGCGGCAAAACTGTCTTTTGCGCATCCCGTTGCCGCACCGCGCCTGACTATAGGCATTGCAGTGTATTTGTTTTCCGGCTACGTTGTTTTTCTTTTAGCGAATTTCCCCTATAAGGAAGAAGCTATTACCGTAGTCGGCATGGTAAGATCTAGGCCCGGGACCATGATAAATTTTAGTTTTGAGGTCCCCAGACTCCAAAAACACCATTCGTTCGAAACTGTATATATATATATATATATATATATATGTGTCCGTGGGTGCGATAACTCTCGTAAAAAAGGTTTGATTTTGATGAAATTTGGTACAAACGTGTAAAGCAGCATTTATGACTTTAAGTTCGAAAACCAGACGGATCGACCTATCCGAAGGAGTATTTTGGGGTGGTTTTGTACCCCAAAAATGGGTTTTTTGAGTTTTTTACACACAATTTTTGAAAAAGTAAAATTTAATTTTTTCCATTGGAATCAGTTTAAAAAGACGCACAATTTACTGTTTTAATCATTGCTCTACGTCAATTGTTACTGAGATATTGAAAGTGCTAAACACGGTACGTTGTCCAAAGTTATTCTTATGGAGGATAAGAAAAATTGTATATCTCGCTGATTTATCAACTTATCCTGACGAAACTTGGTATATTGCTTCATTTCATTGTGGCCTGTTGATATTTGCACAAAACCCAATTTTGTCCCGATAGTTACCGTAGCAGCAAACCTTCATACTCAGCCCCATGTTATTCTTATGGAGAATAATTAATGTGTTATCTCCTTTAATTATGAACATAAATTAATAGAACTTGGTATGTGGCTTTACCTAGTTGAGTTAAATTGAAATTTGTATAAAAGCCCATTTTTAGTGTTCCTTATTTCAGCAAACCTGCATACTCAGCCGCCAGTTATTCTTATGGAGAATAATTAAAATGTCATAAATCGTTTATTTATGAATGTATATTGATGAAACTTGGTGAGTGGCTTTATGTGGTATCAAGATAAATTAATATGCATTGGAAATTCGCTGAGTATGCAGGTTTGCTGCTACGGGGGTATTTATTTGTTATTTTATTTTAGATAGGATTAGTAATGATATCGTATTCATTTAGGGACTAGTAAATGAAAAACAATTTGGGTAATAACTAGTTTTATTTACTTATTTATATGTTTGTAATATCCTCTAAGTTTCACTTGCTATAGCTGATTATGGGTATTAAATAACTAAGTCCAAATAGTTTTAAGACATTAATCAATGTTCATTTACCCAAAGAAATTACAGTATTATTCAGTTGTTCTCTCACCTTATATTTATGCAAACCTTCATTAATAATATTACTATATTGATGGATCATTATACAGAAAAGTACTTATGAGCTATTATTTCGATCATTAAAGAACAATTATTAACGTCCTACTCGTTATCAGAAAAATGTAAAACGTTGGTGAATAAATCCATACCATACCTACAGATTGACCAAGTACATGGTTTTACATTTTACTGAGAATATTGTTTTCACTTAGACTATTATAGTTAGGTACTTCTAAAAGTTCATTCCCAAAGTCGGCACACTTTTAGAAGGTTTTACAAGCCCTTAATTTACGAATGAAAAAGTAATGTTTTTAAAATGTAAACGATGGTACAAATTTATATTTTATTATATTATTTATTCCAAGTGTCTTTTAGTCCATAAATAAAAATACTGTTTATTATATATAAGATAACTTGTACATTAATTTTGTTTTTCTTTTTGCCAACACAAAAAGAATCATTAATAGATGTAGAGCGAATAGATTTCATGAAGAAATTATAGGAATATTCAATACAACTTATGACTAGGTAAGCATATTTTTTAACTACTTAATATGAATATTAAATTAAAATGAAACAATGTGCTCTTGTGAAATGTAATCCCAGCGGGCGATTGCTACACCGTTTTAAATAGGTGTCCGGTTATTGCAATCAATTTACCATCTCGAGTAATTCGACATCTTAGGTCTACATCAAAAGCCGTATCCACCCTCACTACGGCTAACTGAAATACTGCATAGTGGTGCATGGTACCCGCTCGGACTAGGGTGGCGCCGCCATCTTGGACTGTCTCATCCGTCCGCCAGGCTGGCCGCACTCTCCGCTCCCAGTAGCTTCTCTATTCTATTATGTGCTCGCTGATTGATATGTATATGTATAGTACAACTTAGCTATATTCTCCGTTATGTGCTCGCTGATTGATATGTATATGTATAGTACAACTTAGCTATATTCTCCGTTATGTGCTCGCTGATTGATATGTATATGTATAGTACAACTTAGCTATATTCTCCGTTATGTGCTCGCTGATTGATATGTATATGTATAGTACAACTTAGCTATATTCTCCGTTATGTGCTCGCTGATTGATATGTATATATATAGTACAACTTAGCTATATTCTCCGTTATGTGCTCGCTGATTGATATGTATATGTATAGTACAACTTAGCTATATTCTCCGTTATGTGCTCGCTGATTGATATGTATATGTATAGTACAACTTAGCTCTATTCTCCGTTATGTGCTCGCTGATTGATATGTATATGTATAGTACAACTTAGCTATATTCTCCGTTATGTGCTCGCTGATTGATATGTATATGTATAGTACAACTTAGTTATATTCTCCGTTATGTGCTCGCTGATTGATATGTATATGTATAGTACAACTTAGCTATATTCTCCGTTAAAATCTATTTTCTTCAATAGTAGTGAATATTTGAGAGTGAAAAGTTGAATTTACTTTAATTGTAGTACCAACACTTTTAATACATTTATACAATTAAAAATGCATATTCAAAAAGATTTTTTTTAGTAATATTAATTTTAAAAAGTCTTAAAGTAACGGATGAGTGAAAGTAAAAAAAATAATTTCCTAATTCAAGGTTTTCCCTGGACCTATCAACATCCAGTTATTATTGAATAATCGCTATTAGCAATTTATATCTAACTATTAACCATAAACAATCCAGTATATGTTTAGGTGTCTGGGTGATTTGGGTAGCTTAGGGAAAAACAAAGAATTAAAATTAAAGCAAATTCATATAGATGGAGGACCAGGAAATTTATTTAAATTCCCAAGAGAAAGAAAAACTAAACACATATTGTGTTGATAGCAAAGGTGATTTATTTATCAAATTAGATGCGGTTAATATAGAAACAAGAGATAATTATATTCAAAACAAAACGGATATAAATACACTGTCCACGTCCAAGTTCATATTTCACTCGCGTTGCATATTGTCCAATTCACATATTTCCGTTCTCTTTTGATCAAGGTCTGATATAAGGTAAAAGATTTGTATTCAGGGATCCAAAATTATATTAATAAACCCATGTTGTCGTTTTTATGAAAAAGTGATGATGAAACAATAAAATAAAAACAGATGATAAAATAAAATAAGAAAAATCAGATAGTACAAGTTGTGCAAAACAAAGGAATATATTATTAGACAGGATGGTTAGGAAAAACAGTTTATGTATTTAAAATGTGATTGTTCAACTCTCTGTTTGTACGCAACAGTGTCACTTAATATAATCATACACCAACTAATACTACAGTATTAGTAATATAGTTTACCATTGACTGACATTTATGGTCTTTTATAAAAGTATAATAATGTTAATAGTTAAAAACACGAATCAAATCATTTATTTCATCCTCTCATTTCGGTGGCCTGCCCTATCACTGTCTCAACTCCTTCCTGGTCGGCACACTATAAATACGAATTCATAGTATTACTACTTATACATAACAATAAAATTAAGAAACAAAATCAATGTAGTTTTAATTGAACAGTCAATTATACTATAATTCGCATGTACTGTCAAGATCCCAATGCAAATGTTGCAAGCTACAACTAGACCCTACCATTTAGATAATCAACGGTATTCTCCCATTACAATCTACAACAAATGTGTCCAATTAACTTAATCTAGAAGTAAATGAGCCTGTTCCAAGCTGGCTCCATTTTTATATTTATTATGCAAGTGCGAAATTGGTCTGCACTATTGGTAGTAATTGAATAATTAAAGGGACACGATGTATATACCGTAATTTAATATATCGATAGCAAAATAAAATTAGAGGCAATATGAAGTGAGCTATGTGAAAAGATTGCACACGAATAGCGATGGTCAGAATATTTGAAAAATGTTAAAAATCCAATCGTTGGTTGCATTTTTGAACATGCCGTTGTAAATCTAATCCCATTATCATAATCCATGTTACAATATTGATTCATTTAAATTTTAGTCCTGTTTAAATATTATTAAGGATATTCTTAACATATACAATGTTCTACACATGTTCTACACATTCTTATACCAAATCCAGTGAACGATCTTTATGTTACTTATAATTTCATCAATTTAATAAATTATTAAATTTACTATGTTATATTAAGTAGTAGCTGATGTACCCATTTTTCGCACAGTTTGTTTCTTTGCCCGTTCTTTAGTCAATGCAATTTGCATTTTAGTTAGCTTGAAACAGCTGTTATTGGTTCTGCTCTTTAAGGTGTCAAATGGAAGTGTCCACAGCTGTTCGCATTACAGTTTCTGAATGTTTACTTTTTTCTGAAATGTAAACATTGAAACTTAGAACGTTCACGGGCCGTAGCCCAAGGGGATTTTAAGGAAGTGAACAGGCCTATGTTTTGCATAGGTTCAAGATCTACCTTTGTGTAAAGTTTCAGCCCAGTCGGTTCAGTATTTTTTGCGTTTACCCGGAACATCAGGCACACAGACACACAGACAGACAGACAGAAACCACCTCTTCTTTATAATATTATAGATAGAATGCAGTCATTCATATTTTAATTAATATAAATTCTGGTTATTTTCAAGGGACATAATTCAAATTACATACTCCCTGAACACATAATTTCTTGTGTAAGCTTTAACGTCTGTTGAGCAAGGTCACATAGGTTCTACAAAAAAATCATGCATTTATTTCTTCATGAGTACAAATGTAAATATGCATAAGAAGTTTTACACTCGGAAATATCTTATTAAACAGCAACATATACATTTTAAGTGTTTTTTTATAACCAAAATAATGTTACAATAATATTACATATGTGTTTCTAAATCCCAAAAAGATAATTACAGACCAACCAAAGCTACGACACGGATGCTAAATAAGGTCGGTAGAAACTCTGTTAGACAGCTATTCACCTCTGACAGCTTGTAGCAACATACTTTTTCATAGTACAAAACTCAGTTATGATGAGCAGGCAAGGAATCGATTTGGGTTTTTATCTTTTATATTAATTAATATACTCTATATAAATTAAGATCTAATACTAAATACTTTATTCAAGAAAGGGTTTAAATGTATTTCATTTTAGCGAATTTCCCCTATAGGGAAGAAGCTATTACCGTAGGTCTCATGGTAAGACTTAAGCCCAAAACCATGATAACTTTTTGTTTTGAGGTCCCCAGATGCCAAAAACACTATTCGTTCAAATTTATATATATGTATATATATATATGTGTCCGTTAACACGATAACTTGAGTAAAAAACGTCCGATTTTGATGAAATTTGGCTCAAATGTGTAAAATGACATTCATGACTTTAAGTTCGAAAACCAGAAAAATCAGACCATGGGAAGGGGGGTTTATGGGGGTTTTAAATTTTCCAAAAATCAGTTTTTTGCATTTTTCACCCTACAATTTTTAAAAAACTTAATTTTGGTTTTGACCATGTTATAGAGCTTAAAAAAACAAATAATTTTGTAATTTAAATTATTAACCTAGGTTAAGTGGTTGCGGAGAAAATCCAAAAAAACCTGCTCATAAAATCTCCCATGTTAATCTTATGGGAAAAAGGTTTTTGGCTTTTCCTCAGTTTATTTTAATGTAAACTTCACATTTGCTTTTACCAATCTGTTCAGTTCCACAAAACAATCATTTTGGTGTTTAAATTGTGATTCTACGCCCAACCGTTGCAGAGATATTCAAAGTGCTAAACACAGTACGTTGTCCAATGTTATCCTTATGGAGAATACAAAAAATTTGATATCTTGATTATTTATGAATGTATGTTGATGAAACTTGGTATGTGGCTTCAAGTAGTACTGGTATATTGATATTTGCACAAAAAATTGATTTTTTGTTGATTATTCCCGTAGCAGCAAACCTGCGTACTCAGCCCCCATGTTATTCTTATGGAGAATAAGTAAAATGTACTGACTCCCTTAATTATGAACATAAATTAATAAAACTTGGTATGTAGCTTCACTTGGTTGAGTTATATTGATAATTATATAAAAACCCATTTTTCTGTTCCTTGTTGCAGCAAACCTGCTTTCTCAGCCCCCATGTTATTCTTATGGAGAATAACTAGAATGTCATATATCGCTTATTTACGATTGAATATTGATGAAACTTAGTATGTGGCTTCGCCTAGTTAAATTCTATTTATATTTGCATAAAAACCAATTGTTTCTGTTCCTTGTTTCAGCAAACCCACATACTCATTACCAATGTTATTCTTATAGAGAATAATTAAAATCGCTTATATGTGAATATATTTTTATGAAACTTGGTTTGCGGCTTTATGTGAAATTCAGACAAATATTATGCATTGGAAATTCGCTGAGTCCGCAGGTTTGCTGCGACGGGGGTATTATAGTATCAACTTTAAATATTGTTATATTTGTGTTAAAACTACTCTTTACCTGCAAAAAACTTAAAATGTTACATGGATAACAAGAAGTTTCTTATCGAGAAAATTAATTAAGTTTTAAAGTCAGCTGAAGTTGGATTTACTGTTTCTGTATTCAAATTTTTGTAACGTTCATAGTTAATTGTTTCCTTGAGTAGCATTATAATTTTAATGTTTTTTTTTTATATTGTTAGAGTGACAAACACGGGCCAGATATTATTTCAGAATATTCCAAAATCTATAAACAAATTTCAAAAGAATGCTGTATTTTTGAAAAAGGTAAAAGAACTTCTTACTGGAAAAAATAATTTACTCAGTGGATGAATTCACTTAGTGTTGAAAAACTGTGATAAATACTTTAAGCAAATAGGCCATGGTGACACAATTTGATTGTAAAACTTGTGCATGTGTGAATACATATGTTTTTATTTGGTTTGATAGCTCGAGTTTTACAATCAACTTATAGTTTTCTTGTGCCTAAAAGTTTAATCTTAGTTCCGAAAATAACCTAAATAAGTTCCATCTCTATTGTTTTCCCACACCTCAAGGTTTAATTAAATAAATAACATAATTAAATAAATTAATATACAGCATTAGTCAACTAAGAGAGTCTATCAAGTTCCATTCCAAATATAGGAAATCCAGCTGTTTGTTGTTTTAAAAACGTGAATTCACTTCCTATGGACAAATAATTAAACCAGGGAAAAGTTCAAGTGAAACTGGCAGTACCAGACCAAGTAATAATGAAAAGCGTAGGTACAACGAATCACGGAGGAGTTCATCAGCATTGACGGGCTCTCTCTCCACGTGATAATATGTGCCCGCTAGCCTGCTAACAATGTTTCGGTCCCTGACGTTATTTTTGGTCTACCCTTTGACACGTTTCGGGGAAAAGGTGCTATTTTACGTTCCATATAAATATTATCACTCCGAAATATTTAATACAACTTTTATATTTATTTCACCTTCTGAAATTTCCTTTACAGGCTTAGAATTTCAGTAACCATAAATTTAAAAATTAAAAATTATTAGTTATAAGTGAGATCAAATTATAGGATTTAATTTGATTCGCCTTTACGCAATTGGTAAATAGGTGGAATTTGAAACTGTTTAAAATACAAATCACCCCCTTTTTAGAGTATTTTTTTAGTTTTGGACGTAATTTTAAGAAATTTGTATTCCTTCCTTCTTATGCTGACCTTAACGGGTATAATAAAAAAGTAGCTATATTCGTAAAATCTGGTATCGAGGGGATTTAATAATTGCCTCATACTAAAAGACATAGTCAAAGTTCAAACTCTTATTATAGTGCCTTGCATATTGAAATCATCTGTCATATTCACCAACGAATATGTTGAAACACTATAACAGTCACATATATAACCTTTTTAGACCAGTTTAAAATCTCAGTGAACCCTTTACGTCTCATTTGAAACAATTTAATATTTGTTTTTAAAGGGTCATTATACCTACTCGAATTCACCAACACTTCTGACGACCTGATGTAATACTAAACAGTGGCTACGTTATTGGAACCAGGTATACCAGAACAAACCCAATGTGATACACCTGGAGTCCTTCAATAATGAAAACTAACAAGTTAAGCACACTTCATTGATGTAACTTCACAAAGCCCATTTACTGTTTATACATTTTGAGGTAACTTTAGGAAGAATAAAGAACCGTAGCTTAGTTAGTTGACGAGGTATCCTATGACAGACCCAATATGACACGTCTGGAGACTTTCAAAAATAAAATATCAAAAATTGATATAAACTTCATAGACAATTATTATATAACTTCACAAATCAAAATTTATGTATGGCAATTTGGGGGGGTCACTTTAGGAAGAATAAAGACAAAAATGTGGTCAGAACAATAATTTGGTGTTGGTGCTATAAGATAACGTTGTGCTTTCATACTTTATGGGATAAATTATGTAACTAGAAGATTTAAATATTCAACGATTCGTATTTTGTGTAAATCACTCGATAATAAAAAAAATGTTGCATAGTTAGTTGAGTACCCGCTACTTTAAAATACCTTTGCTCTAAATATATAATTTATAACGTTATATTATTGCATTTAAAAGTTTAGCAGGAAAAAGTAACCTAGCAGATATATGTTAAAGGTTAGGGAAAAATTAAGTAAAGGGTGATTGACATAAGTGTACCAGCTGTTTTGCCTAAATGGTTTTAGAGGTATAAAAATTAAAATCTTAACCTGCCAAAACCTTTGGTTTTGTATTCTTTAACCTTGCTCACAAATATGAGAATGTTGTAAACAAGTGGTTTAGACGTTAATAGTTATTCTTCTTGGATAACTGACGTAAAAGTGTTGTAATCTTTAGTGGAAGGAATAAATGAAATAAAGGTGTGTGTAAAGCCATGAATTTTCATTTGTTGTAATAAACCACTGTGTTCACTGGTGAAACATTTTGGTGGGATATATCGTTATTGAGACCACCACCACCACCGCGCCTCATTGCAGGTGGCAGCTTTAAAGGTACGTGGGGGTTTGGTTGTGACAGATTTTATTTTGTGCATTGTTATGTTATCCTTACAACTTTAAAAACTTCAAATATATATTTTATTTGAGCCTGACCATGGCTAGCTCTATTTATCAACCCTCCAACCAAGAGTTCATATAAATATAATTTTTGACCTGATAAAGTTTTAGTATAGGCCTAATATCCTAAAATTCGCAGTTTAATGGTGCCTTTGTATTTAGAGGTGATTTAAGTAATACAATTATCTACACAGTAGTTAATAAATAAAGCGATTAAATTCCGTTGTCTGCCATAGAAAATCTGAATTAAATTCCCATCCCATCATCCCAAATATTTTTTTACAGATAATTATAGAAAACAAATGGGAGTTTGTACTTTAATTAGATTCCATATGATGGAATTTAAGCTTCATTACACTTATTCACTTTACTAATTATATATATATATATAGATATAGGTATAGTCTCAGGGAAGTGATATAAACTTAAATAGTATATTGCATTTTGTAAAGTATGGATCTTCTTTGACTGTAAAAAGCGCATCGGCCTCTTATATTTTTATCAGTTTAAGAATAAATTTGCCATTCTAACTTTGTTTATTTTTTTCTGTCACCATTCATTGTGAATGTTCGTGATAAAATAGAAACGTAATTATAGATATTTATTTGTTATAATTGTCTGTGATAAAGACTAAAAGTGTGAATCTTAAATAGTTACAGAATAAGGTGAGTTTTAACAGAAGGTACGACCTTCGATCAAACAATTATCGGTAACACATATACTATGAATACATCTTGTAATCCAAAGATCCAAAGCCATGATAAATTCTCCTAGATCGGTTATGATAATTGAGCTCGGGCCACGTTAGTATGCTCGCAAAGCAAGTTAATTATACAACACAGAGCACCGAAGCCGAGATATTAGATGGGAATCACAATTTGTATTGTCTTCAATTTTTTTAAAAAGTAATTTATCGACGCCTTGCTAGATTTCCTAACCCACTCTCAGATTTTTCGCCTTTTATCCGTAAACATTAGTTTGGGTTTTAAAATTCTTGCAACAAGAGTAGTTTAAGAAATTAAACGAGTTCGCATGCAGCACGCTGACGTGTGGGGAGTGAATTTCCACATAAAAACTTTTAAAACTCAAAATCAGCGTAAAAACATACATGAATTCCAATTTTTATTGAAATCTGAAATCATAGATTTTTTGGCTGTTCTGATGCTCCTGGTTTCATTTCCCCGGAAAAACTGGGAATACGATTTAGCGCATTACTATGTTAGGAGAAGGTGTAGTCAGCTTGAAAGTAGGCGTGAGGTTTCTGGGGATGATAAAAGTACTCTATCAAAGGAATAACAGGCTTTTCTAGTACAAAACCCCCATAAGACAACGAACTGTGCTTAGTCGAAACACATGTTCTTTAATAGGTCGGTAAATACTTATGCTAGAATGGCTAGAGAGGGCTTAATACTTTCGCCTCACTAATTACCATATTTTTATTTATTAATTAATTTTATATCTGGGGCTTTTCTGATCCTTTTTGGGCCCAAAAACTCGCAATTTGAAAGATTAATCCCCAAAAAAGGGTTTAGTTTTCCGATTTTTTTGCCCAACGAACTTGTCCAACTGATTACAGAAAGGAACAACCCTACCAAATTTAAAGTTAATCGGACAAAAAATGCCACAGCTAGAGTGCAAACACATACATATATGCACACATACATACACAGTGTTTGCACTCTAGCGGTCGCATTTTTTGTCCGATTAATATAAAATTTGGTAGGGATGTTCCTTTCTGTAATCAGTACAATTTTAATATATATATATAATATATAATTTTATTTATATATATTCTAAAATTCACAGTCTAATAGTGCCTTTGTATTTAGTGGTGATTTAAGTATTAAAATTATCAACGCAGTAGTTAATGAATAAAGCAATTTTATATATATATATATATATAGTGTAATTTTGTATATATATATATATATATTTATATATATGTATATGTGTATATATATACAATTTTGAACGACCCCCCAAAACGTGTTCAGGGGGTCACGTTAGGAACTTCTAATGTGGTCCCGGGCTTAAGTTTCACCATGCGGGTTATACTAATAGTTCACTTTCCAAAGGAAATTCACTAATAATTTATGTTAAAAATTCATGAACGAAAAATCAGAGAGATTTGTTAAATTTTTAAGCTGATAAATAAGAAACAAGTATATACAATTTGCTAGAACACGAGACCCATATTTGTGCCTGGTTCTACTTTCCTCTTCATAAGTGACATTAGTCTAGGATTTCTTCAGATAAATAATATCAAAATGTATGTAAAAAAGTTTCATAATAGCCTTGTTCTGAGTTGGCGAATGTTAAATGTCACTCGAAGATTTAGTGAATGCTTCAAGTTTCTAATAACAGTACTGATCATCAATTTTGGCATTAGTTTCAATGCCTTACCTGTCAGCTACGGGTATTAGATATGATATACTGTGCATGGAAAATTATCATTCGTACAAACCCTGGATTTACGAGCAGTAAGTCAAGTGATCTAGCAATTATGAAATGCAATATTATGTTATTTCCGTTTAGAACTAGAATACTTTTTCATTGTTCTAACAATCGGTATTTGAAAGAAAATATGTATTTAAAAATACACTTGTCTTGTTATTCATTGCCATCTAGCATTTCTATTACCATTTATTACCTTTATATTTTAAAACAAAAATAAATTATTCATTTGAATTGTTTTTATCCAAGTTAAATTGTATTCTAAGTAACAGAGTAGTGAATTGGTCAATTGCAAAACTATGGTTAGGTACAATTTCCTAGGTCCGGAATAACAGAAGTGTTGGTTAATTTCAATACTATAATTAAAATTACAATAACAACTAATTGTATGAAAACATAATTTTTACATAGTAAATTTTTTCCCAGCACAAAATTTGTTTTCTTTTTTATTAGATGAAATTGGTCTGAATAATAATGTCTTCTCGCAATATCTGTTTGTGTTGTGAAGTTAAAAATATATTTTAAAAGTAATACTTAATTAGGCAGAAATTAAACTAACTATAATTCTTTTACCTGAAATAAGTAACGGCCGTTTTGAAGTGAATTGGTCTCGTTTTCTCTCTCCTCCTGTTAGTGAATTTTATAAACTATTACCGTCATGAAAACACCCGGTAGGCTGAATGTACTGGCCTAGTTTTTCCTTTGTATTAGATTTTTGCAAACAAAATTATATTTTTTCAAAGTACTAATGTAAATCTCAATCTATGTGTCCACATTTTACTTTTAGAACAAGAGTAATTTAGATAGTAGTAAAATTTATAATTCTGAAATTGTATGATTAAAGAAAAGGAAAACATTAATTTTTATTTACAACACTGTGTTTCACACTTAATATATATCTGTAACCAATTAACGTATAGCAATTATCAAAACCCCAAGTTTTTTTTAAGCTGAATTCAATAGTGAAAACTAAAATTTTATTTACTAGAATATTATATGTAAAATACTCAAACAATTCATGTTTGAGGGACAAAACCCCCCAAAATACCCCTTTAGATGGAGCGATCTGGCTGGTTTTCGAACTTTAAGTCATAACTGTTGTTTTACAAGTTTGTACCAAATTTCATGAAAATCGGACCATTTTTACGAGAGTTATCTGTATATATATATATATATATATATATCCAGTTTTGAACGAATGGTGTTTTTGGCATGTGGGGACCTCAAAATGAAAAGCCAGCATCGTCCCGGGCCAAGGTCTTACCATGCCGACTACGGTAATAGCTTCATCCCTATAGGGGAAATTCGTTAAAATACATAAAATTGTATTTTATAAACCTCAAATAAACATTTTTGTTTTACGTTTTGAATTTTGCTTACCCTATATTTGGATGTAGCAACTGAAAAAAGATAGGAACAAAAAATTTTAAAAAAGGACACAAAAGGAATGTTTTCTTATAAATATGTTTATTACGAAATTGTTTTACATGTAAACACCGTGAGAAACTATGTAAGAAGTTAGTACAGTGGATATATTCTTTCTGGTTAGTGATGTTACTCAAGCTAATGAAACCTTACACCTGTTACCAATTCGTGACGTATATTGTGTATTGGTAACTCCTACCACTATAAATTCCCTAATAAGGTAACATATGAAGAAGTTGGTAATTATAACTGCGTATAAGTTACGGAAATATAAGAGATTTTAAAAATATTTTCCAAATTAACAGCTTCGCATACACACAATAAACTGTGTTATTACACTAGTCGATGTAACAAGAGAACATATCACAATTGTGATACTGTAATAAAAATTAACTAGTTTTTAAAAAAATATTTAATTGTTTGAAACAAAAATTTTCATAATTTGACGATGCTATTTCAATATAACACCACAGCTGTCGGATCAACCTCCGACTCCCCCACAAAAACAATGTTAAATCCACCTCAGTATAATAATAGTTGCTGCATCTCATAACCTAAGAAAGATAATTTAGGGTATTACAATGCGACTACGGCAATAACATTACTTACGAGAGGCCCCCTAAAATGAACTGTAATGTTTATCTGAAGTATCACGCTTTTATACAACATTTGAACATGACACGTATGTTAAACTCGTCAACCGAAGTTTGAGAATGAGTGTCTGTAAGTATGAGGAAAGAGTAACTTGTTGCTGTGAACAGCTACGTCAGACCGGACAAACCAGTGCGGTGTTCAGGGTCAGCTGGCCGGGCGACTAGATGTTAGGTCTACTTAGCAGTTGGGTTCAGCATCACAAACCAGTGCGGTGTTCAGGGTCAGCTGGCCGGGCGACTAGATGTTAAGTCTACTTAGCAGTTGGGTTCAGCATCACAAACCAGTGCGGTGTTCAGGGTCAGCTGGCCGGGCGACTAGATGTTAGGTCTACTTAGCAGTTGGGTTCAGCATCACAAACCAGTGCGGTGTTCAGGGTCAGCTGGCCGGGCGACTAGATGTTAGGTCTACTTAGCAGTTGGGTTCAGCATCACAAACCAGTGCCGAGGTCAGTTATTTCGGAGTTTTCATCTCAATGGCAGTTTAGTTTAAAGTAGGGCTACAGTGGAGTGGGTTTTAGTTTTGTAAAGAGAGGAAATAAGTGACCTGCGTATAGCTAATGAGGAAAAGTGTTAAACTTATTAATTATTAAAACTTTAATAATATGTCAAGATTGCCGGGATGTTTACTGATGCAGTTGTCGAGTGCTGTAATTAGGTATTTTGAAAACCCCTTAACATCAGTTTAGTTTAAGCATAGGAAAATAAACCAGGTAATAACTGGTTTATTTTTCTATGGCTTAAGGTAGGCTAAAACGTTGGTTTCTTTGTAAAAAGAGAAAATAAAGGCCTCTAGAACTTTATTGTAGGAAAGTGAATGATTGAGTTACTTCAGTTGTTCATTTGTTAGTTATAACACTGGATTACAACAATTAAAATTGTATATGTTTTATTGATTTAATCTATAAAGTATGTGGATCATAATTTAACATTTATCATTAATTTAATTACTTTCATCGTTGGACCACAATCACGATTACACATGTTTACCTTTTGGCATATTATGTTTGATAACTCGTAATATTTATTTAACAAGATGCAAACTTTAAATTTAGTATGTGGAGTTATCCTAGCACTTTACACTAGTGGAACCATTGCGCAGATTTCCCTTGACGTTTCTGAAGACACACATCACTTCAACAGTAAGTTATATTTGTATTGCTTGTTATTGCTAAAAGTGTTATTAAATCTATTTAAATCGTGTAAATGTATTAAGTAATAAACGATAAACAATCAAATGACTGTTAATTTAACATCAGCTAAAATATAAAAGGCATTAAGTAGTTTACTTCCTCCGCATACATAAGCATTAAGTTATCGGTGGAAATATTAATTTTGGTGCTGCCTGAACAAAAATAAGTGTTTTTTTTAAACGATTTCCTTATCTCTGTCTGCAGGGATATACAGATATATTGAGCCTGGTATTTGTTGTCACGTCTGACTTTAAAAATGCATTTAGCAAACTTTTACTTCAAGGACTGATGAGAAACTTTTCTCTAGCCGACAATACATAATTACAAAATCATTCAAGCTTAAATTGTATGCAACATTTTAAAGGCTGAAGACCGTATAAATCTCTTCGTTTTACATAGAAATAAGTTGATGAGATTTTATTCAAGAGAATTCTTCTATTATGGCTGAACAAATTTCGGCGATTAACGTATTAGGATAATTGTCTTGATTTTCAAACGTGTGTACGGGCTTTTCTAATTTAAATCTGTGGGGGGGGGGGGTATTTTACGAGATTAACACAAGAAGTTATTGAATTTAATCGCACATGTTTATAAATTAAAAGTGGATTATTAGCAGGAACAGATGGAACATGCGCAGTATAAATGACAACACATTTGTAATCGCAACCCAATATTTTAAGCAAAATGCTTCTTAAATATTGCTGTAAGATTAAAAAATAGCGTTAAAGTTGTTACATAATGTTACATAAAGCTACACTTAGTCAATAACAAAAGTAACATGACAGATAATCAGCCTTCATCAAATCAAAAATGCATTCAAAATGATACTGTAATGAATTATTTAACCGTATAATAGTCATAGTCGGAGTTGTCTCAAGGAAACAGGTATATTGAGATTGCTTAATACATTTATAGAATTCATTGGTAGATGACCAACTACCGATGAACTGAAGATATTTATAAATTATGTTTTTTTATTAAAGAGCCATAGAGTAATGAATTTGAACAAGGACTCAATAAATTGAAAGAATAAGTAAATTGTTATGGAATAAAAGAAAACAGACTATTACTTTTAATCTGGCACGACAAACAAGGTCATATACCAGTCACACCAAAATTGATCAATGGGAAATTGAGCTAGGTGTAAATTAAAGTTAAGAGCCCTTGACTAATTCGGAATGATTCACCTAATGATCATTACAGTTTAGCATACGAATACCACAGTCAATTAAACTTGTGTATCGTATAGTTATAAATATAGTACTAAGCTATGTCAAGGGCTGATGACATCATCATTATATTAATAGCAAGCCTAAAACTGTCCCTCCTTTTTCCTCAGCGTGTGTGCATCGTAGAATAAATTTACTCATACCTTTAGAAAGGTATTGTCGTTTACATGTCCAGAAACATATTATAATTTACATCGGCCCTCAGTAATACGCCCCACAGGCTTTCAAAGTTTCAGTATTAATATTATAGAAAAACAGTAATTGATTGAATTGTATATTTGACATTTGTTGATATAACAAATGCTAGAAAACAGCAACAACAGATGGTTCAGGCTTAATATAAATACAGACTATTGACTGCTGGAATGGTGACGCCTTTGAGTTATCCGTTTAAAATCCACATAAAAAAACAAAATCTGTGGGAGGGAACGGGGATGGATAGATAGAGAGCGCAATAGGACCCACTAAATATTAAATTAATTAAATAAGTTATTCGTGGAGTTAAGCAAGATGGCTCTGGTTTAAATGATTTTGTTTATATGCTAATTCAGGAAAACGTGATAAAACATTCACGCAAACAACCATTACTCGTAAAAAAAATTTGGTCAAATGTTGACCATTGGGTGTTTGTTTTTTTATAAATCGCAGCCAAGGTCGATATCACCTAACTCCAGTGTGTTATGCAGCATCACGAGCTACTTGTCTGTTTGCAGTTTTATGAGAGGCCCAAACCATCGCCACGGTACGAACTCGGTTGAGGTATCAATGGATAAGGGCTCTCAATGGACAAAAACCGTGCCGGTCCCCAAGGCCATTGAAGGGCAAAAAACCCAAGCTGGCCGCCACGCAGTGTATCATTAACTTCAATTATGACTCTCTGTGGCCGTCCACTAACACTCTAATAGATTAAATACGACATAAATGGAAAGATTATCATCTAAATAATCTAATTGTATAAACGTTATTGCTGAATTTAATTGAGAACATTAATTTTATTTGAATTTAGACTTCGCGCTCTGTGAAATTGTTTTAATTGTGACTGTTAATGTTTAAAACTTATATTGATATAATTATAAAGGTCTCCAAGAAATATAATACTGTAAATGTGCTTTCTGTGATAAGATCAAAAAGATGTTTTAACTGTAAAAAAAGTTGGAGTTAGCAACACAGCGATACTGCTATAATGATCAGCTATGGCCAGCTGCTAACACCGTGATTGAATAAAACTTTAAAATATTAACAGTGAAAATGCCAAAATTTATATCAGTCTTAATTTAAATGTTTAATTTAAAAAAGTATACATCAATTTGTTATACAATTATTGCGGGTTGTTTTGTTTTGACAAACCATAAAAAGTTACTTCTAGTAGTACTAGATTAGTATTGCTAAATATATAAGTTTATACGTATATATATATATATATATATATACAGTTTTAAACGAATGGTGTTTTTGGCATCTGGGGGCCTCAAAATAAAAAGTTATCATGGTCTCGGACTTAAGTCTTACCATGAGACCTACGGTAATAGCTTCTTCCCTATAGGGGAAATTCGCTAAAACGACAAACACAGAAAGAATATAAAAGTTAAAGAAGAATATATAAGTAGCTCAGCACAAAGAACTCAATTGGTTTTCTACAAACAGAGCTTTGCAATCAACAACAAAACTCAATACATTCTTTTGGTTTTGGTGCATGAAAGTGAAGAACAATCGGTTGCATTGCTGGGGTTTCAGATTGTGAGCAAACTTAAATGGGATGTTCATGTAGAAGGTGTTTGTAGGAAAGTCAGTAGTGTCTCTTTTCTTTTTTGGAAACTTAAATACTGTCTTGAAAATAACTTTTTGAGAACAATATATTATGGGATTTTTTAGTCACACATTGCCCATAGCGTTATACTCTGGGGAAACTCGTCACATCCAGAAGTTACTTTTGATTCATAAAAAGGTTATAAGATCCATTGCTCGCGCCAGACAAAATCAACACTGCAGACCCCTGTTCAAAGATCTAACAATGCTAACAATATTCAATCTTAAAATGTTTCTTTATCTTTTACATACGAAATCCAACATAAATCAATCCAGGCAAAATATACATAGTCACAACACTAGAAACAGGCAAATACTAGATGATCCACAGTATCGACTTTAACAGGTCTCTCTTCAAATAAATTCTATTTTTTTACAAAATGCCAAATTGAGCAAAAGATATCACGTTTCAAAATTTAAGAACTCTGTAAATAATTGGAACTCTGTACCATTATTTAATTATTAGATCAAACTATCAATAGTTTGAATGACATTTTTGACAATAAAAATTAATTGTACATTTATTTTGTCTATATATAAGCAGATCTTTAACTTTATAAGTATGTTTAAGCTAGTTTAAGACCTTTGCCTGTATTGCATTGCATTTTATGACGTTCCCTACTTCACTATGCCTATGTGATCAATGTTAATAAAGTTTCTTATTTCTTTATTTTCCGAGTGTTTCTCACCACCAATGGAAAGTTTTTGTTGGAAAGGTCCAAACCCTGGTCTTGTTAATAAGTAAAATGTTTACAGTATTTGGAAATATAATTAATTATAGCCCAATGACAATGTACAACTGGATACTAAACTGGTAACTATAATAAATTACTTTAACCATATTTGTTGGTCCATATGAAATCAAGGCAATCACTTGTTTATACTATATAAATCTGTTTTAACTGTCTTTTATGAGTAACTTTGACGCTTCTTTTGCTCTGTACTCCATTAAAATGGGTTGCTTTCATTACAAAACCGAAAAATAATGCAAGTATTTTATATTATTATATCCTAATGTTGAGTTTTCTAAATAAATACGATTTAGCTATGTTGTAGGTTGTTGGTTGGGGTCAGACAAAGAATGTAAGAAGTGGAAGTTCAAGTGAAACTCTTCTTTACAACGACGTACAATTCATGCCACCATCAGCCTGCAAGAAATTTATCTCTTATTCTTTTGTTCTATTTGAAAAGTTCTGCACCAAGAAAGATAATTCAGGTAAAATATTATTGGAACATCCAACTACTTTTTCGGAGATAACCGAACTTTGAAAAGAAACATAAATAAAGAGTTCTTTCTTTACACGTAGGTACTGCTGAAAAAAAGAAATATAACATAAGAGACAGTTTACTGAACACTCCTAGCCCCTACGGTGAGGCGGAAAATAATGGGCGTTTTATATAATCTGTTCCATTGCTGGGGTTTCAGATTGTGAGCAAACTTAAATGGGATGTTCATGTAGAAGGTGTTTGTAGGAAAGTCAGTAGTGTCTCTTTTCTTTTTTGGAAACTTAAATACTGTCTTGAAAATAACTTTTTGAGAACAATATATTATGGGATTTTTTAGTCACACATTGCCCATAGCGTTATACTCTGGGGAAACTCGTCACATCCAGAAGTTACTTTTGATTCATAAAAAGGTTATAAGATCCATTGCTCCCGCCAGACAAAATCAACACTGCAAACCCCTGTTCAAAGATCTAACAATGCTAACAATATTCAATCTTAACATTTTTCTTGATCTTTTAGTTACGAAATCCAACATAAATCAATCCAGGCAAAATATACATAGTCACATCACTAGAAACAGGCAAAAACTAGATGTTCCACAGTATCGAACTGCTTTAACAGGTAACACTCTTCAAATAAATTATATTTGTTTACAAAATGCCAAATTGAGCAAAAGATATCACGTTTCAAAATTTAAGAACTCTGTAAATAATTGGAACTCTGTACCATTATTGAATTATTAGATCAAACTATCAATAGTTTGAATGAAATTTTTGACAATAAAAATTAATTGTACATTTATTTTGTCTATATATAAGCAAATCTTTAACTTTATAAGTATGTTTAAGCTAGTTTAAGACCTTTGCCTGCATTGCATTGCATTTTATGACGTTCCCTACTTCACTATGTCTATATGATCAATGTTAATAAAGTTTCTTATTTCTTTATTTTTCGAGTGTTTCTCACCACCAATGGAAAATTTTTGTTGGAAAGGTCCAAACCCTGGTCTTGTTAATAACTAAAATGTTTACAGTATTTGAAAATATAATTAATTATAGCCCAATGACAATGTACAACTGGATACTAAACTGGTAACTATAATAAATTACTTTAACCATATTTGTTGGTCCATATGAAATCAAGGCAATCACTTGTTTATACCAATTAAATCTGTTTTTAACTGTCTTTTATGAGTAACCTTGACGCTTCTATTGCTCTGTACTCCACTAAAATGGGTTGCTTTAATTACAAAACCGAAAAATAATGCAAGTATTTTATATTATTATATCCTAATGTTGAGTTTTCTAAATAAATACATTTTAGCTATGTTGTAGGTTGTTGGTTGGGGTCAGACAAAGAATGTAAGAAGTGGAAGTTCAAGTGAAACTCTTCTTTACAATGACGTAAAATTCATGCCACCATCAGCCTGCAAGAAATTTATCCCTTATTCTTTTGTT
Source organism: Allygus modestus (assembly GCA_963675035.1). NCBI lineage: Eukaryota > Metazoa > Arthropoda > Insecta > Hemiptera > Cicadellidae > Allygus > Allygus modestus. The sequence continues at coordinate 139,245,420 of OY776114.1, read as the reverse complement.
CTGTTTGAAAAGTTCTGCACCAAGAAATATAATTCAGGTAAAATACTATTGGAACATCCAACTAATTTTTCGGAGATAACCGAACTTTGAAGAGAAACATAAATAAAGAGTTCTTTCTTTAAACGTAGGTACTGCTGAAAAACAAAAGAAATATAACATAAGGGACAGTTTATTGAAGACTCCTAGCCCCTACGGTGAGGCGGAAAATAATGGGCGTTTTATATAATTGAGGAAGCAAACTATTTTGATTCCTTTACTTCCTTCCAGTAACAAGGAACGATTTAGTGACCATATAACTCTCAATTCACAAAATTAGAGCCATTAAAAGTTTAGGCCTCTCAAGATACAGTTAAAACACCTATTGTTATATCTAATTGTAATGACAAACGTGATAAAAGTTAAGGTATTTTATTTCTAGGTTTGATGAGCCCAGTTCTACTATGTTCCGACTGAACATAATATGTAAACATGTAATTCAGTACTACTTTTTTATGCAAATTTATATTTTTGTATTTATATAAACTATGATAGTTCACGATCTGCTCCGTAAAACGCCTTTCTGACATCAATTAACTGAGCGGTATTTTATTATTTTCATTCAAATTTGCATTAGGATTACTTATATTAAATAATATAACTACAACAGTCACCATGTTGACTGACGTTGAGCGTGGTGAAAGTAGCAGGAGGCTGAAGGTCGTGAAAAATATGACTATAACGTAATCTGAGATGGTCTTGTCTGTTCCAGACGTCTCTGCTGCTCAGCCTGGTGACTATAACGTAATCTGAGATGGTCTTGTCTGTTCCAGACGTCTCTGTTGCTCAGCCTGGTGACTATAACGTAATCTGACATGGTCTTGTCTGTTCCAGACGTCTCTGTTGCTCAGCCTGGTGACTATAACGTAATCTGAGATGGTCTTGTCTGTTCCAGACGTCTCTGTTGCTCAGCCTGGTGACTATAACGTAATCTGAGATGGTCTTGTCTGTTCCAGACGTCTCTGTTGCTCAGGCTGGTGATTATAACGTAATCTGAGATGGTCTTGTCTGTTCCAGACGTCTCTGTTGCTCAGCCTGGTGACTATAACGTAATCTGAGATGGTCTTGTCTGTTCCAGACGTCTCTGTTGCTCAGGCTGGTGATTATAACGTAATCTGAGATGGTCTTGTCTGTTCCAGACGTCTCTGTTGCTCAGCCTGGTGACTATAACGTAATCTGAGATGATCTTGTCTGTTCCAGTCGTCTCTGTTGCTCAGCCTGGTGACTATAACGTAATCTGAGATGGTCTTGTCTGTTCCAGACGTCTCTGCTGCTCAGCCTGGTGACTATAACGTAATCTGAGATGGTCTTGTCTGTTCCAGACGTCTCTGCTGCTCAGCCTGGTGACTATAACGTAATCTGAGATGATCTTGTCTGTTCCAGTCGTCTCTGTTGCTCAGCCTGGTGACTATAACGTAATCTGAGATGGTCTTGTCTGTTCCAGACGTCTCTGTTGCTCAGCCTGGTAACTATAACGTAATCTGAGATGATCTTGTCTGTTCCATTCGTCTCTGTTGCTCAGCCTGGTGACTATAACGTAATCTGAGATGGTCTTGTCTGTTCCAGACGTCTCTGTTGCTCAGCCTGGTGACTATAACGTAATCTGAGATGGTCTTGTCTGTTCCAGACGTCTCTGTTGCTCAGCCTGGTGACTATAACGTAATCTGAGATGGTCTTGTCTGTTCCAGACGTCCCTGTTGCTCAGCCTGGTGACTATAACGTAATCTGAGATGATCTTGTCTGTTCCAGTCGTCTCTGTTGCTCAGCCTGGTGACTATAACGTAATCTGAGATGGTCTTGTCTGTTCCAGACGTCTCTGTTGCTCAGCCTGGTGACTATAACGTAATCTGAGATGGTCTTGTCTGTTCCAGACGTCTCTGTTGCTCAGCCTGGTGACTATAACGTAATCTGAGATGGTCTTGTCTGTTCCAGACGTCTCTGCTGCTCAGCCTGGTGACTATAACGTAATCTGAGATGATCTTGTCTGTTCCAGACGTCTCTGCTGCTCAGCCTGGTGACTATAACGTAATCTGAGATGGTCTTGTCTGTTCCAGACGTCTCTGTTGCTCAGCTTGGTGACTATAACGTAATCTGAGATGGTCTTGTCTGTTCCAGACGTCTCTGTTGCTCAGCCTGGTGACTATAACGTAATCTGAGATGGTCTTGTCTGTTCCAGACGTCTCTGCTGCTCAGCCTGGTGACTATAACGTAATCTGAGATGATCTTGTCTGTTCCAGACGTCTCTGCTGCTCAGCCTGGTGACTATAACGTAATCTGAGATGATCTTGTCTGTTCCAGACGTCTCTGCTGCTCAGCCTGGTGACTATAACGTAATCTGAGATGGTCTTGTCTGTTCCAGACGTCTCTGTTGCTCAGCCTGGTGACTATAACGTAATCTGAGATGGTCTTGTCTGTTCCAGACGTCTCTGTTGCTCAGCCTGGTGACTATAACGTAATCTGAGATGGTCTTGTCTGTTCCAGACGTCTCTGTTGCTCAGCCTGGTGACTATAACGTAATCTGAGATGGTCTTGTCTGTTCCAGACGTCTCTGTTGCTCAGCCTGGTGACTATAACGTAATCTGAGATGGTCTTGTCTGTTCCAGACGTCTCTGTTGCTCAGCCTGGTGACTATAACGTAATCTGAGATGGTCTTGTCTGTTCCAGACGTCTCTGTTGCTCAGCCTGGTGACTATAACGTAATCTGAGATGGTCTTGTCTGTTCCAGACGTCTCTGCTGCTCAGCCTGGTGACTATAACGTAATCTGAGATGGTCTTGTCTGTTCCAGACGTCTCTGTTGCTCAGCCTGGTGACTATAACGTAATCTGAGATGGTCTTGTCTGTTCCAGACGTCTCTGCTGCTCAGCCTGGTGACTATAACGTAATCTGAGATGGTCTTGTCTGTTCCAGACGTCTCTGTTGCTCAGCCTGGTGACTATAACGTAATCTGAGATGGTCTTGTCTGTTCCAGACGTCTCTGTTGCTCAGCCTGGTGACTATAACGTAATCTGAGATGGTCTTGTCTGTTCCAGACGTCTCTGTTGCTCAGGCTGGTGATTATAACGTAATCTGAGATGGTCTTGTCTGTTCCAGACGTCTCTGTTGCTCAGCCTGGTGACTATAACGTAATCTGAGATGGTCTTGTCTGTTCCAGACGTCTCTGTTGCTCAGGCTGGTGATTATAACGTAATCTGAGATGGTCTTGTCTGTTCCAGACGTCTCTGTTGCTCAGCCTGGTGACTATAACGTAATCTGAGATGGTCTTGTCTGTTCCAGACGTCTCTGTTGCTCAGCCTGGTGACTATAACGTAATCTGAGATGGTCTTGTCTGTTCCAGACGTCTCTGTTGCTCAGGCTGGTGATTATAACGTAATCTGAGATGGTCTTGTCTGTTCCAGACGTCTCTGTTGCTCAGCCTGGTGACTATAACGTAATCTGAGATGGTCTTGTCTGTTCCAGACGTCTCTGTTGCTCAGCCTGGTGACTATAACGTAATCTGAGATGATCTTGTCTGTTCCAGTCGTCTCTGTTGCTCAGCCTGGTGACCATAACGTAATCTGAGATGGTCTTGTCTGTTCCAGACGTCTCTGTTGCTCAGCCTGGTGACTATAACGTAATCTGAGATGGTCTTGTCTGTTCCAGACGTCTCTGTTGCTCAGCCTGGTGACTATAACGTAATCTGAGATGGTCTTGTCTGTTCCAGACGTCTCTGTTGCTCAGCCTGGTGACTATAACGTAATCTGAGATGGTCTTGTCTGTTCCAGACGTCTCTGTTGCTCAGCCTGGCGACTATAACGTAATCTGAGATGGTCTTGTCTGTTCCAGTCGTCTCTGTTGCTCAGCCTGGTGACTATAACGTAATCTGAGATGGTCTTGTCTGTTCCAGACGTCTCTGTTGCTCAGCCTGGTGACTATAACGTAATCTGAGATGGTCTTGTCTGTTCCAGACGTCTCTGTTGCTCAGCCTGGTGACTATAACGTAATCTGAGATGGTCTTGTCTGTTCCAGACGTCTCTGTTGCTCAGGCTGGTGATTATAACGTAATCTGAGATGGTCTTGTCTGTTCCAGTCGTCTCTGTTGCTCAGCCTGGTGACTATAACGTAATCTGAGATGGTCTTGTCTGTTCCAGACGTCTCTGTTGCTCAGCCTGGCGACTATAATGTAATCTGAGATGGTCTTGTCTGTTCCAGACGTCTCTGTTGCTCAGCCTGGTGACTATAATGTAATCTGAGATGGTCTTGTCTGTTCCAGACGTCTCTGTTGCTCAGCCTGGTGACTATAACGTAATCTGAGATGGTCTTGTCTGTTCCAGACGTCTCTGTTGCTCAGCCTGGTGACTATAACGTAATCTGAGATGGTCTTGTCTGTTCCAGACGTCTCTGTTGCTCAGCCTGGTGACTATAACGTAATCTGAGATGGTCTTGTCTGTTCCAGACGTCTCTGTTGCTCAGGCTGGTGACTATAACGTAATCTGAGATGGTCTTGTCTGTTCCAGACGTCTCTGTTGCTCAGCCTGGTGACTATAACGTAATCTGAGATGATCTTGTCTGTTCCAGACGTCTCTGTTGCTCAGCCTGGTGACTATAACGTAATCTGAGATGGTCTTGTCTGTTCCAGACGTCTCTGTTGCTCAGCCTGGTGACTATAACGTAATCTGAGATGGTCTTGTCTGTTCCAGACGTCTCTGTTGCTCAGCCTGGTGACTATAACGTAATCTGAGATGGTCTTGTCTGTTCCAGACGTCTCTGTTGCTCAGCCTGGTGACTATAACGTAATCTGAGATGGTCTTGTCTGTTCCAGACGTCTCTGTTGCTCAGCCTGGTGACTATAACGTAATCTGAGATGGTCTTGTCTGTTCCAGACGTCTCTGTTGCTCAGGCTGGTGATTATAACGTAATCTGAGATGGTCTTGTCTGTTCCAGACGTCTCTGTTGCTCAGCCTGGTGACTATAACGTAATCTGAGATGGTCTTGTCTGTTCCAGACGTCTCTGTTGCACAGGCTGGTGATTATAACGTAATCTGAGATGGTCTTGTCTGTTCCAGACGTCTCTGTTGCTCAGCCTGGTGACTATAACGTAATCTGAGATGATCTTGTCTGTTCCAGTCGTCTCTGTTGCTCAGCCTGGTGACTATAACGTAATCTGAGATGGTCTTGTCTGTTCCAGACGTCTCTGCTGCTCAGCCTGGTGACTATAACGTAATCTGAGATGGTCTTGTCTGTTCCAGACGTCTCTGCTGCTCAGCCTGGTGACTATAACGTAATCTGAGATGATCTTGTCTGTTCCAGTCGTCTCTGTTGCTCAGCCTGGTGACTATAACGTAATCTGAGATGGTCTTGTCTGTTCCAGACGTCTCTGTTGCTCAGCCTGGTAACTATAACGTAATCTGAGATGATCTTGTCTGTTCCATTCGTCTCTGTTGCTCAGCCTGGTGACTATAACGTAATCTGAGATGGTCTTGTCTGTTCCAGACGTCTCTGTTGCTCAGCCTGGTGACTATAACGTAATCTGAGATGGTCTTGTCTGTTCCAGACGTCTCTGTTGCTCAGCCTGGTGACTATAACGTAATCTGAGATGGTCTTGTCTGTTCCAGACGTCTCTGTTGCTCAGCCTGGTGACTATAACGTAATCTGAGATGATCTTGTCTGTTCCAGTCGTCTCTGTTGCTCAGCCTGGTGACTATAACGTAATCTGAGATGGTCTTGTCTGTTCCAGACGTCTCTGTTGCTCAGCCTGGTGACTATAACGTAATCTGAGATGGTCTTGTCTGTTCCAGACGTCTCTGTTGCTCAGCCTGGTGACTATAACGTAATCTGAGATGGTCTTGTCTGTTCCAGACGTCTCTGCTGCTCAGCCTGGTGACTATAACGTAATCTGAGATGATCTTGTCTGTTCCAGACGTCTCTGCTGCTCAGCCTGGTGACTATAACGTAATCTGAGATGGTCTTGTCTGTTCCAGACGTCTCTGTTGCTCAGCCTGGTGACTATAACGTAATCTGAGATGGTCTTGTCTGTTCCAGACGTCTCTGTTGCTCAGCCTGGTGACTATAACGTAATCTGAGATGGTCTTGTCTGTTCCAGACGTCTCTGCTGCTCAGCCTGGTGACTATAACGTAATCTGAGATGATCTTGTCTGTTCCAGACGTCTCTGCTGCTCAGCCTGGTGACTATAACGTAATCTGAGATGATCTTGTCTGTTCCAGACGTCTCTGCTGCTCAGCCTGGTGACTATAACGTAATCTGAGATGGTCTTGTCTGTTCCAGTCGTCTCTGTTGCTCAGCCTGGTGACTATAACGTAATCTGAGATGGTCTTGTCTGTTCCAGACGTCTCTGTTGCTCAGCCTGGTGACTATAACGTAATCTGAGATGGTCTTGTCTGTTCCAGACGTCTCTGTTGCTCAGCCTGGTGACTATAACGTAATCTGAGATGGTCTTGTCTGTTCCAGACGTCTCTGTTGCTCAGGCTGGTGATTATAACGTAATCTGAGATGGTCTTGTCTGTTCCAGTCGTCTCTGTTGCTCAGCCTGGTGACTATAACGTAATCTGAGATGGTCTTGTCTGTTCCAGACGTCTCTGTTGCTCAGCCTGGCGACTATAATGTAATCTGAGATGGTCTTGTCTGTTCCAGACGTCTCTGTTGCTCAGCCTGGTGACTATAATGTAATCTGAGATGGTCTTGTCTGTTCCAGACGTCTCTGTTGCTCAGCCTGGTGACTATAACGTAATCTGAGATGGTCTTGTCTGTTCCAGACGTCTCTGTTGCTCAGCCTGGTGACTATAACGTAATCTGAGATGGTCTTGTCTGTTCCAGACGTCTCTGTTGCTCAGCCTGGTGACTATAACGTAATCTGAGATGGTCTTGTCTGTTCCAGACGTCTCTGTTGCTCAGGCTGGTGACTATAACGTAATCTGAGATGGTCTTGTCTGTTCCAGACGTCTCTGTTGCTCAGCCTGGTGACTATAACGTAATCTGAGATGATCTTGTCTGTTCCAGACGTCTCTGTTGCTCAGCCTGGTGACTATAACGTAATCTGAGATGGTCTTGTCTGTTCCAGACGTCTCTGTTGCTCAGCCTGGTGACTATAACGTAATCTGAGATGGTCTTGTCTGTTCCAGACGTCTCTGTTGCTCAGCCTGGTGACTATAACGTAATCTGAGATGGTCTTGTCTGTTCCAGACGTCTCTGTTGCTCAGCCTGGTGACTATAACGTAATCTGAGATGGTCTTGTCTGTTCCAGACGTCTCTGTTGCTCAGCCTGGTGACTATAACGTAATCTGAGATGGTCTTGTCTGTTCCAGACGTCTCTGTTGCTCAGGCTGGTGATTATAACGTAATCTGAGATGGTCTTGTCTGTTCCAGACGTCTCTGTTGCTCAGCCTGGTGACTATAACGTAATCTGAGATGGTCTTGTCTGTTCCAGACGTCTCTGTTGCACAGGCTGGTGATTATAACGTAATCTGAGATGGTCTTGTCTGTTCCAGACGTCTCTGTTGCTCAGCCTGGTGACTATAACGTAATCTGAGATGATCTTGTCTGTTCCAGTCGTCTCTGTTGCTCAGCCTGGTGACTATAACGTAATCTGAGATGGTCTTGTCTGTTCCAGACGTCTCTGCTGCTCAGCCTGGTGACTATAACGTAATCTGAGATGGTCTTGTCTGTTCCAGACGTCTCTGCTGCTCAGCCTGGTGACTATAACGTAATCTGAGATGATCTTGTCTGTTCCAGTCGTCTCTGTTGCTCAGCCTGGTGACTATAACGTAATCTGAGATGGTCTTGTCTGTTCCAGACGTCTCTGTTGCTCAGCCTGGTAACTATAACGTAATCTGAGATGATCTTGTCTGTTCCATTCGTCTCTGTTGCTCAGCCTGGTGACTATAACGTAATCTGAGATGGTCTTGTCTGTTCCAGACGTCTCTGTTGCTCAGCCTGGTGACTATAACGTAATCTGAGATGGTCTTGTCTGTTCCAGACGTCTCTGTTGCTCAGCCTGGTGACTATAACGTAATCTGAGATGGTCTTGTCTGTTCCAGACGTCTCTGTTGCTCAGCCTGGTGACTATAACGTAATCTGAGATGATCTTGTCTGTTCCAGTCGTCTCTGTTGCTCAGCCTGGTGACTATAACGTAATCTGAGATGGTCTTGTCTGTTCCAGACGTCTCTGTTGCTCAGCCTGGTGACTATAACGTAATCTGAGATGGTCTTGTCTGTTCCAGACGTCTCTGTTGCTCAGCCTGGTGACTATAACGTAATCTGAGATGGTCTTGTCTGTTCCAGACGTCTCTGCTGCTCAGCCTGGTGACTATAACGTAATCTGAGATGATCTTGTCTGTTCCAGACGTCTCTGCTGCTCAGCCTGGTGACTATAACGTAATCTGAGATGGTCTTGTCTGTTCCAGACGTCTCTGTTGCTCAGCCTGGTGACTATAACGTAATCTGAGATGGTCTTGTCTGTTCCAGACGTCTCTGTTGCTCAGCCTGGTGACTATAACGTAATCTGAGATGGTCTTGTCTGTTCCAGACGTCTCTGCTGCTCAGCCTGGTGACTATAACGTAATCTGAGATGATCTTGTCTGTTCCAGACGTCTCTGCTGCTCAGCCTGGTGACTATAACGTAATCTGAGATGATCTTGTCTGTTCCAGACGTCTCTGCTGCTCAGCCTGGTGACTATAACGTAATCTGAGATGGTCTTGTCTGTTCCAGACGTCTCTGTTGCTCAGCCTGGTGACTATAACGTAATCTGAGATGGTCTTGTCTGTTCCAGACGTCTCTGTTGCTCAGCCTGGTGACTATAACGTAATCTGAGATGGTCTTGTCTGTTCCAGACGTCTCTGTTGCTCAGCCTGGTGACTATAACGTAATCTGAGATGGTCTTGTCTGTTCCAGACGTCTCTGTTGCTCAGCCTGGTGACTATAACGTAATCTGAGATGGTCTTGTCTGTTCCAGACGTCTCTGTTGCTCAGCCTGGTGACTATAACGTAATCTGAGATGGTCTTGTCTGTTCCAGACGTCTCTGTTGCTCAGCCTGGTGACTATAACGTAATCTGAGATGGTCTTGTCTGTTCCAGACGTCTCTGCTGCTCAGCCTGGTGACTATAACGTAATCTGAGATGGTCTTGTCTGTTCCAGACGTCTCTGTTGCTCAGCCTGGTGACTATAACGTAATCTGAGATGGTCTTGTCTGTTCCAGACGTCTCTGCTGCTCAGCCTGGTGACTATAACGTAATCTGAGATGGTCTTGTCTGTTCCAGACGTCTCTGTTGCTCAGCCTGGTGACTATAACGTAATCTGAGATGGTCTTGTCTGTTCCAGACGTCTCTGTTGCTCAGCCTGGTGACTATAACGTAATCTGAGATGGTCTTGTCTGTTCCAGACGTCTCTGTTGCTCAGGCTGGTGATTATAACGTAATCTGAGATGGTCTTGTCTGTTCCAGACGTCTCTGTTGCTCAGCCTGGTGACTATAACGTAATCTGAGATTGTCTTGTCTGTTCCAGACGTCTCTGTTGCTCAGCCTGGTGACTATAACGTAATCTGAGATGGTCTTGTCTGTTCCAGACGTCTCTGTTGCTCAGGCTGGTGATTATAACGTAATCTGAGATGGTCTTGTCTGTTCCAGACGTCTCTGTTGCTCAGCCTGGTGACTATAACGTAATCTGAGATGGTCTTGTCTGTTCCAGACGTCTCTGTTGCTCAGCCTGGTGACTATAACGTAATCTGAGATGATCTTGTCTGTTCCAGTCGTCTCTGTTGCTCAGCCTGGTGACCATAACGTAATCTGAGATGGTCTTGTCTGTTCCAGACGTCTCTGTTGCTCAGCCTGGTGACTATAACGTAATCTGAGATGGTCTTGTCTGTTCCAGACGTCTCTGTTGCTCAGCCTGGTGACTATAACGTAATCTGAGATGGTCTTGTCTGTTCCAGACGTCTCTGTTGCTCAGCCTGGTGACTATAACGTAATCTGAGATGGTCTTGTCTGTTCCAGACGTCTCTGTTGCTCAGCCTGGCGACTATAACGTAATCTGAGATGGTCTTGTCTGTTCCAGTCGTCTCTGTTGCTCAGCCTGGTGACTATAACGTAATCTGAGATGGTCTTGTCTGTTCCAGACGTCTCTGTTGCTCAGCCTGGTGACTATAACGTAATCTGAGATGGTCTTGTCTGTTCCAGACGTCTCTGTTGCTCAGCCTGGTGACTATAACGTAATCTGAGATGGTCTTGTCTGTTCCAGACGTCTCTGTTGCTCAGGCTGGTGATTATAACGTAATCTGAGATGGTCTTGTCTGTTCCAGTCGTCTCTGTTGCTCAGCCTGGTGACTATAACGTAATCTGAGATGGTCTTGTCTGTTCCAGACGTCTCTGTTGCTCAGCCTGGCGACTATAATGTAATCTGAGATGGTCTTGTCTGTTCCAGACGTCTCTGTTGCTCAGCCTGGTGACCATAACGTAATCTGAGATAGTCTTGTCTGTTCCAGACGTCTCTGTTGCTCAGCCTGGTGACTATAACGTAATCTGAGATGGTCTTGTCTGTTCCAGACGTCTCTGTTGCTCAGCCTGGTGACTATAACGGAATCTGAGATGGTCTTGTCTGTTCCAGACGTCTCTGTTGCTCAGCCTGGTGACTATAATGTAATCTGAGATGGTCTTGTCTGTTCCAGACGTCTCTGTTGCTCAGCCTGGTGACTATAACGTAATCTGAGATGGTCTTGTCTGTTCCAGACGTCTCTGTTGCTCAGCCTGGTGACTATAACGTAATCTGAGATGGTCTTGTCTGTTCCAGACGTCTCTGTTGCTCAGCCTGGTGACTATAACGTAATCTGAGATGGTCTTGTCTGTTCCAGACGTCTCTGTTGCTCAGGCTGGTGATTATAACGTAATCTGAGATGGTCTTGTCTGTTCCAGACGTCTCTGTTGCTCAGCCTGGTGACTATAACGTAATCTGAGATGATCTTGTCTGTTCCAGACGTCTCTGTTGCTCAGCCTGGTGACTATAACGTAATCTGAGATGGTCTTGTCTGTTCCAGACGTCTTTGTTGCTCAGCCTGGTGACTATAACGTAATCTGAGATGGTCTTGTCTGTTCCAGACGTCTCTGTTGCTCAGCCTGGTGACTATAACGTAATCTGAGATGGTCTTGTCTGTTCCAGACGTCTCTGTTGCTCAGCCTGGTGACTATAACGTAATCTGAGATGGTCTTGTCTGTTCCAGACGTCTCTGTTGCTCAGCCTGGTGACTATAACGTAATCTGAGATGGTCTTGTCTGTTCCAGACGTCTCTGTTGCTCAGCCTGGTGACTATAACGTAATCTGAGATGATCTTGTCTGTTCCATTCGTCTCTGTTGCTCAGCCTGGTGACTATAACGTAATCTGAGATGGTCTTGTCTGTTCCAGACGTCTCTGTTGCTCAGCCTGGTGACTATAACGTAATCTGAGATGGAGTTGTCTGTTCCAGACGTCTCTGTTGCTCAGCCTGGTGACTATAACGTAATCTGAGATGGTCTTGTCTGTTCCAGACGTCTCTGTTGCTCAGCCTGGTGACTATAACGTAATCTGAGATGGTCTTGTCTGTTCCAGACGTCTCTGTTGCTCAGCCTGGTGACTATAACGTAATCTGAGATGGTCTTGTCTGTTCCAGACGTCTCTGTTGCTCAGCCTGGTGACTATAACGTAATCTGAGATGATCTTGTCTGTTCCAGTCGTCTCTGTTGCTCAGCCTGGTGACTATAACGTAATCTGAGATGGTCTTGTCTGTTCCAGTCGTCTCTGTTGCTCAGCCTGGTGACTATAACGTAATCTGAGATGGTCTTGTTTGTTCCAGACGTCTCTGTTGCTCAGCCTGGTAACTATAACGTAATCTGAGATGATCTTGTCTGTTCCAGACGTCTCTGTTGCTCAGCCTGGTGACTATAACGTAATCTGAGATGGTCTTGTCTGTTCCAGACGTCTCTGTTGCTCAGCCTGGTGACAGTGGTGGGGGAGTAACGGTCGTGCACGACGGGCTTTACTACATTTTAGGCATCGTTAGCTTGAAGTTCGGCTTAATTGATAAATCTAGGACCTTTTTTACAAATGTAACATGGCCAACTCATTTATCATGGATTCAGAAAGAAATGAGAGTGTATGAGAGTAATTTCGATGGTTTGGAGACAAAGCAGTAACGAACCACAGTTCCTGGTAAATAATATTACAATTTACTAAAGTAATTTTAACTCTTAATTTTTTTATTTGTTTTATTATTTTGTTTGCACCTCTGCACAAAGTGGATTTGAAAAACTAATATTTCTATGTATCTAAAAATATGTAATTTTAAAACTCAGAATTACAATAAAATATACTAATTTAATTCAAGCTAAATTCCTAAAAACTGCAAGATTTCTGAGGATAAAAATGTTTGAGGTTAAAACTGATATTAATTTGTCAATCTACTCCAAGGAATGCGACTATTGCCCAACCTCACACAGTGTACACATGAGGATCGTTGAAGTAATTCCTCAGCAAAAACAACCAGTGGAAATTGCAACCCAGCCATCTCTAAAACGTTTATTGTTCGAGCGGTGGAAATAAACATGTAATCACTTTTTTATGGATTTTCGAAGATTGATTTTCGAAAAGTACTGAAAAGCAGTATCGATCTGACAAAACGTGTCAATTTCTAGTTTGGATATGTTTTGGTTCTGAGTTAAAAATAAATGTCGTCTACAAATATTTTCAAGGAATTCTGGGATAAAAATCTGTAAATCTGAATTCACAGTTGTCTGCTGCTTCCTATTGTTCAAATATGATGTTAGCCAACTCATTAATTAATTTTTTACACCAAAACATTCAAGTTTAAAAATAATAAAAGTATAAGAGTGATTCGATGTTATAATGTAGCTTTTAAAAATAACATTTACAATCCTAGTTGTACATACCCGATTTAAAATCTGTGTTACATTACAGGTCTCCAACTTTACCAACACTCTCTTCCAGTTCAGTCTCACAAATTCCCTCTGCGATCCCGGATGCAAACAGCTGCAGACTGCCCGACCACCCAATGAAAGTACAACTCTAAGATTACCCTCATAATCCCGACTACTCATAATGTGTAGTCGTGGTCCTACTTCTCAGTGCTGTGTAACTTCGACAACCCACGACCAGCGTGTTCCAACAAACCCGGCACCGTCGTCCCCTCCAACTGGGTGCTAAAGTACACCTGCGTCAGCGGCTACAGTCTCAACCAGGGTAATGCCGAGTACTCCATCTGCGATAATGGAGTCTGGCGCAACCCACTTGACTGCATCAGTAAGTTTTAATATTAACACATCGATAAAAAGTAGATGATCGATGAATGTAATTTTGAAGATGTTCGAAATGTCTAATATTTATTTTGATAATAGGTTCAACTAAAAAACTGTAAGTTTTGGCAACTTTCCTGGTGGTAAAAAGGTTCAAACTCAAGTTTTAAGCTCATATAAAAGTGAACTATAATTGATATATATATATATATAGCGTATCAGTCAGTCAGTCAGTAAAAAATTACATCACCCGCATTTCTAAAAAAAATCGGGTTCAGAAATTACAGAACTTAGAACTTCCAAAATTCATTCTTTTTTAAGAAAAATAAAATAAATGTTAAACAAATATTACTTATCACTATTAAAAACAGCTCAAAAAACTAAATAACTTGGTATTTCGAATTGTTATCCTGTGATGGCCTGTTTCGGAGAAAATTTTAATTATAATTTTGCAGTAAACTCAGTACGTTGTCCAATGTTATTCTTATGGGAAATTAAAAAAAATAATATTTCTCTGTTATTTACTGATCAGTTTAGTTAAAATTTGATATACAGGTTAACAAACCAACGCCAACAAACGAGAACCAACTCGTTGGCTTGTGGGCTGAGGGTGTTAGTTTTTCATTGACCAATAGAGGATATTCAAAATATTTTGCCACCTAACCAAGGAGAGATGAGGGGGCATTTCCCCTCTTAAAACCAGAGTGTGTAGTAAAGGATTATGTATACCTCTAAAATAGGGATTTGGGTGGAAAATTTTAAAAATTACTTGTTTAGAAGGTTTTCTGTACATTTACCGTACTTTAGTTTCTATATTTAGTTAATTAAAAGTAATTTATTCATTAAAGTTGGGCTAAAAGGGGGAAAGTATGTGTCAGTTTCCTGATACAGTTTATTTAATATAACTATTAAGACCCACTGCTCCAACTAAAACAAATATTTCTGATTGTTAACACCCTTTATTAATGTATTGTGAATAGTAGGATAGAAAGGGGGATTGACAGCCATGTGGATGTATGAGGGATTAAATTCCCCCGGAATGAATTTCGGTACGACACAATCTTAAGTGTTTTTCAAATCTAAACCGGGGGCTTCCAACAAGCCTTCAACAGGATACATTTTCTGTTAAAAAATAATATTCGTAAGTGTCTTCCATAATTGAATCCCCAGAGCGCTCGTGACCGTCAACTGACCGAATATATCTTTCCAAGTCGAAGCACCGTTAGGTTTACGAAAAATGTACATTTCCGAATCAATAGTCCAGTTTTGAAAGCAAACATTAAATTAATATCAGTCGACCTACAAGTGATTTCAGTGCGGGTGAGGTTGGTTATCTCGCGGTTGGAGGTCAATGTCGCAATTAATAAGTTTAAGCGTTATCTACGTACTATAATAATTCTAGTACAAATACTCTATTTTCGGTTAAATAAAAGTATTACTTTTTTTCTGATTTCAGGCCCAAATTAGTTCTCAAGAACTTATGTTTGACCTCCACTGCCTTTTATATTGAAGGGGGTGGGAACGGTACACCCCCTTTTAGTCATTAGATTGGATCGCACTGTAGGTCTACAACGATCGTGGTTACCAAGGGTCTCAAAATAGTGACGTTTGTCGACGTCAACGATGGTCGTTATACCGTGACTTGTGTGAGTGCCATGCGGACGCTATTTATAAGGAATTTTTTTATGCATGTTTAGACACTCTTTATTATTATTGATTCAAATTGTAATTTCAAATTCAAAATTACCCCCTTCAGTCATTAGATTAGATTAGAATGAAACTTTTGCTCCTTTTTTAGATGCGTTTTTGTATTGTATTGATACAAACCCCTCCAACTTACGTCAGATTTAGTTCTAGCCCAATTTGGGTCACAACCTATTTCGTTTCTATTCGCGTCAATTTGCATATAAAACCATATATTTTGATACCACCCCCTTAAACTTACGTCAGATTTAGGTGGGACCAAATCGTTCCCCCGTCCTAATTCAGGACCACCTTACAACGTTCTAATCCGGGACTACATTACAAAGTCCTAATCCAGGACTAACTTACAACGTCCTAATCTAGGACTACCTTACAACATCCTAATTGGTTGACTCACAAAGTCCGTCCGTCTGTGGTTGTTATCGTACACCAAACTCCACCTGTTGTTTAATATTATTTATGGGCTTTACAAGCGCATGTTGATGATTTATATGAGGTATATGTCAGATCGTATCAGGCCCCAATCTGGGCCCCACTCTATTTCCTATCATGAAGGTAGAGGCGAGAGTACTTTTACCTGAGTCTTCATCATCAAAGTGATGACAAAGTCATCTTCAATGACGATTGTCTAATGGAAAACAGGATATTATAAAAAACTACTTCATCAGAGGTAGTCAGACCGTGACGTGCTTTGACGATGGCTGTTATACATTTGTAGTTTAGAGTCCTTAAACACCCTTATAAAGACTAAGTTAAACAAGTATTTCAAGCTTTAAACTCTGATTATGAAGGTCAATATTAATCTTAAAACTGTACTCTTCTTTGATATAAAGTTTTAAACCACACCAAATATCACTCTTGTCATGGGTAATTTGAAACTAAGCTAACAAATTTAACATAATGCAAGTTACAACTGCACATTTGAGTAGAAGGTTTACCGGACATTTATCCCACACATAAGCATATAACTACAGTTGAATTTTAGGTTACAAAAGAATTTTACAGATTACAAGTATACATACTTTACAGTACATAATTTAATTTATACATACGAAAACACATAGTCATGACTAAATACAAGGTTTAACCTTGGATGCATTACCACCTGTTGAAGGCTCGACGGAAGCCACTGGTATAGATTTGAAAAGCGCTTATGATTGTGTCCTACCAAAACGTTGTCAACAATTAATATTGCCAGACTTGACTTTTATCCAGAGATTTGTTACGGAAGAATCGTGCCGCATTCTGGTATAGCATTAGAACACTCGATTGGTGTTAACGCAGGAGTTATTGACAGAGACTACACTGGGAATATTGGAGTTTTTTTAAAAACAATTCTGATACTGATTTAAAAGTTTTTAGAGGAGACATTATCGCTCAGATGATTTGTGAAGTCTACAATATACCTCCGTGTACAAGGGGGAATATAATAAGGGGGACAGAGCGAAATGCGAATGGTTTTGGGAGAACCGGTATCCATTGATTAGCGGCAACAATGAATAACGCGCCAACAATGAACAACAATGAAGCTTGGATAACCCAGCGACATTGAACTCTAATGACCCAGACGAATGATAACGGTGCGTGGTGCGAGATAGCAAGCATCCACCATGCTGTTATCACGGTGTAAGTCGACCAATATTTATTGAATTAAAGCTTTGAAAAATAAACTATTAAATCGAAAATTTACTTTATTTTTAAGTGTAAACAGAACGGTACTATGACTTTGTAGTGTATATTCGAACTGGAGAAATTATGTTTTCTAATAATAATAATAAATAATGGTGACCACGAAATGACGCCGATTCTGGCGGTATGACCTCGTACATCCTCATCGATGAGCTCGTACATCTTGTACATCTTGTATATTCCTCATAGCGCTAGAATCGGCCTTTATATACTACTGTGAATACTGCTTTGGAAATGTCTCCGGCTATACTAACTGGATTATTTTAAATTATGTCTGTCCTTGTTGTTGTTATATGCTTTAGCGAAAATGTAGGACCTGTTTAACCCTTTTTTAGAGTTAATTATGAATGTGAAATTAATTTAAATTTAAATATAATGCAGATATATAATACTTGCATGCTGTTTAATGGCTAAGAATGTTCAACACACAACTTTACAGGTGAATTTCCACGATACATAATGCTAGAGTCTTATTAGATCGTTCTTAACTTAATTGAGTGGAAATAACTCTTTTAATTGAAAGCAACGGCTTTGTATTTATTTTTATTTCACTAACGATTTCAAAGTTAGATGATGTTTCATGAGTTGGTATTCCGAGTTGCTTTATGTTTTTAAATTGTTAATTGTTGTAATATTATATATATTTCTGTAGACGTAGAAATAAGAGGTCATTAGGGGTAAACAGGCCTAAGTTAAAGAGTTTTACTAACACGTTCATAACGTATCGGTCTGATGGTTACAGGCATATTGTAGCTTACAAAAAAGTAAATAGTTTAATTTAACGGACAGTGCCGCAGGTAAGCCCTCCGTCCTAACCCTCTGTTTACAAAACAACCTCATTTCAGTGTGCTCTGTGAGCGGCCAATCGGTTAGGAGGCGGAAGACACCCTTACTGCCCTACGATTCATTGAATTTTGGCCTATGCCTAACGCTAATTTTTATCCGTAATAATTAGTCAAATACAACAACACTTGAATCATAATTCTATGATGCTCCATTACATTATAGTAAATGCATTTATTTGATTCAATAATTGAATTAATTTATTTATCTCGATGAAGAAACATCGTAGAATTGCGATTCAAGTTTTGTTGTATTCGTCTAATCATGACGAAACAAATTAGCCGTCACTTGTTAATGAGAGTGCAATGGTGCCTTGGATGGCTAGTGCACCCACTACGTTCCACATGTGTATGTTGCAGGGAGGGCGTAGTACTCGTACAACTGGTCGCCAGTGGTGACATTGGAGCGCCACTGGACCGTGGCAGACACGGATCCTGTGGGGGCGGTCATCGCGAGGGTCTACGCCGAGAACAAAGAAGGCGTCCCGCTAGAGTACGGCCTTCAGAAGTCCGACGGATCTTCCTACCTCAACTTTTTCATGAACAACAGCCAGCGTGATCTGCCCTTCATGATAAACAACCAGACCGGAGTAGTCTACACCAACGACACGATGGCCGACAGGGTAATGAACATACCAGGTTCCGAACGCACCTTTAGGGAAATCTTCCAACAGACCACATCAAATTAACTTATCTATTTATATATAATTCCGTAAGTGACATTTTTAAGTCAAAATTGTGGGAGTTTGGCAAATCGCAGTAAAATGGGAGAGGGGCCAAATTAAAGGGCAGTGACTCGGGAAAATAGGGTGTCACGACAATTGGGTACATGCGACATTCGGATACAAGACCAGTTCACGAAGGTTAGGGGTGGGGGCCATAAGCGACAATCGGGTTCAAGATCTGCCTGGGCCGCGGCTAGCCAGGTCCAGCCCACAAGGAAAGATTTATAACCATGTTTACAGGTTTCAATTCCCTTACATCAATTTTACTTTATTCCTATGCCCAGGGATAAATTAAAGTGCTGGGAGAACTAAGCATTGCTCGGTAAATGGCCATTATCTTAGCCTGAAATGTAATGTTTGTTTTTATAGTACCTATTTTAAATAACACTAGTAGCCCGTTGCGGCTTCACTCGCAATCACAATGTTATGTATGATAAGTTTCACATTTGTTCAAGCAACTGGGGGACCGAGCTTTGCTCGAAAAGCCAGTCAAATTGTTCAAAATCATGCAGTTACCCTCTCGAAGGTGAGTATATTTGCTTTGCTTATTTGCTCGTTTTTTAATTTTAATTTGGTCATGTCTGCTTTATATTCAATCTTCATTTTTAATTGCTCTATAAATTTATATATAACCTAATCATGTACATAGTGAATTTATGTATACTTTAGTTCTTATTACTATTCTCACAAAAATCACGTGATGATATTTTACCAAGTGAGGGTAAATTTTACAATTGACTGAATTTTATTCAATGTTTTTTGTTTCGCCTGCGGATTTTATAAAAGTAACTTTACTTAGAAAATTATAACTGCCATGATGGATGTACAGTTTGATTGAT
This sequence comes from Allygus modestus, assembly GCA_963675035.1. NCBI lineage: Eukaryota > Metazoa > Arthropoda > Insecta > Hemiptera > Cicadellidae > Allygus > Allygus modestus. The sequence goes on along the minus strand of OY776114.1, from coordinate 139,226,315 downwards.
TAATATTGCAAGACGCGAAATATTTGTTCTACATTGCGTCCTGATTCAATTAAATAATAACTACTATAAACAGCACAGAAAATACAATTGTTATGCTATTTACAATAGCGTTCAATAGAAAATATATAAACAATCTTAATATGCGCACTTACAATTTGCAAAATATAATTTGATTTGCTTTAACATTTAAAATGTATTTATTTACAGAATAAATATTTGTATAGTATAGTATTTCCCATGTAGACACGTCTCGCGCTAACCTCTATTTTAACGTGTTTTCTGTGGAGTAGAGTGTTCCATTGCAAGTACAGTCTTTTAAGGTGCATTTCCAGGACTAAACACTTTTGTTACTGAGTTAATGCAATCTCTATACCTTCCACTATAACATTTTCAGCTAATTTAGCCGATTTACTTATTCAAGTAATGTATACATAACAACAATGAACGTCAATTTCCTCAGAGTTAAGTCCTTCGTAATTTGGAATAAAGTAAAATTGATAAAAGGAGTGTAGCATTCTATACGTTCTGGTTTGATAACGGTAAAACTACATTTAATTTTTAAAAAAATTGTGAACTGCCTCAACTGACTGGTGAATATGAAATTTTAGGAAATGAAACAGCCATTTAAATTATCAAGTGAAATATAATGTCCTTTCTTCATGCAACACTTCTACATATATGCAATAAAATATCCTCTTGACTACTTATTTATTCTTTTTTGCTCTGCTAAATTTGTTAAATTTAGTTTGTCAATTATTTACTGCAATCATGAGCCCTAAAAAAGAAATCTACATTTAATGCCTTGAATTAAATAATAACAAAACCTGTAAAATGGAATAGGTAAGACTTGTTTATACAGTACATTTAAACTTTGCAAATTAAAATCAACTAATTAATTACACATTAAAACTTACCCAATTTCTGGGGTAACTGAATCTCAGATAATAAAAAAAAAATACAAACTACTTTGCACAAAGTCACAACTGAAAAGACCGCAAAACTCAGAAATGAAGTATTTATACTAGGTAGCCTCGCGTTCTGATTGGCTTACAAAACAGCGTTTCCCCAATGCAGCAGGCGACGTCCACCAATCATAGTCTTACCTTCCCTCACAATTCGTGTTTTAGGCTGATTTAAAAACGTCTGGAACATTCTCTAGGAATCAGGAAATTCAGCAAGATTTAGCAAGCTGTCTAATTCTATTAAAATATTGCTATTGAGCAGAGTTAAAACTACTTTAATTTACTGTATTTATATTTTTTTTTACTTCAAACAAAAAATTACAAACTTGTAATTAAATGTGCTACAGGAGATTGAAACCTGTAAACATGGTTATAACTCTTACCCTGTAGGCTCTAAACCCGGCTAGACGCGGCTCAGGCAGATCTTGTACATGAATGTCGCTTTTGTCCGATTGTCACTTTACCCGATTGTCGCGGAACCAAAAAATTAGTATTTCCAAAATGTTACAGCAAACGAGCAATAACGTAAAACATCCCCACAAGAAAATCATGGCAATTTAAAAACTTCAGCTTTGTTTACATAAAAACATGTAATTACGTGTCTACTTTGTTTATGAACTAAGATGTGTTCCTATTTACCTAATGTAAAGAGTAAAGAAATGAGACGAGAAAGAGTATCGAACAAGGTTATGGGCTATGGCCCTTCTAGCCACTAGTTATTAATGAAGTTGCAGATTTATTAATGAAATACTTTTACATAGCACAAACAAAAAATAAGTTTCAATATATAAAATTTAAGGAACACGTCCAAACACATAAGTCCTATGGTTCCTAAAGTTTTACCACTTACTTAACGGATACCATATATAGTATACAATCATTCTAATTATTACTGGAGATATCAAAAATAAATGTTAAAACTATAATACATGCTTTGGTTTCAACAGATTGTGTATTACAAATAGATGAACTGCTTCGTTCCTATTTTTATTTCAATTGATAATCTAACATCACCATGCATGTTTTATTTATTTTTAGCTCTCTCAGCTTTTTCCAAAAGCCTTCAGATGTAACTAAGAGGGGATTTATTGGTGAATTCCCTATGGAAAGTGAACTATTAGCATGACCTGCACGGTAAAACTTAAGCCCGGGACCACCATAGAAGTTCCTAACGTGACCCCCTGAACACGTTTTGGGGGGTCGTTCAAAATTTTATATATATATATGTGTATGCACTCTAGCGGTCGCATTTTTTGCCCGATTTACTTCAAATTTGGTAGGGACGTTACTTTCTATAATTTGTTGGACAAGTTCGTTGGACAAAACAATCGGAAAACTCTAAACCCATTTTTTGGGGATTAATATTTCAAATTTTGAGTTTTTGGGCCCAAAAAGGGTCAGAAAAGCCCCAGATGTAAAGTTAATGCATGTAAAAAGATGGGAATTAGAGAGGCGAAAGTTTTAAGCCATCTCTCGTCATTCTAGCATAAGTATTTACCGAGTTATTAAAGAAAATGTGTTTTGGCTAAACACAGTACGTTGTCTTATGGGGGTTTTACACTAGAAAAGCCTGTTATTCTTTTGTTAAAGTACTTTTATTATTCCCAGCAACCTCACGCCTACTTTCAAGCCTGTATGGAACTTCTCCTAACCTTATAATGCGCAAAATTGTATTCCCAGCTTTGCAAGTAAATGAAACCAGGAGTATCAGAACAGCCAAAAAATCAATGTTTTCAGATTTCAATAAAAATTGGACAAATGTATGTTTTTACACTGATTTTGAGTTTTAAAAGTTTTTATGTGGAAATTCACTTCCTTCACGTCAGCGTGCTGCGTGCGAACTCGTTTTATTTTATTAACAAATACAGTAAATAGTTGTATCAACTAGTTACAATTGATTACTCATTAGTTTCTTTGTTCTGCCTGGCCAGGGGGGAGAGAATCTGTTCCTGTACGTGACTGTGTACGACGGCCTGTTGAAACACAAGACCGAGGTCCGGGTAGACATCACGAACACCACTGGGCTGCAGGACTCTCGTGTAGCAGAGAAATAGACTGTCATTTTTTTTATCGGCCCTAAAGGTCCTATATAGTAGAACATAATGCCACAAATCCAACCTCAAATAGACCACGAGTCAATAATGGCAGCCGGTCAAACCTTTCTTTAAGTGATGTTTGCAAAATATACAATCACACCTTTAAGGTTCATTTTGTAGCATTGTGTTAAGCTATATGAGACATTTTAAATTATATAGAGTACGAGCCAAGCTTACCTTAATACAAACAAGATATCTTCTGATGGATGACCATTGATGGAGGTGTTCTGTATCACAACGTAGGCATAGGTCATAACGTATATCAATATAAAGGTATTATATGGCATTAAACAGGACCTCAAAAGATTTATTGTAAAGGATATAATCTCATTTTCAAGTTTTGTAAATAACACATAACAAAATATTTGACTGGCTACCATGTTTGATTCAGAGATACACTTGAGATCGGGCTTGCGTCATTGTGTCCCACTATTTAAAACCTTTAATTGTGTATTTTCACTTATGCTTTTATAAAGCTTCTTTTTTAATACTTTTAACCGTAAACAATCTAAATAAAATGTGCGACCATTTTTTTGTTTTTTTTTTGTGAACCTTACCACTGCTATTTTACAAACAATTAATCGTTTAATATTAACAAAATATCACGACCCATTCTTTTCCGACAAATGAATCAAACAAATTTGTGCTTGGGTGGTGACTTTCTGGTTTTAGCGAATTTAACCGATAGGGAAGAAGCTATTACCGTAGTCGGCGTGATAAGACCAAGGCCGGGACCATGATAACTTTTTTTTTGAGGTCCTCAGATGTCAAAAACACCATCTTTCAAATCTGTATATATATATATATATATATATATGTGTGTGTGTGTGTGTGTGTGTGTGTGTGTGTGTGTGTGTGTGTGTGTGTGTGTGTGTGTGTGTGTGTGTGTGTGTGTGTGTGTGTGTGTCTGTCAGTGGGCGCGATACTTTTGTAAAAATGGTCCGATTTTGATGAAATTTGGTACAAACAGCCCAAACCCAAACAACAAAAAAACAATTAAACACTAACTGCACTAACTGCTGCTAACTGCAATAACTGCACTAACTTTAAAAATACCCCCGTTGCAGCAACCATTCGTACTAAGCGAATTTCCAATATATATTTGTATTAATACCGCGTAAAGCCTCTTAAAGCAACATTAAAGCAACATTTTTTTACTTAAGTTCGAAAACCCGCCAGATCGCTCTATCCTAAGGGGTATTTTGGGGGGGGGGTTGTGCCCCAAAAATGTTTTTTTTGAGTTTTTTACATATAATCTTTTAGTAAATTAAAATTTTTTACCATTAAATTCAGCTTAAAAAAGAAACAATTTGGTGTTTTGATCATTGCTCTACGTCAATTGGTTACAGAGATATTAAAAGTGCTAAACACAGTACGTTGTCCAATTTTATTATTATGGAGAATAAGAAAATTGTATATCTCGCTTATTTATCAACTTACCCTAACGAAACTTGGTATTTTGCTTCATGTCGTTATAGTCTATTGATATTTGCACAACAAACTATTTATTGGTTGATAGTTTCCGTAGCAGCAAACCTGCGTACTCAGCCCCCATGTTATTCTTATGGAGAATAAGTAAAAGGTTATCTCCGTTAATTATGAACATAAATTAATCAAACTTGGTATGTGGCTTTTCCTAGTTGAGTTATATTAATATTTGTATTAAAACCCATTTTTTGTGTTCCTTTTTTCAGCAAACCTGCATACTCAGCTGCCATGTTATACTTATGGAGAATAATTAAAATGTCATAAATCTTTTATTTATGAATGTATATTGATGAAACTTGGTATGTGGCTTTATGTGGTATTAAGATACATATGTAAACATTGGCTGAGTACGCAGGTTTGCTGCTACGGGGGTATTTACTATTTCAAAGTGCTATGTTTCAGGACTTTAGTGATTTATATTCAGCTTTGTCCGGTTTTCGCTAAACCCTTTGTTACGTACACTTTCTTGCGTATTAAGTATGTTTTACATGTGAAGACAGAATCAGATTCCAGATCCTGAAAATTTCGTGTGATGAATTTATCTAATTAGAATGGGTAAATCTGCACTAACTTTAAAAATACCCCCGTCGCAGCAACCATGCGTACTAAGCGAATTTCCAGTATAAATATATATATATATATATATATATATATATATATATATATATATATATATATGTCTTAATACCGCATAAAGCCTCTTACAAATTTGTTTAATGCATTCATAAATAAGCGATATATGCCATTTTAATTATGTTATGTCTCCATAACAAAAATATGGGGACATAGTACGCAGGTTTTCTGCTACAGGAACTATAGGTAAAAATTGGTTAATGTGCAAATAAAAATAGACCACAACTAGATGAAGCCATATACTAAGTTTGGCCGGTATACGTTTATAAATAAGCGAGATTTGAAATTATTCTTATTCTCCATAAGAATAACATTTGACAACGTACTGTATTCAGCATTTTTAATATTTATGTAACCAATTAACTTAGAGCAATGGTCAAAACACCAAATTGTGTGTTTTTAAGGTGAATCCAGTGATGAAAAATAAAATTTAATTGTGTATAATATTATATGTACAAAATTCAAAAAATACATTCCTGGGGTACAAAACCCCCCTAAAATATTCCTTCGGATAGGTTTTCGAAATTAAAGTCATAAATGTTGCTTTACACGTTTGTACAAAATTTCATCAAAATCAGAACATTTTTACGAGAGGTTAAGAATACACACATACACACGCACGAAACTACTTTATTAGTATAGATTCTTCGTTTAATAGTGAACTAGGTGGTAACCGGCACAACTTCTTCCGTGTATTTTTTCCTGTCTACCATAGATTCCCGTTTCTTTTCCCATTAGTAAAAATATTGTTAACATAGAAACCTAAGTTAAATCGTACCTCTTTAGATTTGACAGTGATAGGACTTTTATTAGTGGCTAGAAACATTTCTAAGATTAACCTGAATGGTCATGTAAAGTTTCTTTGTAATCAGACTAGTGGTATAAGGTCGTTTAGGAAATCAGACAAACATTGATTTTTACATAGAGATAAATTCTTCATCATAATGTTTTATTTATCGATTGGTCTTGAGTTTTCCAATTTATTTCTATGAATGTTTTAAACAAGAACAATTCACCCCTGTTTTTTTTCTTAAGTTAAATTACTGCAAAATCAATTCAGAGCCTGTCTCCAAAATAGGTTTATATCCACTAACTTTGAGCCAAAATAACGACTTCAGTATTATTTGTTTGAAATCCCTTTTCTGATTTTTTATACATTCTTCAGAACATTTTACCATTTGTTTAATATGTTTGAGGAATTTTTATTCTTGTGTTAAATTGTATGTTTTATTATGTAAATTAAAACATTTCTCACCCAAACCTTTCTGTAAACATCAAGTATACCTCTTATAGCGTTCCAATTGCCATTGAAACACTATATATTTAATATACCATTTATGAGATGTAAAAAAGAAATAATGTATATAATATAAAAGAAGTTTTGTGAATAATTGCTGACAGTTGCAAATAAGAATTGCTGGTGCTACTTGGTTTCGCAAGTCTGGGCAAGCTCGCGTTTTTCTTGTTCGGGGATGTCGGAAAGAGTTGGAAACAATGATTTAAATTGTTGCTTGGCCTGAAGGAACTGGAGCCAGGTCACGTGACGGCCGGCGCACTGGGGTTCGAGAACTTTCTGAACCAAGCTTATATATTCACGTTCGCTGGGGGGCTGCGGCATTTTACGCATACCTCTAGTGTCGTGAGTTTGTCGTGAGTCTACCCAACGAAACGTGAATTTCTTCAGATTGGAAGGTACAACATTTTTTTTTAATTTAGAGTCTTAATTTAAATCATTGCTCCATTTCTCATTTGTTGTTTTTCTAAAAGGGGAACAGTCTGTAAAACAATTATTTCTTTTTCAGTTTTCGAAGCGTTTCTTTTTGATACTTGGGTTGAAGATAAACTAAAAACCAGACTGTTACAGTACAGAAAGAAGAATTATAATTTAAGTTCAGTAATATAAAAAATCGAACAGTTAACTTTTATTTTGAAACATTGAAGTGATAAGCAAAACCAAGTTTAATTTTATTTTGAATTTTGAATTATTTTATTTGAGAAGACTTTTAATTTGTTTGTTTAAATAAATACAAGACGATTTTATTTAGTTTATTTTTATTTAAAAAGACCACTTCTTAACCTCAAGAAATATTATAGCCTGCTAGTCAGCGTTATACTCTCCTTACATATTTACCTACAGGTTTAAGAAAATCAAAAGAACAATATTTGTTGTTTTAAAAATTCATCCATTTTATTTACCTGCTATGAACAAATTTCTCATTGTCAGAAAACGTTTTCAGGTTTCCTTTAATGCAGTCCTCGTCTCTGCATTATCATCTTTACAGGACGGTTGATCTGGAAGTCCTGCAAACGTCCGTGCTGGGCAATGTCTTTAGATGTCTGAGGTAGCCAATGTCTTGTCAAGTCAGGGTCACATCATCTAGATGTGTTACGCCAAGGGATCGTTGAAAATTTATCGGTCAGTGGCTGCTTGGGTGTCGTTTAAATTTTCATCCCGATCCTTTAATGGTATTTCCATCCCTCATAATAGGAAGTCTTCCTCCACCACCCTCTGTGTGGCAGGTGTCAGGCCTTTTTATGGGTTTCTCATTGTTATTTCAATGTCAAACATTTCACAATTTTCCCAATTCCTAACCCCCAGCAGAGAGAAGTTAACCTAAGCAGTTGAGTGCGGTAGGACGGGGGAGGGTACAACGACCCGGCTCTGTTCTGCAAGGGACCTAATTAATAAAGGCGCTGGACCATGCCCACCGGACGAACTGTTCGTCAGCCAAGCCAGAGGGTCTGCTGGACCCAACAGAACTCCCGCCTGGCGGACTCCTCCAGAAGAGAGCCAAAGCCGACCCACCCAGCCCCAGGCCGACCAACAAACTCTTACTTAAACCAACCCAAACCATACCTATTTTCCAAAAAAGTTACAAATATTATAACTGACTGACAAAATGCAGATGTTCAAACTGTGCGTTTAAGATTCACAGGAACAAGTGAGATGGTATCGATGGGAACAGATTTAAATGTTTTAATTGTTGGTTAATTAACAACTAGTGTTGTACCCGTCCTTTGCACGGGTTGCTTGTATAAATAATTCATGAATTAATACCCCCGATGCAGCTAACCTGCATACTCAGCAAAATTCAAATGCTACTTCACTACGTAATGAAGCCACTTACCAACATTCATTATTAAAGCATACTCGTAAATAAGCGAGATATGACATTTTATTTCGCCATAAGAAAAAAGTTAGGAATGAGTATGCAAGTTTGCTGTATCAAGGATCACGAAAATCGGTTGTTTATTTAAATACCAAATGGATTACCACTATATGATGCAATACTCCAAGTTTTACCAATTTGTATTCATAAACAAGCAAGATATCACATGTTTCTTATTTTCCTTACGGATAACATTATAGCTGCTGAGTACGCAGGTTCGTTAACATGGGGACCTCAAAAACAAAGGTTTTGTTTTCAATTATCAGTAAACCCCATCCATATAAATCCACATACTAAGTTTCATTAATATATTTTCATTAATTAGCAAGAAATAAAATTTTACTTATTCTCCATAAGACTAACATTGGATAACGTACTGTGTTTAGCACTTTTGTAGCTTAGATTTTATTGGGGGGCCAGAGGAACGTGGATCTTTTACCCGAGACCAGAAAGCCTACTTAGCCAGCTTTGATTTAATCTAAATAACTGAAATGAACTAACTAACGATCCTTCCAAAAACTGATATATACTAAATCGGCATCTGAGGTTATTGCAATACTGATCTAGGCATGGTAACTAATCCTTAAGCTAAATGAATGTATAGAAATACTGCAAGCTAATAAAAAACTATGGATAATCTTCTGGGGAGTCTGATTAATTTGGTCTAAACGTGCTGAAAATTCAACCTGTTGCAAAGTGTTCGGGCCAGGCCCGAACACTACTATTTGTTCCTACATTCCTGTATCGGGGCGAACCTTATGGGTTTCCCCTTAATAAGCTGTTTAGCCAGCCATTCTGTCACTAAATTACCCTATACTTAAATGAAAACTTATCGGTTGTGCGTATTGGTTGCAGAGATGAGGTTCAACACGTCCGTCCTTTCTGACGCCGGCAGTAGGAAGGGGGAGAGGACGCCGCTAAGCCAGATTTCGTTGACAAGACGGAAAAAAGTTGTTCGCTCTGTCAACGGCGCGACAGGCGAAGTGCTCCAGGCAGTGGCTGCGCGACGGAGTTTGCGCGCACTATATAAAATAGGGTGACGCTAAGCGTCACAACCACCCCCCTTACGGCAAAAGAAAAGAAAAAGAATCAGTTTTGCTGAAGGTGTGAGGTTGTTGAGTGTTTTGAGTGGTTTTTGTTCGAGTTGCCTCCCTCTATCGTGCTCTGGGTCCCGAGATGTCATGGTCCCGGTTTTAACTCAAGGGAAGCCGAGAACAGATGAGGAAAGGCGAAAACCCCTGACCAGTCCGGCTTCGACTTGGAACCTGGTTAGCAACGTTTGTTTGGGGAAAAAGCTGATTGTTTTGGTTGACCAACCACGGCAGGGATCGGGATCCACCCCCCCTCGCGAATAGAGGAAGGTTGGGTGCGACAGCTAAATTAACCTAACCTAGCAAACTTGTGACTACTGTGATCTTGGCTCAGCTGAAACAGAAAGTCGGAAAGCGACAGTAAAAGGGACGGACAACTGCACGCACAAAAACATGTTTTTTTTTTTTTTTTTTTTTTTTGTTTTTTTTTTATAAGTTGAAAATCGCACAGAGTTGGAGAAGATAACGTGGTCTTTGGTGATGTTTTTTGTTTGGGGGGTGTCCGAGAGGAGGTCTTGCTCAGGCATCGACTTGGCTGGTTCCCCGCTGACAGGTGATGGAGAAAACTAGAATAGCCGAGGATTGCAGGCAGCAGGGTGAGATGTGCTCCCAGCAGGTCCTGATCACCGCGTTGCTGTTGGTGTGGACAAAGCTGAGGCTCTGCTGGATCTGCCTTTGAAGATGTTGCCATCCTCTCGGAACTTGGTGTCGGAATATCACTTCTGTCACTTGGAGCTGATGATGTGAACTTGCGGTTGAGAAAATGTCTATTTTACTGTCCAAGTAACTGACACTGTCCAAATAAAGCACTGGTAACTGATATTGCTTGAGATCACTTTATTATTCTGTCTTTAAATAATATCATTTGGTTGCCGGTTGTACTGTTTAATGTAAATTTTTGATTGTGCAGTTGTCATGGTGTTATTTTAATAGTTGGGGGTATTAACTGTATTGATCGGTGATGATTGCTAAACAAAAAATCTTTTTAAAGGTGAACTGTCGTGGTGAAGGTGATGAAAGGTTGATCGCAAGGCGGCGGTCCGATAACTGACGGGTTGGTCTTTTCCTAACTGGGGTACCGTGGGATTGTCCCATGTTTGGCGCCGGGTTACCAAGGCCAGACTGGTGAGGTCCGCGGAAACTGTTTCTGAAGTGAGTGAGAGTTGTGGAGTTTGGAAGGATCTGCAAAACTGTTGAAAACCCTTTTTTTTTTTTTTTTTTGCTTCGCATGCAGAAAAAAATTGCGCTCGCAATTACGCTATGATGAGCGGTAATTTCAGGTGAGGATAGGTGCTTGTGGACTGTTTGGGGGAAAAAATCTTCCTAGTGCCCGGTTCTTGCTTAATTGAGAAAAATCCTGCCCCTACTCGTTCTTACAATCGACGTTTGTCTTGGTATACCTATTACAACATGAAAATCTTTAACTTAACTACCTTCTGATCTTCTCTAGACTGTTCCTAAACCTAACTACTACTACTTTAGTGACTACTTAAGCTAAGAAGTGTGAAAAGAGCAAAGGGAGAGAAATAGGAAAGAATAGTAAAAGAGTTTGTCTTCCAAACACTCGACTAGTACAAAGGTCGCCACAGAAGGTGCCACCACTGAGCCTCTTCCTGCGATGGTGAAAAAATGAATAAAACAAAAAAAAAGGTAACCATGCGCAAAAAGGTTAATCTCAATCAGGAAAAAAAAATTCTTTACAAGACCCAGTGAGGGTGTCGGAGACGAAAAGGGGAGGGGAAAGATTTGGCCGACAACGCACGGGGGAGGACGTGTAGGGCAGCCCATCCTAGGGAAGGATACCCTGAGACTCACAGTCCCCCGGGCGTTGGCGGGGACAGCGACAGAGAGAGAAGACTTAACCTAATATCACTTTTGTAGAGCGTTTCTGGTCTGGGTAAAAGGTCTTTAATATTTTGGCTGAAAAAGTCTTTTTAACTGTGAAAAATGTGGGTTCCTAAGCATTGAGGGTACAAATCCAGGAAGTGCCTGCTGGCAACTCTTCGGGTGAATACACCCTTGAGGGCATTTTGTCTAAAAACCCGGAAAACTACAAAGTGAGAAAAATATTGTAACACAAAACACCTACTGCCTATGGGTATCCCTTATCAAGAGTCGTTGCTCAAAAATTCAAATTGCGCAAAAAGGGTAACCCAGGCAACGCGCCCAACACAAGAAAAGAGGTATTTTTCTTCTTTTTTTTAATCCGGAATACCAAAAAAAATCCCATTAATTTCGAGAAAGGAAAAACAAATCCCTAAATGATTGGAGGTTGAGCAATTGCAAAACAATTGGCCGTAATAGACTTTCCCTGGAGCATAAAATTGCTGTTCGTTGAAAACCATTTACAAATAAAAATCTACGTCGGCATTGGTGATAAAGAATTTTCTATTACAGGAATCAACTCAAGGACCTGAACACTAATCAAATTACTTGCTTGGGTCATAAATAAATTAACAGTGAAGGGAAAACCCAAGCTTCGCCGACCGACACTGGAAGGTGTCTATTTGTGAAATGAAAGGAAAAGGTCGGCCCCTAATGTCCCGTATTTAACTACAAAAGAAAACAAATGGGCATGAGCTATCCTAAATTTTCCCCAAATGTAAAATTCGGTTCCCTGAACAAGTAACTGCACATAAGCAAAAATAAAATTGATAAAAGTGCCGGTTTAACTTCAGTTAAACTAATTGAAAAAGATTTTACTAGCAAAAAAGGTGGGTGCAGCGCTAATCCATTGGCCGCCCAACCAGACGTTAGCTGTAGGTAAGCTAAGTTCAGCACAAGAATTGGTGGCGAGGGACGTAGTTGTGACGTAGCGTGACCGGCCGGAGAATTGACCAACTTATAAACACAAGCCCCGACCGAATTACTAGAGGCACATTGTTGCTCAAAAACGCCTAGTTATAAATACATTTGGCACGAGGGAAAAAGAAAAAATATATTCTACAGTATGTTACATTAATGCCTTAATGTAAAATGCCAGCTGTACCAAGCCAGAATTCTGACTTAGCCTAAAAGTGAACTGAGTTAAAAACCAACTGAAATGCAAAATATAAACTAAATTGACTATGGTTACCTATGTTAGACATGTCCTGAGAACCCATTCTACAATTATATACCATAAAAATCTAGCCTAAAGGGTTTTACTGATCCAAAATTTGCAAAAAACTTCCTACTGCAAAAACTGCTAGGCCCTAAAAACTTTACTATTGGCAGATTCTGGCCCTCTGAATGCTTACACTAAAGGAATATTATTGTTACTAGGGATGACCAATAGTGTGAGAAAATATATTCACATAATTTTAAAGACAAAATCACATAGTACAAAGAATAAATTAAACATTGGACAGACAAACAGCACAGATTGTAGCCACAGACTAACAGTTGTAAAAGATGAGGCTGCAGCATGATAAATATATTTTATTGAACAATTAAATAACATAAAAAACAGTCACTGAATTTAACACATAGCAAGGTGTTGGCTTTAACTATAGAAACTGGTCTTTATTTGTATAACAAAACAAAACACCTTGGTTTTGGCCAAATGCCATTCTAATTGTAATAAAAATTGGGTTATGGCCGTTAAACCACCATACCTGAGACCTGTACCCAATACATTTTTTTATAGACCAGATATGCCTCTTGCTAGGCTTACAAATTAAAATCCTAAACACTGAATAAATCACTGAAACACTGAAACACTGTTACTGCTGCCAAGGCCTGATGAGTTGTGGATTCTCACTGAAATACAAAACAGAACAACAAATACAAAATCCTACCTAAGACACACTATTTTCCCTTGGTCACCCTAGTTTGATAAATTTAGAAAAGGTTTAACCTCAAAAATTGTGGGCAAGGACCCCTACCTTCCTGGTGTCAGTCTAGCATTCTAAAAAATTCTGATATGGGACATAACCTCCCCAGAAGATTAATCGACTAAATCCTAAGTTTACTAACCTAACAAAAACAAAGCTGCCTAAAGCTCTCTGGTCCTAGGCTTATGTCTGCTACCATATGTAGCTTATATTTTAATTGGGGGGGCCAGAGGAACGTGGATCTTTTACCCGAGACCAGAAAGCCTACTTAGCCAGCTTTAATTTAATCTAAATAACTGAAATGAACTAACTAACGATCCTTCCAAAAACTGATATATACTAAATCGGCATCTGAGGTTATTGCAATACTGATCTAGGCATGGTAACTAATCCTTAAGCTAAATGAATGTATAGAAATACTGCAAGCTAATAAAAAACTATGGATAATCTTCTGGGGAGTCTGATTAATTTGGTCTAAACGTGCTGAAAATTCAACCTGTTGCAAAGTGTTCGGGCCAGGCCCGAACACTACTATTTGTTCCTACATTCCTGTATCGGGGCGAACCTTATGGGTTTCCCCTTAATAAGCTGTTTAGCCAGCCATTCTGTCACTAAATTACCCTATACTTAAATGAAAACTTATCGGTTGTGCGTATTGGTTGCAGAGATGAGGTTCAACACGTCCGTCCTTTCTGACGCCGGCAGTAGGAAGGGGGAGAGGACGCCGCTAAGCCAGATTTCGTTGACAAGACGGAAAAAAGTTGTTCGCTCTGTCAACGGCGCGACAGGCGAAGTGCTCCAGGCAGTGGCTGCGCGACGGAGTTTGCGCGCACTATATAAAATAGGGTGACGCTAAGCGTCACACTTTCAATATCTCGGTAACCAACTGACGTAGAGCAATGATCAAAATACCAGTTTGTTTGTTTTTAGAGGCTGAATGCAAAGGTTTAAACTAAAATTTAAAATCCCCTCAAAACCCCCCTTAAAATAGAGCGACCTATATGGTTCTTGAAGTCATAAAAATATATGCTGCCTTACACATTTATATCAAATTTCATCAAGATTGGACCTTTTTTTACAAAAGTTATCGTGCCTACAGACACACACACACTCACACACACACACACACACACACACACACACACACACACACACACACACACACACACACACACACACACACACACGCACATATATATATATATATATATATATATATATATATATATATATATTTATAAGCTGCCACGAGCTAAGACCAAGAGTCTGGCTGGCGGTAGGAAGTTACAGGTTACCGACATCCTGGTATTGAAACAAGTATTGTATATCTCCTTCGGAGAATCACACACCAAAATAAATGCAGCATGCTGAGCAATAAGGTTCACTCACCGATGATCAAAAATTACCAACCAGATGGTGTCAACCGAAGAATCGACCGAAGATGGGAGAGGTTTAACGGGAAGATCGTGGGACCGTGGAGGAGGGAGGACGTCCGCGTCCGTCCGGGGCGACCTGAATTGAGTAGGGTCGTAAGTCTGCGCAAAGTTAGTAAAATTTGCCACCTGCCGGGTTCTGGACGTCAAGCCATGCTTCACTCGAATCCACGGGACGTCACCACACTTCAAAATGAACTTCACATCACTCGAGAAGACGAGGCTCAACACTATCGGAGAAGAGGGTTGGACTGACGCGACCCAAGGCGAGGGACGGTTACCGACCGAATGATCGGAGAGACCACTAAGAGGACACCCTAGGACGATCACCGATGGACGAAGCGTTGCAGAGAGAAGCCACTCGTCCTCCTCGGAAACACGGCTAGGGTAGAGTCCCAACTAAGGTCCTTGGAAACTATGGTAGGCTATGTCAACAGATGTGTCTTATTGCTGCGCACAGTAACGAGGAGTAAACCACATTAAATAAATATAACTATGAGACGGATAACTTTATTTAATCAAATAAATCAAAATAAATATAAATATAATATATATTAAAATACATATAATTTCAATATTATTGAGAGATATAAAGTTCAAATTAAGATAATAAACGAATTAATTTTATATGATTAAATCCTTATAAATAGAATAATTTAAAGCGAAGATATCTGAAGCTTGAAGTGTAAAAAGAATAAAACAAATAAACTACTTATGTATGTGTACAATACAATTTATAGATTTCAATGCGATTTTGAAAGTATAAAGAATGTTTTTAATTTAGTGATTTGGGTATTCACGATTTTATGTTTCGATAAATAAAATATTCAAGGGTATAACATATTTGAATGATAAACATTAAGTAAGGAAAATAAAAGACGTCATAAGATAGACCTTTCATATATTAAAAAAGGGCATTAAATTGATTTATTGTGTAGTATTTTAATCTAGTTAGAACGAATTTATTTGTATATTATTTTAAGGGATTTGCCTTGGTCCAGAGTTCTGGTTTTTAATTTTTGTATACAGAGCTGACCGAAGTGAAATAGTGAACGGACAACCTCTTGGATTATTTTATCCTAGATTGCAAACTGCATGTATTTCAGGGTTATTTTTTATACCATATTAATTAACTTCAAGTTTTTAATAAAAGGATTTTCTGGCTTGATTATATGTTCATTCAATCCACGATCCTTTGAGTAACCTGTTAGCAGCATAGCGAGTTAAGTTTAATTAATTTAGCTATCAATTTCATTTTCATTTTTAGGTCACCAGACCCCAAAAACACCATTCGTTCGAAACTGTATATATATATTTATATATGTGTGTGTGTGTGTGTGTGTGTGTGTGTGTGTCTGTGTGTGTGTGTGTGTGTGTGTGTGTGTGTGACTGTGAGCACGATAACTCTCGTAAAAATAATCCAATTTTGATGAAATTTGGTATAACCGTATAAAGCAACATTTATGACTTAAAGGTGTTTGGCCGCTAGGCTAGTCTGGCGGTGAGGAGCAGTAGTTCTAAAAGTCGCCACCGCGCGCCGCTAGGAAGACAATTCGGGCAGTGCTGCGAGTGTGTGTGATCTGGCTGGGGGGAGAGAGGAGCGCGTTCTCCTCATTTCTCCCCCTCCCCCAAGCAGCACTGTCTTTCCGTCTACTCGTTCTTTAATTCTTCGGTCCGGGGCACACGGCTCGGCCCGCGGCTCGACTGGTTGAGTAGGGTTGGGTTGCTTACTATTTTCCACTGATGTGCCTTTCAATGTCGTCGACACCTAATCTTAAATATATTTTTATTTTGAGCGTTCACTTTATAGTTTTGATGAGTACATTTCTTGTAGCCTATACAGATTTTATCATTACAAATGTTTGACACAGTTGTGAGCATATATATATATATAGAATAATATACATATATACAGTGGAACTCGGATAGTTCGAATCTCAAGGGACCGCGGTAATAAAATTCGAACAATCCAAAAAACTGAATTTTAATTATAGAGGTTCGAATTATCTAGGCCTAAATAAGGTAGGATAGCTTTACTGTATTAAAAACAAACGAGTTCGCACGCAGCACGCTGAAGTGAGGGAAGTGAATTTCCACATAAAAACTTTTAAAACTAAAAATCAGTGTAAAAACAAACATTTATTCCAATTTGTATTGAAATCTGAAAACATTGATTTTTTGGCTGTTCTGATGCTCCTGGTTTCATTTACCTGCAAAGCTGGGAATAAAATTTGGCGCATTATAATGTTAGGAGAAGATTCAGACAGGCTTGAAAGTAGGCGTTAGTTGCTGGGGATGATAAAAGTACTCTAACAAAGGAATAACAGGCTTTTCTAGTGTAAAACCCCCATAAGACAACATATATGTGTTTAGTCGAAACACATTTTCTTTAATAACTCGGTAAATATTTATGCTAGAATGACAAGAGAGGGTTTGAAACTTTCGCCTCACAAATTCCCATCTTTTCACATGCATTAATTTTACATCGGGGGTTTTCTGACCCTTTTTGTGCCCAAAAACTCGAAATTTGAAAGATTAATCCCCAAAAAAGGGGTTTGGAGTTGTCCGATCGTTTTGCCCAACGAACTGGTCCAACTGATTACAGAAAGGAACGTCCTTACCAAATTTGAAGTAAATTTAAAACATTTTGAATGACCCCCCAAAACGTTTTCAGGGGGTCACGTTAAGAACTTCTATGGTGGTCCCGGGCTTAAGTTTCACCGTGCGGGTCATGCTAATAGTTCACTTTCCAAAGTAAATTCACTGATAACATTATTTATTATATAAACATTAATTATAAATATAAAATGGGTTTTAATTTTAAGAATTAAAATTTAACAAATATATTTAATCATAATACATTGATTTTATTAATTTATTAAAATACTGTATTAAATAAATGTGCAGGTTGTCCCCGCACTATTCCATAACAATTTTTCCATAAATATACAATTGTGGGATATTTTACTCCAAACACCAACATACTTAACCTTTGTTAGATGTAAGTTTTCGCTATTCTTGGAATTTAGTATCCGTTTGTAGTTAAAGCTAAAGAAGAATTTGTTACTTGCTGTACAAAGTAAAATTCAGGCACGATCAGGGGCGGGTCCAAGGAGTCACATTGGGTGGGGGAAATGCCCGGGTTTTTTGGGGGAGGGGGTGTATAGAATACCCCTCAAGGGTGGGGGGTCTGGGAGTCCTCCCCGGAAATTTGATAAAAATTCCATATCAATATTAATTTGATCGGCCGTAAAGAATAGCCGAACGCGTTTTATTTACCAACGTGTGTTTACGACTGTCTTGAATTCATGGACAAAAATAAGCAATTTGACCGTTTTTTTTTATAAAAAATTGCAATTTTACCGCAATTCATGCTCGCCGTAACTTTTAAACCGAAAACAACAAGTAGGCCTAAACGTAGTTTATCGGCTAAGGAAAACCGCAATAGTTTATACCCAAACCGTAATTTAAAGGCGGCCACACACTACCGGACCTTTGCTCGAACAAGACGCAGGACCTTTGATCGAGCAGGGAGCAGGGCACGAAGGTAGCTAAATTCACTCCGAACTTCTTCTCGATCAAGACCCCGAACAAGACATCGGATTGGACAGATTGAGCGCGAAAACCACGGAGCGGGGTAAAAACGGTGGGGACGACTTTTAGTTGCCGTTGTGTAAGTCGACAGTGTACTTGTCTGTAGATTTCACCCACTTCACCCATGTCACCCATCTCCCCACGATTTCACCCACTTCTCTCCAAGCGTCATTCCTATTCACTTTGTGCTAGTGAAAGATGGGACAAGTCCCACAAAACTGGCCGATTGTTGTACTCGGAAATAAACATCAGTGTTTTCCTCAAACCACTCCATCGTGCAGACTTTTTTACATAAACTAGTGAACTGGAAACTAAAATGGCAACAGTCAAGACCAGCTGTATTATGTGCTCGCTGGTCAAGACCGCAACCCTCACTGTCGTATCGCTAGCGGCGGGCCTCGTGACGGCGCTCGGAGCAGCGTATGGAGGTACACACACTACCGAACCCCGAACAAGACGTCGGACCGTACTTTCTTTGATCTTTCCTCAAAAAACCGCCTCGAGAGTGCTCGGTCTGATTTCTGGTCCGAATTCCTGTTCGATGTCTGGTTCGGAGGCCCCACTAACTACCGGATTTTCTCCCTTCGACCCAAAATCCTGCTCGGTCCGATGTTTTGTTCGGGAAAAAGTCCGGTAGTGTGTGGCCGTCTTAAAGGCTAATACGCCAGCGGAAGTATAAAAGTGTGTAATCTTCGAAATCGAAGATTTTACCAAAACTAAGATCGAAACACATTTTATCGGCCTAAAATAGCAATATATTCTCATTTTGCCGTCTAAAACGTCAATCGAGCCGCATTTTAGTCTGAAAACGGTCAAACTGGGTTTTGGAGAAATTTACCGACCGGGCGAGTGTAGTTATCAGCCAAAATTGGCAATTTTTTCGTTCATTTTACAGCATATTACCATTGACTATATATACATGAGTCAAAAATTCGACCACAGTTTTTTTTATCGGCCAAAAATTGAGTACAAGCCGTATTTTATGCCAGGAATGTACTTAATTGCTCAAAAACGGCAATCGGACCACATTTTAGGCCGTGTTTTATCGGTAAAAACATAAATTTTGCCGCAACATGGTGTTAAAAACTCCAAAACAACTGAATTTGTTGGTATAGTAGACCGCGTTTTATTGGCCTGAAGCGGCAAGCGAACCGCATGTTATCCACGGAAATGCAATTGTTTGTTGAGGCAAAACAAAATAGGCAATTTCACAGCATTATATTTCCCGAAAACAACCGTTACTCGCATTCTAAAGTCCGAAATCGACGGCCACAACGTGGTGTTTACTAACCGAAAATGATGACAGAGCCTCAATATATGCCAAAGTTCACAATCTAACCGTGATTAAGCATAACAATTGGCAATCGGATCCAATCGGACCACATTTTCCCAGCGAAAAATTAAGCCGGATCCCGTTTTATAGGCCCGAACGACTACCGGAACGTATATTTTACGTATACAATCGGCGATTCGACCCCGTTCTATCACCAATGAGCGCCTATTTTTACTATTTACTGATTTAAAAACATATATACTCAAATCAAAATATACAAAGCTTGGAAAATAAATGGATTTTATGGTTCTTTTTATTTATTTATAAAAAATATTAAAAAGTTATCAGTAAGGCTTCAGGAAATTAATTAAATTGAATTTAAAATTGAATTAAATCGTAAATTTTCACTTTCATATCACTTAGTTAAATATATCTTCAGAAGGATCTTCAATTACATGACAGGTAGGCCCTAGCCTATAACTTGTTTCACACAACAATGTTTTACTCGCAATTGCTTTTCTATTTATTGTATGCCTGTATTTCTTACAAGGCATTAATTGCTACGGTTGCAGTAATACCATAATACTGTACTCTGAAAAATAAAAACGCGGACACGTGGTACTCGTGTTGAGTGAGTGGCGGGATTCGTGGAGGGTGTGGCTGGAGGGAGTGTAGGGGGCGGCGCGACCTTGGACTACGCGCTCGTGCGTGGGGTGCGCGCGTGGTGGCGCTGTGCGTGTGAGTTTGTGTTAGTGAGACGTAGTGCGGCTAGCCTACTCTGCCCCGGAAGGCAATTTCCAAGAACCAAAGGAGCAGGTCACAGACCAAACGAAAATATATACAAACTTCAAACAAATTTTAATATGTATATCATACTGACCCGCACAACTACATCTATTATTTATGCCACAAAATTGTATAAATATATTTTTAAAAGTTGTTTAAGGTAAAATATATATTTCTGATTTTTTTATTTTGAAATGAAATGATATTAGTAATAATAACCTGAATTTATCCCACACAACTGCAAATTTTCATTGAAATCGGACCAACGGTTTTCTTACTGACCTTCTCCCAACATTTGACAAAATCTCTACTTTTAAGACCTATAACTCCCTTTATAGTAATGCGAATTATTTAATACATATCTATTTTGTTTCCTAATTTTCATCCTGATGTGAACAAAATAATATATTACAAATTAATTTTTTGACCAAACACCCTTAAGGTCGAAAACCAGCCGGATCGCTCCATCCGAAGGGGTATTTTGGAAGGGTTTGTACCCCAAAAATGGGTTAATTTTTTACATATAATTTTTGGAAATAGTCAAATTTTAGTTTTCACCATTGGATTCACCTTAAAAAACACACAATTTGGTATTTTGATCATTTCTCTACGTCAGTTGGTCACTGAGATATTTTAATGCTAAACACAGTACGTTTTCTAATGTTATTCTTACGGAGGAAAAGAAAAATGTTATATCTCGCTTATTTATGAACGTATACTGACGAAACTTGGTATATGGCTTCATCTGGTTGTGGTCTATTGATATTTGCTCAAAATGTTTTGCCAAAGGCTCCCCTAGCAGCAAACCTGCGTGCTCAGCCCCATGTTATCTTATGGATAATAATTAAATGCTATGTCTCCCTTAATTATGAACATAAATGAATAAAAACCTGGTATATTCCTTCACTTAGATGACTTAAAACCCATTTTTGTGTTCGTTGATGCAGCAAACCTGCGTACTCAGCCACATTGTTATTCTTTTGGAGAATAATTAAAATTGTATGTATCGCTTATTTGTGAATATATATTTTTATGAAACTTGGTAAGTGGCTTTATGTAGTATTAAGAAATTCATATCTCCATTGGAGATTCGCTGAGTATGCAGGTTTGCTGCGACGGGGGTTTATTTAGTAGAACCACTTTAACCACCTTCATGTTTACAAAGTGAAATCACCAGAGAATTTTACAATATATATATATTTATTTATCTATTTACATATATATGAATTTGAACGAATGGTGTTTATGGCATCTGGGGGCCTCAAAACGAAAAGTTATCAGGTTAGGTTGTCATGGTCGGGCCAGGTCTACTAGGCCGACTACGGTAATAGCTTGTTCCCTATAGACGAAATTCACTAATAAAAAATAGGATACAATAGTTGATGCTCATATAGGAATTTTCTACACGTACATCATCTATTTTTATCCGAAACTTTTACACATTTAAACACACACAATGTATTAATGTCTAGATTATGGCTAGTATTCAATAAAACTGCTGATTTGGACAATATACATTTTCTGCCATCAATATTCTTGAGAACAACACCTCACTGTGAACAATTTTATAAAATAATAATGAATGGATAAACAGAAAATAGGCAAAAACGTAAGGACGAAACATTTTTAAATTTGTGATACCAGTTAAAATGTTTCTATTACTCAGGTATTACGACTGGAAGGATATTTTTTATTCGAAAATAAGATATAAAGGCTTACCCCAGGGAAATAAATAAAACCAAGTCTCAGAGAAGAAGAACACTGAGATGGCTGTCCCCGTGGGAGCTACACGAATCCTTCTTTGTGTTGAACTTAATTTTTGTTGCCTTTTATAAATAAATATTATGTATTCTGTTGAATATGTTTATTTAATTTAAAAATGTACAGAAAATTACTTTACTACTGGCACATTTATATTTCTGCACTTGTTGCAAGATTTTTTAACCGGAACGCGAAACGTCATTGAGATTATTGACAACAGTAGTGTGGGTTTGCCGGTTTTGCGCCGGAAGTGACGTCACATCCGGTCAGTGACCGGATGCGCTGAGTGAAAAAATACGTCATCTGAGGCTGAGCCAGTGACGTAGGCGGTTTTGTGACGTAATGAGGTAAAGTTCAAAGTTCAAGGTCACGGTGAAGTTTTTTAAAAAAAATCTACCTCGCACTCGTAAAATCGATTGTGATTCGATAGTTAATCGATAAGAAATATCGAATGAAAACCATCGAATGAAACAATCGAATGATACGAGTGCGAGGTAGTACTATTACAAATATTACTTTATTTTATTACTTTATTTTATTTACAATAATTCATGTTTACAATAGTTCCCCGTTGTTGATCCGGACGAGTTGCGGCCATCACTTCGCTTTCTGATGAAAGACGGTAGATACTTCGATTCCTGCGCAGAGTCCATGTTGTGTTTTTAACACCTATCTGTTCTGTTAGGTGTTTGCATTTCATTGCCGTCAGGTGGAAAATAATACCTGACGGCAATGAAATAGAAACATCTATCAGATCTTGAGTGAAATAATATTGTTAGTTTGTGAAGAGCGTCTTAGAGAGCTCGATGTTCACCGGTCGAGAGCCGGAGGTGTACTGACTATTCGCTAGCTAGCGTTCTGGTATCAAAAAAATGGTGGGGGTAAAGGTGTAGTAGAACGAAGCAGATGGCGGACGGCAGATGGCTGGCGGCAGGTGGCAGGCGGCAGGTGGCAAGTGTGCGGCAGATGGTAGTCCCCCCACTACACCAGTCCCCCCACTACACCAGTCCCCCCACTACACCAGTCTCCCCACCAAGTTTTACATCGCACAATAACTAGTTTACATGTGTTAGTTAGGGTTTAGCTCTTAGACTGTCAAGACCTTACCTCCGTAACTAAAAACTTCAATAATGTTTGCGCTTCAACGCTGTATAAGTATAACAGCTACTATGATCTAAACCGGTGCATGTATTCATATGGTTCTTTTTGCGTAGCAAACAACTGGCTAAAAGTGTTTCAACCTCGATTATTCTTCGACGAAACCGCTCATTGTCCACTAAAAGTGTAGACCTTCTGTCTTCATTGTCAGGGAAGTAGAAAGTAGTGTCAAGGGGACTACTGAAGGTCACCTTCCTCATGTTCCTGTAAAACTGCGACATTTTTCAGACCCTCTAGGTAGATGTTCATCCGTCAAGAGCTGGAAGAATAATGATGTAGCGTTATCGTGTATGATAGGCACCTAACCCCCACCACAACGTTACCTTATCCTTCAAACCATCGTTTTTACGCTACTGATGCTATACTGTTGGTTAGATTTAAATTTAAATTGCACCTTCTTGTTTGTTTTGTCAAGCCGCGTAATTGAAGTACCCACATGTTATACTTTGAACCAAAAACAAAGAAGCTATTTAGGTTTGTCCTTGAAAATAGTTGTTTTTTCGCTGTTGCTGCTATACGCTTTGTCGGATCTGAATTCTGTTTGCACCAACTTGTTCGTCTGATCAATCCACGTAATGTGAGTACCCACTTAATATATTTTAAACCGTAAATAAAGAAGTTATGTAGGTTAGTCCCTCGAAATAGTTGTTTTTAGCTATTACCGCTAAACCCTTGGTCCGATTTGAATTCTGTTTGCACCAACTTGTTCGTCTGATCAATCCGCGTAATTTGAGTACCCACATGACATACTTTGCACAAACTTTATAACCCCCCCTTTTTTGGGTCATGTTCAAGGTCAAGGTCAAGGTCAAGGACCTTGGGACTTAGAAATTTTCACAAAGTGGGCTGCACACAAACATAAGACTAACAGTCTCCTGCCTATGTACAGGCCAAGTCCCTAACTTGATATGCTTAGGCGGTCCTTTTGTTAAAAAGGACCTTTTGTGGGAGGGGGTGGGACAAGGGCTTTATTGGACAATCCACTTTACTTTGCCTTCTTCTTTGACCAAAGTCAAAGTCTGACGGTAGCCTACTTCTGGTGGTGCCGGAATCGATTGCGCTAAATCGACCTCGAATAGGACGTCGCCGGATGATAAATAATATGTTGATTTGCTCTTTTGAAACACCACTGTGTAGGAGAAGTTTTTCCTTAAAAATTTAAATTTTGTTTTAACAATGTCAATTGGGGCGATTAGTTCGTCTTCCTTCAAGGTCTTCATTTTTTCTATCTTCCTCATTACTGACTTGTGTGATATTTTTGGTGATGGTGATGGTGAAATTGGTCTTGAAGAACCTTGGACTGGAGGATGTTGTGCAGTTGATGAATGTGAAGATGGCGTTGAAAAACCTTGGACGGGCGGATGTCTTGCAGCTGATGAAACTTGTTTGAAATAAAGCGGGTGATTTTGAAAACTTTTCTGTATACTTGACTTGAACGACGACGGTCTTTTAAATCCACTTGTCTTTGGAGGCGACTTCTTCATAGAATCCTTAATCCTTCTAAGTTTTTCAGCAGTCAATGGAGAAGACATATTAAAACAGAGAGCGAGTTGACCGTTCCAGGTAAAGGTTGAAGCTGGAATGAGGTACCAGACGGAGCAAAGCGGGTCGCCAAGTGTAACCGTGACATTTAAGGACCGGTCTACATCCGGTTCCCCTTCCCCCCATGACGACACAACTCCCCCTTGACGTCATGGGGCGGAGCCCCCCCCCCCCGAGGTCACGGGGCGGAGCCCCCCCCCCCCCGAGGTCAAAGGGCGGAGTCCCCCCCCCGAGGTCACGGGGCGGAGTTTCCCCCCCCCCCTGACGTCACGGGGCGGAGTCACCTCCCACCACTGACCGCCGCCTTTATAAGCGGAGCAGTCCGCGGTCTCTTCGCAGTAGCTTGCCACCCTTTACGGACCAACGTCCGACTGGGTTGCATTCTGCTGCAGCGTAGGTCTGTTAAGTGTGCGTTGGGCCCGACGCGCAATTAACAGATCCGCGCCCTTGCATGTGTTTGTTAGTTTGTTATGCATGGTAGATTGTTAGATTAACGCTTGTAGTTTGCTAGTAAATGTAGTTAGTGTTTGTAATTAATGTTTTGGTGTTGGTTTTTGAAGTGTTTTATTTACTAATATGTACCTTCCCTACAGCTCCCTTTTCTTATGGACATTGATCCAAACTGGGTAAAGTGTCCCTATTTTTATCCGTGGGGTTTAACTTGTAAATATAAAATCAGTCCTTGTAATTCTACCTTGGTCAAAACTTGGGTTCGCAGTAGATTGGCGCCCGTTACTGACCCACGTCCGACTGGGTTCCAGTATGCTGTTGACCTTTGTACAACCGACCTTGGTTGATCTTTGAAAAATAACTTGTAAATATAAAATCGGTCCTTGTAATTCTACCTTGGTCAAAACTTGGGTTCGCAGTAGATTGGCGCCCGTTACTGACCCACGTCCGACTGGGTTCCAGTTTGCTGTTGACCTTTGTACAACCGACCTTGGTTGATCTTTGAAAAATTAACTTTAACTTTAACTGTTCCATTTGTTTAAATATTTGTGGGTAAAGTCTTTATTTTCAAAGTAATGTATCTTGCTTCTCATCCTTTTCCTAACCCCTCTAAGGTATGGCGCGCAAACCGACCTTGTGTCAATGCGGCGCGTAAACCGGTTGACATTACCCATCTTAGCCTGAGAAACCTTTGTAAAATATAAAGTCAGTCTCTTGTTTAAAATCAGTCTCTTATTTGTTGTCTTTTGCCCCCATTCCCAAATACAGAGCGGGGAATAGAGCAGTATGTTATGCTCTATTCCCCGCTTTGGCTTCACGTTCAGATGACCTTGACCTACTAAAGGGACTTAGAAAATCTTCGTTTGGTAAAACATTACAACAATATTTCTTCCCTAACCCCCTCCCTTCTTTTCCCTTTCCCTTACTACAACTGGGTATAAAAGGAGGGTTTCCACCAGTGATAAAATCATTCTGCTGCTTACACATCACGAGTGCAATTCTGTTCCCGAGATGTCTGACCGCAGGAAGCAACTTTTGCCAAGGAAGGTGGAGCACTCCTCACCTGCTCCGTCATCTGCTCCGCCAGCTCCTTCCATCCTTCGGCAGGCGTTGATTTTATCGTGTATTGTTTCTGAGGAGCCTGCACCACGACCGCAACCACTTCAAGAAAACCTCGTTGCTCCCTCGTCAGCTTCTTCATCTTCTTCATCTTCTTCATCTTCTTCATCTTCTTCATCTTCTTCATCTTCTTCATCTTCTTCATCGTCTTCATCTTCGGCTACTTCTTGCTCACCTTCTCCAACACCGAGGAAGGATGAGCAAACACCTGCACCATCTTTGGCTTCACCAGCTCCTTCGCTTCTTCAGCAGGCGCTGGCAAGCATTCTTCCGCCTTCTACACCAGGCTCTTCAACACCATCTGCAAGTCTACTTCCTTCTTCTCCCACCAAACCTTCTACATCTTCTTCAAGTGTTCCTTCCCGTCCTTCAGTAATCTGCATTAACAACGAACCTCCTTCAGAGAAATTTAAACAATTAAAAACCTTGAGACGGCAGTCTATACTTCCTGCACCAAGATGCAGCTACAGTTTTAAAAAAGGTGCAAGGAAAGGGGAACGTTGTGCTAAGTCTTGTGTTTTAAATGAAAAAGAATGCAGATTACATTTAAAACAAAACCACAAGGGTACCGTTTCTCTTTCTACACCGCATCCAACAGTGAGACCGACCAAAATTCGAATTAATAGGCTTTGTAGAAATAAACGATACATTTTTGTTAAATCAAAGGGCTTTGCAAAGGTGGTGGTTCAATGTGAAGGTAAATTGTACTATGTAGAGTTGCCTAGAGCCATGGACCTCCACGTCAAAGAACTTACCAAACAGGACTATTTAATTCGAAATGATTCAGGTTTCACTGTGTGGAAAACATTAAAATAAAAAAAGATCAAAAAAAGTGTATTCCAAATTAAAATAGTTTTTTTCCAAATTAAAAAAAAAAGTGTGGACAACCTATTTACAATCTGTAGCATATGCTGCAGAGTGTAAATAGGTTGTCCACACTTTTTTTTACAATGTTACAACGACCTTGACCTAGATAACGGACTTAGATATTGTACACTAAGTCAAAGATAAAACTTAAAAGGAAAAGGAGAAATATTATACTAAAAACATTATTCAACAGTAAAGAGGGGAGTGGGTAAGCGGGTATTTAAGCGAGCGATTCGGAATATAACTATTAGTTGTATCGTCATGAGCGTCAACAGCAACACATGGGGAAAGCAAATTAGCGAAGAGGAGTTGTACGCGATTGCTGAGGCTGCTGAAATGACTGAGGTTTATAAGATTGATAAGGTTGCGGAGAATGGTGCTCAGTCTCAACCGCAACAAACTACATCATCGATGCAGTCTACAACGCAACAACCAAGACCCTATCATGTTATCCTGGAGGAGTATAATGAGGCGATGAGGTACGCCTTTACAAAGTGGTGTGGTCAACCGCGTTCTCCTGAACAATGGAAGGAGCACGATGCAGACTTTCGCCTGGTTGCAGACTTAGAACTTGAGCTTCAAAGAACAAAGGCTGCTCAATAGTGAGAAGAGTTATTGTTTACTCTAAAATACAGAGCGGGGAATAGATCAGTTTGCGGTCCAAGTGAGAACCACTTACTGCTCTATTCCCCGTTTTGGCAACTTGTTCAGATGACCTTGGGACTTAGAAAATTTTCGTTTGGTAAAAAACAACATTGAAATATATATATATATATATTTCTTACTAAAATATCTCCTTCCTAAAACTTGCACCCAAACCACTTCCATTGGGTATAAAAGAGACACCTTATCGATGGTAAAATCAGTCTGCTGCTTGTATTCGCCCACCTCAGACACCATGGAGCACATCAGAAAACCAACTTCTGCCGCCTCTTCTTGTACTGTTTCATCTTCTGCTGCCCCATCGATACTTGTCCAGGCTATGATCCTATCCCACATTCTTCCAGAGACTGGTAATACTTCGCCAAACTTAAACTCGAGATCTCTCAAAACCGAGAGAAACAATGCTAGTTCTCGGAAAATGAGAACAAGGATCGCTGACCGTTATAAAGTATTAAGAAGCATATTACTATCCTCCAATCCGTATGATTCTAAATTAACCACTATACAAAAGACAATAAAATACATTGCAAACCTTCAATCGCAGCTTCAAGAACCGTCCTCAATTCACAAAGAAGTCTTACACAACCCTCCAACTTTTGAAGCCGTTTTTCTTAGAGAGGATGAGTTAGCGGACCAACATTTTTTCGTTGAAGAACCTTCAGCTTTCAAACAAATCTTCCTCATGGATGAAGATCAGGACGAGTAACTATCTTAAAAAAAAAACTAAAGTCCTTTGAAATACAAAGCGGGGAATAGATCAGTTTGAGGTCAAAGTGAGAACCTCTTACTGCTCTATTCCCCGTTTTGGCAA
This sequence comes from Allygus modestus, assembly GCA_963675035.1. Classification (NCBI taxonomy): domain Eukaryota; kingdom Metazoa; phylum Arthropoda; class Insecta; order Hemiptera; family Cicadellidae; genus Allygus; species Allygus modestus. The sequence goes on along the minus strand of OY776114.1, from coordinate 139,197,603 downwards.
TATGTTCAGACGACCTTGACCCACTCACAGACTTAGAAAATCTGCGGATAGGATCGATATGTTAAATAAAACTTTCCTTCTCTACTACCTACCCCCACTCTACTACCTACCCCCCACTCTACTACCTACCCCCACTCTAATGGTATAGGTAAGCGGGGTATTTAAGCGACCGCTCCAGAACTTAGTAATTAGTCAGCTATGGACAGTCAAGCTGGATCATCCAACTTACATAGAGAGCCTAGAAATGTCCGAGAGCAGAAAAGGGTGCTAAAAGTAAATAAAGCATACAAGATACTACATTCAAAACTACCATTTGTTAATTCAAAAATGTCAAGATTATCAATTATACAACACGCGACAAAATACATTAAAACTTTACAAATGGAGTTAGAAAAACCATTGACTTCGCCTCAACTGCCTGATCAACCAATCTCCAACTCAACTCTTAAAGAAGTTTTTTCTTGATGATGGTGATGTTGCAATAGAAAAAATTCTTAATGAAATTCTAACATTCGAAATTGATCAATTTGTTTCAACTGACTAAAGATGGTTTGGAAATACTGAACGGAAGAATACAGAACGGGGAATAGATCAGTTTGCGGTCAAAGTAAGAACCACTTACTGCTCTATTCCCCGTTCTGGCAACAGGTGTAAATGACCTTGGGACTTAGAAAATATTCGTTTGATAAAAAATAATGAAAGATCTTCTTATTTCTTACAACAACAATATCCCTTCCTAACCCCCACCACCACCTAAACTAAGTATAAAGGAGGTTCTCCATCGTTGGTAAAAATTAGTACTCTGCTGAAAATGAGTGCATCCACTCCTTCTATCTCTGCAGCAACTATAATAGTTAGCAGACGGGTCGAAAACATTGATCAGTTGCTTGCTGTAAGGAGATTACTGCTACGGTATCTTGATATAGAGGTTAGTTGTCAATTGTACATGTGGAGGCCAACAAGTGAAGTTTATAGTAGTGAAAATGAAGCATTTGAAACAAACTATAGTAGAAAGTTATATAAAATCTTTGGCAATATGGTAAGGTTAGTTGATAATGGATGGAACATTAACATAACATTTTATATTGTTCCAAACCTGTAACTAAAGCAAAAAAAAACGATGGGTATATAAGCCCGATGTTGCATTGACAATTATCACTTTGGTTCTGAATTGCATCAAGAGAGCATCTACCATGGTATACCTCCACTATATTGACTCTACTGCTAAAGCGGATACTTTTATCTAGCGTGTTTACCAACTGTTAACGGAGTACCAACATGTTCAGGTCAAAGGATTGGGTATTCGTGGAACAGAAGAAGTAAAAATAGATGTAAAACCAATCCCTTTGAAGAAAAAAATTGACCAATTATTACGAGAAGGCTACATCCTGTGCCTTTATTACACAACCTCATAAACTACATAAAAGGCCGAAGGGGGGGGGGAATACAGAACGGGGAATAGATCAGTTTGAGGTTTGAATAAGAATCTCTTACTGCTCTATTCCCCGTTCTGGTAATAGGATAAGGTGACCTTGACCCACTTACAGGACTTAATCATTTGTGTTACAATAATACCTCTTCCCTATCACTTTTCCCTACCACTTGCACTTTCAACACTTACCCCCACCACCACCAAAATCAGGTATAAAAGGTGGTTTCGTATTAGTGGTAAAACCAGTCTGCTACTTGGAATCATGTCGCCCAGAGATAACATTTTCCCTTCTAAGAAGACTATACTGGAATTGATTCAAAATATTCCAGTAAATATAAACGAAGATGAAGACGAAGACGATTCAGAGATGGAAGATGAACTATTTAGTGATCTTGAACTACTGAGTGAGTTTGCTAGCAGTGAACCATATCTTGGAGAGATGGAGCTGTTGGAGCTGTTGACTGACGACGACGACGACGATGATAATGAACCAGAATGTCATCATCAGTTGCTCTGTTTGGAGGTAATGGACCTTGTTGATAGTGAAACCCCTCCAAGCAGTATTAATATCGATGATGTAGTTCTAGATCCAGTCACAGGGAACTTTTGTGTTCGTCGTCGCTTATTTAGTGATATGAGCTCATCATCATCATCATTATCATCGGAAGAATCTGAATAAGTCTTTGTTGTCTTCAAATAGTTTACTTTAAATACAAAGCGGGAAATAGATCAGTTTGTGGTTATAGTGAGAATCACTTACTGCTCTATTCCCCGTTTTGGTAATATCGTTGTATGACCTTGACCTATTTACATGACTGAAAAAGTTGGGTAACTTATACATTTAATGGTGGGGGAACGTCTATTTAAAGACGATGCAACAGTGTATATTTATCATATCGGCATTATGAACCCACCAGGAAACTCCGTTTGTTACAGCTTTCCCCTCCTCGATATCGATGATGTGATAAAACTTACATCAATAACAAAACGGTTTGAAATCGAAAGGCGACTAATAAAAGTCGATGTAATTCCACATGATCTTCGTTCTGCAATGTTGACCATCGAATATGTTAAAGATGAATCTACAACTGAAGATCCCTATTGTTTTATGAAATTTTTAGTTGATCGAGATGCAATGTGTACAATCCGACTTCACATCCGGGTTTAAAATCTATCAAATGTTCCTGTTGGAGAAAATTGCCTTAGTTAAATACAGAGTGGGGAATAGATCAGTTTATGGTTTAATATGAAATCATTTACTGCTCTATTCCCCGTTTTGGCAAATATGTTCAATGGCCTTGACCTAAATACAAAACTTTGTAGCCTTCAGCTACAATAGTAAATATAAAATGCAAAAAAAATAGTAAACTTAACGTAATACGTACCCCCACCACTTTTGCTAGGGTATAAATAGAGGGGCATTTGCAGTGTTGTTCATTATTGCCTTGACCTTTGTGGAGATCACACCTACATTATGCATCGCTGCGATATTTGCAAGTCTTCATTTAAGGATGAATTTCTTTTAATGATTCATAATGAACTAAAACATAACAACAACCAAAATGAAAAATATGAAGAAGAAGAATTGAAAGAAATAGATCAAATGTTAGCTCAACACCAACATTCCAGACCAACTGTAATTCAATATGCACCATCAACATCGACTTCTACCTCTGCTCTGTCTACACTTCACCTTCCTTCAACATCATCAGCTGCATCGACTTCTACGCCTGCTCTGTCTACACTTCATCGTCCTTCAACATCATCAGCTGCATCGAGTTCTACGCATGCTCTGTCTACACTTCACCGTCCTTCAGCATCAACAGCAGTAAATGTAGAACTACATGCCCGAGCACTTCCGGGTAATGTAGTAACCCACTTTAAAATTGACAATGCAAAATTACAACTCGAAGAATTTTTAAATAACGCAAAAGGATTGGTAAGTAAAACTCTGCAAAATGAATTAAAAAGATTAAATTTTATCAAATTTGGCCTATTACTAGATGGTTTATTTACAAACATTCAGAATGAAACTTCACCGAGAGGGTTTTTAACAAAAAACCGAACTATTATGTTTTCGTCAGATATTGATTCAATCGTATCTGAATGTTTTGAAGAGCTAATGACAAAAATACAAGAACATGAAGGAAGAGGCTCTGGATGGAGTTTGTTAAGCATCACAGGGCTAGACTTAAGAGTACACAAACACGGCTATGGAATTCGAGGAAGTAGCTACTTCCCTCTACCAACAAAGATTAGAAATACCTTATCCTGCGTCAACGTACAAAATCAAGATACTGATTGTTTTAAATATGCCATGTTGGCCAAATATGTAACAATTCATCCGGAAAGACCAAGTCACTATTATGAAGAAGTACAACATAGATATAATTTTCAAGGGATGACTTACCCTGTTGCTATAACAGACGTTTCAAAATTTGAAAAACAAAATCCTTCAGCTTCTGTCAACCTATTCGGATTGGATTCGTCAAACAATGTGTACCCCTTGCGTATAACACCAAATGAGCGCAGAGATCATACCGATTTGTTATTGATTACTAAAGGCGATATTTCACACTTTGTGTATATCAACAAATTTGAAAGTCTTGTTTCTAAACAATTATCTAAGCATGAAAAAAAGATGACAATTTGCAAAAGATGTTTTTGTCATGTAGGCAAACCATTAAAAAGGGGAGGTTCAGAATGGTTAGTAGAACATCAAAGGTTATGTAATGGAAACTATGAGGTTAGAGTTAAATTGCCACATCCCAGCAGAGCGCAGATAAAATTGGATAAAGTAATACAACAATACCGTGTACCTGTTGCTGTATACGCTGATTTTGAAGCGTCTTTGCTTCCGCTCGAACATCAAGAAGAGAACGTAACAAGAAGGAGCAAATACCAGCAGCACACACCAAACAGCTATTGTTTAATAGTAAAGTCCACGCTTTCTGAAGATAATCTTTGTAAATATGAACTGTCGTCTACGCCGAAAATTTATCGTGGTGAAGAAGCAGCTCGACACTTTGTCGATGATTTATATAACATAGCTGAAAAGGTGGAAGAAATGTATAGAAATGTGTTACCGATGACACCTATGACTGAAGGTGAACTTCAACAACATGATTCAGCAACAACATGTTATCTGTGTACTAACACCTTTACACCGGATAATTTTAAAGTGCGAGACCATGATCATCTTACAGGAGCTTACAGAGGTGCAGCCTGTAACTCTTGCAACTTAAACTACAAACTTCCAAATTTTATCCCCGTTGTTTTACATAATCTTAGTGGATACGACTCTCACTTTATAATCCCGGAATTAGGGAGAGATAATGGAGCAATAGATGTCTTGGCAACAACCATGGAAAAATTTATTAGCTTTTCTAAAAAAAATCGGCAATATAAAACTTAGATTCATTGATTCCTATAGATTTATGCCTTTCAGCCTTATGAAATTATCAGAAAATTTAAGAAGAGAAGATTTTGATCGAAACAAGCAAAATTGTACCAAACAGTAAAATGAATTTGGTTCTTCGAAAAGGAGTATTCCCATATGATTACATAGATGGACTGCATAGATTTGATGAAACATCACTACCTCCACCAGAACACTTCAAAAACAAACTTAATGATTCGGAAATATCACTTGAGGACTATCAACACGCACGTCGAGTATGGAACGAGTTAGATATGAAGACCTTAGGAGATTACTCGGACTTTTATGTCAAACTAGATGTAACTCTTCTTTGTGATGTAATGGAAGAATTCCGAAACACCTGTTTTGCTGTATACGGTTTGGACCCTCTACATTCGTATACTTCACCAGGATTAGCTTGGCAAGCCATGTTAAAAGAAACAAAATGCAAACTCCAACTTTTAACAGACATTGACATGGTTTTAGTGGTTGAAGCTGGAGTAAGAGGCGGATTGACCCAAAGTGTTACCAGACATGTCAAAGCCAACAACAAATACCTTCCCGATTACGATGAAACCAAACCGTCAACCTATTTAGGATATTTCGATGCAAATAATTTGTACGGATGGGCAATGTCAAACCCACTTCCTTTTGATAACTTTAAATGGATTAATCCTGACTCTATTGGCGATATTTTACAAATTCCGAAACATGGTGACACTGGATATATTTTGGATTGCGATTTTGAATACCCAGAAAATTTACATGATCTTCATTATGACCTTTCACTTCTTGCTAAAACAGAAATTTCACCAATTGGAAAACACCCCAAATTAATGATGACATTAAATAATAAACAACGCTACGTGGCTCACTTTTGGGTGGTTCAACAAGCTATCGAATTAGGACTACGTCTAACAAAAATTAATAGAGTTTTGGAATTTTCTCAATCATGCTGGTTGAAACCCTACATTGATTCAAATACCATCAGAAGAGCAGCAGCTACATCAGACTTTCAAAAAGATTTTTTTAAATTAATGATTAATGCGATATTTGGAAAAACATTGGAAAACAAAAGAAGACACAAAAATGTTAAACTTGTTACCGACGCAAAAAAATTACAGAAACTAGTACAGCAGCCAAATTTTGGAACATCTATAATTATTAATGAAAAACTTGTAGCAGTGTCCATGAAGAAGACGAGTGTGAAGATGGATCGTCCTTTGTATATAGGCATGTCAATCTTGGACATCTCAAAAACACACATGTACGATTTTCACTACAACAAAATGGTGGCGTTCTACGGAAGAGAAAATATATCTATTACATATATGGACACTGACGCTTTCATATATCGCATAGTAACATTGGACATGTATAAAGATTTACGTACATTTATTTACAAGAACGATTTTGATTTCTCCGATTATCCAAAAGATCATCCAAACTACGACAATGACAGACACAAAAAAGTACTAGGCAAATTCAAGGATGAGGCTAATGGTGTTCTGCTTGAAGAGATTGTTGCACTGATGTCTAAACTATATTCTTTGAAACTCTATAATGAAAAAGAAGAAGAAAAGAAGAATAGCTATATTAAGAAAGCTAAAGGTGTAAAGAGTTTATATTTAAAGAAGAAAGTGCATTTTGAACACTACAAGCAATGCTTATTTGAAGATAACATCATTACAGCTAAATTCAACACCATCAGAAGTTTTAACCATCAGCTGTACAGCGTGACTGAAGTTAAAAAGGCGCTATCCTGTAATGACGACAAAAAACAAACCCTTCCAGACAAAATCAACACATTGCCATTCGGCCACTACTCCCTCAACCCTATTGACGAGTAACCTTTTCATCGTCCTAGATCCTTGATCCTTTTCCTTTCCGTAAAAAAGGGGAAACACAGCAATGTTAAGCTGTGTTTCCCCTGTTTTTACACAAGTTTTGAATGACCTTGAACTATATGTATATATAAGCAGATTTATACCAAAGAATATTTAATACCATATCAGCTGCCTTCGTGAAACCATCATGTCAGACCTGAAGGAGAAGATTATTAATGAACTACACAAACCTGCAAGAATAAAGTTTCCAAGAAGAAATACTGTTATAAAAGGGATAAATGATCTATATCAAGCGGATCTAATTGAAATGCGACCGCATAGCAGAATAAACAAAGGATTTAAATATATACTCACAATTATTAATTGTTTTACAAAAGTTGCAGACGCTTTGCCTCTAAAGGACAAGACTGGTAAAAGCGTAACAGAAGCCATGGAAATAGCCATAAAAAGAGATAAAAACAAAATTAAACATTTACAAACTGATGATGGAACAGAATACTTTAATACAAACTTTGCACAGTTAATGAATAAATATAAAATAAATCATTATTCTACAAATTCAGAGAAAAAAGCTGCTATTGTAGAAAGATTTAATAGAACCTTAAAAGGAGCACTGTATAAACAATTTTCAAAAAGAGGTTCTTACGTATGGTATGATGTTTTACCACAATTAATAAATGATTATAACAACAGGTTTCATAGAACTATTGGTATGAAACCTAACAAAGTAAATAGAAGAAATGCAAAAGATGTATTAAAACGCATAAAGAAAAATACAAATCCTAAAGTAGAAAAAATGCAGCCAAGAAAATTTAATGTAAGTGATAAAGTACGGATTAGTAAATATAAAGGAGTGTTTACCAAGAAATACCTTCCCAATTGGACAAATGACGTTTTTACAGTGTATAAAGTGCAACCGACTGTACCTGAAACGTATATCCTAAAATATAACAACGGAGATTTGTTGCAAGGTGCATTTTATGGACATGAAATGTTAAAGTCAACAGTAGGTGATGTATATCTTGTTGAAAAAGTGTTACAAAGAAAAAAGGACGCAGTTAAAGTGCGGTGGTTAGGGTTTAACAAAACTGTGGATTCATGGATACCTATAAAGGACTTGGTTTAATGCAAGCAACTCATTTCATCGTTAACCTTTGAGCAGGATGGAGATTATTCACCATAAGGATCGATTCAATATTAATAACATAGATGATTTAACTGTGGATAACGTTAAAATCAACAATGGTAAACACGGTAGTTTACTTCCAAACACTGTTCGATGTATAGTAAGTGGCCCCTCAAACTGCGGAAAGACCAATGTTGTCTTTAATTTGATCACTAATCCGCAGGGATTAAGGTTTAATAACCTATATATTTTTTCAAAGTCTCTACAACAACCAAAGTATCAATTGCTGGATAAAATCCTATCTGATGTGTCTGATGTTAATTTTTACAAATTTAACGCTAGTGATAGCATTATGCAACCAAATGAAGCGAAACCGTATTCTGTATTTATATTTGACGATGTATCTTGTGAAAATCAGGATACTATTAGAAACTACTTTGCCATGGGAAGACATAATAACATCGACAGCATATATATAGGACAAACTTATAGCAAAATCCCAAAACAACTTATCAGAGATAATGCAAATATTCTAATTGTATTCAAACAAGATGATACTAACCTAAAACATATATATAACGATCATGTGAATGCGGATATGCCATTTGAAAAGTTTAAAGAGCTTTGCGGAAAAGCATGGGCGGAAAAGTATGGATTTTTGGTTATTATGAAAGATCAAGCTATAAAAGATGGTCGTTATAGAATAGGTTTTGATAAATTTGTTTTAATACACTGATTAGCGGTATTACTGTACAAGTCGTCAAGGTGTGAAGATGGTTAACCAGGAAAAGCTATTAAAGGAAATAAAATCACTTAGTGATTCTATTAGACAAAAAAACCGAGCTTTAAAATCAGGTATAAATGAAAGAGAGCAATTTTTAGAAACAACATTCAAACCTGTTACTGAACCTTTAAAGCGATTAGCACAAAATATGGAAAAACCTTCAATTCGCTTCGAAGGAGACAAAATGCTACCAATTTCCAAATATGAAGAAGAATTTCAGAATGATGAAAGTTTTGGCCAGTTACAAACATCTGAAGAAAGCGACGAGTATGAAGAAAGCGGAGATATAGAGGATTTAAAGGAAAAGGACATTTCAGAAGATACAAGTACAGAAGATACAAGTGTAGAAGATACAAGAGCAGAAGAAGAGGATATTAACCCATCCAACTTAAGCAAATTAGGAACGGATATCATGTTTAAAGGAACTCTTGGAAGAACATATACGTTAAAAATAATACACGCCGCACATGCTAATCGAAATTTTCATACCTATGGAGCTAGAATAGAGGATAAAGGATTAATGATTGGAGATAGCAAGTTAGATATAAACGAAAATGATGATATAGTTATTGGAGATAAGAAATATAAAGGTACAAAAGGTTTGTTTGAACTTATCTTTAAAAATAATCCTGGTAAATATACTAAAAGGGATTTACAATTGTTTAAAAATATATTAGAGTATACAAATGCACATAGAAAGAAGTATTCCAAAGACCTACCTATTCATAGAAATCGGTCAATAAAATATACAAGTATTATATCTAGTCTTTTCCCCTCGAAATCAAAAAAAGCTCAAATTAAAAGAAGAGCTTTATCTTCTGCTGAATTAAATGTTTTGCATAAAAAGAGAAAAACAACTGATCCTACCACATCTGGAAGGGGATTATTGAAAAATTTGTATAAAACTAATATAATATATTACAACGATATAAATAAGTTAGTTGATCGAATGAGGATATTACATGAAGCTATGGAAGCCGGGCACACTGGTTTAGAAAACGAATGGGTAGCTTTGGTTGATGAACTGCGAAAACAAGGAATAATTGTTCAGTAGACGTACATATATAATAAGAACCTAAACGATAGCGATTCAGTTACATCATGAGTGTGGACAAGTTTGGACGGTATTCCGAGTTTGGAGTAAAATCTGAATATAGTGAAAAAAGAGCTGGGTTTCCGTTAACACCTGATGGCAACTATAATTTTGAAGGAAAAGTAATTCAAAATGTTGGTGATCCGCTTTTGTCTTCTGATGCGGTTACGGTAAAATACATGGATAAAAGAACCCCAACTGTACACGAAGATCATTGGGGGTTTTCCGGTAAAAGGTTAAGCAATATACAACATCCCGTTTATGATGGGGAAGCAGTAAATTTCGCTACTCTAAAATTGTTAACGATTTACAAAAGGAATGAAACTGACACAAGCTATGATGTAAAAAAATTAAAATTATCAAATGTAGGTGATTGTGAGCAGGATGGAGACGCTGTAAATAAGAAAATGTTTGATATTGTACACAAGAAATGGACTACGGAATATGAAAAACATTTGGAAAGGTTTGGTGCAGCTCTATTCCATTATATCCATCGGGCTTCAGGAAGAGATGCAGCTTCAGATATTGACAGTCACAATTATTTAGACTGGAAAAATATACACAATCCAGAGAAACTTAATAAACGACATAAACCGTCTGAGCCTTCTAAAGTCAAGACATTAGGAAAGGGGGATAAAGTGAATGTGATTAATGAACCAACAGAAAACAATAAAGATTACATAAGAGAAAAAAGAATTTAAAATACCCCCATGATAAGGGATAAAGCATCAGTCATATTCGAGAGACGATACAGAGAGGATGATGGAATCCAATATTACTGCGTGGAGTTTAATATCTCAAGAGCCGAGATTTCCCCAAGGAGTGTTGACAGATGGTTTTGTTCAACGGTTTGATAGATATATGGATTGGGAACAACTTTCCATACATTACCTTTTCACAATGACTATGTTAAGAATTTATTTTCACAGAGTTAACTGGATCCATATTTTACAAAGACAACAGTTTTCAGAAGACTTCCTCGTAGAGATGACATCAAATTTTAATAACTGTTGGGAAGTAATAAGTAAATATCAAAATCTCTCTGAGAATTACATTGACAATTTTAAAGATAAACTAGACTGGGATGTGTTATTCAATTACCAACGATTTAGTGGCAAGTTTCTAAGGAAACATGACAACTATTTAAAGTTTATTCATTTTACCGAAGACAACAATACCATCACCAGCTGAGAAACATCTGGAACATCTTCAATTACACCTTATTTCAATTTTTACTACTTCTATTTAATATGTCTACATTTAATTAATAAATATCCATTTCTATATAATAAATGGATTTTAAACAGTATATAATACAAGAAACCAAAAGTGATATTACATTCATTGTAAAACATTTATAGAGTGCACCTACTGATTGTAGGTTTTGCTATAAATAGTCATGTCGAGGGTTAAACGCATCAGTCATAATCGAGAGAGATTACAGAGAGGAAGGGGAATAGCATCAACAGCATTTTCTCTATTAAGTAAACCGGTTGGAGCTATAGTTAACAAGGCGATTGATTTATTACCTGTGGAATTACATTTACCTGGAGGATATCAATATTGTGGTCCTGGAACCAAATTAGAGAAACGTCTTGGTAGAGGAGATCCTGGAATAAATAAGCTCGATCAGGCTTGTAAACAGCACGATATAGCGTATTCCAAATTTGGTGATACTAAAAATAGATCAATAGCAGATAGAGCACTTGCTGAGAAAGCTTGGCAAAGAGTAAAATCTAGTGACGCAAGTATTGGTGAAAAAGCAGCGTCTTTAGCAGTAACAGCAGCAATGAAAGCAAAAACTACGTTTGGAGGAGGAAAGAGAAGAAGGTGTGGGAAAAAACCCGCTAAGAAACAAGGAGGTAATATCAGAAGAAAACGTCGATCTACTAGTGGTAAAGCTAAAAAGAAACCAACAATATGGTCAATGATAAAAAAGGGAGGAGGATTATACCTAAGACCGTATCGTGTGTATTAAATAAGAAAGAGCAATTAATAATTAAAAACAAAGAATTGACCAATGAAGAACTGATTACATATGCTTCTTGTTTGAAAATCCCATTTTTTAGAGGAGTATTTATGAAAGATGAATTACCGGTTAAAATGTGGAAAAATGAGACTGGTATTGTAAATTTGGGTAATAGTGAAGGATTAGGCACTCATTGGGTGTGTTACAAGAAACTTGGTAAAACCATTTATTATTTCGACAGTTTTGGAGACCTTCCACCACCGAAAGAACTTCAACGATACTTTCGTGCGGCAGAAAATGTTTTTTACAATCATACAAGAAAACAACCTGATGATACATCCATTTGCGGTCATTTATGTTTAGACTTTTTAGCTAAAAGTGTTAGTCAACTTTAAGATGTCCTTGTATACAGTGTCATTAACCGGTAACTCATGTACTTTGCGCAGTATTCTGTTTCCAGCGCTACGTTTGCAAAAAGGAAGACTATGGGAAGCCGCATTATTGGATTTAACAACATATAACTCTATTCCAAACGTTAGTGAAGGAATTAATAACAAAATACATTATTACAAGACAAAAGATGATAAAGGAAAGTATTCCGCTTTGGAAGAATTCAGTTTACCAACAGGAGCTTATGAAATTGATAATATAAATGAAGTTATACAAAAACATATGGGAAAAGAAAATATAACGATAAAAGGCAATAACAATACAATGAAAGCCGAAATTACTTCTAAGTATTATATTGATTTTAGTCAAGAACATTCAATTGGTAGTTTATTGGGGTTTTCTAAGGAAACAAAAGTATTAGAACCTAATAAAACTCATTCTGGGAATAAAACTGTGACGATCATCAAAGTTAATAGCATAGACATTACATGTAACATTATACAAGGATCCTACAGAGATGGAGAAAATCGTCATATATTACACACATTCTACCCATCAGTTGCACCGGGTTTCAAGATAGTAGAAAAGCCTCAAAACCTTGTGTACCTACCGTTAAACACCAGTTTCATTTCAGACATCGTGCTGAACATAGTGGATCAAGACGGAAACCTTATTGACTTTAGAGGAGAAGCTATTACTGTAAGAATACATATAAAATCATCCGCTTAAACAATGGGGTTATCATTTAAAAAGAGAGAGCCAACCAGCAAAGAGGTCAGTAGCTCATCAGCTGTAGAAGGATTAACAAGTGACAACATTCGTTTTCTAGAAGAAATTGGATTAAAGGTCATTAACAATGGATATACTGGATATAGCGCAGGGTCCAACATTCGACGAGACCTTATGGGAAAAGGAATATCACACGCACAACCCTTACGCTTCGTCCAAATTAAACAATAACGATGAAATTAGGATTCCTATACAACAACAAGACATTTATACTCTTCCATGCGAAAGTTATTTATATATTGAAGGAAAAGTAACAAAAACTGATGGTACTGCTGGAACCACTGTTCCGTTCATAAATAATCCTATGGCATTTTTATTTGACGAGATTAGATATGAAATTTCAGGAGTTACAGTCGATTCAACAAAAAAGGTTGGAATTTCCAGTACATTGAAAGGATTAGCATCTTTAACACCAAATGAGAAGAATCTGTTAGCTGTTGCAGCATGGGTTGCACCTGACAAAAGTACAATCGATCCTGACTCTTCGGGAAACTTTGATTTCTACGTACCTTTAAGATTACTCCTAGGATTTGCTGAAGACTACAGAAGAATAATAATAAATGTAAAACAAGAACTAGTTTTATTAAGATCATCAAACGATAATGATATTATTAAAGCAGCTACTGGAACAACTGATGCCAATTTAGACTGGAAATTAACATTAGACAAGATTGTTTGGAGAGTACCACATGTGCGACTAAATGATGAACACAGGATTACATTATTAAGAAAGTTAAAATCCGATCGAGACATTGTAATGCCATTCAGAAGCTGGGAGTTTCATGAATACCCCGTTTTACCTACAACACAACGGCATACATGGACTGTAAAAACTTCTACTCATTTGGAAAAAGCGAGATATGTAATATTTGGATTACAAACGAAGAAGAAAAGTATAATAACTGAAAATGCTGGTGAATTTGACCATTGTAAATTAACAAACTGTAAAGTGTTCCTGAATTCACAATTCTTTCTCTACGACAACTTTAATATTTCTTTTGATAAAAAAAGGTACAGTGTTTTATACGATATGTACGCTAGGTTCCAAAATTCATATTACGGCAAAAAAAATACACCTCTACTATCTCCCGTACAGTTTGAATTGAAAGCTCCGATTGTTGTAATTGATTGTTCCAAACAAAATGAATCTGTAAAATCGTCTAGTGTTGATATAAAAATAGAAATGGAATTTCAAGAAAACGTACCTGCAAATACGTCTGCGTATTGTTTAATTTTGCACGATATAATTGTTACATACACACCGTTGACCGGTATTGTAAAGACAGTATTGTAAAACGTTGTACCACCACCGGCACCGCCACTGTCACTAACCTATAAATAGCGGAGCAACAATGCAGGTCATCAGTTGATCGTCTATCGTCGCATGGGTAACATCTTCTACAAAATGAGTTCTCCATCTGTTGTACAAGGTGATGCAGAGGTAGCACCGTTATTGGAACGTGATAATACTAGTGAAGAAGAAATCATCAAGGAAATAACTGCATTTTTAAAGTTTGGTAAAAGAGATAGAGAGGAGGAAAGTAATGCAGACCCATCAAAGGTAGTACCAAAGAGGAAGAAGAAAGTTGAAGAAAATATTCCTCCTCACATTTTAACTGAAGTTTTTTTGCGAATCTTTTACCCCATCTCAGCATGCATCAGTAAAAGTGTATCAGTTGGATTGATGAAGTCATTTGATTATTCCCCTACAGTAATACTACACCATGGAACAAAAAAGGTTTTATTTTCGCAAAATGCTTGGGAGTCATTTTTGAAACATGTACATTTAATAGAATGTTATTTAACTAACAGTTTGTGTGGAAGGAAAACACATATTCGACTTTTGGATTGTGACAATGAAATCGATATTGTTAAACATCGTGGACAACTACAAGTGCGAATTAGAGACTTGACTCAACATGAAAATAAGATTCTACTGTCACGTGAAGAATTCTACGTTTTAAACTACGCAACAGAACCTATTACAAGGTACATGAGACAATTGGTATTTGCAAGCGCTATTATTAAAGAATATTTGGTCGATACTTTGGAAAAACAACCTGATAGCACCATCGTGTACGGACCTGTGGATACATCTATTTTTAATAGAATACCTCATGAAGTTTGCATGTGGAGAAAGTTAAAGGATTTTGAACCACTTGTAGAAATCGCTACAGAAGCTACAGAAGAAACAACACAGGAAGAAGAAACGGAGAAACAAGAAGAAGAAAACGAAACACAAGAAGAAGAAGAAGTTAAAAAAGACTAAATTTTGACTTAGTAAAGAAGAACACACGTGGGGTAGGCCTATTGGGGACGGTGCCCACGTTAAATATACACCAACGCGCCTGCAACTGTACGGCCTGGTATTTAACCTACCGTGGTGTGGAAAACAGTTTAGTTGATCGCTAAGTGCCATGATGAGCGGAGGGGATGAAGAAGTGAGTGTAAAGCCTTGTGTAATAGAATTTCAAGCATTTCGAAATAATGATGATAGGTTTATTATCAAGGAATTAGTAATTTTAGACTTGCTTACATTTGTAGCCTACCCATTCACGTTTGATGCTCCTTTTTCTTTTAACAAACTTAACACCAAAGCAAAAAGTACAAACAAATGGATAACAAACTACTTTCATCACATACATTGGTATGAAGGATTTATAAGCTACAGTAATCTGCACAGTATTATGTTTAACTTTTGCAAACAATATTCACATATATACACAAGAGGATTAGAAAAAAAGAACTGGATACAAAAGTACACGCACGGTGATGTTTTCGATATAAATATCAGTAAGGACTTTAACATTAATCTCGGTAATATTTGTGTCGCTGCAAAAGATCTTAAACACGGCCAAACAAACTGTGCATTGTACAACGCGTATCGTTTGGCTGCTTACTTGAAAAAAACACAGGAATGTGGTGGGGGTAGCGGAAAACAGAAATGTGGTGGGGGTAGCGGGGCCTATAAATACGAGGAGACAGCACCGCTCCAGCACGAGTATTATTCGAGACTCCGAAGAGGCAACATCACAGAAGACACCACAACCACCACTGATGAAGATGGCATCACAACAGTTTCTACAAACACTGGTTGATCAATTCAACACTCATTCAAAATCCGACCTTCTGCTAACTAAAAAGTGTTCAGAACTAAAAGAACAAAAACACTACATTATTCATAACATCAAGAAAGTGGAAACCACACATGGAGAAGCAATTCTAGTTTCATTGAGCGAAGGACCTTTCACTCCAGGAGATGAGCCGAAGTTTCAAGTATTTCTTCCAAAACGATTTGTTCAACTGCTACAAAATGAAGATTTGCGAGATATTCAACCGGGGACGTTGTATTTGGTATCACACGGTGTAAGCGGCAACAACTCGACGGAACTCACTCTGCACATCACGCATCCTTGTACATAATGTCTTTGGTTGTATTTTTCTGTTTGTATTTCTAGTCATCAATGTTAGACTTAAGCTTATTGTATTGTAAGATGTTTGTTTAATAAAGAAAGTATAAAAAAAATATAAAAAAAATAAAAACAGCAACACAGCAGTATATTATTTTATATACTGCTGTGTTGCTTTTTTTTAAAATTCAAGTGGATGACCTTGAACTTTCATTCAGGGTTAACTTATGAAGAGGTATAAAAGAGAGGGAGCAGTGAAGTTAGTCTCAGTCTTGTCTAACACACGCTGCAGCTAACATGTCGGTGCCACCTATGAACAATTTATTTTTCGATAACAATTTGAAGACATATTGTTGCGAGTTACAATGTTTTATAATACCAGGCGATCAAGTTGACGGGAAAGCTTGTCGTAAGTGCAAGTGTTTCAGCTATTGCATATGTAGATGTAAAACGTATCAAATGAACCGACAAGATAAAATACAAGAATTACGCCGAAGGATTGCATTACTGTGGCGGCGAATGTAGTAGCAACCATCTGCCTCGCACCAGCTGCCACCTGCCGCCTGCCATCTGCTCCGCCCCACCACACTTTTACCCCCACCATTTTGTTTGATACCAAAACGCTAGCTAGCGAATAGTCAGTACACCTCCGGCTCTTGACCAGTGTACATCGAGCTCTCTGTTGAAATGTCCATAAAAATTAGGTGTATTCATTATGACTCTATTCATCTGGCGACTTTCCAAGACCTCGAGGTTTTTAATGAAGAGTTAAGACTTCTCATTGCGTCCGGCTACGATTTATCTTTGGAACTTTACGCATCAAAAAACAACATGGACTCTGCGCAGGAATCGAAGTATCTACCGTCTTTCATCAGAAAGCGAAGTGATGGCCGCATCTCGTCCGGATCAACAACATCGATGACAACGAACAACGGGGAACTATTGTAAACATGAATTATTGTAAATAAAATAAAGTAATAAAATAAAGTAATATTTGTAATAGTACTACCTCGCACTCGTATCATTCGATTGTTTCATTCGATGGTTTTCATTCGATATTTCTTATCGATTAACTATCGAATCACAATCGATTTTACGAGTGCGAGGTAGATTTTTTTTAAAAAACTTCACCGTGACCTTGAACTTTGAACTTTACCTCATTACGTCACAAAACCGCCTACATCACTGGCTCAGCCTCAGATGACGTATTTTTTCACTCAGCGCATCCGGTCACTGATCGGATGTGACGTCACTTCCGGCGCAAAACCGGCAAACCCACACTACTGACAACAATTGTTCTAAATGTATATCATGGCTTTTAAAACTAAATTTGTTTGATTTTATACCTTTTTTCAATTGTGATTTCATTATTTATTTAAAATACTATTCTTTCATAGATTTTTCTGAGGTCAAAGTAATTGTTGAAAAACGTGTTAAAAGGCAAAAAAGTATAAAAATAATTTTATTTATAAAATATATTATAAAGTTAAGGATTTAAATTAAGAGCTTCGAGTAAAAAGAGGTTTCCGGTACATCTTGTAATTCTACCTAACACGAGTCGGGGGAAATAAGTGTTTTTGTATCATTTCAAAATAAAAATTATTTCATTTTAGTATACTATTGAAGAATATACATATTTTAAAAAGAAAGAAAGAACATATTTATTTTCAACTGAAATTAACAATAATTGTAAATAAAAAATTGACTTGGAATTGCATTCCATCTTATCAGGTACTGACAGCAGTTGCACATGAATAACACTGTAAACAGTCGTAGTCCAGATAATCAATTCCGATAACCTCCGGATCAATTCTGGCTCCTGTGTGTGTGTCCTTAACATTCTTATTCTAAATTCCTCAAACATAACTTAAACTATTCATCTCTGTACATAAACCAATAACTCCTTTTTAATACACATTAAAACTAGTAAACTAAATTATTATAAATTTTACACTTTACAAATTTATTACAAGTTTATTATTTTTAAATAAACCTTACATTTGTAATTTTACAATTTTTGAAATTTTCCGAATATTATCCAAAGATAAAAGCCAATTTTGAAAAGCTGTAGTAAAGTTCTTAATATTTATTTTTTTCTTTAATGTTTAAGGGTAAATCGTTAAAGAATTTTGGACCTAGGTATACAACAGATTTTGCAAAGGACGAACGATTAATTTTAGGTCTTCGATGTGCTCCTAAAGCACAGTTTCGAGTCTCGAATTTATGCGGTAACGATGTTCGCTGAACAGTTGGCCACGTCTTTGGTAGAAAATATTAAGTACTTTGTTCACCAAAAGGTGTTTTAATGGAAAGATTTCAACGTGTCTAAATTATGGAAAAGAAGAATCTCTTCTTTTTTTTTAATAAAATAATCTGAATGAATTTTGTTTTGCCTTTTCTAATTTTCCGACCATATTTTGAAATGTACCTAAATTGGACTAAACAAATTATTAATAATTCAAAAAACTTAGTAATCTACATTTCATAATTTTTTCCAAGACTTTTGGTAGTGGTGGTAACAGACTTATAGGTCTTAAGAAGTCTATATTTTGATTATTTAGCCTTTTATGTATAGTAACGACAATTATTATTTTGCAAAATTTGGAAGAATACCAGTTTCAAAACTTAAGTTAAAAATATAACATTATACATTCACTATACCTGGTGCGATTGCTTTAAAAAAATCTATAGATATATGATCAACTCCACAGGACACAGGAAATATTTTTTAAACTGTATATCATACTACTTACTTATTTTTTATAAGTAGGCACAATGAAAGACGAGTTACTGTAACTAACTATACTAGACACTTGAAAAGCACAGTTTGAGTTATTTAGTAGTTGATAATGTGCGTTTATAATGTACTGGTTAAGTTCATTACGAAATATATCCGGGTCTTCAATAACATCGCCATTCTCCAAAATAATTCCGTCAAACCCTTGTTTTTTATGATTACCTATAATTTAATTTATTATTTTCCATTCAGACTTGACATCCCCACGATTTGTATTCAGTAAATTCCTGAGATATTTTAGCTAATTTCCCCTATAGGGAAGAAACTATTACCGTAGAACTCATAGTAAGACTTAAGCCGAGACCATGATAACTTTTTGTTTTGAGGTCCCCATATGACAAAAGACTATTCGTTCAAATTTACACATGTATATATTATATATATATGTATATATATATCCGATCTATATATATGTCCGAGAATGCGATAATTAGAGTAAAAACCGTCCGATGACTTTAAGATCGAATACCAGAAAAATTGGATTAGGGAAATGGGGGTTTATGGGGGTTTTAAATATACAAAAATTCAGTTTTTTTTTTCATTTTTCACCCTAAACTTTTTAAAACACTTAATTTTGGTATTGACCATGTTGTAGTGCTTAAAAAAACAAATGATATAGTATTTTGAATTATTAACTTAGTTTAAGTGGTTGAGTAGAAAATCAAAAAAAAACTTGCTCATAAAATCTCCCATGTTAATATTATGGGAAAAAGGTTTTTGGCTTTTCCTCAGTTTATTTTAATGTAAACTTCACATTTGCTTTTAACAATCAACTCAGCTCCACAAAGCAATAATTTTGGTGTTTAAATTGTGATTCTACGTACATTCGTCGCAGAGATATTCAAAGTGCTAAACACAGTACGTTGTCCTGTGTTATCCTTATGGAATAAATAAAATATGATATCTCCATTATTTATGAATGTATATTGATGAAACTTGATAAGTGGCTTCACGTAGTATTGGTATATTGATATTTCCACAACAAATCGATTTTTTGTTGATTATCCTCGTACAGCAAACCTGCATACCCAGCCCTAATTTTATTCTTATAGAGGATAAATAAAATGCAATAGATCACTTATTTATTTATATATTTTTATGAAACTTGGTAAGTGTCTTTATGTGGTAGTGAGAAACATATGCATGCATTGGAAATTCACTGAGTACGCAGGTTTGCTGTGACGGGGGTGTTTTGCTTCATCTATTTCACTTTTAATATTACCTCTAAAACCTTCTATGTATTTCCTAAAGTCATATGGCCTTTTTAAGAATAATTTAAACAGTTTATCCCTTATTTCTATTTTTATAATAATGGACTGATTTATGTAGTAGGATACTCATATCATTGGTAATAACAATTCACTATTAATTCACGTATCTTGATATGATAAATACTAATCTGAAAGATCTCAGAACGTGACAACAAATTCCTCGGGATAGGAAACGTAATGAGATATTTGTTAGTTTAACAAGATTTTAGTAATTTCTGGCTTCTTAATGTCTCTCTTCTTCCATATTTCAGTTATATATTTTTAGGGATTTTTATTTTTAATAATTTTGATCTGTTTGGAAAGTTGTTGGTTAAATTCCTTTGGAAATTGTTTTTACCTTTGGAATATTCATTAATATAAAAAGGCTATTGCACCCTATTGAAAACAACCTGTTTTTCCTTATTTAAAAAACATTACAATGTTGGCTTTGTGTTTCAAACAAGAAGGTAATAAAGTTAATGATTTATATATTTAACAAGTATTAAGTAAATAAATAAACTAAGTAACGTCAAGATTAATCCTTCAAATTGGTATATTTTTGATTATTTGGAGTTTAACTCTAACTATAGTTGGAGTTAAGAAAAAAGCTAGAAATTATTTTTTTAGGAAATGTTTCTTAGGCGAGTATTTATAAATAATAATGCACAAATGTTAACAAATTGCATAAACTGAATAATCATACTTAGCTAGAATAGTTCTAATATTTCTATCACTAATACAAGGGGCGTAAAACGAGCAAATAATTTAAATGGTCACTTGCCAAAGAACTGTACAAAACAGGAACCACTGAGCCTTTGTGCAGCTAGAATGATCATTGACATATTAACGTTTAGAATCATTATCAATCTCATAATTGACATTCATTTCCAAATAATTAACTAATGAGGAGATTGAAACCCGGCTAATTGCATTGCAAACACCGATCACATCTGTGGCATTGACTCTATCTCCACATAGAATAAGGGGTTAGTCTGGCCAATTGTGGTTTGCATTTATAGTAAATTAATGAAGGTTTCAAGAAACTATAAATACGCAATCTAAACATATTTTTAAGGTTTTTTATTTTAACATAATTAAACTATATTGAAATCATAATGAAAATACTAGTCTTTTTTATGTGTCGTATTAACAAACTAACGTATTTTTGTGGTGTGACATTATTAAGTACGAATTTAAATATATTTTATAAATCGTTATATTTATTCTACTCAAACTAAGTATGATTAATGTTGAAGATTTTACTAGGCAACCCTAAATTATGGTATTACACTTTCTGTTGCAAATGTAATTTATTTTTACATGAGTGCCTTTTATGTCATACAATTATCCGATTTACTAGTATATGTAGTAATGTGATACTCCAGGGCCCATTGTTATTCAAATCAACTGGTTTTGGGCTATTTTTAATTTATTTATTCTGTATTACAATGCTGATGAGTTTTATTGCGACAGGGTCTAAGTACAGGTGTAGTACAGTATCATTTACCTAGTTAAAGCCTAAGGCGTTGTCAACAAAAATACATTTAAACAAATTTGTATTGCTCAGTAAACGATAGAATAAAAACATTACGACTAACGATGGGATTGGAATACAAATATCTATGTGCGTTGTGTTATTTCTTAAGAGTAATTTTCTCTTATAATTTATTTAATTATTGTGATCAACTATTATTACAGAGGTAGGTGGAGCTTTCATGGTATGTTCTATGCCTGTGGCATTATCGTTGTAAAACAACCTCGTCAATCCAGCCTCATCGATCCCCCTATAGAGAAATACAGCTGTTAAAATGACCAGACAATTAGTAACAGCAGTGAAGTAGTCCTAGAATTGGGGTATCCAGACCTTTTGGATTAACCCAGTTTATACAAATTATCCAACTTTACTCTTGGAAGTTTAGTAAACACCAAGGGAGGGTTGAATCGAGGAGGTTGTTTTACAACAATAAATACTAAATGCCACTGGCAAAGAACATAACAAGAAAGATCAACTTTGCTCTGTAATAATTTACATAAATCTTCACTTTATAATTTATTCTAGTTAGATTAACACTTTTGAAGGGAATAATGTTTGGGGACACCTGGAATCGAACCCGCTACTGTTTGAACCGACATCCAAGACGTAATTTCTCAGGACCTCCTCAACACGGGATGAACTAATCTTTCCTGCAATAATTTTTCAATGTGGCCCCAAACCAATGTGGTTCAAATAAAATAAGGTATTTTATGGTTTCAATGTTTCAGGTAGATGTTTACCTAATAAATCATAACAGTGAAAGTTCGGAGGTATTCCACATATTTTCAGATTCTTTCAATATCCGATTACCAGCGCCACCTGCGCATTCAATCAACAGAATCCCGACTCCCTGCTGGAACTATATACACATTCTTGATAATGAGTTATCCTTCAGCAACTTTGCTAAGCAAGATTTATGTATGCAACTTTTAGTTTTTTAATGGAGTGGATTAATATTCTAGATAAATAACATGTAGCCTATGGTTAAGCTACATCAATAAAATGTATGTGTTTAAATAGTCATGGCAACTAGCTGAATACATTTTAATTTTACAGTGACATTCTCCCTGGTTTATACGAAACTAAAAATATTTCAATGTATTGTGAAATCAAGTTTCTTGTCACCTTTCAATATCCGTGTCATCTTTTTTTGTTGACTTATTCAGATAACTAAATTATTAATATAACAAATATAACTTAACATAGTCGCTGTCTGATTAAGTTTTTGTTACTTTAACAGGATTTTCACTTCATACTGGAAATAAGTCTTACCTATAAAATTAGTTGTACTATTTAAAAGCGTTTTAAACTTCCTTATCAAAGGCATCCAGCTCAAATTAAGGTAAAAAGAAATTCCTAGACTACACAGGTTACACAATTTGGGATCCCAATTCAGAATGTTATAGTATATTCAAGTATGTAGAAATTTACAACTCATAATGAAATTCGTGTAATGAAGGATCTAGTCAAATACAGAAAGGAAGGTCAACTTTTGATTTAAATGTTCAATTTTTACTGTTTAAATGTTTTCTAGAAACCTTAAACTGTGCTTCCATAACAACTGTCCCCTTCAGGAAAATGTTTTAGCAAAAACAAGAAAATTACAATTTTAAAACAATCTGCCACCTTGACTCCCTAGGTGGAGTAATTAGCCACTACGACTCTGTCCCACACTCATATAGACGTAATCACCGGGTTTAAAAGAGGACTCGTAGATGTAAAGAGAAAATAGGCTTTTTCATCAATTGGCTAGTAGGAGAATGGTATGTTTTTAATAAATCAAAGTTTTTAATTAATAGCCTAAAAATATATTGTATTTAAATCTGTTTTTAATTTAGGCTTTTTGGTGGAATATTTAGAGGCTTTTAACCAGTGGTTGTTTTATAATCGAAATATCTAAATAAAGAAACCATTTTGAAATTGGATCTTACTGAATTATGAACTCTGAATCTACTGGAACTTTCCAGACATAAACCTGACTTGCATTTTCCATACCATTTAAAATTTAAACTAATTTTTACAGTATACTACCACCAAAATCTCTTCTTCAATCTTTTATAAATTTAGTTATTGGTGGAAATATTCGTTTTCTTGCTCTCTGGACGCAAAATTAATGAAACGCTTGAAATTAAAATACGTCAAAAAACCTGGTTTTGGACTGCAAAAATTCAAATTATACATATTCTACATGAACAGATCAGTTAGAATCACTTCATATGTTGTAGAGACAAAAGGGAATTATTTTTCAACTAACAAAATTTTTCACTTTTTATTTTTACTGATATATAATTAAAACAATTTATCATGCTTTGGTTTGGTCATTTTATCTTTACATTTTTTGGAATTTTAATTTTCGCCGCTTTTTTGTTTGTTTATTCCTACACTACACATCAGTTGCGGGAAATAGAATAATAAAATTGGCTTAGGTGAGAGAGTATTGTACATTATATTCTATCACTTGGTCTCGACAATATGCGCTACTCTATTGATGGTAAATTAAAGGATGTGTTACAATAGTAAACATCCTTTAATTTACCATCAATAGAGTAGCGCATATTGTTGAGACCAAGTGATAGAATATAAATGTACAATACTCTCTCACCTAAGCCAATTTTATTATTCTATTTCACGCAACTGATGTGTAGTCGCACACCGTGCGATGTTTCGCTTTCACATTTAAGTAATAGATTTTTTCAAACATAATGCCATTATATTCGTTCGATTTTTATTTTAGTATAAACCTGGCAAAATAGCAATATTATACAGTTAGTTTGTAAATCTTAAAACTAAAAATCACTTCTAGTTAAGGAATAAACAAACAAAAAAGCGGCGAAAATTAAAATTCCAAAAAATGTAAAGATAAAATGAGCATATCGTTCAGGTGTATATAAATGTATTGAGTTACTAGTTTAATACGTTCTTATATCCGTTAAAATCTGTAATAACTAATTTTATTAAATTTATACACCTAAACTTCTATTAAAAGACTTAACTTATTTACATGACAAAGATGAGATGTTCTGAGGAGTGGTAACAAGTGAAAGTAAGGATTACAAACATTAAGGATTAACAAACATTATTTTAAGGGGTATACAAATTAACACTTGATATGCAATTATTATTATTACTTGTAAATTATTTACAAAATTATTTAAAATTGGTGATTAGGCTTGAATAGATAGACGAATATGGACACATGTGAATGAGTTATCTCTGTATACGTTCTTTAAAAAATTGTAATACAGTGAAACATAATACGACTATATATCACTGTATATTTTGTTCATCCTGTATTCCCTGTATATATTTTTAACATACAGCCTATTTCACTTCAGTATGCCCCTTTGTATTTATTTCTAAACAAGTAATATTCTCGGGTCTTTGGTTATTTTTTCGATAATGACTTCATAGTTTACACAAGTAACATTATTACAAGTCGAATGTACTAATCAGTTTAATGTTTATAAATTTACTGTCTCAAAATCGTAGCCAGTTTAAAGCTAAATTTTTAAAATAAATAAATGTTTCATTCAATTCCAAAATAACACAGTACAGTAGTTTTTAAAAACCAGAAAAATAACACTGTACAATGATACAGGTTTTTTTATAAATGTAAGTTATCAAGTTTTCCCGATCTTTACAATTCATTTAAATTGCGTTATAACACTTATTGTTACTGCTGTGTTTAAATACTTTCAATCATACATTTTTCAACATTTTTTCCCTAAGTATTTGTCTTATGTTGTATAGTTAAAAATATTTCAGTTAAACTTTAAAAAAACAGTTTAACTTTTAAAACTTTTAAACTTTAATCTTAGTATTCCGCTCTCCAGGAGAGCTAATACTGTGTATTCAACGTAAATTTTAACTTTGGTCAATTAGTGCAAAAAACTATTAGGAAAAAAATAAAAATCTTGAACATTGCTTTTGAATTTTTGCCTTTCCAACTAATGTGCTGAAGTATGGCCAGGTTGGATCTGAGGGAGTAGAGGGCCCCAAGATGTAGCCGGCCAGACACGTATCCCTTAGAGATATTGAAAAATCCATCAGAAGGAAGGATTTGAAGGGATGTGAAAAGTAGTATAGAGGGATGTTATCCTCAATAAGAGATCTCCTCACCCTATCTATCACCTGGTAATTGTTAACAAGTTATGAAAATAATAACTAAAAAATATTACTTTGTATAAAACCTATGACGATTCTTCCTGGCCATGAAACACAGTAACTTCCGGCTCATGGAACACTGACACGAGATAGGATGTTCACGTAGGTGCGATCCCGTCCAAACGATTTCAATACAATAACTGTCAGTGGCTGCCCACCGTATGTCAAACACAAATATCACCGCAGTGATCCATACTACCCCTTCACATTGGGCTTTGAAATGTATACAAAATACGTCAAATACATATATAAATTTATCTTTTAATGATTAGAAATATAAAGGTCAATCATAAAAAGATCTTTTAATCGTTTATTTGGGTTACCGTTTAAAAAAGTGACAGCCTGAAAATGTATGAATAAATATATACTGTCATTCAACTAAGTTCCATTTGGGAACTGCGAAAATAAATAATACACCCGTTAAAAACTTACATACGCTTATTGATCTGTTCGTATGAACTAAGCCAATTCAAAGCTAACCTATTTTAGAAATATTGTTTACCAGATGCTTTTACGCTACTACACCGTATTACCTGGCTGAAAATAAATATTTGGTAACATTTTATATTTTATTAAACAGTGCTTAAAGACAGATATCTTAAAGTATTTATAGGTATAAGAACAAATCACCAATTCTATTGGACTTTTCACGTAGACCCAGCGTAACGGTTAGATCTCAGCTAATACCGAAATGACAAAACCAGCGACAAGTGCTGTACACCTTGGTTTCACAGATATAATACTTTGATTGGCTATTTCGAGTACGGAAAATTGTTGTTAAGATTTAATTTATCTTGAAATTTAATTTTACAGTTTCAGTAATTCAATGGTTTTGTTTTTAGTAATTCAATCACTTTTTTAAGAGCTTTTGATGCGTAGTATTTACTTTAAAAATTAGAGATGGTATTCATAGTCTACTGTATAGGAATTGAATACTTTTTCTTAAGTAAAAGAAAAGTAATAATAATTGACACAAAGAAATATTGGAGTATGCGGCAACAATTCAATTAAACCATTTCTCAGATAAATGAACAATTCTGATTACTTGATTAGTTTTGTTTACTTAAGGGGTTTATTCTCTATTGAAAAATAAATTGTAAGGGTTTAGTTCTTGTTTCTAATAAAAATTACGTAGTATTCTTCATACAAGTGTACTTATAATAACATTTATATACAAGTTGTAACCTCATTGATTTAAACGCAAAATATCCGTGTTTTTCTTTGTTTTAATTGTAATAACATTATTATACCAGCAGCAGATATAATTAGTAGTAAATTATTTCCTGGGAGACCGATTTTTCTTGGAGAAGTTTAGTCACTTTGTTTAATAGGCCAAGAGTAATTTGTTACCACGGCCCTCTGATGTCGAGCAGATTTATTTCGCTAATTTGCCTCTTCTCTGCGTATTTAATGTCACTCCAGTTGTTATTATAACTCAATAATCTTTAAGATTTAAAGTAGCATGTTTTAATATATACATATTTAGTTAATTTTACATATGTCTGGTCTATATGCAATCTTTAATCAATGTTTTAGTTTAGTTCATTTATTGTTCAATGGTACAATATTTGCATTGTACTGAACTAGTCACCTAACTTAATCCACCTTAGCCTTACAATCCAAATCATAAGAATCAATAATTGATTCCTATGATTAAATCAGGAAATCACATGTTTATATTCAGAATATGATTATTACTTCGACAGTTGTCTGGTTGATTATAAAAAAGCTGTTATGATTATTTTTATTTGATTTCAATCTAAACTTTAATTGTTTAAAGTTTTTTAATTATTTTTTAATTCAATTGTTTGTGGGGATAAGACCTGACAAGAACCTAATCTTAACCAAACAATTAGTTAATAACAACTTTTGAAGGGAATCTTTTCAGCCGTATTTGAGATCAGAGTTGCATGCAACCAACCAACTAAGCAAACCTTACTCACATTAGAATATAGGATACTAAATGTCATTTATTTATCTACAGATAAAACGTGGTCCTTGCCACGCAGGTCGTTCAACCTCTTCATCTGGCTCTGCGTTGTATTTAGTCCAGCTAATGAATGCTCAAAAGGGTAGAGGACATGAAGGGGGGGAGTTTTTTTCTGCGTGGAAATATTTTGGGGGTAGTTAGAAGGTAAAAATACTAAAAGTCTCCTCCCTCACGCAACTGCTTCTATTGTGGGAGGGGGGAGGGGAATACCCCTTTTTTAGTTTTTTACTTCTGCAATGAAAACCGTGTATCGTGCGGAAAAACTGTTCTTATACAAAATAAATAGAATAAAATTCCCCACAAAAATGGTTCAATTATATTTTCTGTGTATGTCTTAGTTTCCAAGATATTTTCCAATAACTAAAAAATGCTTGTACAACTTGATTTTATTTTGGGTTTTTAGTAAAATACGTTAATAGAGAGTCCCACGAGAGTATGACACAAATACAGAATTTGATAGAATTTAACAAAATGAGCAAAACACTGCCTTTGCACGTTTTTGTAAATCGCTTCGTTTTCCCCCTGTCTATTTATATATGATTTTAAGTCAATGCAACGTAAAATAGGAACCCCTAAAGGTACAGACTTGAAACTTGGCATGTGTATTATACTAGTTCAGGGCATATTAGGTATTACATTAGGCATTTCTATAAGAGTTTCAAAATGGCGGCCATTTTAATGCTTAAAAGCTTAATATCTTGAAAACGGCAAATTATTGAGTAATTAATCTGCACATTTAACAAATTTAATATTTTAGGCCAAAAAGGATGTTATGAAGATTATAAAGATCACTCGACCCATAGCTGAGAAATTACAATTTGTATGAGTAAAACCGTGGTAACTATGGTAATTTACATAGAATGAAAATCGGTTATGTTTATTGGAATATACCCTGGAAATAAAGACGCTTTCAGAAGAAATGAATATAACCATTTTTATACAGAATTTTGTTTTGTTTATTTTGTGTGAGAACAGTGTATTTTGTACAATGCACGGTTTAACGAGCGGGAGTAAAAAAACAAAAAAGTTTATTTCTCCCCTCCCCCACTGAAGCAGCTAGCTAGGGGCGGGAACTTTCAGTATTTTTATCTTCTGGCTACCCCCAACACATTCCCGTACAGAAAAAACTCCCCTCTCCATGTCCTCTACACCCCCTTTATTGACTGGACTAATTGGAACTTCCTGGAGTAAAAATTAGTTTGCTACAAGTTGTAGTAAAACATTTCCAAAAAGCAATGTTTACGTTGTGAATTAGGTAAAATGTCCAAAAGAACACATTGAAAACGTATGACATAAGTTTAAGTTCACATAATTGTATTTATCTATTTCAAACTAACAATAATAAGAACATTTTGGATGAGAATAAGTCTTTCTATACTTAATATGTTATTAAATCACGAAATCTACCAAATAACACAATAAGCAAATCACTGAACAAATATACTCCAATTACATACAAACAAGTGTATTTTGAATGCATTATCGGAACATGCATTACGGATGCATTATACATTATAACCTATTATACAATATTAATTATTAACAGGGGCATTCAAAAGTAAAATATGGATTACCAGTATCAATATAAATCGCTTATCCACTTTTATTAGTTTAGGCAATGTAAGAAATAGTAAATTTGAACAACTAGTACAATCTGTATGGATAAAATATTGAATAAATCGGGCTAATATGTCACTCAGGCATGTGCCAACGGCTAAACAAACTTTCTAGCAAGAGTGGAGAGTTTTTTATAGGAATGCAGTTCATCCTTAGGCAATGCAAAAGTTCGACCTTTGAGTTAAAAATGGGCAAGCCTACTTGTGGGCAAGGCTTAGCCACAAACGCAAGCCCACTTAGACAGTCACAAACATCTGAGCAAATATTGAGTTTTTGATATTTAAAACTGTTATTTTTTAGCGAATTTCCCCTATAGGGAAGAAGCTATTACCGTAGTCGGCATGGTAAGACCTAGGCCCGGGACCATGATAACTTTTCGTTTTGAGGTCCCCAGACCCCAAAAATACCATTCGTTCGAAACTGTATACATATATATATATATATATATATATATATATGTATGTGTGTGTGTGTGTGTGTGTGTGTGTGTGTGTGTGTGTGTGCCCGTGGGTGCAATAAATCTCGTAAAAAAGGTCCGATTTTGATTAAATTTAGTACAAACGTGTAAAGCAGCATTTATGACTTTAAGTTCGAAAACCAGACAGATCGACCTATCCGAAGAGGTATTTTGGGGGGGTTTTGTACCCCAAAAATGGGTTTTTTGAGTTTTTTACACATAATTTTTGAAAAAGTGAAGTTTTATTTTTTTCATTGAAATCAGCTTAAAAAGACGCACAATTTGGTGTTTTAATCATTGCTCTACGTCAATTGGTTACTGAGATATTGAAAGTGCTAAACACAGTACGTTGTCCAATGCTATTCTTAAGGAGGATAAGAAAAAATGTATATCTCGCTTATTTATCAACTTATCCTGACGAAACTTGGTATATTGCTTTATTTCATTGTGGTCTATTGATATTTGCACAAAACCCCATTTTTTGGCCGATAGTTCCCGTAGCAGCAAACCTGCATACTCAGCCCCATGTTATTCTTATGGAGAATAAGTAACGTGTTATCTCCTTTAATTATGAACATAAATTAATAGAACTTGGTATGTGGCTTTATCTAGTTGAGTTATATTGATATTTGTATAAAAACCCATATTTAGTGTTCCTTATTTCAGCAAACCTGCATACTCAGCCGCCATGTTATTCTTATGGAGAATAATTAAAATTGCATAAATCGTTTATTTATGAATGTATATTGATGAAACTTGGTATGTCGCTTTATGTGGTATTAAGATAATATTATATGTATTGGAAATTCGCTGAGTATGCAGGTTTGCTGCTACGGGGTATTGTATTTTATATAGTCGGTCGAGTACACTTTTTATTGTTTCATTCCTTATTCAACTCTGCGTATAAACCAGCTCTTTTTTACAAAATGAACAAGTGTGTGAAATAACAGTGTTTTATCTTTAATTTATTACAGTAATTCCGTCATAATTAAATTCAACCATATGATGTCATTAGTGTCTTAGTGTACGCACTAATCTGCTCATGTCACCTCATCTCATTGGAGGTTTTTCAATATTTAAAAAATATTTAAGTAATATTGTTTTATATTACACTGTACTTCACTGCACTGTTCTGTGTGCATTGTACCAGTTTCATGTATTTTCATGTACTTTAATCAAGTATCATTTGGAAATAAATTATATGAATTAAATTGAGTTGACATTAAAAACTTATATTAAATTATTTTCTTTTTCGTACAAAAAGTTATTTCGCAACATCCTTAAAAAGCAGGCAGCCTCCAAGAACTTTACAAGGGGATAAAGAAGCGTCCTGGTATTGCAGCGAGATGAAGTTGGCAATTCTGCTTTATCCCCGAGTTACTGTGTGATTAACTTTACATCACAGTATTAAATTTGTAGATGACATGTATGTTTCCTATTAATTCGTAATAGATATTATGGTTATTTTCTGAACTTTCATATTAACATCTTTAACACGGATTAGTTTATGCTTGCTTATGTGTAAGATGGAGTAGCAGCCAGCACCACTTTGGGAGTTTTAATAGTATTACATTATAATACTTCATTTTCTGCTTATTTTGTTATTAATTCGTCCCCATTTTCCCAATATAACTCATTAACCGAGCAAGGAGAGTTAGGAATTGTTTTTAATCAAGCTATGGCCATTGATTGATAGGCCTTACTTAGCTTCTTGTTACTGCAGTTTTCTTTCTTAACCTTCATAAACTCATCACTCAGCACACTACAGCTTCCTTTTATTTTACTTTTTACTTTGACGTGCAATAACTGTTTCAGTAATTTTTACAACCAGATTATTTGAGATTATTTGAGAGAAAAAACCGGCAAGTGTAATAAACGTGTGGTATTTAATAACTCTCGATGTCACCATCGACGTTTGGAGGACCTGTATAGGGGCATCACCATTTTCGGGAGACTTCGATTCCTCTGGTTTTAAAAGTCAAAAAGAACCTGGATTAACTTATGGATATTTAATTATATTAAAAAAACATTAACTTATGGATATTTCAATTTCTTGTCTGGTTATCCGTGCAATTTGTGTATGATTATGAATTTTTTTAGAGATAAAATGTTAACATATAATTTTAAGTAAATCCATGTGCTTCATGTTGCATACAAAGAAAGAATTCGTCATTAAAAAACATGATATGCGATAACTTAAAAACAAAATTGAAGAGTCTCAGGTTCATGTATATTTTATAATGACATCCCATGGTTGTGGAGGCTAATTAAGGCGTATATCCTAAAATTCTAACTATCGCATCAGTCAGCCCTGCGACAACCGACCCTAATGAAGGTGGTCCGATCGTGAATGGTGGAACCAACGTTATCATACAAGCCTCTGATAACTTTTCCTTTCTTTTCACAGTTTGAATACTTTGAACATCTAAAATTGTCAATTTTATCTTGAAACACTTTGGATTTATTGTTTATTAAAGTAAGTTCAGAATTGAGGAAAATTAGGGAAGTGAAGGAAATTGTGACCAAAAACATATTAGTAGTGGAGAAACCACAAAGAGAAGCCACTTCCGGCGCTTTTTTCCCATGTTATTCTTATGGGGAGCCGTTTTTGCGCCGACGCCAGCTCCCGCCTTACACAAGTTTCCTTGTTGGCCTATATTAATACCCAACCCTTGCCTATATTAAATATATTTTCCCCATCCCTCCTCTATATTTTTTAAAATTAGATTTCAAATTCAGGCTAAAAAACTATCTTTAGTGTTTATAGTCCGATTTGTCTGCAATTTGGATATGTTACTGTCCTAGGCAAGTGTTTTAATAAATTCCACTTACATTTCCCAAATTCACTATAACGGTCAAATTAAAAAATATTTTTGAAAAATACTATAGTGCCAATTGCCACCTTCTTTATTAACTGTCCGATTTGTCTTCAATTTGGATATGTTATTGTCGTAGGCAAGTGTTTTAATAAATTACACTTACATTTCCCAAATTCACTATTACAGTCAAATTAAAAATTATTTTTGAAAAATACTATAGTGCCAATTGCCAACTTCTTTATTAAATGTCCGATTTGTCTGCAATTTGGATATGTTATTGACCTAGGCAAGTGTTTTAATAAATTTCACTTACATATCCCAAATTCACTATTACGGTCAAATTAAAAAATATTTTTGAAAAATACTGCCAATTGCCAACTTCTTTATTTACTGTCTGATTTATTTAAAATTTGGATATGTTATTGTCCTAGGCAAGTCTTTTAATAAATTCCACTTACATATCCCAAAATTCACTATTACGGTCAAATTAAAAAATATTTTTGAAAAATACTGCCAATTGCCAACTTCTTTATTTACTGTCCGATTTGTTTAAAACTTGGATATGTTATTGTCGTAGGCAAGTGTTTTAATAAATTACACTTACATTTCCCAAATTCACTATTACAGTCAAATTAAAAATTATTTTTGAAAAATACTGCCAATTGCCAACTTCTTTATTTACTGTCCGATTTGTTTAAAATTTGGATATGTTATTGTTGTAGGCTAGTGTATATGCACCATCCACATTTTACAAATATTGCGGTTAAATTTTAAAAAAATTTGGAAAAATACTGCCAATTGGCAACTTCTTTATTTATGGTCTGATTTGTTTAAAATTTATATATGTCATTATTCTAGGCTAGTGTATATGTACCATCCACATTTGACAAATTAACTATAATGGTCAAATTAAAAAAATATTTTGAAAAATATACTAACAATTTCAAACTTCTTTATTTACTGTCTGATTTATTTTCGGATATGTTATAGCTCTTATATAGGTAACAAGACCACACTACCACACGTTCCATTACCCCCTACAATACAGTATTTTGTCTTTTTTGTTTATTTTGCTGTAATCCCAAAACTGACTTTGTTGTTTATTGTCCGATTTGCCTACACTTTGGATATTGTCCTAAGCATTTATTGTCTGATTTATTTTTGGATATGTTATAGCCCCCAACTATTATATCTAAAATTACAATATTATTTCCACCTATAATACAGTTGATGTGTTGTTTGTTTTGTCGTAACCAAACTTTGGATATGACTGCAATATATTACCGGCCATTGCATAAGTAAATACCCCATTTCCAAATTCACTATTACGGTTGGATTAAAAAAAATAAATACAAGCTTATTATATACATCCAGCTGATAAGTAATATATATCTACAAAATATTTATGGTCAGAACTGTCTACATTTTGGATATGTTTTAAGCCAATGCGATAGCAAAAAATAAATTGTTAAAACCCAAAACAACTAAACACAAAACACTAATCTTTCTTTGTGCTTGTTTGGAGTAGTCTTTATTTTATCCAACTTAATTTTAATTTTGTAGTTAAAATCAAACTTCCCACATTCTAGCTCCCTTTCCAGCCAGTGGTTGGAGACATAAAGGTTACGAATATTTTCAAACTGTACAATATATCTTTTTCTACCCCTATGTTGGACTTGTTTAATAGCGCTTATTAATAATTCCGCACCATATTCCAAATCCTCCAGTCTACTACATTCTTTAAATTTAATATTGCCTTTAATATCTTGCATCTCTATGTCTTCTTGTCCAACATCATCCCACACATTGTTACGGAAACTTAGGTTTTCTATTTTTGGAAAGGAATTACCATAAAATGTTGTGGTTTCGTTAGTGTTAAAGCTTGCAAGTGGCTCGTTGGTAGGTAGATAAATAATGTCCAAATCACCAGTATATGGCAACACGCTATAACCTTGCCTATTCTTATTTATCTCTATAAATACAGTTTTACAGACACCTTTAACATAGTATACACCCCTCCGTCCATCCTTTTCTGCCAACACTCCCACAAACTTGTTGTTTACTACAAACGCATACACTATATAATGTCCATAATGCTCTAGATCCTCCCAACGTCGCAGGAAGTAATCTTTTAATTTATCCTCTCTTTCCCTTCTTTCTTGTTCTTTAGCCAACTGTGCTTTGTATTCCTCTACATCAGTATTTTCCACATATTCCAATTTACGCTTATTACTGTCAATGTCTTCTAATTCCAATTTCCTCTTTTTGGAACAACTCTCTAAGAAAGGCTTGGAAAGTGGCTCTATTTCTTTAATAGTGTATGGGTACAGTTTATTGGTCCGGCTTCTTAAAACGTAGGGAGTAAGGTTAGGACTTTCCACTAAGCCTAATTCTTCTAAATTGATGTGTTTAGGTATAGTGGAGAAAGGTGTATTTGATTTTGTAAAACATGTGCCCCCAGATTTGATGTAACACTTATGCTTTACACTTATGGCATCAGGAAACTCCTCTATTACCTCCACATAGTTAGTTGGTAAACAGTTAAAGCTAAATGCAGATAGAGCATACTTTATTAACTTTTCCCTTTGTGTACTATCTTTTGGCAGCTTTAGTTGTACTCCAGTTATCTTCTTCGTATTACTATTACCCCAATATGCGTATTGTAATAAATCGTTAAACACTAAACAACAACTGTTTTGTAATTGATTGGCAACTTTCACCCACATCTTATGCAGAGGTACAGCATAGAATGGAGCATTTTGAAAGTACCGTTTGTTGTCTTCTATTAGACTTAAACAATCTCTTAAAGGTTCAAACCCTTTACCAAAACCTCTACAATAGTTATAGGTTGTTGCCTCTAACCTTGTTATTCCATTCTCTCTAGCTAGTTTAGACGAGAACGTTTCTTTTAGTCTCGCATCTGGACAGTTTACAAAGTTTATTATATGGTTTCCTATACTTTTAATTACTCCAGGACTTGTAATCTGGCATATAAATTTATTATATATTTTTACCCTGCTATTTACATTAAACCATGTTAAACAATCTTTACTAACATTATCTACAATAACATTATATCCATTCTTGTACGCCCCCTAGTAGCAAAAGTTAAAGTTTTCTGTAAGATATTGGCACATTTCCTCTTTATTAAATATTCCAGCCAAATCTAGTGTTATATCGAAATCCATAAGATAGTACATTTCTTTTTCCAGATCTTGCAGTATCTTTGGAAGATCTTCCAACAAATCCTTAATTTTAACATTTGCAAGCTCTATTTTATAGGGAATTGCTATAGGATCATCATACTTTTGTTTAATTTGGTCAATATCTTTCTTTATTATTTGTAACACACCCTCGCTTTGGACCCCAGAGGACCTCTCCAAGGAGAATGGTAGTTTGGCCACAACACCATGTCGAGCTAAAGAGAACTTTTTAAATATTCCTCGTAAGTAGCTATTAAACAAGCCACATATTTCCTTCTTAACTTTAAATTTATTCCGAACGTCCCCATCACAATCCGTAACATTGGTTATCTTAACTAACATTATGTTATCACAAAACGCATGCGTTATAGATGTTAAGTTATTTAATTTTGGTTCGCCCTTGCAATAGTTTATATTACCTATGTCTGTAAGAAGGTTATTATTACGTAGATTTTCTAATAAAAACCATATACCGAATCTTTCGTTAGTAGGTTTAATACAATTTCCCAATAAATGGCTAACAGAGTACATTTCTTTTATACAAAAAAGTAGCGGAAACATGTAAACAGGACAGATTACACTATAGGTATATATGTGTTGTAAATATATGGATATTGTATATAAACATAGGCGAGCGGTAAGTGTAACATGTAAGTGGACACCCATATGCAAATATGGAATACTCACTATTAATATAATTCCAAATTCGACTAAATAAGTTTATAGTCTCAATATAATTAACATATTAACATTAGTACCCAAATTGTCGAAATTCTATAATTCTATTCTTAGTCCTTGTATTAGGTTTTGTACTATTAAACCCTACATTCTTATCCTGTGCAGTAGAGTAATATATGTATTTAATACAGATACGCACATTCTACAAGACCTGTACATCTGTTGTATAAGCAGCAGAATAGACGTCTCATTGTGTTGTTGTAAAGTAAAACATAAATGTAAATTGTGCTGGATACAACCAGCCAGATATTAGACAGGAAATGTGTTGGAAGTGTATTGCCAAATAGTAAGACAAAACCACATAGTGCAGCATGTAAGCAATCCATTACTATTTAGACAAAGGTCAGTATTGGTACAACATCCGATATATTAGCCAAACCCAGTCCAAACATTGTGTCCTCAAAATGTTATGATTGTGTTAAATTTGTTTATATTACATATATTTCTTACACAATTTACAAACTATTTTTGTGTCAGTTGACAGAACCTGTAAAGTTGTGTAAAATGGCTGTAAACCAGTATCTGTGCCTGTGTCGTAATGTGTTGGAGTGTGTCATTTATTGTGTCTCTGCATTTGTGTTGTTTTATAAACTTTAAATATTACTATGTCCTTATACTCTTACTATTTCTGTTACTATAATATTAATTTTTTACTGTTTGTTTTCCAAGTTTGATTGTGGGTAAACTTTGTAAACTGTCCAGATGCGAGACTAAAAGAAACGTTCTCGTCTAAACTAGCTAGAGAGAATGGAATAACAAGGTTAGAGGCAACAACCTATAACTATTGTAGAGGTTTTGGTAAAGGGTTTGAACCTTTAAGAGATTGTTTAAGTCTAATAGAAGACAACAAACGGTACTTTCAAAATGCTCCATTCTATGCTGTACCTCTGCATAAGATGTGGGTGAAAGTTGCCAATCAATTACAAAACAGTTGTTGTTTAGTGTTTAACGATTTATTACAATACGCATATTGGGGTAATAGTAATACGAAGAAGATAACTGGAGTACAACTAAAACTGCCAAAAGATAGTACACAAAGGGAAAAGTTAATAAAGTATGCTCTATCTGCATTTAGCTTTAACTGTTTACCAACTAACTATGTGGAGGTAATAGAGGAGTTTCCTGATGCCATAAGTGTAAAGCATAAGTGTTACATCAAATCTGGGGGCACATGTTTTACAAAATCAAATACACCTTTCTCCACTATACCTAAACACATCAATTTAGAAGAATTAGGCTTAGTGGAAAGTCCTAACCTTACTCCCTACGTTTTAAGAAGCCGGACCAATAAACTGTACCCATACACTATTAAAGAAATAGAGCCACTTTCCAAGCCTTTCTTAGAGAGTTGTTCCAAAAAGAGGAAATTGGAATTAGAAGACATTGACAGTAATAAGCGTAAATTGGAATATGTGGAAAATACTGATGTAGAGGAATACAAAGCACAGTTGGCTAAAGAACAAGAAAGAAGGGAAAGAGAGGATAAATTAAAAGATTACTTCCTGCGACGTTGGGAGGATCTAGAGCATTATGGACATTATATAGTGTATGCGTTTGTAGTAAACAACAAGTTTGTGGGAGTGTTGGCAGAAAAGGATGGACGGAGGGGTGTATACTATGTTAAAGGTGTCTGTAAAACTGTATTTATAGAGATAAATAAGAATAGGCAAGGTTATAGCGTGTTGCCATATACTGGTGATTTGGACATTATTTATCTACCTACCAACGAGCCACTTGCAAGCTTTAACACTAACGAAACCACAACATTTTATGGTAATTCCTTTCCAAAAATAGAAAACCTAAGTTTCCGTAACAATGTGTGGGATGATGTTGGACAAGAAGACATAGAGATGCAAGATATTAAAGGCAATATTAAATTTAAAGAATGTAGTAGACTGGAGGATTTGGAATATGGTGCGGAATTATTAATAAGCGCTATTAAACAAGTCCAACATAGGGGTAGAAAAAGATATATTGTACAGTTTGAAAATATTCGTAACCTTTATGTCTCCAACCACTGGCTGGAAAGGGAGCTAGAATGTGGGAAGTTTGATTTTAACTACAAAATTAAAATTAAGTTGGATAAAATAAAGACTACTCCAAACAAGCACAAAGAAAGATTAGTGTTTTGTGTTTAGTTGTTTTGGGTTTTAACAATTTATTTTTTGCTATCGCATTGGCTTAAAACATATCCAAAATGTAGACAGTTCTGACCATAAATATTTTGTAGATATATATTACTTATCAGCTGGATGTATATAATAAGCTTGTATTTATTTTTTTTAATCCAACCGTAATAGTGAATTTGGAAATGGGGTATTTACTTATGCAATGGCCGGTAATATATTGCAGTCATATCCAAAGTTTGGTTACGACAAAACAAACAACACATCAACTGTATTATAGGTGGAAATAATATTGTAATTTTAGATATAATAGTTGGGGGCTATAACATATCCAAAAATAAATCAGACAATAAATGCTTAGGACAATATCCAAAGTGTAGGCAAATCGGACAATAAACAACAAAGTCAGTTTTGGGATTACAGCAAAATAAACAAAAAAGACAAAATACTGTATTGTAGGGGGTAATGGAACGTGTGGTAGTGTGGTCTTGTTACCTATATAAGAGCTATAACATATCCGAAAATAAATCAGACAGTAAATAAAGAAGTTTGAAATTGTTAGTATATTTTTCAAAATATTTTTTTAATTTGACCATTATAGTTAATTTGTCAAATGTGGATGGTACATATACACTAGCCTAGAATAATGACATATATAAATTTTAAACAAATCAGACCATAAATAAAGAAGTTGCCAATTGGCACACTAAAGATAGTTTTTTAGCCTGAATTTGAAAATTAATTTTAAAAAATATAGAGGAGGGATGGGGAAAATATATTTAATATAGGCAAGGGTTGGGTATTAATATAGGCCAACAAGGAAACTTGTGTAAGGCGGGAGCTGGCGTCGGCGCAAAAACGGCTCCCCATAAGAATAACATGGGAAAAAAGCGCCGGAAGTGGCTTCTCTTTGTGGTTTCTCCACTACTCATATTCAAACTTGTATAAACTGATTACTCGGAAATGACAAAAAAAGCTTTGTTTGGAAAATTGGAAATAAGTTGATATTTTCAAAGAAAAAAGATAGTACGATTTCGTTGAAATCAAGTGATTCTTTGCATATAAATATGGGAATAGTTCCTTCATGTGATTTTAAAACGTTTCTTTTGTCCTAATGGACATTCATTAGAAACGATCTTATTATTGGGGTAAAGATTTCCAGATGTGATTAGATGTAGATGCATCAGTTATTTGATATTGTTTTTTGGAAACGATGGATAAAAGAGAGAACATTGTTATTGGTTGTATTACATACGTGTTTACTATGCGACATGTGTATGTTAAATTATTATTAACAAATCATTATATACATTAACTTATTTCATTGTTAGTGACAGGTTTAGTAGTTCGTGGGGTTTGTTATGGAGCCAGAATTTTGAAGCTGGAATTTACTAACTAAACTCCACAAAAATAGCTTCAAATAAATTAAAACTAATTTTTCAACAACCTCTAAGTATAGTTACTAAATATAAATTCCCCGGCTCTATTTTCTTATAATTTATTTTCATACTTTTTGATTTTAAGTTATCATATTGTTTCCAAAGTAAACTGTCTGAACTATCATTACCCTCTCACCAAACCTAATTTCTTAGACACGTAGTTATCATAACGGAAGTTCACAAATCTATCTTAAATTCTAAATATAAATTGAAAACTACCCACTAATATGTATTTTCGATTGGGGTAAAAAATGTCATGGATTCATGAAAGTTTTACAATAAAGTATAGTTTGACAGAAAGAAAGTTTGAAATAAAGTATCAAATTATGTTCAACAAATTGAACATAGTATAGAAAAACAAAGTTAAACAGCAACGTTTGGTTCCGTGATATATCATGGTTTAAGCTTCGTTAAAACTAGTATTGTTCATTCATAGAGAAACTCCATACTGCTGTGGAGGATTGCACATTTTTAAGCGAATTGTTAAAATTCAAACAGAACAACTTACATTTCAAAATAATATTTCATCTAATTAGGGATAAATTCACTCTTAACACCACAGCAAAAACGACTTTTAAAATAATTTGAGCTGATATAATATACTTAAATGAATAAAATATCTAAGACTTCGCCTCCGAACGGTACCGATATGAAGCACAGCTCTCACAATTTGTATTAAGTTCCCCTGTAATTGGCACATTAGTTATATTTAAAAAAATCAGACTTTTAACCCGTCTTAAATGTTACCTAGTTATTCGT
The DNA here is from genome assembly GCA_963675035.1 of Allygus modestus. NCBI lineage: Eukaryota > Metazoa > Arthropoda > Insecta > Hemiptera > Cicadellidae > Allygus > Allygus modestus. The sequence continues at coordinate 139,156,452 of OY776114.1, read as the reverse complement.
GTCAAAAGTCTCCATTATCTTTAGTTTAACTAATGTTAAAATCTTAAAAATTTATTAACAAAAATCCATGAAAATTTTTGATCCTCTGAGCTGTCTTAGCTTTATTGTACTTCTGTAATATGGCTGCTTGCCCATTTTCAAAAATATGTAACCCATTAAAATATATTTTGGAATCTCAAAATGTATTATCCAAATATTATTATTTTATTATCTTTATTATTATATTTAATAGATATAATGAAAGATAACAAATGACTTAATACATTTGTAGTTTGATTAATTTATTCCCCTCCTAATTGTTACTACGCAGTCTCGCCATCTTTTGCAGCCATTTCAGTTATATATTGGGATGATTTGGAATAATATTAGACAATATAGATGGTCTTTAAGAGAAACACAGGCGAGCAGTACAAGAATGTAAAACCGCAGCATGGAACTAGATCTCAGAGACCACTAAAAATTAGGAATCAGTGATATGTAGCAAGTACAGATTTTATGTTCAAAACTTAATTAACTAATAAATAATAAAGCTGCAACCCATGGCAACTCGTAATCCTTGGCCAAGAGAGATGTCCGTAGAGGTGATAGGCTGTGTCATGACACTCAGAGTGGGTTAATTATACAACACAGAGGTCCAAAGCCAGGATAGTGGATATGACGTGCCCTGGGTCCTGACTGTAATTACCCGTTGTTTAAAAAGTTGTCTGTATAGCCGCCTCACTGAGCTTACCAATACACTAACGTGTTAGTTTCTTATTGTGTCTGCTGATTAATAGTATATTGCCTAAATTCTATTTGGCTGAACAACATTGATTTTAAAACAACTATTATTTGTAATTAAATACTCCTACAGCAAAAATATCGCATTTTTTCCTAAATCCTCTTTTCTATGAAAACATCTAAAACGATTGTTTTAATACTTTCCTCAGTTAGAAAGAATATTAAAATTCATGTCAAATAATTTTCACCAGATTTTGATTAAAAGCTGGGAAATAACAAACGTGACTATGAGATGCAGGCAATGCTTCAATTTAAAAATAATAATTATATCATCAGTAATGACATTAGTTCCAATATTGTCCGAAGTAGCTATGCATGTTAAGTGTCAATATCCTTACAGGAGTATTGCTCTTTTGTACAAACACCCTGAATTTAAAAATTAAAAACACGTAAAAAAAAAGTTATATTAAATCTTTCGTTTTAAAATAAACATTATTAGTTTTAATATTTACGTGTTTAATGACATTTTATCAATATTACTAGTAGTGGGCAGGCTTTACGGCTCCAAGAAGTAATAGAATTACCCACAGAACTATACAAATACAATCCTTAAATTCAGAATAACAGAATATAAATGAAATTAAAGTAATTCAATGCTTGAACTAGAATTACATAAATTAACTAATTAAATAATAGTAGGAAGGCCGCATCACAAAGAAGTTGTTTAGATAGTCTATTAACTTATTCAGTAATATAGAAGATCATTTTTGGTAACAATACCTTCTTATGATATACTGTATATTTTGTATAATGAAAACTTAGGAGTCTGTCTGGATACTCTTTGCTCAATTTTCACAGTTATTTTTGTTAATTTGATTATTATTATGTATATCATCAAGAATTTAAACGATAATTAATTCCAAGGGCTCCACTTACTTTGATTTTCAAGTTTCCTATGAAGATTATTTTATTATTATAATTTGTGGACAATATTAAAACAAAGTAAGAAGGCAGTAGTATATTGTAAATAACGATGTTTTGAATTGCAAAAATGTAATTGTATTGGTCAAGAAATTATCATTAAAATAAAGTAATTTGAGTGAAAGAATCCTCGATTTAAATTTGTTGTGATATTTAAATTAAACTGTAGATAATATGTTGAAATATGTATTTTAGGCTTTTCTAATCTAAAACAAGAATACATACCCCGTTGCAGCAAACCTGCGTCCTCAGTGAATTTTTATTGAATAAATATAACTTAGTAACACATTAAGCCACTTACCAGGATTTATAAGAAATATATACACAAATAAGCAATATTACAAATATTAATTGTTCTCCATAAGAATAACACTGGGGATGAGTACGCAGGTTTGCTGTAAAGAGTAACACAAAATAATGGGATAAAATTGAAATATCAATAGAATTCATCTAGGTGAAGTCGCATATCAATTTTAATCGATATACATTCATAAATAAGCGATATACAGTAGACCCTCTCTTAACCGACCCCGGATTAACCGCCTCTGCCCGGGCATAAAATTGAGGTCGGTTTAACCACCCTGAGTTTTGAAACGGTCCGTTTAACCGAACTTTTCTAGGAATCAAAAGACTTCCTTTCCCATTATTATCGCTTTACTAAAGTAGAAATGTATCCATTCCAGCCAAGTATTGTTACGAATCACATGGGAAACACACAGTATTTTATAACGTCACTCAACGTCAGTTTATTGCTACTCTGCGTCGAGTACAGTACAGAGCTTTTTCGCTTGTGCTTCGTGCGTGTGTACAGCCCACCGGATCACAGTATAGTCACAGAGAACGTATAGAGGAGTATACTGTATACTGTTATGTGTGATGATACTATAATGGTGTTTTTATACTAACAGCGTGTTTTTTGTTGTTTTACTTTCTCCTTCTATACATAGTATATGGAGAAAGTATTGTTTTCGTCAAAATTTTCGAATTTGAGTTGTTAGTGGAAATATTCGTTTTGGTGCTCCCTGAACCCAAAAAAATTGTTTTTACATGATGTCTGTTTGTGTGTGTGTTTGTTTGCACTCTAGCAGTCACATTTTTCATCCGATTTACTTCAAATTTGGTAGGGACATTCCTTTTTGTAATCAGTTGGACAAGTTCTTTGGGAAAAACAATCGGAAAACTCTAACCCACTTTGTTGGGGATTTTTAATTTTGAGATTTGAGTTTTTTGGCCAAAAAAGGGTCAGATAAGCCCTAACTGTAAGAATAGTTGATAATAGGTAATAGAATGTAAAATGGCAAACATTAAGCCCTCCCTCATCATTCTAGCACTAATATTTACCAGGTTATTAAAGAAAATGAAAATGAAGTAAACACAGTACGTTGTCTTTAGGGATTTTACATTGGAAAAGGCTGTTTTTCATATCTTGATGTAGTTTTATCACTCCTAATACCCCCTATACCGATTTTTGATCCTGATGGTACATCCTCATAAGCTTACAATGCACAACATTGCCATCCCAATACTGTATTTAAATAGAACCAGGTGCATCAGAACAGCCAACAAACTGAATGTTTCCTATTTTGCTAAAAATGCCACAAATCTTTGTTTAAACTCGTTATTTGATTTTTGAAAGTTTTATTGGGGAAATTCACTTCCCTAACGTCAGCGTGCTGCGTGCGAACTCGTTTAACTTCTTAAGTTCCAGAAGCAATGATCCAACTTTACCAAATCTGGAATCTTCCTTAGTCCTGCTAATACTTATAAAATTGTTTACCTATACTTACTAAAAATCTCTTGATTACTTCGTTATACAAACCTTTATATAAGTAATTTAAAAATTCCCTTACAAGTTTCACAATAAAGCTGTTTCTGCCTTTATCCCTCATGAAAAATCAAACCAACTATGAAATTTGTGTGCAAGTTAAAGGAAGCGAGTTTATGATTTAGAACAAAATTTATAACTCACAGTTCTTATTACTTCATAGTTAATTATGTAATTTATATACATTTCCATACAACAAAATTATATTGATCCATTGAGTTTTAAAAACATTGTTGAGAAACTATTTCCTCTTTGAAAAGTGTTGGCTTAACACATCAGTAATGAATATTTATAAATATTTTAACAATTTGTGAAAATATTTAACGTTTAAAACAGTGTCTATGCATCGTCAAATGACTTTATATAACGTAATCATCAGAATTATAGTTTGTAGCTATCCTGAAAGCAAGACACAATTTACAAGGTCCTAAAATAAAGGTACTCTAACCTGCAATAAAGTAAACAACAAAGTCTGTCGTAAAAATCAAGATGATACCAAAACGGTCCACAACTTTACAGGTTCCAGCGTCTGCGGGTTACAGCCCCAATGACGTTGTTTTATAGTTTAAATAAGAGTTAACTAGCTAGCGTGTTGAACGTACCCCCCATAAGATAGCTTTATTGTAGGACTAATATGATTTCACTTTGTTTATAACCAAATACATAAGTTATCGATATTATTGGAATAATCTCTTTATTTTCGTTCGGCGATGTTCTACCTGTATAACTATTCGTTTGTGCGTGCTGTCACAATTAAGAACGCTTACTCTGTAGATGTGCCTCTTGGGGTTTTGTAAAACATCCACTCCGTCCAGTGGTATTTCAATAACATTCCTACTTCAGTCTTCCAGAAGAAAAATAATAAATTGAATTGAATATTTAACGAGTGATGATTCATTCACACACCACAGCAAAACAGCCAGAGTGTTTGAAGCTTAGTACAAACAATTAATTATCTGTGGTATGCCAATACAATATATAAATTATTATTCCAGTTTGGTAATCCCGCAAGAAAAAGATGCCCTTCAATTGTAATAGCTGGATCCGCTTTTCTGTATAAGGAAGTTGTACAAATATGTATTATAATAACTGAATGCATTTACGTTAAAAGTCATCGACATTTGTGTGTACTTGTAAACAGTTAAAAATATTCAATGAAATATTTTATGTTATTAAAATATATGAATGAATATAATGCAATGTATTTCGCTTTTCTAGTGGGACACACATTAACTCCTTAGGTGTCAGTTTACGTGGATTAGAGCCTACTTAAAAAAATAAAACAGTAACCGTTTAAATAAAACGCAACTTTTTATCTACCTTACCTTACCTTTCAGTCCCTTAGAATTGTGAAATAACGTTATGACACTTTAGACCTGAATAGTGATAGAATTAATATATTTTCTTTAAATCAATGTATAAATGTGTATATATCTTCAGAAGGATAAAATATATTCCTATTAGAAAAGAAAATTATAGGAACGAAAGATTTTAATGTATTAAATGATTTAGCTGTTGAAAATATATAATTTATAACACACTTCTTATTACTACAAGATTCATAGTTAATTATATAATGTCTATACATTTGCATACAACAAAATTAGATTGATCCATTATGTTTTAAAAACATTGTTGAGAAACTATTCCCTTTTTGAAAAGTGTTGGCTTCACACATCAATACTAGTGTCAGAGGAGGAGATGTGAATATTCGTTTCATTCTCCGCTAACCGTGTTAGTGACGCTGGACGTCCAATTGCCAGATATCGCTGTGGCCAATCTAATATTTCAGGTGCAGCTACAACGTCCAATGAGGTGCTTTAATCAAATACCTTTCAGCAAACTACGCTTTAAACCAGTTATAAAAGACAGTCGCGTTATATTTTTACTTTACTCCCATAGATATAATTTCCTATAAAGGAATACTTATTTACTTGGATACTTGGTAATCCATTCAGTTGGTCAAATTGGCGTTGATGTCATCAAAATGCCAGGTAGCCCCTGAAGATGGTAGAGTTCCGTCTTGGCAACGGGGAGGTTAGGTTAGGTTAGATTCACAAGTTCTTTTGGGGTTAGAGGTTCCCTGGCTGCACAGTTCAAAAAAATCTTCCAAACTGTAAAAGCTGTTTAAAATGAGAAAAGTTTTCAAATCATTCTTAAACTTGTGAATTTGTTGTTGAGATTTAATTGAAGACGGCAAACTTTAGAAAATTGTTCTGTCAGAATATGTACGTGTTTAAACAAAAATTTCAAGTTGTGCTGAACAGAAAAATTGTTTTTGTGCCTAGTGTTATACCTATGGACCATGTTAATGTATTTTGAGTGTGCGTCTTGATGTAAACTGACACCTCGTATATGTAAATGCTGGGAACTGTTGACAGTCCCAACCTCACAAAGTGTTCTTTACAATGAGAACGTGGAGCTAGCCTAAGCATACATTGCAGCGCCTTTTTTTGGCAAATGAAAATGTGTTTCAATTTTGATTCCGTTGCGCCCCAAAGAACTTTGGAGTAGGAGATGTGGGACTGTAGCTGGCAGTAATAGTCTGACTTAAGAAGTTCAATGTTGTTGAATTTTGAAAGGTTTCGCAGGACAAAGATACCCTTAGCCAATTTCTACTCAATCTTGTCCAACTGCCCACCCCAGTCCAAACCACCATCCAGTCTCACACCTAGAAAATCAACCATCTCATAATTATTCAACAGGGTCTCCCCCAAAAATGTGTTAGTTTTTCGAAAAAATTTTGACTGTGGCTTTTGTGATGTTGGAAAAAAGACAACATTTTTTCAAAGTTAAATTTCAGTTTGAAACTAATTCATAAGCTATATTTATTTGGTAATTACAACTTTATAAATTCTCCTTCATTTTAATAAATACCTAAGCAAACGATGAATAATGTTTCAAATTATTCTGTCACAAATATTTAATTTGGCCAAAATAGTGTTAAACTTTTAACCTGATGGATTTTACAAATCAGAAAGGCAATATACAGTGTCGAATATTGCAACAATTTAAACTGACCTTTCAAAGGACGGTTACAGTAAACCATTAACAAAGGCAGCCTAATTCCCCGTCTCCCATTGAAAGACCCAGAACACGTTGATTAGGGCCATCGCCACTGTTAAGCTCAGAGAGTAGTTCATTAAAAGACACCGGGTCAACGCCGGGATATTGGACGTGTGATGCTCTTTGGCCTTTGAAAACTAATCTTCTCTGGCAGGAAAATTAGGGTTTAAATCAACAAGCTGATTGCTTTAATACTACTAAGTATCTTGTGTGTATACATTTTCAAACTATCAATACACTTTTTAAAGATTTAAATGTTCACCATTCTAGGTGGTAGGGAGAAAAATCTGATCAGAATGTGACTAAGATTAAAATTATCTTGTATTGTTAATGTATTGTTACATGAAAAGGAGTCTGTAAAACTATCGAACCTTATCAAGTATCCAATACATATCCTCAACTCGTATGCTATTTATTTTGACTCGTTTTGTTCAACAACTAAAAATACCACTTTTGGGTACTCGCACAACTTGTGCTAGTAAGTAGCTCCTAAAACTGACATAAGTTTTTTTTCATTCGGACTTATTGGCAAGATTGGCCTAGGGCCCAACAATTTAGTTAAAATAAAAATGTAAACTTGTTTGTAAATTATCTAAAAAATAAATTCTTTAGTATAAAGATACGTGTTGTTACAATTAAACAGGATAAATAAAATACGTCTTACAACACTACAAAGTATATTTACACTAATACTTACATACAAAACGGTAAAATATACACAACAGATGGTACAAGATGATCGATTTAAACCAGTAACTCCAGTCATCATCAGGCCCAATCAGAGGAATTTACCGGTAGTTACCGGACTACACGGTTTACTCAACTGTTTATTGGTCAGGAGTGTCCATTAAATTTGTCTTCCTAAATAGAGTTTCTACATAATTACATAATATTTGTAGAAGAATGTCTTGGTCTATTTTACAATCGATCTAAAAGAAAATATTTCAAAGTAAACAAATTAAATTTACAATATTTTAAACAGGTTTTATAATATTTTAGGTTTTGATGTTTTTACCTTGTTATTTGTTTCATGCAAAGGTTTTGCTAAGTGATTGTAAAAGAACACAGAACACAGAAAAAGTTTCATCTAAATCAGTGCATCCGTTTCCCTGTGAAAAGCGAACAAAACACGACCAAAACCACATGAAATCACGTTTTTGAGCGTTACCGACAGACAGCCACAGACAGTCAGACAGACAGACAGACAGAAATTCAGATAAGACTTGTTTTGGCTTCCCTAGGGTGTAAAGCTTGAAAATATGAAAATATTGCATAATTCCAAGCAATGTACAGACAAAACTCTAATTTTATTCGTATAGATGACAGATCATATTGAGTCGAATAACATTGTTCAAAGAATTTCGATCAGATAACGTGAGCTTTTATCTCATTTATCAATTATTATCTCAGCTCATTGATTATACATCTGCATACTGTTTCCGATTTGCAATTAAGTATAAGTTAATTTTTTACATAGCTCGTTGTTTATTTATATTTTGAAAATATATTTTAGATAATGCAGATTTTAGTTCTCAGATCCAACCTCTCACAGCTACCCTCAGAGTCCCGAGATAATTTCTAATATCATCGTTAAACACTCAATATTAGCTGATTTCCGACACGCCATTAAAGTAAAAACATTAAAGTAAAAAATCATGTTAGCAGACTACAAACAACCTCGAGGGTTCAAACAATATTTGCTTTCCTGCTGTTCCCTTGACGGTCAAAATTTACATATCAAAAGTTAAAATAAGGATTTTTTATTAGTTTTGGTTAAAAACTAGAAAGGTATAAATATAAGTCAGTGTTTTTGTTATCTATTTTTACTACCAACTTATATTAATATGTTCAATTTAATCAATACTTTATATTTTTACAAGATCATAATATTTACGCGTACCTTATTAATATATGTAATGCTTTAAAAACTATCGTGAAATGTAATTGATTAAATCATGTTACATACTTAACGATGTTAATGATACCAATAACTAAAATTATTGGTCGCTGAGGAAACATTTTTGAATAGTTTCTACACTTAATAAATTAATTAATTAATTTTAACATATTCTCTATTCCTGAAGTTTGTATTGTTTCGTACTACATTTTAAACCTATAAACAAATCTATCTCAAGATATATTTTTCTAATAAATAAAAACAATATCGGAAAATCTAAAATAATAAAATTATTCCATTCGGGTGCAGGGAGGGTTTTATACGGAATCCAAAGTTCCCTTTTGTCCCTGTCCCTTTGGGAGGACCACACAGTGTACCCTTGGTTAAAAATAGTTACACAAACTGTCAAGTATTATGTCGCCTCTTTTTCATGTTGTGTTTACCTGGAGATCACTTAAATTGGTATTTACTTATTGGACAGGACAACCTACTGCGACTGCTTTTGCCAACCGATTATTCACCAAATGGTTTTAGGAATCATTCAGTTCTTTTAGCCTGAATGATTCACCTGTACTTGGACCCGGGCTCTTTACATCGGGAGAAAGAGCCTGCACCCTAGTGATTGCACCTGTGATTGCGCAATGATTTGTGGGTTTTAATATCCCGTGTACCGGTAGTATGCAATTTTTTTCTAAATTTTATTTCAGTATTTTAAAGATATTACACAGAAAAAATATGTTCTTTTCACACAATTATAACACCCTTTAAAAACAATCTTATGAAGAAACATTTATTGTGGGGTATTATAACGAATAAATTATTATATACACATTATAACCAAGCAAAAGTGTACGGATTAGTATACTTCAGTTTAAAACCCGTTGGATCATACACCATAGGTAATATTGGTGTGTGAAAAACAATATTCATGCATTGTATTCATTTGAAATATTTACAAGGGAAATAGTGTCTGTATACTTCTTTCTGCTAGCTTTGAGTTATCACCCAGCGGGCCCGGGTTCAAAGGGCAAGTCTACTGTTGATGCATTGTTTTCCCTCATCAACTTTATTGTGAAAGAGCTAGATCTAAAGAAATCCGTAGCGGGTGCCTTCTTTGATCGCCGAAAGGCATTTGACATAGTAAATCATGGTCTGCTTCTTAAGAAACTTGAGAGCATTGGAATACGGGGCAATGATCTGAAATGGTTTTCCTCCTTCTTTACTGGACGTAGACAAATAGTAAAGATTCCTTCTATAGATAAAGATTGTATGACATACTCATACTCAGATGAGAAGCTTGTCATCTCCGGAGTTCCTCAGGGTTCAATCCTGGGCCCGTTGTTGTCCATTTTATATATAAATGACTTAAAATCATGTGTTATTAATGGTAATCTTTGTCTTTTTGTAGATGACGCCTCACTTGCCATATCGCATCAGGCAAGAACAGATTTGGAAATGTACCATTAAGTTAAATCACATAGTATTATGTGATGGTTCCATGAAAATATGTTGTGTGCCAATTCTGTTAAGATTTATGCTTGATTTCTCTGTTGTCCATAAAGAAACATCTCTTATAAAATTGTCTATAGGTGAAAGTGTAGTGACTACGGTAGATGACAACATTTTTTAAACTTCACCTAGACTTAGATTTAAAATTGTTTCTCACATAGAGCATGTCGTTAAGATATTTATCTTCAGGTGTTTTTGTGTTAAGACGTCTATCTACCTTATTTAGTACTGAAGTTCTTCTCTCAGCATATTATGCCCTCATTTATCCATTTATTTTATACGCAGTTGTGATTTGGGTTTCTGAGAGCTCATATACGAAGACTATTTTCATTCTTAAAAAAATATCTGTGAGAATAATTGCAGGAATCGGCAAAACAGAATCATGTGCTACCTACTTCAAGGCTTTTGATCTGCTCACCTTTCCATCTATTTATATCTTGGATTCACTTATTTCTTTAAAAAAGAACTAGTACATTTTTCATGAATTTTTACCATAGTCAAATAGTAAAATCACAATCAAGCACAATTATAACACACCACACAAATCAACATTTTTTTAAAACCACACAGCCTATAATTGTATCAAAATGTTCAATAGCTTTCCAACCACTCTTAAACAAGAATGTAAATAATGTAATCCAGTCAACTTCAAAAGAAACGTAAAAAGGTTCTTACTTAAAAGTAATTTTTATAATGTTAAGGATTATTTTGACAAGAAATATGTTTAGTTTTAGAAAAAATGTTTGTAATGACGTATGATAATGCAATTTATTTTGTTTTGTGGCAATAAAGATATTTTATTTGATTTGATTTGATTCGTTAAGTCACGTTAAGCCGTTAGTCCACCGACACAGGAACAAAATTAAGTGCAGGAGTCTTAAGGCGTGGAGAACTCCGGCTTAATTCGTGGCCTCCTTCCACTAAAATCCATAAGACTATTAGCTATCTCTTGATCGTATCTTTAAATTCCCGAGAAAATAAATATGTACTTAATAATATCCCTCTGTTTTTCAGACGTATTTTTGAAAATGAAACAAACACCAGTAGATACAAACTAAGTTAGATGTATTGCACCACAGATACGTGTTGGCATTGTACCTTTGTCAAAATTACACTCTTGTATGTCCAAACACTGGAATGGAGTTGGTATCTGACACCTCTGATAATAAAACTTTGAATAAACGGTATCAGGAAACTGACACATACTTTCTCCCTTTTAGCGCAAATTCAATAAATAAATTACTTTTTATTTACTAAATATATAATATAAAGTACAGATAAATGTACAGAAAATTGTCTAAAATAGTTGTTTTCATAGATATCCACCCAAAACCCCATTTTCGGAAGCACTACAGAATCCGTTGCTACACAAAACGGTTTTAAGAGGGGAAATGCCCGTTTGTCCCCCCCATGGTTAAGTTTCAACTTATTTCGAATATCCTCTGTTTGTCAATGCTAACTTGACCTGCATATCAAGTTTAAGCGAAATTGATAAGTAAATAACAGAGAAATGGTAATTTTTGTATTTCCCATAAGAATAACATTAGACAATGTGCTGCGTTTACCGCAAAATGAAAATTTATATTTTCTCTACAACCAGAAATCGTAGAATAATAATTCAAAATACTAAATTATTTATTTTTAAGCTCTTTTTAATGGTGATAAGTATTTTTTTATAATATTTATGATTTTTTATAAAAAATCTAAATAACTGAGTTTTGGATGTTTTAAGTCCTGTGATTTCTGAAGCCGAATTTTTCCAGGAATGCGGGTGGAGTCATTTAGTTGGAAACCTAAAGCTCTACAAACCACCAAAGTTTAATCAAAATCGTAATAGCCGATTTTGAGAAATTCGTGTTTTTCATATTTATAGCGGTTTTTGGGGGATAACCCCCCTAAAAATCCAAAATTAAAAAAAAAACACCTGGAGATATCGTGGTTTAGTAATTAATACCAAATTACATAAAAATCGGCCAATTTGTGTGGGCTCTAGCTCTGTACACATTCAGACAGACTGGCAGATAGAAAGACAGACAGACAGACAGATAGACAGACATCACGTAAACACCATTTTTTGGGTTCAGGGAGCACCAAAACGAACATTTCCACTAACAACTCAAATTCGAAAATTTTGACGGAAATAATTTTTTCTCCATATACTATGTATAAGGGGAGAAAGTAAAAATCTCATTCCAGTAACAATAAAACACCTACCTAATAAATTGTTCTTTTCTTTTACGAATCGTTCTCTTATCACATAATGAAGACAGTTTTACAGTTGTTTTTAATGTATCAAATATATCAATTATAATATCAAATATATCAAAGTTTTACTCAGATATCGTCGAAATTTATTTTCCTTTTTATACATAGATTTTATACATATTTCCAATCCTTCTATTTCCAAATAGTATTTTTTATAACCATTTAAATTTACCTTTAAAGTAATGTACCACTTATTACTATATTACTACATTTCATGGTTATTGTTGCTATTTACCTGTTATGTGCCAGTTTATTGTTGGACTATTTTTTTTATTTTTGGGTTTATTAAAAAAGTGAATATTTAACCGACAAATCCACCAGAGCCTTTTAAATTAAATTAGGAACATTTATTTAGGAAAGAAATGGAATGTTCTATTCCTTGTTTAAATTTCATTGTTGGTGAGTTTATATTAATTATCGTAAGCATGGTAGGCCTAAATCGGTTAGTAGGTTGTCTACAATTATAACATGTGTTCCCAAAACGTTTAGGATCAGGTAAATTTGAAATGTTTTCCAAAAAAAAAGACTTAATAATCCTCACTTACAATTTGACTGACGAATATCTTAAATATTCATGAATCGTATCATGGACATCGGTCTACCTAACTGGCATTATCCACTTGAAAGATGTATTTAAACCATAATAAGGCATAATAAGACAGATTTAAAATACAATAAGACAAGTAGAAAACCAATTATCTGTTTAGTATTTTTAAAGATTTTTCCCTATGGAAAAGTGAGCTAGTGACGAGCTCTGTATGAAACCTCATGATGAGATTTAATCACGAGACAACCATAGAAGTTCCTAAGGTGATTCGCTGAATACGTTTCGTAATATCACATAAATATTAATGGTGTATTTAAATGTTTTAAATTTAACATCCAAAAGATAAAAGTGTTTGAGCAATCTTGAGGGCTTGAGTGAAAATATAAAAAAGCTGTCTGGGCAAAACATATTTAACCGAACCATTTTGAAAACTCATAAGCCGAAAACAAATAACTAAGCAACCCAAACAAAAGTATTCCCTTTGTATTATTAAAATCAGAATTAAATATATTGATTCATAAAATTTGAATTTTGTAACATTTATTTAAGAAAATAACTGAAAGTCATGTTTTAAAATAAATATCTTACGGTTTAATAACGTTTTGTTTAATTCATTTAATGGGAATTAAAAATTGTCAATACAGGAAACATTCCTCCAAAAATTATCGACGGCAACAACGTCATTATAAAGCCAATCTTAATGGCAGCACCTCGAAACATAATATAGCCAACTTGGCCGGAGCATTTTTAGTGAATTTCCTTTGGAAAGTGAATTATTAGCATGACCCAAACGGTGAAACTTAAGCCCGGGACCACTATAGAAGTTCCTAACGTGACCCCCTGAACACGTTTTGGGGGGTCGTTCAAAATTATATATATATATATATATATACATATATATGTGTGTTTGCACTCTAGCGGTCGCAGTTTTTGTCCGATTTACTTCAAATTTGGTAGGGACGTTCCTTTCTGTAATCAGTTGGACAAGTTCGTTGGGCAAAACAATCGGACATCTCTAAACCCCACTTTTGGGGATTAATCTTTCAAATTTCGAGTTTTTGGGCCCAAAAATGGTCATAAAAGCCCCTTATTAAAATTAATGCATGTAAAAAGATGGGAATTAGAGAGGTGAAAGTTGTAAGCCCTCTCTCGTCATTCTAGCATAAATATTTACAGAATTATTAAAGAAAATGTATATCGACCAAACACAGTATGTTGCCTTATGGGGGTTGTACACTAGAAAAGCCTGTTATTCCTTTGTTAGAGTCCTTTTATCATCCCCAACTACCTCGCGCCTACTTTCAAGCCTATCTGGACCCTTCTCCTAACCTTATAATGGGCAAAATTTATTCCCAGATTTGCAAGTAAATGAAACCAGGAGTATCTGAACAGCCAAAAAATCAATGTTTTCACATTTCAATAAAAATTGGACAAATGTATGTTTGTACACTGATTTTGAGTTTTAAAAGTTGTTATGTAGAAATTCACTTCCCTCAAGTCAGCGTGCTGCGTGCGAACTCCTTCTTAAACTAAGTATGAAACTAGTTAATAACGTGGTTGATGAAAAACACCCAAAATGCTTGAATTGGACAATTAGTTTTGTTTTATGAATTTTCCTTAAAGGGAAGAAACTATTACCGTAGTCGACATTGTAAGACCTAGGCCCGGGACCATAATAACTTTTCATTTTAAGTTTTTTGCTTAAGTAATTGTTCCTTTAGTTTATTTTTAAGAAGAAAAACACAATTATGTACATTCCAGTAAATTATTGGTAGTGAAATAAACAAATTTTCTATATATTTGGGTAAATTTCGATTTATGCATACACTTTCATGAATTACTTATTCACGCCAACACTTTAAAGTATTGAATACAATCTCACTGTGCAGTTCTAACATAAGTTTTACAAATTGTATGTCGTATCATAACAGTTTTCTTCCTGTGAAATAATAATAATGTAATTAAATCTTACTCATTAACTTGCAGTTAATGTCCCTAACACAGAGTGATGTCATTGACTACGTTGTTTACGAAATACAGTTAATGGTAGTTCACTGAGATAGTTCCGGGTAAATGGAATTGTTCGCCAAGTCCCATGAACTGATCAGAGCTTAAAACAACGCATGTTGCTGGTTACCACAGCAGTTTCTGTTAGTGCCATCATGAGGTTGGAAGTTTTTTATGTAGAAAATTTAAATAAAAAATCATTTAAATTTAAACTTGCTTACTTAAGTCAATCAATCCTTTTTTATCCTGGCGTACACGAATTTAGGCATTCTTGGCTTTAGCGTCTTGGTGTCGTACTACTTTATTGGCCATGAAGCCGCGTCTATTTATCAATTTAAAACTTTTAACATTTATACTTAACTTACATATACTCGGACGCAAAACTCAACGTTTTATCATTGAATATAAATATAACTTCAGTATATATAGTCAATGGTTAATAATTGATAATTAACAATTAGTTACAATATAATTCACAGTTTAATTTGAGTAAAATTAGACTTAATTGAGGGTTATTTGTGATTTGCTTTTTGATTGTCAGAAACTCTTTGACCAACAGAACCTACCTACCTATTTCAGTAATCAAACTCTTTTATCTGTCATATAAAATTATGTTCTAATTTAATTGTTGCCATCTTCGTCCGGGAATCGGACTTGTATTTTTAATTAAGTATCAAGGTTGTTCTCGTTATTTAAATTATTATCTTCAGAACAACTTAATGATTTACATAAAATAAAATAGGTTTTTAAAAATTTTAAATTAATAACAAGTCATAATAAAATACTTGTTGTAAAACCCTGTAACTTAGGAAATGGAAGTTATTTTTCTAAACTTTATAACTGTGGACCCATTGTGCTTACAAGGAAGAGTGGAAACAATTACGGTAAAATACCCGGCCAAGGCAAAAACCTGAAAATCGTCTAAAAAGGTTTGTTACATGTCCACTCTATATGTAACTGTTCATACAATACTTATACTTACTGTTTTCAAGAATTCGGTTGTTGATACTTTGGCCTAATCATGTGTGAGTGTTAATTTGCCAGTCCACTCGTTATTTATTACCAGAAAAATTATCTGATATTTCATAATCTAGTAATTTTCCTTAAACACAACTCGGTTTCACAAAAATTCATTTTAGTGTTAATTCAGCTGTTTGAAAATAGAATTGTCAAAACAAATAACGAAATCACACTGGAATTCCTGTTGAGCAAAACGGGAACTTCAATTGTTTAGAACTTGAAAAGTTTTGTTTGGGACGGGTAAAGTAATGTTTAATACAGGCAAAGTCAGCTGATTATTTTTTTGTTTTGTTAAAAGGAAATCGATAGTTTTCGTTGATTTCAGCTGCATGGTAATGGCCTATTTTCAAATACAGAGTTATGAAAAATAATAAATATGAACATGCATACAACATTAGAATATTAATAATAATGTATATGTGTAGTAACAACAACAAATAGATTGTGTTTGAAAATACTGAAAGGAACGTAAGTAAGGTTCAGTATTAATATGCGCAATACAAATCTCTGACGTCTCTGGCGGACGTTACAGCCCGCATGGTCATGACAGGGCGCAGGTCAAGCCCAACAACAGAGTAATATCGTCGCTCTCGTGTCTGTGACGTTATGGTCAGGCCACGTGTTATTCTTCTTCTTTATTATTTAAACAAATTGGTTTGTGTGTGAAACGACCAAAGTTTAATCCTTGCTTTTATTGAAAGACGAAAATACTTTATGAATAACATGTAATGGAAAGCCGCAATTAAGAAGTGTTGGTAATGTTTGGAAACATTAATATGACAGGTTTTTAATTTAACATGTCAGTTGCATCAGTGAATGATGACCGGTATCCTATTTTTTAATCTTTGTGATATAAAACTGTAATTTCACGTGGAATTAAAGAAATACTGTAAAGTGTGATAAAATCGATAATCTTTATTGGTTTAAAAATATAAATCCCTGAAAACAATTGACTTAACAACGGGAGGAGGTATGAAAGCAGGCACATTATGCCTGACAAGAAAAAATGCACATACAGCTAACACATAAAACAAAACATAAAAACAAAGGTAAGATAGATAAAAAGGTGAATCCAATCTTCCCATAACGTCTGAGGTCTTTGATATTTATTTTTGTTCCATATTCGGAATCTTTAATTTATAAAGTTAAAGAAGATTTGATTGAAAGCAAATCATTGATCAACTATGCATGAAATTATGTTAAGTTTGCATACTTACTGTTCATACATTTTCGTCATCATTGACCATCGTCATTAGATTGAATGTGTCAAGTGACTATAAATGTTCTCAACACTACGTTTCCATTCATATTTTTGTTCCATATTGTTAATTGAATAACTAAAATACACTTTTTAGCAGGTGTTCACTTCTACGATGGTGTTTAGGTTAGTTACAAAAATCCTTCAACAAAGTGAAAAAGATTATTTTTCAACCAGACCCAAAACGTGGATATGGAGCAAGGTTCGCAGAGCTTTTAGGCCAGGTATGATTACTTCCATAAGAGTAATGCTCGCAGATAAGATGTCTTGCAAAGTCGTTCAGCTGATGCATAAATCAACAACATTCTAAAAGTGTTGCAAACGTTACAGGGGATAATAATGGTACAGCTATTTTTAAATTGTCACTGGACATGCAAAAATAACACTTAAGCCTTTAGTTTATTGATATAAAATCACAAATAAATCAAACCAATATGTTAGTTCCGTAAAGTAACAACTGATCAAAGTATGTAAGCAGTTAAACAATCTTTGTTTTAATTACAATTATGAGGAAAATATGGTACGCACGATAAATATCTTGTTTCCTGCAACATTGCAGATTGGATTGTTGATCACGTGACCTTACAGCTGGTTTTACGAGGCCTCTTCCGGTTAGCTAGAAAACTATAAATACATTGACTGCACAGACCTTAACGAAGTACGTACGGACCTTGGATGAGGAGGTCCTGTATTCTTTGTTTCGTGCACTGCCTGCTAGCACATTGATAAGTATTAAAGATCGCATATCCTTAAGACATAAATGTATATAATCGATGTAACTATAATTTAATACGGAACAGCAAAACACGCATTTACATGAGTCGTGTGTTTTGTGTGTCTTCTGGCATTTTTTAGCGTTGTGATAGTTATTGGTCCAAACCCTGGTCTTGTAAATATCTAAAAACTACCTGCTCTCTGAAAGTATCACTAATAGATAGCCTAAAGACATAGGAATTCAAAGGTCCAGTCTCATTATGCAATCTCCAGATATCGGTAATGATTGATTTGGCAAACTTTGGATTACGAGGATAGCAATCCAACCACTAGGCTACTCAGCCTCTGTGAAGTGAAATATACATCTATCCTGAAATGATTCACTCTTTCTTCATAATTTGATACATCTTTCTTAATTTATAATCTATACACTGAAAGAAATATTATAGTAATCCAAACGATATTGCATTGTAAA
Organism: Allygus modestus; assembly: GCA_963675035.1. Classification (NCBI taxonomy): domain Eukaryota; kingdom Metazoa; phylum Arthropoda; class Insecta; order Hemiptera; family Cicadellidae; genus Allygus; species Allygus modestus. The sequence goes on along the minus strand of OY776114.1, from coordinate 139,138,168 downwards.
TGCAATTTTGGTAGTTTTTACAAGATTTATCTTAATTTACACAATAGTTATGGTAATGTCCTACCATTGCGTCTGTCAAAACTACAGTAATATTCTTGCTAAATTATTTGCAATGAGGCTGGTAATTGCATCAACATATTATTGTTGCTAATACATCATAACGATATTAGTATAGTAAGTAGAAATGCTTTGCAAGAATATTGTGATATATTATACCAGATTTTGTTTTTGATTACGCGACAATGTCTCAAAGTGGAAATGAGTCGTCACCGGCCTGACCTGAAGCGTGAATGCACCGAGACAAGCAATGTTATAGTTTATCGTGTGATTGGTATCGGATTGTGTTATACTGCAATATGTATGTGTTAAGTGCTCACTGTCTCAGTAATGTTTTAATAATATGAAGAATCAACCTAAGGATTAACTGAAGATGTGGCTGTAGCCACAAAACATGCAATGGCATAACCTCAAAAAGTATATTGAAAGGGTAAACCTTTTTATTTATTTGAAAATAAAAATCCAGCAGTTTAAACATTAATTCAGAATCTTATTTAGGATTTCTATACCCTAGGTTGGATATTAACAAGGTAAAAGTAACAAAGAGACTGAGATTAAGTTACTAAGCCTTAAATAACCAAAATAAAATATTATCAAAAATATAATTAAAGCCAAGGGAACGTTGGTGTATTGACCCCATACTTCTGCAGCTTCCATGTAAGCAATTTTATTTAACTGATTTTGGTTAGTTTTCAGGTTATTTTCGTTAAACTGTAGGGTTTTACGTAACCACTTCACTGTAGTAACCACAAAAACAACTTATTGTAGAAATAAAAAAAGTATTGCCATAGCTACTATACATTCTGAGAGGAGAGTCAACCGAACTTATAGCTGCAGCAATAACTCATTGTAAAAGTAAAAATAAGAGTTATTGTTACAAATACTATAAACTCTAGTAACGATTCTCATAATGTTTAGTATTATTAACAATAACTTATTGCTCTGGCAGCAAGATGTATTGCTTGGGCTCTAATTTCATTAATGTAATATTTGCAATAATTTCTGTTGCACGCTACGATAACATATTGACAATAACAGGATTGTAGCTGCTACCAAACACTTTGCTGGGACCATATTTACAATAATTTATTGCTCCACTTACCATATTCTGGTTCATATAACAATAATCTTTTTTCAGTGTAGGGTATTAAAATATTGCCCATTATTATCCCATGAATTACTATGCCTAACAGGCAATTCTGAAGAAGACACATTTTTAATCTGTGATAATTTTACCAAAATATTACTATTAACTTAGTAAGAGACCCCTAATTTGAAAGGGATCGAAATCCAAGAAAATATTTATGTTTGTAAAGTTGTATTGACTAAACTAGAAAAAAACGTAAAAATGAATCTTAAAACCTTTTTTTATCACAATCTTCATACCTACCTATTTTACTACTTACAATCATTATGTCTATTATGATTTAATAATTCATATAGTTTTTTTTAGATCTATAAGTTCAATTAGGTAAATCTTCAATGCTTCTCTTTCTGCAGAAATATTGTCTTAAGGATCAGAAATTAACATGTAAGAAACAGAAATATATATGATAATACATCAAATAAAACGTAAAGTATCATGAATACTTAAATGGGCATAAAAACAAATGAGTTCAACACAAGAAAGGGTTCGGGGAATCCCTGAGAGAAAAGATTTATTTATTTTCTCCTATCTCTGAGCCTTAGTGTTATCCATTTGCTTAAAAATTAACCCTGTTTCCCTAATGTTAATATAAAAGTGTATTACTGCCTGCTGAATTAGTGCGTGGTATATTTGGCATGTGGGGTCTCCAAACAAAATGTTACTCCCAGGCCCACTTCGATACTGTACTGACTACGGTATTAGATTCTATTCTGTAATAACTTTGCACATAATGATTTATTTTAAGGACCTATGCAACTTAGTAACAAGATTGTTTATAGTTTATGTAGAATTTGATTCCGTATTTAGTTGCAACAAATACCTAATAAAAATAAAGGTTCTAGCAAAAATGGGCAAACTAAGAAGGAGACCGAGAGCAAGAGCTAAAACTAAAAACCTAAAAGTGGCAAAAAGTCTCAAATAAGTCCATAAACGAACAGCCTATAGGGCATTAGTGGACAAGGTGCAAAATTATTTCGTAGAAGAAGAACAAAGGGATTAAATCTGTTAGGTTAGAGGTGGACAATATTTATGAAGAGTACCGCCTAAATAGTGCGTAAAGTTTAATAATGTACAAATAAATACAGTTTAATAATGTTTAATAAAGTTTAATTCATTTTAACAAATTACGAGGTTTATTTAAATAAAAATTGTTTGCAGCATACTTTAAGCGCAAACTGATATAACGATTAGTGACGCTTCTCTATAGTTTCCTAAACGAAGTAAGACATTTTACGCTCATTTAATTTGTATGTGTAATTTTACGATTATATTACAGCAATACTTTACTATTTGGGCCAACAAAGTGTAAGTGATTTCCTATTGTATCAGAAAAGTCTGACGGATATCCCGATGAGTGAGGGTTATCGGGGTTCACTTTATTCGAGTAAATTGTGGACTTACTGGAGACTAACATGATAGGTTACCGATATTGGTTTCCTTTCTCTAGTATAACATTTGTTGCTCCAGTAAAACCGTCCAGCTATTTTTTATACCTAATAAATCTGAGTTCTTTGCAAATATGTAATAGTATTTAAGTTTAAACAGAATACCATATTGTAAAATCTACGCTTGCACTCTACAAACATCTTTATGTTGTACAAACCATATACAAATGTTGTCGTTTACACTCACTAAGATAAGTGCACGTACAAGTGTTGGTAATGCAGTTAAAATTCATAAATAACCATAATTAAGATAGGTCTTTTAACTCAAGTTCGTACATGTTACATTGAAACTAAGTCGTAACACCAATTTAATAATATATCCGACGAATGCACCAAACTAAATAGGGTCTACGACGTATAACAAATTACGGTTATAACTATAACTTTAATGATGGTGTTATATAAATTAAATTCAATTATTGTCTATTCTTTTATTAAATAATACGACCAACTTTAATTCGACTATAATAGAACTTTCAAGGAAATTATTATAGCTGTATGAAACAACCAGTAAACTTCGTTGGAGATGCATAAAATGCCAATTCCAATTTTATCCCAATGCAATATCTAGAACCCTATAAATCTTCATGCAGAAGTTACCAGGAACAATCTTCTGTTCCGACCTACTAATGATATTTACCTAAAAGTAAGTCTTTGTAAGAAGCCGACGCAATTAGGTGTATTTTAAGGCGAATATGAATGAATGATGAGCATAAAATGGATGAAATGCCTTGTTACGAACGAAGGCCAACGAAACCTTTAGCCAGGATCATTTATTAATAGCTCATTGACCTTTCTTACTGGAAATAATTATTACACATTTATAATTTAGCTAAGGAAAACTATTCAATTAATTTGTTAGTACTGTGTCTTCTAAATTAAACCTACTATATTCTATCCCTTTACAATATTATGTGAAAAGATTTAGTTATCTGAGGTCATCACAGTCATGTGTGAAAGCAATAATCCAGGGGTTGTTCACGCTTCAAACATCCCTTAGGGTCTACCCCAAAAGACTTCAAAGTTACAGTGTTATTCTTAATGATATGAGGTTGTTTTCCGGTTGTGATGGTTGCACTGAACCTCGTTTTATATATAAGGTGTATCACATACCCATAAGGTGTATGGGTATTTTTGACTACATAATCGTCGTTCGAAGAACAGGAAACCATTTTTAAATAAATATATGATTTCTTCATTTTCAAACATTACTAACCTAAATATAGCGGTTCGAAAAGTCTTCAACATTTTCGCGCGTAAAAAATAGTTGAAGTGCATGTATGTATACACAAATGTCAACTTTGTGACTTTACCTGAAGCACCGTACAAAAAACATCTTGTTCATTGGAAATATCGCAGTACATGTTTTTAATTTACCTTCTCAGTTTATTTTTAAATCCTCGTTTCTCGGTTTTAACTGTCGGTTTGAAATTCTCGCGTTACTTTATTTTTCCCTGTGAATTTAACGTATATTAAAACCTCTCTTTGAGCGTAATTTTATAATACCAGTATGTATTGCTTGGTTTCTAAACATTTGAACTTAACTTTAAACTTGTTTCATGACTGTCTGCCTAATTCTTATTTACGACCCACCTGTTTCGGTATTCGTTGGTTTGCTCGTACCTCAATTGTAAAAATAGGAAGTTTTCTATATCTCTATTTTGAGATAAAATTTATAATCGTCAAAAAACGTTAAATATGAAATAAATGTAAGAACAAAAGAAAGAATACAAATTACTTTGTTTGCTAGATGTAATGTTATGAGATTGTTCATTTGATTTAATAATCAATATAATGAGGAGCGAGCAGCTTGTTAGCGCGGTTCTGTGTAACGGTAATGTAGCTACTTGATATTACTGGTGCAGTGGATGTCACGGGGGTAGTTAAGGTTATATTTGGGTGTTTTATAGCGAATTTACCCTATAGGGAAGAAGCTATTACCGTAGGTGGCATGGTAAGAGTTAGGCCTGAAACCAAAATAACTTTTTTGTTTTGACGTCCACAGATGCCAAAAAACCCAATTCGTTCGAAGTTGTAGATATGTATATGTGTCCGTAAGTATGATAACTTACCATTCACCCATCATGTATATTTGTGTATATAACGAATAAAGGAAGTTTTAAGTGAATTGAAGTCTCGTAAAAAATATCCGATCTTATTGAAATTCCGTATAAATGTATAAAGTACCATTTATTTCATCGAGTTCGAAAACCAGACGAATCGCACCAACTGAAGGGGAAGGGGGGTTAGTGGAGTTTTGTACCTCAAAAAAACAAACCATTTGGTGTTTTGGTAATTTCTCTACGTAAATTGGTTACTGAGATATTGAAAATACTAAACACAGTACGTTGTCCTATGTAATTCTACTTGAGAAAAATAAAGACTGACAAAAATTGGTATAAGGCTTCATGCGGTTGTTGTTGTCTGTACAACAAACCAATTTTTCCCGTAGCAGTAAACCTGATTACTCGGTCCCTATGTTATTTTTATGAAGAATAATTAAAATGTCATACAGTAGACCCTTTCTTAACCGAACCTCAAGGGACCGGGCCTAGGTCGGCTAATGTAAAAGGTCGGTTAAAACGGGCAACTACGTAAACATGTAAATTAGTGTAGAAATGAATATATTATTGATATCATATAAATCAAATACTCATCTGCATATAATAAAGCTTACTTTTACAATTGTTTCTTATGAAATATACTCAAGTAAATATGAAAAAATAAACGGTATCAGGAAACTGAAACATACTTTCTCCCTTTTACCCAACTTTAATGAATAAATTACTTTTTATTTACTAAATATAGAAAACAAAGCACGGTCAAACAAGTTGTTTAAAAAAAATCAACCGGAATCCCTGCTTTGGAGGCTCTACAGAATCTATTGCTACACTCGTGGTTTTAAGAGGGGAAATGCCCCCTATTCCCCCCCAGGGTTATTAACATATTTCGAATATCCTCTGTTGGTCAATGCTAAATTGACAAGCATATCAAGTTTGAATGAAATTTATCAGTAAATAACAGAGAAATAGTAATTTTTGTATTCTATTAGGAATTCCTAATAAGAATAATATTGGACAACGTACTGCGTTTACCGAAAAATGAAAATTTCAATTTTCTCCGAAACCAGCAATTGTAGAATAGTAATTCAAAATACCAAATTATTTAGTTTTTTGAGCTTTTTTCAATGGTGAATATTAATATTTTTTATATTTATGTCTTTTTATGAAAAATCCAAAAAACTGAATTTTTGATGTTTTAAGTCCTGTAATTTCTGAACTCGAATTCTTACAGGAATGCGGGTAGTGTCATTTAGTTGGAAAACTAAAGTTCCACAAACGACTAAAGTTTAATCAAAATCGTTAAAGCCCTTTTTGAGAAATCTTGATTTTTCCTGTTTTTTGGCGGTTTTTGGGGGATAATTACCCTTAAAAATCAAAAATTCAAAAAAATTAAAAAATACCTGGAGTTATCGTGGATTAGTACCTACATACAAAATTTCATAAAAATTGGCCCATTGGTTAGGGCTCTAGCTCTGTACACATCCATACAGACACACACACACACACACACACACACATATATATATATATATATTTATCTGACTACTTATATATATACAATTTTGAACGACCCCCCAAAACGTGTTCAGGAGGTCACGTTAGGAACTTCTATGGTGGTCCCGGGCTTAAGTTTCACCGTGCGGGTCATGCTAATAGTTCATTTTCCATTTGAAATCCACTAAAAATACGATAAAGGAAATTCTATTGTTAAAACAAAAATTGTTTTAATATCAAAACGGTTTTGTTCAGTTGGTAAGGAATTCTAATTGGTATTAATAAGTAATTGAATCCCTTTCATGGTATTTTCCATTTATTTTCCATAGTTGTAAGAGGCGTAAATCAAGTGGAAAAGTTTATGTAATGACACATTTTAAAGACATGTTTAACTGAGTGTTGCATTCTGTGGTTAAAATTTTGAACTATTTCGAATAACGAACATCTGTTATGTAGTCATCTTTTCACATAAAGGTTTATGTATTGAACTGAAACATTGGACTCCCGTGGGATGGAGCCCTAAGAGATTTTGAATACGCGAGTAGGTTTATCCGTACTCCATATATAAAACATCTTCATGTAAAATTTCACCTCAGTCATTTCTTAAGGTTTTACGTCAAAACGAATCACATATGAAGTCACCACCACCCTTTTATAATAGTATGGATTTCAGTTGTTGAAGAATATGTCATAGTGCATTATAACTTTATTAAATATAATAAGTAAATTGTAGAATGTAGAGAAATCATATTAATGTTGTGTTATAAAGGTAGAAACAATAAAATATAATTACTTTTTTTGTAAAGTTTTAAACTTTATTTTTATCTTTAGGTTTATTTTTGATTTGTTGGCAAAGGATTAAGGTAACAGTCAATCTTAGATATTTAGATGACACGAATTTGAAATTATTTATTTACTATCAACTCACAACCTATTTTACAGAGGGTAATAATTATTAAAGTCAATGAACTCAATTCATCATGTTCGGTTTACATAATGTTGAGCTTTGCTCGATTAAACATATGATTTGCCATGCTGTACATAGGCAAAATATAAATAAAACATTCTTACAACTAAATAATAATAATACAAATTTATAAATAATTATTGCAAGGCTTACTAGAGTGCTTAAAATGCAATGACAAATTTTGGTTGCAAAGATAGAGATAGTTCTTTGATGAATCAGGTTTTAAAAACATATAGGAAACGAAAGTTACGAGCAAACATGGCTTAATATCTGATGCAGAAGAAAATGACACCCAAGCAATCAGCAGTGGGCAGTGAAAGGATATGAAGCCAAGCAGCTCACGTGAGTCAATGCAATTGTTAATGAACTTGTAGAGGAATTTAACTTAAAGGTGATGGTATTTTTATAAAGTCTGCTAGTTAAGTACGATAATAATGCCCCTTGTTTTGCGTAAGTGATCTCATGTAACGGAAAAATATGTCGCCTATAAATCAAGGGGCAAAAGGAACCTGAAATTTTGGTAATAAAGATTAAGCACAAATTATGCGGTATACCAAAATATATGTGATTGAGGATTATATTTTCGGTAGCCACACTGAATAATATTCAAGAAGCTTTCTTTATAGTTGTTTCCCATATTCACTTTCTTAATTTTGTTGCTACCTTTGTTGTTTTGCTTTGTAACTTTTGCTGTTTAACTGCCACTTTTGTTTGTTGGTGTTTGATGTTTGTCGCCTGAATATTGCGGTTGCAGTATTCACTATGTTTGTCTACAACATAAATTTCAACGAGTAACCTCCTTAGGTTAAACATATATATAAGTAAAGAGATTGAGATTGGGTCGGGGAAAACAAAGACACTTTTATTGGTTGGTCCTGTAATAATATTCTCACCTATTCATAGGGAAACAATTTTCTTTGTTTAGATCTAAGATTTCCTTTGGTAGATACGATTGTGAATACTTTTATCCTCGTATTCTTGCTACTGGGTGCCATTCGCGCTCTTCTAAATATTTTAAATAAATTGATTTTAGTGTTGAAATTTAAATACATAAGACATAGGCCGAGATTTATGATTATACAAATTATAAAATGTATACAAATTATAGTTTGCTAATTTTGTCAGGATATTAGCTTTTTTATTATTTTAGTGTTTAATACATACACTTGGAAGTTATTATGCTCACGGATCTAGGCTTATTTATTCCCTTCGTTGGCCACTCCTCTTTATGATATTATTGAAACAAGTAAAAATAAAATATGTAATAGTTTATAATAGTTAATTTAAACAAAGACACATGCATTTTTAATACATAAAACTCTGAAATCTAAATTAAATAAAAAATATAGATTTGTTGCCTTTGATAATATACCTGACGACCTACAGTTTGTGAAGATCATTCTCACATAGGAAAATCGAACTGTAAGAACCAATCTTTAAACTTAATCCTGACTATGGTTGACAAAAATTAATTTAGAAACAGTTACACGTTTTAAGCGGTGTTTTTAAAGGGATCGACATTATCTGAAGAGAAAATCTCCTGACGCTGCATGTTGCGTACCCCGCTACTGTTGCAATTAGCAATATAAAGAGTCACATAAGTAGTAGACTAACTAAGACTCTCTACTTCAGAAAACTGCCAGAGAATGACTCAATGAATCAGCCAATAATACGGTGCATAATGTTTCGAATTAATTTTACTAGACACAGCTGTGGTCATGTAAAACATTCTGGATAGCTCTTTTTGGCAATCTGACCATTTTAATGCCTATAACCCTGTACAATTACGTAGAGTTTGCTGTTATAGCTATTCGTAAGAAAAACAGTTGTTTCCAAATGTTATATACAGTATTTACACAAGTATTACTCTTCAAAGGTTATTTGTTAGAAGAGATTTTCTCCCCATTGTTTGAAACAAGTGGTAAAAATCATAATTTATCAGCTATGTAATTTTAGTACAAATGTAAAATTCAAAGGGTAATCATAGCCGGTATACCTGATACATAATGGACGTTTAACTTGCAGAATATTGTAGAGAGGGCTGTTGCAAGGCCTCAAACGTCAATTTGTAATGCAATGTATCATAGTTAGAATACAATATAAGGACCTGAAACGGTAATAAATAATAGTCTGTCAATGAACTAATAATGATATTTTGCTAGCTTATACTGTATATACAGGATGTATTAATACTCTCTACTAATACTTCAGGCAGTTGTTCCTGGTGTCGAAACAAACAAAAATATCATCTTGCCATATTTCTATCTCGCTCCTTTTGCCATCTGTGTATTCGTATCTTTTTGTTTTGTTTATTTTATTATTTTTATTTTCAAATATTCATTATACCTAGGAAATAACTGTAATATTGACTTGAAACTTGGCGCATGCATTATTCTTGTTACGGAATATTTGCTTACTCTGTCCTCATGCTTAAGAAGAATAAGTAAAATATGATCTTCCTTAATTATAAACGTAAATTAATGAATAAAACTTGGTATTTGGCTTTACCTAGTTAAGTTATATTTATATTTGTAAAAAAATATTTTTTGTGTTTGTTGCTTCCGTAAACCTGAGTCGGCCGCCTTGTTATTGTTATGGAGAATGATTAAAATGTTAAAAATCGCTTATTTTTTAATAAATATTCCTGGCACTTGGTATGTGACTTCATCTTGTACTAAGACATATATATATATGAATTGGACATTCGCTGAGTACGCAGGTTTGCTGCAATAACGGAATTTTTTTATATTTGCACCCAATTTGAAGGATTCTCTTACTAAAAATTTAAAGGATTTAGTTATAACTTTTGTGATCAACAAAATATTAATATCCCTTGGTTGGCATAAAACTGTACATCTTGTATGTACATTTTCTAAAACTTGTCCTTTTTTATTTTAGATATTGAGCTTTTAAAAATGCTGACGGCCGTAATTTTGATAAGAAACATCTACCTGCTGTAGACTAAATTTGTTGTGGTTGTTTTAAAGCAATAAAGTACACTGTATATTTATGAGATTGAAATATATATTATGTGAAATAAACTAGACAATCATTCTTAATATTTTAAACGTTGACATATTTTACTAACTCACTTTAATTGTACAAATTTAAGTATTACACGTTTCATTTTAAATGCATCGTGAATTGTTTACCATTGCATTGTATATGCTAGTTAATTATACATTAAAAGCCACGAACGATAAACCTAATAAATGAACAATGAACTGGTAAGGTTTAATAAATTAAGTTAATAAAACGTAACTCTGTTGTAAAAGCGTATTACCAACTTAACCAGGATGAAACCCTGCAGTATATTCTAGGATATGCGGTAAAGCCTCAGTTGCTAGGATTAAGTGTCCTTTATTTGCACAAGCTAAAAGATTTTCTCACTATATTGTTCGTACGTTACTTGGTTAGCACGCCATGGTTAAGGAAATATAAACTGTTTACTGTTACAGTTGAGCCTATTATAACTCTGGGTCCCTCTATATAAATAAAATAAAAAGTAACAGCAGACAAAAACTTTACGGAAGATGAACAGCTGGATTACATGACATTATCATACTTTTGAGTAAATATCCATCAATTTTAGTGTGATGAAACTAATAAAACAGGTATAGCCCAGTCAAATGGTACTTTCGCGAGAAAAAATTCCGGAAGTGGTTTTCTCAGTGGTTCTGTATGTTTTTTGGGGTACTGAATTCGAATTTCATGTTTGCCACCTCAAGAAAGGACGGCTTCACTGAGAAAATTACTAAAAACTTTAAATATTCTGCACTCTTTTTAGTTTTTGTCTTATATCTTGAAAACTATGCGGTTTACCGGACAGACTGATGAGTTCGAAATTAAAGGAAAAATAATTCTCTACAATTTAATTTACTATTTACATTCCTATAATAAAGAATGTAGGAGCTAGGGCGCACTGAAAAAGGGCGACTTTTAGGCCAATCTGGCCAAAACGAGAGAACCACCCTGTTTAGCGGCAACGTTTTAGTTTTACTAAGAAATGCTAAAAACCCAGCAATGTAAAGTATTATCAGTTTTCTTGAAAATAGACACGTGGAATGTCAATTTAACAGTGAAGAATTGATCAATGAGATTAAATGCGATTTCCGTACTCATCCAAAGACAGTCAAGGCTCACCTTCTTAAGAATATTTGAATCACTATAGATATTGGTAACGTCAAGTACATCTTATGTTACATGGTTTGGGGAGGTACAAATGTTGCCAGAAAAATAAAACAATGTCTAATCGTCGAAACAGATGATGCTATTGTTGTCGAACAGGTCCAAGGTGTACAATGTGACCGAATACGCCTAATCAAAGATTTGAATAGTAAAGTCACATTAAAAAGCCTTCCTCATTAAGTGTGACTCATTCAAGACTTTCACTTCAAATTTTACTGCATTTCGAATTTTCGATAGTTTATAAGTAAATTAATAATACTCATATATATAATAATAATAAAAATACTTGTGTTTTATCGCAATTGGTGTAATCCCAACAGTTAAAAATCTTTAAAAAATACATTTCACCAAAAAAATTTACAGTTATCAACCATCTAAGGAAAAATTAGGAATATTTAAATATAAACTAAATTATTTTAATTTTAACAGTTATCTAATTATTTAAGAAATTTTCCAGGAATGTATATTGGGAGTACAATCATAACCCTCTAACCCACCCTTTAACGTTACATAAGACTAAAAATTCATTACGTTAAGTATTATGTTTACATTACGTTTGAATAAATTTACCTTTTAATTATTGTTTTCATTCAAACTTATAGTACCAGACCCGCTTCAATAAATCATTGTGGTTTTTTAACAGATCTAATGAATGCATCAACTCATAATTTTACAGCAGTAAACTAAATATTCAATTAATTCGTTCAAAAAGTGAGTTTTTAGTATGACTTTGTAAAACTAGAACGTTGCCGCTGAACCGGAGTGTATGAGAGAGCGTTTCTCCCTTTTTGGCCAGATTGGCCAAAAGTCGCATTTTTTTAGCGTACTTTATATCCTAAATCATTTGTCATAGAAATGCAAATAATATATTAAACTGTAACTTTTTCCTCTATAATTTCGTTCTCAACAGTCTGTCCGATAAAACGCATGATTTTCAAAATATATGTCAAAAACTAAAAAAAAGGAATATTTAAGGTTTTTTTGTGATTTTCTCAGTGAAGCCGTCCTTTCTCGAGGTGGCAAACATGAAATTCGAATTCAGCACCCCAAAAAACATACAGAACCGTTGAAAAAAAATCTTCCAGAATTTTTTCCTGGATTAGGCTATTATAAACACCATTTAACTGGACTATACAGTTTGGTATATATATATATAGGTAGAATAATTTATATATATATATATATATATTTCGCTGTTCAAACAGATAGTTTAAATTATTCTTGTACTTATTGTGTGATACAGGCATTCTAGAAGTCAATGTTTGTCATTTTATTACCAGTAAATTATACTATTTAATATATTGGTTATTTGGTCAAAACAGTTTTAAAATGTAATAAAAGTTTTATTTTTGCAACATTTTTAAATAATACCAAAGAAAAAACAGAAGACAAGACCCAAAAACAGAAGAAGTTGGCAAGGTGATGAAGAGGAATATTGCGCTAGGATGAAGTTAGCAACACTGTTTTACTCCCGGCTTTCTACCGTGTTGGCGTTACACAATATAATTCAATAATATATATTTATTATATTCTTGGTTGAGCATTTATAAAATCTATGGTCACTCCATAAATTTTTTATGGTTATCTTAATTATATCCTTAAGATTTTATACTCAGAGCTTGTGTTGTGTTTTGGGGAACTTATTAATACAAATAATTCATTAAAAAAACATACAAATATTCTAATTTGTCAGACAGACCTAGGTGATGCATATTGAGGGCTGCACTTTTATCCTCAGATCATTATTTCTTTTTAGATTTTAAAATTCATGTTATTCAAAGAGATTTATCCACTTTCCTGCTTTAAAATTCTATATGGCCCTTATATACTTGAGTGATAAATATGAAAACTTACACTCAGATTATAAACGCAAAGTTGGCACAAATTAAAATACTCTTAATTAAAGGTTTTTTATCTAAAAACTGACATTTTAGCTTATGTGGTTTTGAGTTACAATTTTCTAGATTCGTTCAGATTATTCCAGGCCCGTTTTTTTCTTAAGGGCCACGGGGCAAGAGATCGGGGGCTCCGGGGCACAAAGTGGGGCCTTGCAAGGAAGTGTGCTAATTATATTCCTTAACAATTACTATTCCTGTTGTGTTTAACTTGACTAAAAATAAAGAAATGTACTGTTTAAAAAGTATTCGTTCAGACTAAGTATCAAACCCAAAATCATTGACTTGTTATAGTAAGCTATAGAGCTAGTAGTTGACAAAGCACTCACCGTACATTGCGGACTGTAGCAGAGTCAACCGATGACTCCTCATCAGCACTAACAGTGGCAGCCGCACGGTACAGGTACATACATTTACGCGCACGCAGGTTACCGCACAAACCATAATGACCTGGCTTGGTTGTACATAGAGGCAAACTTAACTGTAACTCAAAAAACCCAATACTCATATTCCAATGACCCTATCAGCCGGCTTGGCGGCAAGCCGCTGATGAAAGAGCTCAACCGCGACTCGGCGCTATCATTGACTATATCAACATTATCATTGAAGCCGCTTCTGATTTCTCATTCCCCAAGTCATAATCCAGTTACTCAGAACGTTTTCCGCTATTTTCTTAGAATTAATTTAGAGGTGACCTTCGCACTAGTTATGGGAATAGGAAATCGAGGGGATGTTACCCTACCACAGTTCTTGCTTTAATTCAATAATAAAGTGATTTGCTTTTTGTTCTTTTTATCCCTGCTTTTTCATACCTGATCTTTAGAAGTAAATGGTCAAAGTTTATTTATAAAAAAGTGCAAGATTTATAAAAAAAATACCGTATTCTTAAAAATAAAATAAAAAGCAATGAAAATGATAATTGTAAAAACCAACTATAGATGTTATATTCTACTACTTAAAACGAATAGAATTTAGTGAAACATGTTAATGCATATTGAGTTGTAAAATATAATTCTTTATGGCTGGAGGAGATACCAAATAACAAAAACAAATGTGGGGAGCATATTTTTTATTAGGGTAACTGAATAGTATGCAGTTTACTTCTTTAAGAAATGAGTTTTTGCGTTTATGAATAAATTAAATTAAATGAATAAAAATTTTAATTCGTGTAGAAGTAAAGATTACAAATTTAATGCAGTATCTTATAATATAAAGCCTTTTGTATATTACCTACTACAGGTAATATACAAAACAAACTCGTTATTCAAATTAAGTTTAAGTTTTCTTTTACTTTTTTAATGTGTTGACTCCGAGTTGACGAGGCATTGCTGACCAAGGTTGTTGCATTGTAGAAAGGACTGTATTAAGTGATAAATAGGTTAGGGGTTGTTTTTATGGCTATTGCAATATTGCAAATTATAATGATGGAGTATTTTATGCAACAAAATATGAGTTTTGTTAATATAGAGGGGTGAAAAAGTAAAATAATGTAAGGCTAGTAATTTTAGCTTTTTAATAGTTTGAGAAGACACTTTATAAACCAAATTCGATTTTGTAGAGTTTGACTGTAATCAAATTTACGGGATGTAATAAAAGTCATTTTACAGCTCTTTGTATTGTTGTATTTACAACAAATATTTGCAATTATACTGTATTGACATAACAGGCAATAAACATATATAACAGATGGTAAAAGGCTATCGATTTTGTTCAGCCACATCAGTCATCATCAGGCCAATGATAGAAAAGACAGAACCAAAATGGAGTCCTATTGGTTGTTGGAAGTTCCGGATACAAGTTCCTAAATAAGCCAACAGAGTTGAAGTTAAATTGTTCATTTATCAATTTATCTCTACCTTTAAATTTTTTCTTAAATATAAACAACATGGCATGATATTTTGGTACTGTCTTTTTTATCATTGACCTGAAGATAACCAATGTGACTGGTCAAAATAGATTGCCCTGTACCATCTGTTATAAATGTTTACCGTCTGTTATGTGAATACAGTATAAGAGTAAAATATATTTTTAAGTGTTGTAAGACGACTTTTAATACATCTCGTAACTAATAATAACACGTAATATGCTACTGAAAATGTTGTTTTATAGTCAACTTTATGAACACTCTTATTATTGTCTTATTTTTTCCTTTTAAAATAATACTTTTAACTATATATTAATAAGATTTTTAAATTAACATACATCGTGGTGGTTATTAAATTCACTTTACTATATCAGAAAGATGTAACAGCCAAGAGATAAAATTTAAGAAGAAGGAAAAATGTTTTTAAATCATATAACTTGGACACTAACAGGTGTGCCACCCTAAAATGCACTTAAAATAAACTTTAACTAACTTATATTGATACAATTACACAAACTATTTATATAAATTTTCTTCTTATAAAGACCTAAAGTTTTCTAATTTGAATATATGCGATATTTAACCTTGTCAAAATGATTAGACTTAGTGCAAATGCAACAACATTGCCTCTTTTGAACATTTTTTAGATAGAAAGGAAAACCATAACGATATATCCACTTGAAAAACCAGCATAATTCGTTAACAGGTTTTGTAATCGGATTGCAATTTTTCTAAAATAACAAATAAATAAATTTAAGATTTTCCATAAGATTGAATTGAAGTTATTGTTAACTAGTTTTCACAAGGGACTAGTTAGCGGATATTAAACGTCAGTAAAGGATGCAGTTAAGTCTTTGAATTCCTAATAACACCGCTCTCTTCAGTCGTGGCTTTGGTTTCATACCTGGAGCTTCGGATATTGGATCGCCGGATCACTTTAGCGGTATATACTTGATTTTACAAACACTGTATTTGAACAGGGCGTCAATTAAATTGAAGATCTTCAAAACTTGAGTGATGTTAATCTACCAGGTTATGTTACGTTCATTATTTGATAAGGTTTTATATTGTTGTAAAACCCGGTAATTTAACATTCCCAGTTGGCATTACTTAATCTTGTAGAGGGGGGAGGGTTTTGTTAGGTGTTCATGTCATAATGTACAGTTTAACAAAAATTCAAACATCTTTGTTTAAATTTATAATTGTTGTACCACTTTAGTGTACTAATTCATATAATGGATTTGTTCGTATTGTTTTAATTAATTAACTAATTTATCTGTTTTAACTATAACATTATGAATTGAATATATTTATTTACCTTAGTATTATGTAATACCTAATCGTTGTCATTTACTTTCATACTGTTTGTAAAGTTATAGCTTTTTAAAAGAACAAATACAATTTATATATTCTTTTTCCAAGATTTTTCACGCAATTGATAGGTTTTTCAATTATTAAGATGATTAATGTCTTTGAACATAGCCGCATCATTGACGGTACTCGACAGCTTTGTTTGAGTACGCTCAGATGGAATTACGGTAGTGTCAACCGCCCTTGCAAAAATAATAATAATGAAAACAAAAACCGGTCGTCTGACCACAATGTATGATATAGCTACAATAATAACTACGTTCCCAAAGTACTACTGGCTATTTAACAACTAAGTGGCTATTTAATATTTAAAATATTTATCTATAATTCAGATCTGTATATAAAGCAAAACAATCCCAAAAAACTTAAACAAAACAATTTATCTTACCCCATGAATACTTGAATGAGAGTTCTTGGTTAGAAATTTGGAGGAAAACTTGTTTTGATACAACCTATTCTGCAAGACCAACAATTAGATAAATGTGTCGAGTTGAAACAAGTTAATATTGGAATTGATAAGGGTTTTTAATTTAAATTTACATTGAATCAGATGAACTAGCGATGGTTGGGGAATTTATTAAGTATTAAGTAAGGTTTATTAGTGTACAAAATATTAAATAAAACCAGAACACAATAGTTTATGTTTTTGGCTCTTGAAACAAAATTAAGCTAATAGTGATTTAAAATACACTGGAAAATTCTTTATTCTCATAAATTAAAATTGTTGGCAAAATAGTTTACAGTTCATAAAAAGTAATATTTTGAGTTTCTTTTCACTATATCCCATAAGTTGAAAAACAACTGAGAGGAATACAATTTAAAAGAGGAGACGTCAGGAAGGAGCTAATTCAATAAAAAGTTTTAAAGTAATTTATAAAGTTCGTTTTTAAGTAAAATTATCATGAAGTCTTTCACCGGTAATTTTGGAAGTAATATGATCCGTTTTTTTTAGTTTGTAAAAGGATGCGAGGTAAGTAAACATTTCACTATAACACAAAATTTTTATAGTTTTGTTATTAGTGTAGAAACATTGTTTAATAATTAAACATGTTAATTTATTTGTCGAACATAAATTGTTGAGATTTACCATGGGTCTAATAACAAATGAATGTAAGGATAACTTGAACCGTACACTAAACCACTACCAAGATCCATTATCACTGAGTTATCACGTTGCTGCAGTATTATTACACAGCCTTACGCTAACAAGCTGTTGGCTCGTCGTCATATTGATTGTTAAAAATAAAATATAATATAAAAAAACACAATCATGGCAATCTTTGAGTCAAAGTAGATTAGTACTTTAACTGTCTTCTTGGTCAATATTAAATTATTCTTAATACAGTATGTCCATTTGTAATGATAGAAACAGTAAAATTAGCTTTAATATATACCGCACATGCACATCAAAGGTTAGCGACGCAGCAAATAATTAACTAACAAACTAGCAAACAATTACAAAACTTTCAATGAGAAATAAAAATAGGTTGAGTTATTCACAGTGTACGCTGGGCTATTTTCAGTAATAAATGTTACTAATTCATGGATACATACCAAGTTTTATGAATTTATGTTCATAATTAAGGGAGTCATTACATTTGACTTATTCTCCATAAGAATAACATGGGGGCTGAGTACGCAGGTTTGCTGCTACGGGAATAATCACCAAAAAATCAATTTTTTGTGCAAATATCAGTACATCAGTACTACGTGAAGTCACATAACAAATTTCATCAACATACATTCATAAATAATCGAGATCAAATTTTATTTATTCTTCATAAGGATAACATTGGACAACGTACTGTGTTTAGCAATTTGAATATCTCTGCAACAGTTGGGCGTAGAATCACAATTTAAACACCAAAACGAGTTCGCACGCAGCACGCTGGCGTGAGGGAAGTGAATTTCCACATAAAAACTTGTAAAACTCAAAATAAGTGTAAAAACATACATTTGTCCAATTTTTATTGAAATCTGAAAACATTGATTTTTTGGCTGTTCTGATACTCCTGGTTTAATTTACTTGCAAAGCTGGGAATACAATTTTGCGCATTATAAGGTTAGGAGAAGGTCCAAAGAGGCTTGAAAGTAGGCGTGAGGTTGCTGGGGATGATAAAAGTACTCTATCAAAGGAATAACAGGCTTTTCTAGTGTAAAACCCTCATAAGACAACGTACTGTGTTTAGTCGATATACATTTTCTTTAATAACTCGGTAAATACTTATGCTAGAATGACGAGAGAGGGCTTAAAACTTTCGCCTCTCTAATTCCCATCTTTTTACATGCATTAATTTTACATCTGGGGCTTTTATGACACTTTTTGGGCCCAAAAACTCGAAATTTGAAAGATTAATCCCCAAAAAAATGGGTTTAGAGTTTTCCGATTGTTTTGCCCAACGAACTTGTCCAACTGATTACAGAAAGGAACGTCCCTCCAAATTTGAAGTAAATCGGATAAAAAATGCGACCGCTAGAGTGCAAACACATATATATATATATATATATATATATACATATAAATTAAAATATAAAACATATATAATTAAAATATTAACATATATATATATATATATACATATATATATATATATATATATATATATATATATATATATATATATATATATATATATATATACAATTTTGAACGACCCCCCAAAACGTGATCAGGGGGTCACGTTAGGAACTTCTATGGTGGTCCCGGGCTTAAGTTTCACCGTGCAGGTAATAGTTTCATGCTAATAGTTCACTTTCCAAAGTAAATTCACTAATGATTGTTTTGTGGAAATGAACAGATTGGTAAAAGCAAATGTGAAGTTTACATTAAAATAAACTGAGGAAAATCCAAAAACATTTTTCCCATAGGATTAACATGGGAGATTTTATGAGTAGGTTTTTTGGATTTTCTCCGCAACCACTTAACCTGGGTTAATAATTCAAAATACTATATTATTTTTTTAAACTCTATATCATGGTCGAAATCAAAGTTAGGTTTTTTAAAAATTTGTGGGTGAAAAATGCAATAGACTTATTTTTGGAAAATTTAAAACCCCCATAAACCCCCTTCCCATGGTCCGATTTTTCTGGTTTTCAAACTTAATTCATGACTGTCATTTTACACGTTTGAGCCAAATTTCATCAAAATCGGACGTTTTTTGGTTTTAACATAATATGTTTTATTAGACGACTAGTTTCAAACCTTCAGGTCATAGTCATGTCTTACATTATTTTTGTAACCTCACATATATATACATATATATAAATTTGAACGAATAGTGTTTTTGGCATCTGGGGACTTCAAAACAAAAAGTTATCATGGTCTCAGGCTTAAGTCTTACCATGAGACCTACGGTAATAGCTAACAGGTAATGTTCCCTATAGGGGAAATTCGCTAAAACGAACCCAAAGTTCGTTTATATTATTTACTTTGTATAACCTAACTTATTAGTGAATTTCCTATGGAAAGTGAACTATTAGCATGACCCGCACGGTGAAACTTAAGCCGGGGACCACCATAGAAGTTCCTAACGTGACCCCCTGAACATGTTTTGGGGGGTCATTCAAAATTATAAATATATGTGTATGCACTATAACGGTCACATTTTTTGTCCGATTTACTTCAAATTTGGTAGGGACGTTCCTTTCTATAATCAATTGGACAGGTTTGTCGGGCAAAACAATCGGAAAACTCTAAACCCCTTTTTTGGGGATTATTATTTCAAATTTCAAGTTTTTGGGCCCAAAAAGAGTTGGAAAATCCCTAGACGTGCAATTAATGCATTTATTAAGATGGGAATTAGTGAAGCGAAAGTTTTAAGCCCTCTCTCGTCATTCCAGAATAAATAGTTACCTATTTATTAAAGAAAATGTATATAGGCTAAACACAGTACACGTTGTGTTATTGGGTTTTTACATTAGAAAAGCATGTTACTCATTTGTTGGTGTATTTGTTTCATCCGCAGCAACCTCGCACTTACTTTTAAGCCTGACTGGACCTTCTCCTAACCTTATAATGGGCAAAATTTTATTCCTAGTATTGCAGGTAAATTAAACCAGGAACATCAAAACAGCCAAAAAAACAATGTTTTCAGATTTCAATAAAATTGGTATAAATGTATGTTTTTACACTGGGTTTGAGTTTTAAAAGTTTTTTACGTGAAAATTCACTTCCCTCACGTCAGCGTGCTGCGTGCGAACTCCTTAAGTTTGATAACAAACAATTCGTAGTTTACTTGCTTGTCGTTATTCAATTTGATACAGTTGGTGTATTTTGTATTTTATTTACATCCAGTTTTTTTATGTATTCATTTTGACTTTTAGAATTTGTTGAACAATTCACAGTTTTCATATTTAAGTTTACATTATTAAAAAAGAGCCTTTTATTGCTCTTGTATATTGGGTTATGTAGGACCATTTACTGGGGGAATAGCCCTGACAAAAAAAGGTATTTTAGTTTTATATGTCATTTAGAATATTGTCCCCATATTTTCCCAAAATGTAAGTTTTCAACTGTTATTACCTTACACCTTACCTTACATTTTATATTTTCAGGTTTTTGTTAAGTAGTTTAAAAAAAGTTGACACTTTGCACATGTGCACATGCACTTAACCTTAACAAAATAAATACATATTAGTTTTATACAAAATAGAGCCAGATATAGAACTATAGGACTCGAACCTTCAAATAAATTACCAGGTGAGATCATTCTATTCTTTATTAAATGTATATTAATTTTGTTACTGCAGCCACAGTACTGCCTATAGTTCCAGACCCTATCAGTTAAGGCCACTCTTATATTTGCACCGATAGGTTGCGTCAAGTAAAATTGATTCAGCCCACAATGCCCGCAAATATAAGTCTTCTGATCGCGTTCCCTCTAAGGCCCCGTTATTTACCCTTCCGTGCACGCCAAAGTTCTACTTTATATTTTCCCATTAAACCTCAAAGTTATTTGTAACCATAGACTATATTTGATATCTCTTTAGTAAAACTTAACTTATGACTTTGTAGTTTGATAATAACAAATAAGATAGAACTCAAGCGTGCAATGAAGGGTAAATAACGGAGCCATGAGACGGACGCGATAAAAAGAATTGAGTGTGCGGTCCTTTTGTGGGCTGAATCAGTCTTACTTGACACAACCTACTGGCACGGAGAGAGGTGACCGCTTTCTGTCTGGGGTCTGGCACTAGACAGTACGGTGGTTGCAAATAGCCAGGGTGGAACACGCACTAGACGCAGAGAGAGGTGTCCGCTAGCTGGCTGGGGTCTGGCACTAGACGGTACTGTGGTTGCAACTAGCCAGGGTGGAACACGCACCAGATGCAGAGAGAGGTGGCCGCTAGCTGGCTGGGGTCCGACACTAGACGGTACTGTGGTTGCAACTAGCCAGGGTGGAACACGCACTAGACGCAGAGAGAGGTGGCCGCTAGCTGGCTGGGGTCCGACACTAGACGGTACTGTGGTTGCAACTAGCCAGGGTGGAACACGCACTAGACGCAGAGAGAGGTGGCCGCTAGCTGGCTGGGGTCCGACACTAGACGGTACTGTGGTTGCAACTAGCCAGGGTGGAACACGCACTAGACGCAGAGAGAGGTGTCCGCTAGCTGGCTGGGGTCTGGCACTAGACGGTACTGTGGTTGCAACTAGCCAGGGTGGAACACGCACTAGACGCAGAGAGAGGTGTCCGCTAGCTGGCTGGGGTCTGGCACTAGACGGTACTGTGGTTGCAAATAGCCAGGGTGGAACACGCACTAGACGCAGAGAGAGGTGTCCGCTAGCTGGCTGGGGTCTGGCACTAGACGGTACTGTGGTTGCAACTAGCCAGGGTGGAACACGCACCAGATGCAGAGAGAGGTGGCCGCTAGCTGGCTGGGGTCCGACACTAGACGGTACTGTGGTTGCAACTAGCCAGGGTGGAACACGCACTAGACGCAGAGAGAGGTGTCCGCTAGCTGGCTGGGGTCCGACACTAGACGGTACTGTGGTTGCAACTAGCCAGGGTGGAACACGCACTAGACGCAGAGAGAGGTGTCCGCTAGCTGGCTGGGGTCTGGCACTAGACGGTACTGTGGTTGCAACTAGCCAGGGTGGAACACGCACTAGACGCAGAGAGAGGTGTCCGCTAGCTGGCTGGGGTCTGACACTAGACGGTACTGTGGTTGCAACTAGCCAGGGTGGAACACGCACTAGACGCAGAGAGAGGTGGCCGCTAGCTGGCTGGGGTCCGACACTAGACGGTACTGTGGTTGCAACTAGCCAGGGTGGAACACGTACCAGATGCAGAGAGAGGTGGCCGCTAGCTGGCTGGGGTCTGACACTAGACGGTACTGTGGTTGCAACTAGCCAGGGTGGAACACGCACCAGATGCAGAGAGAGGTGGCCGCTAGCTGGCTGGGGTCTGACACTAGACGGTACTGTGGTTGCAACTAGCCAGGGTGGAACACGCACCAGACGCAGAGAGAGGTGGCCGCTAGCTGGCTGGGGTCCGACACTAGACGGTACTGTGGTTGCAACTAGCCAGGGTGGAACACGCACTAGACGCAGAGAGAGGTGGCCGCTAGCTGGCTGGGGTCTGGCAGTAGACAGTACTGTGGTTGCAACTAGCTAGGGTGGAACGCGCACCAGTCCTGTATGCCTGTTACCTCAAGAATTAAAGATATAGTAGTGACCTAATCAAGTTGTGACGTCACATTTGTAACCACATTTATCTAGGGGAGCACTCTAGTCGTGGCTGGAGTCATGACACTATACCTGTCTGGGGGTAGCCTCAAGATTTTCCAACGGCCTGCCAATAACATCATTTAATGTGCCTCCCTCATTATTTTTATAGACTACCGCAAGACATTTTTCTCAGTGCACTCTCTTGCTGGGGACCTGTTAGTCCTGTCAAAGTAGTAAAAATAGCCAAGAAACTTCATTCTAGAAGTCACAGAAAGAAGTTCTAGGAGTATTGCATGTCTGTATTATTATTAAAAGTCATTGAAGACGCTATAACGAAATCCCTATCAAAAGTGTCCCATACAAATGTCTTAAAAATTGTGTCTTTCCCACTTTCCAATTCATTGAAAGTGCCCCAGAGGTGTAAAGGATTATTTGGATTTGCCAAAGTTTAAAGAGAAAACCGAGACATGGCTGCTTGAGAGGTCATTGTACTCTAGCAGGGAGTTATTCGAATAAGATAAGATGCTCGAATATTTATTATGAGCATCGCTTTCCTGTAGATTTGTACATAGTTAAATATTTTAAATAGTTTACATAAAAAATATATATGTTTGTCTATCCAGATCAGAAATCTGGTATTTGACGTCAAGGAAGGATCCAGCTAACTTGTTGTTGAGTTCGATCTCCACCCTGTGGTGCGGGCCGTAATAACAGTTGTTACCACTGAATCACACGTTCGTTATAACTGCCCCTGTAACGTATGCATCTATGAACAATTGTCATCATGATACTGGGGAACACAGAATTATGGTAATACTTTATTCATACTTATATCTCTATATACTTAGGGGAACATATTAGATTACTTCAAGATAAAAAGTATAACATGATCAAAAGAGACATGACAATTATAACTACCACAATATAAAATAAATATGAAATATCTTACTGTTCAATCACATTAAAACATCGAACTTCGATATTATGCTTCTTAGAAAATTAAAAAAGGAAAGCAATGTTAAATTTGTTTAACAAACCTTCTCGGCCTTTTTTATTCATTCACGACACTAAAAGATTCGTATAATAAATCTGGCTCCACGTCTAATCAGGCTATTGTTACTTTCTTTAGCTTTTCACTTTCCGCTGGAAATAAATCTTTTCTTACAAAGGGTTTGTGCTGTTCAAAAGCTGTTAGTTTTCAATTTATTTTATCTGGTGGAAATCGGCGTTTAATTTAATGTCACTGGCACGACTATATTTCTTTGTCACGGAATTTTGATGTTATTAGTGATATGTTTTTAATTTTTAAAATAAATAAACAACTGCGTAAAAAGTGTAATTAAACATAAAATTATTTAAATTAGTTTTATAGCATATCCTAATATGTTTTACTACCCAAGATTTATATAAACGAAGTAAACTAGGTGTACGCAGATTCCTCGCGTATAAGGATAATTGAAACACAATATCAAACTTAAATCGAGTTTCATAAAATATTCAATATCTGATTTGAGTAACATCATCAGAATACATTCCTTTATCATTTCACTGCCACCAGAATACGGGTTTTATGTCTATATGGCTATAGTTTTAGTCACTTCTCCCTTGAAAACCACTTATCGCGGTAGCTGAGTGGGTATCGCACTGACTCTTAGAGCGTAAGGTCGCAGGTTCGGATCCCGTCGCCGACCCAATATTTTATCCGTAGAAAACATTCATACATTTATCACTTTTTTTATCAAAGTAAATGCTGTATAAATCCGTAAATTTATTTATTTTGTAAATAAATTGATGATTTCAGGCATGGTTTGTTGTTAGGATTGGCATGGGTGTGGTTTCTTAGAACGAACAGAGTATTTTGAGCTAAGCAGTGTGATTAATTTAACTTTTAAGAGAACAGCGAGTTTCCTAAATGAACTAATGTTAACAATTTCTATAGGCCAAGTCAAAATAATCTTAAGGATTAACAATAAGTCGTCAGGTCCAGTTATTTAGAAGACAAAATGAGATTTCAATATATTGTTTCAATAGCCTAGGCTATCATGAAATTAAATGCTATAAAGTTGAGTTGGTCCAAGTCCGTACATGAAACTTCTAAAATAGCAAATAGCCTAAGTGTATATGCCTACATTTTATAGCTATAGGTCCAAGTTTATGATGAAAACAGCTCACTATAATCCAAACCTAGGATATGTCAAATCATTTCAAATAACCTGTATAAAAGACTTAGTTTGGTTAGAATAGTTTAAAGCTTTTGTTTTGGTTCGCTACAACATTCCTGGTAATGTATTT
The DNA here is from genome assembly GCA_963675035.1 of Allygus modestus. Classification (NCBI taxonomy): domain Eukaryota; kingdom Metazoa; phylum Arthropoda; class Insecta; order Hemiptera; family Cicadellidae; genus Allygus; species Allygus modestus. The sequence continues at coordinate 139,112,718 of OY776114.1, read as the reverse complement.
AAAGTATTTTACAACAGTTGTATTTTACAAAATGAGATTTCAATATATTGTTTCAATAGCCTTGGCTATCATGAAATTAAATTCTTTAAACATGGGTTGATCCAAAACTGTATATGAAACTTCTAAAATGGCAAGTAGCCTAAGTGTATAGGCCTACAATTTATAGCCATAGGTCCAAGTTTATGATGAAAACAGCTCACTATAATACAAACCTAGGATATGTCAAATCTTTTCAGATAACCTGTATAAAAGGCTTAGTTTGGTTAGAATAGTTTAAAGCTTTTATTTTGGTTCGCTACAACATTCCTGGTAATGTGTTTAAATTATTTTACAAAAGTTGTATTGCCAGTTTAATGTCGGCTTACTCTTACTGTAACCCAACCCTAGATGTCAAAACATTCAAGATAACCTTCCGAAAAAGGCTGTTTGGTTAGAATAGTCTATAGCTTTTATTGTGGTTACCTATTACATTACTGTTAATGTATATTAGGTAATGTAGACAATTTTTATTATTAATTTAGTGAAAATATAACCTAGCAAATAATTGTTCTACTTAATAAATTTTATCAGTTTTTTTTTTATTTAATCAGGTTGTTCGCTTACTGTAACTAACTTCATCAAAGTTTTATAGATAAATTGAGGCTTTGTATACTTTTTACACATGACAATCACAATATTACCAATCGTCTAAGACAATGTAATAAAACAAACTATTTTATAAGTTAAGTTAATATCTTAGTATTAAGATATCTACAGTCATCTATTTTGAAAAGTTATTTTGAGTTTTTCGACCTGCCACACGCGTAGTCTGCCACTGTTAAAATCCGTCGCCTCCGACGACTGACGATATTTACACAGAGTAGGCATACTAAGGGAATATTAACTGTATGGATATTTTTTTTAAACGTACACTTTATAATTTTATAAAATAATAAATATGCTCTCAACTTAAAAATATTATTCGATTTATCTCTCTTGTGTGTTTTTTGTTGGTAAAAAACCTTTTGTTATCCAGTATAACAAAGTATACTCTAGTAAACTAACTATCGTTACTCTGTTGTTGAAACATAGACGTCGGCTAAATTTTAACGATTCAAGTACCACTAAAATGGCTTCCAATGTTATTCTTATGGAGAAAAAAATAAATTTGGTTTTAAGGTAATTTTATTAATACTGAACGAAATTATCTGAATAAGGAACTCGACCGAGATTTTGACCTGTTGAGTTTATCTGGAAAATTTTATGTTTAACTATGGAGGCGTTCTCGAGTTATTTTGGTCACAGACACGCCAGTTGAGTTGATTCTCTTAACAGTCTAAGCAGCAAAGTTGTGTATAAGCATAAATTTCACTTCGTTCAATTATCCAATTAAAGAGTCATCAAAATGGACAATCGTTTAGTTTGGTTATTTATTAAATTGCCTTGCCGCGGTCTGAAGACAGTGGCTTGGTGATTTGCTGTGTTAAATGCGGATAATTTGACAATCCGCTTTTTCATTTTTGGGGTTTCTTTTGCTTAAGTTGTCTGCGTTCTTTCTTAAATATGTATGATTTTTGTATATTTTTGCCATAAATTCCCTACTTTTAATGCATATTTAATTTATATTCTCATTGATATTTTTGGATTGTATATCTAGGTATTTTCTTCACTATTTAATTTAATATGTAGGCACTAAAGTAAACAAACAATAAAGAAAATAAATCTTTTTATGAATGCATTGTTATGAATGAACAAGTTTTTAAAAATCAGAGTTTAAGAAAATAAAAAAAAACCGGAAAGACTTTGAAACATACGGCACACAATATACCAAAATAAGGTGTAATAAATAAATATAGGCGTAAAATAAGTAGTGAAGTAATTAATTAAATGTTATTTAACATCCTTAATATACTATTACTATCATATTTTAAAATAAAAATTAATAATATAGCTTTATTTTACTATTTTGTTAATGCGATAGGAACCTAATTATCAGTGATTAAGAAGTAAAACAGGTAAAATAAAACAAGCCATAAGATCATCGAAATATCAAAACGAAGAAACTTAATTTAAGATCAACTCCTGAAAAAGTGTAGAAAATACTGTCAGACGCAGATGTAGCTATCATGTCCAGAGTTCCCCTACTAAGTTTTATCTGAAGAAATTTAGAGAATTAACTATAGCGCTGTTTAACAGGCTATAATATTTTAATGAGGTTAAGAAGAGGTCTTAATAAAATAAAAATCAACTAAATAAATGTTCTTCCTTTTATTCGAAACAAAACAAAATATCTTCTTTTTCAAAAATGAAAGCTAACTAACTTTCAAAATAAAAACTTGGTTTTGCTGTCTATCTTCAAAGTTTCAAAATTAAGCTCAATTCTTCGATTTTTTTTATTTTACTCTCACCTTTACTAATACAAATCTCTTCTCTCAATACCTTATCAGACTGCCGTTAGTTAATCTTCTACCCAATGAAAATAAACGCTTCGAACCCTACAAAAAATTGTTATTTTACAGACGGATCCCCTCACTTGAAAACAACATGAAAAATGGAGCGATGATTTGAACAATGAAAATACATTTTAAAAATCAATTTTTACCTTCCAATCTGAAGAGATCAACGTCCCGCAGGATAACCTCTCGACACTAACAGCACCAGAGTAGCACGTAAAATGCCGCAGACTCCCAACGAGGGTGAATGTATAAACATTGGACAGAAGGTTCTAGAACCCGAGAACGCCAGCTGTCACGTTATCCGGCTTCTGTTCCTTCAGCCCAAGAAAACAATTAAAATCATAAATATAAAAATAACATATATATTGTAATTTCGTCACTTTTTAACCTTTAGCATCTTAGCTTCAAAAACGGCACGCAAAACAAATTTGATTTTATATATGGTATTTTTATCTCTAAAATGAACGACTTAAATTAGTTGTCATACTTAAGAGTGCAAAATCATTAACAGCTGATGGATATACTAGAAACGCGATCACCAAGGCATTTTCACAGAAAATTGTAGTTCGCAATTAGCATTTTTTTACTAAAATAATAGAATATAACACTGCTTGAGAAGTTTTAACTTGTTAACATGGAGATAAAGTAAACTGAAAGCTTCACCAACTTCAGACAAGAGTACTCATCCTAGCTGCCTTACTTACCCTCCTTTTCCATCTTGCTGCAAGCGAAATGTTTTATACGATACCAACTAGATGAAAAGGGTTTTTAAAAACATCCAAACGATGATTCATTAAATATTGCTTAATATTTTCTAAGAATAAATAATCAATCAATACTCAACTATAAAATTTATAATTTTTGTTTGTTTCTTTGTTAGTGGTGCTCTATTCTTCGCACGGGGATCTGCCCCAAAAAAACAGACGTTTCGAAAATTCTACATACTATTACCATGGACCAATTATACGTTATAAAAACATTGGAACTTTGAAAACTTGTGGGGCGGAATCCTAAGGGAGTTTTGAGCGAATTAGTCTATCCTGAACCTATATTTTAATTAATTTCAAACTAAATGCAAGGACAATCGATTCAGATGTTTTTGTGATAAAACGTAATACATGACGTTAGACAGACACCACCTTCCTTTAATAATTGTAGAGATGGATTACTTGCTTTTATTTCGTTACTTATGTTTTGTTTCTGTTACACCTAGAGTCATCCTCGCTTTAAAGCTTCAAGATATACAGTAATATTTAACTTTTATTATTCTACTTAATGTAATAGGACAAAACTTATACACCGTGAAAAAAATGTTCTTAATTTTACTCCAAGATGCCCTCTTTTAAATTAAAATAGAACAGTGATACCTTATCCTTCTTAAAATAAGTTTGAATGACTATTCTGAAAACTACGGAGGTAATTATCTGTATACTCCTGGTAAACCACCAAAAACCTTTCAAGTTATCTAAGGTGTCATAAAAACCCCTATATTGAATTAGTTACATTTTCCCGTTATACAAATGTTATATCTATAGGTTATAAAATATGATGTAAACTAAATAAGATCCACATAAACCAATAATATAGAGAAACTAGGAACATCCACTCCGGTGTTTGGGTTCTCAATATTTACAAACTGTCGGTTTATCATACATACTGATACCGTTCAAACCAATACGCCAGTAAAAATAAAGTTATATTATTGTTTACAAACAACATAAATATATCAGATATCAAGAACAGACGTCATCTCAGTAATTAGCAAATAGTCAGTTGTTGAGAAATGCAAGTGTTTTCAAGGACAAAATGCTAAATGAACCAAGAGGATATCAAACTGTCATAAAGCTATTTTGGAAAGTTACGAAATTAAGTATAAAATTTTACTAACAAATTATATTTTATAAATCCAATAATTATAAGATTAGGGAATCTAAACATGCGGAAATAGTTAGAAAAGTAGGCTTGTCTCTTATTATATAAGACAACATGTAAGATGTTATATTCAAAGACATCGCGCGATATTTGTATCATGGATGAATGACGGGTATTTAATAAATATTAACGCTAAATTTCGGTATATAATTTGATCTGCACGTAAACAGAATAGGTACCAAAAAACATAAAAGTGAAATATAACTTTATTTAGCCCATAGCCTGTGATTAAATAATACAAGTCGACCTGTGCGGAATTCCGCACTGCGAACCAAATCTTGTTAGCTGATCAGATGTTCTTTTGTTTACATTTTCCCTCCTGTCAAAACAAACTATTCCCTTTATTTATCTCTCATATTATTCAAATTTGCGAGAAGTGGTACATTTTTAGACCGTGGGTCTATTTTTCATCAATATCCGGTACGATAAGCTTTAAAATGAGGGGTAAATCATGGAATTTGATAAAGGAATAAGGATGATCTCGCGAACCGACAGAAAAACATGCTAGAAAATAATATACTGTATACAAATAAGAAAGATGTTTTAAAATGAACAGCTGCCACAATTGTTACTATGGAAAATAACAAAAAAGTAAAACAGCAACAGTTTGAGTTTTAGTGTGGAAGCCGATACAATGTACCCTCCAAAGCCAATTGAGGATATCGATTGATTTAATTTAGGTTTTTTTTTAATCAATTAATGGTGGGTAGAACTAGGCGATAAATTAAACAATTGAGACTTGAATGCACATTGTTGCATATTAATTTAAAGACATATAAATCATTACATCACAACAGCTCTTCTTATTGAAACTCCGTCACCAACTTAATAATAAAAGGGTGAGTCTTATTGTATACTGGATTTGAGTGAACTGGCTGGACTAATACTAAGCGTGGTTGATCTCTGTCTGTAAATAATATGAAACAAGACTAACTACAATTATCTACAAGTTTAAATTAAATGAAACTTTGGATAGAAGATCCTTGAAAATTTAAGTGACAATGTGCTTTTTTTACAACCAAGTGAACAGGTTTTTCTGAAACTTTACATCTTCCTACTCAAGTTAAATCACTCAAAATCAATTAAATTAATTCTATAAACACATAGTGAAACCTATTAAGAAAACCCTGAAAGTTTTTTCATATACTTAATTTCGATTATTAATTATTAATAATTAAAACTGACTTACAATTTCTGCAGCAAACACTATCCGTAAGTCCACTTTTTCCAGTAACCTCAATATTACAATCTGCTTATTTGAATAAAAACCCAGCTCCAGTAATGCAACTCAACAAAAGGTAATTTCTCTTTACAAGGATAAATGCTGAAGGTGTTATTTCCAGCATATTTAAACATGTATAATTTTTATTTGAGTCATTTCAACTTATCATGTTTTGTATTTATATTGGTAAAACATTAAGATCGAATATCAAAAATTGGAAATTAAAAATCTAAAAAATTCAACGCCATGGAAAATATACGTAAGCCATCCAATCTACATAGAGGAATTGAACATCAACTACTGTAAATTGGTAAAACCTAATCTTTTATTCACCAGAAAACTAACTTTGGACTTCTAAGACTCTGTGTATGATTCTTGCTGTATTCTTGCTGTATGGCTTGCTGTATAGTCCAGCCATTTTAATAATAATATGAATATTGAGAAGTATAGCAGATAAAACAACTAAGCAACTACTTTAATTTAAATAAAAATAAAACTTAACCGAAAATATAACTTACTCCGTTTTTCCCTTTCATATAGTTTAAAAAACATTTTATTTTCATTAAAAAAAGGCTGTTATGTAGACGAACCACATGTTTTATAACGGATCATGCCCTGCTTCGCTGGATAAGTTCCACGCACAGGTTAGTTGTCAATACATATGTGTAAACTTTGGTGTCCCATATTTGCTCAGGGATCTCGCAGGTAAAAAACCAAATGTTAACAAAATTACATTATTATCAGCTCAATAAATAAAGAAAATAACTCCGTAAAATAAGAGTGAGATTGTTAAACCCTGTAGGACGGAGCCCTAAATATTAATTTTGTTCAAAACCCCTAAACGAACATATTGAGAGTAAGAGTTTTTGATTTATAACAATTATGTATGCAAAAATAGTAGGACATTGCTAAAAAGAGTAACTGAACATAGCATAAAAATTAAAGGAATTATTTTACTGACAAAGATACATTTTCACATTTAATTTAAGGATTTATTTCTTTTCATAATTAAAGGTTTTTCAGACAAAGAAGATAGCTATGCATATTATGTAGTTTTAATGTTTAAAAAGCTACACACATTATGTATTAAGAGAATAATGATTTTTAGGGTAACTTTTTAATACAAAGAAAATATTTGACACTTGAGTAGAAATACGAGTGTAATTACCCGACGATGGGTGCAACAATCCAATTAAAACATTCCTCTGATAAATGAATAATTTCCAAGACTATTGGTTCTACTGGTATGAAGGATTTATTGTCAATTAAAAAATTAATCTCAAGGATTCCTTACTCATTTCTAATTTAACTGAATTCAAGGAAATTCTTTCGCAAAACAATAATTTATTTAGAAATGTTTTCCTTATTATTAAAACGTATAACTTTTATCATATTTACTTAATAAGAACGGTTTTATACACCCATAAAAGTATAATAACTAATAAACTTATAATATATGACATAAACAAATAACTAACGGTTTGTTAAAGAAATAAAAATATGGTGTTTGTTCTGTAACACATTCAATCGTGTGAAATTGATGTGTCTTATTGGAAGACGAGTTACAGATTCTACAGTATTTAAATAACTTTGCTGTTTCATTCATGAAGTTGATACATTTTGTTGGTAAACATTCCTTTTCATAAATTATGAAACATTACTTAACAAATTTAATTCATTTTAGCGAATCTCCTCTATATTAGGAAAGAAGCTATTACCGTAGTCGGCGTGGTAAGACCTATGCCCAGGACGATGATAACTTTTCGTTTCGAGGTTCCCTGATGCTAAAAAAAAACATTTTTTCAAAACTGTATATATGAGCACGATAACTTTCGGAAAAACGGTCCGATTTTGATGAAATTTTGTACTAACATGTAAAGTTGATGATTTTAAACATAACATAAAACCAACAAAATAATAATTACCAATAGTAATAATAATTTATAAATATTATTACTAATTAAATAATAATTAGTATAATATAACAAAAAAGTTAGATCGACCTATCAGAAGGATTATTTTGGTGGAGTTTTGTACCCCAAAAATGGGTTTCAAAAAAATTTTGTTTACATATTATAATATTTGAAAAAGTCAAATTTTAGTTTTCACCACTGGATTCAGCTTTAAATACACGTAATTTGGTGTTTAGATTATTGGCCTACTACAGATACATTAAAAGTGCTAAGCACAGTACGTTGTCCAATGTTATTCTGATGAAGAATAAGAATAATGTTATATCTCGTTTATTTATGAAAGTATGCCGACGGAACTTGGTAAATACATTCTCCAAGTGTGTTCTTCTTGGTGAGTTCTCGTATGGTACTTGGTTTCATACATTACCTATTATTTTCACACAAAAAAATATTACCAATGGTTCCCGTGGCAGCAAACCTGCGTACACAGCCCCTATGTTATTATTATGGAGAATAAGTAATATATTATGCCTCCCTTAATTATGGACATAAATTAATAAAACTAGGAATAAGATTACAACCAGTTGAGTACCTAATTAAAAAATTTGCATAGCAACTAATTTTTTGTGTTCCTTTTTAGGCAAACCTGCGTACTCAGCTCTCTTTTATTGTTATGAAGAATAATGAAAATGGCATATATCGCTTATTTATGAATGAATAAATGAAACTTGGTATGTGGCTTGACCTAGTTGAGTTATATTTAGAGTTGCAAATAAACCCATAGTTTGTGTCCCTTTTTGCAGCAAATCTGCGTACTTAGACCCTATGTTTTATTTTTTTCTGGAGATAATTAAAATGTTATATATTGCTCTATTTAGTCTATGTATGTATATTAAAAAAAACTTTGTAAGCGGCTTTATGCGGTATTAAGACGTACATATGCTTTGTAAATTCACTGAGTACGCAGGTTTGATGTGACGGGAGGATTTAATATAGTACAGTTAAGAGCTAGTCGTTGGAATTCTGTATTTAAAGCCACGTGTAAATAATAAAATGGATATCTAAAAAACACACAATTATCAGCAATTTACTCAATACTTTGGACATGACACAAGAAAAGATATTATACTAGTGACATTAAAAAATAAGATACATATTAGAATATTACGAAAATCTTTCACTCACCCAGTATTGAAATTGTGGATATTTAAATTAATTAACTTCTTGCAAAAACCTGTATGATATTTCTGCTAATTATACAGCTTGGCATACAAATTTGAATTGATATTATATTAAAGAGTTTAAAAAGACTAATCTAAAATATAAATTCATCAATAACGCAGTAAATAAGTACGAAGTAAGCCGAATATTAGACGGAGGAACTAATTTTGACTATGACCGTTTCCATAACGACGTTAAAAGTATAGCAAACTGTTATATCTTAACCCGTATATTACGAGGTTATCAGCGTCCTTTTTCTTTTCTTCCACCGTCCACTTTGACTACCGGATCTGTGGGTGTAACGTATCCAAGAAAGCAAGGTTTGAGTTGTTACAGTACTGTTACAACTTATATATCAGGGCAGGGATCTGAACCTTCAACAGGGCCAGGAAGCAAGGTTTTTTTAATTTCCGGTAGTTATTTGTTCTAGTCATAAGAAGTGCAACGACAAATAGGATTAATTTTCAAAACTGTTATGTTTAATAATAATAGCAAGGTATACAAATGGTTATAAAATGCATTCGATTTACATTTAATTTTTTCAGGCAAATTTGATTAATATTTATAAATGACCACCATACTAGAAATTGACGGTAAATTAAAAATAACAAACCAAAACAATATATTTTTAAAGAAAAACAATTTTCGTGAAATTAATTACTGGTTATTTGATTAACATACCGTTAAATCTATAAGCTAGCGCTAACAATTATTATAATTTTAATCTTAACAGAATGTCTCTAAACAGGTGGAATGAAACGGCGAATCCCATGGGGGCAAAAAGTGTTTCCTGTCCAATTTGGGAAATTGGTGAGAAATGCATCTCCTTTACTGAGAAAAGTTTTATAAATATAACAAAGGTAAGAAATATTTTTATTTATACAGTTTTAGTGCTACATTTAAAGTATTTTTATTAAAACAACATTATTTTATTAAAGTCATAAATTAACCACATAAATCTTCCCTTAACCTTGAAACAAGACAAATTAATTAAACATTCGAATACAAACAACAATAGTTGATTTATATCATATTGTCACATTTGTTTTGAAGCAGATGCACTATGCCGGACTGATCATGTGTTTATTGTTTTAAAGGATTTGTTGTCGTTATCCATATATTAATCGGCTAAGGAGATTTTTGTGGTACCGAGTTTTCGGATATGCGGCCTCGTCGAATTATGAAACTTGGCACACTTATCTAGTACTATTAGGAGATGTGTAGAATGTAACTAATTTTGTGTTTGGACGAGTAGGGCTATGCCCTTTTGGCTTTCAAAGTTTACATGTTATCCTTATAGGAACATGCGTTCTGCTGATCGTAATTGATTACTCAAATAAACATGTAGCACAACAGCGAGAACAGATGATTCATAAATAAAAGTTTTCCTGACTACTGGAATGGTAACACCCTTCTCTAATACGTTTAAACTCCACATTAAAACAAATTAAACTGGTTTGTGAGGGGGAGAGGATGAGGGACAGAGAGAGAATGATGTGGGGAGTTTTCAAACATAAATAAAAAGGCTACTGATTACTGGAATGGTAAAGCTCTTCTGCTATCGTTTTAACTCAACACTAAACGGGGAGCGGATGAGGTGGAGAGGTTTCAGGCACTGGAATGGTAACACCCTTCGCTTATCCGCTTAACTCCACATAAAAAGCATACCTGTTTGTGAAGAGGTGAGGATGAAGGATGGGGGGAGGATGAGGTGGAGAGGTTTCAGGCATAAATAAAACAACTAATGATTACTGGAATGCTATCACCCTTCTCTTTCTCTACCGTTTTAACTCCACATTAAAATAAATTAAACCGGTTTGTTAGGAAGGGAGGATGAGGGATGGGAAGAGGATGAAGGTTGGGGAGAGGATGAAGGACTGGTAGAGGATAAGGAGAGGTTTCAGACATAAGTAAAAAGGCCACTGATTACTGGAATGGTAACACCTTTTTATTATCCGTTTTAACTACACAACAGCAAGCACAGATAATTCAGAACTAATGTAAGTACAAAATATTACTGGATACTGAAATGGTAACCTCTTCTCTCATCCGTTTTAACTCCACATTACAAAAATCAGACCTGTTTTTGAGAGGCTGAGGATGAGGGACGAGGAAAAGATAAGGTGGAGAGGATTCAGGGATAAATAAAAAGGCTACTGACTACTGGAATGGTTTACGCTCTTCTGCTATCCGTTTTGACTCCACATTAAACGAAATCACCTGTGGGTTCCGGGTGGGGGAGGGAGAGGAAGATAGAGAGAGATATAGAGATGAGCGCCCCAGAGCCCACTAGATATTATACTTTTTTCGAATTTCGACCATTGGGCGGTCTCTAGTTTATGTAAATCGTTGAGTAATTGGTATTCTAGTGCACTTGTTTCTCTTTGTGTTTATTATGTGGCTTTATTAGTTCTAATTACTATATTTATAAGCCTCATTTTAAAATATGTATTTTAATGTAAAGCAATTGACAAGATTTTTAAAAGAGCAATAAATCTAAACTGCAGACAATATTCTGAGAACTTTACAATGGGATTGAGAAGAAGCGGGATATTGCGGCAGATGAAGTTTAGCAATACTTCATCCGCGACTAGCCGCTGTTTTGGCATTACACAATATTTTATAGAGGCGTGAATTTGTATTATGTTATATATAAATAACGTTTATGGAACTTAAAGTCAATCTTTCACTTAGTCAGTTAGGTGATTTCAATTTTAGATGGTTATTTAAACTTATTTTTACATCAGGGATTTCATTAGGTTCACTACTGAATGCAGCGCATTCGTTTGTTTTATCCTCGTGCGTTCGCATTTATCTTGACGCCGTATATCTACGGTGAAATTCTGCTATGATTCTAAAAACATAATTCAATAATGATAATTTTTCGCAGGCTGCTTTGGCACATATCAGCCATCGCTGTGCCCTATACCTAAAGCAATTTATGGTTAAATAAAAAATCAGAGCTTTTAAGTACCGTGAAATTACTTGAAGACAGTTTTTTTTTTATTTGTGGACGTTATTTAATATCCGTTTATTTAATTTATAATCAATTTATTATGATTTGTGCTACAGATATTCTTAGCATCAGTTATAAGCTTACAATTTAGCTTATTACTTCATTTTATTTTAATAAGAAAATTCTTCAGAATACTACGAGTCATATTAAACATTTATAAAGTCAGTTTGTGGCATTTTATTAGTAGTGGTATCCACTTGAAGTTTTATTTTTTACTGTCACTAAATAGTTTAAACATTTCTTACATAAGGAACTAAACTTATTAGGTGGTTAATAGGTGGTAACTATTAGAAAATATGAAATGTCAAATGGGCTGGGGACGTCTGGATTAATTCAGAACTTTTCGTTATCTAAGTCGGGCCATTCTGGTTTTTACGACATGAAGATTTATTAAAAATAGTGTTCGCCTAGAGATCCAAATTCGACCAAAGAAAACTTTACATGAACCCAAATTGGGACATTCAAATAATGGTTGTTTACGAGAATGTTTAGTCACATGCTGTGTGAGCAGTTAAATAAAAAATATTTGAACAAGTGTCACCATGCTGAACTTCACGAATACCTCTCTCTCACTCCCTTTCCCCACCCCCCTTCAATCCACAGGCTTAATTATTTAATGTGGAATGAAAATGGTTAAGTGTGTAAGTAGTAATTATAATTTACATTAACCCTGGAACATCCGTCATTGCTGTTTTGATAGCATTTTGTCATATCAACAGCTGTAAAATATATAATTCATTCAATTACTGTTCTTCCATAAGATTAACATTGCATATTTGAAAGCCTGTGGGGCGAATCCCTGAGGTCCGATGTATATTATAAGGGAGTTTTGCATATCTAAACTACAATACCTTGCTAACAGTATCCCTGAATTTATCCTACGATACACACGCGCTGAGAAAACATTAGGGAAAGTTTTGTGCTTGTCTTCATCATCTTCTATGTAATGACGAAGTTTTCTATACGCTGCATCAAACTTTTAATAAATCCATGACTTTTATTAAAATAAACATTTTAACTTGTGACATTTGTACACTATTTTGTTGGCTTGGCTCTATCGACATTATCACTCAAGCCTCTACTGACTTCTCATACCCTATGTCACAATGCGATTACTCTGAAAGTTTGAAATTATGACCCCTGTTTACTTAGAACTATTTCAAAGGCCATTCTTATAAACGTTAGAGGACAATTTGGCAAAACTGGTGGAGTGATGACTACCGTGCCTCATAACATTTCATGTCCTGTAAAAATCATAAATTCTTGTGTTAACATAAATTTTAAAAAAATTGTTTACTGTTGTAATAGGTTTTTAATATTTTCTAGTTATTAGATTACATACTATCAATTTGGTTATAAAAGCAATGAAATCATACAGTAGATGCATAGAAAAGAAATTAAATCTATATTTGTTCCTAGTAATAAGAGTTTTTTATTGGTAGAACATTTCGGTAAAATACATCGTTATAGAAACCAACCGTCATCACGTCGCTTTGGTGGTGACAGGTTAGACGGCACGTGGGGGTTTGGTGGTGGTTTTATTTTGTGTGTTGTCATATTTTCCTTGCAATTGCACCGCTTACAATTTGTATAGTTAATTGGAATGTGGCCTTGACACGTATTTTGTATTTATTTTCCTGTTTTATTTAGGGTTGAATAGTAAATAATTACTGGTTTGACATGTTTTCAATGTTACTATGTTACTATCCTTTCACATATTGAAATTACATGTTTTAAATTGACATGTAAAAAAACCATAGTATTTTTTTGTCTAGTGGTATGAGTGCTCCTCCCCACGTATGCTCAATACTATTAGTTCGTACGTAGTCATTAAATATATAAGTTTTGGAATGGGAAAAAATTATAACTGCATATAATATACAATTTTATGGTTTTCTGATAAAAGTGAAAACTAATTATTGTATCAATATGGACACTAATTTACGTCTCTGTCCTTATTTGAAACATTTGACAACGTAGATTTTAGTAATCCAATTTCGGGATTCACCCAGTATATACATAAATGGAAGTTATTTTAATCTATAACAGTACATCTGTAACTGTCTTGGGCCCCAAACAGTTTAAGATCTTGTTTTATATACTAAATAGGTTTCTTCTTTTTGTATAAGTTTATTAACATCGCTCTTTTTTACGGGATAAATTCTAAAGTTTTTAACAGGTTAAAAAGTAAGAAAGTTATAATAAATAGTTTAAGCGTATGAGTGGACTCAATTTTTGGCTCGTAACATAAAACCCCTTGTAATGGGCAATTGATAATTCTCAAAGAGCTGATGATCAGGCCACCAGCTATGGTATGACACACCTGGAATGAATTGATTATACAACACAGAGGACCTAAGCCCCCTCTATATTGGGCATGGAATTCATTGCGTTTTCCCTTGTCTTTGCTTTGGAAGAAAACATTGATGCCTTACTGACCTACGTAATTCACTGTAATAAGTTTTTGTTTTGTCCACTTACGAAAGTTTATAATTGATATAACATTTAAGAAGAATAATTACAAAAATCGAATAATCGATTATAAAATAAAAGCATTTATGTATTGTTAAATGATCCTTTGAAAACTAAACAGAAAATGTCAATGGTTGACTCAAACAAAACTGATAAAAACCAAGTATATAAACTTTTCATGGTTACACATGCATTTGTGTCTACATGCTAGGCAATTTTTCATCATTTCTTTTAATTTTCGCACATACAAAAAGTGTTTTAAAATGTTCAGCATCAAATAGAGTTAAAAATGTTCACAAGAGACTAGTTGGTGGATATTAAACTTCAAAAGAGGCTGCGGAATTTGTAACAGTTTCAGTAGTATCAGTAACATTGTAGTTTAAATATTGTACCCATCAGCTAAGGATATTACATAGTAATATAATTTTCGCCGTAAATGCTTGTTTGTAACCCTGGAATAATGAACAGTAAGTAAACTATCCATTGAGAAATGCACATTAAATGAATATCTGCTATTTATTATTTACGCTATGTACTTCTGCATAATTTACATTAGTCCAATTTACAATATTTACAACAATATATATGATGTATTTCCCTTATCATGTTATCATTATCAATAGTCCAGTCAATGAATGCCCAAAAAGGGGGGTAGAGAACATAGAGGGGGGGCGAAGTTTTTGTGCGGGAATTTGTTAGGGGTAGTTAAAAGATAAAAGTACTAAAATATGGTATAAAGGTTATAACACTTGACGATACGATTCGCCAGTCATCCGGTCTTTGGTACGTTTGTTTGTCGAATCAGCTTGTGATTACGCTCTTTAAAAACCGGCACACATCTCTTAAAACTTTTACTAAAATATATCGATAAATATTTAACAGGACATATCGTACGCTCTTGAAGTGTAATATAAGAAAGTAATTTGTTGTATTTCACCATACTTGTAAAATTCTAGTATAACTGAGGAAACATTTAAAAATTTGTGTTTTCTATTCATAAGCTTATTCGCGTTTTAAAATCGCTTCAGTCTCCATCCTAAAGTTTAAATTTCAACTGGGCTTCAATGTTCAATGCAATCGTCAGGTTCGCATAGATAACTTCACTGATTGAATGATATAAAACTCTGCCAGTCTGTCATAAACTGTGCTATTATATAAATTCGAAATCACATTAGTTTAAATAATAGAACAGGAATTTAGATTAAAGAAATGCAAGCAAAACTTGTATTAATAAACACCTGATATGAAAATTTAATATTTCATCGTGAATTATTCCGAATATGTCAAAACTCGTATAATATCCGATAACCAGAAGTGGAACCTGTGCGTTCGATCAACAAAATTCCTGACGCTAAAATTATATTTGAAATCCTTGAAACTACGTTATTCTTTAACACTTTCGTGCCACAAAACACGTTTTATCTTAGGGCATGAAACTGTTTACCTTTAAATGGGACGCATCCTTCGTAAATATAACACAAATAATCAAGGTATATAATACTTGAACTTCTACGTACTGTTAGGTGTAATGCTTCCAACTGAGCTAGATTATGTCTCAACATCGTGTCACTATAATTAGTGCCTTCAGAGACTTCCTTATCCAGTTTGAGACTGATAAATATTTGATTATCAAAGATTACTAAATGAAAGTTGAGTTACGAGGAAACCACAGAAATCATCCAGTTGGGAAGGCCAACGCAGGATGTAGCAGGATATTAAAAGGAATACAAAGGTGATTGCAGATTATATAAATGAAGAAAAAAGTAGAAACTTGTCACCCACTGCACACATAGTTCCCTCCCATTTAAAATATTGTAGGGGAAAATCCCCTTTTTGGGGATTTTAAGTTTTAAATTTTGAGATTTTGGGCCCCAAAAGGGTCAAAAAAGCCCCGGATGTAAAATTAATTAATTATAAAAATGGAGATTAGTGAGGCGAAGCTTTTAAGCCCTCTCTCACCATTCTAGCACAAATGTTTATTGGGTTATTAATGGATATGTATATTGACTAAACACAATAATTTTCTTATGGTGATTTTGCATTATAAAAGCCTATTATTCATATGTTGGTGTCATTTTATTATCCCAACTATCGTCACGCATACTTTCAATCCTGACTGGACCTTCTCCTAACCTTTAAAGCGCAAGGTAAATAGAACCAGGAGAATCAGAACAGGCAACCATTTTTAAAGGTATTTAGATTTCCATAACGATTGGAATAAATGAACATTTTAACACTGATCTTGATTTTTTTTAGTTTTGTATGTGAAAATTCACTTCACTCACGTCAGCGTCTGCGTGTAAACTCGTTTTAACTTGTTAAATGCACGTTTAATACAACTTAAAAATTACTATTTACATTACTGCTTGGTAAAATGATATTATGATATTAACTTGATAAAGATTTGAATGATATTCACGCAATCACATTTACTGATAAAAAAGATATGAGGCTCTTATGTTATAAACTTTTTAAATATACGTCTAACTATTTATTATTATCTTTTTCAGATTTAAAGAAATGTATTTTCGTAAAATCATTCAAAGATTTACTAAGCAAGTATATATTTAGAAAAAAAGGTTTTCCTTGACTTAAATAGAGGCAATTTCAATCAGATATTCCAGCTTGACTATATGGGAAGTATTGACAATACAGCAATTGTGACTGTGTCCGATTTTGTTTCTGATAATGTTTGTAATCAATGAGCTCAAAAGGTTGTCACCTGTTTAGAGAAGATAGGCTGTTTTTACTCTTTAACTTTTGTTGTTTAAGATACGAAAACATTAAAATAATGCTTGAATTTTAAACGTAATTCTAAGCAATTTATTTTTCATATTTATCGAATACATACAAATTTGTTCGCAACCAAATCATTTAGAGCATATATCGAGCTTCCGACGAACCAATTTGTGAGCCAAGCTTACGGAATCACAGTTGCCGGCCACCATGAAAGTTCGCAAACAAGAACCTGCCATTTGTCCCACCTTTCGAACCCATCCCATCCATTATTACATTGGTTATTAACAACGAACTAATCAAATGTTCGTAAACTGTCTTGAGCAATAGAGACAGACAGCTTAGGTATTATAGTGGTTTAAAATAAAACATTTAAGAAGCTATACGCTATAATAATATTGCATTCGTTTCAAAGAGAATAAGCTTACGATATTAATATTTATTTATTTAATTTTAATTTTAAATTCAAATAACTAGTTTTTAAATTAGACCTTATTGTTAAGAAACAATACATAGTAAAACCTCTTTGTGGTGAAATTTTTAAAATATCAATATTGAATCAATGTTGAATCTTACTTATGTTTTTACGACGAGTAAGTAAATTCTAAAGTCCAATTAGTGAAGGTCGATTTCTTCATTGTGGTTTTAACGAAACAGCCTTGACAAACATAAGTTTTATTGTAATCTTAATACCATGTTATTTTAACATAACATTTATATATAAATGCATCTTTATCAATTGATTAGTAAATATTCAGAATATTAATAGTTACAAAAAGTTTAAACTCAAATAATATACAGTTTTACTGAATCGGCTTATTCTTAGAATCGTTAAAACAAATTGGCTCTTTAATATATCCCAGTGTTATCCTAGCATAAATTAAGTATGTCAAATGTCTAGTTTAACGATTTTTGAAACTATCCTTAATTGTTTAATGTTAGAACACTTGACACGCTTTGAATATTTCTGAGAGGTGGAAGAGGTGAGAAGTAATATAAACACAAAATCGTTTTTCATGAAGGTAAAGAGGCAGAGATGTAGTTAATTTCATCATCCACAATTCTTTGAACGCTTCCACTTTTTGCGCTTGTGATAACACAATACTCTCAACTTTCTTTCATCGCCGTGAATTGCACTTTAATATTTGCTTGTTATTGTTGTTTGCGCCAAGGATTACCTTTAGACTCGCCTCGAAAATTTCAAAGCACTTTATTTCGAAGGAATTCCTTTATTATACTTTCGTTTCTTTTTCTAAATACGTTTTTAAATTTTATTAATAAAGTAATACCACCCTCTACAGCCCAGATTACTATATTTATTAGTAAAGACGTTTACGTATTAAAACACGATTATTATGCGTTTGATGCTCATTTTACTTACTTATAATTTAGTCAATGAACAAAATTTCACGGATAAAGTTGATAATTAAAAAATCCTCCTTGTAGGCATCCCAATACAAAATATGGTTTGGCATAAAGGTGGTTTAAAATGTTTCAAATGTTTCAAGCTATAATCATCAGGAATACTAAAATTTTACAGTTATTCTTTTGGATAGAAAATTAACTACAAACATTATTACAAATATCGAAAAATATACTTAACGTATACTTTGGATACGTTTCAAAATTTACAAATTATTTAATCAAACGAATACGTTAAAGTCAATGTCAACAGTTACGCAATGATAGTTAAGTTCAGGGGGGAGTGAAAATTTCGGTAAATGTTATTCACAATGTTACATGTGCATTTTAGAACATTCTAGATATTGTAGATTTTAAAACAATTATATTATTGCAATGTCAAAGTTGTATGCATGACGTCTTTTAACAGTTTCTTTTAACTCTTAGAACAATAGAGTATAGTGTAATAAAGGGGGGAGAATTAGTTAGGTTATTATAATATTTCTGTAGTTAATATGCAAGAGGGAAGTCAAGATTGTGTAAGGAGGAAGTATTGGGTATGTTGTGTGAGTAGGCTGGAATTGTTATTTAACAATAACTTGTTTTGCTGACCTGCTGAAGGCTCTGACTTAAGTAGGTCTCCTGGGTAGTTTTGGGGGGTCAGTCAGTCTGTCTGTGGGATGGGGAGTTAAGAGTGGAGTGTCCGAGCTGGGGGCCTCAGGGTCTAGGGCCTGTTAGGCCTGGGGCCTAAGTAAATTTTATAGTCACTAAATTAATATTTATACTTTTCAGGCTACTCACCCTTGAATCTAGATAATTGGTTGTTAATATATATTTTAATTGTATTTGTATTGTTATCATATTGATATGTTACCGTTTTAATCACTATAATTTTAATTTCTAATTTAGTTTCTAATTAGTATATTTTTCTTGAATCCATATTCACTTGAACTCAATTATAATTTATGTTGCAAGTTTCACAGGATATGAAGAACAAAATAACTTGGGGCCAAAATTTACTATAGTAATATTACATTTTTAGGTATTTATAATATTTATTAACTTGATAATTTAAGAACCGATCAATGAATCTTGCGGCTTGAAGGGGCCATAGCTCCAAACCTTGCTGGAATACTTTGCCACGCTAAGGAAAATAAAACAGTATAAATAGATACACATGTCAATTCGTAAACAAAGTAGACACTTAATAACAGTAGCTAATTATAACTTTGATATAAAAACATCATAATTCCAATAAAAATCAATTTTAATTGACTAGGCCTTTTAGTATCAAAGATACTTGTTGTTGATTTGATCTGACGATGGTATATTTTATACTGAAAGACCTAGTCAATTAAAATTGATATTTATTGGAATTCTGATGTTTTTATTTCACACTTTGAAATTTAACATAATCACATGTTTTGATGTAAACAAAGCAGTCGTTTTAAGATTCCCATGGTTTTCTAATGGGGAATGTTTTACGTCATTCATTGTTTGCTGGAAGTTTTTTGTAAATATTATTTTTCCCCAGAGTCCAAGGAATAAAGGTCTTGATTCCTGGGATTTGAGCCCCCTCTAATCATTCAAACGCTAACAATTTCCCCTTAAACATTTTGTTTACAGAATAATATATTTCAGTAAAATATGGTGTATTCATGTCAACTTCCATCGTTGTAAAGATTTAAACAGAAGTTTACTCACGCAGTTGTGGTCAGCATGACCTATAAAACGAGTCGTTACGTTGTATATAAAGCACGGACAGCGGCTGTTTTATTGAACCTATAAAGCTGTGTTTTTTTGTGTTTATATTGTATTTTACGTTGTCTTCATTTTACGATTACAGTGACTCCTTAGAACCTCCAATAAAATAACAACTGTAAAGAATGTCTGCTGATCATAGTAATTTAGTAGCGTTAAGTTTACAAGTGTGTAGGTAGTTTTTATGTGTTTTACAAGTTAGCTATTAGTTGTAATTGTATTAGTTGTATATGTAGTTTTCTCTCTACATTTATATTTTTAACCTTTTTTTTATAAGTACACCCTAATGTTTAAGTTACTCTCAAATTAAAACTTTAAAATTTTAAAAGTTTCGTTGCATAATAATGTTTTATTAAAAAGGAAAAGTTTCCGTAATTAAGGGAAATCAATAAAATAATGTTTCTTGCAGTTTTTTGTTGTTTTAATTTTAGTTAAGTTATAAAAAGTATGAAGCCATGTGTGAAGGTAAAAAGGATAAGCCAAAGGTGTTCCATCACCCAGTCTATTGTAGACGCTCTTACGTTATACGCGTGTGGAAACTCTTAGCTGTCTTTGCCCTCAGTCATGGATATTAACCCTTTGTTTGCAGGTGTTATAAGAGACCGATCAGTATTTCGCTGTGAATACAAATAATAGGAGTTTTAAAAAGACTATTTACTTATTAAATTAGACATCATAAAACAGAAGTGGTATAACATCACAATTTTAAAATATAAATACCAACACTTAAATTTGAAATGAACAAATATTTATCAAAATGAATTAGGGAAATTGAAATTCCATGCCTTAGACTTGTAATAGACTTTGATGATATGTAATGGACCATAGTAACATGTACTTTAAGTAAAATTAGAGACTCAACGTAAAGACAGGAGTTAGCTGTTGACTTCCTTTATTACATTCTCCATGAAACGTTAAATTTTAAGTTAGGGTTGTATTATTTTACAAAATCTCGTATCAAGAATACCGTTGTTAGATATTTTGCATACCTTACAGAGCAATCAAAGATACAGTCTTCTCGAAAAGTTAGTAAATAATTGTTAAATACTCCAAAAATGTATTACATATTGAAATTTTTGGTACACCACTTTCAGTTTTGGCCGAATCATTGATTCAAAACTACCATTATTTTATAAATGATTTCATTTTTATGATTTATTTTGTATTATTTATTTATTACTTATTATTTATTATTTATTATTTATTATTTATTATTATTTATTATTTATTATTTATTATTTATTATTTATTATTTATTATTTATTATTTATTTATTATTTATTATTTATTATTTATTATTTATTATTTATTATTTATTATTTATTATTTATTATTTATTATTTATTATTTATTATTTATTATTTATTATTTATTATTTATTATTTATTATTTATTATTTATTATTTATTATTTATTATTTATTATTTATTATTTATTATTTATTATTTATTATTTATTATTTATTATTTATTATTTATTATTTATTATTTATTATTTATTATTTATTAGTTATTATTTATTATTTATTATTTATTATTTATTATTTATTATTTATTATTTATTATTTATTAGTTATTATTTATTATTTATTATTTATTATTTATTATTTATTATTTATTATTTATTATTTATTATTTATTATTTATTATTTATTATTTATTATTTATTATTTATTATTTATTATTTATTATTTATTATTTATTATTTATTATTTATTATTTATTATTTATTATTTATTATTTATTATTTATTATTTATTATTTATTATTTATTATTTATTATTTATTATTTATTATTTATTATTTATTATTTATTATTTATTATTTATTATTTATTATTTATTATTTATTATTTATTATTTATTATTTATTATTTATTATTTATTATTTATTATTTATTATTTATTATTTATTATTTATTATTTATTATTTATTATTTATTATTTATTATTTATTATTTATTATTTATTATTTATTATTTATTATTTATTATTTATTATTTATTATTTATTATTTATTATTTATTATTTATTATTTATTATTTATTATTTATTATTTATTATTTATTATTTATTATTTATTATTTATTATTTATTATTTATTATTTATTATTTATTATTTATTATTTATTATTTATTATTTATTATTTATTATTTATTATTTATTATTTATTATTTATTATTATTATTTATTTATTATTTATTATTTATTATTTATTATTATTATTTATTTATTATTTATTATTTATTATTTATTATTTATTATTTATTATTTATTATTTATTATTTATTATTTATTATTTATTATTTATTATTATTATTTATTTATTATTTATTATTTATTATTTATTATTTATTATTTATTATTTATTATTTATTATTTATTATTTATTATTTATTATTTATTATTTATTATTTATTATTTATTATTTATTATTTATTATTTATTATTTATTATTTATTATTTATTATTTATTATTTATTATTTATTATTTATTATTTATTATTTATTTATTTTTATTTCATTATTTAAGGTAGATGGACTAACACTTAATACAAACCAGTTTCCTGCATCATCCGTGCTATCTGATGTTCACGTAGCCAAACGGCTACAATACAGTCAGTAACTACCAGTTGTCGCCCACGTTACAAACGTTATAGATTTAAGTGCATTCTTCCGTGACGCTCCTTTACGTATAATTTTAATAGGAAAAGGAACACGAACCATCGTATTGGGTATAGAATAAAAATTTTGTTATATTAGAGATTCTGTCATTTCTGTATTAAAGAATTCTGTCTCTTTCAACCAGCACCGGTGCTGGTTTGAAATCAGATAACACCGGAGTGGCACAAGCAGCGGCATCTTTTTGTGCTGCATTGTTGAAGTAAGATATTGTTGCAACTATTTTACTTCAAACCACCAACTCTATTTACGTTTATCTACAAACTATAGTAATTTCTGGATAGTGATATCTTAAAAATCATGGTTATAACATATCTTGATCCATTATGACAAAGCAGTTTAGTTAAAGTAAATCACTTATTGGAAAATATTTGAAAACGTAATTTCATTACGGTTAGAGGAAACACTAGAGTCGTGAGAAAAGCTTTGACACTTAAATAGAAATACGAGATCAATTCCCAGCTGGAGGCGGCAACAATTCAATTAAAACATTTGTCTCATAAATGAGCAATGTTGATTACTTTACTAGCCATGTTGACACGAAAGATTTATTGAAAGTTAAAAAATAAATCTCAACAATCCCAGCTGTTCTAATTAAATGTTCTAATGCAACGAACTTCTTGGATTTTTGAATAATTTTGTAACGGTTTTACTTTATTATTGTAACTAAAGTATTTATGCTTTATGATTTATATTAAAAATATAATCTTTTTACCTGAGAAACGATCAAACAAATATTACATTTAAATAACTAGTATTTTAGGCATAATAAAATGTATGATGTAATACGGATGAAAGAAATAGTATTTACTGTCCAGCTTAATCAACTGCATCTTCTCTACAATTGTTTTAAAGCTATTGGACAGAATTATGCACAATGCTCAGTATTATGAGAAACTTACAAGAAAAGATACGTGTAACATTTAAATACTCTCTTTGCAGCAAACCTGCGTAATCATCGTTAAAAAACATACTGCTTGCTTGCTAATTCGAAATTGAGTTAAAACTAAATAAAAATACATTATTAAATGTATATTTCAACAAAGGCCAAGTGTGTACTAGGTCATAGATAGGAACTATTGACATTTTACACCATTGGAGTATACTAAATATCACCAAAATATTACTTGGTATAACAAACAAATAACACTCGTTTTGTTATTTTAAACAAACGTCCAAAAACTGTTGGAAAGTTACGGCAAAAGATTTACAGCAAATCCCTTAGGATCTAAACGTCTCTCGTCCAATTTGTGAAATTGGTTGATAAACGTATCGCGTTACGGGAGAAAGTTACATTACACAACGAAATAAATATTTACTCTTTATGTGTACACAATTACTGTTAAAAAGCTATCATATTTTTTTTATGTCAAAATGCTCACTTGTCAGCTGACCAAAAATATCTGTTGCTATATTATCAGCTGTAGTTGCTCTGCAGCAGTAATTATTACAATTAATATATATTTTAATGATACCAATGCCATCATGTCGCTTCAAAAGTAGTAGTTTTCAAGAACAACTTTTAAATACGTAAAAGCTAGTAATACCCATTTAGATTTCTTACTTTCGAAAAACATTCCAAAGCATTTAGTTTAGTGAATTTGCAGTAGCGGAGCTGGTATAGACATCCTATGCATATACTTTGAACAGTTATGTGTTCTTAGATCTTAGTTTAGTAAACAAAGACAATTTTAAAACAAATAATTAGAACGCCACTCATTCTCAAAACATATTTCGCGTAACCTTTAAATCGATAATCATCTTGAAAGTAAATTTAATGTTTATTAAATTGACTAAAGTAAAACCATCGCGTTAACCACACTGGTATTTTACTTTATATTAATTATTACCCTTATTATTTCTTGTATTGAGTTCATATTGTTTAACTAAAATATATTTACTGTATCCTTTTAGTTGAAACCCGATTTGAGACCGTTCAAGTGTGTGTTGAGGTAAGGAGGTGATGCTGAAGGTGTATTGACCAATACCCCTGAATCGCTCCCCCACACGCGCTTGTAATAACTATGTATTCTTGGCTCTTTCGCCTCAGAAGATCTTTTCCTCCATTTGTTAGCAATTTTTACAAAAAGCCGAGCACCATTTTACTTCTACTTATAAATAATAAATATTGTTCAAAGTTGATGTCAAAATTCATATTTTAATGGATTCACGATAAACCCTAACGAATTGCCAAATACTTTGGTATTGTCAGGTACGGAGCTGAACCTAGCCAATACTGAAGAGATACAAACGGCGCGTCGAGGTGGTACAGTGTAGCAATAGAATAATAAAATAAAGTAAAATATTTTTATTGACACCAAATTTTACCATCATAACATATTTAGACATAACTTTCGTTCATAAGAGTAATACTCAAGGAGTAAAATAATTTATTCGTAAATTATACAAATGCATATTGCTTTTATAAAATTGTATTCGTTGAGTAGCAATCCTACTTTTTCCGGAAAAGTGAATTCTTAATTGAATAAATTATGTTATAAATGAAAATATACACTATAATATTATTTTTTAGTAGGGAGGTTTTTTAAACTGATCTTAAACTTGGGAGAACAGTAATTTTCACTAAGATTATAATATATGTTGGCAATCTCAAACATGCTATGCAGAAATGTATTACAATTTTGGGTAATTAAATATTAATATTTATAATATGTAGGAACCAACTAAATATTCTCCGAGGAAACACTTGAATAACGAGCTTAAAAAGCTTTGACACTCAAATGGAAATACGAGTCCAATTCCTAGATCAAGGCGTCATCAATACAATTAAAACCTGTCTCTGACAAATGAGCAATACTAATCACTTTATTTGTTCTGATGGCATGACGAATTTATTGATTGTTACAATTTAATGAAAAGGATTCTATGCTAGTTTACAATTTAATTTTAAAAACTAGTAAGTTGAAAGTTTCCTGTGCAGCTTTAACCTTAGAGTTTTTTGTTAGTTTAAACCAAGAACATCTACACCTAATATTCCCAAGCTGCTAGGAGCATATTTTGAATGTGTTTTCGTGAAATCCCAAAGAAGCAAAAGTTGTCTTGCGTCCAATTTGTAAAATTGGTCGAGAGACGTATCTCGTTACAGAGGTAACGATTTAAAATCCAACATCACCTTTTTTCCTACAATGGAAAGCCACCTTGAATCCCTGTAGATTTGACCAATTATAATTTGAAATATATCTAAATATAAGTTAAGATAATAATAAATAAAATAATATTAGACAAATTTTTGTTTAAAAAATTCAATGGAGAACAGGACTTCTTAAACCTAATATTAGATGCATAATTATTGAAATCTGTGGTCTGACAGAATTAAGTAATTCCGCCATCAGAGAAAATTTTGGTCAACAATGGGGTATAAGGCTGTAACTGCTTACTGGTTTTTCAAAAAATGGTTACAATTAAACTTTGCCAACCCAGAACAGATTTATACCGTTTAAACGGGAAACTTAACTTTTAGTATAAAAAATATATAAATATAATTAAGAAAATATAGTTAAAAATTTACTATATATGGTCAACTACAAAATAAAACCGCAGTTTAGTCCAAACCCATGCTTTTATAATTTATTCGTAATTTAAGATATTTTACTTCTCAGTATAATGTCCTAACATTAACGGAGAAGGAGATAGAAGCACTGTAAGTTTGATTGCATTATTATTACTAATGCTTGGAGCTCACTACCACAGTTTTCAATTGAGTTAAAGTCAGAAAATCCGTTAAGTTAAATACAAAATGTTTAGGAATGGAAAAACTTAAAAATACTTTAAAAAAAGTTACAAACTGAAAAGCTTGGAAGAATGTGTATATAACACGCGGCCTACTTATACAAATTCAGTAAGTAAGAGGTAACTACCATCTCTCGAGCCTTTTTTAATGTAAATTCATAGTCTTATCAGTGCTAATAAGTTACACGCTGCTCAAAAATTTGTAAAAGTAAAGGTAAATACTTTTCAAACACCATTGGACATTGAATGGCGTCTACCTGTAAACCGAAAAGTTCGTTGGATTTTACTTTGGTGGACAAATTTACTGCAGGCGCCCTCGGGGTTTGGTTCTTAATAACTGTTTGGTAATGGTGCCAAGCTGTGTTTTTGAAACTGAACTAATTGACTAATTGTATTTATTTAGCAGTACTGTTTATGGAACGTTTGTAGCTACAATTAAAACAACTTTAGTCGACACTATTTACTAACACAAACCTAACGTTACTTGATAATAATGCTTATTTTACATAATTATATAGTAAATATCAGGTAACATTTTGAACAAGAAAGAGGCCACCTAAATACCATGAATATGTCCAGTAAAATTTTCGTATGTTAAGTAGTATTACTGGAAAATACAAATTGTTATGCAATATTAATTAAAATCAAATTAGTTTTGTTTAGATTTAAATTATATTTATATTGAATAAATTTGATTGTAGCACTTAATTGGAGTTGAACTTTGAATTACCCTAATTTTGTGTTACTTGGGTAGCTTCAGGCCCGACAGCCTCAGAATCACAGGAGTTTGCTTACATTTTTCTCTCTGATTCATAAATGAAGTATTGTTTAAAAAAACAGTGTATTCAACACAAAATGAGTTTTACCAAAATATTTTAAACACACAACTAAATTGTAACATTACTACAATAAGTGTTATTGTAGAGATTACGGAAATTGTTTAGAGTGGGTTTTATGTTAATTAGAAAACTAGTTTTAATGCAAAATAAAAGTTAAGATGCATCACTTATCTACTCTTATTATCACTTCCTTACCTTGGGATCAAGCTTTGCTCGGAAAAATATCCTTTACCACGTGAGAATAGTTTTAACATCTACCTTGTTTTTGTTATTTCTTTGGTTATCTGTTATGATTTACAATGACATAAACCCAACGTTTTAGTGTTCAGTTGTTAAGTAAGTTTACAGAAACAATTTAATTTTACTTTTGTCAGGGATTCCGTGAATTAATTCCTAAAGACCAAAACTGCTATTTTTTTAGTCTTAGCAAAATCCTTACGCGGGATTCAAAGATCTATTTAACATACACACATTGCTCGTTCCGGAGTGTAGGATTTAATCTTAGACTGAAATTATAGTCATAAAAAAGACGTTAGAATGGTCGGTTTTTAACGTTCATCCATTTGTAATGTTCCAAAAGTTGTCCTTAAATGTCTATAAAGTCCTATAAAGTTGTCTATAAATGTTAGGTAATATTTCATGAAACCATACTGTTTCTAGCTTCTTAAAATATTACGATTTTCGTATTTAAAGCAGAGAAAATAAAGCTCGCATAAACATTGAGTTTTAAAACGATACTTTAATTGTTTTAGCTATTTAGCATAAGTTATTGTCCAAGCAAATGTTTTTGTGGATTGTAAATGACCATTGTAATTGCTGAACTTAATCTGACTGAACTTGATCTTAATATGGCGTAACTTCATCACACAAAAACTACTGAACCGTTGGAGCTCAAATTTGTTAAGAAGATATTTAGTATACCAGAGTCACACATAGACCTCCAAAACCCCATTTAAACTCCATACCCCTGACATTTACAGTTATGTTTAATGGCTTATACCTACTACTGAAACGATGGAGCTGGAATTTAGTAGGAAGATAGGAAGATTTAGTTGGAAGATAGGAAGATTTAGTAGGAAGATAGGAAGATTTAGTAGGAAGATAGGAAGATTTAGTAGGAAGATAGGAAGATTTAGTAGGAAGATAGGAAGATTTAGTAGGAAGATAGGAAGATTTAGTAGGAAGATAGGAAGATTTAGTAGGAAGATTGGAAGATTTAGTAGGAAGATAGGAAGATTTAGTAGGAAGATAGGAAGATTTAGTAGGAAGATAGGAAGATTTAGTAGGAAGATAGCAATTTAGTATGTCGTATGATTGAAATACGACATAGAACCACTTCTGTACTGAAACTTTGTGGGGGCTCCACCCTGCTAGCATTCAAAGTTTATATGTTTAAAAGTATGACTCTTATTCTAATGGTGGGTTGATTTTATTTAGGATTTCATTTTAGCAAGGATTATACCACCGCTATAGTCCTATAGTAAATGCTAAAGTCCAATTAGTGAAGGTCGATTTCTTCATTCTGGTTTGTACGAAACAGCCTTGATAAACATAAGTTTTATTGCAATCTTAATACCATGTTATTTTATCATATTATTTATATATAAATACATATCCCTCAGTTGATTAGTAAATATTCAGAAAATTAACAATTACAACAAATTTTAACTCAAAAAATATATGGTTTTACTGAACCGGCTTATTCTTAGAATCGTTAAACAAATCGGCTCTTTATTATATCCCACTGTTGCCCTTGCATAAATTAGGTATGTCAAATGTCTAGTATAACGATGTTTGAGACTATCCAAAATTGTTTAATGTTTTAAGAAAGACTACGCTAGAACACATGACACGCTTTGAATATTTCTGAGTGGTGGAAGAGGTGAGAAGTAATATAAACACAAAATCGTTTTTCATGAAGGTAAAGAGGCAGAGATGTAGTTAATTTCATCATCCTCAATTCTTTGAACGCTTCCACCTTTTTCACTTGGGATAACACAATACTCTCAACTTTCTTTCATCGCCGTGAATTGCACTTTAATATTTTCTTGTTATTGTTGTTTGCGCTATAATGTACCAAGGATTGCCTTTAGACTCGCCTCTAAAATTTCAAAGAACTTTATTTAGAAGAAATTCCTTTATTCAACTTTTTTTCTAAACAAGTTTTTAAATTTGATTAATAAAATAATACCATCTCTTCAGACCAAATTAGTATATTTAGTAGTAAATATGTTTACGTATTAATACACGATTATTTAGCGTTTTATTATTATGCTCATTTACTTACTTATAATTTAGTCAATAAA
The DNA here is from genome assembly GCA_963675035.1 of Allygus modestus. Lineage (NCBI taxonomy): Eukaryota > Metazoa > Arthropoda > Insecta > Hemiptera > Cicadellidae > Allygus > Allygus modestus. Next base: position 139,083,033 of record OY776114.1, on the reverse strand, counting down.
CAAAATTTCAGGGATAAAGTTCATAATTTAAAAATCCTCCTTATACTTATCCCAATAAAAAATATGCTTTTACAAAAAGGTGGTTTAAATTATTTCAACTGTTTCAAGCTATAATTATCAGAAATACTCAAATTTTAAAGTTCTTCTTTTGGATTGAAAATTAACTACGAACATTATTGCAAATAGCGAAAAATCAACTTAACGTACACTTTGAATACGTTCAAAATTTACAAATTATTTTAATCAAACGAATACATTAAAGCCAATGTCAACAGTTACGAAATGATAGTTAAGTTATGTTCAGGGGGGAGTGAAAATTTCGGTAAATGTTATTCACAATGTTACATGTGCATTTTAGAACATTCTAGATATTGCAGATTTTAGAACAATCATATTATTTCAATGTCAAGGTGGTATGCATGGTATCGTTTAACAGTTTCTTTTAACTCGTAGAACAATAGAGCATAGCTAACAGCAAATACCTCTGCGGGAGTGCACTGTTGTTAATTTAATAGCCTCTCAAAATGCATTCCGTCAATAACTATTTCAGGTAGTTAGCTGCCATTTCATTATTATCAAGTGAGACAAAGTGGGGATTTTCACGATCTATATTCAACGCAACAACATTTGTACCCCCTTAGTCACGGGTAGATATTTTCGGTTACCTTTAAATAAGTTACTAATGATAGTATAATACTAAATACCCCCATCATCGTAAACCTGCGTTCTCAGCGAATTTCCAATGCATATATTTGTGTCTTACTACTATATAGAGCCACTTACCAAGTTTCACAAAAATGCATTCATAAATTAGTGATATATTGCATTTAATTTATTCTCCATAGGAATAGCATTATGATCGAGTACGCAGTTTGCTGCAATGAGGAAGATAGGATTTTTTAAATTACCAATATAACTCAACCAGGTGAAGCTACATACCAAGTTTTATTAATTTATGTTCACAACTAAGGCAGATATACAACTTTACTTATCCTCCATATGAATAAAATTGGGGCCGAATATGCAGGTTAGCTTCTTCAGGGGAAATCAACAAAATGCATGTTTTTTGCAAACATCAATGTGCCACAACTAGTTTAAGCCACAGTTTACCAAGTTTCATTAATATCCATTCATAAATAATCGAGATATAACATTTTATTTATTCTCCATAAGGATAACATTGGACAACGTACTGTGCTTAGCACTTTGAATATCTCTGCAACGGTTGGACGTAGAACAACAATTAAAACACCAAAATGATTGTTATTGATACAAAAATGTGAAGTTTTTAGTAAAACTATGTTAGGAAAATCCAAAAAACTTGTTCCCATATAATTAACTTCGAACATTTAAGGACACGTTTCTTTACTTTTCTCCACAACCACTTAACGTAGGTTAATGATTCAGAATACTAAATTATTTGTTTTCTTAATCTCTTTAAAATAGCTATACAAAATTTAGTGTATTTCAAATTTCAGGGTAAACAATTCAAAAAACTGATTTTCGGAAAATTTAAAACCCACACAAAACCCTCTTTTTTAGTCTGATTTATCTGGTTTTAAACTTAAAGTCATAATTATTACTCTCCTCATTTGGGCCAAATTTAATCAAAATCGGGCGTTTCTTTAAACAGTTATTGTGTTACCGGAGACACATAAACATTTGCGATGTACCAAAACCAGGCCTAGCCTAGATTGTAGATATTGGAACGTTTCATTTACCATAACTGAGTTGCATTAATAGTTGTAACATGTATTATTATAGTTATTTTATGTTGAATTTAATCAGTTATATGATATAATTGTAATTAATTATATCATAAGTATCATTTGTTACATGTTTATTCAAACGTAGACCCACTTACCGTAGCGGTTATGCTATCCAGAAGAATGATGTAATAAGTAGTGTAGACATTTTTCAATAATTTATATGATGAATATTTAGTTTACAAATCATAAATAGTTCATTAAAATAAGGTTTAGAATAAGTAGAATACATTTTACAACTATTTATTGTAATGTAATACAGTTTAGCAATAAGGTTAATGCTTGACAACCAGTTGAATCATGGCGGTGCCGGCGGCGGCAGACGAAGTTACAGCCGATCCCAAGCCGATCATCTGCTTTTGCACACGGCACTGTCCTGCCACCTGTATAAGAAGTGCCGCTGCAAGCACAAAACACACTTCCCCCAGTCGCTGCGGGTCGACAAGACCATTTTTCCTGCGACATGGTAGGGATAGAGGGATTTCAGTCGTTGACGGTCTCTGACCATTTTCTTTAGCGACTTAATAAATAACAATTAGGAGAGTTATAGGAAAATATTGTACCTAAATATTAGCAATTTAGCTAACTCAATTGAATTAAGTTGATAATTGCGAAGAGTTGTAAAGATAGTTTATCGAACATCAATAATTCTGTAAAGTTAGTTGTATTGGTTAATATTGAAAATAAAAGATCAGTCAATTGTATAAATACGAGTTTTTATTTCATGGAGTTATTAAACAAATATTATTATCCCAAATACCCTTGCACAAAAAGGCATTTGTCCTGCCCCAACTGTCCGTTGGCACCTAACACAATCACGCACTTTACACGGCATTTGTCTTGCACTATTCGTGCTGCGGCAGGTCTCAAACGATTAGTGGCATTTTTCCCCTTTTACCAAGAAGGAATTTGTCCTGCCCCGACAGTCTGTCGGCGCTACGGCCTAAAATTAACACACATTCACACGGCATTTATCTTGCATACCTATTGGTACTGTTGCGGCCGAACACTTACAATTAGTGACACAACGCGATATTGGATCAGCCTTTGGCAAAGAACCCTCACCCTGAGTACAAAATCACCCTGAAAACAAAATCCATAAAAAATAACAAATTCCTTTTAGTGAAACATTTTAAAAACTGTAAATTTTAATTTTAATTTGAACGAATACTGTTTTTGGCATTTGGGGACCTAAAAACGAAACGTTATCATGGCCTTGGGGTTAAGTATCACTATGCAAATATCACTATACCTACGGTAATAGCCTCTTCTCTTCAGGTAAACTCGCTAAAACTATAACACTAACTAATATTAAAACAACAACATGGTTTTTCAATCCTTATTTCCTATTAGCAACCATGGAAAATATTGGAAATTTTTTACTTTTTTTATAGGTAAAATATTAAAAAAATTGATTAAACCTACCGTTTTATATTAGTAGGATATGTTCCAGTTAATATAAATTAAATCCACATAATCATTTTACCCTATAGTATTTTCTAATTAACATATTTTTCTTCAATCCACATTTATTTGAACGCAATTATAATTGACTAGTGGCTTAAAGGGGCGATAGCCCGTAATCTTGCTCTAAATATGGACAAATCTCAGTTCGTAAACAAAGTAGACACTTAATCACATGTTTTATGAAGTAAAAGCAGCCGTGAAAGCAGGCATTTTTTAATCCCCATGCTTTCCTTATGGTGAATGTTTTACGTTATTGCTAGTTTGCTAGTACTTTTTAGAAGTACCACCATTTTTCCCGATTCCCTTGAATTAAGATCTTTAATTTGAGCCGTCTCCCATCATCCTGTAATTTGCCAAACTCCCACAATTTTGACTTAATAATTTCGTTACAGAATTATATATAAAGATGTTGCAAGTTTCATATGAAAAACAAATTAACTCGGGACCTACATATTTTACAGTACTATGACATTTTAAAGTATTTATCATATTTTATTAACTTTATAATTTAAGAATCGATTAATGAATGTATACTATACTTGCGGCTTGAAGGGGCTATAGGCGTGAACCTTGATGGACACAACTAAAAAAATTTTTACTCTTTATGTGTACACAACTACTATGAAAAAGCTAACCTAGTTTTTATGCCCAAAATGGTTTTATACTCACTCTTTAGCTGATCAACAATTTGTTGCTATATTATCAGCTGTATTAGCGCTGTAGCAGTGATTATCAAAATATAAAACATTTTAATAAGACCGATGGCATCATGTCGCTTCATATGTAGTCGTTTTCAATAAAAAAATATTAATACGTGAAAGCTAGTAATACTCATTTAGATGTCTTAATTTCGAAAACAAAGATTTTTGAACGAATTTAGTTTAGTGGATTTGCAGTAGCAGATCTGGTATAGTTCTCCTATGCATATCATTTCAATAGTTACTCTTAATTAGATCTTAATTTAGTAAACAAAGACCATTTAAACAGATAAACAGATAAAACATATATTTAGACTGCTACTCATTTTCAAAACATATTTCGCGTAACCTTTAAATCGATAATCATCCTGAAAGTAAACAAAATTTTCATTACATTGACTAAAATAGAACCATCGCACTAACCGCACCGGTATTTTACTTTATATTAATTATTACCCTTATTATTTCTTGAATTAGGTTCATATTGCTTAACTAAAAAATATTTACTGTATCCCGTTAGGTAAAAACCGATATGAGACCGTTCAAATTTGTGTTGTGGTAAAGAGGTGATGCTGAAGGTGTATTGACCAAGACCCTTGAATCTTACCTCCTCACACGCTTGTAATAACACTGTATTCTTGGCTCACTTTCGCCTGAGAAAATCTTTTCCTCCATTTGTTAGCAATTTTTACAAAAAACCGAGCAGCATTTTACTTCTACTTACAAGCAATTAATATTGTTCAAATTTGACGTAACCAATTCATATTGTTAAATGGATTCACAATAAACCCTATCGAATTGCCAAATATTTTGGCATTGTCAGGTACGGAGCTGATCCAATCCAATACTGAAGTGATATACAACCGGTGGTTCGGTACATTGTAGCAATAGAATAATAAAATAAATAAACTGTTTTTATTGATAATAACAAATCGGAATTGCTAATATTGACAAACGTCCGGCTTGAAAATTTAAATGAGATAAAACAAGTATGCTATTTATCATAATAACTAAAGTATATACCTCATACAAGAGGAACAATACCAAAACGTACTGTAGATTATCGTAATAAATTCAAGACAACGAATTTAACCATCATAACATATTTAGTTTGTTATGTAGCCGTTCATAAGTGTGATCATTTAGGTGTATAGTAAGTTATTCGTAAATTATACAAATTTAAGTTGTTTTTATTAAAATAGTTTTTGTTTTATAGCAACCCTACGTATTTCGGAAAAGTGAATTCCTAATTGAATAGATTATCTTATAAATAAAAATAGACACTATAGTATTTTTTTAGTAGTGAGGTCTTATAAACAGTACTTAAACTTGGGAAAACAGTAAGTTTCACTACGATTATAATAAATATTGCCAATCTCAAACATGGAATGCAACATTGTCTTGGAAATAATGATAAATTAAATATCAATATATATAATATGTAGGAATCTATTAGTGATTCTCCAAGGAAACACTTGAATAACGAGCTTAAAAAGCTTTTACTCAAATGGAAATACAAGTGGAACTCCTAGATGAAGGTGTGAGCCAACCAATTAAAATCTCTCTCTTATAATGAACAATTATAATTACTTTATTGGTTCTGATGGCATGAAGAATTTATTGAGTGTTGTTAAACTATTAATGAAAAGGACTCCATGCTAGTGTCCATTTCAACTAAAAATACTAGTACGTTGAAAGATCGTTTTATAACTTTAATTTTAGACTTTTATTTGGAACATAAAATCAGATTTTTCATCTAAAACTATTATTCCTAAGCTGCTAGGAGCATATGTTGAATCCCAACATGCATGTTTTCGTGAAATCCCAAAGAATGACAAAGTAGTCTTGCGTATAATTTCTGAAATTGATCGAGAGACGTACCTCATTGCAGAGTTAACGATTTAAAACGCAACATCACCTTTTTTGCGCAGTGCAAATAATAGGGAAAGTTAAAAAAAATGTATGTTCTTAAACAAATTTAAAACGAGAACCGGAAAATTAAATATCATTAGATCTATTGGAATCTATAGTTTTAAAAAATTTTGTTATTCCACCATGAGGGAAAACTGTGGGTAAATTGTAGGCTTTAACTGCTTACTGGTATCCCGTTGGGGTTTCAAAGAATTGTTCAATTAAACTTTGTTGTTCTTGCCGTCCCATAACAGGTTTATAGGCAAGTTTAAACGGGAAACTTACCTTTTAGTAAACAAAATATAGAAATATAATTAAGAAAAGATTGCCACCAACTTACTATTTATGGTCAACTTCAAAATAAAACCCCAGTTTTTCCCAAACCTAGGCTTTACGATTGAGACGTAATTTAAGATATTTTACTTCTCAGTATTATTTCCTAACATTAACGGAGAAGGAGATAGAAGCACTGTGAGTTTAATTGCATTATTATTACAGTAGGGATGGCAATGATTGAGCCGTGGCCAATCAGAGGGCAGCATGTAGGTCACGTGACTTATGACGTCATTAGGCCCCACCCCAAGATGGCGGCGCCCATTTCGGCTTCACTTTTTTCCCGTCAAATTTTCTAACCTCACTTTTCCTGCCAGATTTCCTAACCTAACTTTTTCCTGCCAGATTTTTTAACCTCACTTTCCCGCCACCACGTTCCCTAGGGATTTTTTTCGGTAGTATTGCCAACTTAGCAGTGTTATCAACCTACGGTTATTATATATATATATATATATATATATATATATATGCTCCAAGGTTAGACTATTATATGTATATATGCTCTATGCTATTATATATGCTATATGTATACTTTTAATTATTGCTACATTATATGTATATGCTCTATGCTATTATACTATCATATTCTCTACTATTATATATGATATATGGCTACTGGTTTATATGGTTATTACTATACTCAATGGTACATACACTCTATGCTATTATATGATACATAATTATACATGTACTGTATGGCTGTATTCTTTATGGCTAAGGGGGATTTCTTTTGAACCTAAAATTAAATTTTTCTATTGTAAGCTGATTATGACCCATGTTTCCACACCACCCAGGGGGTAGGGTCCCGGCGCGTTTTTTATTAAAGTGAGTATCCCCAGTAGGCCTATTCTCACTGTTTTTAAACCACTGCCCCAACCAACGCAGTGATTCGTGGCAGCCACTCCATTACAAAAATGCTGCCTCCGATAAATATTTTTTGTTCTCTGTTTATCCCAGTAGGCTATTTACTAAGACTGTGTCCGTTCATTTTAGCCTAGAAAATAGACAGAGAATTTTAATTTTTATATTTTTTTTGTTTTTTTACTTTTATACTTTTTTTGTTGCGCCTTTCAATTCGCATTTCCCTGACAGTCGGAGGATTACAACAAACGGTGTCACGGGTTTTTTGGCCAACCTCCCCACACCCCTGGACTTACAAAGGGTTTAGCCCTGCCTGCTGGATGAGCAACTGCCGGGCCTTATTTTTATTAGACCCCACTCGAAAATATTTTTCGAGCGTAGTACTGTGCGGACCTCAAGGCGCAAGTTTCGTTTTTATTTTTATGTATAATGCAAGCTACTGTAAAACCATCATCATCTATATAAAAACTTTCATTTATTTCATTAACATTAGAATGAAATGCTCGAAGGAATTGAGCCTTCTCCAGGCCTTTTGTGTGTATGGCCTCGAAGGGTTTACACAGTGAGCGTAAAAGCTCTTCGCTGTAATGTACCTCACCTTCATCCCATTTTATGTGGTGAAAGTGACGAATCAGCCAGCGGGCTGTTCTTTTCATCTTGCTATTCAAAAAATTAAAACAGTAAGGAGGTCGGAATACTAGCTGAGTTCTGTAAGACTTTCCGACTATAGCAAACTCCTTTACAATAAATTTATTATTATTGTCTTTGAATCCGTGGAACTCAACTACAGCTTCCATAGTGAGACTTCGCTAAAAAGACGGTCAGCTACTTGAGATGGTAGTTGATCAGTACGAGTTTCAGCGCCCGATAAAACTTGACCAATAAAAACTTTAATAATATCCTCCAAGTAAAACAACTCCAATAGAGAGCGGCCAATTAAAGGAATATTAATTACAAGCTGATTCCACTCGTTTCAATTGAGACCGAGCGTGTGTTCACCATCAGAGATACAAGCGTACTGTTGACCAAAGATACTGTTAACTTTAATTTCTACCCCCGTATCGGTATTCACAAAACATTGATGCTTGCCTTCGAAAGCTAAATTAATTTCATTGAAACTGTCAACCAGCTGACAGTAAGAATCGTAAGACCAAAATACAACACCTTTCCTCCCCTTAATTAATACTCCGAGGCTGTTGTCCCTGTTTTTAAAAATACCCGATACTACGCACTTGGTGAGCTCAGGGTCCAAGAAGTGAACTGACTTTAGAAAAACTCCAGTCATTAAATTTATAGGCTCTGTACCCTTAGGGATGGGTATAGCTTGCGTACTCACCTCCGTCTCGGCCGATGTCATCTCTGCTACTGATGCTCCGTTGATAAACACCCAACCTCATATACCCAGTAACTCTTTCAACTAAATAAATGTCACCGGTTTTTGACTTGCTAATTTCTTCTGTATAAAAGCCACCTTTTAATATTTCCCCTCTGTTGTCTTGTAATATGTATGTTATTGGTCTTGTTGGTTTAATCGCATATACTGTAAACGTCTCATTTGTCCAATTTGGCAAATATCCCTTTTTAAACACTCTTTTAGCTTTACTGATTCTAACACTGTCACCTAATTTAAATTTTTCTTTAAGGATTTTATGTTTGGGTTTTTTATCTTTATTTATTCTCTTTAGAATGTCTTTGACATGTTTCTGTCTCACATCCTTGGGTTTCATACCTATAGTCCTGTGCTTTGTGTTGTTGTAAGATTTTATAATTTCTGGCAATAGACTTACCCACTCATAACTACCTCTGGCAGTAAATAACTTGTACATGTTTGTCTTAATCGTTCTGTTTAGTCTTTCTACTATACTAGACTTAAGTTCAGAAAATGTATGGTAATGCTTGATTTTGTATTTCTTCATTAACGCGTTTACATGTTTGTTGAACCACTCTGTACCCTGGTATGTGTGAAAGTTTTTCATTTTATATTTAGCTAAGATAGGAGCGAGTGCCTTTGCCACTTCTGGCCCTGACTTGTCTTTTACGGCAAAAGCTAGTTTTGACAAACAGTTAATCATGGTAAGAATATATTTGTAGCCTTTGTTAGTTTTTGCATAAGGCTTCATTTCAACGAGATCAGCCTGGTAAAGGTCCCTTAAACCCTTAAGGGTGACTTTACGCCTGGAGTAATTTATCCTGGCCGGTCTGTGCAGCTCCTCAGCTATAGCTGTCTTACCGTCCATTTTACTAATGATAACTTTATTCTGAGGACACTAGTTTTATACTTACATCAGTGATTCTCATTATATAAAAAAATATTAAGCTCGTAACAAATATAGCAAAGACAAACAGCTTGTCCGCTAAAGAGCTTATCAGACACCACGCCATACTTCCTCCTGATAACCCTCACAGCAGCAACGCTCAGTCAGTACTGAGCGAAATATCTATCGTACTGGTGCATCCTAGACACCCAGTGCACGCTGTGATGAAATCCGTATACTCCTCCATACTTTATAATGGAAGGCAGGACTTTACTTGTAACCCATCTTTTAAATGCTTTAGCTTCTGGTTTCAAGGAGCGCAAAATAAGTGAGTATAATCCAGATTCATTGATAAAGTTAGACTGATATTGGAAGTTAAAGGGGGGTTTATCGATAGACCCCCCTTCAGAGAGTATATTTACAGCCTTACACGTATCTTCTTCATCAACATTTATCCGCAATGCCTGTTTTGTATCTTGAATGTTACGGATTTTTGGCTTTTGAACCAAGGATTGACTAAGTGTCTGTTTGCTTGAGTGGGGTTTGAGACCACCCGTGCATATGCACCCAGGTTAAACATTATTCCGTGCGTGAGCCGTTCCAGATTACCTGGTTGTAGCCCAGTACGAACTAATGTCCTCTCCCTTTTAACAAACAAAGGATAGAGTATTTTTTAAAGATAAACCATGGCTCCTCCACCGCTATGGCCCGTGGAGGCCTTCCGAAAGTAAACTAGCAGCCTCCCCCATTTTTTATATTTTAATTTACATTTCTTTTACAAGTACCACCATACGGACTCAATGAGTAGCCCAAGTCCTCCTCGAATCGGGGCTCCTCAGTGTTAATAGTCCATCATTCACTAGGGGCCGTTCCAAGGAGTAGCCAAGGTGTTAGCTAGACGCCTCAACGTACAAGACCCTTCATCTCACATTCAGGTTTACGGGGCTTTTTGTCACCCGTGCCAGTGACCTTCATTCAGGTTTACGGGGCTTTTCATCACCCGCGCCAGGGACCTTCATCCACACACACACTGACACGCACACACATACATACAGTGGGATCTTATGCATTGTCCAAGACATGCTCAACTATATTTACAAAATTGTGAGAAGTTAGGATATTGTTGTATGCAGAGTCAAAGTGCATACCATAACTCTTCATTACTTCTTTTGCTTTGTTAAGTACATTAATCCCGTTAGGAACAGGAGACTTAATGAAACAAGGTACGAAACCCTCATTTTTGGCTTTAATGAAAGCTTCGTTAAATTTTCTTTTTCGTATGCGAATACATTTGTACTCGCAGACTCCGTACAGCTCCAGAAGAGTTTCTTTAATAAGGACACATAAAACATGTTTAAGTCCATCGTCGTCTGACATCACAGCAACCTTCGGTGCCTGTTCAGTCAGCAACTCATTCAGTGACTGGTTTTCTTTACACATTATATTGTTTGTAGTTTTAAATTCTGAGTTAATTTGAGTGAGCTGTTGGTTGTTTTCCAGAGACCTTGTAATTTCAACCAAGAGTTGAGAGTTTTGATTTTTTAACTGATTATTCTCCTGTTTGATTTGATACACTCCATACTTTCTTATGGAGGGCAATACTTCTTCGAAAACCCAGTACTTGAAATATTTAGCAATTGGTAGTTTGGAGGAAAATATCAATTCATACAAGCCGGGCTCGCATATGAAAATAACCTTAGAATCATTGTAGGATAGGTCTACCCAACTTTGGGGTAGACCTACTTCCGGTTGAGTTTTCTTATATTTTTCACTTACATGCGTTGAAAGAGCTTTATGTATCCCAGTATTTTTGCGACATCCTTTCCTTTGAACCAAGGATTATTTTCGCTATCAAATAGGACAGCAACGGCCTGGTTATTAAATATATAAGAAGTTAAGTGAGACATTTTATATCAAGTATTGTGCAATAGTACAGATCAGAGCTATGTAAGGACACGTCTTACCTCGGCTGAAGCAGCAGCAAAAGTGACCGAGGCAGAGCGATCCGGGGGAGGGGAAAGTATGACTCATTATGGGTTAGGTGTTGTTTTACTCAAGTCTTTGAATTTTGTAGCCGTAAGACAGGGTGTCGTACTCTCCCTCAAACTTCCTCTTTGGTCCAGTAATTTTGAAAACTTAAGTTTCGCTTACAGTTACAATATCGCGGGCTTTAGTCCTCCTGATTCTAGATTCTTTAATTTCCAGTTTTTCTACTCTTTCACTGAGGACCATTTGTTTCAGAGCTTCAAAAGTTAAAGTTTCGGAAGTCTTCATATTGAGGGTGAGGCCCTTGATTTTGCACACAGTTTGTAGTTTTTGTTTTTTGGTTGACCAGACAAGGTACGCGTAAGTTTTTGGTCCCCCAGAAACGAACTCTACGATGAAAGAGCCAGACCCGTAATCACCTGCCAATTCCCCGGCAGGTCAAATTTGCCAATTACCTACACAAGGCAAACATGAGTTTCTTGTTTATTTTGGATGGGAGTACCGGGTGGTAGAGATAGAGATACCCTCTCTGTCTGCACTCCCTGTCACCCACGTAAATCGTAGGATGACCAAGAGGATACTTACCGTACTTACACACATACGGATAGAGAGAGCACACGTCCACATACTGGATTGTTTCTCCCTCTTCACATTTGTGGTAAGTCTTGGAGTTGCCCGTTCTGCCTCCAAAGAAAGCTTGTCTAGGGTCTAGAGGAAGGGTGTTCAATATGGGGAGAGAGTCCAAGTGTGTGAGCTTTTGTTCCTTCTTTACCTTACGAAACTCACACTCCCACATCTCCACAACATCATAATCGTTAAATTTTGCCATTTTGGACTTGGTTCTCTCGTATCTCAAGTGAAGTGAGTCCGAGGGATCCTCCTTCAGAGGAGCCTCTCGATTGTATGGGAAGCATTTGGGGCAGCCGTGCCAGTAGCAACCATGAAACTCATAGATGTTTTCCCCGTCAAACAAATCTACTTCATTCCGTTAATCTTTACTTCTTTACCCTGGCCCGCATGCTCAATTCTCACTTTACGTTTCTCTTCTTCCCAGCTGAGCCACTGAATGGCTATAGCTGACTGGTTATCCACTAAACGGTAGCCGTTCTTTGGGATGAGGCCGATCGTGTTTGGTTTTAAAAAGTTGCGGCGGAAGGCCAAGTTGCAGGCGCTAGCGATCGTTACAGCGTCTAAGAAAGGATCGACATTACATTCTTTCAGGAAAATACGCCTGACCTTAAGACAGGCCTGAGCTAGGATCTCTACATCAGAGATGCAGTACTCTAAGATTTCCTTTTTAAAGTCAAAAACGTAGTTTTCAGCCACTCTCGCATCGTACCAGCTTTCAAAGACCTTGTGGGACTTTTCAAACATTGATCCCGGACAATAGAACTTTTTGTCGGGCATGGGGCCTGCATAATCTTGGTTTGCCAGAGTGTTAAACAAGTGGGGAAAGTAGCCATTCTTTCTCTCGGGAGGCAGATCGAAGGCTTGAGGGAGCGCTGCGAGGGCCATGGGGAAATAGTTGAGTGAGTCCACAAATCTCACGTTGTCCATTTCCATGAGAATAATTTTGGTTCCCCTCATGACCAGATCGGGTGTGAATTTAGTTTCTTCCAACACATACTTTAACAAAAACTGAAAATCGAAGCCTTGGCTGTTGTGGGCAATCACACAGACATTTTTGAACTGTTTCCTGACTTCCATGACATAATCCATAAACTGTTTAACCGGGTCAGAGTTGAAGACTCTTGTACGGTTTCTACATGTCATACAAAATCTAGACTCGATGCAATTAAAGCAAAACTGTTGATAAACGCACAAGTTTACTTTATGTAATTTTTGGTCGGGGTCAGAGGGAAGAGACTCGTCTTGGCGAGTCTCCAGATCAAAGAAAATGAATAGGTAGTCCTTGCGTTTAGGCTTACCCTCGTCTCGCTGCATGAAATATTTATGATTAGGATCCTGGAAGGAGCCGCAAGGTTTTCAATAGACTTCACCGCACTTGTGGGGTGTGGATCTGTCTCTAATCGAAATTAATTTTCCAAAATCAAGGCATTTTTTAACCTCTTTACATCTGTCGACTTGGTGAGCAGTGAAACACCGCTGATTCCTCAAAGTCATGTTACATTTTGGACAAACTATTCCCCCATGCTCCACTTTGCAGGGAGGTGAGATGGTCTGACACTGAGAACAGATGTTTGAACATCTGTGTTTAGCTTTGTGATCGTAAGGGACGTGACAAGCTTCGCAGAAATATACGCAGGCAAACGCAGCGGTCAAACTGTTGATTACGTTATAGTGGCCGTTATGAAAGAGCAAGTTAATTTCGAATTTTGGATTTTCAACACGACCCTCAAAATAAACGTCCCGGCCTTTTCTGTCAAAGTTGTAGATGGTGATTTTGAAATTAGTTAGCAAGTCTTGAAACTTCTCAAGTTCAGGGATTCCAGCGCCATCCTCGGGCATCTCTACTCTAGCCCGCCGAATAAGTTCCTGAGCCCCTACGGTTTGTCTTTTGTTGTCGTCTTGCCGAATCCTTTTGTATAGAGGGTCTTTTGTAATATGAGCAATACCTACAACCAAGGCCCTGGGGAGACACAGATTGTCTTTATTTTTAATTACAACAATTCCTCTTCTCGCCTTACACTCCTCATCAAAGCTGTTGTATAGGCCAGGTCTTACCGTCCCAGTACGACCAGAACCTACAGGAAGACTAGCTCGGGTACATTCTACTTTAAACGTGTCAGTGGACTTGATGGATTCAGAATTTGATTGAACGATTCCCCCCAAAATTTGCCAAAGGATGTTTTCATTAATTTCACCAGCGGGCCGAAAAGTGACGAACCCGGATTCTTTTGATTTTAAATTTAGACTCTGCAAAGTAAAGCCGAGCTGATCATTTTCATGGGCTTGGCCCTTCATCTCATTCACAATTTTGGCGAAACCTTGTCTGAGCCAATCAATTTCAGTAGTTTCAGGAGGAGGGTTAGTAAATTTGAAAATAGTCTTAGTGCCGTACAAGCGAAATTTCTTTACATACGCCTGCTCGTCACTGAGTACTTTGACAGGCTCAACAACACCAGCCATTACTACTCAAGTCAAAATAAAATTTAAATAATAAATCAAAACAATAAAGTGAGGTTAGGGAAAAGTGAGGTTATGTAAAACCTTGACTTGAGTAAATACAACACTAGGGCTAGAAAATTAAAACAATAAAGTGAGGTTATTTTAAGCAAAAGTGAGGTTATGTTAAACGCACAAAAGTAGGGTTATGTCTGACACTCAAAAGTGAGGTTATGTTAAGCAAAAGTGAGGTTATGTAAAACCTCGAATTGATTAAATGAAAAACTGAAATTAAACTAATAAAGTTAGGTTATATTAAGCAAAAGTGAGGTTATGTTAAACGCGCAAAAGTAGGGTTATGTCTGACACTCAAAAGTGAGGTTATGTTAAACAAAAGTGAGGTCATGTAAAACCTCGACTTGAGTAAATGAAAAACTGAAATTAAACTAATAAAGTGAGGTTATATTAGACACAAGAATAAATTAGGTTATGTTAAACACGCAAAATAGGGTTATGTTATGCAATCAATTGAGGTTAGCCCCGATACACTAAATAAAATATAATACGCGTTAAATACTAACGGTAAATTATAGCTAGCAATTACTGCAATTGCACAATACTATCACAAACTCACTATACCACAATATCAAAGAACAGAGCAGCGCAGTGACCTCTGACCAACACGAAAGCCGGGAACAGAGTCAACGAGGCAAGCCGGCAGTGGTGGAGGTATATGGATGGACCAATCAGAGCGCAGGACGCCTAACACGGCCAATGGGATGCGAGCTTATTCCGACCAATCACAGAGCAGTATTTTAGCAGGTTTAAACTGGATATTTTAGCTGACTAACGGTGATTGATGAGTACAGCACAGAGTAAGAAGAAGAAGAGGGACGCAAGGAGGAAGAAGATCATATATTATATAAATAATAAATGGTGTAGCTATAGGGTTTATGTATAATAATGTATCGTAGATCATATACATAGAGCATATATATATATATATATATATATATATATATATATATATAATAGTAGAGAATATGATAGTGGAGCCATAGCATAGAGCATATACATATAATATAGCAATAATTAAAAGTATACATAGAGCATATATAATAGCATAGAGCATATATACATATAATAGTCTAACCTTGGAGCATATATACATATAATAATACCGCATATAATAACCGTAGGTTGGTAACACTGCTAAGTTGGCAATACTACCGAAAAAAATCTGGAAGGAACTCTGGCGGGAAAGTGAGGTTAGGAAATCTGGCGGGAAAAAGTGAGGTTAGAAAATTTGGCGGGAAAAAAGTGAAGCCGACATGGGTGCCGCCATTTTGGGGCGGGGCCTAATGACGTCATAGGTCACGTGACCTAAATGCTGCCCTCTGATTGGCCACGGCTCAATCATTGCCATCCCTACTTATTACTATTGCTTGGAGCTCACTATCACAGTTTTCAATTGAGTTAAAGTCAGAAAATCCGTTAAGTTAAATACAAAATGTGTTAGTAATGGAAAAACTTAGAAATACTATACAAAAATTAAAAACTGAAAAGCTCGATAGAATGTGTACATAATACGCGGTCTACTTAGACAAATTCAGTAAGCAAGAGGGAACTACCATCTCTCGAGCCTTTTTTAATCGAAAAATCATAGTCTTATCAGTGCTAATAAGTCACACGCTGCTTAGAAAATGGTAAAAGTAAAGGTAAATAGTTTTCAAACACCTTTGGACATTGAATGACGTCTACCTGTAAACTGAAAAGTTCGTTGGATTTTACTTTGATGGAAAAATTGACTGCAGGCGCCCTCGGGGATTGGTTCCTAGTAACTTTTTGGTAATGGTGCCAAGATATGTTTTAATGAACACAAATGCTCATTAAGTTCAGAAAATACAATGGTCATTTACAATCCACAAAAACATTTGTGTGAACAATAACTTATGATAAATAGCTAAAACAATAAAAGTATCGTTTTAAAACTCAATATTTATGCGAGCTGTATTATCTCTACTTTAACTACGAAAATCGTAATATTTTATGAAGCTATAAACGTACGGTTTCATAAAATATTACCTAACATTCATAGAGTAGTTATGACAACATTTGGAACAATACAAATGGATGAACGTTAAAAACCGACTATTCTATTGTTTTTTTATGTCTATAATTTCAGTCTCAGATTAAATCCTAGACTCTAGAACGAGCAATGTGTGTATGTTAAATAGATCTTTGAATCCCGTGTAAGGACTTTGCTATGAATAAAAAAACAGGAGTTTTGGTACTCAGGAATCGATTCACAGACTCTCTAACAAAAGAAAAACTAAATGGTTTCTGTAAAATTACTTAAAAACTTAATACTAAAACATTGAGCTTTTGCAATTCCAAATTATAATAGATAACCAAAAAATGACAAAAGCAAGATAGAAGTTAAAACTACTCTCACATAACAAAGTATTTTTCTCCCAGCAAAGCTTGATCCCAAGGTAGTAAGTGATAATAAGAGTGATAATAATAAGTAAGTAATAAGTAAGTGCTAATAAGTGATGTAACCTAACTTTTGTTTTGTATTAAAACTACTTTTCTAAGGACAGTAATACATGAACACCACTATAAACAACTTATGTAATCACCACAATAACACTTATTGCAGTGATAATACAAGCTGGTTGTGTATTTAACATGTTTTGGTAAAATCCATTTTGTGTGGAATACACAGTATTTAAAACAATATTTCATTCATGAGTCAGAGAGACAAACTTAAGCAGACTCCAGTGTTTCCGGGGCTGTCGGGTCTGAGGCTACCCAGATAACGAAAAAGTCGGATAATTCCAAGTTCAACTACAATTAAATGCTATAACCAAACCATTAAATAGAAAATAAATGTAAAACGGCTTTATTGGATCAAAAATAGTTTAATTTTAATTAATATTGTATCAAAATATAATAATTTTTTAGTAATAATACTTAATATATGACAAAGTTACTGGATAGTCCAGACTTGTTCATGGTATTCGGTTTGTCTCTTGTTAAAAATGTTACATTTGCTAATATTTACTATATACTTGTATGAAGTAAACATTGTTATCAACAGTAACAATTGGTTAGTATTTATAAATAGTGTCGCCAAAAGTTATTTTAATTGTAGTTACGAATGGTCTATAAACAGTACTGCTACTTAAATACTATTAGTCAATGAAATTTGTCAAAGGTAAAAAATTATGAATAATTATATTCTTGTAAACTTAATTAAGTATACTTTTATTTTGTTTTATTTAACTAATTTTAGTAACATTATTTTTAACTTAAATTTTTTTTAATTGCATTAAATCCATCAAGTTTTAGTATAAAGTTCTTTAGTTTCAAAAACATATCTCGGCACCATTACCAAAAAGTTACTAGGAACCAATCCCCGAGGGCGCCTGCAGTCAATTTTTCCATCAAAGTAAAATCCAACGAACTTTTCAGTTTACAGGTAGACGTCATTCAATGTCCAAAGGTGTTTGAAAACTATTTACCTTTACTTTTACCATTTTCTGAGCAGCGTGTGACTTATTAGCACTGATAAGACTATGATTTTTCGATTAAAAAAGGCTCGAGAGATGGTAGTTCCCTCTTGCTTACTGAATTTGTCTAAGTAGACCGCGTATTATGTACACATTCTATCGAGCTTTTCAGTTTTTAATTTTTGTATAGTATTTCTAAGTTTTTCCATTACTAACACATTTTGTATTTAACTTAACGGATTTTCTGACTTTAACTCAATTGAAAACTGTGATAGTGAGCTCCAAGCATTAGTAATAAGTAGGGATGGCAATGATTGAGCCGTGGCCAATCAGAGGGCAGCATTTAGGTCACGTGACCTATGACGTCATTAGGCCCCGCCCCAAAATGGCGGCACCCATGTCGGCTTCACTTTTTTCCCGCCAAATTTTCTAACCTCACTTTTTCCCGCCAGATTTCCTAACCTCACTTTCCCGCCAGAGTTCCTTCCAGATTTTTTTCGGTAGTATTGCCAACTTAGCAGTGTTACCAACCTACGGTTATTATATGCGGTATTATTATATGTATATATGCTCCAAGGTTAGACTATTATATGTATATATGCTCTATGCTATTATATATGCTCTATGTATACTTTTAATTATTGCTATATTATATGTATATGCTCTATGATATGGCTCCACTATCATATTCTCTACTATTATATATATATATATATATATATATATATATATATATATATATATATGCTCTATGTATATGATCTACGATACATTATTATACATATACCCTATAGCTACACCATTTATTATTTATATAATATATGATCTTCTTCCTCCTTGCGTCCCTCTTCTTCTTCTTACTCTGTGCTGTACTCATCAATCACCGTTAGTCAGCTAAAATATCCAGTTTAAACCTGCTAAAATACTGCTCTGTGATTGGTCGGAATAAGCTCGCATCCCATTGGCCGTGTTAGGCGTCCTGCGCTCTGATTGGTCCATCCATATACCTCCACCACTGCCGGCTTGCCTCGTTGACTCTGTTCCCGGCTTTCGTGTTGGTCAGAGGTCACTGCGCTGCTCTGTTCTTTGATATTGTGGTATAGTGAGTTTGTGATAGTATTGTGCAATTGCAGTAATTGCTAGCTATAATTTACCGTTAGTATTTAACGCGTATTATATTTTATTTAGTGTATCGGGGCTAACCTCAATTGATTGCATAACATAACCCTATTTTGCGTGTTTAACATAACCTAATTTATTCTTGTGTCTAATATAACCTCACTTTATTAGTTTAATTTCAGTTTTTCATTTACTCAAGTCGAGGTTTTACATGACCTCACTTTTGTTTAACATAACCTCACTTTTGAGTGTCAGACATAACCCTACTTTTGCGCGTTTAACATAACCTCACTTTTGCTTAATATAACCTAACTTTATTAGTTTAATTTCAGTTTTTCATTTAATCAATTCGAGGTTTTACATAACCTCACTTTTGCTTAACATAACCTCACTTTTGAGTGTCAGACATAACCCTACTTTTGTGCGTTTAACATAACCTCACTTTTGCTTAAAATAACCTCACTTTATTGTTTTAATTTTCTAGCCCTAGTGTTGTATTTACTCAAGTCAAGGTTTTACATAACCTCACTTTTCCCTAACCTCACTTTATTGTTTTGATTTATTATTTAAATTTTATTTTGACTTGAGTAGTAATGGCTGGTGTTGTTGAGCCTGTCAAAGTACTCAGTGACGAGCAGGCGTATGTAAAGAAATTTCGCTTGTACGGCACTAAGACTATTTTCAAATTTACTAACCCTCCTCCTGAAACTACTGAAATTGATTGGCTCAGACAAGGTTTCGCCAAAATTGTGAATGAGATGAAGGGCCAAGCCCATGAAAATGATCAGCTCGGCTTTACTTTGCAGAGTCTAAATTTAAAATCAAAAGAATCCGGGTTCGTCACTTTTCGGCCCGCTGGTGAAATTAATGAAAACATCCTTTGGCAAATTTTGGGGGGAATCGTTCAATCAAATTCTGAATCCATCAAGTCCACTGACACGTTTAAAGTAGAATGTACCCGAGTTAGTCTTCCTGTAGGTTCTGGTCGTACTGGGACGGTAAGACCTGGCCTATACAACAGCTTTGATGAGGAGTGTAAGGCGAGAAGAGGAATTGTTGTAATTAAAAATAAAGACAATCTGTGTCTCCCCAGGGCCTTGGTTGTAGGTATTGCTCATATTACAAAAGACCCTCTATACAAAAGGATTCGGCAAGACGACAACAAAAGACAAACCGTAGGGGCTCAGGAACTTATTCGGCGGGCTAGAGTAGAGATGCCCGAGGATGGCGCTGGAATCCCTGAACTTGAGAAGTTTCAAGACTTGCTAACTAATTTCAAAATCACCATCTACAACTTTGACAGAAAAGGCCGGGACGTTTATTTTGAGGGTCGTGTTGAAAATCCAAAATTCGAAATTAACTTGCTCTTTCATAACGGCCACTATAACGTAATCAACAGTTTGACCGCTGCGTTTGCCTGCGTATATTTCTGCGAAGCTTGTCACGTCCCTTACGATCACAAAGCTAAACACAGATGTTCAAACATCTGTTCTCAGTGTCAGACCATCTCACCTCCCTGCAAAGTGGAGCATGGGGGAATAGTTTGTCCAAAATGTAACATGACTTTGAGGAATCAGCGGTGTTTCACTGCTCACCAAGTCGACAGATGTAAAGAGGTTAAAAAATGCCTTGATTTTGGAAAATTAATTTCAATTAGAGACAGATCCACACCCCACAAGTGCGGTGAAGTCTATTGAAAACCTTGCGGCTCCTTCCAGGATCCTAATCATAAATATTTCATGCAGCGAGACGAGGGTAAGCCTAAACGCAAGGACTACCTATTCATTTTCTTTGATCTGGAGACTCGCCAAGACGAGTCTCTTCCCTCTGACCCCGACCAAAAATTACATAAAGTAAACTTGTGCGTTTATCAACAGTTTTGCTTTAATTGCATCGAGTCTAGATTTTGTATGACATGTAGAAACCGTACAAGAGTCTTCAACTCTGACCCGGTTAAACAGTTTATGGATTATGTCATGGAAGTCAGGAAACAGTTCAAAAATGTCTGTGTGATTGCCCACAACAGCCAAGGCTTCGATTTTCAGTTTTTGTTAAAGTATTCCCAATTCCCCGGCAGGTCAAATTTGCCAATTACCTACACAAGGCAAACATGAGTTTCTTGTTTATTTTGGATGGGAGTACCGGGTGGTAGAGATAGAGATACCCTCTCTGTCTGCACTCCCTGTCACCCACGTAAATCGTAGGATGACCAAGAGGATACTTACCGTACTTACACACATACGGATAGAGAGAGCACACGTCCACATACTGGATTGTTTCTCCCTCTTCACATTTGTGGTAAGTCTTGGAGTTGCCCGTTCTGCCTCCAAAGAAAGCTTGTCTAGGGTCTAGAGGAAGGGTGTTCAATATGGGGAGAGAGTCCAAGTGTGTGAGCTTTTGTTCCTTCTTTACCTTACGAAACTCACACTCCCACATCTCCACAACATCATAATCGTTAAATTTTGCCATTTTGGACTTGGTTCTCTCGTATCTCAAGTGAAGTGAGTCCGAGGGATCCTCCTTCAGAGGAGCCTCTCGATTGTATGGGAAGCATTTGGGGCAGCCGTGCCAGTAGCAACCATGAAACTCATAGATGTTTTCCCCGTCAAACAAATCTACTTCATTCCGTTAATCTTTACTTCTTTACCCTGGCCCGCATGCTCAATTCTCACTTTACGTTTCTCTTCTTCCCAGCTGAGCCACTGAATGGCTATAGCTGACTGGTTATCCACTAAACGGTAGCCGTTCTTTGGGATGAGGCCGATCGTGTTTGGTTTTAAAAAGTTGCGGCGGAAGGCCAAGTTGCAGGCGCTAGCGATCGTTACAGCGTCTAAGAAAGGATCGACATTACATTCTTTCAGGAAAATACGCCTGACCTTAAGACAGGCCTGAGCTAGGATCTCTACATCAGAGATGCAGTACTCTAAGATTTCCTTTTTAAAGTCAAAAACGTAGTTTTCAGCCACTCTCGCATCGTACCAGCTTTCAAAGACCTTGTGGGACTTTTCAAACATTGATCCCGGACAATAGAACTTTTTGTCGGGCATGGGGCCTGCATAATCTTGGTTTGCCAGAGTGTTAAACAAGTGGGGAAAGTAGCCATTCTTTCTCTCGGGAGGCAGATCGAAGGCTTGAGGGAGCGCTGCGAGGGCCATGGGGAAATAGTTGAGTGAGTCCACAAATCTCACGTTGTCCATTTCCATGAGAATAATTTTGGTTCCCCTCATGACCAGATCGGGTGTGAATTTAGTTTCTTCCAACACATACTTTAACAAAAACTGAAAATCGAAGCCTTGGCTGTTGTGGGCAATCACACAGACATTTTTGAACTGTTTCCTGACTTCCATGACATAATCCATAAACTGTTTAACCGGGTCAGAGTTGAAGACTCTTGTACGGTTTCTACATGTCATACAAAATCTAGACTCGATGCAATTAAAGCAAAACTGTTGATAAACGCACAAGTTTACTTTATGTAATTTTTGGTCGGGGTCAGAGGGAAGAGACTCGTCTTGGCGAGTCTCCAGATCAAAGAAAATGAATAGGTAGTCCTTGCGTTTAGGCTTACCCTCGTCTCGCTGCATGAAATATTTATGATTAGGATCCTGGAAGGAGCCGCAAGGTTTTCAATAGACTTCACCGCACTTGTGGGGTGTGGATCTGTCTCTAATCGAAATTAATTTTCCAAAATCAAGGCATTTTTTAACCTCTTTACATCTGTCGACTTGGTGAGCAGTGAAACACCGCTGATTCCTCAAAGTCATGTTACATTTTGGACAAACTATTCCCCCATGCTCCACTTTGCAGGGAGGTGAGATGGTCTGACACTGAGAACAGATGTTTGAACATCTGTGTTTAGCTTTGTGATCGTAAGGGACGTGACAAGCTTCGCAGAAATATACGCAGGCAAACGCAGCGGTCAAACTGTTGATTACGTTATAGTGGCCGTTATGAAAGAGCAAGTTAATTTCGAATTTTGGATTTTCAACACGACCCTCAAAATAAACGTCCCGGCCTTTTCTGTCAAAGTTGTAGATGGTGATTTTGAAATTAGTTAGCAAGTCTTGAAACTTCTCAAGTTCAGGGATTCCAGCGCCATCCTCGGGCATCTCTACTCTAGCCCGCCGAATAAGTTCCTGAGCCCCTACGGTTTGTCTTTTGTTGTCGTCTTGCCGAATCCTTTTGTATAGAGGGTCTTTTGTAATATGAGCAATACCTACAACCAAGGCCCTGGGGAGACACAGATTGTCTTTATTTTTAATTACAACAATTCCTCTTCTCGCCTTACACTCCTCATCAAAGCTGTTGTATAGGCCAGGTCTTACCGTCCCAGTACGACCAGAACCTACAGGAAGACTAACTCGGGTACATTCTACTTTAAACGTGTCAGTGGACTTGATGGATTCAGAATTTGATTGAACGATTCCCCCCAAAATTTGCCAAAGGATGTTTTCATTAATTTCACCAGCGGGCCGAAAAGTGACGAACCCGGATTCTTTTGATTTTAAATTTAGACTCTGCAAAGTAAAGCCGAGCTGATCATTTTCATGGGCTTGGCCCTTCATCTCATTCACAATTTTGGCGAAACCTTGTCTGAGCCAATCAATTTCAGTAGTTTCAGGAGGAGGGTTAGTAAATTTGAAAATAGTCTTAGTGCCGTACAAGCGAAATTTCTTTACATACGCCTGCTCGTCACTGAGTACTTTGACAGGCTCAACAACACCAGCCATTACTACTCAAGTCAAAATAAAATTTAAATAATAAATCAAAACAATAAAGTGAGGTTAGGGAAAAGTGAGGTTATGTAAAACCTTGACTTGAGTAAATACAACACTAGGGCTAGAAAATTAAAACAATAAAGTGAGGTTATTTTAAGCAAAAGTGAGGTTATGTTAAACGCACAAAAGTAGGGTTATGTCTGACACTCAAAAGTGAGGTTATGTTAAGCAAAAGTGAGGTTATGTAAAACCTCGAATTGATTAAATGAAAAACTGAAATTAAACTAATAAAGTTAGGTTATATTAAGCAAAAGTGAGGTTATGTTAAACGCGCAAAAGTAGGGTTATGTCTGACACTCAAAAGTGAGGTTATGTTAAACAAAAGTGAGGTCATGTAAAACCTCGACTTGAGTAAATGAAAAACTGAAATTAAACTAATAAAGTGAGGTTATATTAGACACAAGAATAAATTAGGTTATGTTAAACACGCAAAATAGGGTTATGTTATGCAATCAATTGAGGTTAGCCCCGATACACTAAATAAAATATAATACGCGTTAAATACTAACGGTAAATTATAGCTAGCAATTACTGCAATTGCACAATACTATCACAAACTCACTATACCACAATATCAAAGAACAGAGCAGCGCAGTGACCTCTGACCAACACGAAAGCCGGGAACAGAGTCAACGAGGCAAGCCGGCAGTGGTGGAGGTATATGGATGGACCAATCAGAGCGCAGGACGCCTAACACGGCCAATGGGATGCGAGCTTATTCCGACCAATCACAGAGCAGTATTTTAGCAGGTTTAAACTGGATATTTTAGCTGACTAACGGTGATTGATGAGTACAGCACAGAGTAAGAAGAAGAAGAGGGACGCAAGGAGGAAGAAGATCATATATTATATAAATAATAAATGGTGTAGCTATAGGGTATATGTATAATAATGTATCGTAGATCATATACATAGAGCATATATATATATATATATATATATATATATATATAATAGTAGAGAATATGATAGTGGAGCCATATCATAGAGCATATACATATAATATAGCAATAATTAAAAGTATACATAGAGCATATATAATAGCATAGAGCATATATACATATAATAGTCTAACCTTGGAGCATATATACATATAATAATACCGCATATAATAACCGTAGGTTGGTAACACTGCTAAGTTGGCAATACTACCGAAAAAAATCTGGAAGGAACTCTGGCGGGAAAGTGAGGTTAGGAAATCTGGCGGGAAAAAGTGAGGTTAGAAAATTTGGCGGGAAAAAAGTGAAGCCGACATGGGTGCCGCCATTTTGGGGCGGGGCCTAATGACGTCATAGGTCACGTGACCTAAATGCTGCCCTCTGATTGGCCACGGCTCAATCATTGCCATCCCTACTTATTACTAATGCTTGGAGCTCACTATCACAGTTTTCAATTGAGTTAAAGTCAGAAAATCCGTTAAGTTAAATACAAAATGTGTTAGTAATGGAAAAACTTAGAAATACTATACAAAAATTAAAAACTGAAAAGCTCGATAGAATGTGTACATAATACGCGGTCTACTTAGACAAATTCAGTAAGCAAGAGGGAACTACCATCTCTCGAGCCTTTTTTAATCGAAAAATCATAGTCTTATCAGTGCTAATAAGTCACACGCTGCTCAGAAAATGGTAAAAGTAAAGGTAAATAGTTTTCAAACACCTTTGGACATTGAATGACGTCTACCTGTAAACTGAAAAGTTCGTTGGATTTTACTTTGATGGAAAAATTGACTGCAGGCGCCCTCGGGGATTGGTTCCTAGTAACTTTTTGGTAATGGTGCCGAGATATGTTTTTGAAACTAAAGAACTTTATACTAAAACTTGATGGATTTAATGCAATTAAAAAAAATTTAAGTTAAAAATAATGTTACTAAAATTAGTTAAATAAAACAAAATAAAAGTATACTTAATTAAGTTTACAAGAATATAATTATTCATAATTTTTTACCTTTGACAAATTTCATTGACTAATAGTATTTAAGTAGCAGTACTGTTTATAGACCATTCGTAACTACAATTAAAATAACTTTTGGCGACACTATTTATAAATACTAACCAATTGTTACTGTTGATAACAATGTTTACTTCATACAAGTATATAGTAAATATTAGCAAATGTAACATTTTTAACAAGAGACAAACCGAATACCATGAACAAGTCTGGACTATCCAGTAACTTTGTCATATATTAAGTATTATTACTAAAAAATTATTATATTTTGATACAATATTAATTAAAATTAAACTATTTTTGATCCAATAAAGCCGTTTTACATTTATTTTCTATTTAATGGTTTGGTTATAGCATTTAATTGTAGTTGAACTTGGAATTATCCGACTTTTTCGTTATCTGGGTAGCCTCAGACCCGACAGCCCCGGAAACACTGGAGTCTGCTTAAGTTTGTCTCTCTGACTCATGAATGAAATATTGTTTTAAATACTGTGTATTCCACACAAAATGGATTTTACCAAAACATGTTAAATACACAACCAGCTTGTATTATCACTGCAATAAGTGTTATTGTGGTGATTACATAAGTTGTTTATAGTGGTGTTCATGTATTACTGTCCTTAGAAAAGTAGTTTTAATACAAAACAAAAGTTAGGTTACATCACTTATTAGCACTTACTTATTACTTACTTATTATTATCACTCTTATTATCACTTACTACCTTGGGATCAAGCTTTGCTGGGAGAAAAATACTTTGTTATGTGAGAGTAGTTTTAACTTCTATCTTGCTTTTGTCATTTTTTGGTTATCTATTATAATTTGGAATTGCAAAAGCTCAATGTTTTAGTATTAAGTTTTTAAGTAATTTTACAGAAACCATTTAGTTTTTCTTTTGTTAGAGAGTCTGTGAATCGATTCCTGAGTACCAAAACTCCTGTTTTTTTATTCATAGCAAAGTCCTTACACGGGATTCAAAGATCTATTTAACATACACACATTGCTCGTTCTAGAGTCTAGGATTTAATCTGAGACTGAAATTATAGACATAAAAAAACAATAGAATAGTCGGTTTTTAACGTTCATCCATTTGTATTGTTCCAAATGTTGTCATAACTACTCTATGAATGTTAGGTAATATTTTATGAAACCGTACGTTTATAGCTTCATAAAATATTACGATTTTCGTAGTTAAAGTAGAGATAATACAGCTCGCATAAATATTGAGTTTTAAAACGATACTTTTATTGTTTTAGCTATTTATCATAAGTTATTGTTCACACAAATGTTTTTGTGGATTGTAAATGACCATTGTATTTTCTGAACTTAATGAGCATTTGTGTTCATTAAAACATATCTTGGCACCATTACCAAAAAGTTACTAGGAACCAATCCCCGAGGGCGCCTGCAGTCAATTTTTCCATCAAAGTAAAATCCAACGAACTTTTCAGTTTACAGGTAGACGTCATTCAATGTCCAAAGGTGTTTGAAAACTATTTACCTTTACTTTTACCATTTTCTAAGCAGCGTGTGACTTATTAGCACTGATAAGACTATGATTTTTCGATTAAAAAAGGCTCGAGAGATGGTAGTTCCCTCTTGCTTACTGAATTTGTCTAAGTAGACCGCGTATTATGTACACATTCTATCGAGCTTTTCAGTTTTTAATTTTTGTATAGTATTTCTAAGTTTTTCCATTACTAACACATTTTGTATTTAACTTAACGGATTTTCTGACTTTAACTCAATTGAAAACTGTGATAGTGAGCTCCAAGCAATAGTAATAAGTAGGGATGGCAATGATTGAGCCGTGGCCAATCAGAGGGCAGCATTTAGGTCACGTGACCTATGACGTCATTAGGCCCCGCCCCAAAATGGCGGCACCCATGTCGGCTTCACTTTTTTCCCGCCAAATTTTCTAACCTCACTTTTTCCCGCCAGATTTCCTAACCTCACTTTCCCGCCAGAGTTCCTTCCAGATTTTTTTCGGTAGTATTGCCAACTTAGCAGTGTTACCAACCTACGGTTATTATATGCGGTATTATTATATGTATATATGCTCCAAGGTTAGACTATTATATGTATATATGCTCTATGCTATTATATATGCTCTATGTATACTTTTAATTATTGCTATATTATATGTATATGCTCTATGCTATGGCTCCACTATCATATTCTCTACTATTATATATATATATATATATATATATATATATATATATATATATATGCTCTATGTATATGATCTACGATACATTATTATACATAAACCCTATAGCTACACCATTTATTATTTATATAATATATGATCTTCTTCCTCCTTGCGTCCCTCTTCCTCTTCTTACTCTGTGCTGTACTCATCAATCACCGTTAGTCAGCTAAAATATCCAGTTTAAACCTGCTAAAATACTGATCTGTGATTGGTCGGAATAAGCTCGCATCCCATTGGCCGTGTTAGGCGTCCTGCGCTCTGATTGGTCCATCCATATACCTCCACCACTGCCGGCTTGCCTCGTTGACTCTGTTCCCGGCTTTCGTGTTGGTCAGAGGTCACTGCGCTGCTCTGTTCTTTGATATTGTGGTATAGTGAGTTTGTGATAGTATTGTGCAATTGCAGTAATTGCTAGCTATAATTTACCGTTAGTATTTAACGCGTATTATATTTTATTTAGTGTATCGGGGCTAACCTCAATTGATTGCATAACATAACCCTATTTTGCGTGTTTAACATAACCTAATTTATTCTTGTGTCTAATATAACCTCACTTTATTAGTTTAATTTCAGTTTTTCATTTACTCAAGTCGAGGTTTTACATGACCTCACTTTTGTTTAACATAACCTCACTTTTGAGTGTCAGACATAACCCTACTTTTGCGCGTTTAACATAACCTCACTTTTGCTTAATATAACCTAACTTTATTAGTTTAATTTCAGTTTTTCATTTACTCAATTCGAGGTTTTACATAACCTCACTTTTGCTTAACATAACCTCACTTTTGAGTGTCAGACATAACCCTACTTTTGTGCGTTTAACATAACCTCACTTTTGCTTAAAATAACCTCACTTTATTGTTTTAATTTTCTAGCCCTAGTGTTGTATTTACTCAAGTCGAGGTTTTACATAACCTCACTTTTCCCTAACCTCACTTTATTGTTTTGATTTATTATTTAAATTTTATTTTGACTTGAGTAGTAATGGCTGGTGTTGTTGAGCCTGTCAAAGTACTCAGTGACGAGCAGGCGTATGTAAAGAAATTTCGCTTGTACGGCACTAAGACTATTTTCAAATTTACTAACCCTCCTCCTGAAACTACTGAAATTGATTGGCTCAGACAAGGTTTCGCCAAAATTGTGAATGAGATGAAGGGCCAAGCCCATGAAAATGATCAGCTCGGCTTTACTTTGCAGAGTCTAAATTTAAAATCAAAAGAATCCGGGTTCGTCACTTTTCGGCCCGCTGGTGAAATTAATGAAAACATCCTTTGGCAAATTTTGGGGGGAATCGTTCAATCAAATTCTGAATCCATCAAGTCCACTGACACGTTTAAAGTAGAATGTACCCGAGTTAGTCTTCCTGTAGGTTCTGGTCGTACTGGGACGGTAAGACCTGGCCTATACAACAGCTTTGATGAGGAGTGTAAGGCGAGAAGAGGAATTGTTGTAATTAAAAATAAAGACAATCTGTGTCTCCCCAGGGCCTTGGTTGTAGGTATTGCTCATATTACAAAAGACCCTCTATACAAAAGGATTCGGCAAGACGACAACAAAAGACAAACCGTAGGGGCTCAGGAACTTATTCGGCGGGCTAGAGTAGAGATGCCCGAGGATCGCGCTGGAATCCCTGAACTTGAGAAGTTTCAAGACTTGCTAACTAATTTCAAAATCACCATCTACAACTTTGACAGAAAAGGCCGGGACGTTTATTTTGAGGGTCGTGTTGAAAATCCAAAATTCGAAATTAACTTGCTCTTTCATAACGGCCACTATAACGTAATCAACAGTTTGACCGCTGCGTTTGCCTGCGTATATTTCTGCGAAGCTTGTCACGTCCCTTACGATCACAAAGCTAAACACAGATGTTCAAACATCTGTTCTCAGTGTCAGACCATCTCACCTCCCTGCAAAGTGGAGCATGGGGGAATAGTTTGTCCAAAATGTAACATGACTTTGAGGAATCAGCGGTGTTTCACTGCTCACCAAGTCGACAGATGTAAAGAAGTTAAAAAATGCCTTGATTTTGGAAAATTAATTTCGATTAGAGACAGATCCACACCCCACAAGTGCGGTGAAGTCTATTGCAAACCTTGCGGCTCCTTCCAGGATCCTAATCATAAATATTTCATGCAGCGAGACGAGGGTAAGCCTAAACGCAAGGACTACCTATTCATTTTCTTTGATCTGGAGACTCGCCAAGACGAGTCTCTCCCCTCTGACCCCGACCAAAAATTACAAAAAGTAAACTTGTGCGTTTATCAACAGTTTTGCTTTAATTGCATCGAGTCTAGATTTTGTATGACATGTAGAAACCGTACAAGAGTCTTCAACTCTGACCCGGTTAAACAGTTTATGGATTATGTCATGGAAGTCAGGAAACAGTTCAAAAATGTCTGTGTGATTGCCCACAACGGCCAAGGCTTCGATTTTCAGTTTTTGTTAAAGTATGTGTTGGAAGAAACTAAATTCACACCCGATCTGGTCATGAGGGGAACCAAAATTATTCTCATGGAAATGGACAACGTGAGATTTGTGGACTCACTCAACTATTTCCCCATGGGCCTCGCAGCGCTCCCTCAAGCCTTCGATCTGCCTCCCGAGAGAAAGAATGGCTACTTTCCCCACTTGTTTAACACTCTGGCAAACCAAGATTATGCAGGTCCCATGCCCGACAAAAACTCACAACGTTATTAAACTTATCATAAGAAAGCAGTACAGTAAGACAGTTTAAAGGTGCGTGAGACGTCAACACTTTGTGAGTGATATTAAGTGTCAATATGAGGTTGTTGCGGATCAAATGAAGTTCTCCAGATCGATCCTGGGTGAAACCCTGAGAAAATGTCGGGAAGGTTCGATGCTGGATCCAGCTGCCATTGGCCACTGAGCTACTAATTATTGATCCAGGCTAAAACAGTCGGTCTTAGTCTGAAACAAAGCATCCTACCCATTCTACACCTAGCATTCATGCATTTTTGCCTTAAAATATGTCCTAGTTGTGTCGGCATCTTAAAAAGTGATTAATTGATTACGTTGTTTATTTAGTTTTGCATATTTATTTTATTATTTATTTTCACATATTTATTTTGTTATTTGTTCACATATTTATTTTAATTACACCAGTAAAATATGCACCTTAAAATTGAAATATTGGTGGTTAATACAACTTTTACGGAAATTAAATCATGGACAGGCTGAAAGATATTCATCCCATCGAGAAATCAAAACCAGCTTTACAATTGTAAGATAAAAATAAAAGTGTAAGACAAAAAACTATCTTATTTTTAGTTTCTTTTCTTGCCTTAGGTGTGATAGTTAAATCATTATTCTAGATCATAGCCCATAGTATTAACCATTATTTAAGTTAATTACGCAGGTTCAGGTAGGGGAAACACATACAATGTGTCTTCAGGTACGTAAATATTCTTTTACAACTTTAAACTTGGTCTTAGTGTGATTGAAAATAACTCCCTATGATGCAAGTAATATATTAAGTTTATATATTTTTACAGAAGGGGTTTCTATAAATCCGTACACCCCAATGATTCACATTAGATTGGCAGCTTTACAATGTACAAATGAAACTAGGTACGTAAGAATAGGTAAAACCCTGATATGCTGGAGTTTATTCCCTTAAAATTCTATTCAACGTATTAGAGCAAACGTAACATTGATAACACCTTGTGAAAGGTTGGTTTATTTTCTAGCCATTTATCGTTGGTTTTTGTATACAAAACTAATGTTTGTTTCCTTACCTTTCAACACGTGGTGTAGTTTTAAACACTAGAAGCCACAGGTAGTGACCCACAATTCCACATGATAATTCTTAACCCACAGGTGTAAGCGAAAGGAGATAATTAATTATCCTACTAAAGATATGTCCTTATGTAACCCTCAGATATTATAAAATTACATCATAGGATATTTAGATTATAAATAAATTAATGTAGTCTAAACGTTATCCTTTAATATTTAATCAACATCATCAATCAGCAAAGAAGCCTCAAAAACAAAATTAGTGCCTGAAACTTGATTAATCCGGGTGACACGTTTGAGAAAGGCTTAGAGCCTAGTTGCATTAGTTTTTAAAGTGTAATAAAAACCAACTTTTGTTGGGTAAATGCAGGTGACGTCAATCATGTGTTCTTATTTAGTTCATGGAAAATCAACATCGTCAATACACAATCATCGTGAAACAGTTTTTCAACAAAGTGACGACGGCAACAAACTCATTACAGAGCCAATCTTTGGGGCGTCACCTCTCAACCTAATATTGACAACTTTGTGGGGAAAATATTACTTTTGTAGGCTAAAAAACTAGTTATAACTAAGTATGAAATTAGTTTTGTAATAATGTTTTGGAAAATATACTCAATGTGAGAATATTGATCATTCCAATAAATTTAGTATATTATTGAATTTTGTTTCTGATTAAACTGCATTTGATTTGCTTTTGGTTGAAGTAAAGATGTACGTTGTATTTTTTCCTACAATTTGTTTCACGCCAGGATAATTAGTTATAATGTTAATTTGAAATGTCAAGCTATCGCTGCTATTGTCGTTTTTTTGGGTCGTGTCATCGTTTTAAGTGTAGTCTTGACGAAATCTTCATGAATCAATGTTTTTATGTAACTTTAACCTCACTCACTGATGATGCAGCCTAGGGCTCCATAAAGTATGTCTGAGATACAGAAAGACGATTAGATTGCTATATTGATGGTGATCCTAGATATTAATTATGTTAGCAAGTCCTGGTTTGGCTAAACAATATAAAGAATATTATTTTTTTTACTGTTTACTATAGGTATGATTAAATAGAATACGTTTTTATAAAATAAGTTTAGTCAGTTTAGTTGTTATGAATTGCTTTATTTTTATTTTTCCCTTGAATACTTGCCCGCTTCCATTACCCCTGTAAATCCCGTGTAAAAATACCTTAACACTAGGGAAAATATCGTTTAAGAGATTTGTGCGGACATTTTCCATCACTGATTAGTAAAACAAAGTTTCACGATGTTTCGGGACCTTGAATCTGATCCCATATTCAGGTGAGAAAAATACCTAGAACATAACAAAATTATACAAAATATTTGTTGAAATTTGTTTTGTTCTAGGTATTTATTTTGTGTAATTTTGTTATGATCTATGTATTTTTCTCACCTGATTCCAGATCCCGAAACGGCGTGAAATTTGTTTTTAATAATCAGTTATGGAAAATGTCCGCAATAATCTTTTAAGATAAACTCACCATCACCAACAATGAATTTTAAACAAGGGAAAAGCCTTCCATACAGAATTGTTTTCCTACTTTCAAAATAGTTGCTATTATTTTGTTACTGTCTATGTATTTACCATATGCCTATTTGTTGAATTAGTAACAACACAACATTTATACTAAGACGCTGCTGAATATTTATATTCAGACGTAACACAGGTGCTAAGAACTTTTATTTCATAAAATATTTACTTTTATGTTCAAAAGTCGGGAATCTATATTCAGGACTGCTATCTATGGGTTTTGAGCATAAATATTTATTGGTCGCCGGCGGACCCCAGCACTGCGCACCAAAAACAACATAAAAACTATCACACACCACAGTCCCGAGATGTTGCAAATGCACAGTGTAGTTTTCTTTATAACCTATTGACTAAAAATGAACTATTTACAACAACGAACTTATGATACGTGAACCACATTGAGTACATACTATATACATAAACAAGTAATAGCGCGCTGCCCCGCCGGCGACGAAGCCGCATCCAAGCGGCAACTCCTTTAGTCCGCCGGCGGACCAGCCGCAGTGAATGCGATTTATGTGGTGGGGCAATAAATAGCATATTGATCGGAAGTAGACCAATGTTTGGTTTAAGTCTATTAGCTATTTTCCTACGTACATCTTTACTTCAACCAAAAGGAAATCAAATGCAGTTTAATCAGAAACAAAATTCAATAATATACTAAATTTATTGGAATGATCAATATTCTCACATTGAGTATATTTTCCAAAACCTTATTACAAAACTAATTTCATACTTAGTTATAACTAGTTTTTTAGCCTACAAAAGTAATATTTTCCCCACAAAGTTGTCAATATTAGGTTGAGAGGTGACGCCCAAAAGATTGGCTCTGTAATGAGTTTGTTGCCGTCGTCACTTTGTTGAAAAACTGTTTCACGATGATTGTGTATTGACGATGTTGATTTTCCATGAACTAAATAAGAACACATGATTGACGTCACCTGCATTTACCCAACAAAAGTTGGTTTTTATTACACTTTAAAAACTAATGCAACTAGGCTCTAAGCCTTTCTCAAACGTGTCACCCGGATTAATCAAGTTTCAGGCACTAATTTTGTTTTTGAGGCTTCTTTGCTGATTGATGATGTTGATTAAATATTAAAGGATAACGTTTAGACTACATTAATTTATTTATAATCTAAATATCCTATGATGTAATTTTATAATATCTGAGGGTTACATAAGGACATATCTTTAGTAGGATAATTAATTATCTCCTTTCGCTTACACCTGTGGGTTAAGAATTATCATGTGGAATTGTGGGTCACTACCTGTGGCTTCTAGTGTTTAAAACTACACCACGTGTTGAAAGGTAAGGAAACAAACATTAGTTTTGTATACAAAAACCAACGATAAATGGCTAGAAAATAAACCAACCTTTCACAAGGTGTTATCAATGTTACGTTTGCTCTAATACGTTGAATAGAATTTTAAGGGAATAAACTCCAGCATATCAGGGTTTTACCTATTCTTACGTACCTAGTTTCATTTGTACATTGTAAAGCTGCCAAACTAATGTGAATCATTGGGGTGTACGGATTTATAGAAACCCCTTCTGTAAAAATATATAAACTTAATATATTACTTGCATCATAGGGAGTTATTTTCAATCACACTAAGACCAAGTTTAAAGTTGTAAAAGAATATTTACGTACCTGAAGACACATTGTATGTGTTTCCCCTACCTGAACCTGCGTAATTAACTTAAATAATGGTTAATACTATGGGCTATGATCTAGAATAATGATTTAACTATCACACCTAAGGCAAGAAAAGAAACTAAAAATAAGATAGTTTTTTGTCTTACACTTTTATTTTTATCTTACAATTGTAAAGCTGGTTTTGATTTCTCGATGGGATGAATATCTTTCAGCCTGTCCATGATTTAATTTCCGTAAAAGTTGTATTAACCACCAATATTTCAATTTTAAGGTGCATATTTTACTGGTGTAATTAAAATAAATATGTGAACAAATAACAAAATAAATATGTGAAAATAAATAATAAAATAAATATGCAAAACTAAATAAACAATGTAATCAATTAATCACTTTTTAAGATGCCGACACAACTAGGACATATTTTAAGGCAAAAATGCATGAATGCTAGGTGTAGAATGGGTAGGATGCTTTGTTTCAGACTAAGACCGACTGTTTTAGCCTGGATCAATAATTAGTAGTTCAGTGGCCAATGGCAGCTGGATCCAGCATCGAACCTTCCCGACATTTTCTCAGGGTTTCATCCAGGATCGATCTGGAGAACTTCAGATTATGAAGCGAGAACGCTAACCACTGTGCTACCCAGCCGTTATTTTATATTAATAATTTAAGGTTAAATTTATAATACTCACAACGTTATTAAACTTATCATAAGAAAGCAGAACAGTAAGACAGTTTAAAGGTGCGTGAGACGTCAACACTTTGTGAGTGATATTAAATGTCAATATGTCAATATGTCAATATGTTGCGGATCAAATAAATGCTCAATAACTGCATCGTGTGTAGATAAAACCAACATCCCTTCAACACGTGTCTTCCCTTAATAATTATCAATCCGCCTGTCTGTTCTGCGGAGGAATATGAAAAGAAGGATAATTAACGTTACAGTAATATGGTAATACTTACTATTCACCGCTATAAATGCACTACCCTCACAGCTAAACCTGCACTTAAATATCTTCAATACAAATTTAAGAATAATTTGATATTTTAGATTATGTTAATGATTCAACTGTAAGTTTATTTATAAAATTAATATGATATACATCACTTTTTTACATAGTGGATAAATTTTTATATATTTTAAAAGATATTATCTACAAGGATAAACTTTATAAATTCGTAAACATAGTTTTTGATGATTTTAAACGCTAACGGAATTTTTCAAAAGCGCGACTGTCATGTCAGTGGTTTTCAACTTGCCAAGGTTCTATAACAAGCGATGATATGCCACAAGTTTGGAAGTGTTGTCTAACTCCTAAGTCCCGGAGCGACTGAGTGTTCAGCTACTTGGTGGAAACATAATCTAGTTCTGTGTCGATGTCACCTTTTATTGCGTTATTTCGGAACAAATATTCGACCCAGCCCAGTCTCTACTTATCGAAGATTTTTTATTTATTTCAGTCTTGCGATTGTGAATTAGTAGGTGAACTTATGTTCAAGCTATAAGATAATTATTTATTTGCGGACTCTTTGGACAAACTTTGGTTTTAAAATAATGACAATATTTATATTTTGTTATATCAAATTTGTTGCCAATTTAAATTACCTCTGTATTGTCCCAATTTCTGTAGATATACTGCTGATACCAGTACGAAGTAATTACTCCCCTTAACATGCTCCTTACAGATTATTTAATTTATTAAAATTCTTTCCTGTTGTTATAGGTAGTATATTTTAGAAGCGTACTTCCATTTGTTTATCTTAATGTTTAAGGTACGTGCTAAAGTTTGTTAAAAATAATGAAGCACTTTTTACACATTCGTAAGCTGAATTATTCGGTAAATTCCTCAAGCGAGACTGAGAATGTTACGGGTGCACCAACAAGTCAGAGTGCACATATTTGAGATGTTCTGAGATAATTGTATTGGTGGAAACTTGGTCATTCGAGGTGTGGGAGAAGTTTGTTAATAGACTTGATGCAACATGCACTTGTTGCACTTAATGGCCCGGTCGGGACCATAGTCATAACTCTCTGTCTTAGGCTATAATCTAAACTATCTTACAATGGTATAAATACAATTTGAGCAGATTTTTTGATTTCAAAGTATGTGTCTGTAGGATCTAATTTTTATGAATACATTATTGCTAGAATTGTCAAATTCATCATCAAGTTAGCCTTAAACTATAATAACATGGTTGCCCTAATATTAGCACGAATCTTATTGTTTTTAAAAAGGATTTTAACATGGATATTCGGAAAATGGAGCGAAATAGACCTATGTTTATATCGCATTTGTTTAATTTAACCCTGAAGTTCGTGAACAAAGTTTGTAAACCCCTTTTTTTATTTTACGTAAATAGTGATTATCAATATCAACCAATATAATTGCTGTTTATTGTTACACTGAGCTGTTGATAGTGTCTTTGATTTACCGTGAGTACACATTTGTATTTAAACATGTCTCTGATATTATCTTTGACATGGAAAACGGTTCTGAAAAAAACACTAGTAGCAAATAAAACACAGTTTGATAGATTGTGCCACAGATACATGTTTACATTGCACCTCCATCAGCATTGAGCTCTATTTGTGTTCAACCATTGGACCGGTATTGGTATTTGACACCGCTGCTATAAAAAGATTTGTATTTATTCTTTTCTGTTGCAATATAGACACCAAACAATTTTCTCCAAATTTATCACGTATTATTTTGATTACACGGATAAAAAAAATTAGTAAGTGTTCTGGAAGCATCACACAAGTTCGTATATTTTTGTTAAGAGAACTCCTTCGTCATTTCTGAACCAATTCTAATGACTGAGGTATAAAAATATTATTCCTGATTCGTATTTGTGCATAACAGTTTTCATTTTTAGGTTTTTTATTCCAAAGGACACGGATCACCCTGAAAGTTAATTTATTGCCCTTACGATTAACATAGGGGACATATTTAGCAGAATTTCAGCTGTTAATACTGGCAGATAACATCTGAATGATACATAAATTTGAATCTTTTAATTTGATGAATCTATTTATCTGTATGAATTT
Organism: Allygus modestus; assembly: GCA_963675035.1. Taxonomy (NCBI): domain Eukaryota; kingdom Metazoa; phylum Arthropoda; class Insecta; order Hemiptera; family Cicadellidae; genus Allygus; species Allygus modestus. Next base: position 139,045,107 of record OY776114.1, on the reverse strand, counting down.
GGTTTTGTCTGGTCATCGCTTATAGATTCTTGAAATTTTAATTATTTGTTTGCTTTATTTATTGAAGAAACTGAAATTGGTGTTAAAAAAATTGTGACTGTGTTTGTTAATGTGTTAGACCAGATTTTTGCCACGCTTCGCATTGAAAACTGTTGTACTGAATTTAAAGGTCCTGTTTCCATTAAGTGTGGAGCTGGGAGAAAAGGTTTGGTGGTCTTACGTCAACGCATATCATTAGGGCTCTGCCCCAAAATCCGCATATGCTGCAACATTAGTCTTATACACATAAACATTTATTAATCATAATCTTTCACTACAGAGTGCATCATAATTTGTTCTAAGGAGCATTTAGTCAGATGATTAGACATTTGTTTTGCTTCTCTGCAATGGTATGCTAAACCATACAGTAATGGTATTGTTGTGGAACCTTGGTCAAGGGACACTTGAATCCCTGGGGGAATGTCATTTAAGCTAATTTTCAAGGTAAACATTGTGTTACAATATATTAAAGCTGAATTTTGTGTGTTCGTCAGTCTATCATGCACAACTACAGGATTGATTAAGAATAAAGATAGGAAGGTAGGAACAAATATCAGCCATGCCTTGCGGCGCCGTATAGTTCCAGGTAGGCAATGTGAGTGGTGTAGTCATGTTGCGTCGCCCGGCCAGCAGGTGTTCTCCGGCTTCAATAATACATATACAGAATTACACTAACTTTTACTCTGAAATGGCACCTGATTACAAAAATCACCAAATCATAACCTTTGCTGAGTATGTAATTACTTCTCACAGGTTAAGTGACAGTTCAGCAACCCAGAAGGTAAAAGTAAATTATTAAACAATTAGATGCTACACTTCAGCGGCTTAAACATTAACACTTTCAAAATAGAAGAGAACCTTTATTGGTATACTACGGTTTTAGTGTAAATAGGTACAACACATTTTTCGAATTAAATCAAAATTAAAATAAATAAATAAAAAAAAATTTAAATTTATGTAAAAAAGAAATTCTACAACTTATTTTATCATAAATCGGGTATATTACATCGGGTTTTTGTTGTTTTCTATTACTATAAACACATCACAAAAACATATTAATTTTCAATATTTAAATTGTTTGTAAATTTATCTAATGGGGGATACAAATGGAGTATTCAAATTCAAAACAGAAAATAGCTTAGATGATGTTTGTGTGAAATTAGAAAATGGTCCTTGCAGTAATTTTACGTCTTCGCTTATCAAACGTGGGTTCATAAATACACATTGCTGGTCAACAAATCTGTCTCTTCTGATACACAGATTTAGTCACATGACTCGCTTATCAGTCTTCTCTGATTATCACCCATCAATGACAATTGCCATCGTAGCAGAATTTAGAAATCGATTAATATTTGTTAAGGGGCCGTTAGCAATTTGATTCAAAACATCTAATAAAGATATTATATTGATTATTTGTAAGTTACATAAATCACTTTATGATTTTATTTTAAAGTTTTAATACACTTTTTCAAATTCGTGGTACTATCCTACCAGTGACCAGTATAATTTTTTAATGTCATTTATACAATTTCTGAATTTCTGGATTTCGCCTTTTCTAGTTAAAGTTTGCTGGATTAGTTTTAGTGGAAGAAAATTATTTGGTTAGTAGTTGCATTGTATTCGATTTAAATGATTTTATCAACTTCAACAAGTAAACTGTTGTGATACGTATATTAATATGCTATGCCCATTGTAGTTTACGAAATTACTATTATTGTAATTCTCAGTACCATCAAATCCAACATGATGTGCCAGAATATTGTTTCCAAACAAGCAGTTTGTAGGGTTCTGATCTCATTAGTTACTTACTTACGTTACTCTCGAAACTACAATATTGTTATTTTATTAATTTAAATAACAATTGACATCAGGGATGTTTAAAAAGAAATACAAACATTAAAAGTATTAAATAAAATTTGTAATAATAAATTACAATGTGTCAGATATTTTTTGAGTTTCAGCGTGAAATGCAGGTATAGGAAAACAATTCCGTTGTTTTTGGTACATGATAAAAATGGTCCTTAGTCTATAATTGGCATTTATAGTAAATAAGGGTTTAACCTCAACTTTACAATAGGGTACAAATTATGAGAATGGTACAAATTGTGAGAAAGCATATAAATAGAACACAAAAATTAAACATACGTAATTTGTATTATTTTTACAACATTGAAATTATGTAAAACTCTACATTTAAATTAATCGTGGAAATAAAACTAAATCCTTAGGAACAATATACTCATTATTGAAAAACCCAATTAGGCTTTAAACTTTCAATAATATTGTAACTCTTATGGTTGAGAACTAGTTAACATTTTAAAACAAAGTAGTTTGTCTAGTACAAGTTTAAGTTTAATTGTTAAGAACGTAATAGGGAAAACAATAACTCGCATTGTCAGTCCCTGAGTTTAAAAATAAGTGAAGAAAGAAAGGGCAGATTTAAGTTTAAATGAAATAATTACTCAAGTTTCAATGTGTGAACATAACGAATAAAAGCCCATGCTTAAAAGCATGCCTTCTTAAAATGTAAATAAACCTACAGATACAACGCAAGACCCACTCTCTATTTATGATTATCATTGACAGCCTAACAATATGACATATCGGGTAAATATTTACTAGTCATCTTTCTACGCAGTTATCTTACATATACATATGGTTGACGACTCAGAATTATTAAAATTCCAACAATATTCAACCGAAGGACATTTTCACTCCTGAACTCATGAAGGCCCACCAAAACTTTACTCTTGACTCTTACGTTTTAGAACATCATAGAAATGTGTTCGATAAAGCAATGAGTGTGATGAGAAATGTGTATCAATAAATTACTAACACACATCATTGAATAATATTATGCATATTTGACCTATCGTCGATATCCTAGGTTGATCAGAGAACATCCTGTCACGAAGTTCAACATGTTTGAAACGTCTTTTGGACACACACATACGACACAAGAAAATAAAATAATGACGAAAGTTCGTGTGTCGTAGTTGTGCACGAGACGTTTCTATCATTGTTAACTTCGTGACAAGATCCTCACGGATCAACCCATATATGTAGCTTAACCACATCTGCTGATGATGCAGCCTAGTTGCTGCGAAATGCGTTCAGAATAAATCTGTTCACTGGATTGCTAATAATCGACGATAAGTCACATATACTCGCACATATTATATAAGCAATTCCTTGGTTGGTTATCATATTATAACGAATAGTATTCATTATTCAATATTGTGTACTCATATCCACTAGTATAACCTTGGTATTTGTGGTAATTACTTCCCCTCACAATGCAGAAAGTATTTCAACAATCGGAAACCCGTAACAATATTAGCTTTTTTATCTAATTAAACACTTCCGCAATGGTTTTTTTATGTTTCATTTTTGAAATTTTAAAACTTAAAACAACGTCATATTTTTACATAAGATTATTAAAAATTTTGCTAATACTAATTATAAAATACCTGCAATAGTTTCTGAAGCAACATAAACAAGCCTTCTCCAACAATTAATTGTGAAAAAAGTAAAATATTGAACGGTTGTCCCATTTGTGTATTAATAACATTTAATTTGTCAGCTGTTCTTTGCTTCGTACTTAAGGAAATAATGTTCCTTTAATCTAGAACAGTGATTACTATGATTCTTGCATTCTAATACTCTTAACTTGTATTTTTTTAGTAGTAATTATGATCGTTAATTACATATGCTTTACTTGTGTTTCTACTGAGCTATAGAGCTCATCTAACTATTATTATTTTAATATGGTAAATTAAATACGCAGTAATATTCAGTTTATTTTATCAATAAGTTCAAAAACTACTACGAAATATTATCCTGATATGGAAATACCATAGTCATTATTGGCGTTTAACTGCAGCTTCGTAGGTTACAATTAAGTTAAGTGATTGTAATTGCCTTTTTATCCTTAAGGAATGGTTTTACTTTGGTTTCCAACTTTATAAGGTGAACTTAACTCAAAGTTAATTTTCAGTTTTTAAATAAATATTTTAGTGACTTTTTTTGCTTGCTCCGTAAAACGTGATTTCATTTATCAGATAAATTTGATTAAAGTTTTATTACGGTTCTTTTATAGTAAGACAAACGAAAATAGCAAAATCTCCATAAAAAATACTTTAATGTGGTGCATGCCCTGATCAAACTTCTATGTTAAAAGTACGGTCAATAAAGTATGTCCTAAACTAAAATTTTAATATCGCCAATAAAAGGATTGTGCCATTGCAATGACTCCGATGTCTATAATCTAATATGTCACCACGTTTAATCAAAACTAAAATCCACCAGTAATGAATACGTCAATAACAATGGACTAACTGTTTGTAACTAAACAGCGTATGTGCTGTAACACATAATGAATGGGCAAGATCGTGTTCAGCTTTGCCTGACTGTAACAGATGATCTCGTTTGTTACTTGCTCTAAAGTTTATTGTAATGGATCAATAACATTATAGGTTATTCCAAACTGATAGCTGAATTATTTTACTTTTAATTACACATTTACTAAATAGCTTGATATAGCTTTAAACCGATATTTAAAATAAATTTGTTGCATTCTTTATTTTGTATAACACTTTACTTCCTTAATTATATATACAGTCAACGTTAGTTCCAAGAGTCGTGGAATAATGGAAAAATCTGTTAAATGTGTTTTAATTCAAGCGGATCTGATGTAAGGTAAATAAACGTAAAATGTCCGTATATGTAACAAGGACAAGAATTGTTGACTCAGACAGTTTTCTTATGTACCATGAATTTAACGTTAGAAGTAAAACGATTTTAACCAAAACAAGAAGGGAATGGAATTTAGACATGTATATACACTCTTAACAAAGGTACACCATATAATTATTTACGTACTGTCCATTTTACTACAGTTAATTAATTAATTTTGGTCGATATTTAGTTCCTGAAAATTTATGAATTATGAAACGTAATTGATGCAATATGTGATCAGCTAACCAAATGTTACAGGACACTTATTATTACACATTCATCAAAATCTAGTTGATTGAACAACAACAGCTCGGTCAATTATTGACGTCAACCGTTGATAAAATTAAACTCTAACTCAATAGTAGTTTTTTATTTAGATTACAGTGAGAGCTTATATTGTTATAGAAGCTTTATGAGTGTAAAGAGTTAATATTTTTTATACAACATAAATTCAGTGTTGGTAAAAGGTCGAGTAATATGATAATGACATTCCTTTAGAGATGAAAAGGGTATTATTAAATAAATATTACGAAAAATAATATTTAATCTCTTCATGCTATTATATGCAGTTACTATATCATGCATTTATCCCTGTATTTTTATCATATTTAACCCTGTATTGTTATGTATAAAAATGTTTTACCTATAAAATGCAATTTTAGTTTTTGCCATGATACAATTATCGATTATGTGCAGGCAGTTTAAGGGTCGACTCACTTTACAATTTCGATGAACTATTTTGGAACTCCTTGGAACAAAACCTTACAAACTATGGATTTAGATCCACATCAGAGAAATGTTAAAGTGTTTATATTTTTAACATTCCATTTTTACTTTCTCCCCCTATACATAGTATATGGAGAAAGTATTGTTTTCGTAAAAATTTTCGAATTTGAGTTGTTAGTGGAAATATTCGTTTTGGTGCTCCCTGAACCCAAAAAAGTGGTTTTTACGTGATGTCTGTCTGTGTGTGTGTGTGTGTGTGTGTCCGTGTGTGTGTGTGTGTGTGTGTGTGTGTGTGTGTGTCTGTGTTGATGTGTACAGAGCTAGAGCCCTAACCTATGGGCCGATTTTTATGAAATTTGGTATGTAGGTACTAATCCACGATATCTCCAGGTTTTTTTTTCATTTTTTTGAATTTTTGATTTTTAAGGGTAATTATCCCCCAAAAACCGCCAAAAAACATGAAAAATCCAAATTTCTCAAAAACGGCTCTAACGATTTTGATTAAACTTTCGCGGTTTGTAGAACTTTAGGTTTCCAACAAAATGACACTACCCGCATTTCTGCAAAAATGCGGGTTCAGAAATTACAGGACTTAAAAAATCAAAAATTCAGTTTTTTGGATTTTTCATAAAAAATCATAAATGTTAAAAAATGTTACTATTCACCATTAAAAAGAGCTCAAAAAACTAAATAAATTAGTATTTTAAATTACTATTCTACGATTGCTAGTTGCGGAGAAAATTGAAATTTTCATTTAGCGGTAAACACAGTACGTTGTCCAATGCTATTCTTATGGGGAATACAAAAATAACTATTTCTCTCTTATTTACTGATCAATTTCATTAAAATTTGATATGCAGGTCAAGTTAGCATTGACCAACAGATGATGTTCAAAATGTGTTGCTATTTAACCATGGGGGGGCAAGGGGGCATTTCCCCTCTCAAAACCACTGTGTGTAGCAACGGACTCTATAGTGCCTCCCAAAAAGGGATTTGGGTGGATATTTCTGAAAACAACTATTTTAGACAATTTTCTGTACATTTATCTATACTTCATATTCTATATTTAGTAAATAACAAATATTTTTGTCATTAAAGTTTGGCTAAAAGGGAGAAAGTATGTGTCAGTTTCCTGATACCGTTTATTAATTCTAACATTAATAAACTAACCGTTTCAATCAATTAATTGCTTAGAGTGTGAATAAAATAACTCCTAGCCCATGTTGATCAACCCAAATCTCAAATTATTATTCATCGCCTAAAGTCTGTTTTTCTTTCATTGTAATTTTTTTGTGATTTTTCTGCAGGTAAATATTTATTTGCATTCTGTTGCTAGTTTAGCTTTTTAGCATGAATTTTTGTAAAGTCTGCACGTGTTTAAAAAATTAAAGTTTGGTATGTTTTGCATTCTTTTTTCACAGCATGTCTCTATGTTATTTTTGTATGAACGTTAAAGCATATTATCTTTACCTTGAGGCCTGCAAATGTATTTATTCGTGTTATTTTTAACATTTAATCATATATGTACTATTTTTTATGCTTGCATTGTACACTGACGAATGCCGTTTATACTCAATAAATAAATAAATATACTATTATGATTTAAAAAGCAGGCATTTATTGATGTCTTCAATTACAATTAATTATACAGGATAAATAAATACATACAAAACGGTAAAATATACACAAAAGATGGTAAATGGCGATCGATTAATTAATTATACTGGGTGGGTTTTAATTGAGCCCCCTTTATTTTTTCTTTATTTCTTAATATATCGACTCCCGACCACAGCCCATCATTGTTGATCAACATATATTTCATTTTAACTTAATTCATATTTTCAGCCGCCATTTTTGACCCACCATATTGGATTCAATTTTTTGTATGTACAGGTAGGGGTGTGAACTTATCGAACTAATTTTCTACGGTGAACATAATGCCTCAATCCGTTTTTGAATACCACTATTCGCTCTCAAGATACTGGAGATCTTTTAAAATTAATTTTAAAAATAATTTTTAAAGCCCCAAATTAAAAATATTACCATATTCTAGACATTAAATCAAATAATATCAACCATAAACTGCTACCAATCATCGTTGAGTTTTGATTTAAAATTTTGAAAATGCCTATTTCAGTGTAAGACTTGATCAATGGCTATACAAATTCTGATTTCTGATTTCCGATTTCTGGATGAGGGCATTCGCTACATTTTGAGCGAATTACAATTGTCGGCCACCATCTTTGATCCACTATTTTTGAATGAGAATTTTTTTTCAAATTTAAAGGTGGGGCTGTTACGCATAATTTCTAACTGTTGTTCCACGCTGAAATCTATGCCGCAAACTGTTTTTAAATATCACTTTTCGTTCTCATTATATTGACAGATATTTGTTTAACATTTCAAAAAGGGTCAATATCATAAAAACGAAAATTAATATCAAAAAACGGATTTCGGTATTGGTATCAGCATGAAAAAAAAACAGTTGGACATAATGGTTCACATATACACCTTTACAATTGAAAAATATCTCCTTCCAAAATGGCGGATCCAAGATGGCGGCAGAAAATTGTATTTTGTTAAAAATGAAGCGAATGTACATCATCAATAATCGGTAGCAGTTAATGGTCATTATTTGATTTGATGACAAGAATTTTGCCATGTTTCAAGGTATTACAAGTTCTTTCTAAAATATGTTTTTTTTAATCTCCAATTTCTTGAAAACGAATAATGATTTTTAAAAACTGATTGCGGCATTATGTTCACTGCAGAAAGTTAGTTCTATATCATGGGTCCCAACCTCTCCTTTAAATTTAAAAATTTAATCCAACATGGCGGATTTAAGATAGTGGCCAAAAGTATAAACTAAGTCAAAATTAAGTATATGTTGATCAACAACAATGATCAATGGTATTCCGGAGTAGAAATATCAAGAAATAAAGACAAATGTATGGGTGGGGGACTCATTTAAAACTCACCCTATATACTTGATTTATATTTACAAGGTGTATCAACAATCTAAGAAAAACTTTGATTTACTAACCTGTTTGTCACACAATTCACAGTAAAATACTTACTGTTAACAGAAGTTAACTGTAGCCACTATTTCCCCAGTAAATAATTAATTCGTGTCTCTGGATTGAAAATGAACCGGTTAAACTGTTCTTTAGATGTGTATTACACAGTGAAAAACAATTAAAATGGCGGAAGCACTGTGAACGGGACGTTTTAGGACTCATGGTTTTTAAGAATATTTAAACGGTGAATGTGGTAAATACAAGTGGCCTTTTAACATGCTGTTAAATTCAAGTTTATTTTTTGGACACCCAGTTATAATTTAGTAATAATGTAAATGAAAAATAAAACATTAACAAAACACAATAACACAATGTTCTGTTGTTAGTTTACTTTTAGGTTAGTTTGAAACTGAGATTTTAACATCCATATCTGTTTCCTAAATAAGTTTAATAAAAATCCAGATAAAACTAAGTACATCTTAGTTACAACTAAGTTAATCATTACATTAGTATAGAAGCACAATGTTTCTATACGAATATGGTAAAATATATTTATAAAAACAACAAATAATTACCAATGGAAATATATTTTATAATTTAGAGTTTTAAGTAAATCTCTTATCCAAAATAAGGGAGTGAATGTTACGGCTCCTAAATCCCAAGGAAAAAAGACGACTCGTGTCCAATTTGTGAAATTGGGTATAAGATACATCCACGTTCCATGAGAGTTTCTCCACAAATCCGAAATAGACTGTAGCTTCTATGCGATTGTTTAGGAGTTATTTACATTAAACGTATTCTTTTCTGTAGCAAAGTGTAGTATGACACGGATAAATAGTTACCTTTTGTTACAGGAACATATTTTAAAACCGAATTTAATTTATTTTAAAAATAATCGGTGCCATAGTGACACGGTTTTCAGTATGTAAGATACCTGATTATAAATCGTACTGAAATTAAATTACAGGGAGATTGGTAAGTTTGAAAATTGTCAGTTATAGTGCAATTTTATGGTTAATTTAGTAATCCTGAATCTATAGTGGACAAATATTTGGATCGAATGTTGTTACTTTCAAGCAACTATAACTCTTATATAAAATTGATTCAACTGTTGGATCAGATAAACCGACAAGAAGATACATGATAATGATAATGATACATCCTTTGATAAAAAATAAAACAAAAATCATAAGCAGAATTAGTTTAAAAATTTATATTTAAAATGGAAAGATTTATCCACGTTTTGTAGGATTCTTATAATCTTAAAGATTAAAGTTTCCATATTTTCATGAAAAAACGCTAAGTTTCGGATTCAGCTACCTTAAGGCCACCGGGTTTTATTTCATGCTAATACAATCAATGGGACGGAAGTGACGGAAATGTCTTAGTCACGATTCCTATTTCTGAGATTGAAGTTTACGGTGGCGACTGGGCAACGATGGTAAGATTGCTGTTTATAGCAGACTAGTTTGATGATTTAAGTCCTTAATAAATTGGGAAGTGTTATGTATGAGTTTTAGTATCAAACACATAATTTATAAATCGCGGATAACCAAACAAATTGATTATGTTATAATAATTGGTAAGTAATGTACGTAGTTTTGAGTATGCTTTGGTTACTAATATCTGACATTTTATAAAAAAATACTGTTTAAATAAAACTATATGTATGGGGCCCAAAAAAACCCTCTACCCTTTACTCTCTCTCAAATACCTTTTCTCTACCCTTTCTCTAGTATCAGTATTTAAAATTGTATAGAAATAAATGTAAAAACAAGTTAATATTAAGTTTTGAAAACAGACCCCACTTTACCCGCATGCCATATGAAGTGCAAACGGCCATTTATTTTCTGCTGATCTAGTACTATTGAAAAACAAGAAAAAATTAACTATATCATAATTGCTTGCCATGTTGGAAAATACTCATATCTAATATATGAAAGCTTTTTTGAATATAAAAAAGCTAGGAAATGTAATAATTTAATCCAAAAGTTTAATTTGTTACTTAAGTCATTAAGTCAATAATTTATTCAGCCATTCAATACAGTACGTGTAATAAGCTAAGTCAGTTAACATCAAAATAAAAAACATTAACATTAAATTTTAAACCAAATCAACAATCTTCATGCAGGAAAAAATACTTAGTATAAATGACATAGTAGTAAAAAAAAACTGCCATAAACATACTTGTTTATTATACTTAGTAGCTCTTAGGAGTACTTTTATTTTACATACCCAAGCGATTATATAAAATATAAATATAATATAAGAAAACTGTTGTAAACGGTCATGATATGATTTGATTTATTAATTTTCGCTTGTAGTGTTGTGGGATGTAGTTAATTTATCCTGTTTCTTAATTTAATAAATGAAAAGATTTAAATAAAACTAAACAAAATAAAATCAACTTAAGATATTTATAATTTCATCTATTTAACTGGTTATGAATAAACTTGTGTCCACAAACTCTCAATCACTGTGTTTGCTTAAACTCCTTAGTTAAACTTTCCTATTGATTCAATGTTTGAATGGTACTTTTGATTACTTTGTGTCATGTTTCAGATTCAATACCTCGAGATCACCCTTAGGGTATAAATTATTTGTTTGTAATCTTAAATACTTTAGATAAGTTAATCTTAACAAATACGAATATGTAATTAATATTTTATGTTGTAAAGAAATTTTTAATGAATATAAATTAAATAGAAGTAATAAACATTAAATTACTTTAAAACTTAAACTCCGACAATAGGCTTTGACACGATAGTGAATTTTAAAACAGTTTAGTCCTATAGAAATTTATTCATTTTGAAAATGCCTCCTGAACTGTTGTTTAGAATTTGTTTTTTTAGGATTTTGATTTGTTGTTTTAGGATTTTTTTTAAAAAATATTATAGAAATTTGCTCAACTAATTTGCAATACAATTGTTGGTATCTCAATTTATATGTATTGCTATCGTATATCAATGACTGGATCATATTGTCGCATGTTTAGTGTCTTTTCACCTAATGTAATGAATAAAATATATGATAATATATTATCACTTCTCAAAACAAGTTTTTTTTAAATTTCCTATGCGCAGCTTGCGCATCTTGTTTTGAGAAGTGATAATAGTAAATAGTTAAATATAATAAAAAAAGCAATGGAACTCTGTAGTTAGATATACTCCTTATAACAGCTGATGTTTATTTATTTGGATTTAGTTACGAAAAACCAAATGTGACATAAACCCAATCAAACTCTCCTCCATATTATTATTATCCATCTTATTATTATTAACAAGGGGACATGGAAGTCCCGTGGGGCGGAGCCCTGAGGTCTCAATCGAAAATATAAAGCCAGTTTGCACATCTGCACACCTAAATGCACGTTTTAGTGTATGATATGTGAGGGTAAATACTAAAACAAAAAATCCGTATTGTTTACTAAGTTTTCATATAGCGTATTAATAATATATAAGATAGATGTACATAGTGTGTTACCTTTTCAGTATGACCATGTGTCCTTGCTGATAAACTGTGTTTAATCCATTCAGCTGTTTGGCCATACAATTCAATACAATTCCTTCCCAATGTACAAATTACGAACTTTAAGGGCAGCGACAATTCTCTTACACAATGTGAGTCTCACGGCAACGCGACGCGACTCTCAATCAGTTGAGAAATCTCTGTCGTATTAACCAAAGCACAGCAGAGACAGTTAGAAACCGGATATTAAAATCTAAAATTTATAAGTAAATAATAAAGAGAGTGTGCACCTTTACCTTTTGTAAAAGTGCCGCTTTTATCCATTACTGTGCATAGTTAAGAATTTATATAACTCTGAAGATTAAGAAGCTTTGCAAACCCCTTGTTCTGTATGTTTTGGTAACGACTGTTTTCAGTCTACCAGAATTATATATTATGTTTGCATATGCTACCTCAGTCTATTCCAAATAAACTAAGTTAAACCTGTGAAAGTTACTGCCGAGTAGCTTATGTTCATGGCTTATGTAATATTGGCATAGATTGAATACACCTGTTACAATATAAAGTATGATAACTTATTGCTTACCTGAAGGACTGTATTCATTTCAAAGAGTGCAAAATAGAGTATTTTAGTTTTACTTATGACATTTTGATGAACTTAAATTGGTTTAGTTGTGTTTATTCAGGTTTAAAATCCACGAGTTAACCTGGAAAAATGAATATGAATTAGAATTTACTGATAATATTTAAACTATCTGTATAAATACCTGCTCTGTTTTAGACTCAAGGAATACTCTAACTAGTTGGTCTTTGACCTAAACTGGCTTAAATATAAAACCTGTCATTTTAAATAGTTAGAAACGGGCTTTTCAGGTTCAACCCAGTCTCTAGCTTAGTTTTAAAACAGATTAGCTTGGTTTTTAGTAGTTCGGCTCCTTATAAATGAAGATCTGTTGTAAGCTTTAACAATTAACACCAAAATAATAAAAGAATAAAACAATAACCTATAAAAGTAAAGTAATTCATAGTGAAACCCTAAATTGACTGATGTCCAGCCAGGGAATAGTAGAGATTAAAAAGAAATCTTAAATTTGGGCTCTAGTTTTTTCCCTAATTTTATCACTGAAACAATTTAATTGCCCTTACATACTTTCAGCATGGGCAAAATAATGTTGTACCTCCTCAATTGAATTAATATTATTTAAACACTCGTATATACATACAGTACCGATATATATGAAAAAATGTATCTGCGATCAAATAAATATTTACAAAAATATATAAAATATTTAATATATAATTTGATTCAAATTGAATTTCACAAATTAGGGCTACTTTTATTATAAAAACTAAATAAAAACAATAACCAGAGTACCCTCTTTTTTGAACATTTTTATTACTGACATCTGTTGCGATACTTAGGTCATGATCACAGTGTGCAATTAAAGTAACCTAAATATTACTAAGCAAAATAAATAATTAAATCTAAACATATGAAAATAAACAGATGTAGAGACGTTTCATTTAAGCGTATTGGGTTGAGTTAGTTCTATTCTATATCTGTTGTCTATTGTTTCTAAATTCCCTTATTTTTCATGTATAGGATTTAGTTTTTGTATTTGCATTTTATTAAGGATGACGTTATATAAAATAAACTAAAATAAAATCGAATCTTATTTTCCCAGAAGGATACGTGGATATTATCTAAGACCAGTACATGTACCTGGTTTGGTCCTCTTGACAGGACATCATGTTGGGGTCATCATTTACATGACACAGAGACCAGAATTGGTAAACAGCTTCAAGCAACCACTACATCACAGTCATCGTCTTGAATATTTAGGTAAGGGCAGCATTTATTTGAGGGAAAAATAAACATCTATGTTCCAATATTGTCATGGATTAAATTCTTATTTTATTCTTCTGTACTATTTTTATTCAATTTTGTTTTAATTGGTGTGTGCTTTTTCATCGATCATGATTTTTTTAGTTGTTTGATGTGTATAAGTAGGTAATGGAGTGTTTATTAATTAGAGTTAAGCAATAATTCAATTTTTACCATAGATTTACATTTGAAAATTCAATGGTGTGTTACATTCTGTTTGGTAACACAAAATGCAATAATTGTAAACGTATTTTCTATTTGAATGTTATTAGTGCATGATAGTTAACATACATACCTAAAGTATACGTATAATGTATATATTGTGTTCATGTTCTCTGTCAAGCTTAGCTTCTGCCTTACTAATGACTAATCTCATCCAGTGTGCTTAAGACAAAAGTTTCTCCATCCCTTGTCTGAAAAGTTTCGATTTTGACTTAACAATGAAAAAGTATATAATACAAAATTCCAGGGAGGTAAAGATGTCAACAAACATGCAAATACTTTAAGATGTATTAATATAATACAATAATTAATATAGTTAGTAAATCGACCTCAATTTGTCCTTTTAACGAATTTCCCCTATAGGGAAGAAGCTATTACCGTAGTCGGCATGGTAAGACCTAGGCCCGGGACCATGATAACTTTTCGTTTTGAGGTATCCCCAGACCCCAAAAACACCATTCGTTCGAAACTGTATATATATATATATATATATGTGTGTGTGTGTGTGTGTGTGTGTGTGTGTGTGTGTGTGTGTGTGTGTGTGTGTGTGTCCGTGAGCATGATAACTCTCGTAAAAAAGATCCGATTTTGATGAAATTTAGTATAAACGTGTAAAGCAAAGTTTATGACTTTAAATTCGAAAACTAGCCATATCGCTCCATCCGAAGGGGTATTTTGGCGGGGTTTTGTACCCCAAAAATGGGTTTTTTGAATTTGTTACATGTAATTTTTGAAAAAGTCAAATATTTGTTTCTACCATTGGATTCAACTTAAAAACACACACAATTCGGTATTTTGATCATTCCTCTACGTCAATTGGTTACCAAGATATTGAAAGTGATAAACACAGTACGTTGTCTAATGTTATTCTTATGTAGGAAAGGAAAAATTTTATATCCCGCTTATTTATGAACGTATACTGACGAAACTTGGTATAAGACTTCATCTGGTTGTGGTCCATTCATATTTGCTCAAAACAATTTTTTTTCAAAAAGCTCCCGTAGCAGCAAACCTGCGTACTCAGCCCCATGTTATTCTTATGGAGAATAATTAAATGCTATGTCTCCCTTTAATTATGAACATAAATTAATAAAAACTAGTATACGACTTCACCTAGTTGAGTTATATTGATATTTGCATAAAAGCCAATTTTTTGTGTTTCTTGTTGCAGCAAACCTGCGTACTCATCCCCAATGTTATTCTTAAGGAGAATAATTAAAATTGTATATACCGCTTATTTATGAATATATTCTTATGAAACTTGGTCAGTGGCTTTATGTAGTATTAAGACATTTATATCTCCATTGGAAATTTGCTGAGTATGCAGGTTTGCTGTGACGGGGGTATTTTTCTTTTACTGCGAGTAAAGAGGACAGATTCGGAGAAAGCTTTTTTAAGCAATGTAACGTACGATAAAAATATAAGTATGTTAAATTGCACTTGTCTATTACATTTAATACTTTTTATACATACTAATTTGTAATTGAACTGAATAGTATATTATTAAATAGGGGGAAAAAATCAGAACCTGTATTTTAGACTGGATAATTATTAGACCGTTATAATATATAAAATATAAAATCGGTTTACTATTAAAAATTATATAATACCAAATCTGTCATAAAAACCAATGAACCGCTTGAAATAAGCTCTAGTACTGTGAATTCTGTAATCCTAAAACCCAGAAAAGCAATCAGCTTGCATACCCTCTTTCGTGAATTCTAACTCCAACTCCGGAAACCTCTAGAGTCAGAATGCCATATAAATTAAAAGAAGAAAAAAATTATTTTCAGAGCAGAATTATAAATTCCTTGAATTAAAGTTGATAAAACTATTACTGTATACATTAACTAGTACGACTTAACGGTAGAATATTGCGGTTGGCAATAATCGATCCACGCAATAGCCTGGGTTGGCTTTATGTTACATTTAACCATGTTTTACCATTAACCCATGTTGAATGAACCCTCAATTTTAAAGTATTTTATTGTTTTCTCTTAATACTGCAAACCGGTTTTTACACCTCTTATGGTTATTAAGGCCAAAAGTATGTTTCATACTTAATGAACATAATGAAAATAATAATTGAGCACAATATATACCCGTAAAATAACTGTGAATCTCCACTGAAAGACACAATGAAGATTATCAATAATATACCATTAAATCGCTAGGGGAAGATAGAGCTAATTTATGTTTGGCGGTACGGTAGTAGTTATAATCTAAATGTGTAATAAAATATCTGAGCATAAATACCTACTTATTTACACTGCAGTTAACAAGTTGGTATAAACTAATCGCCAGACTGATTTGAATTAAATATATAAGTTAAAACATTTATCTCAAAACCGTTAATTAAGTTAAATTTAATTCTAAATACGGTAAAAACTTTCTGTCTTTCATGGGTTTAGTAGGTGATTACACATGCAGGTGAAATTCAGTCACGTTTTTAGGTTTTAATATTTCAAGGTGTACGTTACACTAGCTATGGAACCCAAGGATTTCCAGTGGAACGTGGATATTGCGCATTCTTCGACAAACGAGACTCGGATGTCGTACTCTTGAGTCTCGAGACTAATAAAATCTTCAGGGATCGAGTTTTGACTTATCATCTTACCTAGCAGATGTTAACGATGCTTAAACTACTGCCGAAGTATTTTTAATTTCTTATGGTGACACTTTTCATCCTCTGTTAATTGTTAAAGGGTATTATGGGGAGATTCGAATTAGAATTTAGTGAGTAAAGAACCTCAACCCAACTCAACTTTTTGTTGTTTGGTGGTCTCAAATGGTATCAGAAAATAGGTAGATAAAATGTAATACTTAAAAAAAGATAAAGTTTATTACTCATATTTTTATTTATTTTTTAAAACGGTACAGCCAATTCATTCTCAGATCAGAATTATAAAGAAATGTAAAACCATCTATCACATGCTTTAAAGTAACGACTATAGCAATAAAGTGAAATACCAACTTTAGACATGTAGTCTTAACTCTTACATTTTATACATATAACTGATAGTAGATATTGGGTAATAAATAATACATTTTAAAACATGAATATATTTTATTACTAATTTACAAAGCAAAAATATCGTAAAAACCATTACCTTATTTTTAGCTACGCAATAAGTCATCGGGAATAAGATAAGTTATAACTGAAATTAAATTTTCTTTACAACGTCGCCTACCACATGTCTTCTATAACTATTCTTATACTATTAAATATAAAAGGAAAATAAGTTTTATACTTTTGTTTATTAACAAGGGTTTTGTTATTAATTATTCTTAACATTGCTTATATCGAATAAGTGCATTTTGTTATAAAAACCATTTCATACTACGCGGCGTTACTCAGGCGATGTAAACAGCATTTAAAACTACTTCTTTAAAGTATCTGCCACGCTAGTACCTGAACTCAATAGTTACGTAGGCAAAGATAGTTTTACATAGTATGGTTAGTTTAGTACATTGTAAGATAATTATTAAAAAAGAATGTATCACTAATTTTCTTTGAACACAAATTAGGATGCCGTTAAAAAACAAGTGTGTTTTTTAGTAGCATTTATAGTGTAACTCATAGCGTCAGATGAGTCGGTTTTCGCTCGATTTGAAGAAGGTAACCTTCCTTGCCCCACTCTACCCCGGATCCCCGAACCAAGCAGCTTGTCAAGATTGTCCCTCTCCTCTTCAAGGACATCTTACAATAGTCATGGATAAGTTCTAGTTTAAGTGAATTCCAATGTCAGGCTAAGGTTCTAACCTTAAGATGGAAGCCGTCAGGCTTTCGCCCCAACTCTGGATGTTTAGGGAATTGCCAAATTAGACTGGCTTCGCTTAATGGAGCCAGTAATTTCTTTTAGTAGTTGACCACGTTTTCACAAATTAACCAATTCTCCCAGAAAATGTTTTACAGTGATTTTCATTTTGAGTTCACAGTTATTAGTAGTTTGTAAATCAGTTTTAGAAGTCTCTTTGGATTTCAGTTAACCACAATTGCAGTAATATCAGTTTGGAAGGTGTTAGTTTAGGTCAATATGTTTCATTAAATTAGTAATCAAAGCTGGCTGGTGGCAGCTTTCTGGTCTGGTTGAAATATCTCCGTCTCTGGTTCCCAGCAATGTTTCCAACTTAGTTTAATCAGTTTGGTAAAGGTAGTATTCTTCATAGGTTAGGACCTAGACAGGGTAGGGACTGGAAGTCCAGTCCGTACCACAGTACAACGCCCCAATTTCCCAAATTAGCTCTAAAATCCACTCAGGCCAATGCAATGTCCTTTTATTCCATATAGATCCACCAGTTTCTCTTGTTCCATAAAGCACTCCCAAGCCAATGTGTTAAAATAGAAAATTACATTTTAACTATAAATATTGAAATTTGATTTCCCATTTGAGAACAGTAAGTGATAAAAAAAGCTGAATTTTGTAATATTCCAACAATTTTAATAAACCAAGTAGATGGGTAAAATTCGTACAAACCCTCTCGGAGCATGTTATAATTTAATAATTTTAAACGTGTAATGTTTTATCGTTTCAATTATATGGATAATTATATTGAATACCAGTCCTGAACAAACCGTTATTCAATGTTTTGCCAATATGCTTCTGCTTTATTTATGCCAAACTAACAGATTATATTTAGAGGAATAAATTAACCAAGATAATAAGATAATTAAATTTACTTACATTCGTGTAGGCTACTAGTAAAAGTGCTCAAAATGACTGTTAATGTAAATTCCAATGGCTTAGCTCTTTGTACCTGTATTGTAATTTCGCTTGTTGTTGCAACCCAACTCTGCCCTCGCTAACTTATCCCTGACGAGAAACTCATTGCGAAGGCGCTAATTGCCAAAGTTTTCTCGTAGATTACATAGCGAGTCACATATCTATAAATAATTTGCAATACGATAAATATAGCTTTTAATCAAACTTAATCAGATATTAAATTGAAGTAATGATATTAAGAGCAAGATTCACCCATATTAGTACTTTATAAAAGTTAAACAGTAAAATTCAAGAAGAAAATCTTACTATTCTTTAATTATGACTCAAAATAAATACCGACTAATATTTTTCTGATCAACTCTAATTGTCTAGTCCTCGAGTAAAAAGCGAAATACGAGTATAACTTATGCAGAAAAAAGTAGTTAACATAATGTATAGTCGTTTAACTATAGACTCAGGTTTTACTATTACTAAAGATAATTTGCAACGATTATGAGCTCTAATATCTGAATAAACGAAGGGATAATCATGTTTTGTTACACATTTTGAAATAAAGAGCTAATATTTGCAATTATGGAAGTATAGAAAATAGTGTATACATCACGCATGAAACAGTCAACTCACTTTCTATTATCCACATACACTCCTCCGTGTGTCTATGTTTGTTACTGACACATCTCGCGTTACACGTCGTAACGTGCGTTTGAACCGTGTCTTTTGAAATTAAAATTACTATAACAATTATTTTAAGCAATCATGAATATTGAACCATTATTAGTGTACAACAATTTACGTGCATCTCCAGGTAAACAAAACATAACAAATGACTCAACATAATACTTGTCAGTTTGTGCCACTATTTTTAACTAAGGGTGAACTGTGTGGTCTTCCAAAAGGGACAGGGACAAAAGTAAACTTTTGTTTTTGTATAAAACCCTTCTTGCATCCGTCTAGGCTAATTTTATTGTTTGAAATTTTTCTATATTTTCTTGTATATATAGAAAAATATAGCTTGAGTTAGATTTTTTATAGGGTTTAACAAATAGTACGAAATACTATTGATTTTGATTTGAAATAACAAAACTTTTGTTGTGGTTTTTGAACAAACTTGAGGAATAGGGCAACCGTTCAAATAACTACATTTATTTATTAGGTGTATAAATTATACGAAAATGATGCCTTAGTTTAAGACCAATAATTTTAGTTATAACTGCCATTAACATCGTTAAGTTTATAACATGATTTAATTCATTACATTTCAAGATATGTTTTAAAGCATTACTCATAAGGTAAACACAAATATGATCTTGCAAAAATATACTGTATTGATTAAATTGAACATATTATTATAAGTAGGTAGTACAAATAGATAACAAAATAACATCGATTAATATTTTATAACTTTCTATTTTTAAATCAAATTAATTACAAATTCTGATGTTGACTTTTGAAATGTAAATTTTGACCGTCAAGAGAACAGTAGGAAATTAAATAATGTTTGAACCCCCGAGGTTGTTTTTAGTCTGCTAACATGATTAAAAACTTTAATGGCGCATCGGAAATCAGCTAATATTGAGAGTTTAACGATGATATTAGAAATTATCTCGGGACTCTGAGCGTAGCTGTGAGCGGTTGGATATGAGAACTAAATTCGGCATTTTCTGAAAGTTTTTTTTTAATCGGTGTTTATAAACACCGAATTATTTACAAATCTAACTTATATTTGATAAAAAATTGAAAACAGTAAGCAGAGGTATAATCAATGAGCTAAGATATAAATCAATAAATAAAAGAGAACCGCATTCTATCTAATCGCAATTCATTGAACAATTTAATTCTACCCAGTTTAATCCGTCTTACACTCATAATGATGAACTTTGATAGAGAATAGTGGATATTTTAATAGAGATCAGTTTATTTCTCAGTTTATTGCTCAGGGACAAAATCTGTATTTCACCTACAAAAAATAGCCCTTCAGATAATCTTTGGACTCAAAATAAATGAATCCTGCAAAAAAATTGTTCGGCAGGATAAAATTGTACTTTTCATTGTTTGTAGGCCCTATATATTTAAAACATTAATGTTTTACAAAAAGACATTCTTCTAAAATTTTCTTCAATAGTTTTTCTTCCAAATACACACTCCGCCAACGTTTAAACATTCCAATTCCAAAGCACAGGACAACCTTTTTTCAACGTAACATTTCTTTCAAATGTATTAAGCTTTTTAATTCTTTGCCTGCAGGCCTTATAGTTGACCTCCACCTGAACGAATTTGGTAACGTCAAAAGGTGTTTCTTACTGATAAGAAATATTTCAGTTTCTATAATTTCCTCAACCAGTAAAATATGTTTTGTTTTTTTATATTTTTATTTGAACTATGTCTTGTTAAAAGAATATTGAATTTTTAATTTCGGTACGTTTGTGACATTGGCTCATGCTAATGCTGTTTACACTGTTTGATGGCAATAAAGACAATTTGATTAGTTTAAATTTGTTAAACTAAATTATTTCTTTGTTTTACTAACTTGCGTGGAATCTCCCTTGATGTTTACTTTCCGTGTCACATATGAAATGCGTTGACTTAGAAGGATAGTTGCATGTACCTCTACTAGCTTTATGTTAATGTCCAATCAGTTAACCACACTTTTGAATGTAACAAAAAAAGGGTTAAAAACATCAAAACAAAAAATATTTCACCTTTTGAAAATATTACAAAATGAATTAGTTCATTTTGAAATGTTTTCTTTTAGACTGATTTTTGTAAAATAGCCCTAAACATTATTGACCAAATATTATTTAATTATGTATAAACTCTATTTAGGAGGACAAATGTAATGGACACTCCTGACAAGTAAACAGTTTAGTAAACCGTGTAATCTGGTAACTACCGGTAAATTCACTGATAATATTATAAATCACTAAAATATAGCTCTGTAAAACTAGGAATAATAAAAATGGTTTAAAATCGCGTGCAAGCCATGGTCTGGACAAACTAAAGTAAATGAAATGCCTTGGGCTAATGCGGGTTGACGTCATTGTTTAATCTACTGCAAAACATACAAACACTCTGAACTGCACTCTGCAATATAAATTTACTTTGTTTAAAAAGTAAAGCCTGTAAACCAGTAAACCAGTTTCAAAGCTTCATTCTACATATTGTTACATATTTTTTCTGAGTTTTGTCTCTATTTGTGATCAGGTTTATTGATTTGTTCCTATTTGAAGTAAAAAGAAAGGGTTATGTATTAAAAAACTTCCAGAATATAAAAAATTCTCACTTATTGCAAAGCTCTGAACAGTCAGAACTTTGTATCTAGTTCCTAAAGTATTATGAATTTACATAATAACTGTTAATTTATTAAACTCAATTTAATCGGTATGTGTAAATAAACGTTATTTGTTTTAATTAATTAAATCTATACTGAAAAGATAACATATTCAACACCTCGATCTCACAAACAGTTTAATTGAAAATCGATGTTATATGAAGTTGGTTAGATCTACCAACTTCTTGTTATACTTCTTCTTCTTCTTTAATAAATAACTTCTTGTTATTTTGGAGTTGTCGCGTTGTTGGTTAGTTGGCACCTTTCAACGCAGGAGGGACGATGTTATCTCATGAATCAGTACTTGCTGATGCCACGCCTCGTTCAGATCTTGGGTCTGATATATTGACAAGGTAAAACTAGGTTAGGTTACTGTAAAGGCAATTTCATACCGGAGCTTAATAATACTATTTTCATACTGGCCTACCTCCCAAAGGATAAATTCCCGATGAAATCCATCTGACCTTTGACACTCAGACTGCCCGTGTGCTTCGGATAGCACGTCAAGTGGTTGGTCTGGCTACTTGGTAGTCGATAGGTCATGTTAGAGGCACTAGTGCGACTTGAAAACTCTGACAGGAATTGGATTTGCTAGTAACTATTATTGACAATAACTAATTAAATTAGATGTTATTAAATTTATTGTTATGAATGACATTTAACTTAAGAAAAGAAATTGAGTTCATAAACTACCAACTGGAGTACACCAGTAGTCAATTACGACTCTATAAGATTGCAAAAACAATGTTATGCAATAAACCACAAACATTTCAGTAGAATAAATAAATACCGGACACAATACAGTATGAAAAAATTTACTTAATATAAAAATACACAGATAATCTAGTTATTTAAAATTAATTTATAATTCATTGTTGTACAGTGCGTACGTATTCATGCAATTCTTCACACAATCAAAATTAAATACAAAAATACCAATATAAAATAATATTCTGCACAGTTGTGCTTCTCGCTATTGACTTTGTACAAATTCTAGTTTATTCCAATAATGTGAATGAACCAATGACGTTATTGCATCTAAAAGTCTCGTCTCGTATATAAAAGGTGTTGCTTAGATGACCAACCACCATTTTGTGCCTCAGTTCACTTGTTCCATGGTAAGCAAAATGGTAACCAATAAAATCATCTATTTTATTTATTTATTTGTTTCTACGGCAATAAACCATTTTATATAGGTACAAAGATGGTAACTAATATGCATTACAAACAATAAAAACAAACATTAACAATGACTGCAATAACAATGGTACAAAGAAGTGCAGTAGGTATCAATGCCTTTTTATTGGTATCAATGCCAATAATGAGAATAAACGTTTGTTAACAAAGATAAATCCAATTATCTGATAATCATCGCTCCAAAAAACACACGATTTTAAATAGATAAAAACGATAAATCGATTGGTGGAAAAAAACAATAAACTAAAAAAGTAACACAACGTATTAATAAGTACATAACAGTACATAACTAACGAAATAATAAAGTCCAGATTGGAGTATGAAGGTGGTGGACTCCTTAGGAAGGTGCAGCGGCACGCCTGATGGCACCCAAGCCGTCGTTGAAGAAGTTGACCGAGGGGCAGCCTCCGTTATGGACCATACATAACATACATAACATACATACGTAACGCATTTTTTCGTAATTTTAGACCCCCTCTCCCCCACGTAACACACCATAACGCTTGAACATACCCTCCCCCCAATGTGTTACGTAACTCAATCGTAGTAGGCTTTAAAACCGCTTAAACCTTTTAATAATCGTTTATTAGCAATTTTGAATATGGATTTCAATGATTCAATCAACTTTAAATTACTTTATTTTAACAAAAGTGTTTAATAACTCAAAGAAAAATGTATACAGACAAACTAGACTGTTACTAATAATATTAACACCAAAATTAACTGTCTCTACTAACGTAAAAAAAAAATATTTATAACTAATACAAATACAAAACAACTTAAAAAACTACATATGTGGGTGGCACTGCGTAATACCGTATCAAGTCATGATTTTACACTCTAAAACCACAAAAAACATAGGTGTAAAGCAATACAGAATTTACCCAAAACACGATAAGTATTTTTATTATTTTACTGTTATTAAAATAGTGATTATTTTTCAATTTTGAAAGATTTATAACAGTATCAATAGATACGGGAGTGTGCCAGCTCTTGGTATTATTATATATGAGTTACGCAACGTTGGTCCAAACCTCCCTCCGTAAAATAACGCTACGCCATACCCTGCCCCCTTAATTTCGTTACATAATGTGTGTATGACCCCTTACAGTGACGTAGCATCCGAGGAATAGGACTGAACTGCAGGTAGTTTCTACTGGTTACTCATCCAGGAACAGTCTGACGTCTAGTCCCAGTAGGAACTACAAAGTTTACTGGGTGAGCCATTTTGGAGTTTATCAGCTTGTCTATTCACAAGTTACTTGTTTGTCAGCTGACAAAATTTCACCTTTGCAGAGAGGGTTTGATTACTAACCTGAGGAAAGTGGCGGTCAGCATGTAGGCTACACATTTTTACCCCAGACAAGACCTCTATACACATTAACCTTGTTGGAATAAACGTTAAACAAAAATTATAATACGATCGGCATTGTTTCATCTATGAGGACATCTGTTACGCTGATACAACGGTTTAAATTTGAGTCAATCCGTTCCAGACATTGTTTTGTCCCAACTGTTAAGTCTGAAGGTTTGGATATTCATCATTGTATTTTTTTAACAGTGTGAAAAGTTTTCAATCAATCAATTTTACTAATGATTACTTACTGGATAGGCATGTACTCGTATAAATGTCCTTTTATTAAAGGTATACGGAGATGAAATATACGAATAACATAATTGACTCTAAAAATTTCAAAAGTATGCAGTTGTTATAAATATAAAACATGTCAATGTATTGGTATGAATTTTAAGTTGTTACCTGTTTAAAAAAATTATATATTTTATGACTCGCACCATCTAAACCAGTTTTTAAGCCAATTTTATTAAATAAAAACATATCAATGACAGGGTTATGATCTAAATTAGGTTATTGTGAAACTTGAAATTAAAAAAGAAAGAAATTACTACTTCATATAATATATTGATATTTTTTAATTGGATTTTCGACAACGAATTCTCCTACCTGGTAATTGTATGTTTTATGCAGTTGTCTAGCAATTAACTAATACCTCCAGATTTTATGTCAGATGCTTTTTAAAGTGTGAAAGAGTGGATTTCTTACTTCCACAGTATTCCCTGGGAGGATGGCATTTAAGCTAAATTGTCAAGGTAAATATTGTGGTACAATACATCAAAAGCTGTGTTTCGTGATTTTTTCAGTCTTATCACGTACAAACTACAGGAGTGATTAAGCATATGGTAGGAAGGTAGGAAGAACTATCAGCCATGCCTTGCGGCGCCGTACAGTTGCCGGTAGGCAATGTGAGTGGTGTAGCTATGTTGCGTCGCCCGGCCAGCAGGCGTCTTTAGCTGCAATAATACATCCACAGAATTACATTCAGTTTTACTCTGAAGTGGCATCTGCTTTAACAAAATCACCAAATCATTACCATATGGTGAGTATGTAAGTACTTGTTAAAGTTTAACAGACAATGAAACAACCCAGAAGCTTAAAGTAAATTTGAAAACGATTAGATGCTACATTCCAGCGGATTAAACATAACACTTTCAAAATATAAGAGAACCTTTATTGGTAAACTCAGGGTTTTGTTTTTAAGTGTAAATCAGTACAACACGTTTATGGAATTAAACAAAAAATAAAAATTAATAAAAATTAATTAAATGGATTAAAAAAAGGAAAACTACTTATTTGATCATAAATCGGATATATTACATCGGGTTTTGATTATTTTCTATTACTTTAAATATTACGACATGTAAATTTTAAATATTTACATTGTATTTAAAGTTATCTAATCAAGGATGGAAATGGCGTATTCAATTTCAAAACGGAAAATAGCTTGGAAGATGTTTGTGTGAAATTAGAAAATGGTCGTTGAAGTATTTTTACAATTTCAACTACCAAACATGAGTTCATAATTACACATTGCTGGCCAACAAATCTGACTCTTCTGATACACAGACTTATTCACTTGACTCGCTTATCAGTCTTTTCTCATTATCACCCACCAATGACAACTGCGAGCGTGGCAGAATTTAGAAATCGATTAACATTTTTGAAAAGGCCGTTAGCAATTTGTTTCAAAACATCTATTATGGATATCATATTGATTATCTGTTACATCAATTACTTTATGAGTTTATTTTAAAGTTTTAATACAATTTTTCAAATTCGTGGTATTATCCTACCAGTGACCAGCATAATTTTTGAAAATCATTTATAAAATTTCTGAATTTCTGGATTTTTTGCCTTTTGCTAGTATGATTAAATTTAGTGGGAGAAAATTATTTGGTTAGTTGTTAGACTGTATTCGATTCAAATGTTGTTATCAACTTATACAATTAAACTATTGTGGTATGTATACCAATATGCTATGCCCATTATAGTTTACGAAATAACTATTATTGTAATTCTTAAGGCCATAACATCCAACATGATGTGCCAGAATATTGTTTCCTAACAAGCGGTTTGTAGGGTTCTGATCTCATTACTTACTTATTTAAGTTACTCTCGAAACTACAGTATTTTTATTTTATTAATTTCAATAACAACTGACATCAGAGATGTTTTAAAAAAATACAAACATTAAAAGCTTTAAATATAATTTGTAATAATAAATATCAATGTGTCAGATATTTTATGTGTTACAGAGTGAAATGCAGGTTCACGGGCATAAAGGAAAAAAATTCCGTTGTTTTTGGTACATGGTAAAAAAGGCCCTTAGTCTAAAATTGACATTGCTAGTAAATAAGGTTTTGACCTCAACTTTACAATAGGGTACAAATTACGAGAATGGTACAAATTGTGAGAAAGCATATAAAAAGAACACACGTAATTTGCATAGTTTTAACAACATTGTAATTATATCAAACTCTACATTTAAATTAATCGTTGAAATAAAACAAAATTCTTAGGAACAATATACTCATTATTGAAAAATCCAATTAGGATTTAAATTTTCAGTAATAATGTAACTCTTATGATTGACAATTAGATACAATTTTAAAACAAAGCAGTTTTTCTGGTACAAGTTAGAGTTTAATTGTTAAAAATATAATTGGATAATTGAACGAAGTGAAATTATCCTTATACACAACTTTACTGCTTGGACTGGTAAGAGAATCAACTCAACTGGCGTGTCTGTGACCACAATAAATCGAGAATGCCTGCACAGTTAAACTTAAAACTTTCTAGAAAAACTTAACAGGTCAAAATCTCGGTCAAGTTCGTTATTCAGATAATTTCGTTCAGTATTAATCAAATTATCTGAAAACCAGATTTATTTTTTTCTCCATAAGAATAACATTGGAAGCCATTTTAGTGGTACTTGAATCGTTAAAATTTAGCCGACGTCTGTGTTTCAACAACAGAGTAACAATAGTTAGTTTACTTTGAGTATACTTTGTTATACTGGATAACAAAAGTTTTTTTACCAACAAAAAACATACAAGAGAGAAAAATCAAAGTATATTTTTAATTTGTGAGCATATTTATTATTTTATAAAATTATTAAGTGTACATTTTAAACAAATATCCATACAGTTAATATTCCCTTAGTATGCCTACTCTGTGTAATATCGTCAGACGTCAGAGGCGATGATTGTAACAGTGTCAGACGACACACGACGCATGTGGCAGGTCGAAATACTCAAAATAACTTTTTGATGACTGTAGATACTAAGATATTAACTTATAAAATAGTTTCCTTAGACAATTGGTAATATTGTAATTGTCATGTGTAAAAAGGAAACAAAGCCTCAATTTGTATAGAAAGCGTTGAAGAAGTTAGTCACAGTAAGCGAACAACCTTAAAATTTATTTCGTAGGACAATTATTTGCTAGGTTATATTTTCACTAAATTATTAATAAAAATTGTCTACATTACCTAAAATACATTACCAGTAATGACTAAGCCTTTTATACAGTTTATCTGAAATGATTTGACAAATCCTAGGTTTAGATTATACTGAGCTGTTTTCATCATAAACTTGGACCTATGGTTATAAAATGTAGGTCTATACACTTAGGCTACTTGCCATTTTAGAAGTTTCATGTATGGTCTTGGACCAACCCATGTTTATAGAATTTAATTTCATGATAGCCTAGACTATTGAAACAATACATTGAAATATCATTTTGTAAAATAAAACTCTTGTAAAATACTTTAAACATTACCAGGGATGTTGTAGCGAACCAAAAAAAAGCTTTAAACTATTCCAACCAAACTAAGCCTTTTATACAGGTTATCTGAAATGATTTGACATATCCTAGGTCTGGATTATACTGAGCTGTTTTCATCATAAACTTGGACCTATGGCTATAAAATGTAGGCCTATACACTTATGCTACTTGCCATTTTAGAATTTTCATGTACGGTCTTGGACCAACACATGTTTATAGAATTTAATTTCATAATAGCCTAGGCTATTGAAACAATATATTGAAATACCATTTTGTAAAATACAACTGTTGTAAAATACTTTAAACACATTACCAGGAATGTTGTAGTGAACCAAAATAAAAGATTTAAACTATTCTAACCAAACTAAGCCTTTTTATACAGGTTATCTGAAATGATTTGACAAATCCTAGGTTTGGATTGTACTGAGCTGTTTTCATCATAAACTTGGACCTATGTTATAAAATGTAGGTCTATACACTAACCTGAGGAAAGTGGCGGTCAGCATGTAGGCTACACATTTTTACCCCAGACAAGACCTCTATACACATTAACCTTGTTGGAATAAACGTTAAACAAAAATTATAATACGATCGGCATTGTTTCATCTATGAGGACATCTGTTACGCTGACACAACGGTTTAAATTGGAGTCAATCCGTTCCAGACATTGTTTTGTCCCAACTGTTAAGTCTGAAGGTTTGGATGTTCATCATTGTATTTTTTTAACCGTGTGAAAAGTTTTAATCAATTAATTTTACTAATGATTACTTACTGGATAGGCATGTACTCGTATAAATGTCCTTTTATTAAAGGTATACGAAGAATAAATATACGAATAATATAATTGACTCTAAAAATTTTAGAAGTATACAGTTGTTATAAATATAAAACATGTCAATGAATTCGTATGAATTTTAAGTTGTTACCTGTTTAAAAAAATTATATATTTTATAACTCGCACCATGTAAACCAGTTTTTAAGCAAATTTTATTAAATAAAACATATCAATGACAGGGTTATGATCCAAATTAGGTTTTTGTGAAACTTGAAAGTAAAAAAGAAAGAAATTACTACTCCATATAATATATTGATATTTTAATTGGATTTTCGACAACGAATTCTCCTACCTGGTAATTGTATGTTTTATGCAGTTGTCTAGCAACTGACTAATACCTCCAGATTTTATGACAGATGCTTTTTAAAGTGTGAAAGAGTGGATTTCTTACTTCCAGTCTTCCCTGGGAGGATGAAATTTAAGCTAAATTGTCAAGGTAAACATTGTGGTACAATACATCAAAAGCTGTGTTTCGTGATTTTGTCAGTTTATTACGTACAAACTACAGGTGTGATTAAGCATATGGTAGGAAGGTAGGAACAACTATCATCCATGCCTTGCGGCGCCGTACAGTTGCCGGTAGGCAATGTGAGTGGTGTAGCTATGTTGCGTTGCCCGGCCAGCAGGCGTCTTTAGCTGCAATAATACATCCACAGAATTACATTCAGTTTTACTCTGAAATGGCATCTGCTTTAACAAAATCACCAAATCATTACCATATGGTGAGTATGTAAGTACTTGTTAAAGTTTAACAGACAATGAAACAACCCAGAAGCTAAAAGTAAATTTGAAACCATTAGATGCTACATTCCAGCGGATTAAACAGAACACTTTCAAAATATAAGAGAACCTTTATTGGTAAACTCAAGGTTTTGCTTTTAAGTGTAAATCAGTACAACACGTTTATGGAATTAAACAAAAAATAAAAATTAATAAAAATTAATAAAAATTAATTAAATGGATTAAAAAAAGGAAAACTACTTATTTGATCATAAATCGGATATATTACATCGGGTTTTGATTATTTTCTATTACTTTAAATATTACGACATGTTAATTTTAAATATTTACATTGTATTAAAAGTTATCTAATCAAGGATGGAAATGGCGTATTCAATTTCAAAACGGAAAATAGCTTGGAAGATGTTTGTGTGAAATTAGAAAATGGTCGTTGAAGTATTTTTACAATTTCAACTACCAAACATGAGTTCATAATTACACATTGCTGGCCAACAAATCTGACTCTTCTGATACACAGACTTAGTCACTTGACTCGCTTATCAGTCTTTTCTCATTATCACCCACCAATGACAACTGCGAGCGTGGCAGAATTTAGAAATCGATTAACATTTTTGAAAAGGCCGTTAGCAATTTGTTTCAAAACATCTATTATGAATATCATATTGATTACTTGTTACATCAATTACTTTATGAGTTTATTTTAAAGTTTTAATACACTTTTTCAATTTCGTGGTATTATCCTACCAGTGACCAGCATAATTTTTGAAAATCATTTATAAAATTTCAGAATTTCTGGATTTTTTGCCTTTTTCTAGTTTGATTAAATTTAGTGGGAGAAAATTATTTGGTTAGTTGTTAGACTGTATTCGATTCAAATGTTGTTATCAACTTATACAATTAAACTGTTGTGGTACGTATACCA
This sequence comes from Allygus modestus, assembly GCA_963675035.1. Taxonomy (NCBI): domain Eukaryota; kingdom Metazoa; phylum Arthropoda; class Insecta; order Hemiptera; family Cicadellidae; genus Allygus; species Allygus modestus. Next base: position 139,014,123 of record OY776114.1, on the reverse strand, counting down.
ATATGCTATGCCCATTATAGTTTACGAAATAACTATTATTGTAATTCTTAAGGCCATAACATCCAACATGATGTGCCAGAATATTGTTTCCTAACAAGCGGTTTGTAGGGTTCTGATCTCATTACTTACTTATTTAAGTTACTCTCGAAACTACAGTATTTTTATTTTATTAATTTCAATAACAACTGACATCAGAGATGTTTAAAAAAAAATACAAACATTAAAAGCTTTAAATATAATTTGTAATAATAAATATCAATGTGTCAGATATTTTATGTGTTACAGAGTGAAATGCAGGTTCACGGGCATAAAGTAAAAAATTCCGTTGTTTTTGGTACATGGTAAAAAAGGCCCTTAGTCTAAAATTGACATTGCTAGTAAATAAGGTTTTGACCTCAACTTTACAATAGGGTACAAATTACGAGAATGGTACAAATTGTGAGAAAGCATATAAAAAGAACACACGTAATTTGCATAGTTTTAACAACATTGTAATTATATCAAACTCTACATTTAAATTAATCGTTGAAATAAAACAAAATTCTTAGGAACAATATACTCATTATTGAAAAATCCAATTAGGATTTAAATTTTCAGTAATAATGTAACTCTTATGGTTGACAATTAGATACAATTTTAAAACAAAGCAGTTTTTCTGGTACAAGTTAGAGTTTAATTGTTAAAAATATAATTGGATAATTGAACGAAGTGAAATTATCCTTATACACAACTTTACTGCTTGGACTGGTAAGAGAATCAACTCAACTGGCGTGTCTGTGACCACAATAAATCGAGAATGCCTGCACAGTTAAACTTAAAACTTTCTAGAAAAACTTAACAGGTCAAAATCTCGGTCAAGTTCGTTATTCAGATAATTTCGTTCAGTATTAATCAAATTATCTGAAAACCAAATTTATTTTTGTCTCCATAAGAATAACATTGGAAGCCATTTTAGTGGTACTTGAATCGTTAAAATTTAGCCGACGTCTGTGTTTCAACAACAGAGTAACAATAGTTAGTTTACTTTGAGTATACTTTGTTATACTGGATAACAAAAGTTTTTTTACCAACAAAAAACATACAAGAGAGAAAAATCAAAGTATATTTTTAATTTGTGAGCATATTTATTATTTTATAAAATTATTAAGTGTACATTTTAAACAAATATCCATACAGTTAATATTCCCTTAGTATGCCTACTCTGTGTAATATCGTCAGACGTCAGAGGCGATGATTGTAACAGTGGCAGACGACAGACGACGCATGTGGCAGATCGAAATACTCAAAATAACTTTTTGATGACTGTAGATACTAAGATATTAACTTATAAAATAGTTTCCTTAGACAATTGGTAATATTGTAATTGTCATGTGTAAAAAGGAAACAAAGCCTCAATTTGTATAGAAAGCGTTGAAGAAGTTAGTCACAGTAAGCGAACAACCTTAAAATTTATTTCGTAGGACAATTATTTGCTAGGTTATATTTTCACTAAATTATTAATAAAAATTGTCTACATAACCTAAAATACATTACCAGTAATGACTAAGCCTTTTATACAGTTTATCTGAAATGATTTGACAAATCCTAGGTTTAGATTATACTGAGCTGTTTTCATCATAAACTTGGACCTATGGCTATAAAATGTAGGCCTATACACTTATGCTACTTGCCATTTCAGAATTTTCATGTACGGTCTTGGACCAACACATGTTTATAGAATTTAATTTCATAATAGCCTAGGCTATTGAAACAATATATTGAAATATCATTTTGTAAAATACAACTGTTGTAAAATACTTAAAACACATTATCAGGAATTTTGTAGTGAACCAAAATAAAAGATTTAAACTATTCTATTCAAACTAAGCCTTTTTATACAGGTTATCTGAAATGATTTGACAAATCCTAGTTTTGGATTGTACTGAGCTGTTTTCATCATAAACTTGGACCTATGTTATAAAATGTAGGTCTATACACTAACCTGAGGAAAGTGGCGGTCAGCATGTAGGCTACACATTTTTACCCCAGACAAGACCTCTATACACATTAACCTTGTTGGAATAAACGTTAAACAAAAATTATAATACGATCGGCATTGTTTCATCTATGAGGACATCTGTTACGCTGACACAACGGTTTAAATTGGAGTCAATCCGTTCCAGACATTGTTTTGTCCCAACTGTTAAGTCTGAAGGTTTGGATGTTCATCATTGTATTTTTTTAACCGTGTGAAAAGTTTTAAATCAATTAATTTTACTAATGATTACTTACTGGATAGGCATGTACTTGTATAAATGTCCTTTTATTAAAGGTATACGAAGAATAAATATACGAATAATATAATTGGCTCTAAAAATTTCAGAAGTATACAGTTGTTATAAATATAAAACATGTCAATGTATTGGTATGAATTTTTAGTTGTTACCTGTTTAAAAAAATTATATATTTTATAACTCGCACCATCTAAACCAGTTTTTAAGAAAATATTATTAAATAAAACATATCAATGACAGGGTTATGATCCAAATTAGGTTTTTGTGAAACTTGAAAGTAAAAAAGAAAGAAATTACTACTCCATATAATACATTGATATTTTAATTGGATTTTCGACAACGAATTCTCCTACCTGGTAATTGTATGTTTGATGCAGTTGTCTAGCAACTAACTAATACCTCCAGATTTTATGACAGATTCTTTTTAAAGTGTGAAAGAGTGGATTTCTTACTTCCAGTCTTCCCTGGGAGGATGAAATTTAAGCTAAATTGTCAAGGTAAACATTGTGGTACAATACATCAAAAGCTGTGTTTCGTGATTTTGTCAGTTTATTACGTACAAACTACAGGTGTGATTAAGCATATGGTAGGAAGGTAGGAACAACTATCATCCATGCCTTGCGGCGCCGTACAGTTGCCGGTAGGCAATGTGAGTGGTGTAGCTATGTTGCGTCGCCCGGCCAGCAGGCGTCTTTAGCTGCATTAATACATCCACAGAATTACATTCAGTTTTACTCTGAAATGGCATCTGCTTTAACAAAATCACCAAATCATTACCATATGGTGAGTATGTAAGTACTTGTTAAAGTTTAACAGACAATGAAACAACCCAGAAGCTAAAAGTAAATTTGAAACCATTAGATGCTACATTCCAGCGGATTAAACATAACACTTTCAAAATATAAGAGAACCTTTATTGGTAAACTCAAGGTTTTGTTTTTAAGTGTAAATCAGTACAACACGTTTATCGAATTAAACAAAAAATAAAAATTAATAAAAATTAATTAAATGGGTTAAAAAAAGGAAAACTACTTATTTGACCATAAATCGGATATATTACATCGGGTTTTGATTATTTTCTATTACTTAAAATATTACGACATGTTAATTTTAAATATTTACATCGAATTTAAAGTTATCTAATCAAGGATGGAAATGGCGTATTCAATTTCAAAACGGAAAATAGCTTGGAAGATGTTTGTGTGAAATTAGAAAATGGTCGTTGAAGTATTTTTACGATTTCACCTACCAGACATGAGGTCATAAGTACACATTGCTGGTCAACAAATCTGTCTCTTCTGATACACATATTTAGTCACATGACTCGCTTATCAGTCTTTTCTTATTATCACCCACCAATGACAACTGCCAGCGTGGCAGAATTTAGAAATCGATTAACATTTTTGAAAAGGCCGTTAGCAATTTGTTTCAAAACATCTATTATGGATATCATATTGATTATTTGTTACATCAATTACTTTATAAGTTTATTTTAAAGTTTTAATACACTTTTTCAAATTCGTGGTATTATCCTACCAGTGGCCAGCATAATTTTTGAAAATCATTTATAAAATTTCAGAATTTCTGGATTTTTTGCCTTTTTCTAGTTTGATTAAATTTAGCGGGAGAAAATTATTTGGTTAGTTGTTAGACTGTATTCGATTCAAATGTTGTTATCAACTTATACAATTAAACTATTGTGGTATGTATACTAATATGCTATGCCCATTATAGTTTACGAAATAACTATTATTGTAATTCTTAAGGCCATAACATCCAACATGATGTGCCAGAATATTGTTTCCTAACAAGCGGTTTGTAGGGTTCTGATCTCATTACTTACTTATTTAAGTTATTCTCGAAACTACAGTATTTTTATTTTATTAATTTCAATAACAACTGACATCAGAGATATTTTAAAAAAATACAAACATTAAAAGCTTTAAATATAATTTGTAATAATAAATTTCAATGTGTCAGATATTTTATGAGTTACAGAGTGAAATGCAGGTTCACGGGCATAAAGGGAAAAAATTCCGTTGTTTTTGGTACATGGTAAAAAAGGCCCTTAGTCTAAAATTGGCATTGCTAGTAAATAAGGTTTTGACCTCAACTTTACAATAGGGTACAAATTACGAGAATGGTACAAATTGTGAGAAAGCATATAAAAAGAACACACGTAATTTGCATAGTTTTGACAACATTGTAATTATATCAAACTCTACATTTAAATTAATCGTTGAAATAAAACAAAATTCTTAGGAACAATATACTCATTATTGAAAAATCCAATTAGGATTTAAATTTTCAGTAATAATGTAACTCTTATGGTTGACAATTAGATACAATTTTAAAACAAAGCAGTTTTTCTGGTACAAGTTAGAGTTTAATTGTTAAAAATATAATTGGATAATTGAACGAAGTGAAATTATCCTTATACACAACTTTACTGCTTGGACTGGTAAGAGAATCAACTCAACTGGCGTGTCTGTGACCACAATAAATCGAGAATGCCTGCACAGTTAAACTTAAAACTTTCTAGAAAAACTTAACAGGTCAAAATCTCGGTCAAGTTCGTTATTCAGATAATTTCGTTCAGTATTAATCAAATTATCTGAAAACCAAATTTATTTTTGTCTCCATAAGAATAACATTGGAAGCCATTTTAGTGGTACTTGAATCGTTAAAATTTAGCCGACGTCTGTGTTTCAACAACAGAGTAACAATAGTTAGTTTACTTTGAGTATACTTTGTTATACTGGATAACAAAAGTTTTTTTACCAACAAAAAACATACAAGAGAGAAAAATCAAAGTATATTTTTAATTTGTGAGCATATTTATTATTTTATAAAATTATTAAGTGTACATTTTAAACAAATATCCATACAGTTAATATTCCCTTAGTATGCCTACTCTGTGTAATATCGTCAGACGTCAGAGGCGATGATTGTAACAGTGGCAGACGACAGACGACGCATGTGGCAGATCGAAATACTCAAACTAACTTTTTGATGACTGTAGATACTAAGATATTAACTTATAAAATAGTTTCCTTAGACAATTGGTAATATTGTAATTGTCATGTGTAAAAAGGAAACAAAGCCTCAATTTGTATAGAAAGCGTTGAAGAAGTTAGTCACAGTAAGCGAACAACCTTAAAATTTATTTCGTAGGACAATTATTTGCTAGGTTATATTTTCACTAAATTATTAATAAAAATTGTCTACATTACCTAAAATACATTACCAGTAATGACTAAGCCTTTTATACAGTTTATCTGAAATGATTTGACAAATCCTAGGTTTAGATTATACTGAGCTGTTTTCATTATAAACTTGGACCTATGGCTATAAAATGTAGGCCTATACACTTATGCTACTTGCCATTTCAGAATTTTCATGTACGGTCTTGGACCAACACATGTTTATAGAATTTAATTTCATAATAGCCTAGGCTATTGAAACAATATATTGAAATATCATTTTGTAAAATACAACTGTTGTAAAATACTTTAAACACATTATCAGGAATTTTGTAGTGAACCAAAATAAAAGATTTAAACTATTCTAACCAAACTAAGCCTTTTTATACAGGTTATCTGAAATGATTTGACAAATCCTAGGTTTGGATTGTACTGAGCTGTTTTCATCATAAACTTGGACCTATGTTATAAAATGTAGGTCTATACACTAACCTGAGGAAAGTGGCGGTCAGCATGTAGGCTACACATTTTTACCCCAGACAAGACCTCTATACACATTAACCTTGTTGGAATAAACGTTAAACAAAAATTATAATACGATCGGCATTGTTTCATCTATGAGGACATCTGTTACGCTGACACAACGGTTTAAATTGGAGTCAATCCGTTCCAGACATTGTTTTGTCCCAACTGTTAAGTCTGAAGGTTTGGATGTTCATCATTGTATTTTTTTAACCGTGTGAAAAGTTTTAAATCAATTAATTTTACTAATAATTACTTACTGGATAGGCATGTACTTGTATAAATGTCCTTTTATTAAAGGTATACGAAGAATAAATATACGAATAATATAATTGGCTCTAAAAATTTCAGAAGTATACAGTTGTTATAAATATAAAACATGTCAATGTATTGGTATGAATTTTTAGTTGTTACCTGTTTAAAAAAATTATATATTTTATAACTCGCACCATCTAAACCAGTTTTTAAGAAAATATTATTAAATAAAACATATCAATGACAGGGTTATGATCCAAATTAGGTTTTTGTGAAACTTGAAAGTAAAAAAGAAAGAAATTACTACTCCATATAATACATTGATATTTTAATTGGATTTTCGACAACGAATTCTCCTACCTGGTAATTGTATGTTTGATGCAGTTGTCTAGCAACTAACTAATACCTCCAGATTTTATGACAGATGCTTTTTAAAGTGTGAAAGAGTGGATTTCTTACTTCCAGTCTTCCCTGGGAGGATGAAATTTAAGCTAAATTGTCAAGGTAAACATTGTGGTACAATACATCAAAAGCTGTGTTTCGTGATTTTGTCAGTTTATTACGTACAAACTACAGGTGTGATTAAGCATATGGTAGGAAGGTAGGAACAACTATCATCCATGCCTTGCGGCGCCGTACAGTTGCCGGTAGGCAATGTGAGTGGTGTAGCTATGTTGCGTCGCCCGGCCAGCAGGCGTCTTTAGCTGCATTAATACATCCACAGAATTACATTCAGTTTTACTCTGAAATGGCATCTGCTTTAACAAAATCACCAAATCATTACCATATGGTGAGTATGTAAGTACTTGTTAAAGTTTAACAGACAATGAAACAACCCAGAAGCTAAAAGTAAATTTGAAACCATTAGATGCTACATTCCAGCGGATTAAACATAACACTTTCAAAATATAAGAGAACCTTTATTGGTAAACTCAAGGTTTTGTTTTTAAGTGTAAATCAGTACAACACGTTTATCGAATTAAACAAAAAATAAAAATTAATAAAAATTAATAAAAATTAATTAAATGGGTTAAAAAAAGGAAAACTACTTATTTGACCATAAATCGGATATATTACATCGGGTTTTGATTATTTTCTATTACTTAAAATATTACGACATGTTAATTTTAAATATTTACATCGAATTTAAAGTTATCTAATCAAGGATGGAAATGGCGTATTCAATTTCAAAACGGAAAATAGCTTGGAAGATGTTTGTGTGAAATTAGAAAATGGTCGTTGAAGTATTTTTACGATTTCACCTACCAGACATGAGGTCATAAGTACACATTGCTGGTCAACAAATCTGTCTCTTCTGATACACATATTTAGTCACATGACTCGCTTATCAGTCTTTTCTTATTATCACCCACCAATGACAACTGCCAGCGTGGCAGAATTTAGAAATCGATTAAAATTTTTGAAAAGGCCGTTAGCAATTTGTTTCAAAACATCTATTATGGATATCATATTGATTATTTGTTACATCAATTACTTTATAAGTTTATTTTAAAGTTTTAATACACTTTTTCAAATTCGTGGTATTATCCTACCAGTGGCCAGCATAATTTTTGAAAATCATTTATAAAATTTCAGAATTTCTGGATTTTTTGCCTTTTTCTAGTTTGATTAAATTTAGCGGGAGAAAATTATTTGGTTAGTTGTTAGACTGTATTCGATTCAAATGTTGTTATCAACTTATACAATTAAACTATTGTGGTATGTATACTAATATGCTATGCCCATTATAGTTTACGAAATAACTATTATTGTAATTCTTAAGGCCATAACATCCAACATGATGTGCCAGAATATTGTTTCCTAACAAGCGGTTTGTAGGGTTCTGATCTCATTACTTACTTATTTAAGTTATTCTCGAAACTACAGTATTTTTATTTTATTAATTTCAATAACAACTGACATCAGAGATATTTTAAAAAAATACAAACATTAAAAGCTTTAAATATAATTTGTAATAATAAATTTCAATGTGTCAGATATTTTATGAGTTACAGAGTGAAATGCAGGTTCACGGGCATAAAGGGAAAAAATTCCGTTGTTTTTGGTACATGGTAAAAAAGGCCCTTAGTCTAAAATTGGCATTGCTAGTAAATAAGGTTTTGACCTCAACTTTACAATAGGGTACAAATTACGAGAATGGTACAAATTGTGAGAAAGCATATAAAAAGAACACACGTAATTTGCATAGTTTTGACAACATTGTAATTATATCAAACTCTACATTTAAATTAATCGTTGAAATAAAACAAAATTCTTAGGAACAATATACTCATTATTGAAAAATCCAATTAGGATTTAAATTTTCAGTAATAATGTAACTCTTATGGTTGACAATTAGATACAATTTTAAAACAAAGCAGTTTTTCTGGTACAAGTTAGAGTTTAATTGTTAAAAATATAATTGGATAATTGAACGAAGTGAAATTATCCTTATACACAACTTTACTGCTTGGACTGGTAAGAGAATCAACTCAACTGGCGTGTCTGTGACCACAATAAATCGAGAATGCCTGCACAGTTAAACTTAAAACTGTCTAGAAAAACTTAACAGGTCAAAATCTCGGTCAAGTTCGTTATTCAGATAATTTCGTTCAGTATTAATCAAATTATCTGAAAACCAAATTTATTTTTGTCTCCATAAGAATAACATTGGAAGCCATTTTAGTGGTACTTGAATCGTTAAAATTTAGCCGACGTCTGTGTTTCAACAACAGAGTAACAATAGTTAGTTTACTTTGAGTATACTTTGTTATACTGGATAACAAAAGTTTTTTTACCAACAAAAAACATACAAGAGAGATAAATCGAACTATATTTTTAATTTTTGAGCATATTTATTATTTTATAATCAAATCAAATCAAATCAAAATATTCTTTATTGCCATCGAAACAAATTTACATGCATTGGCTTGCGTCACACAAAGGTACGAATACAATAACAATAACAATGCAAGAACCATACAAGTAAGATCAGGAAGTAGCATATCTACCACTAATTTAGTCATCTACGGAATAAAAACACATCTCCAACAAAAAGGACTTAAGTTTTATTTTAAACTGAATGTCATCCGATTCAGTTTTAAGGACATCAGGTAGAGCATTAAATAATATTGTTGCATTATAGTATGTATGGATTTTAAAGAAGGAAGTACTGTGATAAGGAATATTTAGTTTGTTTCTTTTTCTGAGGCCATAGTTAAATTGAGGGACAAGGGAATTGAAAATACTGTGGTTCTGCTTTAAAAAAATCAAAGTTTGATAAATATAAATACTAGGGAACGTGAGAAGTTTTAGTTCCCTGAAAACGGTCTTGCATGATTCCCTCCTTCGAAGACCAGCAACAATTCGCACTGCCCTCTTTTGGAGGAGAAAAATGGGTTTGGTTATAGATCGTTCTGAACCCCAGATTGCGACAGCATATGAAATATATGGAAAAATCAACGCGTAAGACGAATTAAGAAGAACCTCAGTATTTGTAAAGAAAGCTAGTCTACGAAGTACAAAAATCCCAGAACATAACTTTCGAGTGACATCGCTAACATGAGCTGAAAATCTAAGATGTCTATCAACATTTAACCCCAAAAACCTAACATTTTCATTGGAGCAGACTTCTGCTTCATCGACCAAGATAGTCAGATTATCATTACGCTTGGCCAAAATTGAGAAATAAATTACAGAAGTTTTGTTAGCATTGATAGCCAAACCATTTTCCCGAAACCACTGGACAATCATATTTGACTCAACAAAGCTATTGACCTCCATGATCTCACGACATATGCCATCCACAATTATTGACGTATCATCAGCAAACAAACACAACTCAGCACCTCCCACACAGCTCTTCAGATCATTCACATATAAAATTAACAGAAGAGGACCGAGTATTGAGCCTTGCGGAACCCCCGCATTAACAATTTGTACGTCAGAGTGGCAATATCTCATAATCTCTGAATCAATGAAAGGTATTTCAACCACTTGCCTCCGACCCCTCAAATAGGACGAAAACCATTGGTTTGCTATCCCACGTACTCCAATAGCTTCAAGCTTCTCCAGAAGACGATCATGACGCACCATATCAAATGCCTTCCTTAAATCAAAGAAAACTCCAGATGCATACTTCCCTCTATCCAAAGCATTGACTACCTTGTCGATAAGCGTGAACATAGCACTGACAGTTGAGCCCCTCTTAACAAAGCCGAACTGGTTCTTGAATAAAATATCATTGTGATTAATGAATGACCACAATCTACTTATAACTGCCTTCTCAAATACCTTTGAGAATGTTGAAGAAATGGAAATAGGGCGGAAATTATCAAGTTCATCTACTTTCCCTTTTTTATGCAGTGGCTTTACAACCGATAACTTTAGAAAGTCAGGAAAAATTCCTCTAGTTAAGGAAAAGTTAATCAAATGAACTATTGGATCGACGAAAAGATCACAACATGACTTAAGGAGCTTTGATGATATACCATCAATGCCAGATGACGTCTTTGGCTTTAAATTCATGATAATATCAGTAACCTCACTCCTGGAAACAGGTGACAGGAAAAACGAAGTTGAGCTACCACCAGGATGGCCATTAGAAAAACAATTAGACCCCTTTGGGACTACATTTATAAAAAAATCGTTAAAAATATTTGAGATTGACTTCGGATCCCTAACAACAACTCCCTCCTTGTCTTTCATGGGCCGAGGAATGTTACACAAATGTTTTTAGATGCCTCTATGTTCATTTATTACATCCCACACAGTTTTGACCCTATTAGAAGAGTTTTGAATCAAGTTAAATACTTTAGTTGACATGGCAGCCCTAATACTTGCCCTATATTGCCTTTTTAACGATAAGTAGTGCTGCCTCCTTTCATCCGAAGATTCCAAATCCTTGGTGAAATAGTACCACTGAAAAACCAAGTCACGGAGTTGTAACTGATCATTATCCAAAGCGACCTTACTGCACGTTGCACGCTTCACAAGTTTTGTTTTTTCAGTGGAAAAGCTTGGGCAACATAAAAATAAATGGAAGATTGAAATAAATGCATTTTTGCATTCATGGAGTCGGTTTCGTACATATCGGACCATGATTCTTTACCAAGTAAATATTAAAAAACACGAACATTCTCACATGAAAACGATCGTTTGAACAAATACTTCGGGCTTATGACATCCGCTGGCGTTAATAACTTGATAACGCCTACCTGAGCATGATGATCAGAGAGAGCAGTAATTAGAACCGAGCAAGTGCAAGCATCATCAGGAAGATCGGTATAAAAATGATCAATCAAAGACTTCGAGTTTTTGAACTCTCTGGTATATGACCAAACCTTATTCTTCAGTCCAAAAGAAGCCATCAAATGTGTTAAGCTATCGACTTTAACATCAGTGACAGCCAAATCCACATTGAAATCTCCCACAACAATAGTTCTAGCATTATGACATATGACTTCATCAAGGCAGTCTAACAAACACCTGTAAAATATCTCATGTTCCTGTATTGACGATGAAAAAGGTTGAGGTTTATGTACGGCAACCAACAGAAAACAATCCTCACCAAACTGAAACTTAACAGCAGCCAACTCACATTTACCCTCCAGGCAAAAACGTGAAACATCAATTTCCTCCAAAGTTAATGAGGCTTTGCCAAAGATACACACACCTCCTTTATGGATAGTTTTCCGGCAATATGCTGTAATGCCGTGAAACCCATGAAGCGAGACAACATCGAATTCAAAATCCTTCAGATGGTGTTCAGATAAACACATGATGTCTGGGTTTTCAGAATCAATCAAAATTATTAAGTGTACATTTTAAACAAATATCCATACAGTTAATATTCCCTTAGTATGCCTACTCTGTGTAATATCGTCAGACGTCAGAGGCGATGATTGTAACAGTGGCAGACGACAGACGACGCATGTGGCAGATCGAAATACTCAAAATAACTTTTTAATGACTGTAGATACTAAGATATTAACTTATAAAATAGTTTCCTTAGACAATTGGTAATATTGTAATTGTCATGTGTAAAAAGGAAACAAAGCCTCAATTTGTATAGAAAGCGTTGAAGAAGTTAGTCACAGTAAGCGAACAACCTTAAAATTTATTTTTGTAGGACAATTATTTGCTAGGTTATATTTTCACTAAATTAACAATAAAAATTTTCTACATTACCTAAAATACATTACCAGTAATGTAGTAGGTAACCAAAATAAAAAGATATAGATTATTCGAACCAAACAGCCTTTTTCGGAAGGTTATCTTGAATGATTTGACATAGCCTAGGGTTGGATTACAGTAAGAGTAAGCCGACATTAAACTGGTAATACACTGTTGTAAAATAATTTAAACACATTACCAGGAATGTTGTAGTGAACCAAAATAAAAGCTTTAAACTATTCTAACTAAACTAAGTCTTTTATACAGTTTATCTGACATGATTTGACAAATCCTAGGTTTAGATTATACTGAGCTGTTTTCATCATAAACTTGGACCTATGGCTATAAAATGTAGGTCTATACACTTAGGCTACTTGCCATTTTTGAAGTTTCATGTACGGTCTTGGACCAACCCATGTTTATAGAATTTAATTTCATAATAGCCTAGGCTATTGAAACAATATATTGAAATATCATTTTGTAAAATAAAACTCTTGTAAAATACTTTAAACATTACCAGGGATGTTGTAGCGAACCAAAAAAAAGCTTTAAACTATTCCAACCAAACTAAGCGTTTTATACAGGTTATCTGAAATGATTTGACATATCCTAGGTCTGGATTATACTGAGCTGTTTCCATCATAAACTTGGACCTATGGCTATAAAATGTAGGTCTATACACTTAGGCTACTTGCCATTTTTGAAGATTCATGTACGGTCTTGGACCAACCCATGTTTATAGAATTTAATTTCATAATAGCCTAGGCTATTGAAACAATATATTGAAATATCATTTTGTAAAATAAAACTCTTGTAAAATACTTTAAACATTACCAGGGATGTTGTAGCGAACCAAAAAAAAGCTTTAAACTATTCCAACCAAACTAAGCGTTTTATACAGGTTATCTGAAATGATTTGACATATCCTAGGTCTGGATTATACTGAGCTGTTTTCATCATAAACTTGGACCTATGGCTATAAAATGTAGGCCTATACACTTATGCTACTTGCCATTTTAGAAGTTTCATGTACGGTCTTGGACCAACCCATGTTTATAGAATTTAATTTCATAATAGCCTAGGCTATTGAAACAATATATCTAAATATCATTTTGTAAAATACAGCTCTTGTAAAATACTTTAAACATTACCAGGGATGTTGTAGCGAACCAAAAAAAGCTTTAAACTATTCCAACCAAACTAAGCCTTTTATACAGGTTATCTGAAATGATTTGACATATCCTAGGTCTGGATTATACTGAGCTGTTTTCATCATAAACTTGGACCTATGGCTATAAAATGTAGGCCTATACACTTATGCTACTTGCCATTTTAGAAGTTTCATGTACGGTCTTGGACCAACCCATGTTTATGGAATTTAATTCCATAATAGCCTAGGCTATTGAAACAATATATTGAAATATCATTTTGTAAAATACAACTCTTGTAAAATACTTTAAACACATTACCAGGAATGTTGTAGTGAACCAAAATAAAAGATTTAAACTATTCTAACCAAACGAAGCCTTTTTATACAGGTTATCTGAAATGATTTGACAAATCCGAGGTTTGGATTGTACTGAGCTGTTTTCATCATAAACTTGGACCGATGTTATAAAATGTAGGTCTATACACTTAGGCTACTTGTCATTTTAGAAGTTTCATGTACGGACTTGGGCCAACCCATGTTTATAGCATTTAATTTCATGATAGCCTATGCTATTGAAACAATTTATTGAAATCATATTTTTTCATCTAAATAACTGGGCCTAACGATTAATTCTTAATCCTTAAGGATATTTTGACTATACTATAAGGAATGTAGGTCTATACACTTAGGCTACTTGTCATTTTAGAAGTTTCATGTACGGACTTGGGCCAACCCATGTTTATAGCATTTAATTTCATGATAGCCTATGCTATTGAAACAATTTATTGAAATCATATTTTTTCATCTAAATAACTGGGCCTAACGATTTATTCTTAATCCTTAAGGATATTTTGACTTGGCCTATAGAAATTGTTAACATTAGTTCGTATAGGAAACTCGCTGTTTTCTTAAAATTTAAATTAACCACACTGCTAAAGTCACTACTTAGCCCAAAACGCTCTGTTTGTTCTAAGATAACGCACCCATGCCAATCCTAACAACAAACCATGCCTGAAATCTTCAATTTATTTTTAAAATAAATAAATTTACGTATTTATACAACATTTACTTTGATAAAAACAAGTGATAAATTTATGTATGTTTTTCTACGGATAAAATGTTAGGTCGGCGGCGGGATCCGAACCTGCGACATTACGCTTCAAGAACCAGTGCGATACCCCTCAGCTACCGCGATAATTGATTCTTAGAGAAGTGACTAAAACTATAGCTATACTGTATAGACATAAAATCCGGATTCTGGCGGCAGTTAAATGATAACGGAATGTATTCTGATGATGTTACTCAAAACAGATATTGAATTTTTTATGAGACTCGATTTAAGTTTGATCATGTGTTTCAATTATCGTGTATTTCTTATACGCGAGGATTGAGCGTACACCTAGTAGGGAAAACAATAACTCGCATTTCAGTCCTCGAGTTTAAAAATAACTAAAGAAAGTAAGGACAGATTTAAGATTAAATGAAATCATTACTCAAGCTTCAATGAGTGAACGTAACGAATAAAAGCCAATATTTCAAAGCTTGCCTTCTCAAAATGTAAATAAACTTACAGATACATCGCAAGACCTACTCTCTATTTATGATTATCGTTGACAGCTTTACAATATGACATATCGGGCAGATTGTTATTGAAACTAAATAACCACAATTATTAAATTGTGGTTATTTATTGTGGTTATTAACTGCTTATAAAGATGACTGACCAGTCATCTTTCTAAGCAGTTATCTTATATATATATAAATGGTTGACGACTTAGAATTATTAAAATTCCAACAATATTCAACCGAAGGACATTTTCACTCTAGAACTCATTAAAGGCCTGCCAAAACTTTACCCTCGTCTCTTAAATTTATAAAGTCGCATCGTACCAATAATTACCAACGCACATTATTTAGTAATATTACGGCTAGGGTATCGTCGATAGCCTAGGTTGATCCGAGAAGATCGTGTCACGAAGATAAACATGTTAGAAACGTCTTTTGGACATAGACATACGACATATGAAAATAGCATAATGAAGAAAGTTCTTATGTTGTGTGTGTGTCCACAAGACGTTTCAAAGATTATTAACTTCGTGACAGGACCCTCACTGATCAACCCATATATGTAGCTTAACCTCATCTGCTGATGATGCAGCCTAGTTGCTGCGAAACGCTTTCAGAATAAATCTGTTCACTGGATTGCCAATAATCGGCAATAAGTCACATATACATATTCTACAGTGTAACCAATTTGTTTATCATCTCATAATGAATAACACACCATTATTCAATATTGTGTACTCATACCCACTAGTATACCCTTGGTATTTGTGGTAATTGCTTTCTCTCAACAATCGGAAACCCGTATCAATATTAGCTTTTTGTTGTCTAATTAACCACTTCCGCCATGAGTTTGCTAATGTCTTTCATTTTTGAAATTTCAAAACTTAAAACAACGCCATGTTTTACATTATAGAATTAAACATTTTGCAAATACTAATTATAAAATATATATTATAAAAATTTTTGAAATCCAGTGGGGCGTGTCCAGATAACTTTTGACATTTCTGATGTTCTTTCCTACCGTTCTTGGCCCTCAAGCTTTAAAATGAGAAATTTCCGAATCTTGTACGTAAAGTGTAGCGCTTGCAATAGCGACGCAATCGATTTGCCTTACGACATTACATATCTAGATGGCTTTTGCCCTAATTAAATTTGCATGTTAAAAGTACGATAATTTAATAAGGTATTATGCTAATAATTTAATATCTACAACAACTGGTTGTGATTTTCATGTGATTCCGAAGCCTAAAATAATGTGTCACTTTATTTAATCAAAATTAAACTGCACCAATAATGAATGCATCAGTAAAAATGGAACAGCTGTTTTGTAACAAAGCAGCTTATGTAAGCAAACACATAATTAATGGTCCAAGATCGTGTTCAGCTTTGCCTGACTGTAACAGAATATCTCATTTGTTACTTGCTCTAAAGTTTATTGAAATGGATCATGGTAACATTCTAGGTGACATTCAAGGTAACTTTGCAACGTACAATTATTCTAAATTTAATACTAGGCTAAATTATTGAACTTATAATTACAATCTTAGCAGATGGTAGGACATAGCTTTAAACCTTTTTTTTATAAATCTGTTGCATTTATAATTTTTGTCTGACACTTCAGTTCCTTAATTTTATAGTTGACGTTAATATTATATATTGGGAAAACCCGTAAAATGTGTTTTTATTATCAGTGGATCTGCTGTAAGCTAATTAATGTAACATGTCCGTTTATATCAAATAGTTTTTGGATTGAATATTTAAGAACTCAGATTTTGGATTGAATATTTAAGAACTCAGACAGTTTTCTTATATCCCGTGAATTTAACATTGGAAGTAAAACTGTTTTAACCAAAACAAGAAGGGGATTGGATTTATATATGTATATAAACTCTTAAAAAAGGTTTATCGGTACCACATGTATAATGTAATTTATCGAAGTATATTTTATCACTATTAATGAATTAAATTTTTAGCACTTGAAAATTCAGAAAACCGGAAACCTGATGGATACATCATGTGATCAGCTAACCATATGTTACAGGACACTCATTATTACACATTAATCTAGTTGCTTGAACACAATAGTTTGGGCAATTGAAGTCACCTGTTGATACAACTAAATTTATTTTCAATAGTGGTTCCTTATGGAGCTTGAAGCGAGAACTTATATTTTTCAGGCAATTTTTTCGCGGGAAGAGTTAATTATATTTTTTATTGATATTTTTTACCATGCAACTAAAGTCACAGTTGACAGAGAGGTACAGTGGATGGGAAGTCTAGTTATATACTAAAAATATTACTTTTGAGATGAAACGGCTAATTAGTAAACATATTTAAGCCAAATAATATTTCTTCATTGCTATGATACAAGACTATAGAGAGGAAATCGCAACCCCCACTCCGGCATAGCGTTTACAAGTTTTGGCGATGACACCCAAACGAAGAACTCTCAAAATTTACTTTTGTTTTAAAAATAATCCACCAAAAAAGTTTAAGTCACGCTTTTTTTAGAATGAAAACTATAGCTAGGCTATCATTCCGGTCCGAATTCGGGGCCCTTCATGACGCTTGCAAGGGGAAACCTCTGTTAATTTATGTTATTGTAATTAATTATACGTAGATTTTAATTAATAAAAAAACATAGGCCTTACATATTATTATTTTGGTTAAAACATACGAAAAATACCCCCGTAGCAGCAAACCTGCGTACTCAGAGAATTTACAATGCATATATATGTATCTTAATACTACAAAAGCCACATACCAAGTTTCATCAATATACATTCATAAATAAACGATTTATGACATTTTAATTATTCTCCATAAGAATAACATGGCGGCTGAGTATGCAGGTTTGCTGAAGCAAGGAACACAAAAAATGGGGTTTCACACAAATATCAATATAACTCATGTAGGTAAAGCCACATACCAAATTTCATTAATTTATTTTCATAATGAAGGCAGATAACACGTTACTTATTCTCCATAAGAATAACATAACATGGGGCTAAGTACGCAGGTTTGCTGCTACGTGAGCCTTTGGTAAAAAATTATTTTTTGAGCAAATATCAATAGTCCACAACCAGATGAAGCCGTATACCAAGTTTCGTCAGTATACGTTCATAAATAAGCGAGATATAAAATTTTTATTTTCCTCCATAAGAATAACATTAGACAACGTACTGTGTTTAGCACTTTCAATATCTCGGTAACCAATTGACGTAGAGAAATGATCAAAATACCAAATTGTGTGTTTTTTTAAGCTGAATACAATGGGAAAAACTAAAGTTTGACTATTTCCAAAATTATACGTAAAAAATTTGAAAAACCCATTTTTGGGGTACAAAACCCCCCAAAATACCCCTTCGGGTAGAGCGATCTGGCTGGTTTTCGAACTTAAAGTCATAAATGTTGCTTTACACGTTTATACCAAATTTCATCAAAATCGAATAATTTTTACGAGAGTTATCGTGCTCACGGACACACATATATATATACAGTTTCGAACGAATTGTGTTTTTGGGGTCTGGGGACCTCAAAACGAAAAGTTATCATGGTCCCGGGCCTAGGTATTACCATGCCGACTACGGTAATAGCTTCTTCCCTATAGGGGAAATTCGCTAATTATGATTAATTAACAATTTCTCATCTTCAAAAAGGTAACCATGATGTGCAGTCTTGAACTAGAAACCTCCATCGTATCAAACTGACGTCATAACCAGTGAGCCATTTCGCGATGTCTGCTAATGTTAATTTGATTACAAATGAAGCGATAGAACTGATTCTAAATCAACAGCTGTTTTATGTCGTCACTACACGAGAATGGGGGTGCAATTTCCTGTCTGTAGAGTATTTTTGCTATGATACGCAGGTGATATTTATTGCTGTAAAGATTATGTATTTTGTATTAATCGTTATCAATGTTTTACTTCTATAAATGCCATTCAAATTTTTGCGTACAATTATTGATTACGTAAAGTCAGTTTAAGGGTCGACTCACTTTATAATTTCGATAAACTATTTTAGAACGCTTTTGAACAAAATCTTACAAAGTATTAATGGTTTGGATCCACACAAGAGAAATGTTAAAGTGTTTATACTAATTAGTTTTAACATTCCATTTTTCAGTTTAACATTAAAAAACAAACAGATACAATCAATCAATTGCTAAGAGTATGAATTCACTAACTCCTAGCCTATGTTAGTCAACAAGAATCTATAATTATTATACTATTATAATTTAAAAGTCAGGCATTTTTTTAGATCTTCAATTTTATTAGTTATATACTTGATTTATTTTTGGTCTATACACAATTTAAGAAAACCTTAGATATACTAGCCTGTTTGTTACAAAATTCACGGTAAAAATGTTACTGCTCCGTTTTTCTGTGGCCGTTATTTCCCCCAGTAATAAATTCATGTCTCTGCATTGAAAATGAAACGGTTAAACTGTTATTTAGGTGTGAATAAGCTGCTCCACCGCAAACATTTGCGGATATACTCCTTATAACAGCTGTTTATTGAATTAAGAAAAAACACATGTGACATAAATCAAATAAAACTCTCCTCCATATGAATAACATGGGAACTTGGAAGTCCCGAGGGGCGGAGCCCTGGGGCCTAAATCAAAAATCTGCTTTCAAAACAACTTATAACTTGAAATTATCTTAAAAAAATCGTCAAAATCGGTTGAGTATTTACCTTCAGGAAGTAAGTGAACAAAAAGCAGGTTTTTTAAATATGTAGATTACTCAATGATAAAGCAATATAGCGGAAGCACAAGAAACGGAGCGTTTTAGGACTCATGGTTTTGGGAACCTTTTAACAGTAAATGTTGATACATGCTGGTAAACACAAGTTAATATGTTGGCCACCCAGCAATAGTGAACAATAAACAATAAACAAAACACAATTAAATAAACGGTATCAGGAAACTGACACATACTTTCTCCCTTTTAGCCCAACTTTAATGAATAAATTACTTTTTATTTACTAAATATAGAATACAAAGCACGGTCGAATGTACAGAAAATCTTGTAAACAATTTGTTTTAAAAAACATCCACCCAAATCCCTGCATTGGAGGCACTACAGGATCCATTGCTACACTCGTGGTTTTAAGAGGGGAAATGCCCCCTATTCCCCCCCAGGGATATTAAGGGGCAACATATTTTGAATTAACTCTGTTGGTCAATGCTAAATTGACAAGCATATCAAGTTTGGATGAAATTGATCAGTAAATAAGAGAGAAATAGTAATTTTTGTATTCCCCATAAGAATAACATTGGACAACGTACTGCGTTTACAGCTAAATGAAAATTTAAATTTTCTCCGAAACCAGCAATCGTAGAATAGTAATTCAAAATACTAAATTATTTAGTTTTTTGAGCTATTTTTAATGGTGAATAGTAACATTTTTTTATATTTATTTATTTTTATGAAAAATCCAAAAAACTGAATTTTGGATGTTTTAAGTCCTGTAATTTCTGAACCCGAATTTTTACCGGTATGCGGGTGGTGTCATTTTTTTGGAAAACTAAAGTTCTACAAACGAGTAAAGTTGAATCAAAATCGTTAGAGCCGTTTTTGAGAAATTTTGATTTTTCATGTTTTTTGGCGGTTTTTGGGGGATAATTACCCTTAAAAATCAAAAATTCAAAAAAATGAAAAAAATGCCTGGAGATATCGTGGATTAGTACCTATATACCAAATTTCATAAAAATCGGCCCATTGGTTAGCGCTCTAGCTCTGTACACATCCACACAGACACACACACACACGGACACACACACACACACACACACACACACACACACACAGACATCACGTAAAAACCACTTTTTTGGGTTCAGGGAGCACCAAAACGAATATTTCCACTAACAACTCAAATTCTAAATTTTTGACGAAAACAATACTTTCTCCATATACTATGTATAGAGGGAGAAAGTAAAAATGTTCTGAGTTAGTTTACTCTTAGGTTAGTTTGATAAAGTCATTTTAGCTTACATATTTGTTTCCTAAATAAGTTTAATCGTAATTCAGATGAAACTGTAACAAAACTGACTTTGTATGTATATGACACATCCGAGTTAAACGAGTTAAATATATACATGTGTAAAAACAAATAGTTACCAATGTACAAAGATTTTAAATTTTAGAGTTTCAAGTGAATCTCTTATTCAAAATAACGGAGTGAATGTTATTTCGGCTCCTAAATCCCAAGTAAATAAGACGGTTCGAGTCCAATTTGTGAAATTGGGTACAAGTTACACCCATGTTCCTTGAGGGTTTCTCCACAAAGCCGAAATAGACTGTAACTGCTATGCGATTGTTGAGGAAGTTTTTACATCAAACGTATTATTTTCTGTAACAAAGTATTAAATTACACACAGGTAAAATTATTACCTTTTTCATAGTAAATAGTCGTTAGACCACATTAAATGATATGTCGTCAGAATTATAGATGATTATATAATTTGTAATGAGTTATCTCAGTTTCTTTTATATTTTTAATTATTTTATTTTATTTTTATTTGGTATTTAACACTAAAAGGGACGTGATGGTAAGTTTAGAGAATTCCATTTAAAGTGTAGTTTTATAGTTAATTTGATTCTCCTGAATCTATAGTGGAAAAATAATTCGATCAAATGTTGTTACTTTCAAGCAACTATAAGTCTTATATATCAAAGAGATTTAACTGTTGGGTCAAATTCAGTGACATATAGGTATATCCTTCGATAGAAAATGAAACAAAAATCATAAGAAAATTTGCTTGAAAATTGATATTTCTAATGAGAAGATTTATCCACGTTTTGTAGGTTTCTCCTAATTCTAAAGATTAAAGTTTCCATATTATTTCGGTAAACAAGGACGCGAAGTTTTGGATACAGCTACCTTAAGGCCACCGGTTTTAGCGAATTTCCCCTATATGGAAGAAGCTATTACCGTAGGTGGCATGTTAAGAGTTAAGCCCGAGACCATGATTTTCGTTTTGAGGTCCCCAGATGCCAAAAACACTATTCGTTCAAATTTAAATATAACCCCTGTTTTTTTATAATTTATTTATTATTTATTTATGCGTGTCCGTGAATACGATAACTTGAGTAAAAAAAGTCATATTTTGATGAAGTTTGGCTCAAATGTGTAAAGTGATATTCATGATGTTTAGTTCGAAAACCAGAAAAAGTTCGGACCATGGGAAGGGGGTTTTATGGATGTTTTAATTTTCCAAAAATTATTTTTTTGCATTTTTCATCCTACAGTTTTTGAAACACTTAATTTTGGTTTCGACCATTTTATATAGCTTAAAAAAACAAATAACATAGTATTTTGAATCATTAACCTAGGTTAAGTGGTTGCGGAGAAAATAAAAAAAACGTGTTCTTAAAATCTCCCATGTTAATCTTATTGGAAAAAGGTTTTTAGCTTTTCCTCAGTTCATTTTAATGTAAACCTCACATTTGCTTTTACCAATCAGTTTAGCTCTACAAAAGCATCATTTTGGTGTTTAAATGGTGATTCTATGTCCAACCGTTGCAGAGATATTCAAAGTGCTAAACACAGTACGGTCTCCAATGTTGTCCTTATGGAAAATAAATACAATTTGATATCTCGATTATTGATGAATGAATGTTGATGAAACTTGGTATGTGGCTTCACCTAGTACTGGTATATGGATATTTGCACAAAATAATATTTTTTTGCCGATTTCCCCCCATGTTATTCTTATGGAGAATAAGTCAAATGTAATGTCTCCCTTAATTATGAACATAAATTAATAAAACTTGGTATGTAGCTTCGACTGGTTAAGTTATATGGAAAATTGCAGAAAAACATATATTTTGTGCCTTTTTACAGCAAACCTGCGTTCTCAGCTTTCAATGTTATTCTTATGGAGAAAAACTAAAATGCTGTATATCACTTTTTTATTAGTGTATTTTTATGAAACTTGGTGAGTGGCTTTATGTGGTAGTGAGAAACATATACATGCATTGGAAATTCGATTAGTACGCAGGTTTGCTGCTACGGGGGTATTTTATTTCATGCTAATACGATCAACGGGACGGAATTGACAGAAATGTCTTAGTCACGATTCATATTTCTAAGATTGAAGTTTACGGTGGCGACTGCGACTGGGTAGCGATCGTAAGATTGTTTAGTTTATTGCAGACTATTTTGATGATTTAAAGTGTAACTTAAACTTATCGTGTTTCCTTATAATAATTGCAATAAGGAAAATAATAATAACCAAGGGAACAAATTTTGAATTACTGAATTTCTCAGAAGATTTGATATTGAATAAGTTTAATTGCGGTAGGTTGTTGAAAATTACAAATGTCCATTCAATGCAGTTATAGTTTCGTATGCATGTTTAATATTTGTCCTGAGTTTTAAATCTTAGACAGTTGTTGGTTTTTTTTTTATTTATCAGCAAATTGGGGAGGAAACATAACTTTTCGCCTTAAAGTTGTAAATGATTAAAGACAGGTATTCATATTAAAATAACTAAAACATTTATTGACAATTAATCATAAATTGTGGCCAAAACGAATTGTGTTTAAAAATCAAATCTTCAAGTCTAATTTTGATGCATTTGTTTGTTTAATTACCAAGAAATTATTCCGATATTTTGTTGTGAGTTTTTGTGTACTTTTCGGGACATTGTTCATTAAAAAATCCCCTTCAATTTGAATTATTCATAGTAATAGTTCAATAATTATTAGAAGGTTTATTGTAACATAATTACATTTTTTATGTATTATGATTTTTAAATTAATCTGCCATTATCATTTTTTCCACTTGAAAATATGTACTACCAAAAAAATAATATTATGTATAAGCCAACATTAATTTAGGTAGAATATATAAACGCCACCTTTAGTACCCATTAATAGGATTGCCAGAAGTCAGTGTTGTTTAAATATGCATTCAGTTTAAGTGTTAACACGTGCGTCAGCCTGACGATGGTTAATAATATTTGTCAATCCCAATATATAATTAATTCAAAACCATTCAGTGGACTAGCTAACATTTCATTTGGCTTAGTTTTCAAAAAGCCGTTTGGCAATGAATGTCATGCTAATTATCGTAATTACCTGTCTGATACACAAAGCTTTGTGGGGTTTTTGGCTTTTCAGGTACAGTATTAATATTAAGCTTAGTTTTTTTTTGCTCTCCAATTATTTTATTCAAACCCTAATTGAATTCCATTCATCTCAGACATTATTTAAACTGTTACTATAAATGTATTTTTTTCCGGATTAATGTATTTGTTGTGGGGGAACCCAGTTTTTATTGCAGGCAAAAGAAGCTGTACTATGAAAAACGGTAAAAACGTATAACTATTATTTAGTATTAACTATACTTATACTTACACTTATACCTGACAACAAATATAAAGCTATATGTTTTAAGCATTTTAAAGTGTGACACAACTACAAGCTCGGTAAGTAAGGCTCGGTCCCCTCTTAGAGGTTCCCGTATTTTATAAAGAGTTATTATTACAGATAATTCATTTTGGTTTTACGTTAGAAAGATTTTAAAATTAAAATAAAACGTATAAATAACAATTTCATATGTATTTCCCACGCTTAGTCACATTTTGTCGTTAGTCGATCTTTACAACTGTAAGGTCTCTTTGAAGTTGTATGCACATATTAAAAGGAACATTTCATTTTATGTTTTGACACACTCAATGTGTAATAAAAGTACGGTGAAGGTGTTCTGTAACGGATAACTAAAGTAACATTTTTATGCGATATAATGCGGCAATAACTGACAGCTATTGTATTGGAATAGATCAGGTGAAATCCGCCCTAAGAGAACAATCGATTTTGTGTCGGTGTTACATCCCTACAGAACATTCCGTCGATAGAAATTTGTTTTCTAGATTTTTTATTTAATATGCCGCTTTATACATATCCATATATAAAGCCAATACATCGCACCAGGAAGTTTTGAGAAAACTATAGGTCTAACACTCATAAACCATATACTTGGATGAACGGTTTGGAGGGATCCCAATTATATACGCTGACACAATTGAAGGAATAATATTCTGTTTGATACACCCTTTCTTAATACCATAAAATCAATAAAAGTGTCAATTTAAAACCACTTTCTGTTGGAATTCTGTAGGAAATTTGGATATTGCATGGTTTGATTTGACTGCAAAACTGATATCAACTGAACAAGCGAAGCTGGAGGTCAAAGATAGCTTACATAACTAATTAATCATGGTCATGTAAATTCCCATCGATTCGTAAAATCAACAAACCAAAAAATATGGTAAAATATGTATATTCAAATAGCTACATTATTTTCGGGAAATTTACAATTTAAAAGTGAAGTATTGCCATAACCCACACGGAGAGACTTAAACCCAGGACAACCATAGGGAACACATTTTTGAGGTCCGTAAAAACTTAATAATTTAATATGGCGCAATGTTTACCTTAAAATCTATATATATTATTAAAAGAATTTCTGGATTTTTCTTCGCAGCATATCGACCCCTAGAAATTTATTTTTTTATACATATTTGGTATCAAATTAAAGCTATTTCTCTCTAGATGTGGCTTTTTCGGGTTTGGAAAATACCCCATGAAAAGCCTTCGTCCAGGAGGCTTTTGAAATTTCAGCGAATGTGCTACTATCTGTTGTTAAACCTGTGAACTTTTTCCAATTCACATTTGTTTATAACAAAACATATGGTGATGATTTGAGTAGGAGTGGCTATGATCCAGCGCTAACATGGTTTTCTTATGAGAAAACGTGTAGCCAACCTAAATGAATTGCAAAACAAAAAATATGACCTACATACCAGTGGTACCAACCGTAGTTATATATATAAAGATGTATAATAAGGTAGTTATATATATAATGATGTATAATAAGGTTATATATATATAACAAGGTAGTTATGTCACGCTTGTAATGTAAGACACAAAATACCTGCAGTATTATAATGTAAGAGAGAATATATATATATATATATATATATATATATATATATATATATATATATATATATATATATATAATATCATACTACGTAGTTTTAAATATATATATATATATATATAAAAAGATGTATATCACCGTAAACCCGCCACCGTCTATCCATACCTTTGTCAGCCACTGCCTCCCCCTCCCGACCTGTCCCCAGCCGCGCTGCCACTGCCCTGTCGCTACCTCCTGTAACAAATAAACATATTGCATCAGCCACCTCCCCACCACTTTCTATTATCCCGCGCGCTTTCTCTCTCTCTCTCTTTGCTCCCTGCTCCCGTTGCGATCGGACGTGTTTTTGCGCTGTTCCGTTCGTTACGTTTTGCAAAGATTAAACTTGAGCGTTTGCTCCCCATAGCGGCTTCACTTTTCCTAACCTCACTTTTCGCTTTGTATTTTACATAACCTCACTTTTAATTTGTATTATTCTGCGTAACATAACCTCACTTTTATTTGAAAAAATGGCTGTAAATCCTGTCGAGGTTCTCAGTTCGGACGAAACCTATGTTAGACATTTTAGAATTTATGGAACACGAACAATTTTTAAATTTACTAATCCTCCTCCTGAAACTACTGAAATTGATTGGCTAAGACAAGGGTTTGCCATAATTGTAAATGAAATGAAAGAGCGGGCCCATGAAAATGATTACCTTGGTTTCACCTTGCACAGCTTAAACCTAAAAAGTAAAGAACCCGGTTTTGTAGCTTTCCGGCCCGTTGGTGAAATTGATGAGGACATCCTTTGGCAAATTTTCGGGGGTATTGTTCAATCCAATTCTGAATCAATTAAATCTACCGACACATTTAAAGTTGAATGTACCCGAGTTAATCTCCCTGTGGGTTCCGGCCGTCCTGGGAGAGTAAGACCTGGCTTTTATAATACCTTTGATGAAGAATGTAAAGCCAGGTCGGGAATAGTAGTAATTAACAACAAAGACAACTTGTGTCTCCCCCGGGCTTTGGTGGTGGCCATAGCAAACGTGACTAAAGACCCCCAGTACAAAGCAATCCGAGAAGACAAGGGTAAAAGGCAAGCGTTTAGGGCCAAGGAACTTATTCGGCGGGCTAGGGTAGAGATCTCTGAGGAAGGTGCCGGTATCCCCGAATTGGAAAAGTTTCAAGACTTGCTAAAAGACTACAAAATCACAGTCTACAACTATGACAGAAAAGGGCGGGATGTTTACTTTGAAGGGGCTGTTGAAAATCCTAAATTCAAAATTAACTTGCTCTTTCACAACGGTCATTATAATGTAATCAACAGTTTGACCGCTGCTTTTGCCTGTGCTTACTTCTGCGAAGCATGCCACGTCCCTTACGAACACAAAGCAAAGCACAGATGCTCAAACATTTGTCCTCAATGTCAAACCATCTCGCCTCCCTGTAAAGAAGAGCATGGGGGAATAGTTTGCACAGACTGTAACATGACTATGAGGAACCAGCTCTGTTTTATCGCCCATAAGGTTGACAAATGCAAGACAGTAAAAAAGTGTCTAGACTGCGGGAAACTGATTAATTTAAAAGAGAGATCCGGACCTCACAAGTGCGGGGAAGTTTTCTGTAAACCCTGCAAATCATTCAAAGATCCAAATCACAAATGCTACATGCAACCCAATGATGGAAAACCTAAAACTAAAGACTATCTTTTCATTTTCTTTGACTTGGAAACAAGGCAAGACGAGTCTCTCCCCTCTGACCCTGATAAAAAAGTACATCAAGTCAACTTGTGCGTCTCGCAACAGTTTTGCTTTAATTGTATCGAGTCTAGATTTTGCACGGCATGTAGAAACAGAACTAAAGTTTTTAAGGAAGAACCGGTAAAACACTTCATGGAGTATGTGATGCAAGCTCGTAAACAGTTCAAAAATGTCTGTGTAATTGCCCACAACGGGCAAGGCTTTGACTTCCAGTTTTTGTTAAAGTATGTGTTGGAAGAAACTAAATTCACTCCGGAACTGGTTATGAGGGGGACCAAAATTATTTTAATGGAAATGGACAATGTGAGATTCATTGACTCACTGAGCTATTTCCCCATGGCTCTCGCTGCGCTCCCTAACGCCTTTGAACTGCCTCCCGAGAAAAAGAAGGGCTACTTTCCCCATCTCTTCAACACCTTGGCGAACCAAAATTATGTAGGCCCTATGCCTGACAAAAAATACTACTGCCCGGAATCAATGTTTGAAAAGAAACACGAAGCCTTTGAAGAATGGTACGAGGAACAGGTGGCGAGTAACTATGTCTTTGACTTTCAAAAGGAAATCTTGGAGTATTGCATCTCTGACGTAGAGATTTTAGCTCAGGCCTCATTAAAGTTTAGACGCATTTTCTTGAAAGAATGTAACGTAGATCCTTTCCTCGAGTCCGTAACTATTGCTAGCGCTTGTAACCTGGCCTACCGCCGTAACTTCTTGAAACCAAACACAATCGGCCTAATCCCTAAAAACGGGTACAGACTGACTGACAATCAATCAGCCGTTGCTTTACAGTGGTTAACGTGGGAAGAGGAGGAACGAGGGTTGAGGATTGAGCACGCTGGCCGGGGTAAAGAAGTTAAAATTAACGGGCTAAAAGTTGACGGGTTTGACGGGGAACGAATTTACGAGTTCCACGGGTGTTACTGGCACGGGTGCCCGAAATGTTTTCCTTACGACAGAGAGGCTCCTCTGAAGGAGGATCCCTCAGATTCACTTAATTTAAGATATGAAAGGACTCTGAAGAAAATGTCTAAAATCAGTGACTACGAAGTTGTAGTAGTGTGGGAGTGTGAATTTAGAGCTTTGAAAAAGGACAATAAACTAAATCACTTGAACAACCTGCCGATCCTTAATAATCTTCCCCTCGACCCACGGCAAGCGTTCTTTGGAGGCAGAACGGGCAATTCAAAAATATACCACAAATGCGTAGAGGGAGAAACGATACAGTATGTCCCCTCCCTCTACCCCTATGTAAACAAATATGGGAAATATCCTTTGGGCCACCCTACCATTTATGTGGGAGATAGGGAGTGCAGACAGCGAGGATTAATTGTAGATGGTTTGCTAAAATGTAAAATCCTACCGCCTCGAGATCTCTACCACCCCGTACTCCCTGTTAAAATGAATAATAAATTAATGTTTGTGTTGTGTATGACTTGCGGGGAAACTCAAAACCAGCGAGACTGTGAACATAAGAGTGATAAAAGAGCGTTAGTCGGGACTTGGACTATGGATGAAATTAGGAAGGCGATTGAGAAGGGTTACGCTGTACTGGACATGTACGAGTTGTGGGAGTACGAGGTAGCCACATACGAGAAAGGGGGACTTTTTACCGATTTTATTAATAAGTTTTTGAAAATGAAGCAGGAAGCCTCAGGCTATCCTAGCTGGTGTAATACCGAAGAGGACAAAGACAAGTACATCGCAGACTATTTCCAACATGAGGGAATTCAATTGGACAAGGCAAAAATTTGTAAGAACGGGGGACTTAGATCATTGGCTAAATTAATGCTTAGCAGTTTCTGGGGAAAGTTCGGACAGAGGGAGAACCAAACTAAAGCAACAATTGTAAGGGAATCTAAAGTCTTGTTTAAAATGTTAATCAGTCCAGAAGTACAAGTCAATAGGATTCAAACTGTTAACGAGGAAGTTGTTGTTGTCAACTGGGAATATATTGAGGAAGTGGGGGAACCTTTGACAAATGTAAATGTTGTTATTGCGGCCTACACCACAGCCCAGGCGAGGCTTAAACTGTATGAACATCTAGATGCCCTTGGAGGTCAAGTCCTTTACTATGACACGGACTCGTGTATTTATCTATACAGGGGAGGATTGTACAAGGTCTCTACGGGAGATTACCTCGGGGAAATGACGGACGAATTGGCAAGTGAGTACGGGCCTGGCTCTTATATCTTAGAGTTTGTTTCTGGGGGACCAAAGACCTACGCATACCTTGTCTGGTCAACCAAAAAGCAAAAGCTACAAACTGTGTGTAAAATCAAGGGTCTAACATTAAACATGAAAACATCCGAAAAATTAAATTTGAACAGTTAAAAAAGATGGTCCTTAGTGAAACCGCTGAAATTTTAGAAATTGAAGAAAACAGAATCAGGAGGACTAAAGACAGAGATATTGTAACAGTAAGTGAAATTAAAAAGTTTAAAATCACAGGACCTAAAAGGAGGCTCGAGGGTGAGTACGACACCTTGCCATTTGGCTATCAAAAGGTTCAAAGACTCGAGTAACCCCGACAGGTTGCGTCACTCTTCCCCCTCCCCCGTTTTATATTATCTCGCGCGCTTTCTCTCTCTCTCTCTGCTCCCTGCCGCCATAGCGATCTGACGTGTCCCTGCTCTTTACTATGAATCAACCAAAATCACTTTTTCAACTTTGCGAAAAACAAATCTGGGATTGCACCCGATGTATTAACGAACTAATTTACCTAAACATGCCCCCAGTAATTTTCGAAAAGTTTGTAGAAACCCATTGGCGTAACCATTACGCCATAAGTCAAGAGTATATTAAAAAATTCTATGTAGGTCGCTCAGCATACTGTAATTGTTTATATTGGGATACATTCTTACGTAGATCACTTAATTATTTTATAGAAATTATCTATAGTCAATGTCCTTATGTTACATTATGCTCTAAAAACAACATTGACTTTGATGAGTTGGTACCTCTTAGAGTACCAGACTATGTAAAAAAACCCTTGTATATAAAATATAAATGTAAATGCTATAATCCCCACTGTATGAATGTACATGAACGAATGGAGGTCTATGGCGCGGGTGACAAAAAGCCCCGTAAACCTGAAAGGGGGTCTAGTAGATCGAGGCGTCGGGCTAACACCCCGGCTACTCCATCGAAAGACCCATGTGTGAATGAGGGGTCCAGTAGATTGAGGCGCCGGGCTAACACCTCGGCTACTCCATCGAAAAGACCTCGGGTGAGAGAAGGACTTTGTACATTGAGGAGCCTGGCCAACACCTAGGCTACTCCTTGGAACGGTCCGGTGGGTAAAAAAAAAGTATAAAAAGTAAAATACAAAAATAAAATAAACGGAGGAGACAACTAGTTTGTTTTGGAAGGTCTCCACGAGGCATGGCGGTGGAGGGGCCATGACTTTACTAAAAAAAAAAATATATATAAATAGAAGATTTGGATAATTTTAATCATTATCAAAATGGACGGTAAAACAGCTATAGCTAATGAACTACACCGACCCGCCAGGAGAAATTATACCAGGCGTAAAGTCACCCTTAAGGGGCTAACAGACCTTTATCAGGCTGATCTCGTTGAAATGAAGCCTTATTCCCAAGTTAATAAAGGGTACAAGTACATATTGACGATGATTAACTGTTTGTCCAAAGTGGCGTTTGCTGTACCATTAAAAGACAAGTCAGGACCACAAGTCGCTAAAGCTTTAGAACCTATTTTAGCCAAGTATAAAATGAAAAACTTTCAAACAGACCAAGGAACCGACTTTTTTAATAAACATGTAAACGCTCTAATGAAAAAATATAAAATCAATCACTATTTTACATTTTCTGAACTTAAAGCCAGTATAGTAGAAAGATTAAACAGGACTCTCAAGTCAAAAATGTACAAACTATTTACAGCCCGTGGAAGTTACGAATGGTTAAGTATATTGCCAGAAATTGTAAAGTCTTACAACAATACAAAGCACAAGACTATAGGTATGAAACCCAAAGATTTTAAACAAAAACACGTCAAAGATATTTTAAAGAGAATAAATAAAGTTAAGAAACCAAAACACAAAATCCTTAAACAAAAATTAAAAGTAGGCGACAGCGTTAGAATCAGTAAAGTGAAAAGAGTTTTCAAAAAAGGGTATTTACCAAATTGGACAAACGAGACGTTTACAGTATACGCAATTAAACCAACAAGACCGGTAACATACATACTGCAAGACAGTAGAGGAGAGATACTCAAAGGTGGGTTTTATGCCGAAGAAATTAGCAAGTCCAAAACCGGTGACGTTTATTTAGTTGAAAGAGTATTAAAAAGGAAAGGAGACAGACTCTTTGTACGATGGAGGGGGTATGATAGCAGCCATGACAGTTGGATAGATGCTAACGACCTCCGTTAGTGAGGGACAACGACATGCTAATGCCAATGACCTGCAGGCCGGCCACCTGGCTTAGTGCCGATGACCGGAGCCCGGCCATCTGCCTTAATGCCGATGACCGGAGCCCGACCATCTGGCTTAATGTCGATGACCGGAGCCCGACCATCTGGCTGACCATCTGGCTGGCCTCTGTTAGCGAAAGGAAATGACATGCAACCACGTAGGATATTATCTTAGATTGATGTTGACAGCCTGCGGTAACGAGGCAGCGTGACATGCAAAAGCGCTCAACCGTGTCTAAAGTCACTCTACCGTGACTTAAAAGCTTGCACGTGAAGTGATTACTTAAAACCAAAGCAATTAGTTGTATGTAACCAGTCACGATGCGGCTTGAAAAGCAGGAAGTCGAAATCTCTGTTCAAAACTTTGACGAATATTTCACAGGCTCCGGTATGGTAAAAAAGAATAAGCACGGTGTTTTATTGCCAGATTCGATACGTTGCATTATAGTGGGGCCCAGTTCATGTGGAAAAACTAATGTCTTATTTAATCTATTATTTGATCCAAACGGTCTGAGATTTGAAAACATTTATATATTTTCAAAATCCCTCTATCAACCAAAATACAAACTATTACAAAAAGTTATACCTAAGGAGATTGGTTATTTCGCGTATGATGATAATAGTTTAGTTTTACACCCAAACAAAGCTAAACCAAACTCTATAATGATTTTTGACGATATATCCGCCGAAAAACACAATAACATTAGAAACTACTTTACTATGGGAAGACACAACAATTTAGATACATTTTATCTCGGTCAGACATACAGCGCTATTCCCAAACAACTGGTGAGAGACAATTGCAACCTTATTATTCTATTTAAACAAGACGATAAGAACTTACGACATGCTTACAACGATCATGTCACTACGGACATGTCATTTGACAAATTTAAAGAAATATGCGCTCGAGCGTGGCTTGATAATTTTGGATTCCTAGTTATTGACAAAACTTTGGACCCTTATAAGGGAAGGTACAGAGTGGGAATGGACAGTTTTATAGAAGCTTTCTAATGGGTCGCTTCTACTATTATAACGATATAAGGGGATTTGATAAAAAACTTCATAACGTAAGGTCTAACCTCTGTACATATTATTACAAGGGTAAAAAGAAATTTTGTGGAAACTATTGCAGTAGGAAGGGTAAACACGGTCATCCGTTCAATAAAAGGTGTTGGAGACATAAAAAACCTCCAAGCACCGCGATACTACCACTCGTAGTTTTATTAATGATATCTGCGAGTGAGAGAACATATAATAGAGATACTTGGTTAAACTTTTTACAAAAGTGTGAGGAACAGAGTGTACCCTTAGAGTTGGTAATTTATCATGAGGACATGAACAACTATACCGTCAGGGACCCTCAAAACTTGATCTCTAGATTTAGACCCTTTCCGGATATATTTGGTAAAGTATTGCCTTTACGTAACCTTCATGGTAGTATTAATTTTGCTCAGATTGTTTTGAGAATGTTGGAGTACGGTTGCAAAATACCTCACGCGATCGGTTGTATAGTTTTGACAGAAAGGACTATTCCCATCAGATCGCCTATAGGTATTTATAACACATGCGTATATCTCAAATGTTATATTGACATTAGTTACAACACTGCCTGGGGGCCGATTCCTGACGATACTCCCAAAGGGCCTAGGGGTAAACCTTTTGCTGCCGTAAATAACTACTGCCAGGGGTTATATACTACAGAGTTTTTAAGAGCAGCCCTGCCCACAGTGGCCTCACAGTGTGAGAGATTTGGTATTAGTTTAAAAAACGGTGTATATAGAGTGACAAATCAAACATTATTTGAACAGTGGAAAACATTTACAGGGACCAACCCGTGTGAATTTTGGCTTCTCAACTCGTATTTAATGTACAACAGACATCATGATAAACCATTGAGAATGTTGAGCAAGTATATGGAAAAAACCGTTGAGAACGACAAGTATATAGTAACACATATATCCCAATGGAGAGACAATGTAAAGCGAGCCTTTGTTTTTAAAAGTTTAACAAACCGTTATGTAATACCGAGACACAGTCTTGTAAGAGAGGAAAGTAGATATTATAAAGGATTAGACTTTAGTGCTGGTGTTTCTTTGAAAGATGTAATACGTTACATGAAAAGATGCAAGAAGCGTGCCCTGTTTTTTAGACAGGTTGAACTACCTTAAATCTAAATGTGATTGCTAAAATCTATCATTTATGACTATGGAGCGAAACAGTAAACAACTGACTAGCCGACTCATAGAGTTGCGTAATGCTATTAAACGCAAATATAAACTTTTTAAGGAGGGTGCTGCGGAAAGTGATATTTTGCTTGAGAAGCAGTATAAACCGATTATTCAAGAACTTAGAAAAACGACAACAAACACAGCAGACATAAAAACTGAACCTGAAACCTTTAAAGAAGAGCCAATGGAATACGATACCAC
Organism: Allygus modestus; assembly: GCA_963675035.1. Classification (NCBI taxonomy): domain Eukaryota; kingdom Metazoa; phylum Arthropoda; class Insecta; order Hemiptera; family Cicadellidae; genus Allygus; species Allygus modestus. Next base: position 138,979,413 of record OY776114.1, on the reverse strand, counting down.
AGACGACGAAGGAGAAATAACTGAATTTATCCCAGCGAGTGTCTCTACACCTGAAACCAGCGGGTTAAAGCAAATTGTATCAACCCCTACGGGACTGGAAACAGCATCCCAATATATCGAAAACCAGTTTAGTAACCCCATGACAGTGAGATATATGACAATGCTTTTAAAGGATGCTATCGGTAAGATCCGAGTAATTGACCATGATTATGGCCCTAGATACGAAGGCAGTACTTTAATGATGGGAGATAAGGTGTTAGACTTTGACATCGATGGAACTATTCTAATAAACAACACAAGATATAGTCCTACTGAAGGCTTGTATGAGCTCATATTTAAGAGAACCCCTGACGAGGATATATACAATAAAGACGATCTTAATACCTATAAGAGTATTATTATCGCCACCAACGCTCACAAGAAAGGTTACAGATTCCACAATGCAATTAGAAGGGACAACAACCTAAAGTACAGAAGAATTATTAAAGACCTATTCCCGGCCAAAGCGGGTAAGGGTCTAGCGTGGAAGAATGCAAGATCTCGTGATATAATACATTGGGATGACGCCAATGAATTAGTGGATCGGTTGCGACACATTGCTATGTCAACAGAGAGTGGAAACAGAGTTCATAGCAATGAAATACTAAGTATCGTGGAGGAACTGAGAGAGGCCGGCTTTATAAAAGGAGCTGGCAACAGTAGATTTAAAGCATTACTAAAATGACCATTGACAAATTCGGACGTAGTAGCCGAAAATCCCGAGGTGAGGCCGTCAAGGGCCCCAAGGGAGAGGGTTTTAATTTAACGCCCGACGGTGACTACGATATTCAAAATAAACGGTTATGTAATCTAAAAAGACCTGCAGACGATAACGACGCGGTGACAAAAAAGTTTATGTCTGACAATACCTTGATTTTAGATGAAAAAAAAGAGTATTTTGACGCTAATAAATGTGTTATTCGACATGTAAAAGTACCACAAAATTCCGACGACGCCGCTACAAAATATTACGTAGACTACAAATGTATTCCTTTTACAGGTGAACATTATATTATAGGAAACAAAATACTAAGAGACGTACGGGATGCCGAACAAGAGTATGATGCTGTAAACTTGCGGATGTTAAAAGAATCATCAAAATCAGCCTTAAAGCTCGTAGATAACACTTTTTATGATTGTCAGTCAAAGCAAATAAAAAATCTGTCGGATCCGACAGATTTTCAAGACGTACTTAACTTAAATTATATTGTAAGACTATTGGGTAAAGTTCTATTTGATATTTACAATACCTTAGGAGCTCCAATACAGACAGACAAGGACACCTGGGTCAAATTAAATGTTGTAAATAAATACTTTTTAGATGAAAATACACGACAATTCCGTAATAAAGATGATGATGAAGAGGAAATTATAGACACGGACCCTTTCCCCAGTTTCCTCAAGACGGGATCCGGTTTAAAAACACATTAACTGGCAAACACTAATTAGTCTTCGCCGAGCCGTTCAACATGCGGGTTGTTTTATTGTTTTTTCTGCCTCTTGCCTCGTGCAACAAGTCGATAGATTTTTTGACTTATTACGGGTATTTGGAAAAAAACGCTTTGACACAAAACATTATTTCTGCAGTAAGACAATTTCAAGAGTACTTTCGTCTTGAACCAACGGGGGTGTTTGATAACGATACTTTGGCCCTCATGTCCACGCCTCGGTGCGGTCACCGAGACAATATACTACCGTTCTCGGCTTTACCCAATAGAAAGTGGAATACATCAGTAATAACGTGGTACCAATACGGAACACCACAGCACCCCCACCTGATACAGAAAGCTTTTGATGTATGGGCCAAACACGCGAATTTAACATTTAAAAAGGATATAAATAATCCAACAATAATTATATCATTTTCTACGGGTAGACAACATGTGTTTTATTCTAGACACGATACTTGCCCCTATGACTTTGACGGTCCTGGGTTAGTTCTCGCTCACGGCTATCTCCCCAATACGGGGTATACTTCTACAGACATACACTTCGATTCGGAAGAAAATTGGGATTTTACTATGAATTTACCACGATATGGAAACATTTCGTTCTTTTTAACTTTGGTTCATGAGATTGGACATACCCTTGGTTTGGATCATTCAGGTGATGATAAATCAGTAATGTTTCCTTTTAACAGGGATCCTCTAGGGATTGTTGACTTGAACGAATACGAGCTAAGCAACGATGACAGACTCGCTATGGAGTATCTTTACGGCAAGCCCACTAAAACATTTGCAACCATTCCAAAAATAAATACAACAGCAGCCACACCCACTACCGTTACAACGCCCAGTACAACAACAACAACAACAACAACAACTACAGCCGTAACACCACCCGAAATATTTGAAAAACGCGATATTTGTGAATTAAAAGGTCAAATTGATACGTACGTTATTGTGAACAAAAGGATATTTGCTTTCTTTAGGGATTATGTATGGATTATTAGTCTAAACCCTGCAGATAGGATTCCTGAGGATTCAACACGACCAAGAAGAATATCACACTGGCTCAAATTCTTACCACGAAATTTTACTGAAATATCGGCCATTTACCAACGGCCTAACGGTGAAATCGCGTTATTTACTGACAGTGAAGTGTTTTTATTTAGATACCCTTCACTGTCCTTGATTACAATGTATAATGTCAATAACATAGCCGGTAGAATGGTACATAAAGTTAACGCGGCCTTTGCAACTAACACGGGGAAGAGCTACATGATTATTGACGATTGGTATCTGATTGAAATAAACGAGTGTAATTATACGGGTGTTTTTATGGGTATGGTCTCGTCTACGCTTTACGGTATCCCAGCCCACTGTAGCGGTGCCTTTAGATATATAAACGGGATGATTTACTTTACCACATCCAGTGGCTCGTTAGAATACAGTGAGTACACAAACGCTGTGTCTCGTACGGTGCCTGACATTTTTGAAGTTTTAAATATCCCGTGTATACGTGAGTCACTACTAAATAAACTCTACGAGGTTATTAGATATTTACAAAAAATGGCTAAAAACAGAAGGAAACCTCTCAGACGTAAGCTAGCGGTCGTATGAGGTGGAGGTATTGTTTCATCCGTTCTTAATAAGGCCATAGACCTCCTACCTGTTGAATTACATTTGCCTGGAGGATATCAATTTTGCGGTCCTGGCACGAGATTAAAAGAGAGATTGGCAAGAGGAGACAAAGGAATAAACGGTTTGGACGAGGCCTGTAAGGTCCACGACATAGCATACTCGCGGTATTCCGACAGCGAGCGGCGAAGGCAAGCTGACAAAGAGTTGGCGGAACGCGCTTGGCAAAGATTCAAGTCTAGTAACGCCAGTGTTGGTGAGAAAGCCGCTGCTTGGGCAGTCACCACGGCCATGAAAGCAAAATCAAAATTTGGGGGAGGCCGTAAAAAGAAACGCCCCGTTAAACGTCCTCGGGGCAGAGGGTTGTATCTTAGGCCTTATAGGAAGGATGGTGCGGGTAGTAAGAGAGGTGCAGGTAAGGGGAGAAAAAGGCGAACGAAAAAAAAAGCATCTCGATACCTGTAAAACCGCTAACAAATTACGATTTAATCAAATACGCGAGGTTATTAAAGATTCCTAACTTTAGAGGGGTTTACATGAGGGACAGTTTACCGAAACGCCCCAAAAAATGTGAATCTGCTATAGTTAACCTGGACAGTACAGCTAATCAAGGTACCCACTGGGTTTGTTATAAAAAGATTAATAAGAAAGCCTATTATTATGACAGTTTTGGAAACCTAAGACCACCACCAGAAATCTCACGATACTTGGCGGGCTGTGAACTTTACTATAATTACGAAAGACAACAGACTTTTGACTCAGTTGTTTGCGGACATCTTTGTTTAAAGTTTCTCTGTAATTATAATGTTTTGTCTCACGGGATCAACTAGTGTTCTATCCCACGAGCTAGCATTTCCCATAGATGTTAGCAAGGGTGAATGGGAACTTGGTTTAATTGAACTGACCACTTATAATTCTATACCAAACATTGAGAAAGGCATTAATGATAAGTTTTACTACGGTGATGATAAAAGTATTACAATTCCTGAGGGCTCTTACGAGATCGAGGACATTGAAAAATACATACAGTCTCAACTGCCGAAGAAAAAAGTAACATTTACGTTAAAGCCAAATAATAACACTTTAAAAGTTACAATATTTTGCTCTGAAAAAGTTGACTTTACTAAAGAACATTCATTGGGAACACTCTTGGGCTACAAAAAACAAATATACGAGGCTAATAAACATCATGTTTCTGAACTGCCTGTGGATATAATTAAAGTTAATTCAATACGGGTCGAATGTAATGTCACACGCGGGTCGTACCTAAACGGAGTCGAGGGTCATGTGATACACGAGTTTTACCCGGCCGAACCACCGGGGTATAAAATAGTTGAGCTCCCGAGAAACGTGATTTACTTACCGGTAATCAGTCAAAGGATCAATACCTTAACAGTGTCCATAAAAGACCAGGACGGTAATCTTGTTAACTTTCGCGGAGAAAGAATCTCGATTAGACTACATTTAAGACAGAGTAATGGGGCTACTATTTAGGGGAATGCCTACGGGGCAGTCGGTCAGTAGTGTTCAGAAAGCCAAGGTGTTAACGTGTAAAAACATATCGTTTCTTCGTTCTATCGGTTTTAAAGTAATAAAAAATGGCGCTATTGGCGATAGACAGCCCGGCTGTATACGATGATTTGATAACAGGGATGGAATTTCACACGCACTTACCCTATGCAAATTCTACTTTCAATAATAATGATGAAATAAGAATACCAATATTACAGCAAGATATAATAACTGCGCCTTTTGAAAGCTTTATTGTAATTCACGGTAAAGTCAGCGCTAAAAAGACGGACGGGACTCCTCAGGATGTTTCCTTTGTAAATAACGCAGTGGCCTTTATGTTTGAAGAAATCCGGTACGAGATTTGTGGCAAGGAGATTGACAGAACGAGAAATGTTGGTATTACTACAACTTTAAAGAATATCCTGTCCATTCGCGAGGAAGAAAAAAATACTTTTAAAAACGCCTGCTGGCTAGGCCCTGGTAATTCTGAAAAAGTAACAGATTTTGTATATTCGATCCCATTAAAACATCTGTTAGGGTCTGCCGAAGATTACAAAAAGGTGCTAGTGAACGTAAAACAAGAATTGATACTTTTACGCTCGGCTTCGGATATTAACGCTGTAAAGTTAGCGAACGCCGGTACTTTAGATTTAACATTAGAAAAAATTTATTGGCGTATACCTCACATAACAATCAATGACGCTCAAAAATTAAAACTGTACAAATATATAGAGAAAGACCCTGCAATACATGTTCCCTTCCGCCAGTGGGACATGATTGAATACCCGAACCTGCCGAGTACGGAGACATTCTCCTGGACACTGAAAACGTCTACTCAGACAGAAAAGCCCAGGTATATCGTACTCGCCTTTCAAACAGACAGAAAAAACGACTTAACAAAGGACATGTCACAATTTGATGCCTGCAACCTAACTGATGTAAAACTTTATTTAAACTCAAACTTTTACCCGTACGATAACCTTCGAGGAAATATTACTTTAATGTATGATATGTTTGCTGCCTTCCAAAACTCGTATTATGGAAGAATCGGTTCGCCTATATTAAATTTTGACGATTTTAAAGCAAAGTGTCCTCTGTATGTAATTGACTGTTCAAAACAGGACGATACTATTAAAACAGGGCCTGTAGACGTAAGGCTCGAAATTACAACAAAAAGGGCCTTTCCAGGTAATACTTGGGCATACTGCCTTTTACTACATGATATACATTATTCCTATAAGCCTATAACGGGAGATGTCAGGAAAATCTCGAGTTAGTTTTTCCAACCCGGTAGTTACAGAAATATACAGTTTGCCAGAAGAAGACAGGAAATCAGATTGGGAACTCATGGCACGGGACCGAGCCAGGTTTTTGAGACGTATCAAATTAACAGAAGAAAAGATTTCCCGAGTAATTTTTAAACAGTGGACCCTGAGGGTCACGTGACTCATATTTTAATCAAAGGGGTGGGGGTAAAAGATACATTTATATGTCCAAAAGAGACAATTAATCAGTCTCTTTCTTGAACTCGTTGGGTGAACATGGGTTACAACGGTTGTGTTAAGATTGAATACTTTAAAGACGGGCTTTTAATCAAAACGGATTACTTAGACTGTTGTGTATTTAATACCGCTAGTGCAAAGTTTCAACTACCCTCGGGGGCTGATAGCATTATTGTTAATTGGTGTACAGATTTTGATAATAGTGAGACTTCAGAAGACGAATATTAAATATGGCTTTGCAAGAATTTATAATCATTCCTAAATGTAAAGAGCCAATAGATTTGATGACTGGAGTATTTTTAAAGTCAGTCCATTTCTTGGACCCCGAATTAACTAAAAGTATTGTGACGGGTATTTTTAAAAGTCGAGACAATAGTCTGGGTGTATTGATTAAAGGGAGAAAAGGTGTTGTGTTTTGGTCTTACGATTCTTTCTGTCAACTAATTGACAGGTTTAACGAAGTAACTTTGGCTTTATTGGGGAATTATCAGTGTTTCATAACTATAGACGCGGGGCCTAGCATAAAGGTTAACAATACTTTTGGGCATCAGTACGTTTGTGTCTCTGATGGAGAACACTCCTTGGCTCTTAACCGTCACGAGTGGGATCAACTTGTAAAAAATATTCCTTTAATTGGTCGCGAGGTATTGCAATTATTTTATATTGAGGATATTATACAAGTTTATATTAATCAGGTTTTAACCGGTGCTGAAACCTGTACAGATCAATTACCGCCTCACGTAGCCGACCGTTTATATCAGGAAATTTTATTATGGAAGCTATAGTGGAGTTTCAAGCTTTCCGGAGTAACGGTAATAGATTTATTATTAAAGAACTTGCTATATTTGGGAGGTCGTATAGAACACAGATTGTGTTCCGACCTCCATACTGTTTTAATTTGTTGAATAGTAAAATGCAAAGGACAGCTCGCTGGCTGACTCGTCATTATCACCACATTAAGTGGGATGATGGCGAAGTAGAGTATAGTGAGGAGCTTTTAAGCTCACTCTGTAAACCTTTTGAAACTATTTACACAAAAGGTTTGGAAAAGGCTCAATTCCTTCGGGAATTTCACCCTAATGTTAAAGAAATAAATATTGTAAATAGTAGCGATAGTTATGAACTTGTAGATTGTATTATTGTACATGGAAATAAAAATGAAAACTGTGCTTTGAAGTCCGCAAAGTACTACGCTCGAAAAATATTTTCGAGTGGGGCCTAATAAAAATAAGGCCCGGCAGTCGCTCACCATCAGGCAGGGTTAAACCCTTTGTAAGTCCATGGGTGTGGGGAGGTTGGCCTAAAAAACCGTGAAACCGTTTGTTGTAATCCTCCGACTGTCAGGGAAAAGCGGATTGAAAAGCGCGACAAAAAAAATATATAAAGTAAAAAGAATTCTCTGTCTATTTTCTAGGCTAAAATGAAAGGACACAGTCTTAGTAAATAGCCTATTGGGGTAAACAGAGAACAAAAATATAAAAAAGGAGGTAGCATTTTGTTATGGAGTGGCTACCACAGTTAGAGGCGATGGTTGGGGCCTCTCACCCCAGAGGTTAGGCCTCCAGGGGAAGCTCTGGGTAACCAAAAAGAACGCGCCGACGCTCCTACGGCCTAGCCTAAAGGCTTACCGTGGTGTGAAAACGCGAGCGTTCAAAATTATAGTTTAAAGAAAAAAAAAACATACCTTTATAACGTGTAAATTACCCAGTCTGTGGAGAACTCGTACTCACACGCGAGGCACTTGTAGTCAAGCTTCCACGAGTAGACTAAAGTAGCGCACGATATAATATTATTACAATAGTGGTACGTTAGTCTAAAATTCGGGGTAATTTCAACGCAGTGCCCGTCACTACAAAACCCGAATCTGAAAAAGGGTTCGAAAACTCCACAAAACACCGTGGACTCTGTACACGGCGGATCCATGGTGCAGACTGAGACGACGCTAAACAAACACTGTGGGCGGCCGAGCCAAGCGTGACTCGGCGATTCGGTCCGGTGACTAACTCAAGGGGCGCGCCCTAACCGTCATACCGCCCGCATAACGACCGGCTAAGTGCTTTTCTACAGGACATTTTAACGGACAAACCTACAGTTAGATATATTGTACTCACATTAACAGGAACAGGAACATTCTCGGGACGCCGAGATTTTTTGAAACATCCCGCACTCGAAGCAGTTTTGGGACCGGATGTATGGCCGGTGCAGGCAGTAGCCTAGGTTTTCGGTCCCCAGCCACCAGCCGTCAATGTAGGCGTAAGGCTCGAAACTGTGCGGCGCTAGTTCGTAGATCTGCAAAACAAACAAAACAAAACATTATACACAGTCACACATAGAACAAAAAAAAAAGTTAACCTTATTAATAATTGTACCCACCGAGTAACAGTTACTACAATAGCTCCGCCCACAGATAAAGTAACTTGCTTTATAACATTTACTTTTGTGCTCTTCAATTAATATTTTTTTCAATAAAAACGGAAGGTTTAAATCACAAATCTTGAGGAATTTAAATTTTGAACAATAGTGCTGAAGGCAAAGTTGGGTTAAGCTCGGAGGGTTCATCACGGCTAACTGAGAGAGGAGCACAGTGTGGGGGGCGCGGCTAACGGAATCTGCGGGCTGTGATTGGTCGGCTGTTTACACCGGTGTTGGAAGGGATATTGCGTATAAATACGGGTCTCTGACCCGGTGTTATGGTACTATGCACTCTGCAGTGGTTGTTTTAGTTATCATGTTGTTCCAAGTTTTAGCTCTCGTGTGCCTTCGCTTGGTGATTGGTTTCGACCAAGATGAAAACATCCCGCCCAATAATCAGGTAATCAAAGTTTCAAACAATTACACTATAGATTTACCCACTATACATTTAGTAGTTTACTTAGTTAATAATTTTTTTCAGGATCTGTCATCGACGACTCCTCAGGATGGTGACCAAACACCCCAACCTCTAAGTCAGGACATGTTTTTTGCTGATGATCTTGACGTGCTCTCTATACGTGCAGTAAGTAATTTGTTTTCTCTTTTTTAAACTTTGTGGTAGGGTTAGTATTAATAGAATGTGTATACTTAGACAGTTTATTTTTTTGTTTTCAGAGCGGTTCGGGACTGAGCAGTTTATCCCAGCGCCTGTCACAACAGGTAAAAACGTACTTACAAATATTTTTTTTAAATACAAGAGTTTAGGTTTTACATTGAAATGAGGTTAATTATATTTTTTTATTTTTTCAGAGTGGGTCTTCTACGGTTAGCGGTTTACAATCCATATCTCAGGTGGGTTAATTTATTTAGTTTTTATATTCGGTATGATTATATTAGCGTTTATAACAGCGTTTGTTTATACATGTTTTTATGTGTTTAGGAAGAATATAACGGCAGGATTAGGCAGATGTTAAGATTGTCTGGCGAGTCTGGGGTATATATCGAGACCTCGCGGACCTTCCTTGATGACGGCAGTTTGTTGACGAGAAATAGGTTTACGGTTAGTATGGGTTTTATTCCGTGTTTTTTTCAACGTTTATAGTTTTTTATTTATTTAATAGTATTATTTGGTTTGTGTTTTTTTTGTTACAGGACGATATTGCCGGTCTAAGCCCTGAGGCCCGGGAGGCGATCTCTCAAGGTTTAGAAAATGTAAGTCTAAATTTTATTTTTATTTGTCTGTTGCAGTATGATCTTGGTGTAAGTCCTGAGCTTGTAGAGACTAGCATGCGAGAGTTAGAAACTGTAAGTTTTATATTTTTTTTATTTAGCTTATTTAGCAATACTTGCACGTAGAGGTTAGGGGTTGTTTGTGGTTTTCTCTAACTCTAATGTTTTTTTTTTCAGTGGCAGAGGCCAGCATCTCCTGTCAGGCGGACGATGCCTAATATTATTAGACGCGGCACCTCGGTAAGGACATATCATTGCTATGTGATTTTTAGCGTTAATAATGTAGTAAACAATAAAATAATAAAATTAGTTACAATATACTGTTTGCTTTTCAGGTAAGGGACCGGTCTCCACACCCCCGGCCCGATACCCCAATTACGTCATATGCGGTTCATCTGGCTAACACTGAGGTGATTAATTAATTATTATATAGGTACTTGTTTTTTTCCACTTGCTTATTTTTAGAATTGTATAATTGATTTTATATTTTCTTTTTCAGCTCGTCGGTAGTGATGGCGAATCCCAGTATTTTATAAGCGAGGATGGATACCTGCTCTCTATACGTGCAGTAAGTATTTTGGTTTATGGGGGAGTATATAGTTTTAAGTACGGGTATTTTATTACACTAATTGTATTTTGTTTTCAGAACAACCCCAGAAGCGTCAGATTTCCGCCACGGTACCGCCAGGTGACAGAATCAACTTTTACCCAGCGGAGACTTGAGCTATGGGCGGAAATTAGGAACACCGACGAGACGGGGTTGTACTCGTTTGGAGAGAGGGCCGTTATCGCTGGGGACGGCTGGTGCCTCACACGCTTAATGGTATGTTTTGGTATGGTATGAGTATGGTATGGTGTTGATATTGTATTGTATGGTATGGGTATCTGATACCTTTGTTTTTTTTTATTTACAGAGGGGTGGTGAACCGGTAAGACGGACTCACCTGGCCGAACCCCCTCTACGGATAACATCGGGTGGGCCGGTTTCTATTCACTCAGAGGAAACGAGTGCGAGGACGCTAATCAGCCATCTACACTATACGGTTAGTATCGTCGTATTGTTTAAAGTATTTTTTAGTCATAGGTTTTAATAATGGTGTTAACGGTCTCTGTTTTTTCAGGGGCAGAACGTAACAGGTGCAAGGATGGAGGAAGAGGATGTGCGTCGGCGGGACAGGGCTCGACCAAACAGCCCTACACCCTCAAGGGTACTTTCCTCCTGGCATAGCAGACCTTCACTACATAGTCTTGTAAGTAATAAGGTTTAACAGTTGCGTATGTTTGATATACATTTTAGGTTTTAGTTATAGTAATAATAATAATATAAACATTATTTACAGGGGCAGAACGTAACTGGGATTAGGGCGGTGCCTGCAATTCCGTTTGCTGATCGGGACGAGGTTGGTGCAAGGGTGGAGGGGGATGTATTCGCCTTTCCCTCGGGCTCGAGAGCTCCCAGACTTTCGGTAATTTTTATTTTGTTATACTGTTGTATTTTTTTTGTTTTTTACTGTGTGTGTGTGTGTACCTTGTGATAATTGATCGTTTTGTTTTTTAAAGTCAATACCGGAAGTCCACATTGCTGCCTTGGAGGAGAGGGTAAACAGGCCGAGCACCGGTGCAAGGGAGGTAGCGGGACCGTCAAGACGGGTTGAACCTATTGTAAGTATCTTTATCGGGGGTTAGGGTTTGTTTTTTGTTTTGTTTTGTAAACTTGTGTTATATTTAATTTGTAATGTTTCAGAATTTAAGGTGTGAGGAACGAATGCCCGCGGTCGACCCCCCTGCCGATTGCGCCGTCTGTCGCTTTGAGGAAGGCCTGTTACGGCTGAGGATGCGGCTTTTTGAAATGGTAAGGTTCCAAGTCATTCGTTTGTAAGATATAGGGTAATAATTAACTTTACGAATAGATTCTTACCTGATGTAGTTTTCAGGAGCGTGGGACAAACACCTCCGAGGATGTTCCGGGCATCGTCAACCGGATCGCGGCCGTCCGGACAGAGCTGGGTGAGGCTCTGACCTTGTCACGGAACGCCTTGGAGGACGCGGAGGAGGACCAAATCCGCGAGATCGCTCCGGCTGTGTGGGAGGAGCTCCGTGCCACCATGGAACGGATCCTCAGCTACAACGACCGGCGGATGGATAATCTTATTATCCGTGGCACGCCTCCTCCTACAGAACAGCCGAGGTATATAGTTTGTCAGATCTGTATAAGTGCCCTCCCAACTGTAGCCCTCCACCCCTGTGGGCATGCATTGTGCCCGGCTTGTAGCCGCCGGGTCACCTGCTGCCCCTTTTGCAGGATTGTCGTTAATAGCCGAACAAGGTTGTTTTTTAATTATTAGGTTTTTTTTAGTGTTGTATTTTTTTTTATTATTGTAAATTTGTAAATTATTGTTTCACTGCATTAATAAATTAAAGTAAGTCGTTCAAAAGCAAAAAATAAATTTAATAAGTCCCAAAGTGTTTGATATGTATTTTAAAATTATTGTTCTAAGTCCTGCATTGTTTCACTGTATAATATTGTATTAAGGTTTTTTTTTTCAATGTATTTTTTTTAAAGTCCTGATGCAGTTTAAAGTCCTACCTTGTTTCACTGCATTAATAAATTAAAGTAAGTCGTTCAAAAGCATAAAATAAATTTAATAAGTCCCAAAGTGTTTGATATGTATTTTAAAATTATTGTTCTAAGTCCTGCATTGTTTCACTGTATAATATTGTATTAAAGTAAATTTAAATTGTTTTTCTAAGTTCTAAGGCAGTTTAAAGTCCTACCTTGTTTCACTGCATAATATTGTATTAAGGTTTTTTCAATGTATTTTTTTTAAAGTCCTGATGCAGTTTAAAGTCCTGCATTGTTTCACTGTATAATATTGTATTAAGGTAAATCTTGAATTGTTCAAAAACGTAAAGTACATTTTTATAAATGATTTGTTAAAGAAAAACTATTTAAGCTATAGACATTTTTTGAAGTCTACACAATATTGTATTAAAGTAAGTCTTGAATTGTTCAAAAACGTAAAGTACATTTTTATAAATGATTTGTTAAAGAAAAACTATTTAAGCTATAGACATTTTTTGAAGTCTACACAATATTGTATTAAAGTAAGTCTTGAATTGTTCAAAAACGTAAAGTACATTTTTATAAATGATTTGTAAAGAAAAACTATTTAAGCTATAGACATTTTTTGAAGTCTACACAATATTGTATTAAAGTAAGTCTTGAATTGTTCAAAAACGTAAAGTACATTTTTATAAATGATTTGTAAAGAAAAACTATTTAAGCTATAGAAATATTTTGAAGTCTACACAATTTGTAATTGTATTTAATACATTTTACTAAGTTTTAATAACAGTTCAGCTTGAGTATTTAATTCTGTGTTACGATATAAGGAATAAATAAATGTCTTTTTAAAATGATTTTTTCACTTACCTGGTATGATGTGGTGTGGTCCAATGCCTGATACAGACTGAAGTTGCTGGTTGGAATCGGCTGAGTAGAGTCACACAGTTGCGTAAGGAACGCTCAACTATGATATATAGTAACCATACGATAGTCACTCGGCTGTTCCATAACCAGATGTCACTGATTGATCACTAGTATTAATGACGTGAGTCGACGTTTTGGTCGACCATAACTCAGACGCGAGGCCACTGGGGCGTCGTTGTCCCGATTTGATCTGTGGCAAGCGATAAGCTTGATCGCTCAACCGCGACCCGGCGATGCGGGCTGCTCTCTCTTACATTATAATACTGCAGGTATTTTGTGTCTTACATTACAAGCGTGACATAACTACCTTGTTATATATATATAACCTTATTATACATCATTATATATATAACTACCTTATTATACATCTTTATATATATAACTACGGTTGGTACCACTGGTATGTAGGTCATATTTTTTGTTTTGCAATTCATTTAGGTTGGCTACACGTTTTCTCATAAGAAAACCATGTTAGCGCTGGATCATAGCCACTCCTACTGATTTGATCGAGTTCTTAAGTTTGACCACAGAATACAGCACTTGCATTTATTTATTTGATGAAACTGGTGTATTCTTTTAAGTTGTAAATAAGTTGATTTTCAAATATTAATTCATTTAATTTCTTGAAATATAGATTTTTTTGGAGGAAACAAATAATTCAATTTTGACCACAAAGTAAAGTACCACTAATGTAAATCTGGGACATAGCCAGTTTGACTTCAACTAATTTACTGTCTCTTATATGGCACATGTTGAAAGCTGTTATTTTATAATCAGATGGAAGATTTTCCCCAAACACATAGGTTACATATTGTACAATAACACGTAAAGTAAAAATTTGTTATTTTATTTGTTCATAGTTTATCTAGAAAATTTTAATATGTTTTTAAACTTGAAACTAAAATAGAATGTGTTTAAGTCTTATTTCATAATGTGTTTAAGTCATTTTTTAAATAATTTGTATACGTTTTGCCATGTATTAAATACCTTAACAACAGTGATTTTACGTCATTTTAGACATTTCATATAAGACAATGAAGTGAAGTGAACGAGTGAAGTGTTCAACAATTTGTTTGTTCTAACTTTTCAAATATTTTACCATGAATTATATACTTCGACATCAGTGATTTTCTTGTTTCACATCAGTATGTAATAACCATTTTGTATCTAATATGTATTGAACTATATTCAGAGCGTTTTCGTGCTATTTTTTGGACACATGCTTGATTTACTACTTTTAGGTTCAACCAAATATGGTTCCTCAAAATTTCAAAAAGAGAAATAGGTTTAGGTTTTGTTTTTTGATAGTGTGTTTCATTTGTATTTTTTTTTATAAGATGCCTAGAAGAGACCGCGTCCGCAATGTAAATGCTAGGGCTAGAGACATAGCTAATCGTTTTCGACCCTATCCACTACCCTTGGCCAAGGACAATTCGGTCAATCCCACTGGTTTTGATATTGGGCCAATGAATGAAGTATGTAGATTTTGTCATGGTCGTTACTTCCGATATGAAAAACAACTACAGTAACATTTACAAAATGTTGCCATAATGGCAAGGCACAACCAACGATTCCAGAAGTGTCTAATACAGTACTCTCACTTTTGACTGAACAAGACCAAATATGTAAAAACTACAGATCAAACATAAGGTCTTATAATGCAGCCATGACCATGGTAAGTGCTAAGGCCTCCACTAATGAACAGCGAGGAGGTGGAGGACCTTACCATTTTAAAATGCATGGTTCTTTTTATCATGGACATGGACCTCTAATACCTTCAAATGAAGAGATGACGTATGCTCAGTTATATTTTTATGACTCTGAAGAAGCAAATAGACTCAGACTAAACCGTCCAGAAAATGTGAGCTGCTTAGATGTTGAGAAGAGAACGCTTTCAAACCATTTCAATGAGGTAAATCCTTACGTACAGAGTTACCGCCAAATGTATGAAATCGTCCGGTCAGGGCAGTTTGGCGATCCAAAAGACTTAAAAATGATTATAGTCACCGATCCTACCACAGACCTTCGCTGTTATAACGCTCCAATATCCACAGATGTAGCTGCAATCTTCACTTCACCAGATGGCACACCCCCCGGTGAAAGAGACTTAGTAGTATACCCTTTAAACGGACAATCTGTTACTGAACGTATATCGATATTAAGTCCCCATCTTGAT
This sequence comes from Allygus modestus, assembly GCA_963675035.1. Taxonomy (NCBI): domain Eukaryota; kingdom Metazoa; phylum Arthropoda; class Insecta; order Hemiptera; family Cicadellidae; genus Allygus; species Allygus modestus. The sequence goes on along the minus strand of OY776114.1, from coordinate 138,963,972 downwards.
CCATTAACATATCAATTGCTTTTTCCTAAAGGGGATCAAGGATGGAATCCTTCCCTAGAGTGGACAATACTTCAGTATGTTCAACATAGAATATAGATTCGTGAAACTCCAAGTATTATCCATTTAAGTGAAAAACTATACCTCCAGTGTTGATGCCAGTGTTGATACCTCCAGTTGATGCTTATGTAAGAATAGAAGGTACAAGGCTTCAATGGATACGCCAAAATCAAAGAACACTAAGAGTTGAGAGTTGTAAGGGCCTTTCTGACTACCTACTAACTAGGGCAGAAAATGAAAATTTAAGGAGTGGGAAATGTGTGGTTTTGCCATCCACGTTTATTAACAGCCCAAGAAACATGCTAGCGAAGTATAATGATGCTATGGCAATAGTGAGAAAATATCGGAAACCAGATTTGTTTGTGACTGTTGTTACCGCAAATCCAAAATGGCCTGAAATAGTGAACAATCTCCATCAAGGACAAGCAGCATGGATGCGCCCAGAATTTATAGTGAGAGTTTTTCACCAAAAGCTAAAGGAAATCATCCACGACATAACGGAAAAACATATATTTGGAGCTGTTTCAGCCATTATATACACTATTTAATTCCAGAAACGTGGTCTTCCACACTGTCACCTACTTATCTCCCTCAAAAAAGATCACAGAATAACAGAACTAGATCAAGTTGACAGGGTGGTTTCATCTGAACTACCTGATGTACAGACAGATTTTGATCTATTCAATTTAGTGAAGACTCATATGATTCATGGCCCTTGTGGTGAACTCAATCCACAGTCCCCCTGCATGGACAAAGGATCTTGCAAAAAGAACTACCCAAAAGAATTCAACGAGAGGACTGCACAAAACCCTTCTGGTTTTCCAATCTATCGTCGCAGACAAGACAACAAGACAGCAGAAGTCCGTGGGCGATCGATTGACAATCGGTGGGTTGTTCCATTTAACAGATACTTACTGATGAAGTACCAAACTCATATAAATGTTGAGGTTTGCACGACTGTTAAGTCAGACAAATACATTTATAAATATATATACAAGGGTTACGATTGTGCAACAACATCAATTTCCACAGGAGGAGTTATAACATTTTATATACGACAACCAAGACCTTATGGCAGACACCATCATAGGCAAGGCTATCTTGTGCCCTACGAATGAGCACTTTGCCGAGATAAATGTAGCTGTTCTTTCTAATCTGCAATGTGCAGAACGAGAATATTACAGTTTTGACTCAGTAAAATCAGATGATGCTGGTGAACAGCTTAAATTCCCTACAGAGTTCCTCAACAGCATTGAAATTTCAGGCCTTCCAAGACACAGATTAGTATTAAAAGTCGGAGCAATTGTAATGCTGTTGAGGAATATCAACACAGCCAAGGGTTTGATTAATGGTACCAGGCTCAGAGTTGTTAAGATGTTAAATAACACGGTTGAATGTGAAGTTTTAACAGGAACAAGCCAAGGAGTGAAAGTGGTAATTCCTAAAATCAAACTGTCTCCTTCCGAATCATTGCTTCCTTTTAGTATGGAGCGTTTCCAATTCCCGCTTACTTTAGCATTTGCATTTACAATAAACAAAGCACAAGGTCAGTCTCTTGGTCAAGTCGCAGTATACCTACCAAAACCCGTCTTTTCCCACGGGCAACTCTATGTCGCTTTAAGCCGTGCCCTATCATTTAAAGGAGTGAAGGTTTTCATTAAAGCTTCAAAAGGACAATATGTTACTTCTAGCCAAGAAATTATAAGTGACAAAGTTGTCTGGACAGAAGTTCTGTAAATTCTTATCTATTGCACTATATGTATTATAATAAAAAAATCAAGCAATTTCATACAATACAATATTACAATGGAGTTTTCTAATTAAATTAAATTTTCCCTTTTTCCGAATTTTGTTTTTATACATATTTAATTTTTTTATGAAAAAAGTAAAATAGGGAGTTATAGAATTATGGTTAACTAAAATCAGAGTTTGTTTAAAAAATTTCAAAGTCAATTAGAGTCTTACGAATATTGTGTAAACATTTTTAGTCAAAGAAGAACATAAATTAAACAATAAATATCATTACCGTACTTATTTTGAAATCACGAAGAGACGCTGGCAGCTAGTTAAATTTAAAACAATTAAAATTAAAATTATTCTAACACATAAGTATTAAAATGTTGATTCGTCATGAATGTAACGTAATCATTACGACGAAGTGTTTGGTGTATGTATTGAAGAGCAAGTCAATTTCAACCATGTCAAATAAATTTCAGCAGAGAACTTAAATTACATTGATAATATGCAAGTGTGCCGTTTATAGATATAAAATGTTGAACGTATACAAAATATTTAAAATGTGATATTAACATGCCTGATTTCATCCCTCCTGTTTATAATTACATTAATGTAAATAATTTCACTGAGAATAACTATATTTTCGATGCATTTAAAATAATAAAATTCAGTTGTAGAATAACGTCATACATATCCAATTATTGAACTCAATAAATTCAGTATGATCTTCTTTAGGATATAATAACAGTCAGTGTTTTAGACTACAGTTTACATTGACTCTTTGGTAAAATTTAGCTAGACAAGGATTTAACAACACGAATAGCCATAGTTAACGAAAGGTCGTATCAATGATATATATCAATGATCTGCTGGACCAGATCGATCTTTCACAATATCTTCTGGTTTTGCTCACGATTGATCTGGAAAACCTATAATTATAAAGACAGCACGATAAAAAAAAATTGCCCAACCAATCCTAAGTAGGATAACACTATAATGACAAATCTTTATAACTATCTGAATTTTTATTACCATAACGTTTATTATAACCAAAATTGATAAATAGTATATTTCACTACTACTCACAAAAGTGACCTATTTTGGGGAAAGATAGCATTTAACGCGCGAGGCGAAGCCGAGCTTGAGACTTTTGACGAGTAGTGAACGATATTTTTATCACGATGCAAATAACCATACTAAACTTAAAATAAAAATCTGATATTTCATAGTCTAGTAATTCTTTATAAGTAAACACAACTCGGATTTACAATTCATTTTAGTGTTAAAGGCAGCTGTTTGAACATAGAATTGTCAAAACAAATAACGAAATCACACTTGTGCTCCTGTTGAGTAAAACGAGAACTTCAATTGGAGTTGAAAGGTTTTGTTTGGGACAGGCAAAGTATTGTTTGGGACAAGCAAAGTATTGTTTGGGACAGGTAAGGTAATGTTTAGGACAGGCGAAGTCAGCTGATTACATTTTGTTTTGTTACAAGAAAATCCATTATTTTCGTAGATCTCAGGCCATAGTAATGGGCTATTTTCAAAAACAGAGTGATGAAAAATAATAAATATGAACATGCATACAGCAAAAAAATGTATAGTTTAGTAACAACAACAAATAGATTGTGTTTGAAAATACTGAAAGGAATGTAAGGTTCAGTGTTAAAATTTGCAGTTCAAATCAGCCTCTGGCGGTCGTAACGGCCCGCATGGTCATGACAGGGCGCAGGTCAAGCCCAACAACAGAGTAATATCGTCGCTCTCGTGTCTGTGACGTTATGGTCAGGCCACGTGTTATTATTTCTTATTATTTAAACAAATTGGTTTGTTTGTGACACGACCAAAGTTCATTTCTTGCTTTTGTTTAAAGGCGAAAATAGGTTATTGATGAATACCAAGTAATGGAAAAACGCAATTATGAAATGTTGGTAATGTTTTGAAACATTAATATGACAGGGTTTTTAATTTAATATTTCAGTTGCATCAGTGGTCAATGCGTCCTTCCCCGAAATGGTGTAGCAGTTCATCGAGAGACATTATTTTTATTTATCATTACCCTACTTAATAATATCGGTGATAAATAAGCTGAAGCAAAGAGCGTTATTCAATTTGTTTAAAGTTGTACATTTCTTTTTAGGAAAGATGACTAGGAGGAAATGTAAAACTTAAAACCTTTTTTATTTTATATAAATCCCTGAACAAATTTACTTATTTACAGGAGGAGGTATGAAAGCAGGCACACGAAAAAGGTTCACACAACTAACACATAAAACAAATCATAAAAAATGGTAGATAGATAAAATAACGGTATCAGGAAAGACACATACTTTCTCACTTTTAAGCCAACTTTAATAAATAAATTACTTTTTATTTACTAAATATAAAATACAAAGCACAGTCGAATATACAGAAAATCTTGTAAGCAAGTCGTTTTCAAAAATATCCACCCAAATCCCTGTTTAGGAGGAACTACAGAATCCATCGCTACACACGTTGTTTTAAGAGGGGAAATGCCCCCAATTCCCCCCTCAGGGTTATTAAGGAGCAATATATTGCAAATTTCCTCTGTTGGTCAATGCTAACTTGACAAGCATATCAATTTTGGACGAAATTTATCAATAAATAAGAGAGAAATAGTAATTTTTGTATACCCCATAAGAATAACACTGGACAACGTACTGCGTTTACCGCAAAATGAAAATTTCAATTTTCTCCGCAACCAGTAATCGTAGAATAGTAATCCAAAATACTAAATTATTTAGTTTTTTGAGCTCTTTTTAATGGTGAATAGTAGTATTTTTATATTTATGTTTTTTATGAAAAATCAAAAAATTGAATTTTTGATATTTTAAGTCTTGTAACTTCTGAACCCGAATTTTAACAGAAATTCGGGTGGTGTCATTTTGCTGGAAAACTAAAGTTCTACAAACGACTAAAGTTTAATCAAAATCGTTGAAGCCGTTTTTGAGAAATCTTGATTTTTTATGTTTTTTGGCGGTTTTTGGGGGATAATTACCCTTAAAAATCGAAAATTCAAAAAAAGAAAAATATTCCAGGAGATATCGTGGATTAGTACCTACATACCAAATGTCATATAAATCGGACCATTGGTTAGGGTTCTAGCTTTGTACACATCCATACAGACAGACAGACAGACAGACTGACAGACACACACACAGACATCCTGTAAAAATCACTTTTTTGGATTCAGGGAGCACCAAAACGAATATTTCCACTATCAACTCAAATTCGAAAATTTTGACGAAAACAATACTTTCTCCATATACTATGTATAAGGGGGAAAGTAAAAGGTAAGTCCAATCTCCCCGTAATGTATGTGGTCTTCGATATGTTTTTTTTTGTTCCATATTTGGAAACTTTCATATAAGAAGTTAAAGAAGATTTGAATAAAAGCAAATCATTGATTAAACTATGCATGAAGTTGTTTTAACGATGCATACTTATTGAAAATACATTCTCTTCATCATTGACCAGTGTCATTAGATTTAAAGTGTCAAATGTAAAAATGTTCTCAAAACTACGCTTTAATGCATGTTTTCGTTCGGCATTCTTAACTGAACAACTAAAATATTCTTTTTATCAGGTGTTCACTTCTACAATGGTATTTAGGTTAGTTTCAAAATCCTTTAACAGAGGGAAAAAGACTATTTTTCAACCAGACCAAAAGCTTTGATGTGGATGTGGAGGTCCTGTCTACTTAGTTACAGGCACTGGCTGATAGCGCATTGAAAAATAATAAGAAGCGCATATTCTTAACACTTACAAGTATGACAATCGTAGTAACTATAACTCAAAAAATTAAAAAGTTGTACTGTACTTAAAAACACGCATTTACATGAGTCGTGTGTTTTGTGTGTCTTCTGGCATTTTTTAGCGTTGTGATAGTTATTGGTCCAAACCCTGGTCTCGTAAATATCTAAAAACTACCTGTCTTTCAAAAGCAACAATAATTGATAACCTAATGACAAAGGCAGTCAAAGGTCCACACTCTTTACAAAATTTCCAGATATCGGTAATGATTGATTTGGCACACTTGGGATTACAAGGGCTGCACGCTAACCACTGGGCAGGTTCAATCTTTCCTCATAATTTTAAACAACTTTCTTAATTTATAACCCATAGGGAATTAAAATTATTTTCCAAATATTATCCATATCTATAATTCATAGAGTCTAACAGGCACCTCTGACGACGAATTGTTTTAACCTGTGAGAATTCGACTAAAAGAATACTACTAACGTATTAGGAGACCCATATTTGAAAGGGGTCTAAATAAAAAAAAAAATAGTTATGTTTGTAAGGTTTTATTAAGTGAAATAGAAAAATTACAAATTTAGTTTAAAAAAAATGATTCTTTATGTCACAAAAGTTTCAAACTTACCCATGCGACTACTTGTAATCATAATATCTATTTTGATATAAGAATGCTTATAGTTTTGTAAAGTTAAATTACGTAAATCTTCAATGCTTCTATTTCTGTAGTAATTTTGACTTAAAGTTTTTAAATTAAATTAACATGTACAAAACAGAAATGTATATGATAATACTTAGATAAATACTTAAAGTAATATGAATTTTTAAATGGGTATAAAGAAAAATGAGTTTAACACAAGAAAGGATTCGGGGAATAACCGAGAGAGAAAATTTATATATATTCTACTTTCTCTGAACCTTAGTGTTATCTATTTCCTTGAAAATTAAACCTGTTTTCTTAATGTCGGTATTGTGACGAAGGGGCCCATTTCCCTGAGTCTAGGAAGGAATACAATGCCCAATACAAGACCACGTGATCATTTCAAGATTGCTCAATTAAGTCAATAAACTAACAGCCTATGCAGGACAAGGTGCAACAGCATTTCGCCGAAGAATAATAAGGAGATTAAAACAGTTAGGTTAGAGGTAGAAAATATTTATGAATAGTACTTCTTAAATAGTGCGTGAAGGTTAACGAGTTCGCACGCAGCACGCTGACGTGAGGGAAGTGAATTTCCACATAAAAACTTTTAAAACTCAAAATCAGTGTAAATACAAACAGTTATTCCAATTTTTATTGAAATCTGAAAACATTGATTTTTTGGCTGTTCTGATGCTCCTGGTTTCATTTACCTGCAATGCTGGGAATCCAATTTTGCGCATTACAAGGTTAGGAGAGGGTCCAGTCAGGCTTGAAAGTAGGCGTGAGGTGGCTGGGGACGATAAAAGTAAGCCAAAAAATGAATAAAAGGTTTTTCTAATGTAAAACCCCCATAAGACAACGTACTGTGTTTAGTCGATACACATTTTCCTTAATAACTCTGTAAATAATGGTGCTAGAATGACGAGAGAGGGCTTAAAACATTTGCATCACTAATATACATCTTATTACATACATTAATTTTACATCGGGGGCTTTTCTAACCCTTTTTGGGCCCAAAAACTCAAAATTTGAAAGATTGATTCCCAAAAAAGGGGTTTAGAGTTTTCCGATTGTTTTGCCCAACGAACTTGTCCAACTGATTATAGAAAGGAACGTCCCTACCAAATTTAAAGTAAATCGGACAAAAAATGCGACCGCTAGAGTGCATACACATATATATATATATATATGTCTATATATATATATATATATATATATACAAGTATATATATACACGTTTTGGGGGGTCATTCAAAATGTTATATATATATACATATATATATATATATATATATAACATTTTGAATGACCCCCTAAAACGTGTTCAGGGGGTCATGTTAGGAACTTCTATGGTGGTCCCGGGCTTAAGTTTCGCCGTGCGGGTCATGCTAATAGTTCACTTTCCATAGGAAATTCACTAATAATGTACAATGAATTAATTTTTACAAACTACAAGGTTTATTTCAATCAAAATCGTTTTATTATACTTTATACAAACTGATACAACGATTAGTTACGCTTCTCTATAAATTCCTAAACGAAGTAAGACATTTTACGCTTATTTAAAAAAAGTCTAAATGGCTTTCCTATTGTATCGGCAAAGTCTGACGAATATCCCGATGAATGAGGGTTATCGGGGTTCACTTTGTGCGAGGAAATTGTGGACTTGCTGGAGACTAACATGATAGGTTTCCGATATTGGTTTCCTCTCTCTGGCATAACATATTTGTTGCTCCAGTAAAACCGTCCATATAGTTTAACTACTTTCACCAAGGGAAGACTAATAAATCTGAGTCCTATGCAAATATTTAATAGATTTAAGTTTAAAAAAATACCACATTGTAAAATCTTTGTATTGTACTCTACAATTTTGCTTATAACTATATACGATGTCACCTCACTAAGATACCTGCACGTAAATGTGTTGGTAATTCCATACAAATTCATAAAGACTTTATTTTTTACCTTGCTATAGGTTTTTAACTCAAGTTTTTATGTTTATTTTGAAATTAATTCGCAACGAACATTTAGTAAAATATCAGACAAATTTACAACATTAATAATATGTACACAATTATTACAAAATAATTATAACTTTAATTAAATTTCCATCAAAAGTAAATTGAATGGTTGTTTATTCTTTACATAAACGGGACCAAGTTTCATTATTCTTTAATAGAACATTTAAGGAAATTTATAAAACAACCAGTAAACTTAGAGATGCAAAAAATGCGAACTCTAACTTTATTCAAAGGCAATGTCTAGAAGCATTTAAATCTTCACGCAGAAGTTACAAATAAGTATATTCTGTTTCGACTTATTTATGTTACTTACCTTAATCTCTTAATCTCTCTTTACGACGCCAACGCAAATAGGGCGTATTTTAAGGCGAAAATGAATGAATGATGAGTGTAGAATGGGTGAGGTGTCTTGTTACGGGCAAAGAACAACTAAATCTTTTGCCAGAGTCATTAATTAATAGCCCAGTCACCTTTCTTACTGGAAATGATTGTTACGAATTTCTAATGTAGTTATAGAAAATAAAACTATTCAATTAAAAAATCTGTACATCTTCTTCTAAATTAAACCTATTATATTCTACCCCTTTACACTATTATTTGAAAAGAGGTAAAGAGGTAAAAGAGGTAAGAGGATATGTTGTCATCACAGTCGTGTGTTAAAGACATTATCACGCTTCATGCTTCGAACATCCCATATGGCTCACCCCAAAAGTCTTCAAAGATACAATGTTATTGTTATTGATTTGAATTTATTTTTCCACTGTGATGGTTGCGTTAACCTTATTTGACATATAAGGTATATCACATACCCTTGTGTGATATATGAAAATTTTAGACTACAATACAGTCGTTCGAAGAATAGGACACCACCAAGTTTGTCAGTAAATATATGATTTGTCGATTTTCAAACATTATTAACATATGATAGTGGATGTTAAATATTTTAAAGTGGATGTATGCAAACACACAGGTCAACTTTGTGACTTCCCCTGAAGCATAGTACAAAAACATATTGTTCATTGGAAATTTCGTTGTATATATTTTCAGTTGCCTTCTCAGTGTCTTTTTAAACTCACGTCCCTCGGTTTTAATAGTTAGATTTTAATTTTTCGCGTTACTTAATTTTTTCATGCAAGTTTAACTTATCTTAAAACCTCTCTTTGGAAGTCATTTTAAAATACCAGTATGGATTGCTTGGTTCCTAAACATGTTTGCTTTTAACTTTAACTTGCTCTATGACTATATACCGAATTCCTAACTATGAGCCATCTGATTTGAAACCCGTTGGTTTTCTCGTACCTCGATTGTAAAAATAGGTAGTTTTCAAAACGTCAAAGGACGTTAAATAATAAATAAACTAGTATTGAATAAACGTTAAATATTAAATAAACTAGTTAAAGATAACGCCAGTTATCTTTATCCGTTTCAAAATGGCGGCCATTTTTGTGTAAAGTATAAGCATTTACGGATCACCCTGTATATTCTAAACCCCAACTTGTATCTTTTTTCAGAGTAAAATTTCTTATTCGTTGTAAACTCAGCTTTACTCTGGAATGCTACATGACAGATTTTTTTTACAAATCTAAATTTCAATAACATTTTTTTATGTTTAAATACCCAAAATTAAAAAGGTCTAAAAGTGACCAAAAGTATACCATTATACCAGGTGATTATTGACAAAAGTCAATTGATAAGGTATTGTAAATTCTAGCAACTTTCTAACTTACGCCAACCTTGTATCTCTTTTAGTTTTTTTGCAATCAGCAAACAACCTTATTTTCCCATGTGAAATGCATTGTAATTTGCATAACACTTTCATGTATTCGGTTTAGAGGCTTCATTCTAATGAGGCTTCATTGGAAAATAAGGTGTTTTGCTGATTGCAAAGAACCAACAGAGATACAAGTTTGGTGTAAACTAGAAAGTTGCAAGAATTTACAAGACCTTTCCAATAATATGCTTTTTGGCATACCCTACTATTTGACCTTTTTGAATTTTGGGTATTTAAGCATTAAAAAAAAATATTTTATTGAAATTTATTGAAAATTTGTTAAAAAAACCTGCCATGTGGCATACCAGAGTAAAGCTGAGTTTATAACGAGTAAGAAATGTTAGTCTGAATAAAGATACAAGGTTTGGTTTACAATATATAAGGTGATCCATATATTTTTATATTTTACACACAAATGGTCACCATTTTTAAACGGATAAAGATAAGTAAATATTGTTTTTGCCAAAATGTTTTTTTTAACGATAACTTTAAAATTATGTATAATTTGCCCTATGTTTAAATACAACAATTTGAATCGAACCCGTGACCTTCAGTTTTGAAACATTCTGTACATAGATTTTGATGAAAATATTTTGAATAGATTGCTCATATGCGTTTTAGTTAGGAAATATTTTGTATGATGAATTTACACCAAACCATATTAAATTATTATTTATTAAATATATAAAAATTGCAGATATAGATTCACCCATTTTCGGAATGCGAATAAACTGCCAGACTTTGATTTTCTGAAATAAAATTTTAAGTCATACTGGTTATTTAGCATTAGGAAAGTACGCAAATGGTATGACTTTTTGGGTCATTGGCTCTTAGACTATAAGATGATGTTACATATATTGTGATATCCTGATCCTTGCCAAGAAACAAATCGGTACAACCTTGTTGCAAGAGGGAGATGTAGTCGTCTAGAGAACACATTATGCCAAGCACCTGGAGTCTTGAAAGACACAACAAACTCAACTGAGTGACCTGATCTTCCTTTCAGCGTGCAAGATTTCTATGGGGTTTGCTTATTTATTAAGCTTATACTAAAGCTTATACTAAGCTACAGAAGTTCCCAGATTAATCAGAAGAAGACTGCCTGCAACGCAGCCTGTTCTTTGTCCGGGGCTGAGGTGTGGTTAGGCGCCTAGAGTATAGAGATGTACAGGACGCGGCTCGCACGATTACATCGTCAGACAGCTCTCAGGGACGCATCAGCGTATCGCACCATGGTACTGGCCGTGGTACTGATGATCGCTGGAGTTATCATTGTCAAGCTACTATAATGGAGAGATATGATACGGAGGCATAGTAAGGCCAGTAAAGATGAAGAGTTAGCATTGGCAAGAGTGCTGAAAACGAAAGACCCATGGATGTTGATATGCCAAACTCTTACATCGCGTAGGTCCAATCATGTATGAAATGGCGCGGTGACAGGGTAAGATGAACTTATTACACCACGCAGCTTCTGTCAGAGAATGACTATTCCAATCATGCCTGCACAACAAATGGAAAATCCAGCTTACCAGACTTCATATACTGTTCAGATGTGCTCGACGACGCGGAACACACTTTCTTCGGAATTTTAGTAGGCAAAAGCCACTACTTGAAATTTACCCTCGAGGTTAAATTACCAGGTGGAGTGCTGTCAGTGAAAACGGTCTGAGTGAAGTTGAGATCGGAGTACGGGGTCACTCCGACCAAAATCAAAACTGACCTTGACGAAGTTGCAGGCTAATTTTATGTTGCTTTATAGTTAAAGGTTGCTACAGGTTCAAACTCTGTGTGTTTAGATTCAATTTAGCTTAGCTTTATAAAATAAGATAAATGATACCAGGCTAGAATCTTAAAGAGTAGATGTGGTGTGTAGTGGGGTATGCTACACTTTTTGTAGAGCTGGAGTCCTTTTCTCTTGGCTAGCGTTTTGAACGGGTAATTGTATTTTTATACTCCTCCCTTACAAAAAGTGATATTATTACGTGGTATGAAACTATCTATGGTAATTTAGAATCACTTATTTATATACTAAAATGTGTTTATCTTTAAACAAATCCACGCGTCTAGTTATAAACTTAACTTTAAGTTTTGTATATTAGTACATTTATTTTTTTTTTAATCATATCAAGCTATAATAGAATATCCCCCAAAGAAAATATGTTTTAAACTATTTTTAAAAACATGAAATAATGTGAGTATTATCTGTGAATATGCTAATAATAAAACTACTCTCCATATCATTAACATGGTAAAATTAAAACAAAGAGATGAGTTCTTAAAATAAATGTTAGTTGGCTATATAATAATTTAAACCTAATGTAACAAAAATATCTGAGCAAATAAAGTGAAGAGAGTATCCGGAAGGCCTATCCCAAATTTTCATCATTAAAAATAATATAATTATTACTGTAATACAGTATATATACAAAAAAGTTCTATATCATTGCATGTGCGAATCATTTAAAATGGACTGTCTTGATGATTTATTTGTGAGACAGCCTCCCAACGATGAACTTTTAATCGGTGTGATTCTAGTTAAAGATTTTAACTACTTAAATTGTCTTTGTACCCTGTTATTTTGCATGTAAGGTTTTTATTTTTATTATTTGGTGTGTAATGATGTTTCTTACATCCGTAAAGCCTGCCAAATGCTAATAATTGTTTACAACAAGCGCATGATAGTAACATTTCAGTTTAATAATTAGGAATAATATGTGTTAAGATTACTTAGTAACATTTCAGTTTACTAATTAGGAATAATATGTGTTAAGATTACTTATGGTGATTACAAAGTTTGATTAAAGGGTAAAAAGTCATTTGACACGCGAATCTAAAACAATCCTAAATGTTTCAAATCTAATGTTTTTAGAAATAATTCTGAACAGAAAAAATACATGTATTTCTCAATGGACTCTTATTTGACCGTCTGTAAGTTAATCTAGGGTGTTTTTACAAAAGAGCAATAATATCGTTTAAGGTTATTGATAACTAATATCTGTTGTACAGCTATATAGTAGTATTGGAATTAATCTCATAACTGATGATATAATTATTATTTTGAAATTGAAGCATTGCCTACATCTCATAGTGACGTTTATTGTTTCCCAACTGGTAATGAAAATCAGGTGAATATTATTTGACATACATTTTAATATTCTTTCTAACTGAGAAAAGTCTTAAATTTTGTCATAGAAAAGAGGATTTAGTAAAAAATGTGATATTTGCTGTAGCAGTATTTAAATTTGCAAATTCTGCCAATTTACAATAGAATAGTTAATTAAAAATAATGGTGGTTTTAAAATTAATGTTTTTCAGCCAAATGGAATTTTAGTAAAAAAACTGTTAATCAGCAAACAAATTAAGAAATTAATTTGTCGGTGTATTAGTAAGCTCAGTGAGGCGTCTATACAGACAACCTTATAAAACAACGTGTAATTACAGTCATCAGGACCCAAGCCTAAGGCACGCCATATCCAATATCCTGGCTTTGGTCCTCTGTGTTGTATAATTAACCCACTCCGAATGTCATGACACAACTTATCACCTCTACGGACATCTCTCTTGGCCAAGGATTACGAGTTGCCATGGGTTTCAGCTTTATTATTTATTTGTTAATTAAGTTCTGAACATAGTAAATTACTGACATTTAGTTTTCAGTGTTCTCTGAGATTTAGTTCCATGATGCAGTTTTTAAATTCTTGTACCACTTGGCTGTGACTCTCTTAAATACCATCCACATTGTCTTACTTTATTCAACATTTATGTAGAACTGCAGTGGCTGCAAAAGATGGTGAGACAGATTAAAACTAATTTTCAAATAAATTCTTGGTATATTGAAACAATATACATTTCCCAGCTCTTTTTTCTTGTTATTTAATTATAATTTTTGTGGTTCATGTTAGCAGATTATTTCCGAAGTAATCTTACTGAACTATTATTCTCTTCTCACCAGACCTAATCCCTCAGACACGTAGTTACAAGGACGGAAGTTCACAAATATTTATTAATTCCAATTATAACATTTATGACTACCCACTTGTGTGTATTTTCCATTGGGGTGAAAAATTTCATGGTGTCGTAAGTCAGTAATACATTACAATGAAGTATATTTTTACATAAAGAAAGTTTTTAATCAAGTATCAAATTCAAAGTTCCCATGTATTCCTTATGGACATTCATTAGTGAATTTCCTTTGGAAAGTGAACTATTAGCATGACTCGCACGGTGAAACTTAAGCCCGGGACCACCATAGAAATTCCTAACGTGACCCCCTGAACACGTTTTGGGGGGTCGTTCAAAATTATATATATATATATATATATATACCGTATATATATAGATGAAAAATAAGTAACATGAGTACCCTGGAGAAAACATTTTAATTAATTAACACAACATGTTTCGACTTATAAAAGCCATGATCACTTGCTGATTTGCTAAATACATAACCTTATTTTCATTATTATTCACAAAATGTAAATAAATAAAATTTGATAACAGACAGCTGATTGCGATCTCTACTGGTGTAAGTGTTATCTATTTGTCTTTATATTTATAATTTTGTTAAAAACTGGATTACTTGATTGTACCTGCATGGTGTTTAAAATATTGTTACTGTCATTTTTATGGCTCTGATATATATGGAATTCTTCTTTTACATTTAATTTTTGGCCTTTCTTCATTATTTCTAGAATAGACATATTTTCATCACAGTTCTTATATTTATGATCTGTTTTTAGTATGTGGTCAGCGAAGGCAGATTTTTGCGAGGTTTTATTGTTTGACCTAACTGCTTGGATGTGTTCGTTAAACCTACGTTTAAAACTTCTTCCAGTTTGGCCTATATAATATTTTGGGCAATCGCTACATTTGATCTTATAGATACCGCATTTTTCAAATTTGTTTGTTTGATTTTGATTAGTATTTGAGAATTTATTTATTAAGTGAAACGAATTATTTCTGGTTCTAATTGCTAGCTTGTAATTTGTCTTTTCAAACGTTTTCCGGATGGCTTTGTTTACAGTTGCGCTATAAGGTAGGCATAAATAATCATTTTTAGCTTTTCTAACTGGAATATTCTGTTTTTGTTTTTTTATTTTATTTTTTTATTTTTGCATTTAGAACCAGAAATAATTCGTTTCACTTAATAAATAAATTCTCAAATACTAATCAAAATCAAACAAACAAATTTGAAAAATGCGGTATCTATAAGATCAAATGTAGCGATTGCCCAAAATATTATATAGGCCAAACTGGAAGAAGTTTTAAACGTAGGTTCAACGAACACATCCAAGCAGTTAGGTCAAACAATAAAACCTCGCAAAAATCTGCCTTCGCTGACCACATACTAAAAACAGATCATAAATATAAGAACTGTGATGAAAATATGTCTATTCTAGAAATAATGAAGAAAGGCCAAAAATTAAATGTAAAAGAAGAATTCCATATATATCAGAGCCATAAAAATGACAGTAACAATATTTTTAACACCATGCAGGTACAATCAAGTAATCCAGTTTTTAACAAAATTATAAATATAAAGACAAATAGATAACACTTACACCAGTAGAGATCGCAATCAGCTGTCTGTTATCAAATTTTATTTATTTACATTTTGTGAATAATAATGAAAATAAGGTTATGTATTTAGCAAATCAGCACGTGATCATGGCTTTTATAAGTCGAAACATGTTGTGTTAATTAATTAAAATGTTTTCTCCAGGGTACTCATGTTACTTATTTTTCATCTATCATATAGTAGCCCTTCTATGTGAATTTAATTATATATATATATATATATATATATATATATGTGTGTGTGTTTGCACTCTAGCGGTCGCATTTTTTGTCCGATTTACTTCAAATTTGGTATGGACGTTCCTTTCTGTAATCAGTTGGACAAGTTCGTTGGGCAAAACAATCGGAAAACTCTAAACCCCTTTTTTGGGGATTAATCTTTCAAATTTTGAGTTTTTGGGCCCAAAAAGGGTCATAAAAGCCCCAGATGCAAAATCAATGCATGTAAAAAGATGGAAATTAGAGAGGTGAAAGTTTTAAGCCCTCTCTCGTCATTCTAGCATAAATATTTACCGAGTTATTAAAGAAAATGTGAATCGACCAAACACAGTACGTTGTCTTATGGGGGTTTTACACTAGAAAAGCCTGTTATTCCTTTGTTAAGAGTACTTTTATCATCCCCAGCAATCTCCCGCTTACTTTCAAGCTTGTCTGGACCTTCTCCTAACCTTATAATGCGGAAAATTGTATTCCCAGCTTTGCAAGTAAAAGAAACCAGGAGTATCAGAACAGCCAAAAAATCAATGTTTTCAGATGTCAATAAAAATTGGACAAATGGATGTTTTTACACTTATTTTGAGTTTTAAAAGTTGTTATGTGGAAATTCACTTCCCTCACGTCAGCGTGCTGCGTGTGAACTCGTTTTTGTTTGAGCTGATGAAAATACAAACAGCTGTTCTTGATTACTAGTAGTTCCATGGGCAGCACACATAACTGTTGTATTCCCAGGTGAAACCACGTACGATGGCAGCTAGTTAATAGTGAAATGAATACTAAAATAATTGAATAATGAATATTGATCAATATTAATAAAATGAATATTAATAATTAATACAATTTGGACATTTTTTTGTGGAGATTCGTAAGTTGGAGACGTTAAAATATAAAATATTTATTATTAAAATTTCCAAATAAATGTGCAATACCTAAAAGAAAATCTGTCATTACAAACCCCACGAATTACTAAACCTGTCATTAACAAATCAGTTGGTTGTTGGTTTTTATAACGATGTATTTAACATATAAATGTTGCAGAGTAAACATTTATGTAATACAACCAGTGACAATGTTCTCTATTTTCCATAAAACAATATTTTGCATGTACTCCAACAACTGGAAGTCCTTAACCTGATAATAAGATAGTTTCTAATGAATGTACATCAGGATTAAAAAACTAAATGTTTTTTAGCGAATTTCCCCTATAGGGAAGAAACTATTACCGTAGTCGGCATGGTAAGACCTAGGCCCGGGACCATAATAACTTTTCGTTTTGAGGTCCCCAGACCCCAAAAACACCATTCGTTCGAAACTGTATATATGTTTGTGTGTGTGTCCGTGAGCACGATAACTCTCGTAAAAATTATCCGATTTTGATGAAATTTGGTATAAACGTGTAAAGCAACATTTATGACTTTAAGTTCGAAAACCAGCCAGATCGGTTTATCCTAAGGGGTATTTTGGGGGGGTTTTGTACCCCAAAAATGGGTTTTTCGAATTTTTTACATATAATTTTGGAAAAAGTCAAATTTTAGTTTTTCCCATAGGATTCAGCTTAAAAAACACACAATTTGGTATTTTGATCATTTCTCTACGTCAATTGGTTACCAAGATATTGAAAGTGCTAAAACACAGTACGTTGTCTAATGGAGGAATATAACAATTTTATATCTCGCTTCTTTATGAACGTATACTGACGAAACTTGGTGTACGGCTTCATCTGGTTGTGGACCATTGATATCTGCTCAAAAAAACAATTTTTTACCAAAGGCTCCTGTAGCAGCAAACCTGCGTACTCAGCCCCATGTTATTCCTATGGAGAATAAGTAACGTGTTATCTGCCTTCATTATGAAAATAAATTAATGAAATTTGGTATGTGGCTTTACCTACATGAGTTATATTGATATTTGTATAAAACCCCATTTTTTGTGTTTCTTGCTTCAGCAAACCTGCATACTCAGCCGCCATGTTATTCTTATGGAGAATAATTAAAATGTCATAAATTGTTTATTTATGAATGTATATTGATGAAACTTGGTATGCGGCTTTATGTGGTATTAAGAAACATATATATGCATTGGAAATTCGCTGAGTACACAGGTTTGCTGCTACGGGGGTATGTTATTTTCTATTCCCATATTGTATGCATAGAAACACTTGATTTCAACAGAGTCGTACTCTCTTTGTGCTTTGAAAATTTCAAGTTATTTTACAAATTTGCAAACAAAGTTTTTTTTGTTTCTTACGAATAATATTCAAGTATGAACATATTTTCGGTTACAATTTACTTCACTTCCCTAAGTTTTCTCAATTCTCGCCTTAGTTTAATAAACGTTACATCAGAAGTATTTAAAGATAAAGGTGACAATTTTAAATGTTCAAAGTATTCAAACTGTAAAAAGAAAGGAAAAGAAAGGAAAAGTTTTCAGAGGCCTATATGATAACGTCGGTTCCACCAGTCACGATTAGACCATCTCATTAGGGTCGTTTGTCGCAGGGGTGATTAATGTTAGAATTTGAGTATTTATGCCTTAATTTGCCTCCAAAACCAAGCAGTGTCATTTTAAATTTTACATGAACTTATTTTTGAATGATAAGTTGCTTTGCATGCAACATTAAGCATATGGATTTACTTAAAATTATATGATAATATTTTATTTGTAAAAAGACAAATACCTAATTATGCAAAGATCTACAACCTTCAATAAGAATTGCATGAATAACCAGACAAGAACTTTGAACAACCATATGTTAATGTTTTTTCCTAAGTTATTTTTGACTTTTAAAACAAGAGGAATCGAAGACTCCCGAAAATGGTGATGCCCCGATGGAGGTCTCCAAACGTCGATGGTGACATCGAGAGTTATTACATACCACACGTCCACTTGTCCTTTTTTACTTTCTCCCCCTATACATAGTATATGGAATAAGCATTGTTTTCGTCAACATTTTCGAATTTGAGTTGTTAGTGGAAATATTCGTTTTGGTGCTCCCTGAACCCAAAAAAGTTATGTTTACGTGATGTCTGTGTGTCCGTCTGCCTGTCTTTCTCTGTCTGTCTAGATGTGTACAGAGCTAGAGCCCACACCAATTGGCCGATTTTAATGACATTTGGTACGTAGGTACTAAACTACGATATCTCCAGAATTTTTGAATTCTTTTGAAATTTTTATTTTTAAGGGTAAGTATTCCCCAAAAACCACTAAAAAACATGAAAAATCCTAATTTTTCTGAACCAGCACTTACGATTTGTATTAAACTTTAGTGGTTTAGAACTTTAAATTTCCAACATAATGACACCACCCGTATTCCTGGAAAAATTTGGGTTCAGAAATCACAGAACTTAAAACATCCAAAATTCAGTTTTTTTTTTATTTTTCATTAAAACCATAAATGTAAAAACAAATTATTATCAGCATTAAAAATACTCAAAAAACTAAATAACTTAGTATTATGAATTATTATTCTACGATTGCTGGTCGTAGAGAAAATTGAAATTTTCATTTTGCAGTAAACGCAACACATTTTATAATGTTATTTTGATGGGGAATACAAATATTACCATTTCTCTCTTATTTACTGATCAATTCCGTTTAAACCTGATATGCAGGTCAAGTTAGCATTGACTAACAGAGGACATTCAAAATATTTTGTAACTTAACCCTTGGGGGGACAAGAGGACATTTCCCCTCTCAAAACCACTGTGTGTAGCAACGGATTCTGTAGTGCCTCCCAAAAAAATATTTGGGTGGATATTTTCTGTACATTCATCTGTACTTTATATTCTATATTTAGTAAATAAAAAATAATTTATTCATTGAAGTTACGTTAAAAGGGAGAAATCATGTGCCAGTTTCCTGTTACCGTTTATTTTCAATTAATCTTAAGTATGTACTATTTAACTAAACTATTTAGTAATAACCGTAACACCTAATATATTGAGAGATCCATATTTTCAATCTATTACTGTGAACTGACGTCTAATTAATACTAAGCAATACTTAGTATTTTCTTTATTACTACTTGCCGATTTCCTAGTCATCTGTTTACACTGATTCAGGAAATTTCAATGGAGAATAGGCAACAGGTAAATATTAAATCCTAGTCAGAACATTTTAATACTAATTTCCCCAGGAAAATCGACGCTTGAAAACTGATAATTTATTAAATTGGCCAGAACCTGATAACCAATTTTTATGTCCAATTTCATAAATTCCACAATTTCTCACTAGGATTATGATTTGTCCATTATAAATGGTGATTATTAATGCGTAAGGCAAACGTAATAATACTACTGTATTATTAATTAATTTGCTAAAATATAATTTTTAACGGACAGCAACCCTGACCGTTCTACTGAGTCAATTTGCATGATTCTTTTTTTTAAATGACAGCTAATTTAAAAAGATATGTCATGACTCATCCAAACTAATATTTCGTCAACGGGCTTTGCCCCAGTGGGTCTTTAAGTTCCCATGTTAATCTTGTGTTGGAAGTTCGTTTACATCAGATGATTAATTAAAACATATGTTCATTAAGTAAGTTTATTTGGTTTGCCAAAGAATAATGTAGCAAAAAAATACAACTCCTTTCTTTTTCTCCTATCTGCAGGTGTTTATATTTTTCTTAGTATCATCTTTTTTATATATTAAAAGGTTTTTGCCAAAACTAAAGACAGCGACCATAACTGTTCTACTGGACCGATTTACTTGATATATGTATATTTTTTTGTAACTACCTCTAGATGTGTCATCAGACATTGAAAAAAGATTTTGTTCACTTGGTTTTTTGTTACGCTTATTTTAATGTTTTTGCCAATTTTTTTGAAAGAGAAAAAAAACAGTAATTCTGGCCGATTTACCTGACCGATTTTACTCCCACTTCGCTCATTTCGTTCAGAAATACGTTTAGATTCACTTTGAGGCAATTATGGGTAACTTCTTTGGGGGTGACTTACACATATACTTATAACAATGACTAAGTACACACGGGCCAAAAGTTTATGTCAGCGAGCCTGACCATACTAATGGACCGATTTAGCTTATATATGTCTTATTTTATTTGTAACTACCTCTATATTTGTCATCGGACATTGAACAAATGTAATATCTGATTTTCTCTTTTCAATTAAATTCTAAAACTTTAGAAATACTATCATTACAATCTTTATTTTGTATAGTGCATTCAAATTCTAGAAATTAACATAAGTGTTTTCATAACATTATATTTAAACCGCCTGATAATTATTATCAGCTGATTATTATTTGTTATAAAGATTACTTTGTCATACTTTTAACTATCAGCTAATAATTTAGCCATACTAAAAAATATTTTCATCCCAATCCCCCTTCACTAATCTTCCATAATCTTCAGATTTATTAAAAACTAAAAAATGCAATATGAAGTTCTCCTTCTTATGAGCAAAGCAAGCAAGCGGCGCTTTGCACTGCACGGGGATACTCTAGTCTAAGTTAAAAGTGGTTTATATTTTATGAGATCTATGGGAAAGGTGACGTTAGGCCCCACCCGTCATGATGTTTTTCGTAGACTTAAACTTTTATCTTTAAATGATTTCACAGAACAAATTTCAGAACAATCTATTTTTATACAATTTCGAAAATGATGTGATTAGCATGTAGAATGAGGCTGCTGAACCAACGACATCATTACAGGACTTGTGCATAATATAAGAGACTCTCGATGTTAGTAAGAGATCCCAATAGCTTTGATTGTAGCAGCGAACACCAATTGATGGTGGAAAATGGTCTTAATTCACGAATTTTATTGCAAATATCTTTGAAAAACTCAATGAGAAAATGTTATCCTGTGGTCACACCATAAAATAGTTTATGTGTAAAATAACATAAACATAAAATCCCTGATCTTCAAGATTATTTAAAACACAGGAATACTGCTAGAAGGAAAAAAATACTCGTAATGCCAATAATTTTTTAATTTTTATTTTTAATACGAAAACAACAAAGCTTATTAATTGATGTTAATAATTAAAGAACCTATATTTGTATTATGTTGTTTTACTGGCTTTGTTTTTTATAAAAAATGTTAATGCCACATGTATCCTTTCCATATAATCATAAAGTGCATAATAATAACATTCTAAAAAGGATGACCAAAACATTTTAAAGTTATTGTTTTTCTCTTGTTCGAAAACTCACAAACTCTGTCAGGCCATACATTCACTTCTAGTAATATAAATTGTGTTACTACACTAAAAGTGGTGATAAAACCCAATAACTAAAAGTCAGTACTGTGATCACGACACTTGTAATTCCCATGAGGATAAAGTTTTTATGGAATTTTTGAGTTGAAATATGTGACCATATACTTAAGTATACCTTACAATAAACATTGATTATGATTTTAGAAAAATGGCTTGTAAAAATCACTGAAACAGTTATTGCACGTCAAAAGTAATCAAATCAAATAAATGGAAGCTGCAATGTGCTAAGTGATGATTTTATGAAGGTTAAGAAATAAAATTACAGTAACAAAAAGCTAAGCCTACCAATATCCATAGTTTGATTTAAAACATTAATACCTCGGTTAACGAGCTATGGTGGGAAAATGGGGACGAATTAATAACAAAATAAGCAGAAAATGAAGAATTATAAAGTAACTATTAAAACTCCCAAAATGGTGCAGGCTGCTACTCCATCTTACACATGAGTAAGCATAAAGTGATCCTTGCTAAAGATATTAATATGATAGCCCAGAAAATAACCATATTTATTACGAATGAATAGGAAAAATGCGTGCCTTCGACAAATTCAATATTTGTAAAACAAAACGTAAAGCAACGTAATACACAGTAATTCGTGCATAGAGTAGTATTGCCAGCTTCATCTCACCACTCTCCTTCTTTATCCCCTTGTAAAGTTGCCGGAGCCTGTCTGCTGTTTGATTTACTGCTGCCTAAGGATGTTGCAAAATAACCTTATGTTAGACGAAGTAAAGAATTCATATACCAGTTTGTTACGTGAACTCAACTCGATTCAGCCGCTAAATGACAAACTATGGTTGATTCTAATTATGACGGAATTACTGTAATAATAAAAAGATAAAACACTGTTAAACTATACTTTATTAACAAATAAGTGCTGGTTTACACTCAGAGTTGGAGAAGGAATACAAAAATAAAAAGTAATAAAAGTGTACTCGAGTCACTATATAAAATACAAATAATATAAGTTTTCAATCTCAAAAACTCAATATTTGTTTAAAGGTTTGTGTGGCTGTCTAAATGGACTTACATTTGTGGCTAAGCCTTGCCCACAAGTAGCATTCCCCAATTTTAACTCGAAGGTGGACGTTTTTCAATGCCTAAGGATTAACTGCATTCCTATAAGTAACTCTCCACTCTTTCTAGAACGGTTTTTAAGCCTTGTCGTGGCTGAGTGACATATTAGCCCGGTTTATTCACTATTTTATCCATATAAATTGAACTAGTTCTTCAAATTTACTATTTTATACATCGTCTAAACTAATTGAGAAAGATCTTTACTGATACTGGTAATCCATGTTTTACTTTTGAATGTTACTGTTAATAACTAATATTGTATAATAGGTTATAATTTATAATGCGTCCGTTAAGCATGTTCCGATAATTCAATCGATATATGTACTTATTTTTTTTATAATCGGAATATATTTATTCGGTGATTTATTTACCGTGATTATTTTATAGGATTCGTGAGTTAATAAAATATTAAATAGATAAGGACCTCCAACATCAAAAATATTTTTAGTTTTTGTTTGCTCCAAAACGACAAAACACCATTATGTAATCATAAACGAATGTCACTATACGTTTTAAATTTATTTATTTAGAGGTTTTACCTATTTTACAACGTACGAGTTCAGTTTAGGAAGACTAAAACTTGCAGCAAACTAATTTTGAATCCAGCGAATTCCAATACAACGCAGAGCCATGTGATGAGGTTGAACGAGCTGCGTGACAAGTGCCACTTTTCATCTGTGGGACGGAAAGTGGTTTTTCGTTAACAAATAAATAAATGGCATTTAGTATCCTACAATCATATACTCTAATATGAGTAAGGTTTGCTTGGTTGGTTGGTTGCATGCAACTCTGATCTCAAATACGGCTGCAAAGGTTCCCTTCAAAAGTTGTTATTAACTAATTTTTGGGTTAAGATTAGGTTCTTGACAGGTCTTATCCCCCCAAAAAATCAATAAAATAATTAAAAAATTTAAAAAAAGATTAACATTAGGTTTATGTAGTTTAAAATCAAATCAAAATAATTATAACAGCTGTTCATAATTAACAAGAGAACTGTCGAAGTAATAATAATATTCTGAATGTCTTCATGAGGTTTCCTGATTTATTTTATTGATGAAGATTGCATATAGATCAGATATTATATAAAATTAGTTACATATGTATACCATATTAAAGAATACTACTTTAAATCTAAAAGCTTATTAAGTTACAATAACAACTGGAGTGACATTAAATACGCAGAGAAGAGGCAAATTAGCGAAATAAATCTGCTCGACATCAGAGGGCCGTGGTGACAATTTGCTTTAGGTCTATTAAACAAAGTGTTTAAACTTCTTCGAGTAAAGCTCGGTCCCCCAGGTACTATACCCATTACGTCTGTTGCAGGTATCATAATTTTATTACGATTAAAACAAAGAAAAAGCGCGGATATTTTGCTTTTAAAACAATTAGATTACAAATGTCATATAAATTCGTTTACAAATAGACCAGTATGAAGAATACACGTAATTTCAGTAGGAACAAGAGTTAAATCCTTACAATTGATCTTATAACTGAAACAAAAATTGAGTTAACAAAACTAATCAAGTTCATTTGACTCATAAATGGTTTAGTTGAATTGTTGCCGCATTCTTTAATATTTCTATTTGTGTCAATTATTTTTTTCGTTATTCAAGTGTTTACTCTAAGAAAAAGTATTTAATTACTAATTAGTGTAACGTGAATAATTTTAAAAGTAAATATTACGTATCAAACCCTCCTAAAAAAAATTTATTATTAAAAACTAAAATCATTGAATTACTGAAACTGTAAAAGTTAATTTCAAGACATCTTTAACAACAATTTTCCGTACATTAAATAGCCAATCACAGTATAATATTTGGGAAAAGTCGTACTCCAACAAAGTTTACAGTACTTGTCGCTGGTTTAGTCATTTCGGTATTGGCTGAGATCAAACCGTTAAGTTGGGTCATAATTGTATTGGCCTAATGGCCAAGATAGAACTAGTAATTTGTTTTTATACCTATAAATACCCCAAGCTACACAATCTGTTTCATAAAATATAAAATGTGACAAAATATATAAATTTGCATCCAATAAATATGGTGTAGTAGTGTAAAAGCTTCCGGTTAACAATTTGTCTATAATATTTTAACTTTTAATTGGTTTAGTTTAAAAAAGAACAGCTCAATAAGCTTCTCTAAGTTTGTTAACAGGTATATTATTTATTTTTTCATTCACAAATAGAATTTAGTTAAAATACAGTAAACATTTTATTTCTAAACTGTTAGTATGACACTTTTTTAAATTGTTGCCCAAATGATCGATTAACAGACCTTCTTAAGATTGACCTTTATATATTTTATCAATAAAAGGAGACATTTATATGTGTATTTAATGTATTTTGTTAACATTTCAAAACAATGTGAAGGGGTAGTGCAGATCAATGCGGTGAATTTTGTGTTTGACGTACGGTGGGTAGCAACTGACAGATTGTGTATTGGAATCGTTTGGACGGAATCACACCTACGTGAACATCCTACCTTGTGTCAGTGTTCCATGAGCCGGAAGTCGCTGTATTTCATGGCAAGGATCGCACCTACGTGAACATCCTGTCTTGTGTCAGTGTTCCATGAGCCGGAAGTCGTTGTGTTTCATGGCAAGGATCGCACCTACGTGAACATCCTGTCTTGTGTCAGTGTTCCATGAGCCGGAAGTCGCTGTATTTCATGGCAAGGATCGCACCTACGTGAACATCCTGTCTTGTGTCAGTGTTCCATGAGCCGGAAGTCGTTGTGTTTCATGGCAAGGATCGCACCTACGTGAACATCCTATCTTGTGTCAGTGTTCCATGAGCCGGAAGTCGTTGTGTTTCATGGCAAGGATCGCACCTACGTGAACATCCTGTCTTGTGTCAGTGTTCCATGAGCCGGAAGTCGTTGTGTTTCATGGCAAGGATCGCACCTAAGTGAACATCCTGTCTTGTGTCAGTGTTCCATGAGCCGGAAGTCGTTGTGTTTCATGGCAAGGATCGCACCTACGTGAACATCCTATCTTGTGTCAGTGTTCCATGAGCCGGAAGTCGCTGTATTTCATGGCAAGGATCGCACCTACGTGAACATCCTGTCTTGTGTCAGTGTTCCATGAGCCGGAAGTCGTTGTGTTTCATGGCAAGGATCGCACCTACGTGAACATCCTGTCTTGTGTCAGTGTTCCATGAGCCGGAAGTCGCTGTATTTCATGGCAAGGATCGCACCTACGTGAACATCCTGTCTTGTGTCAGTGTTCCATGAGCCGGAAGTCGCTGTATTTCATGGCAAGGATCGCACCTACGTGAACATCCTGTCTTGTGTCAGTGTTCCATGAGCCGGAAGTCGTTGTGTTTCATGGCAAGGATCGCACCTACGTGAACATCCTGTCTTGTGTCAGTGTTCCATGAGCCGGAAGTCGCTGTGTTTCATGGCAAGGATCGCACCTACGTGAACATCCTGTCTTGTGTCAGTGTTCCATGAGCCGGAAGTCGCTGTGTTTCATGGCCAGGATCGCACCTACGTGAACATCCTATCTTGTGTCAGTGTTCCATGAGCCGGAAGTCGCTGTATTTCATGGCAAGGATCGCACCTACGTGAACATCCTGTCTTGTGTCAGTGTTCCATGAGCCGGAAGTCGTTGTGTTTCATGGCAAGGATCGCACCTACGTGAACATCCTATCTTGTGTCAGTGTTCCATGAGCCGGAAGTCGCTGTATTTCATGGCAAGGATCGCACCTACGTGAACATCCTGTCTTGTGTCAGTGTTCCATGAGCCGGAAGTCGTTGTGTTTCATGGCAAGGATCGCACCTACGTGAACATCCTATCTTGTGTCAGTGTTCCATGAGCCGGAAGTCGCTGTATTTCATGGCAAGGATCGCACCTACGTGAACATCCTGTCTTGTGTCAGTGTTCCATGAGCCGGAAGTCGTTGTATTTCTTGGCAAGGATCGCACCTACGTGAACACCCTGTCTTGTGTCAGTGTTCCATGAGCCGGAAGTCGTTGTGTTTCATGGCCAGGATCGCACATACATGAACATCCTATCTTGTGTCAGTGTTCAATGAGCCGGAAGTCGCTGTATTTCATGGCAAGGATAGCAGCTACGTGAACATCCTGTCTTGTGTCAGTGTTCCATGAGCCGGAAGTCGTTGTATTTCATGGCAAGGATCGCACCTACGTGAACACCCTGTCTTGTGTCAGTGTTCCATGAGCCGGAAGTCACTGTGTTTCATGGCCAGGATCGCACCTACGTGAACATCCTGTCTTGTGTCAGTGTTCCATGAGCCGGAAGTCGTTGTATTTCTTGGCAAGGATCGCACCTACGTGAACATCCTATCTTGTGTCAGTGTTCCATGAGCCGGAAATCGCTGTGTTTCATGGCAAGGATCGCACCTTCGTGAACATCCTATCTTGTGTCAGTGTTCCATAAGCCGGAAGTCGTTGTGTTTCATGGCAAGGATCGCACCTACGTGAACATCCTATCTTGTGTCAGTGTTCCATGAGCCGGAAGTCGCTGTGTTTCATGGCCAGGATCGCACCTACGTGAACATCCTATCTTGTGTCAGTGTTCCATGAGCCGGAAGTCGCTATATTTCATGGCAAGGATCGCACCTACGTGAACATCTTGTCTTGTGTCAGTGTTCCATGAGCCGGAAGTCGTTGTGTTTCATGGCAAGGATCGCACCTACGTGAACATCCTATCTTGTGTCAGTGTTCCATGAGCCGGAAGTCGCTGTATTTCATGGCAAGGATCGCACCTACGTGAACATCCTGTCTTGTGTCAGTGTTCCATGAGCCGGAAGTCGTTGTGTTTCATGGCAAGGATCGCACCTACGTGAACATCCTGTCTTGTGTCAGTGTTCCATGAGCCGGAAGTCGCTGTGTTTCATGGCAAGGATCGCACCTACGTGAACATCCTGTCTTGTGTCAGTGTTCCATGAGCCGGAAGTCGCTGTGTTTCATGGCCAGGATCGCACCTACGTGAACATCCTATCTTGTGTCAGTGTTCCATGAGCCGGAAGTCACTGTATTTCATGGCAAGGATCGCACCTACGTGAACATCCTGTCTTGTGTCAGTGTTCCATGAGCCGGAAGTCGTTGTGTTTCATGGCAAGGATCGCACGTACGTGAACATCCTATCTTGTGTCAGTGTTCCATGAGCCGGAAGTCGCTGTATTTCATGGCAAGGATCGCACCTACGTGAACATCCTGTCTTGTGTCAGTGTTCCATGAGCCGGAAGTCGTTGTGTTTCATGGCAAGGATCGCACCTACGTAAACATCCTATCTTGTGTCAGTGTTCCATGAGCCGGAAGTCGCTGTATTTCATGGCAAGGATCGCACCTACGTGAACATCCTGTCTTGTGTCAGTGTTCCATGAGCCGGAAGTCGTTGTATTTCTTGGCAAGGATCGCACCTACGTGAACACCCTGTCTTGTGTCAGTGTTCCATGAGCCGGAAGTCGTTGTATTTCATGGCCAGGATCGCACATACATGAACATCCTATCTTGTGTCAGTGTTCCATGAGCCGGAAGTCGCTGTATTTCATGGCAAGGATAGCAGCTACGTGAACATCCTGTCTTGTGTCAGTGTTCCATGAGCCGGAAGTCGTTGTATTTCATGGCAAGGATCGCACCTACGTGAACACCCTGTCTTGTGTCAGTGTTCCATGAGCCGGAAGTCACTGTGTTTCATGGCCAGGATCGCACCTACGTGAACATCCTGTCTTGTGTCAGTGTTCCATGAGCCGGAAGTCGTTGTATTTCTTGGCAAGGATCGCACCTACGTGAACATCCTATCTTGTGTCAGTGTTCCATGAGCCGGAAATCGCTGTGTTTCATGGCAAGGATCGCACCTTCGTGAACATCCTATCTCGTGTCAGTGTTCCATAAGCCGGAAGTCGTTGTGTTTCATGGCAAGGATCGCACCTACGTGAACATCCTATCTTGTGTCAGTGTTCCATGAGCCGGAAGTCGCTGTGTTTCATGGCTAGGATCGCACCTACGTGAACATCCTATCTTGTGTCAGTGTTCCATGAGCCGGAAGTCGCTGTATTTCATGGCAAGGATCGCACCTACGTGAACATCTTGTCTTGTGTCAGTGTTCCATGAGCCGGAAGTCGTTGTGTTTCATGGCAAGGATCGCACCTACGTGAACATCCTATCTTGTGTCAGTGTTCCATGAGCCGGAAGTCGCTGTATTTCATGGCAAGGATCGCACCTACGTGAACATCCTGTCTTGTGTCAGTGTTCCATGAGCCGGAAGTCGTTGTGTTTCATGGCAAGGATCGCACCTACGTGAACATCCTATCTTGTATCAGTGTTCCATGAGCCGGAAGTCGCTGTATTTCATGGCAAGGATCGCACCTACGTGAACATCCTGTCTTGTGTCAGTGTTCCATGAGCCGGAAGTCGTTGTATTTCTTGGCAAAGATCGCACCTACGTGAACACCCTGTCTTGTGTCAGTGTTCCATGAGCCGGAAGTCGTTGTGTTTCATGGCCAGGATCGCACATACATGAACATCCTATCTTGTGTCAGTGTTCCATGAGCCGGAAGTCGCTGTATTTCATGGCAAGGATAGCACCTACGTGAACATCCTGTCTTGTGTCAGTGTTCCATGAGCCGGAAGTCGTTGTATTTCATGGCAAGGATCGCACCTACGTGAACACCCTGTCTTGTGTCAGTGTTCCATGAGCCGGAAGTCACTGTGTTTCATGGCCAGGATCGCACCTACGTGAACATCCTGTCTTGTGTCAGTGTTCCATGAGCCGGAAGTCGTTGTATTTCTTGGCAAGGATCGCACCTACGTGAACATCTTATCTTGTGTCAGTGTTCCATGAGCCGGAAATCGCTGTGTTTCATGGCAAGGATCGCACCTTCGTGAACATCCTATCTTGTGTCAGTGTTCCATAAGCCGGAAGTCGCTGTGTTTCATGGCAAGGATCGCACCTACGTGAACACCTTGTCTTGTGTCAGTGTTCCATGAGCCGGAAGTCGTTGTGTTTCATGGCAAGGATCGCCCCTACGAGAACATCCTGTCTTGTGTCAGTGTTCCATGAGCCGGAAGTCGCTGTGTTTCATGGCAAGGATCGCACCTACGTGAACATCCTGTCTTGTGTCAGTGTTCCATGAGCCGGAAGTCGCTGTGTTTCATGGCCAGGATCGCACCTACGTGAACATCCTATCTTGTGTCAGTGTTCCATGAGCCGGAAGTCGCTGTATTTCATGGCAAGGATCGCACCTACGTGAACATCCTGTCTTGTGTTAGTGTTCCATGAGCCGGAAGTCGTTGTGTTTCATGGCAAGGATCGCACCTACGTGAACATCCTATCTTGTGTCAGTGTTCCATGAGCCGGAAGTCGCTGTATTTCATGGCAAGGATCGCACCTTCGTGAACATCCTGTCTTGTGGCAGTGTTCCATGAGCCGGAAGTCGTTGTGTTTCATGGCAAGGATCGCACCTATGTGAACATCCTATCTTGTGTCAGTGTTCCATGAGCCGGAAGTCGCTGTATTTCATGGCAAGGATCGCACCTACGTGAACATCCTGTCTTGTGTCAGTGTTCCATGAGCCGGAAGTCGTTGTATTTCTTGGCAAGGATCGCACCTACGTGAACACCCTGTCTTGTGTCAGTGTTCCATGAGCCGGAAATCGTTGTGTTTCATGGCCAGGATCGCACATACATGAACATCCTATCTTGTGTCAGTGTTCCATGAGCCGGAAGTCGCTGTATTTCATGGCAAGGATAGCAGCTACGTGAACATCCTGTCTTGTGTCAGTGTTCCATGAGCCGGAAGTCGTTGTATTTCATGGCAAGGATCGCTCCTACGTGAACACCCTGTCTTGTGTCAGATTTCCATGAGCCGGAAGTCACTGTGTTTCATGGCCAGGATCGCACCTACGTGAACATCCTGTCTTGTGTCAGTGTTCCATGAGCCGGAAGTCGTTGTATTTCTTGGCAAGGATCGCACCTCCGTGAACATCCTATCTTGTGTCAGTGTTCCATGAGCCGGAAATCGCTGTGTTTCATGGCAAGGATCGCACCTTCGTGAACATCCTATCTTGTGTCAGTGTTCCATAAGCCGGAAGTCGCTGTGTTTCATGGCAAGGATCGCACCTACGTGAACATCCTATCTTGTGTCAGTGTTCCATGAGCCGGAAATCGCTGTGTTTCATGGCAAGGATCGTACCTTCGTGAACATCCTATCTTGTGTCAGTGTTCTATAAGCCGGAAGTCGCTGTGTTTCATGGCAAGGATCGCACCTTCGTGAACATCCTATCTTGTGTCAGTGTTCCATGAGCCGGAAGTCGTTGTATTTCTTGGCAAGGATCGCACCTACGTGAACATCCTATCTTGTGTCAGTGTTCCATGAGCCGGAAGTCGCTGTGTTTCATGGCAAGGATCGAACCTTCGTGAACATCCTATCTTGTGTCAGTGTTCCATAAGCCGGAAGTCGCTGTGTTTCATGGCCAGGATCGCACCTACGTGAACATCCTACCTTGTGTCAGTGATCCATAAGCCAGAAGTTGCTGTATTTCATGGCAAGGATCGCACTTACGTGAATATCCTATCTTGTGTCAGTGTTCCATGAGCCAGAAGTCGCTGTGTTTCATGGCCAGGATCGCACCTACGTGAACATCCTATCTTGTGTCAGTGTTCCATGAGCCAGAAGTCGCTGTGTTTCATGGCCAGGATCGCACCTACGTGAACATCCTATCTTGTGTCAGTGTTCCATGAGCCAGAAGTCGCTGTGTCTCATGGCCAGGATCGCACCTACGTGAACATCCTATCTTGTGTCAGAGTTCCATGAGCCGGAAGTCGCTGTATTTCATGGCCAGGATCGCACCTACGTGAACATCCTACCTTGTGTCAGTGTTCCATGAGCCAGAAGTCGTTGTGTTTCATGGCCAGGATCGCACCTACGTGAATATCCTATCTTGTGTCAGTGTTCCATGAGCCGGAAGTCGTTGTGTTTCATGGCAAGGATCGCACCTACGTGAACATCCTATCTTGTGTCAGTGTTCCATGAGCCGGAAGTCGCTGTATTTCATGGCCAGGATCGCACCTACGTGAACATCCTATCTTGTGTCAGTGTTCCATGAGCTGGAAGTCGCTGTATTTCATGGCCAGGATCGCACCTACGTGAACATCCTATCTTGTGTCAGTGTTCCATGAGCCGGAAGTCGCTGTATTTCATGGCCAGGATCGCACCTACGTGAACATCCTATCTTGTGTCAGAGTTCCATGAGCCGGAAGTCGCTGTATTTCATGGCCAGGATCGCACCTACGTGAACATCCTACCTTGTGTCAGTGTTCCATGAGCCAGAAGTCGTTGTGTTTCATGGCCAGGATCGCACCTACGTGAACATCCTATCTTGTGTCAGTGTTCCATGAGCCGGAAGTCGTTGTGTTTCATGGCAAGGATCGCACCTACGTGAACATCCTACCTTGTGTCAGTGTTCCATGAGCCAGAAGTCGTTGTGTTTCATGGCCAGGATCGCACCTACGTGAACATCCTATATTCTGTCAGTGTTCCATGAGCCGGAAGTCGCTGTATTTCATGGCCAGGATCGCACCTACGTGAACATCCTATCTTGTGTCAGTGTTCCATGAGCCGGAAGTCGCTGTATTTCATGGCCAGGATCGCACCTACGTGAACATCCTATCTTGTGTCAGTGTTCCATGAGCCGGAAGTCGCTGTATTTCATGGCAAGGATCGCACCTACGTGAACATCCTGTCTTGTGTCAGTGTTCCATGAGCCGGAAGTCATTGTATTTCTTGGCAAGGATCGCACCTACGTGAACACCCTGTCTTGTGTCAGTGTTCCATGAGCCGGAAGTCGTTGTGTTTCATGGCCAGGATCGCACATACATGAACATCCTATCTTGTGTCAGTGTTCCATGAGCCGGAAGTCGCTGTATTTCATGGCAAGGATAGCAGCTACGTGAACATCCTGTCTTGTGTCAGTGTTCCATGAGCCGGAAGTCGTTGTATTTCATGGCAAGGATCGCACCTACGTGAACACCCTGTCTTGTGTCAGTGTTCCATGAGCCGGAAGTCACTGTGTTTCATGGCCAGGATCGCACCTACGTGAACATCCTGTCTTGTGTCAGTGTTCCATGAGCCGGAAGTCGTTGTATTTCTTGGCAAGGATCGCACCTACGTGAACATCCTATCTTGTGTCAGTGTTCCATGAGCCGGAAATCGCTGTGTTTCATGGCAAGGATCGCACCTTCGTGAACATCCTATCTCGTGTCAGTGTTCCATAAGCCGGAAGTCGTTGTGTTTCATGGCAAGGATCGCACCTACGTGAACATCCTATCTTGTGTCAGTGTTCCATGAGCCGGAAGTCGCTGTGTTTCATGGCCAGGATCGCACCTACGTGAACATCCTATCTTGTGTCAGTGTTCCATGAGCCGGAAGTCGCTGTATTTCATGGCAAGGATCGCACCTACGTGAACATCCTGTCTTGTGTCAGTGTTCCATGAGCCGGAAGTCGTTGTGTTTCATGGCAAGGATCGCACCTACGTGAACATCCTATCTTGTGTCAGTGTTCCATGAGCCGGAAGTCGCTGTATTTCATGGCAAGGATCGCACCTACGTGAACATCCTGTCTTGTGTCAGTGTTCCATGAGCCGGAAGTCGTTGTATTTCTTGGCAAAGATCGCACCTACGTGAACACCCTGTCTTGTGTCAGTGTTCCATGAGCCGGAAGTCGTTGTGTTTCATGGCCAGGATCGCACATACATGAACATCCTATCTTGTGTCAGTGTTCCATGAGCCGGAAGTCGCTGTATTTCATGGCAAGGATAGCACCTACGTGAACATCCTGTCTTGTGTCAGTGTTCCATGAGCCGGAAGTCGTTGTATTTCATGGCAAGGATCGCACCTACGTGAACACCCTGTCTTGTGTCAGTGTTCCATGAGCCGGAAGTCACTGTTTTTCATGGCCAGGATCGCACCTACGTGAACATCCTGTCTTGTGTCAGTGTTCCATGAGCCGGAAGTCGTTGTATTTCTTGGCAAGGATCGCACCTACGTGAACATCCTATCTTGTGTCAGTGTTCCATGAGCCGGAAATCGCTGTGTTTCATGGCAAGGATCGCACCTTCGTGAACATCCTATCTTGTGTCAGTGTTCCATAAGCCGGAAGTCGCTGTGTTTCATGGCAAGGATCGCACCTACGTGAACACCTTGTCTTGTGTCAGTGTTCCATGAGCCGGAAGTCGTTGTGTTTCATGGCAAGGATCGCCCCTACGTGAACATCCTGTCTTGTGTCAGTGTTCCATGAGCCGGAAGTCGCTGTGTTTCATGGCAAGGATCGCACCTACGTGAACATCCTGTCTTGTGTCAGTGTTCCATGAGCCGGAAGTCGCTGTGTTTCATGGCCAGGATCGCACCTACGTGAACATCCTATCTTGTGTCAGTGTTCCATGAGCCGGAAGTCGCTGTATTTCATGGCAAGGATCGCACCTACGTGAACATCCTGTCTTGTGTTAGTGTTCCATGAGCCGGAAGTCGTTGTGTTTCATGGCAAGGATCGCACCTACGTGAACATCCTATCTTGTGTCAGTGTTCCATGAGCCGGAAGTCGCTGTATTTCATGGCAAGGATCGCACCTACGTGAACATCCTGTCTTGTGTCAGTGTTCCATGAGCCGGAAGTCGTTGTGTTTCATGGCAAGGATCGCACCTATGTGAACATCCTATCTTGTGTCAGTGTTCCATGAGCCGGAAGTCGCTGTATTTCATGGCAAGGATCGCACCTACGTGAACATCCTGTCTTGTGTCAGTGTTCCATGAGCCGGAAGTCGTTGTATTTCTTGGCAAGGATCGCACCTACGTGAACACCCTGTCTTGTGTCAGTGTTCCATGAGCCGGAAATCGTTGTGTTTCATGGCCAGGATCGCACATACATGAACATCCTATCTTGTGTCAGTGTTCCATGAGCCGGAAGTCGCTGTATTTCATGGCAAGGATAGCAGCTACGTGAACATCCTGTCTTGTGTCAGTGTTCCATGAGCCGGAAGTCGTTGTATTTCATGGCAAGGATCGCTCCTACGTGAACACCCTGTCTTGTGTCAGAGTTCCATGAGCCGGAAGTCACTGTGTTTCATGGCCAGGATCGCACCTACGTGAACATCCTGTCTTGTGTCAGTGTTCCATGAGCCGGAAGTCGTTGTATTTCTTGGCAAGGATCGCACCTCCGTGAACATCCTATCTTGTGTCAGTGTTCCATGAGCCGGAAATCGCTGTGTTTCATGGCAAGGATCGCACCTTCGTGAACATCCTATCTTGTGTCAGTGTTCCATAAGCCGGAAGTCGCTGTGTTTCATGGCAAGGATCGCACCTACGTGAACATCCTATCTTGTGTCAGTGTTCGATGAGCCGGAAATCGCTGTGTTTCATGGCAAGGATCGTACCTTCGTGAACATCCTATCTTGTGTCAGTGTTCCATAAGCCGGAAGTCGCTGTGTTTCATGGCAAGGATCGCACCTTCGTGAACATCCTATCTTGTGTCAGTGTTCCATGAGCCGGAAGTCGTTGTATTTCTTGGCAAGGATCGCACCTACGTGAACATCCTATCTTGTGTCAGTGTTCCATGAGCCGGAAGTCGCTGTGTTTCATGGCAAGGATTGCACCTTCGTGAACATCCTATCTTGTGTCAGTGTTCCATAAGCCGGAAGTCGCTGTGTTTCATGGCCAGGATCGCACCTACGTGAACATCCTACCTTGTGTCAGTGATCCATAAGCCAGAAGTTGCTGTATTTCATGGCAAGGATCGCACTTACGTGAATATCCTATCTTGTGTCAGTGTTCCATGAGCCAGAAGTCGCTGTGTTTCATTGCCAGGATCGCACCTACGTGAACATCCTATCTTGTGTCAGTGTTCCATGAGCCAGAAGTCGCTTTTTTTTATGGCCAGGATCGCACCTACGTGAACATCCTATCTTGTGTCAGTGTTCCATGAGCCAGAAGTCGCTGTGTCTCATGGCCAGGATCGCACCTACGTGAACATCCTATCTTGTGTCAGAGTTCCATGAGCCGGAAGTCGCTGTATTTCATGGCCAGGATCGCACCTACGTGAACATCCTACCTTGTGTCAGTGTTCCATGAGCCAGAAGTCGTTGTGTTTCATGGCCAGGATCGCACCTACGTGAATATCCTATCTTGGGTCAGTGTTCCATGAGCCGGAAGTCGTTGTGTTTCATGGCAAGGATCGCACCTACGTGAACATCCTACCTTGTGTCAGTGTTCCATGAGCCAGAAGTCGTTGTGTTTCATGGCCAGGATCGCACCTACGTGAACATCCTATCTTGTGTCAGTGTTCCATGAGCCGGAAGTCGCTGTATTTCATGGCCAGGATCGCACCTACGTGAACATCCTATCTTGTGTCAGTGTTCCATGAGCCGGAAGTCGCTGTATTTCATGGCCAGGATCGCACCTACGTGAACATCCTATCTTGTGTCAGTGTTCCATGAGCCGGAAATCGCTGTATTTCATGGCCAGGATCGCACCTACGTGAACATCCTATCTTGTGTCAGAGTTCCATGAGCCGGAAGTCGCTGTATTTCATGGCCAGGATCGCACCTACGTGAACATCCTACCTTGTGTCAGTGTTCCATGAGCCAGAAGTCGTTGTGTTTCAAGGCCAGGATCGCACCTACGTGAACATCCTATCTTGTGTCAGTGTTCCATGAGCCGGAAGTCGTTGTGTTTCATGGCAAGGATCGCACCTACGTGAACATCCTACCTTGTGTCAGTGTTCCATGAGCCAGAAGTCGTTGTGTTTCATGGCCAGGATCGCACCTACGTGAACATCCTATCTTCTGTCAGTGTTCCATGAGCCGGAAGTCGCTGTATTTCATGGCCAGGATCGCACCTACGTGAACATCCTATCTTGTGTCAGTGTTCCATGTGCCGGAAGTCGCTGTATTTAATGGCCAGGATCGCACCTACGTGAACATCCTATCTTGTGTCAGTGTTCCATGAGCCGGAAGTCGCTGTATTTCATGGTCAGGATCGCACCTACGTGAACATCCTATCTTATGTCAGTGTTCCATGAGCCAGAAGTCGCTGTGTTTCATGGCCAGGATCGCACCTACGTGAACATCCTATCTTGTGTAAGTGTTCCATGAGCCGGAAGTCGCTGTGTTTCATGGCAAGGATCGCACCTTCGTGAACATCCTATCTTGTGTCATTGTTCCATAAGCCGGAAGTCGCTGTGTTTCATGGCCGGGATCGCACCTACGTGAACATCCTATCTTGTGTCAGTGTTCCATGAGCCAGAAGTCGCTGTGTTTCATGGCCAGGATCGCACCCACGTGAACATCCTATCTTGTGTCAATGTTCCATGAGCCGGAAGTCGCCGTGTTTCATGGCTAGGATCGCACCTACGTGAACATCCTACCTTGTGTCAGTGTTCTATAAGTCGGAAGTCGTTGTGTTTCATGGCCAGGATCGCACCTACGTGAACATCCTATCTTGTGTCAGTGTTCCATGAGCCGGAAGTCGCTGTATTTCATGGCAAGGATCGCACCTACGTGAACATCCTGTCTTGTGTCAGTGTTCTATGAGCCGGAAGTCGTTGTGTTTCATGGCAAGGATCGCACCTACGTGAACATCCTATCTTGTGTCAGTGTTCCATGAGCCGGAAGTCGCTGTATTTCATGACAAGGATCGCACCTACGTGAACATCCTGTCTTGTGTCAGTGTTCCATGAGCCGGAAGTCGTTGTATTTCATGGCAAGGATCGCACCTACGTGAACACCCTGTCTTGTGTCAGTGTTCCATGAGCCGGAAGTCGTTGTGTTTCATGGCCAGGATCGCACCTACGTGAACATCCTATCTTGTGTCAGTGTTCCATGAGCCGGAAGTCGTTGTGTTTCATGGCAATGATCGCACCTACGTGAACATCCTATCTTGTGTCAGTGTTCCATAAGCCGGAAGTCGTTGTGTTTCATGGCAAGGATCGCACCTACGTGAACATCCTATCTTGTGTCAGTGTTCCATGAGCCGGAAGTCGTTGTGTGTCATGGCAAGGATCGCACCTACGTGAACATCCTATCTTGTGTCAGTGTTCCATGAGCCGGAAGTCACTGTGTTTCATGGCCAGGATCGCACCTACGTGAACATCCTATCTTGTGTCAGTGTTCCATGAGCCGGAACTCGCTGTGTTTCATGGCCAGGATTCCACCTACGTGAACATCCTACCTTGTGTCAGTGTTCCATAAGCCGGAAGGCGTTGTGTTTCTTGGCCAGGATCCCACCGACGTAAACATCCTATTTTGTGTGAGTGTTCCATGAGCCGGAAGTCGCTGTCTTTCATAGCCAGGAAAACTCGTCATAAGTTTATGCAAAGTAATATTTTTGAATTATTATTTTCATAACTTGTTAGCAACGTTTATATTTTTAAATTTATTTTAATTTTCCAGGTGATAGATAGGGTTAGGATATTTCGTTTTGGGTGATAACATCCCCCTATTCTACTTTCCACATCCCTGCACATCCTTGCTTCCGGTGTATGTTTCAATATCTCTAAGTGATACATGTCTGGGGGCTGGTTTTTGGGGCCCCATACCCCCTAAAATCCAACCTGGCCATACTTCAGCACAATTTTTGAATAGCAAAAAATTGAAAGCAAAGTTCAAGATTTAAACTAGATTTTTTACTCGATAGTTTTTTTACGGTTTATAGGCTAGAGTTAAAATTGAATTTTAATAACCAGTTTTAACTCTCCTTCAGATTGAAATACTAAGATTTGTTTATTAAGTTTAACTGAAATCTTTATACTATCAAATTAAAGTAAAATACTTAGGAAAAAATGTGATATCTAATGACAGAATTTTTTTAACAAAGCGGTAAGAATAAGTGTTATGACATAATTTATAGAAATTGTAAAGATCATAAAAAACTCAATAACTTAAATTTAGAAAAAAACGTGTTTCTTTGTACAGTGATATTCGTTTCTGGTTTTAAAAACTACTGTACTGTGTTATTTTGAAATTAAATAAAACATTTATTTATTTTAAGATATTTAGCTTTGAAATGGCCACGATTTTGAGACTATAAATTCATAAACTTTAAACTGAATAGTTACATACGACTCGGTAATAATATTACTTGTGTAAACTATGAAGTCATTATCGAAAAATACCCAAAGACCCGAAAATATGTCTCGTTTAGTAATAAATACAAAGAGGCATACGAAAGTGAAATAGGCTTTATGTTTAAAATATGTAACGAAGTTAAATATACCCCAACTATAAAATTAGGAAAATAAAAAAAATCTGGGGTACAGAAACATCTGAGGTATCAAAGATTCAATTAACAATAATGATAAAATATAAAAAAAAAAACAGCACGGTAAATCAAAAATGCTCCAGTGGAGGGGGGAAAGTGCACGCCCCCCACCACTGGGTATATAACGAGGTCACAGAGCTCCTACGAGAGTTGGGCCCTAGCGGCCCGACCCACCGGATGGGCGCGTTGAGCCCCCGGTACGCTGGAAGGGCGTGTTGAGCCCCCAGCACCGTCGGACGGGCGTGCTGAGCCCAGTACCGTCGGACGGGCGTGTTGAGCCCCCGGTACGCTGGATGGGCGTGTTGAGCCCCCAGCACCGTCGGACGGGCGTGCTGAGCCCCCGACACCCCGCATGGGCGTGGTGAGCCCGCGGAAGGCCGGAAGGGCGTGTTGAGCCCCCGGTACGCTGGATGGGTGTGTTGAGCCCCCAGTACCGTCGGACGGGCGTGCTGAGCCCCCGACACCCTGCATGGGCGTGGTGAGCCCGCGGAAGGCCGGAAGGGCGTGTTGAGCTCCCGGTACGCTGGATGGGCATGTTGAGTCCCCAGCATCGTCGGACGGGCGTGCTGAGCCCCCGACAGTAAATTGGGTCTGTAGTGAGAAAGTGGGGGGATGACCTTTGTTTGTTCCCCCCCCTCTTTCTAATTGTGTATATTAATCGATGTGTGGTTTTCAGCCGAGAGTGGATGTCAGACTCTCAGCCTGATCAGATCGGAAGGTTCCAGCTGACTTCTGAGCTACAGCGCCAGAACCGTCTCCAAGAGGAGAGCAGCAGCGTGGAACCGGAGGTCCAGCTGACTTCTGAGCTACAGCGCCAGAACCGTCTCCAAGAGGAGAGCAGCAGCGTGGACCCAGAACCCGGCGTGCAGAGTTCGTCCAGTCCGTGCATCCCCTGTCATCCTGCCGGCTTTGGGGTCGCAGAAGCCACGAGAACCAGGGACAAGCGAGGAGCACTACGAACCTGCACGGAGGCCGGAGCCAAAAGGGTGGCAACTACAACCCGGGACATCACGGAGACGCCAGGACTGATCCCCCTGTGACGTAGTGAGCTGGTACCCGGAGCCACTGCCAGAACTACAGACCCAGGATCCTTTATCCAGAGAGTGGAATCCGAATGTTGTACATAGAAAGTGTGAATAAACTAAGTAATTGGCAATTCGGTCGTTTTCACTAGCGACCCTTACCAACCCTTTAAAAGTTAAGTGCTCGAGGAAACTTCCTCACAAGATTTTGGCGCCCGAACAGGGACTATAGTGAAAGTGCTCTAGGTGAAGTGATTAATTGTTCAGTCATATTATTTTTTTCAAAACTACGGATACCTTGTGGAAAACCAAATTGCCTTTTTGGAACAAAAAAATGCCTTCGGACAGTGAGTCTGAAACCGGAAGTGTGTCATTGGAAGATGAAAAGACGAATCCGAGGACAGGATGGATTTACGCTCTCAAGAAAACAGAGCTTATTGAAGAGCTTCAAAAGTTTGGACTACGCACCGCAGGCAAGGTGAGAGCGGATCGTCACATGCTGAGCAGCTTTATTCGTGGAGAGTACCAACCACCAGCACGAACACAAAGTCAGACCGATCCAGGATCTTCCGACAGAGATAACCAACTACCCTCAGACCAAGATGCAGGAAAGTCCAAAAGT
This sequence comes from Allygus modestus, assembly GCA_963675035.1. Lineage (NCBI taxonomy): Eukaryota > Metazoa > Arthropoda > Insecta > Hemiptera > Cicadellidae > Allygus > Allygus modestus. Next base: position 138,922,936 of record OY776114.1, on the reverse strand, counting down.
GAGAAGGAGCCAGGAACTCTGGAGAGTGACGAAGCCAAAACCGTAAGTCAGAAACACTGTGATAATCTTAGCATATGTAACACCGTGAGAAAGTGGAATTTAAATTATGACGGAGATAAGGACGTTATTCTCTTCCTAGAGAGGCTAAACGAATTAAGGGAGGCTTACAGATTAGGTGAAGATGACCTGTTGCTCGCCCTTCCAGAGTTACTCAAGGGTAAGACGCTTTTATGGTACAGGAACTGTAGGTCTTTGTGGACCACTTGGGTGGAGTTTCTAGGCCATTTTGAAAATCAATTCCTGCCTAGCAGGTATAGAGAAAAGCTAGATCTGGAAATAAGAGAGCGGACGCAAGGCCCAAATGAAAACTTTAATGACTATGCTATAGCAATCCAAACCCTGATGCGTAGACATGGTAAATATTCTGAGGAACAACAGTTTACTCAAATTTACGAAAACATGCTCCCCGAATATAAGCTTTATGGACTAAGGCAAAATATTAAGACCTTATCTGAGTTAATGACAGCCGCAACAGAGTACGAGGCCGTGAAACAATCCGTTAAATCTTATCATCCCCCTATAAACGCAGCACAAGCAATGTACCCAGATACTGCGTACAATTTCAATCGAAACCTCCCAAGGCCCTCAAATAACCGGAACCAGTCACAAGGAAATAGATATAGGTCTCATAACAACCAACTTAATCCCAGAAACAGTTATAACTCCAACGGCAATGGCCAGCGGGATACAAGGCCTAAATGCTGGAACTGTGACAAACCTGGCCACCTTTTCAGAGACTGAAGACTCCCTAAGAAACCTTCTCCGTGTAGATTCTGCGGGGCTGAGTGTAAGTCTGGAACTTGCACCTGCTCAAGAGCGGTAAACTCCAGAGGGGACTGGAAAAGGAGGGGTCCTCCAAGTCCTCGAGAGTAAGCTATTTGGACCCCCTGAGTGAAGTTAAGATGCATGAGACTATGGCTAAGGAATCTAAAGTTGGATTAGATAATAGAATGTATATAGATGTAAATATGTTTAACTATAAGATAAGAGCCCTAATAGATACTGGCGCAAGCAGAAGTTACATAAGCAAACCAATAGCAGACATTCTTGAGAATAATGGAATTAAAACAGAGAAGGAATTCGCGGAGTACATCATCATCCTCGTCCTCATCCTCGACATCATCATCGAGCAGTTCCTCGTCAGAAGACAGCCAAACAGAGAGCCCACCTAAACAAAACAAGGTAGAGGAGACGACCAACGCAGCGGATGTATTGGAGACTGCCATTTCACAAGAGGAACAGCAGCTAATAACTACTGAAATTACAGAGGAACTGGCTGTTGAGTCTATATACGAAAAAGTCCCTGAAGAATTCGGGAACGACTGGGAACTTGTCTCCTTATCTCCCACAACTAACCTAGAAGAAGTGACTCCTGCAGTACAACAGGTAATTGGGACGGAGAAACCTAAAGTATCCCAACCAGAGACTTTCAAAATGAAAGGAAGGAGGGTAATAGTGGAGCCAGGCATCGTGCAGGTTGAAATACAAAACCAAACTACACCGGCAGCAAAAACCTCAAGGAAAAGAGACCGACGCCAACAGAAGAAGGAAAAATCCCCTATGCAAAAGAAAAGGGCCCGAAAACAAAAGCGCAAGTTCCGGGACCGCAACGACCAGACCCGCTACTGGAAATAAGGCTGAAATTGTTTTATTATATAAATAAGAGATGTATTTATTTTAAAGAAGAGATCAATTTAATTTTTCTTTAATAAAGGCTGTTTTGTTTAATACTATTATAAATAAATAAATGTTATGTGTGTTAAAAAAATTTTATATTGGTGAGTAACAATTATTTTGTCCTATGTATGTTACTCACGAAATAAAACCAGAGGTTATACAGAGATGAGGGACAGTAAGAGAATTAATTAAGCCACTACATCTAAGGTACATTATAAGTTAAGAAGTTAATAGGGGGCGGTGTTACAAAGTAGGTAAGGAGATGAAGATGAAAAGTTTTGTGTTGGTGAATTTTTTTTTCACTGTGGGAAGAAAAGGGAGAGTGTAACGAAGTTAAATACACCCCAACTATAAAATTAGGAAAATAAAAAAAATCTGGGGTACAGAAACATCTGAGGTATCAAAGATTCAATTAACAATAATGATAAAATATAAAAAAAAAACAGCACGGTAAATCAAAAATGCTCCAGTGGAGGGGGGAAAGTGCACGCCCCCCACCACTGGGCATATAACGAGGTCACAGAGCTCCTACGAGAGTTGGGCCCTAGCGGCCCGACCCACCGGATGGGCGCGTTGAGCCCCCGGTACGCTGGAAGGGCGTGTTGAGCCCCCAGCACCGTCGGACGGGCGTGCTGAGCCCAGTACCGTCGGACGGGCGTGTTGAGCCCCCGGTACGCTGGATGGGCGTGTTGAGCCCCCAGCACCGTCGGACGGGCGTGCTGAGCCCCCGACACCCCGCATGGGCGTGGTGAGCCCGCGGAAGGCCGGAAGGGCGTGTTGAGCTCCCGGTACGCTGGATGGGCGTGTTGAGTCCCCAGCATCGTCGGACGGGCGTGCTGAGCCCCCGACAGTAAATTGGGTCTGTAGTGAGAAAGTGGGGGGATGACCTTTGTTTGTTCCCCCCCCCTCTTTCTAATTGTGTATATTAATCGATGTGTGGTTTTCAGCCGAGAGTGGATGTCAGACTCTCAGCCTGATCAGATCGGAAGGTTCCAGCTGACTTCTGAGCTACAGCGCCAGAACCGTCTCCAAGAGGAGAGCAGCAGCGTGGAACCGGAGGTCCAGCTGACTTCTGAGCTACAGCGCCAGAACCGTCTCCAAGAGGAGAGCAGCAGCGTGGAACCGGAGGTCCAGCTGACTTCTGAGCTACAGCGCCAGAACCGTCTCCAAGAGGAGAGCAGCAGCGTGGAACCGGAGGTCCAGCTGACTTCTGAGCTACAGCGCCAGAACCGTCTCCAAGAGGAGAGCAGCAGCGTGGAACCGGAGGTCTAGCTGACTTCTGAGCTACAGCGCCAGAACCGTCTCCAAGAGGAGAGCAGCAGCGTGGACCCAGAACCCGGCGTGCAGAGTTCGTCCAGTCCGTGCATCCCCTGTCATCCTGCCGGCTTTGGGGTCGCAGAAGCCACGAGAACCAGGGACAAGCGAGGAGCACTACGAACCTGCACGGAGGCCGGAGCCAAAAGGGTGGCAACTACAACCCGGGACATCACGGAGACGCCAGGACTGATCCCCCTGTGACGTAGTGAGCTGGTACCCGGAGCCACTGCCAGAACTACAGACCCAGGATCCTTTATCCAGAGAGTGGAATCCGAATGTTGTACATAGAAAGTGTGAATAAACTAAGTAATTGGCAATTCGGTCGTTTTCACTAGCGACCCTTACCAACCCTTTAAAAGTTAAGTGCTCGAGGAAACTTCCTCACAAATATATACAGGGAATACAGGACGTACAGGATAAACAGAGAATTATAATCGTATTTTATTTCACTATATAACAATTTTAGAATTTATGTTATATAATAATTTAATTAAAGGATATGTTACATCCCTGAATACTATATGTTTTTCTCCTGTGTTTAATTTAATAGATGTTTCTAGAATCATTTATCAATTTTATTGTTTATCAATTTATCCTTAATTAAATAATCTTGTTTGCAAAATGTATTGATCTGATTACAATAGGATATAAGAACGTATTAAACTAGTAACTCAATTAAATTATATACAACCGAAGGATATGCCAATTTTACCTTTACATTTTTTGGAATTTTCATTTTCGCAGGTTTTTTATTAGTTTATTCCTTAACAAAAGGTTATTTTTATTTTTGAAGATGTTCAAATTAATTATATAATATTGTTATTTTATAAGGTTTTTATTTTACAAAATAAATTAGAACGAATATTACAACAATTTGTTTGAAAAAATCTATTACTTGGATGGGAAAGCGAACGGTGTGTCCTACGACAGGTGCGAGAAATGGAATAATATGATTGGCTTAGGTGAAAGAATATTGTGTTATCACAAGCGTGGAAGGTAGGAGTGTTTGAAGTACCTTGAGGGATAAAACACCTTTCGCTTCTCTTTTTCATCTTCTCACTAAACGTTTACGGTTTCAAATTGCACCTCACTTGATAACTTTACTGGTATATAGAATCACAAGGGAGGGGGAGTATTGTTATCAAATCAATCAGTAATAATTTGTTTCATTATATCTCGTATTATATCTGCAAAATATGTCCTGTTATAATATTCAGTTTTCCCATGGTTAGTTACTTAATTCTATACATTTTCTTAAGAAAAATCTATAAGCAAATAAAACACATGAACTCAAAAATAACAGCACACAAATTAAAGTTAACAAAACAATTAGTGTAACAATGTAAATACTGGAAATTCCTTACTACACACTTTACATTGTTAAACTCAACAAAAATATCCTATTGGTACACATTGCACGAATACACTATACATTACCACTGTTTATCACTGTTCGGTACCGTATATCAACAGCCTATGTTTCTCTATGACCTTTGAATCATTTAAGACGATTATTATAGTGCAATATTTATATATTTTTTACTTTAATACTATGATTAAAACAAATACACTTTAAGTTTTTCCTGTACTTTAGTGTGGAATCTACTGGATTTATATTTAGTAATAATACATTTTTAAGTTCACTTTGATTTGACGTTTATTTTAGTGGAGGAGGTTACCCACAGTTCAAATTAATTTGTCGAAAACTTGAATATAATATACTTCACATTTCATTGTGGTTGCGTTTTAGTGTTATATAGACTGTAATTTCTTTTTAGTCCAAAGTACTAAAAGTTGTGTTAGTACAATGTAACCTTTTTATTTTTCTCGACAGCGGAGGTTTCCAAATAACTCTTTGTTAAGACATATCCAAGACGTGTCCAAGACATTTTTATGTGTTAAAATTGTGTATGGTTTTAGTAAAAGTCGCTCTGAAAAATAATACACATTCCCGACTATTATTTCACATTGATTAGACACTAGATAGACACTACATAAGTTGAATCAAATAGTTTAAATGTCTTCCTATTTTACCTCATTAATTGTAATTTAAATCATAATATTGAAGAAAATAAATTGGTTGCAGTACAAGCCCGAGATATACACGCGGAATTGCATACCGCGATGCCATACAATTAGTTTCAGTGAAAAATAAACGTGCGATTACCACAATCTAAAGTTCCGGTAAGTCTGTGGATATTAAATTAAATAAAAATAATCTAAATTAAAACATTACTTTTAGAGCGTTCCTGTGGCTTGGCTTCCGAGATTGGAACTGCTCACGTGAATTTTATTTCATTAATTAATTGTAAAGTTTGTAGAATTTAAAAATACTAACTGAGCATTCTTGTGTATCCGTAACGGAGCTTGGAATTGCTTAACCTGTTAGTCGACTAAACCAATTAATTAATATTTTACAGCAATTCTGTGTCTCGTAAACGAGCTGGATCTTAACGAGATCTTAACGAGAGCCTCTTAACGGTGCTTGGAATTGCTTTTAATCGTGCTTTTAGTCGTGCTTTTAATCGACTAAACCAATTTATTAATATTTCCAGGCAATTCTATGTCTCGCAGACGCGCTGGGAACAGATATTAACGAGAACCTTAACGAGATCCTCTTAACGAGAGCCGATCAAATATAATTAATCAGTAGCATTACTGTGTTTCTTAGTCGAACTGGGAATTGTTCTGATTTAATAATAATCCCTTTAATAAAGTATAACTTGGATAAGTATCAATTTCAACAAGAGAATTACTTTGACTTGTTCAAGGAGTGGGAATCGCTCGGAATCTTTTTGACGCCCTGGTGAAAAGTAATAATAAATTTACTTCGTTAACCGGTGTAATAAATGCCGGCATAGAATATCGTGTCGACAAAGTGCCCGAGATATATGCAAGGTGTAGATTTTAAGATCCGTAGTGGTTTGTTTTAATTAAAGTTTTCTATATGATAAAAGATCACAATTGGTCCTGGGAGCAAGCTCCTTATTTTCATTTATTAAGCATTTTTTGGTAGCAAAAGAACATATTTGAACGATGAAACTATGCGAAATTCGATTTCATGTTTATTTTATGTATAAAGCTGTGCCCGTCAAAGGTTTGACTTCCTATCTGTATTTGACTAAAACCTTCGCTACCCTAAGTCCGTTATGACTTGTACATTTCTACATACAAGCACAAATTTAACCCAGAACCCAAGGTCCACCAGATTAACACTTGCTAACTTAAGAGTCTTTATCACCGGAAGTTGCTAGACGCCATCTTGGAGTTTTGTTCCATAAGGCCAATGTTAACTTTTGTGCCTCCATTACTCATCACCTGATCGTCACATACAATTCATTTTTGTGTCAAATTAAAGGTTTAGTCGTCCTCTAGGGAAATACAATGTCGAATTCCTTAATTTGGGTATCATAGTTTCATAATAAACAGTTTAATTTTGAATCTAAACACCGGACATGTTCTCATTAATTTGTTATAAAATCCAAATTCGACTATGTGATTTCCATAGATGATGACGAAACCTTTAATTTGACAACAAAATTAATTGTTTGTGACGATCAGGTGAATAGTAACGGAGGTACAAAGTTAACATTGGCCTTATGGAACAAAACAAAAAGATGGCATCCGGCAACTTCCGGTGATGAAGACTCTTAAGTTCGATCTACTCGTATTATAGCAAGCAATATACAGTGTGTCCCGTGACTCACTGGACAAAGGTATGTAGTGTTATTCCATGGGCCAGTTGACGTAAGTTTGGTTGAATTTGGTTCTCTAGTTTTTAAAATATGAACTTTAAAATTAAAAACACATACAAACATACAAACGGAAAACTAGGCTCGGGAGACCCACGTTTATATGGTAAAATGTGTTTGTATTTACCCAAGGAATAACACTATATACCTTTGTCCAGAGAGTTACGGGACACCCTATATAACACTTTCTTAATGTTGGCTTTCTTATGACTCAATAATTTTGTTCAATTTCCCTTTTCAATTAGTGAAAACGACTCAAGTTCTTATTATAAACATCGTTTGGCAATACGATTGTAAAAATACTTCTTTGAGGGGTGGATCGTGCTTATTTGGAAATGAGGGCAATTTCGTTATTTACATAAAATAACCGTAATAATTTAACTGTAAGGAAATAACTATAATTTAAATATAAAAAATAACACTAAAGAATAAAATAAAATGAAGGCACTTCTTTGGCTTATTAATGTTGTCGAAACTAATAATGTAACAACTATAGAAGAGAAAAGCGCTACTACAGGACATAGCGAAACTACAGGACAAAATAGGAGGCTATTTACAGGGAAGAAAGGAAAGTAAAAATATAGTTCTATCACAGACACAAGCGTTGAACACATTCAAAGTATGATGGGTTAATAAATTTTCTACATGTCTGTCTTTTCCCTTTTATAAAGAAAATGATTTCAAAACAATATTACTTCTTACTTTTTCAACCATTCCCGGGTGTCATAGTAGCCCCTATTTTTTATCTAAATGTTTGTCATTCGTAACAAACCGTTTCAAAATGTTACGTTCTGTAAATATACTTTAAAAAATATAAGGTATAAAGTACAAACAGGTGTGATTGTATGGCCTATTAACTTTCATAAAATAATAAGATCATTAGTGTAAAACTATTTGAAAACAAGTTTTAAAACTAGGATTTATCAGCCCTATAAATGATACTAGGTGTACGCTCATTCCTCGCGTAAAAGGATAATTGAAAAACATGATCAAACTTAAATCGAGTCTCATAAAAAATTCAATATCTGATTTGAGTAACATCATCAGAATACATTCCGTTATCATTTAACTGCCGCCAGAATCCGGATTTTATGTCTATACAGTATAGCTATAGTTTTATTCACTTCTCTAAGAATCAATTATCGCGGTAGCTGAGGGGTATCGCACGGGCTCCTGGAGCGTAATGTCGCAGGTTCGGATCCCGCCGCCGACCTAACATTTTATCCGTAGAAAAACATACATACATTTATCACTTGTTTTTATCAAAGTAAATGTTGTATAAATACGTAAATTTATTTATTTTTAAAATAAATTGAAGATTTCAGGCATGGTTTGTTGTTAGGATTGGCATGGGTGCGTTATCATAGAACAAATAGAGCATTTTGGGCTAAGCAGTGACTTTAGCAGTGTGGTTAATTTAACTTTTAAGAGAACAGCGAGTTTCCTATATGAACTAATGTTAACAATTTCTATACAGGTCAAGTCAAAATATCCTTAAGGATTAACAATAAATAGTCAGGCCCAGTTATTTAGATGAAAAAATGAGATTTCAATATATTGTTTCAATAGCCTAGGCTATCATGAAATTAAATGCTATAAACATGGGTTGGCCCAAGTCCGTACATGGAACTTCTAAAATGGCAAGTAGCCTAAGTGTATAGACCTACATTTTATAGCCATAGGTCCAAGTTTATGAAGAAAACAGCTCAGTATAATCCAAACCTAGGATATGTCAAATCACTTCAGATAACCTGTATAAAAGGCTTAGTTTGTTTAGAATAGTTTAAAGCTTTTGTTTTGGTTCGCTACAACATCCCTGGTAATGTTTAAAGTATTTTACAAGAGTTGTATTTTACAAAATGATATTTCAATATATTGTTTCAATAGCCTAGGCTATCATGAAATTAAATTCTATAAACATGGGTTTGTCCAAGACCGTACGTGAAACTTCTAAAATGGCAAGTAGCCTAAGTGTATAGACCTACATTTTATAACCATAGGTCCAAGTTTATGATGAAAACAGCTCAGTATAATCCAAACCTAGGATTTGTCAAATCATTTCAGATAACCTGTATAAAAGGCTTAGTTTGGTTAGAATAGTTTAAAGCTTTTATTTTGGTTCACTACAACATTCCTGGTAATGTGTTTAAAGTATTTTACAACAGTTATGTATAACCAGTTTAATGTCGGCTTACTCTTACTGTAATCCAACCCTAGGCTATGTCAAATCATTCAAGATAACCTTCCGAAAAAAGCTGTTTGGAAAGGCTGTTTGGTTCGAATAATCTATAGCTTTTATTGTGGTTACCTACTACATTACTGGTAATGTATTTTAGGTAATGTAGGCAGTTTTTATTATTAATTTAGTGAAAATATAACCTAGCAAATAATTGTCCTACAAAAATAAATTTTAAGGTTGTTCGCTTACTGTGACTAACTTCATCAACGCTTTCTAGACAAATTGAGGCTTTGTATACTTTTTACACATGACAATCACAATATTACCAATCGTCTAAGACAACGTATTAAAACAAACTATTTTATAAGTTAAGTTAATATCTCAGTATTTAAAGTCATCTATATTGAAAAGTTATTTTGAGGTTTTCGATCCTCCACACTCTACTGTTACAATCGTTGCCTCCGACGACTGACAGACTAATAATATTTACAGAGCATACTAAGGATACTAATTAACTGTATGGATATTTTTTAATAACGTACACTTAATAATTTTATAAAATAAGAAATATGCTCACAGCTTAAAATATACTACGATTTATCCCTCTTATGTGTTTTTTTGTTGGCAAAAAACCTTTTGTTATCCGGTATAACAAAGTATACTCTAGTAAACTAACTATTGTTACTCTGTTGTTGAAAAATAGACGTCGGCTAAATTTTAACGATTCAAGTACCACTAAAATGACTTCCAATGTTATTATTATGGAGAAAAAAATAAATTTGGTTTTAAGATAATTTGATTAATACTGAACGAAATTATCTGAACAACGAACTTGACCGAGATTTTGACCTGTTAAGTTTTTCTGGAAAATTTTAAGTTTAACTGTGGAGGCATTCTCGAGTTATTGTGGTCACAGACACGCCAGTTGAGTTGATTCTCTTACCAGTCTAAGCAGTAAAGTTGTGTATAAGGATACTTTCACTTCGTTCAATTATCCAATTATTTTTACTTTCTCTCCCTTAATATAGTATTTGGAAGAGTATTAATTAGTATGTAATTAGTATTAATTCCTTCAATCTTTTATACATTGTGACATTGGTGCATATATTAATTTTCTTGTTCCTTGAACCAAAGTGGTTTTGGTGTTAGTACACTGTAAAAATTTAGTTTAAATTTTAAATGGGAAGGAAAACGCAAATGAGGTTTATGACTGGAGAGTTTCAGTAGATTCAGCGTTCATCATTCAGTAAGATCCGATTTCAAATTGATTTCTTTATAATATTTAGATATTCCGATTATAAAACAACTTCTGGTTAAATGCTTTAAATATTCCGGCTAAAAGCATAAATGAAAAACAAATTTAAATAGAATTTATTTTTAGATTATTAATTTAACATATTTATTTATTAAAATCATACCATACCCCTACTAGCCAATTGATGAAAAATCCTATTTTCTCTTTACAGCTACGAGTCCTCTTTTAAACCCGCTGATTAAGTCTATATGAGATTGGGACAGACTCGTAGTGGCTAATTACTCCACCCATGGAGTCAAGGTAGAATATTGCTTTAAAACTGTAATTTTCTTGCTTTTGCTAAAACATTTTCCTGAAAGGGACAGTTTTTATTGAAGCACAGTTTGAGGTTTCTAGTAAACACTTACAAATAAGAGTTAAACATTTCAATCAAAGGTTTAACTTCCTATATGTATTTGACTAAATCCTTCGCTACCCTAAGTCCTTTATGACTTGTACATTTCTACATACTTAAATAAATATACTGTTCTGCATTGGCATCCCAAACTGTGTAACCTTGGGAAGTCCAGGAGTTACTTCTGTACCTCAATTGGAGCTGGATGCCTTTGAAAATTAGGTTAAAAAACTCTTTTGAATAGCACAACTAATTTGTTAGGTCAGATTTATTTCCAGTGAAATCCAATTAAAGTAACAAATACGTGATCAGACAGCGACTATGTTAAGTTATATTTGTCACATTAATAATTTAGTTATCTGAATAAGTCATCAAAAATGATGACACGGATACTGAAAGATGGCAAGAGACTTGATTTCACAATATAGATAGTTTCATATTGTTAGTTTCGTATAAACAGGGAGAATGTTACTTTAAGATTAAAATGTATTATGATAGTTGCCATGACTATTAAAACAAATAAATTCTCTTGATATAGATTAACCACAATGTTATATATCTAGAAAATTAATCCATTCCATTAAAAAACTAAACGTTGCATAGATAAACCGTGCTTAGCAAAGTTGCTGAAGGATAACTCCGTTTAAAGAATGTCGTATATAATTCCAGTAGCGAGTCGGAAATCTGTTGATTGAATGCGCTGGTGGCGCTGGTTATTGGATATTGAAAGAGGGATAAAATATGTGGAATGCTTCAGAACTTCACTGTTATAATTTATTACGTAAATGTCTACCTTAAACATTGAAACCATAAAATACCTTATTTATTTTAACCAAATTCGTTTCGGGTAATATTACCAAATTCTAGTAGGAAAGACAAGTTAATCCCGTGTTGAGGAGGTCCTGAGATACTGTGTCTTGTATGTCGGTTCAAGCAGTAGCGGGTTTGATTACCGGTGTCCTCATAAAATTATTTTTTTTTAAAGTGTTAATCTAACTAGAATTAATTCCAATGTAAAGATATAAAAATCTAGTTCAAGAATGTTAGTAATTTAACTATAAGTGAATATCTCAACCAACATTTGTTTATTGGCTATAGTTAAAACATGTAGTAAAATGCCCTGCATTCTTTGTTGCACTAATTGAACCATCCAAGAGTTAAAATATAAAGTTTATTTTCTAATTTATGTATATAATAACATTTTATGTAAATTATTACAGAGCAAAGTGGATCTTTCTTGTTATGTTCTATGCCAGTGGCATTTAGTATTTATTGTTATAAAACACCCGCCTCGATACAAACCTCCCTTAGTGTTTACTAAACTTCCAAGAGTAAAGTTGGATCATTTGTATAAACTGGGTTATCCCGGATGTCCAAAAAGTCTGGATACCCCAATTCTAGGACTACTTCACTGCTGTTACTAATTATCTGGTCAATTTAACAGCTATATTTCTCTATAGGGCGATCGATGAGGCTGGATCGAGGAGGTTATTTTACAACGATAAATACTAAATGTCACTGACATAGAACATACCATGAAAGCTCCACCTACCTCTGCAATAATTTGTTTTCAAAATGATGAAATAATTTATAGGAGAAAATTGCTCTTAAGGAATAATACAACGCACATAGATAGTCGTATTCCTATCCCAGTTTTTTTATTATTTATAATTTCGTGAGCAGTACAAATTTGTTTAAATGTGTTGTTTTTAAACGCGTTATGCTTTAACTACGGAGATGCTAGTGTACTACACCTGTATCTGAGACCCTGACACACTAACACCCTACCAGCTTTGTGATAGAGAAGAAAGAAATTGAAAAAAAAACCAAAACCCAAAAACAATAAACACTGGAGTACAACATTACGACATAAACTATTAAATCGGATAATTGGAAGAGAAGAACATAAGACACCTGAGTAATAAATAACTTTTATGTATAGATAAAGTATTTAACCCCGTTGAAATAATTTGATGGATTCAACTTCATGAGTGATGAATGTTCCTAGCCTGTGATTGATCAAATGCGCAGGTTTGTTCTTGGATTTCAAATACTCATCAGTACCTACCATAATTAATTTACAGGCTGCACGTCTTTTGCTCCGCGGGTTAGGGTCATTTCAAAACACATATTTTGCTCCTGGTGTAGAGCAGGTATAAATCGGGGCCGATGAAAACACGTATTTTGCTCCGCGGGTTAGGGTCATTTCAAAACACATCTTTTGCTCCGGGGGTAAAGCAGGTATAAATCGGGGCCGATGAAAACACGTATTTTGCTCCGCGGGTTAGGGTCATTTCAAAACACATCTTTTGCTCCTGGGGTAGAGCAGGTTTAAATCGGGGCCGATGAAAACACGTATTTTGCTCCGCGGGTTAGGGTCATTTCAAAACACATCTTTTGCTCCTGGGGTAGAGCAGGTTTAAATCGGGGCCGATGAAAACACGTATTTTGCTCCGCGAGTTAGGGTCATTTGAAAACACATCTTTTACTCCGAGGGTAGAGCAGGTATAAATCGGGGCCGATGAAAACACGTCTTTTGCTCCGCGGGTTAGGGTCATTTCAAAACACATCTTTTGCTCCGAGGGTAGAGCAGGTATAAATCGGGGCCGATGAAAACACGTCTTTTGCTCCGCGGTTTAGGGTCATTTCAAAACACATCTTTTGCTCCGGGGGTAGAGCAGGTATAAATTGCGGCCGATGAAAACACATCTTTTGTTCCGCGGGTTAGGGTCATTTCAAAACACATCTTTTGCTCCGGGAGTAGAGCAGGTATAAATTGCGGCCGATGAAAACACATCTTTTGCTCCGCGGGTTAGGGTCATTTCAAAACACATCTTTTGCTCCGGGGGTAGAGCAGGTATAAATTGGGACCGATGAAAACACGTCTTTTGCTCCGCGGTTTAGGGTCATTTCAAAACACATCTTTTGCTCCGGGGGTAGAGCAGGTATAAATCGGGGCCGATGAAAACACCTCTTTTGCTCCGCAAGGGTTACACTCCCTCTAACACTCCCGCTCCCACAAATTCTTTCACAATCAGTCTAACTGGTGGTGCAAGGTCAATCCAACCTTTTTTCCAAATCCTCTAGATTCTCTAACTTACCGTGGAGAACCTACTAAAATTGTTAAGTTCAGGTATATTGGCCAGCCCTAATAATGTGTTCAAAACACTGGATACTGGAATTGCTGCGAACCCGAGCGTCAATCCGCCCGAGATCTGAAGCCATTTCCACTGCCTTCCTTAATTTTCCACAAATAACTTGGTTCAGTACAATATTACTTAAGTACCATGAAAACTAATTGAATTGATTCTAAGTGTACAATTTGTAACACTCGAAATGTTTTTTTTTTCTTATTTATTTTTGCAAAGAATATTTCTTTTTTGGCAACATACATTTTCTATGCATAGTAAGTTTATTATTCTCAGTGAACTAAATTTAACTTTCTCTATATGTAAAAGTTAACTATTATCATGTAAAGCATATGCTAATCATGAATAATAATATTTTATCAAAACTTAATAACATTATTGGGTTCAACTGAACACAATTGGACATACAATAGTTGTCACCTTCTCTCCCCCTCGCGGTGCAAAATAGGTGTTTACAGCGGCCCCAATTTTACCTGGTCTACCCTCGGAGCAAAAGATGTGTTTTAAAACCACCCTGAACCGCGGAGCAAAAGGCACACACGCAATTTACAGATATTTACGTCGTTAGTGCGTGAGGTAAATTTCAAGACTAATTAATTAAATTTCCAACATAAACGAATAATACGACATATTTATGTTTGCCTGGTAAAATTTTCAACATTAATCATATTTCGTTTGCAGTTGAACAAATTAATCGTTTTATAAAATACCCCCGTCGCAGCAAACCTACGTACTCAGCGAATTTCCAATCCATATATATGTGACTCACTACTATATAGAGCTATTTACCAAATTTCACAAAAATACATCCATAAATAAGTGATATATAGCATTTTATTTATTCTCCATAAAAATAACATTAGGGTTGAGGACGCAAATTTGCTGCAACGAGGAAGATATGTAATGTGTTTTTTTTTTGCAATTATCAATACAACTGAACCAGGTGAAGCTACATACCAAGTTCTCTTAATGAAGGTTCATAATTAAGGGAGATATACAGCTTTACTCATTCTCCATATGAATAACATGGGGGCCGAGTATGCAGGTTTGCTGCTACGGGGACTATCAACAAAAAACTTGTTTTTGTGCTAATATCAATATACCACAACTAGTTGAAGCCACATACCAAGTTTCATCAATATACATTCATAAATAATCTAGATATAGAATTTTATTTATTCTCCATAAGGTTAACATTGGACAACGTACTGTGTTTAGCACTCTGAATATCTCTGCAACTGTTGGACGTAGAACAACGATTAAAACACCAAAATGTTTGTTTTGTTAAGCTAAACACATTAATAAATAGAAATGTAAAGTTTTTAGTAAAACTATCTGAGAAAAATCTAAAAACCTTTTTCCCATAAGATTAACATAGGACACGTTTTTTTGGGTTTTCTCCGCAACCACTTACCTTAGGTTAATGATTCAAGATACTAAATTATTTGTTTTTTTAAGCTCTATAAAATGGCTATAACTAAAATTGAGAGTTTTTAACATTTTGGGGTCAAATTTGCAAAAAACCGATTTTTGGAAAATTGTAAACCCCCATAAAACCCCCTTCCCATAGTGCGATCAATCTGGTTTTCGAACTTAAAGTCATAAATGCTACTCTCCACATTTGTGCCAAATTTCATCAAATTCGGTGTTTCTTTCAAAAGTTATCGTGGTAACGGACACAAACACACATATATATATATATATATATATATATATATATATATATATATATATATACATACATATATATAAATTTGAACGAATAGTGTTTTTGGCATCTGGGGACCTCAAAACGAAAAGTTATCATGGTCTCGGGCTTAAGTCTTACTATGCCACCTACGGTAATAGCTTCTTCCCTACAGGGGAAATTCGCTAATATATTTAAATTTATGCTAATGCAATATTATCATACGTAATAATGTCACACCTCAAAAATACGTTAGTTTGTTGATACGATACATAAACAAGACTAGTATTTCGTCTAGGATTTAAATATAGTTTAATTATGTTTAAATCAAAACCTAAAAAATATGTGTAGATTAAGTATGTATCGCTTCTTGAAACCTGCGTTAATCCTGTACTCTAATATGACTTATATTTGCTTGCTTGCGTCCTTGCATGCTTGAAAATCTAATCTCAAAACGGAACCAAAGATTTTTCTGATTTCTGGAATAAAAATAAGTTATAGACAGGTCTTATCCCTAAGAAAAATCAAATAATGTAAAAAAACTCAAATTAAATGTTAAAAAATCAACTTTAGACTTATGAAGTTTAAAATCAAAACAAAATAATTGTAACAGCTGTTCATTATCAACCGGGGAACTGTCAAAGTAATACTCCCTTTGTTTATAATTGTTATTATGTGGTTTCCTGAGAGCAGTGACTAAAAATGTTGAGTGAAGATTGCATATATAGAGTTGTCATATCCGAAATAAAGCAAATAGTACAGAAATATAAATTTTTCAACTTTCTTGTCTGTAGTAAAGTTACTTTCTCAACACTATGAAATTAAATAAATGTATTCAACACAATATACAATATTTATTTATAAAAGGGAACAAAATCGAAGTTCAACACAAAGAAGGATTCGGGTAGCTCCCAAGAGAGCAGCCATCTCAATGTTCTTCTATCTCTGAGCCTTGGTTTTATTTATTTCCCTATTGTAAGTCTTTTTTCCTTAATTTTGGTATGAAAATATTATACTTTCAGTCTTGATACCTGAGCAATAGAAACAATTTAACTGATATCACAAATTAAACAAATTTCTCGTCCTTAACTTTTTTCCTACTTTATGAGTATCCATTCAAAATTAGTTTATAATATTGTAAGTGAGTTTTTGTTCACAAGAAAAATGATAACAGAAAAAAACGGTTGTCCAAAGAAACAGTTTTATTGGTTGTTAACCATAATCTAGACATTAACACATTATGAAATTCACGTGATTGTTTAGATAAGCAATATTTGAAAAATTTAAATAGATGATGTTCGTGTAGAAAATTCCTATATGAGCATCAACAATTGTATCCTATTTATTTGTAAAGTTAGTGCAGATATTTACCAATTCTAATTAGATAAATGGATCACATTATTGCCGCAACTCGCTACGGCATGAAGATGAACGAATTTGTCCAGCTCTTCTCCACCGCATTTATAGCCAAAAACGACGCCCTTGTCCGAAGACTCTTCGCGTAATTATTTTAATACAAACCTGAAAAGAAATCCTAAACTACTTCTAACATCGGAAGAGGTTTTTTTCTTGCATGGATTTGTTAATGTTCGAGTTTTAGAAAACGTATTGTTGCAAATGTGCTAGAGTTTTTGAATTGATATAGTATAAAAAAGTATTAGTGTTTGTTAAAAATCTTTTTTATTATTTGTAAATTTCAAAATTGTTATTGTTTATAATTTTTATTTTATTTTTTATTATTTATTATTATTATATCTTATGACTATGAGGGTAATTAAAAATATGAATTTAACGAAAAACAGTTTGACTGTTTATTTACTGTATTTTTGAAACTCATAATAGCGATGGATTTGAATTTATTTTTTTATTTATTTGGACTTTACCTATCGCTTCTAGTGTTTAAAACTACACTACGTTTCGGGAGGTAAGGAAACTCCTCCCGTTATCAAGTGAACCCTACTTACATCTAAATATCAAACTCTTACACCTAACTAACCTACATTTTTTTGGATTTTTTTGATTTTTCTTTTACATTCTAATTTACACTAACACAAAGATAACAAAAAATCAAATACAATACACTAACACAAAATTTATATACACACCTAACTAACCTACATTTTTTTTAATATTTTCCTTTACAATTTAATTTGACTAACAGAAAGATAACAAATATATATACAACAAATCGAATACAATACACTAACACAACATTTATATATACGAACAAATGAAAAACTGACAATACATTACCTGTTCTGCATCGTGGCCTCCAAGCTGACGGGCAAACACGGGAAACGGGCTCACGTCCATCCACAACCAAACCGCACACTAGACTAGTGGCTAGCGGCAGTGGAAGGGGGAGAGCCGTTACCCCCACCTACCGACAGGGGCACGTGACGACACAGCTGTGGCTACCCACACGTCTTTGTCGACGGGAACATGACACGGAAACCAAAAACTGCACGATTCCTCCTAGAATGCTACACGGGCACCAGTACGATATTCTCATAGAGATTACCGCATGCCTCCAAGGTGAGCATTGGGAACTGGTCATGCAATCAGGTGGCCGTGTTTCCTCCAAGGACGATCACGGACGCATGTGTCGTAGCCGCATTGGATGGACTCTAGACGCAGGAGCAACTGTAACACAAGGAACTGGCGTGTGTTTGCGGGGTGATTTTTGACTGAAATGGTTTTTAATTAAGGGAATCCATAGTGGCCTGACATCAATACTACTCTGACTTATTGGATTTTCATGTAATTTAATTAATGCCCCTTCAACAAACTTTCTTTTATAATAGTGAGACTCATGATGTATAATTTTTGCCTCTTCCCAACTAAATTTATGATCATTTTCCCAGGCGTGTTTTGCCAATTTAGATTTTACTGTTTCGCCATTTTTTGTGTTTCTTTTATGTTCGTTTATACGAACTTTTAGCGGCCTTTTAGTTTCCCCTATATATTCACCCTCACATTCACATTTGATGCTGTAGATACAGTTTTTTGAGGCTTGTTCTTCATTTTTCGGTTTTACTTTAGTTAGTTGCTGTCTCAGAGTGTTTGACGATTTAAAAGCTGTTAAGATCTTATATTTTCTGGCAACTCGCCTTATTTTTTCCGACAGTTTTGGGACATATGGGATGCTTATGAAAGCTGTTGGTTTATCCACATTTGGAACTGTGTTTGGCTTTGTCCCCCTTTCCTTTTTGCATCTGCTAATTATTTTTTGAGGATAACCATTCTTTTTTAACTCTTGTGAAATTTTATTGTGCTCCGCGTCTAAAGTTTTCTTTTCACAAGAAACTGATTTGGCCCTGTCGAAAAGAGAATAAGCTACTGATTCTTTGACTGATTCACAGTGGTTTGATTTGTAATTGAGGTATCGACCTGTGTGTGTTTTCTTTCTAAAAATTTCTGTTTTAAGGGCGTTTCCATCTTTAACTCAGTGTAGGTTCCAAAAAAATGTAGGTTAGTTAGGTGTAAGAGTTTGATATTTAGATGTAAGTAGGGTTCACTTGATAACGGGAGGAGTTTCCTTACCTCCCGAAACGTAGTGTAGTTTTAAACACTAGAAGCGATAGGTAAAGTCCAAATAAATCAAAAAATAAAATGTTTATTTACACTGAATATTTTTTACATTGAGTATGTACTCCTGCCCCACATACGGCATCACCGCTACCACCAACACCGTTTCCGCCACGGGGTCTTCGCAGTGACCAGCGACTTCCTCACCACCAGCGACGTCGACGGACATCGAAGAATATGGTGATGTTTGCAGTGCAGTGATAATCCACGGTACATGAGATAGGGGGTGCGGGTATGAACAATAGGTGACGCAAGTGCTCGTGTTTAGTTAAGGATTGGATTTATTTACTGTAGTAGTAGTAGTAGACTATAGATACCGAAGTAGACTTCTCATTGCCACTGCAACATCTGCCCCTAACTTTTTGTGTGCCAGGGTTCAAAGAGGACGTAGTTACACTAATCATCATCAGGGTACACTGCTGTAAACTATTACTTACTTATCCTGTCAAAGAGGGAATAATACAACTGTTGGTGTGTCAGGAAGCAAAGATAAGCTGATTATCTCTTGCTTTCTGGGGTGGAGATCTTTTACAATTTAACGTAAATAACTAAGGGGCACACTCTGTTGGTTACCTAATCAAAATACATCCACTTTAAATTCTGGCTAACAATAAAAGAGGGACAGCTGGGCCATATATATATGGGATATCTCGTTCAGTATGGGATGTCTCGTCAACTGTTGTAGTTTTCGATTTAACCATTTTTTAATTCTTAGTAATTTCATGTTTCTAGTTATTTTTAAATTATTTATATTTTCCGAATTTCTAGTCATTAATTAGTTTGTATCGAGTCTTGTTTCAAGTTAACGAATGTGCTGCGTATTTTTCTTTTCTAGTCTTAATAGAAAATAAACGAGTTCGCACGAAGCACGCTGACGTGAGGGAAGTGAATTTCCACATAAAAAACTTTTAAAACTCAAAATCAGTGTAAATACAAACAGTTATCCCAATTTTTATTGAAATCTGAAAACATTGATTTTTTTGGCTGTTCTGATGCTCCTGGTTTCATTTACCTGCAATGCTGGGAATACAATTTTGCTCATTACAAGGATAGGAGAGGGTCCAGTCAGGTATGAAAGTAGGCGTGAGGTGACTGCGGACGATAAAAGTAAGCCAAAAAATGAATAACAAAATGTAAAACCCCCATAAGACAACGTACTGTGTTTAGTCGATACACATTTTCCTTAATAGCTCTGTAAATAATGGTGCTAGAATGACGAGAGAGGGCTTTAAACATTCGCATCACTAATATACATCTTATTACATACATTAATTTTACAGGCTTTTCTAACCCTTTTTGGGCCCAAAAACTCAAAATTTGAAAGATTAATTCCCAAAAAAGGGGTTTAGAGTTTTCCGATTGTTTTTCCTAACGAACTTGTCCAACTGATTATAGAAAGGAACGTCCCTACCAAATTTTAAGTAAATCGGACAAAAAATGCGACCACTAGAGTGCATACACACATATATATACAATTTTGATCGACCCCCAAAACGTGTTCAGGGGGTCACGTTAGGAACTTCTATGGTGGTCCCTGGCTTAAGTTTCGCCGTGCGGGTCATGCACTTTCCATAGGAAATTCACTAACAAACGTGTAAAATAATAAAGGGGGCCATCCTGATAATTTGAGAAACTACAGTTATTACCATTGAACTTTTATTGTTTTACTACCTTTGCTAAATTATTGATAATAATTACAATGGGTAAAATTGCATATTCACAGGTTTAACATATATATAATGTATTACAATATATAATAAGAAAATAGTAAAAATAGTTTTTTTTTCGTATAAACAATACAAAACATAAATTAAGAAAATTATTAGTTAATAAAATAAGATAAATTCATAGTTATAATCAGCATAATAAACAAGTGGTTAAAATGTGAGATCTGGTTATGTTTTAACAACAAAATGTAATGATTTGACATAAATACAATTTAACAACTCAACAGGAATACCTGTTACGGTAAAATTACATCTTCTATACCGTCCAGATATAGAAGGAGACAGATTATACAAACATTTTGTTCCAAGAAACATTGAAATTTTTACTTGATACACTTATTTTAACATTGACTCTCTACACGAGATTGGTCTCAATGTGCAGTTTGATTTAATTTTCTGAAAGACGTAATAAATACAAAATACTATTAACTCAACTATATTTGTCAGTATATCCCAGTGAACAAGTGTTGACTTACGATTCTCCGTGAGATGTCCTTTACCGAGTGACTTCCCTATTGAGCCAAGTAATGTGTACTTTATTTGCTGTACTTGAAAATAATATTAGGCCAGGAACTTTATTGCTGACAATACCAACCAGAAAATATCTACCTTCCTTTAAAAACGTCAGTCCACTTCCACTGTCAGCTTGATTATCACTTCCTGAAAACAATTATTATTGTTAGGTTCCAATTTTGTATATACTTCCATTGCTTACTTATTGAATATTTTTACTAAAACAGTTAATACAAGTTTTTTTTTATAAATCGTTACAAATTGGCATTGTCCATAACTTACAAAAGGACTAAAAGGACTACAGTCAATTTAATATCGATGCCTGTTATGTCCTTGGCTCTCGTCACCAAGTTTATTTAGGGTTGTCAGTCCACTCTATCCGTACATACATTTGTAATCGTTTGCAGAATATTTCTTAAGAGAAAAATTTAAATTTTATTTTTATTTTTAGTTTGAATGAGCTATTGCTGTTAAGCATTTAGTATAATAAAATGCCCCTTACAGACCTTTCAGATATATATTATGAGAATACAACAATAGCTGATATACCCATCGTTGGTGTTACACGGTGACCTCGATTCTATGAGATGCGTGGTCTATGCTATGTAGTAAGCATATTCCTATGATTCGCTGATTTGAATGGTGCTGCAATTCAGTTTTGTTGATATAACGACACAAACTGACATAAAATAGAGAGATAATAAATTAGCTTCGGTAACTAACACTGATAATGCCATTGGACGGTTCCTTGTAAGTTAAATAACTAGTCTGTGCAACTTTATTCAGTTACTAGAACTCGGCGTGGTATTACTTTTAAGTAAAATTATGCAAAAATAATCTACGAAATTTCATAAAATAGGTTGTGTGGTGTCGTTATAGTTTGGTCTCATTAACTTTATTCGTTACAATATAGCTTTTCTTTGCATAGAAAGGCTATAATTTTCAGACCGGAAAAAGGTCCAAAAAGATTACCATGACTTATGAAAAAGTTTTGGTGACTCATGTTAATTACAATAATAAGTTGTGTTTTTCTTTTTTTTAGAGGACCTGATGATGATAACCTTGCCATCAAAAGGTCTTATCCAATAAAAAAATACACACTGGTTTATGGGATTTTAAATGTGTTAGAATATTATAAGCAACTAACATTGAAGCTTTACAGGTATAATATTTCAAATTTCCACTTTAATGAAGATTGATATATGATCACAAATAAAATATCCGTTAAAACAACAAATAATAACACTATAAATAATAAAATTTCATTGATTGCATTTATTTTATCGCTAAATCTCAATCTCCAATACTCAGGTTATATCATCACCAGCCCAAAGGCTTCAACTTGAATACTTAAAAAGGAGTGATTCTACATGTTATATCAATCACAAAAAATACATATTTATAGGTTATCTATTTTCTAATACGAACAACGTCAGCTAGTTTGTTCATATATTTGATTGCAAAATTTACCACGGAATCCAGCGGAAGGATTTAGCTTAACATTTTGGATTAGGGGTTTTGGACCTAAAAATTTGATTTGTAAACCCCGGGAAAACTAAAATAAAAATAATTAAAATGTAATTTAAAAATCTGAAACTGTAACATTAGACTTATGGAGTTTCAAATCAAAACAAAAGAATCTTAATATCTGTGAATAAATAATACGTGTAATCTGTCAAAGAAAGACTTATACATGGTAAAGTATCAACAAGTGATTCATGAAAACAGTGACTAGAATCATTGGTTGAATATTGCATATAAAGTGGATACTAAAATAACATAAATATAATATAACATAATTAATCATGTATATACTTACTAAATACTACCTGAAGGGATATTGAGTCATAATAACAATTATAGCAACTCTAATATGCGGGAAACAGGCAACTGAGCGCAGCAAATTTGATTTTAAGGTGGAAGTGTGGTGAAAAACTACTCTAGGACTATTTAATAAACTGACATAAAATAGAGAGATAATAAATTAGCTTCGGTAGCTAACACTGATAATGCCATTGGACGGTTCCTTGTAAGTTAAATAACGAGTCTGTAAACATTTACCTATTGAGTTTTCAACCCACGAAAAAAAGGAGGTTAAATACTGGCTGGAACTGATAGTTTTTTGTTATTCTATCGTTAAAAAATATATATATATATATATATATATATACACACATTGAGTGTTTCCTTACCCTCAATATCTTCTGCGCAGGTCTTGTCTTGGGTCAAAAGCCACTTGTTAGTGAATTTCCTTTGGAAAGTGAACTATTAGCATGACCCGCACGGTGAAACTTAAGCCCGGGACCACCATAGAAGTTCCTAACGTGACCCCCTGAACACGTTTTGGGGGGTCGTTCAAAATTTTATATATATATATATATATATATATATATATATATGTATATATATATAGACATATATATATATATATATGTGTGTTTGCACTCTAGCGGTCGCATTTTTTGTCCGATTTACTTCAAATTTGGTAGGGACGTTCCTTTCTGTAATCAGTTGGACAAGTTCGTTGGGCAAAACAATCGGACAACTCTAAACCCCTTTTTTGGGATTAATCTTTCAAATTTTGAGTTTTTGGGCCCAAAAAGGGTCAGAAAAGCCCCGTATGTAAAATAAATGCATGTAAAAAGATGGGAATTGGAGAGGCGAAAGTTTTAAGCCCTCTTTCGTCATTCTAGCATAAATATTTACCGAGTTATTAAAGAAAATGTGTATCGACCAAACACAGTACGTTGTCTTATGGGGATTTTACATTAGAAAAGCCTGTTATTCATTTGTTGGTGTACTATTATCATCCCCAACAACCTCACGCCTACTTTAAAGCCTGTCTGGGCCTTCTCCTAACCTTATAATGTGCAAAATTGTATTCCCAGCATTGCAGGTAAATAGAACCAGGAGCATCAGAACAGCCAAAAAATCAATGTTTTCAGATTTGAATAAAAGTTGGAATAATTGTATGTTTTTAACTGATTTTGAGTTTTTATAGTTTTTTAAATGGAAATTCACTTCCCTCGCGTCAGCGTGCTGCGTGCGAACTCGTTATAAGCATTGAGCTTGTTCAACCACTCCCCATATTCAATTATATTCAGCTGAGATGACGAAGCGATTCCAATGCTTAAATCGCTGTCTCTTATCTTGCCCCACCCTGCAACCTAGACACATCGAACACAACTAGATATAAATGATACTTTAAAACCCCGAATTTCTTAACTATCAATAATTTAAATGATACTATATGTGGGTATATACAGAGTGGAGATTAGCATTTAGCAAATTTCCCCTATAGCGAAGAAGCTATTATTGTAGTTGGTATGGTAAAAATTAGGCCCGGGACCATGACAACTTTTCGTTTTGAGGTCCCCAGATGCCAAAATCACCATTCGTTTAAGACTGTATATATATGTATATATAAATATATAAATATATAATTTTGAGCGACACCCCAAAACGTGTTCATGATAGGAACTTATATGGTGGTCCCGGGCTTAAGTTTCACCTTGCGGGTCATGCTAATAGTTCACTTTTCCATAGTAAATTCACTAAAATGCATCAATACTGTAACAATTTAGTATTCAGGTCTAATTTGTGATCAATGAAAATAGTTCTATCAGCTTGCTACTATGTCTTCTAAAAAAAATAAACTAAAAGATACAAACATGTGTTAAGATATCCAAAAGAAACAAACTCGAAATTAACCTCTGCAGTGCACTTTAAAAATGGTGCTTATCTCGTAGCCCCCCTTCCTGCAAGCATTTAAGCAAATGTTCATAACTCCATTAATATTGATTGTAGCATCATATTTATATTTTGTTTTATTGACTGAATGACGATCTACAACAAAGGTCCTGTAAATAAAATAGCTCAGAACAACGGTTTAACAGATTTGCCTTAATACATTATTTCCGACAGGTTTAAACTTTTTTATTTCCGAAATTTCACCATTTTGAAGCTAATTGTACTGGACTAAAAGAGAAAACACAATGCAAAACTATTGTTGTGGGGCACTATAAAATGTACGTTCTAAAGTTCAGTAGACATACAGTAATTTTACATTCAAAACATGCAGTTTAACTTGTACAAACCTAACCTATATGGCTCGTGACAAAATGGCCAGGCTGTGCACAGTGCAGTCTTCGCCATCTATAAAATCTGTGTTTTATCCTCAGCGTAAAACTACATACAAGTGCATCTTAAACTTTGTTTAACTGTATTGGTACTAATTACCAGACATAATTGGTGTGTTAATCATAGTGCCATTTCAACTGTTGATTTTTTTGTTTTAACAAATTTCCCCTATAGAGAAGAAGCTATTACCGTAGGTCTAAAAACAAATAATATTGTATTTTTAATCAATAAACTAGGTTAAGTGGTTGCGGAGAAAATCAGAAAAACGTGCTCATAAAATCTCCCATGTTAATCTTATGGGAAAAGGGTTTTGGCTTTTCCTCAATTAATTTTACTGTAAACTTCACATTTGCTTTTACCAATCAGTTTAACTCTACAAAACAATAATTTTGGTGTTTAAATTGTGATTCTGCGACCAACCGTTGCCGAGATATTCAAATTACTAAACGCAGTACGTTGTCCAATGTTTTCCTTATGAAGAAAAAATAAAATTTGTTATCTCCATTATTTATGAATGTACATTGTTGAAATTTGGTATGTGGCTTCACCTAGTTCTGGTATATTGATATTTACACACAAATGTTTGTTTACCATCCCCGCAGCAGCAAACCTTCATAATCAGCCATAATGTTATTCTTATGGAGAATAAGTAAAGTTGTATATCTCCCTAAATTATGCACATAAATTATTAAAACTTAGTATGTAGCTTCACCTGGTTGAGTTATATTGATAATCGCTTAAAAACACATTTATTATTTTTCTCGTTGCAGCAAACCTGCGTACTCAGCCCTAATGTTATTCTTAAGGAGAATAAATAAAATTCTATAGCTCACTTACTTATCTATGTATTTTTATAAAACTTGGTAAGTTCTTCTTTATGTGGTAGTAAGAAATATATGCACCCATTTGAAATTTACTGAGTACGCAGGTTTGCTGTGACGGGGGTATTTTAATGTAAGATGGTAAGGGTGTGACGCTAAGCGTCACGCTATTTTATATAATGTAGGCGGCCTTCATAACCGCTCCAAACGCCATCAGCGGTGTCAAGCCAGCTGATCTTTTGAACTTTTAACGGCGATTCTCTCCGGCGTCCCTCGCCCCCTTTCGTCTATGCAGCCTTGAAGTGTCAGCACCCTCCCCGCTCCTTGCCAGCAATAATTCACCGTCAAACCTTAAGTACCTTAATTTAAGTAGATTTTAGTATCTGGAATGGTAGGCTAAACTACAATTAGAAGGGGCAATCCCTTGGGGATGCCCCAAACAACAGGAGTATGTAGGAATTGCAAACCGGTCGGGACTTCGTGTCTCGACCGCATTTTTGATTAACATGTTAGATTCAGGTTTTTCCCCTCTTCTCAGAAGACAATTAATTAATTAACTATCATTGCTTAGATTCAGGAACTTAGTTATTCATATATTATCCAATACAGTTATCAGTTTACCAGGTTAGACACTTATAACAATTTCAGTATTAGGTCTGGAAGGATATTTATTAGTTATTAATAGTTTTACCGATCATCAGAGCTGGCTGGTATAGCATTCTGGTCTAGTAAAGATCCACAGGCCCTTGGGCACCCAGTCACGTTTTCCAACCCCGGTGTAGTTATGTCAATTCCATTTAGCAGTACATGGTTAGGCCAGACTATGGCCTGCCTTCTTAGTTGCCTAGTCCTAAATTAGTCAAACCAGTAGCAGAGTCAGCACGCCCAGATTCCAGTTGTAGCTACCACAGTTAATTAGTTGAATTATCCAATTAGCAGCACAATTAGCCACCCCTGTAGCCATACCTTAATCAATCAATTAGTTCCCCGGCACACACAATATGCTTTAATTACCCCCGACTACATATACTAGGCCCCCAACTGCCAATTCTCAACACTCCCCCGGCTACAAGGGAGAGCTTGAAATGCGTTCACAGGAAGAGAATATTTGTAATTTTACATACAATACACGGGTTGGTTGTTATTTTAATTACAGATATAAGACATAGGTTTTGCATATTTTACCAACACGTAAAAGTTCGTTTAAAGAAGGTTAAATCAAATCTCTTTTTAAACATTTGTCATAAATTAAGGATTATAAAAACGTGAAATGTAAATTGTTTGCTCTTAAAAATTTTTGTAAGATTTAATAAAAAAAGTGAAATATATTCTACGAAAAATTAGAGTATAACATACAATTTATAAATCCTAAACTTTAAGATAAAGTTATAAAACCTGTAGCCAAATAAAATAAATATATTACTTACACTTGGTTGTTGTTTACATTATATGTCGTTTGAATATACTGATTATCTATTAAGGACAACAACATGCAGTTTATATGTAAACTTTAATAATATAAATATAAATAAATATATCATAATGCGCAGTCCTCGCTTATTTCAAGTTGTGTAAAGTAATTCCTGCAAATTCATTGATTATCTAGAATAAACATTTGGTGACAAACAAAAATAGTTTAATAAAGGATGTACATTTAGATTTTTTTAAATTTATTTTACATCTATGTTAATAAGTTAATAAAACAAAAATATTTTATGTTGATCTCTGAAATATTTCATGACTAGAGTAAAATAAAGCTAATTTTTTAAAAAACCGTGACTTTATTTTCTAGGTTCACAGTAATTTATTCTTTCAATAATTAAAAATCTCTCTAAGAGTTATGAATATATATGTTATTCAAAATAATAACAACATTAATGTATCATGTAACGGGAGCTATAATATCGAAGTAGGTTTACACGTGTGCTTATGAAACACGAAACTACAAAGAAGACATGAAACTTGTAGGTGTAATAGAGCACGAAACTGTTAAATTCTAAAAAACGAGTGCTCACAAATGATACAAAAAGGCAAAGAAAACATTAATTATACCTATTACAATATAGATTGATTAACAATATTTTCTGAGCTCGGATGAAGTATAACTGTAACTGGCCTTTCAATGCTAAGGAGAGCCGAAAACCGTGCCATCAGAATAAAGCCCGCTGGATGGGCAGTGAGTTTACATCCGCGAGACACAAGTGAGTTTAAATACAGCGTTTCACTCAAACTGACATTTAACCTACAAAACAAACTGGATACTTAACTGTAATATTTATCATTCCAGTCATATATGGAGTTTTATAGCTTGAAATCGTGAATAGAATAACGTACGCTTCAGTTAAAAAAGTTATGTAAATTACTTAAATAGTATAAATAATCCTTATATTTAAAACTAAACTATGAATTCTTTAGACAGTTCGTCTGAGACTGGGTCGTATTTTACTATTGTTTTTTAATGATAGAACATTGTTCCTATTTTTACATGCGTTGGTTTCATTTTAATCGTTTGGTCGGTAAATAGTTAAAAAATTATAGTTAAAATTCCCTTATGACATTTTATATGGAGTAACATTTTCTTACTACGTTTGAGGAGAATGTAAATCAGCAAACTAACCTGATAATCAGCTTTATCTATAAGATTAAAACTATTTAATACCTTATATATTTTAGCTGTTGCTAAAGTATCAGACATTTTCTTGTTTATAATTTATTACTTAATAAACTGTCACGATTCAAAAAGCTATGCTATAAATTAATTATTATAGCGGACAAATAAACTGACAGTTGGTCTATCCAATAGCATGCTTGTACGATGTCACTGTTGCCATTTGCCATAGAAAAATATAACTCAAATGTTATTCCGATCAGCTGGTGTGGAGTTTTGGCAATGCAGCACGTGTACTATTGTCTGATCTCTGTTGATAGCCCGGCAAACCGCGCCCTCAACTGGCAGTTTATTTGTCCACTATTATAATAACAGTTTTAGCAATAACAAGCAATACAAATATAGCTTACTGTTGAAGTGATGTGTGTCTTTAGAAACATCACGGGAAGTCTGCGCAATGGTTCCACTACTATAAAGTGCTAGGATAACTCCACATACTAAATTTGAAGTTTGAATCTTTTTAAATAAATATTACGAGTTATCAAACATAATATGCCAAAAGGTAAAAGGTGATTGTGGTTCAACGATGAAAGTAATTAAATTAATGATAAATGTTAAATTATGATCCACAGCTTTATAGATTAAATCAATATAGCATATACAATTGCAATTGTTGGTAATCCAATGTTATAACTAACGAATGAACAACTGAAGAAACTGAATCATACACTTTCTTACAATAAAGTTTTAGAGGTCTTTATTTTCTCTTTTTACAAATAAACCAACGTTGTAGCCTACATTAAACTAAACTGATGTTAAGGGATTTTCAAAATAACTAATTACAGCACTAGACATCTGCATCAGTAAACATCCCGGCAGTCTTGACATATTATTAAAGTTTTAATAATTAATAAGAATAACACTTTTCCTAGCTATACGCAGGTCACTTATTTCCTCTCTTTACAAAACTAAACCCTACTCCGCTGTATCCTACTTTAAACTATCCCTGAGATTAAAACTCCGAAATAACTGACCTCGGCACTGGTTAGCTACGATACGGTTTGTGATGCTGAACCCAACTGCTAAGTAGCATCTAGTCGCCCGGCCAGCTGACCCTGAACACCGCACTGGTTTGTGATGCTGCACCCAACTGCTAAGTAGACCTAACATCTAGCCGCCCGGCCAGCTGACCCTGAACACCGCACTGGTTTGTCCGGTCTGACGTAGCTGTTCACAGCAACAAGTTACTCTTCCTCATACTTACAGACACTCATTCTCAAACTTCGGTTGACGAGTTTATCATACGGGTCATGTTCAAATGTTGTATAAAAGCGTGATACTTCAGATAAACATTATAGTTCATTTTAGGGGGCCTCTAGTAAGAAATGTTATTGCCATATTGGCATTGTAATCCCTTAAATTATCTTTCGTAGGTTATGATAACCAAAAATTATTATTATTACTGAGGTGTATTTCACTTTTTTTAGGGGTTTGAAGGTGATCTGAAAGCTGTGGTGTTATATTGAAATTTCATCGAAAAATTTTGAAAATAGTTAGTTCAAACGATTTAATGTGTTCTAAAAAACTAGTTAATTTTGATTCATTATGATTATTCTGATATGTTCTCTTGTTACACCAACTAGTGGAATAACACAGTTTATTGTGTGTATGCGAAGCTGTTAATTTGGAAAACATTTCAAAAACCTCTTATATTTCCGTAACTTATACGCAGAATTACCAACTTCTTCATATGTTACCTTATTAGGGAATTCATAGTGGTAGGAGCTACCAATACACAATATACGTCACGAATAAGTAGCAGGTGTATAACAAATTCCAATGAATACGCAAGTACTAAGAAGGCAATGTATATATATAACCGAACAAGTAGACACACCTCAGGTTATTTCGTTTCAGTTTTTCTCCAAAAATTAGAGGAGGAAATTGCGCTGAATACCCTGTTAATTAGCCGAGGTCTCTTCGTGCGCTACACTTTTTATCTTTAAGCCGTCAAAATGAGTAAGTTGGTTTGTAAACCAATTAAGGAATGACAGACGACTACCAATATTTTCAGAATTAACTCCATCCGTAAACTTCTAATTACCGGACCTAGACCACATCGAACTGGTATACATTTTAGCTGCATTTTGCCCATAAGACATAAGATAATAAGACATAAGACATAATATTTTGCCCATAAGACATAAGACTTAGTGGTTGTGCAAATGTTAATTATAGTCGTGTATTTATAAGGTATTTTGTTATAAATATTAGACTCTACCTCATAATGACTGACACGTCCAAATACTTGTCTTAACAGATCAAGAACTGCAGTTACGTTCGTGATCCACCACGTGATACGTCCAGCAACCGAACAGTCGGGAGGGTTTTGAGGTTGACCGTACTTCTACTACGTAAAATATAATTTTGTAAACAGACTACTTAAGTGTAAACTAACTTTTTCCTGTAAATAAAAAATAATATTTTGCTATTTTTATTAGATATTTTTAGAATTATAAATTGGAATAAGACATTATTTATTTCATCCAGTATTAAACACAAAGATATTACACAGCATAAATCTGAAACTCCAGCCACCATACCCAGTAGTGATGTTCTGCCCTGTTTAAAAACACAATTTTATCTTAGCAATCAGTCACTATAATATGTTACTAATGTTAATTACTAATATGTTAATATGTTACAAACATGTTACTTGAGCGGTTCCTGTAGGCACTTGGTCCAGCAACTGTCCTTATCTGACTATTGACAATGTCACGGTTGGGTAATATTCACGAACAAAACACATGCCTTCCACGCAAAAAAAACACTACAACTTGATGCATACTTGACATTATTCATTTTAGGTTATGGAATTACCGAAGGAAAACATCATTAAATTAAAAACTTATCTTAGTTTTAATCATAAAATCCTAAATGTGCGTTTCATTAAACAATTGCGTCTAGTAGTTCATCTGAAGAAAATCCTAGACTAATGTCACAAATATTTGAAGAGGAAAGTATAACTAAGCATAAATATGGGTTATCTCAAGTTCTAGCAAATTGTATGTGCTTGTTTCTTCTTGATCAGCTTACAAACTTTATTTTTTTCCATTTTTTCGTATGGGATTTTGTTTACATTAATTATCTAAGTTATAAACTAATATTGATGTAATTTAAAAACTCAAATTAAAGTCAGTAGATAAACTGAGAAAAAAATATGACAGTGGGTTAGAAAGTCTAGCAAGGGTCAATAAATCACTTTTTAAACAACAATAATGAAAGACAATACAAAGTGTGTTTCGTATTTAATATCCCGGCTTCGGTGCTCTGGGTGCGAGCATACTAACGTGGCCCGAGCTTGGTCATCACGGCCGCTCTAGGAGAATTTATCATGGCCTTCGATTACAAGATATATTCATAGTATATGTGTTACTGGTAATTGTTTTAACAGAAGGTCTAACTTCTGTTTAGATTTACACTTCTCCTGTAACTAATTAAGATTTACACTTTTAGAATTTATCAGAGACAATAATAATAATAATAAATAAATATCTACAATTACGTTCCTATTTTAACACGAATATTTACCATGAATAAAACAATGATATGATATGAGCAAAATAAAACAAACTTAAATGGCAAATTTATCCTTAAACTGACACAAAATATAAGAGCCCGACACGCTTTTTACTGGCAAAGAATATGTATACTTTACAAAAAAGAATAGACTTTTGAAATTTATATCACGACCCTGTCATATATATATATATATATATGTATATTTATAATTTATATATGTAAATTTATATATGTATATTTATAAAAACATGAAAATAACCATGAGTACCCTGTTAAAAACATTTTTTAATTATATTTTCACTAACATGTTTCGACTTAAAGTCATGATCACAGTGCTAATATTTATTTGGTTAACCTAAATCTGGTGTTCTAACCAGACTTTAAGACTTTAAGTCGAAACATGTTAGTGAAAATATAATTAAAAAATGTTTTTAACAGGGTACTCATGGTTATTTTCATGTTTTTATACTTATCTTATAGTAGCCCTATTCTGTGAATTTGATTATCTAATATATATATATTTATATATTATAATTAGTAAAGTGAATTAAGTGTAATGAAGGTGAAATACCATCACATGGAATCTAAATAAACGAAACTCCCTTTATTTTCTATAATCATCTGTGAATTAATATTTGGGATGATGGGATGAGTCTTTAATTCAGATTGTCTATTTTGTTACTGGCAGAAAACGGAATTTAATCCCTTGATTCATTAACTAGGTGGTCAGCTCATTTGATTAATAATTATATATGTATTTTTTACAATTTAAAATGTACTACACATTCGCTTCTTGTCAATTGCATTTAATTTTTTTATATTTGTCTAGACATGGTCAGACTCAAATAAAATATATATTTGAAGTTTTTAAAGTTGTAAGGATATCATAACAATGCACAAAATAAAATCTGTCACAACCAAACCCCCACGTACCATTAAACCTGCCACCTGCAATGAGGCACGGTGCGGCGGTGGTGGTGGGCTCAATAACGGGTATATCCCACCAAAATGTTTCATCAGTAAACAAAATGGTTTATTACAACAAATGAAAATTCATTATTTTACACGTAACATTATTTCATTTTTTCCTTCCACTAAAAATTACAAATACCCCCGTCAAAGCAAACCTGCATACTCAGCGAATTTCCGATGAATATATAGTCTTAATAACACATTAAACCACTTACCAGGATTTACAATAAATATGTTCACAAATAAGCGATATTTAAAACATGAATTATCTTATATATAAAATTCAAATACCACTGACTGACTCACTCACTTATCACGAAATCTCAAAAACACAGAACGGATTGCAATGAAATTTGGAACATACCTTCCTCTTGGGTCTTAGGTGCTCACTAAGAAAGGGTTTGAAGAAATTCCCATACGGCTCCGCCCCACGGGGAGTCAAAGTTCCAATCCTGTGTTATTCTTATGGTCATTCACTTTAAGTTTGAGCTGATGAAAATACAAATGGCTGATCTTGATTCGCAGTAGTTCCACGGGATAACCGCAGAATGCACAACTTACATAGTTTTTATAAATTATTATTTGTGGGGTGAAGCCTGTGGGAACAGCTATTTCTCCATAAGAAGTACATTGGGGTTGAGTACACAGGTTTGCTGCCACAAGGATTAACAAATAATGGGTTTTCATACAAATATCAAAAGAATTCATCTAAATAAGTCACATACCAAGTTTCATTTATATACATTCACAAATGAGGGATATATAACATTTTAATTACTCTCCATAAGAATAACATGGGGACCGAGTACCTACTACTGGGGGGTTTGCGGCTACTGAAACCATAGGCGAACAATTGTTTTTTGTGAAAAAAAACAATAAACCACAACCAGATGAAGCCATATACCAAGCTTCGTCAGTTTTATGTTCATAAATAAACGAGATATTTTTTTCGTTTTCTCCCTAAGAATAACATTAGACAAGGTACTGTGTTTAGCACTTTCAATATCTCAGTAACCAATTGATGTAGAACAATGGTCAAAATACCAAATTGTTTTTAAGCTGAATTCAATGGTGAATATTAAACTTTGATTTAAATAAAAATTACAAACCATTTTTGGGGTACGAAACCTCCCTCCGGACGATACGATTCCTCTGGTTTTCGAACTCGTTCAAATAAATTATACTTTACACATTTGTGCCAAATTTCATTAAGATCGGACCTTTTTTACGAGAGTTATCGTGCTTACGGATATATATATTACATAAATATATATGTGTGTCGTATTTAATTAAAATATTTAATTAATAAACAGTGAACATTAATTCCGTTAATTTGTAAAATGGATGAGAGGATTTTATTTTACTTTACAGTTTAAACATTTATGTCAAGCATATTACAGCCACAGAAGCCATATATCGTCAGATATTGTTTTTTTGTCCTATTGTTGGCATTTACAACTTACAACTATCGCTGGACGCTCGCTGGCAACATTCCTGACATGTCTGTCTTCGATTTGCTTTCCACGTGTAACCACGGCCGAGTGGGGCAGAACACCTTAATTCTTGGCAAAAAATATTTAATAAAGTAGATTAATTTCAAGTTGCTCTATACACATTTTAAATAGTATTTAGATAACTTCCTTAGACTTTAAAGGGGGTTTCAATAATTAAATAGGTGAAATAACAAAAAATTAACTTATTCTCTCGTGTAATTGTAATGTAAACCAAAATGATTTTAGTACAGTTTCTTTATTGTACTTGATCTCACTGTAAATAATTTATCATTTGTAATATTTAACGCTAGACTAAACCAAATACAAAATTAATTAACAAATCTTGTCCTATAAATCATTTCACAAACTCATTCATTCATTAAGACAAATGAGATAGTTTAACGTGTGTATTCTCGAAACGGGACAGTATTTTTTCTCACTTAAGGTTTATGATACAAATACCACTGTTGATGTACACCTGAATAGATTTTCTACATTAATTTAATTTTAGGGGTTATAGAGAGAGTCCTACAGATAAAGATAATCTATAAAAGATAACATAATGAGTACAAACTGGGCCAACAATAATATAAAATTATATTAAAAATGATGGAAGCATAAATAATGTATCCTGATTTATGTAAAAATAATTAAACGTAAGAATAAAAAAACCTTCAAAAAACTAACGAAAGGCTCTGAAGCAATAGATTAAGAAAAACTTACAGTAAATTTTAAAAAGTTAATAAAGGAAAATATGTGCAAATATATACATTTATAATAATTATGAACACTGGAAACTGTTTCGGTGTTTCAGACTTTTCAAATGTCAGTATCTGAATCATCTTCACTTTCCGAGACTGGAGTTGTTGGTGAACCTGGAATCTGGGCTGGCTCTAGCAAGGCCAAGGCCTCCCTGTCAAACTGTGTTGCATTTTTCTTTGGCATTCTTCTTAAGCTCGTGATGAGAGGATCTTGCGAGATGAAGAGTAAATTAAAAATATCTTAATTAGTTTTTGTCCTAGAACATTTTCTTGAAAAATTCATCCTACATTTCTTAAACTCCTTGTTTCTTTCCTCTTGAGCCTCCTTACTGAGTTGTCCGATTGGGACCAGGGCGTTGTGTACGATGTCAGGTTAGTGAACCAATACTTCGTGTACACTTGGGGGCATAGGATACCAGCTGTATTTTTCAATGAAAATACTTGCTGTAGCAAGTGTGTAGGTACGAAATTTCTCCACATCAATTTCATGTGCACTAGATATTACCTCTAATAGGTAACGGACACACACACACACACACACACACACACACACACACACACACACACACACACACACACACACACACATATATATATATATATATATATATATATATATTGACAACTGTTTAAAAATAAATTTATTTTCTTCTTCGTTTATATATATATAAATTTAAACGAATGGTGTTTTGGGCACCTGGGGGCCTAAACAAAATTATCATGGTCTCGGGCTTAATTCTTACCATGCCGCCTACGATAATAGCTTCTTCCCTATAGGGGATATTCGCTAAAACTAAGTCAGCCGTCATATCGGAAAAGTAGTGGGGGGAATTCGGAAATAAATGCACATTACAATGCAGATTTAAAAAAAAATACTTAGGTCCCCCATGAAGAGTTAGCTTTTAGACATGAAACAACAAAGTTAGCTAATGGAACACTTTAGGGTGGGCGGACACCCTGTACATCTTTAATTTATTTTAAATGAAAGAGGGACATTTAAATAAAATGTTATTATTATGTATAATGTATAGCATAAATATTTTAATACTTAAGGCTGTAACTTTAAATTTGGTTTAAGCACGTAAACACATTCATACCTGATAGTTCTGACTCCATTCCCAATCACAACGTGTAGCTCGTAAGCTATTCCTGCAAACTCACTCTCGAAATGTCTGTAGAATACTGCTTACCTCCAAAGAACCGAATTGATTATCAAAGGTTATTGTATCATATCTAATTTACGTTATGATATCCTTATCTTACACAGCTAAAATGTTTCAATTCCTGGGCTCATTGTTCACTTTTTTTAACCCATTGTAATCAGTTTTATCTTAATTTTTTGTTTTTTGCCAGGAATATGTTATTGTGTTATTACTATGTGTTACTATGTTACTATGTGTTACTATGTGTTATTATTATGTTATTGTCTTAATATGTTATTGTGCCCCACTGTGGGCCGTCTTGAACATGGCCATGACTGGTCCTACGCCTATGAATATTTAAAAATATTGTCATACGAAAATTAACATATCATACGCTACAATAAATTTGAACGAATGGTGTTTTTGGCATCTGGGGACCTCAAAATGAAAATTTATCATGGTCTTGGGCTTAAGTCTTACCACGCCACCTACGGTAATAGCTTCTTCCCCACAGGGAAATTCGCTAAAATGTAGCTTCAGTTATCCAAGAAGAATAAATATTAAGGTCTAGACCACTTGTTAACAATATTCTCATATTTGTGAGCAAGGTTGAAGAATACAAACCCAAAGGTTTAGGGAGGTTAATTTTGTACAGCTAAGATTTTAATTCAGATTTAATTTTGTATAGCTCTAAAACTATTTAAGTTTTTGTATAGCTCTAAAACTATTTAAGTACATCTGGCACCCTTATTAGCCACCCTTTGCTTAATTTTTCCCTAACCTTTGAAATACATCTGCTAGGTTATTTTTTTCAGCCGAAATTTAAAATTTAAATATCGAACTTCATATTTAGGGCAAGCATGTTTTAAAGTAGCGGTTATTCAACTAACTATTATTCTTTCTATAAATAGAATGAGCTACACAAAATTGAATCTTTGAATATTTGAATATTCCGATAATAATTTATCCGATAAAGTATGAAAGCACAGCGTTATCGTATAGCACCAACACCAAACCACTGTTCCAACATACTTTTGTCTTTGTTCTTCCTAAAGTGACCCCCCAAATTGCTAAACAATAAATATGATTTGTGAAGTTATATAATAATTTACAATGAAGTGTATATCGATTTTTGATATTTTATTTTTGAACGTCTCCAGACGTGTCACATTGGGTCTGTTATAGTAAACCTGGTGGACTAAGTTAGCTATGAATCTTTACTCTTCTTAAGGTTACCCCAAATCGCAACCTTAAATGAGTTTTCTGAAGTTACATAAATGACTGTAAAGTATCATAAATGTGTTGTAAAGTGTACATAACTTGTAAATTTTCCTTATTGAAGGACTCCAGGTATGTCACATTGGATATGTCTGTTGTACCTGGTTCCAATAACTTAGCTACGGTTTTGTACCAAAGCAGGTCATCAGAAGTGTTGGTGAATTCGATTAGCTATGATGACCCTTTGTAAACAAATACGTAGATGTTTCGAATGATACATAAAGTGTTCACTGACATTTTTAACTGGTCTAATAAGGTTCTACATGTGACTATTATAGTGTTAAAACTTATTAGTTGATGAGTCTGACAGATGATTAATCTATGTAATGCACTATAATAAGAGTTTTAACTTTGAATATGTCTTTTCGTATGATGCAATTATTGAATTTCCACGACACTATATTTTACGTCTATAGCTATTATTAGTGAATTTCCTTTGGAAAGTGAACTATTGGCATGACCCGCATGGTGAAACTTAAGCCCGGGACCACCACAGAAGTTCTTAACGTGACCCCCTGAACACGTTTTGGGGGGTCGTTCAAAATTATATATATATATATATATATATAAATGGAATAAAAACAATAACCAGAGTACCTTCTTTTTTGAAACATTTTTTATTACTGACACGTGTTTCGACACTTAGGTCATGATCACAGTGTAAAGTAAAATAACCTAAAAATTATTACCCAAAATAAATAATTAAATCTAAACATATGAAATTAAACAGATGTAAAACTTTTCATTCAAGCTTATTGGGTTGAGTTGGTTCTATCTATTTTATATCTGTTGTCTATTGTTTCTAAATTCTCTTATTTTTTCATATATAGGATTTAGTTGTTGTATTTTCATTTTATTAAAGATGTCATTATCGGTTTTAGAGTTCAGATAATACTTAATAATATTATACTGGTATAGATATGTGGATGATATAGTTTGCCTTTATAAAGGAAATTAAAACGCATGTGCATCATTCTTAGAATATCTAAATCAAATATCCGAAAAAGTAAAGTTTACCATGGAATCTCAAAAAGAAGAAATCAATTTCCTTGACCTAACCATTGGTAAGAATGATTTAAAACATACATTCAAAATCTATAGAAAAGCAACACAAACAGATCTCATCATACCAGCCAACTCTAACCATCCTTGGCAACACAAGATGGCAAGTTTCCATTCAATGATAAACAGACTAGTAAAAATCCCAATGAACAAAAATGATTTTGACAATGAAAGAAATACCATAAAATGTTTGGCAATTAGAAACGGATACAAACACAATTTAATAAATAAACTAATTAACCGGGCACAACTCAAGAAGAACAAAATTGTTATACCCGATAATGACCAAAACAAAGAATATTTATGTGTACCATATAGTTCTATACTCAATAAACCCATAAGAAAAACTTTTGAAGGGTCAAACTATAAAATGAGTTATAAAAGTAGAAATAACTCATTTAAACTTATCCAGAAATTCTCTAACAATCGCCAAAACCAACAAGAAAACAAATATGATAAAACTGGAATTTACAAGATTAAATGCAAGGATTGTACAAAATATTATATAGGGCAAACAGGAAGAAGCTTTTCATGCCGATTTAAAGAGCACCTTCAAGCAATTAAATCAAATAACCGTACGACTCAAAGATCGATGTTTGCCGAACACATTCTTGATTCTTACCATCAATACGGCAAATTAGAAGAATGTATGGATGTTCTCGAATATGAAATGAAAGGAGAAAAAATGAACACGAAAGAAGAGCTCCACATTTATCTGAACTCTAAAACCGATAATGACATCCTTAATAAAATGAAAATACAACAACTAAATCCTATATATATGAAAAAATAAGAGAATTTAGAAACAATAGACAACAGATATAAAATAGATAGAACCAACTCAACCCAATAAGCTTGAATGAAAAGTTTTACATCTGTTTAATTTCATATGTTTAGATTTAATTATTTATTTTGGCTAGTAATTCTTAGGTTATTTTACTTTACACTGTGATCATGACCTAAGTGTCGAAACACGTGTCAGTAATAAAAAATGTTTCAAAAAAGAAGGTACTCTGGTTATTGTTTTTATTCCATTTTTATAATAAAAGTAGCCCTAATTTGTGAACTTCAATTTGAATATATATATATAGACATATATATATATATATATATATATATATGTGTGTGTGTGTATGCACTCTAGCGGTCGCATTTTTTGCCCGATTTACTTCAAATTTGGTAGGGACGTTCCTTTCTATAATCTGTTGGAGAAGTTCGTTGGGCAATCGGAAAACTCTAAACCCATTTTTTGGAGATTAATCGTTCAAATTTTGAGTTTTCGGGCCCAAAAAGGGTCAGAAAAGCCCCAGATGTAAAGTTAATGCATGTAAAAAGATGGGAATTAGAGAGGCGAAAGTTTTAAGCCCTCTCTCGTCATTCTAGCATAAATATTTACCGAGTTATTAAAGAAAATGTGTATTGGCTAAACACAGTACGTTGTCTTATGGGGGTTTTACACATCTTTCAAGTCTGTATGGACCTTCTTAACCTTATAATGTGTAAAATTGCATTCCCAGCTTTGCAAGTAAATGAAACCAGGAGTATCAGAACAGCCAAAAAATCAATGTTTTTTTATTACAATAAAAAATGGACAAATGTATGTTTTTACACAGATTTTGAGTTTGAAAAGTTTTGATGAGGAAATTCACTTCACTCACGTCAGCGTGCTGCGTGCGAACTCGTTATTATTGTACCCGTTAAGGTCAGCATAAAAATCTAGGAATATTTCTTAATTACGTCTAAAACTTAAAACGTGGTGATTTGTATTTTAAACAGTTTCAAATTTCACCAATTTACCACGTACGTAAAGTCGAATCAAATGGAATCCTATAGTTTTATCATACTTATAACTGGTTATTTTTAAATTGTTATATTTCTTAGTTTCTGTATTTGACAAAGCATGTAAGAGGAATTTCAGAATTTCAAATAAATATAAAAGTTGTATTAAACATTTCGGAGTGATAATATTAACATGGAACGTAAAATCCCTGAAACCTTTACCCTGAAACGTGATCAAAAGGGGAAACCAAAAAAACACGCCAGAGACCAAAACACTGTTAGCAGGCCAGCGGGCACACAATATCACATAGAAAGAGCTCGTCAATCCTGATGAACTCCCCTGTGATTCGTGGTACCTACGCCTTTCATTATTACTTTTTCTGGTACTCCCGGTTTCACTTGAACTTTTCCCTGATTTAATTCTTTGTCCATATGAAGCGAATTTTAGTTTTTATTAACAGCTATCAGGGGTTTATACTATAATTTGAATTTAACTTGATAGACTTTTTTCATCAACCAACATTGTAATTTATATTATAAAATAAATTGTTCCCATTTATTCAGTTAACCTTGGGATGATTGAAGCAAATGAATTTGGAACTCATTTAGGGTATTTTTATAATTTGGATTAAGCTTTTATTTACAAAATAACATATTAATTGATTATTAGACTCGTGTTTTCAAATAAAATATCTTTATTCACACATGCACAAGTTGTACAATCAAATAGTATCAATGTAGCTTATTAGCTTAGAGTAATTACTAAAGTTTTTAATCACTAAATGTAAAGCTCAATAACTGAGTAAATGAATTTTTCAGTAGAAGTTCTTTTAGCTTTTTTAAAAAATACATCATTTTTTTGTTAATTTTTCACAGATTCTGGAATGTTTTAAAACAGTTTATGACCGATGTTTGTCACTCAAAAAATTTCAAAAAGCATTGAAATTATAAAACATTAACAAGCATAACATGATTAACAATTCATGGAAACAATTATTTATAAACGTAGCAAAAAGTTTAATACAGAAACAGTAAAACAAACTTCAGCTGACTTTACAATTTTTTTCTCTATAAGAAACTTCTTATTATCTAAGAAACATTTTTAGATTTTCTTCAGGTAAAGAGTAGTTGTACTATAAATATAAGAGTATTTAAAGTTGTTACTGTAAAGTAATTTTGTTTAACCTTTTTAAATAAGATATATCTAGTATTAGCTTTTAATTTAAATAAAGTACATTTATAATATAAATAATAACAAATTTCCCCAAATCGATTACTTGCCTGCTCATCATAACTTAGTTTTGTATTAGGAAAAAGTATGTTGCCAAAATATTTGAGTAATAATGAAAAAAATTTCATACTTGCAAACACTTTCAGTCTGTACAGAGAACTTCAGAAGTTAAACCTAAGGTGTTTTTTATGTACAACGTAATGAAAGTTAATTATTTTACAAATTACTTTAGTTAGAAAGGTGGAGTATTACATAAAAATTTGAGTTGCTAATAAATACTCTTGAAATAGAATTAAAATAGTTATTTATTTAAGGTTTTTACCAAACAGAAAAAGAAACTGTAAGCCAAATTGTTTTGTATTAAACTCTTGGGTGCGGAGGATCTATGAAAGGTTTTTCGGTTCTGAATTGTAATTTATTTAAGTACGTGTCTTATTATTACGATTATCATTAGTATAGTTGTAGTATTACAAGTCTTGATTAAACCATCATCTATGTCGATTGCAAACGAACCGGCTGAAGCCAGTGTTTCCTTTATTTCTTTTAAACAGTTGTTTGTAGCGAAGCTAATAATTTTCCTCGGTTGGTGAATATGAAGAACTGAATTATTATATCCAATCAGTTACAATTTTTACTTCTATTAGATTTGTTGTTAAAGTTAATGAGGCAGGGTTTCTAGGGTCTAAATAGCTTTTAGGATGTTTGCAGATTTCTTTTAAACATATAAACCACAACTAACATTTGTTTACATTATTACTTGATACTTTGTCGTAGTAGCAGCTGAACATTTGGTTAGACTATATATATTTTGTACTCCGGAACTGCAAAATTAATGCTTCAAAAGATATATTTTGGTTTTTATACATTTTGAAAAAAATGGGGTACTAAATGGTTTGTGAGTATATATCAAATTGTTTTATAACGTCATTATACGTCATGGACATATATTTTACAGTCGGTGATGTCAGATGTGAATAACTGTCTAACAACTGTTTCTACTGACCTTATTTAGCATCCGTGTCTTAGCTTTTGTTGATTCTGTAATTATCCCTTGGGTTTTGAAACACATATCTATTATTATGGTAACATGATTTTGGTTAACAATACATTTCAAATGTATATGTTGCTATTTAATAAGATATTTCCAAATATAAAACTTCTGCTACATATTTCCATTTGTACTCCAGGAAGAAATAAATGCATGATTTTCTTTGTGAAACATATGTGACCTTGCTCAACAGACTTTAAAGCGTATGCAAGCGATTATATGGTAAATACATGGAGTATGTAATTTGAAATATATCCCTTGGAAATAACCAGAATTTATATTAATTAAATACACATGACAGAATTTTATACTTAATTTAATATAATAAAATAATTAATTGAATTGAACAAATTATAAGTAACCTACTTAGATTGTTCACTAGATTTGGTACAGGAATGTGTAGGCTTACATTGCATATTTATTAAGAATTGTGTAAATCTCATTCGTTAACAATGTCCACAATAATATGAATAGGACTAAAACTTAAAGGAATGCTATTATAACATGAATTTCGAAAATGTGATTAGATTTACAACAGGATGTTTAAAAATGTATCCAACGATCGGATTTTAAAATTTTTCAAATATTCTATCCCTCTCTATACGTGTACAATTTATCACATAGCTCACTTCTTATTGCCTCTAATTTTATTTTGCTATCGATATATTTAATTACTGTATAAACATTTTGTCTCTTTAATTATTCAATTACTACCAAAAGTGTGGACCAATCTTGAACTTGCATAATAAATATAAAAATGAAGCCAGATTGGAATAGCTCATTTACTTCTAGATTAGCTTAATTGGACACATTCTTCGTAGGTAGGAGATTGTGATGAGATAATACCGTTGCTTATCTAAACGGTAGGATCTAGTTGTTGCTTGCAACGTTTGCAGAGGGAGCTTTACAGTACGGGTGAATTATTATAGAATTTACTGTTCAATTAAATCTAAATTTGTTTTGTTTCTGTATTGGATTGTTATTTAAGTAGTAATATTATGAATTTGTATTTATAAGAGTGCCGACAAGGAGTTGAAACAGGGACAAGGGCAGGCCACCTAAGAGAGCGGATGATTTCAACAATTAGCATTAGTTGTTGGCCTTTTATAAAAGGCCATACATGTTAGTCACTAGTAAATTATTTTATTTTATTACTAATACTGTAGTATATGTTGACGTTTGAGTATATCAAGTGACACCTAAACATTTACTGGTTCATTTATGGTTATTCGATAATTGTATATAGCTAATAGCGATTATCAAATACTGTCATGTACGTCAATCTGAAGTAAGAATATTCCATCAGAATGTACAGGGAATTGTATCCAAGCTATGCATGACTGAGATTTTGTTGGATTTGATATCTCCTGATATAATTTGTCTGTCGGATCACTTCCTTCGTGAAAATAAATTCAGTTTGTTGTCCTACCTGGGCTACATGTCAGCAGCTGGGTTTTGCAGAACATCCATGAAAAAAGGTGGTGTTGGAATATTTTTCAGGGATTCTATGGTTTTCCAAGAGTTGATGTGAGAGAATGTTGTGTTGAGGACTATTGTGAAATGGCTGCAATCAATTTCGAGTCTGACAATATTACTTATTTCCTACTGGTCCTATATAGGACCAACACACCGTTTG
The DNA here is from genome assembly GCA_963675035.1 of Allygus modestus. Lineage (NCBI taxonomy): Eukaryota > Metazoa > Arthropoda > Insecta > Hemiptera > Cicadellidae > Allygus > Allygus modestus. The sequence continues at coordinate 138,878,085 of OY776114.1, read as the reverse complement.
GTAGACAGTGTAAATATTTTTGTGGAGTCTCTTCAAAACGGTTTGGAGTCGTTTTAAAACACAGTCGTAGAGATTTAGTTGCTGGAGATTTTAATATAGACTCTGCCATTGACGATGATTCTTCTTGACAGCTTATCAATCTTATGTTGAACTTTGGTCTACAGGATACGGTGTTTTCGTAAACCCGTGAATTCAATGAATCCAAATTACTTATTGACAATATTTTTTGTAATATCCCTCATATTTTGGCAGTCACCGATGTAGTCATATCTGTGGGGATCTGTGACCATCAAGCTCAGTCAATGAATGTAAATTTGTCTGCACCACTCTTACTTATCTTCCGAAATTCTTCGTGAAAAGATCCTTTTGTGATGACAGTATTCGTATTTTTAAGACTCTTATTCTCAATGAAAATTGGGACATTGTTTTATCAGCACATGGACTAAATGATATATTTGACCTTTTATCTGTATTTACTTACTATTTTGATCTGGCTTTCCCATTCAAGAAAATATCCATCCGCCAGAAAATCTTTTACTAGGATTAAATTTACTTCTGAACTCCTGAATATGCGAGAAAACCTCTTCCATCTATAGGCTACCTTTCTCCTAAGAATTTTCAGTAAGATCATCCATTAAGAAAGTCCTATCTTGCCTTAAAAATAAGTTATAGTTCTGCTGTTAAGGCAGCCAAATCAAAAAAGGTTCTTTCGCATTTGATTGGATCTGACAATAGGTCTAAGGCAGTATGGAACATAGTAAATGAAATTATCCCTAACAAATCTTTAAAATCTTTCAAACCTTACAAACACATTCAGATAATGCATGATGGAAAGCTTACTTCAAACCCACATATTGTTGATAGCTCTTTTAACACATTTTTTGCCAGTGCAGGTAATACCAACGTTTTAGGTGACCCTATTGCTGTGAACCATTGCTCCCGCTTGCCAAGTTGCTGCTCCCCTCTGTTTTTATATTCTGCTACCTGTGAAGAGGTCATAAGTGTTATTAAGTCACTAAAAAATAGTGATTCGTCTGGCAAAGATGGCATTTTTTCCAATATTTTAAAGGATGTGGTGGCTTATTATCACTTTTCCACTGACTAATATATCAAATGTTTCATTTCAGGAGGGTATATTTCCTTCAGTTCTTAAATATGCAGTAGTGAAACCATTGCTCAAAAAGGAAATCCTATTCTTCAAAACAACTATAGACCAATTTCCTTTCCTTCAACTTTTTTCAAAATTCTGGAAAACCTGTTTTTGAACCTCCTTAATCTATTTTTAATATGCAATAATAGTCTCTTTAATAAACAATTTGGTTTCAGGAAAGATTACCAAAACAGTGGTTGGTATAGTGGTTGATGCTATGTTTACTTTTATCAATAATGTTTCTAAAGCCCTTGAGAGGAGGGAAGGCGTTGTTGGAGTTTTCTAGATCTTGGTAAGGCTTTTGATATGGTGAAACACAAACTTCTTATAGAAAAACTTTACCATCTTGGCAATGGGGGAAGAGCGATTAACTAGGTTTCTTCTTTCCTCACTGGTAGAACTCAAACTGTCAAGATCTCATACATCGAAGAGGGCAGATTTCTGTGTCAACTTCAGTCCACTGAAGTTTTTGTTAATTCTAGGGAGCCCCAAGGATCAGTCTTTGGGCCAATCCTCTGTTTGTTATTCATAAACGATATTGCCTGCAGTGTCCCTGACATCAATCTGTGTTTGTTTGCAGACGACACTTCTTTTAGCGTATCGAACAAGTTTAAAAGCACTCTAAAAATGGATCTGTTCATCAAACGTTGTCAGCTGTTACAATGGTTCAACGATAACAATCTTCGTGTGAAAATTGAGAAAACACAATTTGTCGATTGAAAGCTAAAGATCCCTGATAATGACTTGATAGATCCTGTGTAATTATTGACGATGTTAAAATTGAGTCTTGTCACAAAACTCATTTTTTGGTTCACACATGAATTTTCCTCACACATTGATAATGTGTGCAAAATATTAATTAGCTGTCTTTTAATCCTCCGGAGACTCAAGTTCTTTGCTAACAGAGACATTTTCTTTTCTGTTTATTATGGATGCTTTCTTCTTCACCTAACATAGGCCTATGGAGTTGCTATTCGGGGTGCCGAAACAGGGAAGCACAGAGAGCTTTTGTGCTTGCCTTGTGGTTGATCTCCGAAATAAAAAGGTCTGAAATATGCAGAGGAGTTTTCAGTTATAATAACCTTTTATTATTCCCCTGTTTGTATATCCTATATTATTTAAACTTTTTGGCTAAGAATCAGCACTTCTATCATTATAGAAACTCTACAAAGTAGTCTTCGAGAAAAATCTTTACTCTCCATTCCATTTCATAGAACCTCAACTTATGAAGATCAAACTTATTTTTCCTCAATAACATTACTCAACAACCTTCCGATTTACCTTTGGCAAGAATCCGACGGTGGCAAGTTTAGATCGAGGTTGAAAGTGCTCCTAATGGAAAGGGAATACTATAGTGTACAAAACTATATTAATGACAAGTAATGTTAGAAGTATATTTTTTATTTTACTGATCAGATTATGTCAACTGTTTTATTTAGTATACTATTATGTTGTTAGTGGTATGGTCTGATGACAGTAAATGATTTTATTTGATTTGGATTTGATTTGATTAACCTAATGTCGGTAGGGCCAGCAAACCCAAACAATTTTTTTTTACTTTAACTCATCCGTTACTTTGAGACTTTCTCTACAATCAGTATAATTTTACAAAATTTGTTTGACCAATTAAAGTTTTTGGGACAACAATTAATGTAAATTCAACTTTGCATTCTCCAATATTCGCTACTAATGAAGAAAACAGATTCTGATGGAGAATATAGTTAAGTTATACTATACATAAACATATTAACAGCCTTTTTTTGCAATTATAATTTATTTAAAATTCATCTCAACAATGTGTTTTCCAAGATTTTATAATATATTGAGGACAAAGTACTATTATTGTGATGAACTTTAATCGTTCGAATATTTTATCGCAATATTAAAATTCATGGTTGGCTTGTTATAAATTTGTTATGAGACAAATGTCAATAGTTTATGCTTTGTTTAATTCACAAATGTTTTTATACAAGTTTATTAATTAATAATTTTGAAGTATCTTCTCGTTAAAAAATAGTGTTTCTATTGGCTGTCAGGTTTTTATCTGTGCACTGAAATGCTTGAGAGGGGAAGTGGTCAGCTGTGGTTGGAGGGGAAGCGTGGTGCACACTGAGGCAGCTGCTCCCCCACCTACCACTCCTGCCACTCTAGACCTCAGCTCAACCTAAACTCACATTATCACCCCAAGCTCATGAATCATGACGGTCTGCACACATCACCACACACATTTTACTTTAGCCCCTACAGTCGGCGATGAAAGTAATTTACTAAAAATATAATTCGCTAAAATTGTTAACTTTTCTCCCGATGTAAATTAAAAGTTTAAGGTTGTATTTACTTGGAAACGTTACTTTCAGTTTTTTTTTGCAACAGTATTGCGGTCAATGGCAGTCGAGTAACAGAGCTGGCTTTCAAGTACCTCTTGACATAGTTAACCCTCTTAAACAAGCAAGCTTTGACAGAACTCACGGCAGCACAACCTCGTTATTTTGTTCACGATGTTTTTCTTCTTTTCTGCCTGATGGATGTTTTAGCCAAACCTACAATGACTTTATAATTTCCTTATAAACATTGTCAATAATGGTGGTAATGAGAGTTATCAAACAACATAATGATTAATATATTTACAATAATAGATTTATAGATTCACGTTTCCCTTATAAAACTAAAATATATCATATGGTTGTGTATCTAAGAAAGACTCCTACGACGGTTGTTAAAACAAAAGGTCTTGGTTATTGGGACTCCACAGTTAACATAATATGATGATAGGTATATAGAATAAACCATGTTCGTATTGCAAAGGGCGTATTGGTGGAGATTTTAGGAATGTTTTGCTTGTTTCTGATGCATAATATCTGACTCCACATTACTAGCAAACCGCTGAATATTGTAGAACCACCACTTCAGGCCCGGGGTTGAGTCTTCAGGTAGAGCCCAGGGCAAAAGAATGGGTCCCTCTATACTATCGCTCTGGGTATAACCACCCTGAACTCAGTACTAAGAGGCAACGATTTCGGAGTTTGTATTATTTTCAATATTTTTTACAAAACAAATAATTTATCAGTGAGTGTTCAATTATTAGCTTATATTTGATTTAAATACTCAATTTTCATTGTGTGAGCTGTTATTATTACTTAGCCCAGTTTATGAGCTAATCATGTTCTTTATAAATAGGTTATTACAATATTTAGATTCGTAATTATGTTAACAGGCAAGCACAACAATTTTGGTACGCTTTCCTCAGCGTGCCGTCATGGGATAAATTCACGCATATTGTCAGAAAGGTATTTTCGTTTAAATTTTCAGAAATCTCCTATTATTTACAGCAGTTCTTGGGGCTAAGCCCCACAGGCTTTCAAAGTTTGAATGTAAACATTTTGCAAGATTAGTAATTAAAACAATTTTATATCTGAAAGCTGTTTAATTAATAACAAATGCTAGCACAGCAGCAAGAGCATATTTTTTGGCAAAACGTGAATAAAACACTACTAACTAATGGCGCATATTTTATGATTCTTTAAAATATTTTAAAACATTTGCATTTACAGTTTTAAATAGTTGTCATTTACAAATGATTTGGCCTAAAACATTGATAGTTGTACAATGCTTTATAGTTTATATTTACGAGATCATGTAAAACTTCAACTTCCCATTTTTTTGACCTATGAAGCAATTTTTAAATCACACACGGAGAACAACAGACGAAAATGTAGACGCGTTTGTTTCTTGGTCCAAGGAATCTCTTTTATGGAATAGTTCCAGAGAGTTCCGGGACACTATATAAAATAATCACATGATAGAAAGGAAATATTTACATCACAAACAGTTATCAGGAGTTTCAATGATAAATCGGTAAGTTTTTAAAGACATTTTAGGCCTGTCAACTCCTAATAAACTTTATAACACAATTAAAGTTAGCCGCAATCTCATTACTGCGGCACATTGCCGTTAAAACACGTTTAAACTTTACGATAACGACGGTGTTTTGTAAAAATAAACTGTCGTGGTTTTATATTCTAATTAAATTGAACAATAAACTTCTTTAGAGTAGTTTGGTCATAAACCTACCGTGCCAACTTTCTTCGTCTAGACAAATATACGATAACAAACACGTAATTGTGTAAATAAAAAGTAAAATGTATAAAATTAGGCATCAGCATATAAGAAAAGGTCATAAAGGTTATCCTTTTCGTTGGCATAAATATATCATAGGTTTCATTCATAATGCCAATAGTTATTGGCTTACAAACAAGTTATAAGTTTTAAATGTGTTTGATAAATTTTCAACGATTTAAAGTAGTGAAAAAGTTTTGACAAGACAACATTTTATAATTGTTTAATTTAAATATAGCGTGAAAAAATTACGGTTTCTTGATATTTCACGTTAACTAATTATACTTGCGGGAGTAAAGTTTTAAATAAAAAGTTTGCGCTATTTTCCCACGAATTAATTATAATTAGGTTTATAGTTTGAATCAAATTACAATAGATCCTTAATGACGCCGTTTTAATCTAATGCTGCGTGATGTGTCAATTTTAGAATTGTTGATGCAAAGGTCTCCATAATCTTGTCATTGCGAAGCGTCATTACGTCGCAAAATTAGTGTGTTTGTAGGCACTGTAGGTGTAATTGGACCAGGTGAATTTGGTTAATTAGTATAAACAATGTATTAGTATATTACGTGTTATCTTTAGTACGGGTTGTTATAAAATACGTCTCTCATCAGTTAAAAAATAAATTTTCACTTTATTATCATATAAGGCGTTATTAATATATATGGCACTGGGCTAACGATCTGTATCGGTCTCCATCTTTAATATTCGTTTATCATCTAGTATATAAACAGAAATTGTGTCAATATAATTTAAGTGTTGTAAGTCGTATTTAATTACATATCATATCTTAATTGAAATATACTGGAGAACCCGCGCTGCTCTGCAGCCTCTGTCAATGTTGGAACTTCAAAGGGACAACGAGTATGAGTATTGTCTAATTAAGTTGAAATATTATTGTGATTAATTCATCCCTCTTCTCATATTGTATTTCCATACATTGTTTCAAGCCCACTTCCCATGAACAATTACAATATTTAAACACATGAATTGAAAAATAAAAAATAAGCATGGACAATTTTACTATCATAAAAGTTTTATTTTGTATAATTGTAATAATACTAATTAAAATTATTGTTCTTTATATAGAACCTTTTAAATAAAACTTTGCAAGAAAATTTAAGGAAATTTATTTAACTATACATTTTGTATGGTAAAGTAAAGGAATTAATTTAAGCTACGCAAAAATATTTCAAATATTCCTCTAAAATATTCAATATTCCGTTAAAAGAATTACCAGTTTTCGTTATATTTAAACTTTAAATCGTTAGACCTACTATTTTTTCGCTAGAATTTTTCGTGAAAAGGGGTTTTAATTTATTTTAACATCATTGATTTGTATTACCAGTTTATTTGCTTATGGCAGAGATAGCACATGACCATCTTATGATTTTTTTTACATAAAGACACACGTCTGACTAGTTTAAGCTTCACCACCAAAGCAACAATTCGTAGCACTGTTTATGTGTTATAAGTGTTACCGATAGTAACACGTGCACCTTGACCATCACGGTAATATCACGATTTACAATATATATAAACATGAAAAGCAGCCTGTTGACAGCAGCATCCAAATTGCTTGTAAGCTTTACGGTTTCAACAGAACACGTTTTTTGTTTTGTTGTTTCAGAGCGGAATCATTGCAGCGGTTTGTGGCTTGTTCAGTAGTTTAAAAACATTGACGTCGATCCGCAAAAACCCACGGATCCATTTTTTCTGAACTGCAAACTGAGATTGCGCTTTACAAATATGCAGACTTTCATAATATGTTTGGCTTTCGAGGGTAAAATACTTTGTTACAAATTATTACCAACAATAGTAACAATAGTATTCGATTATTTACCTGAGAAATAAAAAATATTCCTTCCGGATCACGATTTCCAAAAATAATAACTACACTAAACTTTCCAATCTATGTTACACTTGATAAATATAAACATTTGAATAATGTTTCCGTCTGACGATACTAAACCATCGCCTCATTAGATAAACGATGACACACGTTAGCCCTACTATGTAAGGCCTACTGAATGTCAATACACATAGTGTGACCCCAATGACCCGGAACGGTTTAGTAATTTTAAACCCACACCGGAAAAAGAAAGATAAATTGCACACGTATTAAGTCAACACAATTTTTTTTCTGTATTTGGCAAATTTTTTCCGACCCTACAACGTGATTCTGGGGGTTGCCTCAAATTGTTTAAACGTAAACTCCTATTGTGGGAACAAATATTTTAAAGAAGGTTTTAATATAAACACAATGGTGCCAACTGGAGGCCGATATCATGCTTCTGTACAAGTTTATGGGCATTTAAACATTATGAGTGTCGTTCGACTCACGGTGTATGTATAATAAGGAATATATTATATGATAACTGTTTAGGTGTCATGATAAGATGCCTTAACTACAATGGTACACGATGCTTATTTATAATTAATATGTTGGAGTTTATTTATTAAAATATTAGTTTAGTGAAGTTTGGTTCAAATTTAGCACAGCGGAGTTCCCTATTGAATATATTTGAAAATCCAATTCATTCAATAATAATACAATCCAAGTTATATTCAAGAGTTAGTGTTTGAAATACAATTTTTTTTATTTACGCTTATTTTACAAGCAATCTTAATGAAAATTGTATATAAAGTTGGTTGTGCTCGCATAAAAGTAGGTGTAATATTTTTTATTGTAATATATTCACTTTCAGACTGTCATTTTTGTAACGGGACATTCAGTGTGACTGAGGTCCATATTAACATATAGCTGCTTAGCTGCATGAACATATCTTTCCAAGAGCTTCGCATTTCATATGTATTACGGAAATTAAACGTCAAGAAAGATACCACACGTGAGTAAGAGCCTGTGAGCCGGTTTAAACAGCCAACGTTAAACGACGGTTTCGTTTCTATTTAAAACTAATTGTAAACCGAAATTGCAAGGCTTTGTTTAAACCTGTGTTTTGTGTAAGACATAAGACTGTTAACAATAAAAGTAAAAAGTAGTTGATTAATTATTACCTAGGTGAACCTGTGCGATTTCGCACGAATGTTAAATTGCAAATTTTGCTTTTATAAGTAATTGTATTCAGTTTTAAAACAAATTAATAGAAGATAAGTCAAGTAAAATCAAAATAGTAATAGTAAATAAAAAAAATGTTATATTAATTAAATCTAAATTCATTATTTACAAAACCTCTTTAACACTACAATAGTTGTGTGGATTTCACTATTGCTGTCAACAAATTGTTCATTAGTTTCTGATACACTTGTATTAAGAAAACGTTTATTTATTTATAAATGTACTCTTGCTGATTATCTGTCCAAAATGTATTAACAGCTGCAATTATTTTGGTTGAAAAACAAACGAAACATCTAGGATTTTTTAATTGAAAATTTAAAATGTCACACACTTTCAGTTTTGTTAAACATTTTCAAGTTCTATGATCTAAATCAAAAAAATCTAAAGCCAGTTTGCAGATCTACACACCTAGACTCACGTTTTGGTATATAATATTTGGGGATAAGGTCTTATAACAAAAAAAGCATTATTGTTTACAAAGTTTACATGTAGCGTATCAATAATATAGATAACTAATAATATAGTAGCTGTGCGTGCGTGCGTGCGTGCGCGCGTGCGCGCGCGCGCGTGTGTGTGTGTGTGTGTGTGTGTGTGTGTGTGTGTGTGTGTTTGTGTGTGTGTGTATCCCAGGTGATTTCGAAACGGCACCTCATAACTGCTCCTGGGCTGCCATGTTATTGTTATGGAGAAAAGGTTTTTTCTAAATGTCTCGAAAACGGCTCCTCAAATCTGCTCCCGTACCATACCATGTCGTTAAGGGACCAAAAGTCTTTGGATAATCTTTTCCCGACCTTAGGGCTCCGCTTCAATGGTTTCTTCTACAACTTCCCGACGTCCAATTTGGACGTGTGATGGTTTTTTTGTTTTAATTTACAAAGATGGATGTCTTGAATGATGCCCCAACTTTGGATATTTCCCCCACCCACCACCAACCTAAGGTTCTGCGCCCTAGAAAATTGTTCATGATATTCTTTCAGTTTTTATTTGCGAGATTTCAGCCAATTGTCATTGACCCATAACATTTTTTATGACCCCAACTGAGGGCTCCACCCCAATGGCTAAAACGTTGCTACGTCATTCTTATGGAGAAAAGACCTATACTAATAAAGTAGTACTCCAGCTGATTGCGAAAAAGGCTCCTCAAAATTACTCACACGCCATAATACGTTGTAAGGGACCAACAATATTTTTAATACGTTTCCCCCTCCCTAAGACTCAGTGATTTGGTCCAATGGCCCCGAAAGTGGCCATTTTATACTTATTATGAAAATACGATACCTAAAAAGCTTGAAAACGGCTCTTCAAATTTGCTCCTGGGCCATACCACGTTGTTAGTATATGAATTCGTTTTTCCAGCATTAGGAATCCACCCCAGTGGCCTTGAAAATTGTTATGTTATGGTGAAAAATATTAAGTAAATTATGTTGAATTGGAGCGACGAAAGCACTTGGTCTAGGTACTAATATAAGTAGATAGGTGTATTCTTTTTGATTACCTATTCATAGTGCATTAACAGCTGCAATTAATTTGGTGGAAAAACAAACAAAACATACTTGTAAATGTTACACAATTTCAGTTTTTTGCGATAGCTTCCAGTTCTATGCCCTAAATCGAAAATCCAAAGCCATTTTGCACATGTGCACACCTAGACGTACGTTTTGGTGTATAATATGTGGGGGTAAGTCTTAAAACAAAAAAATGCCCACGTCGCAGTGAACCTGCGTACTAAGCGAATTTCCAATGCATATATATGGGTAAAACTACTACCTAGAGCCACTTACCAAGTTTCACAAAAATAGATTCATTAATAAGTGATATATAGCATTTTATTTATTCTCCGAAAGAATAACATTATAATTGAGTACGCAGGTTTGCTGCAACAAAGAAGAAAAGAAATATTTTTTGCAATTATCAATATAACTCAACCAGGTGAAGCTACATAATAAGTTTTATTAATTTAGGTTCATAACTAAGGGAGATGTAAAACTTTACTTAATATTCATATGAATAACATGGGGGCCGAGTATGCAGGTTTGCTGCTACAGGGAAAAATCAACAAAAAACTGTTTTGTGCTAATATAAATATACCACAGCTATTTGAAGCCACATACCAAGTTTCATCAATATACATACATAAATAATCAATATATAACATTTTATTTATTCTCCTTAAGGATAAAATTGGACAACGTACTGTGTTTAGCACTTTTAATATCACTGCAACGGTTGGACGTAAAACAACAATTAAAACGCCAAAATTATTGTTTTGTAGAGCTAAACTAATTGGTAGAAAGAAATGTGAAGTTTTTAGTGAAATTATCTCAGGAAAATCTAAAAACCGTATTGCCATAAGATTAACATGGGAAGTTTTATGGACACATTTCTTAACTTTTCTCCACAACCACTAAACCTCGCTTAATGATTCGGAATACTAAATTGGTTGTTTTTTAAGCTTTACAAAATGGCTATAACCAAAATCCAGTGTTTTAAAAATTGTAGACTAAAAAGTTCAAAAAACTGATTTTTGGAAAATTTTAAACCCCCATAAAACTCCCATCCCATAGACCGATCGATCTGGTTTTCGAACTTAAAGTTATAAATGTTACTCTCCACATTTTTGCCAAATTTCATCAAAATCTGGAGCTTCTTTCAAAAGTTATCTTATAAATTTGACGAATAGTGTTTTGGCATCTGGGGACCTCAAAAAAAAGTTATCATGGTCTCGGGCTTAAGTCTTACCATGCCACCTACGGTAATAGCTTCTTCCCTATAGGGGGAATTCGCTAAAAGCCTTATTGTTTACAAAATTTGCTTGTAGCGTATTAATAATATAGATTTTAGCATAGTTTGTAATAGTTCATTAACACTTTTGTTAGTTGTTTGGCCGGTTTTCTCATAGTCTGCAGGACACTGGTTCAATTTAAAGAATAGAAACATTAATCAAACCGAGAACAAACTATAAATTCTCATTACGAAATTATGGTATTTAATGTTTTATTTTTCCAAGAAAACTATTAAGAATCATAGGGGTTGTACTGTTCGTTCTCTCAAAACGATAAAATTTATATTAGCGTATACAAATATCATACCCATGCAGCACCTAATATCTTTGTTCCATAAGATTGAGTTAATTCAATTTTTAATACGGGCTTATCGCTTTGTTCTTATTTGCATTTACTGTAAAAGTTATGCTAGACTGCCAAACGACATGTATTCGTTACAGCTAAATTACATAAATCAATGCTAAACTACATCAATTGGATCTCAAATATATATTTGTCGTTAAGATCATCGTATATTGTATACTATATTCTACTCTATTGATATAGTCTATACAAGCTGGAGTATTCTGTTGATGGTGTGTCAGTGCACGGTTATCTCGCAGTCACAAAAACCTATTTTTTAATGCTACTCTCTAAAATTAAAAGAAAGAATATTCATTCTTTCAGACGATATTTTCACTCTTTGGGGTAAATAAAATCCAGCCACTCTTTTAGAGTGAACATTCACTCTTTATGAAAGTGAAATGTTGTCATTCTGTGAAAGAGTGAAAGATTCGCAATCAATCAAAGAGCGGAAACCATTTATTTTAGAGTGAAATTCACTCGTTAAAAGAGTGGAATGCACTCCTTGAAAGAGTGGAACGCACTCTTTGATACTCATCTCATATAATGAAAGAGTGAAAAACTCATCTTTTAACGAAGATGAGTTATTTACTCTTAAGTTATTTACCCTCATATATTAAGGTGTTCACTCTTCTTAAAAATATTAAATTTTTCAATTTATTGAAAGTGGATATTTATTCTTTCGGAGTGAACCTAATTCATTCGATCTCATAAACGGTTGTTTCACTCTTTGCATTTTAGCGTGTAGAATTTTAACAATAAACAAATGAATGCCCATAAGAAAAAATAAAATTTGTAATACCCGTGGGACGGAACACTAGGATAATATTTAAAAGCGAGTATATACCTATCTAGAGTACGTACTTATCACCTATCTGCATGAAAAATTTAATTTCAAATCGTTAAGAACTTTTTTTATTTTAACGGAATATACATGACGACAGACACACCCACCTCTTTCTTATAATAGTAATACTACAATAGTAATAATATTTACCCCGTGTTCTGTTCTCTCCACAGGGATCTTACACGAAACACTAAATTCCGTACATTTTAAAATGTAAACAGCAGTGACGGTTTGCAATTACAAATATTTATCATAGTAGCTATTTATTTATATGAAATTATTTAGGATGAAACAAATGTTCTTTATATTAATGTTGAAAGGTTTCTTCCATGAGAATAACATAACGGATGCGGTAGCTCAGAGGTAAAGCGCTTGACTATCAAGTCAGACGTGGCTGGTTCGATCCCGGACCCTGCGGATTCCTGTAAGATCATGAGCGGTAACCTCTGGCTTACCCATGTTACTAAGGCCGTTACGGTACCTCGCTGTCTTTAATTCACCACTCGGGTTACTAACCTATGGTGACGGGCAGTTGAGGTTTTATTATAGAACATGGGTACTTTGAAGGCCGGTGAGGTGGAACCTTGACTTCCGAGAGGAACAATTTGAGGAAAACCCCTTTAACTTGACACTCGGCCAGTATAAACAAAGTGGCTGAAACCAAAAAGAATTCCTCAGGGAATTAAGAAGTAAGATAATAAACTACAGTTAACGGATTTATGAAGTCGAATATTTCCACTTTTTAACCTAGAACAAAGTTTACTCAATGACTATTAATGTTCAATACTGAATTAAAACATTTGTACTAATACAATGTGTAGTTGCAATATTGTTTATTTATTTATCTTATTAAGTTGTCCATAGAAAAATTAAGTTCAATACCAAGAGGTGACGACTGGTTGGTAAGGGATGATCGAAGGTTTTCAACCAGCTGTGTTCAGAAAATGTTCAGGTTATCTCATCTGAATGAGTTTACCTTTGACTCTCGTGGTTTTCTTGTCTCGATTTCTTATTAGAATACGAGTTAATTCCTTTATAGCTAGGTGTTTTAATGAAAAAGTTTATTAATTAGCTTTGCTTCCTTGACCACTTTGACTACGTATTATACAGAAGACCAGAGGCACCTAAGATTGATTCCTCATAGCTCCAATGATCCCAATGTAAGTTTTTATGTTTGTAAATATCCAAAACACGAATACAAATTGTAATCATGTGCGTAGAGTCCAAACAAGCAGGAGAGTAAAACATTGTTTTCCTTTATCGTCTGTTTATTACCTCCTAAGGGAAACTTCTACATCACGAAAATCACCAGTACTTTAAATTTGATTCAGTAATAAAAATCAATAACAATATATATTTACCTGCAATTTTGATTTTTTTTATTTATTAGAAAAAGTACAATAATTAGTAGCTTTCAATTACTGCTGTGTACTTTCACAATCCATTAATAGTTTTTAACTGGTTAACAATAATATCACACATTTTATCGTAAAATGTTATTGATTAAACTGCGTTCGTAGGATTTACTAATAATCATTGACAAATATAACGAAATAGATGATACTCAAACTAAGAACACGTTGTCAAATTTGGGAGTAACCGTATTAAATTTAAGTGTTTTCAGTTACCCGATCAATCATGTTAACATAAGACATTTATAAATTACTCTTAATACAAAACGAGTTCCCACGCAGCACGCTTAAGTGAGGGGAGCGAATTTACGCAAAACAAACATACAACATTCAAACAACGGGATAAAAAAAGATTGTGCTATTTGTTTGAAATTAGAAAATATACTATTTTTTGGCTGTTCTGATGCTCTTGGTTCTATTAAAATCAATCATTAAACTTAAACTTCACCAAATGGTTCACTTTTTTATAAGAAACCTGATAGTAAAAATGTTATTCGTTTGATTTTTTATTGATTTAAACATATACTTTAGATTTTCAGGGTGACTAACTTATGGATTTGAATTCATCTTAAACAGTGAATTTTGGGGGGTGTAAATTGGGTTGCTTAATTAAAACAACCTGTATAAATGCTTAAAAGGGGTTCAGGCATCATAGAAAGAAAAGATCATTATTAAAAAAGAGTAACATTTTTATCACTTAACATAGACATAAGTCTAGTTTTGATTAAATTATAATTTAAATAAAAAAATAAACGGAACATTAAGTATTTCAGAGGCAGAAAACTAACAATAACCAACCATCGACTATCATAAATATTTTTTGCCAAACATTTAATTAATACCAATTTGGCATTAAAACAATTGATGTACACATACGTGAAACTAAACGATGGGAACGTTGATAAGCTTCGTTGCAATTGAACAATAACCAGAGTTCCAGCTGCTCTTCAGCATCAGTCAATTAATTTGCGACCTTGAAAATCACTTGTGCTAAATTTGATCAATGCATAGTTAAATTTAGATATCATTGACATTTTTACCTTTTTCTTTATGGTGTATTTAAATTTTACACTTTTGTTTCCAGTTTACTTCAATTCAACAATTCATATATAGAATATATACATTTAACTGTTTATTTTTGTAATAACAAATTATATTGAATTTTAAAAACTTTATAAGGTAACATAAAAACCACTGTTTTAATAGTAGTGAGTAGTGAATAGCACATTGTTTTAGAATAAAATAAAATAACTGGGTTTTAATTCAAAGTATATATTTTATTGTAAAATAAAAAACAAAACTTGGAAACGTTAAACCTAATATTTTAGAGCTGGAGAGCTCTAGCTAAGAGTTTCAAATGTATTATAACAAATATGCAAAAAATTATAGAAAGTTAACACGGTAAGGTGGCCGTACAGATGATACCATACGGATAAATCGACATTAATATTCTCAGTTCTTCCTTTTTAAGGCTGACTGACTGGGTATCATTACCCAGCCATTCTTTTTCTAAAGTAATAAGTAACTATATTTCCGTTATAATTTAGTTCCAAAAGAATTTTTGGGGTCATTGTCTTATGCCATTAAAACAGCATCCGTTTCATCATTAATCATGATTTCTCCACCAAGGCGGCAAAGCCTTTTAGGGGTAATAGTTGTAATACCAGATGATTATTTCAAATATTTTTAAACTGGAAACATTGGAAACGTAACATGTATAACCAAATCAGACTTAAATATAAATAATTCTATACTAAATTTAAATTAATGTCGCGACTTATTTTTAAGACGTAATATATTTATGAAAAACACGCACATATACATAAACGGGAAATGGAGCTAAAAGTACCATTTGATTGTAGCCTACGACATTTTCTACCACAAAGAGGAAAAGCTAAGAAGTGAGATGAACACCTGAATTCAAAGTAATCCTATGGTTGCTGTGAAGACTAGTTTCGGTTTTTCTAGGAAACCATCATCAGGACGGACAAGGAGTCTGCTACATAAATCTCTTCGAACGAAGATCATCATCAAGTTTAAAAAAACGTACATTTAAAAACTTACACACACACGAAAACGACGGACATGACTTTACGGACTGCCACCGACCACGTTGACCGTCAGTCTAGACTTTCCTTCCGCCTGGTCGTGTCGCAACCCTGTTTAGTCTTTATTCGTGTTTCCGTAAAGTCATGTCCGTCATTTTCGTGTGTATGTGTAATGACGTAAGACGATAAACCCACAAAATGACATGAAAATGAAATGACATTATAGAGTAAATGTTGTTCCTTCTTACATTAGACAAAGGAAGTATTAGACTTAAGAACATTAAACTTTTGAATAAGCTGTCTGTGTGAAAAGCAGTGAGCTCTACCCCGGCAGTTGACAATGTCTGGTCCTGTGACTGGCTATAGCAAAGCAGGCATTGACCAGGAGTTGAAGTCACTTAAACTGAAATAGGTAGTTTCTTGGGATCAAGGAGATGATACGCGGTGTGAAGACTAACTCTCCAGCACCACAGCAAGTGAGCTGCCTTGATGACGTGTCTTTGCAGACTACAAACCCGAGGCCGCGTACACTTGGGAGAGTCAGATACGGAGGAGCATTATTGGAGCAACGACCTTGAGTGAAGGAAGCTCGTGGGAAGGTAATTCGGATGATGGTAGTGAGTCGATGAACTATGCCGGGAAATAAAAGGGTGGTTAAAAACCTTTCTAACAAATTTATGCCACCGTCCCTCTCTTTGGAAGAGAGATATAACCTTCTTGTTAATTTATGTTGTTTGTTAATACAGCGTGCAGGGTGCGAGGATGGCCCGATCACAGAGCTAGGCACTTTACCGTCAATCAGTTGTTACTCTAATTCAACGATTGTGCCAAGTGAAGAAGGGATATTTATATTACCACATGTGTTATCCAGTGTCTCGTCACCAGCGTTCTATTATTTATTGTTGCTGTTAAACTATATTGTTACTTGTGTCAAATATATTTCGTTATTTTATTTTGTTGCTGAAAAATTTTAATGCTGATATCTAGTTCCTCTTACATAAATAGTCCTATTTTTGTTTAGATTTTTTCAAGATTTTCAATTTGTAATCTGTAATTTGAAAACTGTAATCAATTTAGTAGTTATTCGTATACACAGCAGTTCAGAGGCTAAAACTATGGATACGAATTAGTTGTTATGTTTTTCCATGAGGTAATCCAATTGTACGAATTAAAATGTTAAATGGTACAGCTGATTAAAGATGATTTCATTTGAACAAATTTAGTGTTCAAAAATTAAAGTTTTAATTGTTTGATTTTAGTGTACAATATTTGTAATTACTATAATGTAAAGTTTAAGATTTATTATAACCGTTATGTAAATAAGATTAAAACTACTATACATAAACAATAAGTTTCAATTTGTTTAGCTTTTACTAGATGATTTTATTCACAGGCGGTTATATTTGAACTATTTTTAAACCCGTTATTTTTGACAGGCTTATAGCTATAGCTAAACACTAGTGGATTGAAGGGCCATACTCTGACTCATAATTTTTAGTGAATTTCCTTTGGAAAGTGAACTATTAGCATGACCCGCACGGTGAAACTTAAGCCCAGGACCACCATAGAAGTTCCTAACGTGACCCCCTGAACACGTTTTGGGGGGTCGTTCAAAATTTTACATATATATATATATATATATATATATATATATATATATATATATATATATATATATATATATGTGTGTGTGTGTGTTTTTGCACTCTAGCGGTCGCATTTTTTATCCGATTTACTTCAAATTTGGTAGGGAGGTTCCTTTCTGTAATCAGTTGGACAAGTTCGTTGGGCAAAACAATCGGAAAACTCTAAACGCCTTTTTTTGGGGATTAATCTTTCTTATTTCGAGTTTTTGGGGCCAAAAAGGGTCATAAAAGCCCCAGATGTAAAATCAATGCATTTAAAAAGATGGGAATTAGAGAGGCGAAAGTTTTGAGCCCCCTCTTGTCATTCTAGCATAAATATTTACCGAGTTATTGAAGAAAATGTGTATCGACTAAACACAGTACGTTGTCTTATGGGGGTTTTGCACTAGAAAAGCCTGTTATTCCTTTGTTAGAGTACTTTTATCATCCCCAGCAACCTCACGTCTACTTTCAAGCATGTATGGACCTTCTCCTAACCTTATAATGCGCAAAATTGTTTTCCCAGCTTTGCAATTAAATGAATCCAGGAGTATCAGAACAGCCAAAAAAATCAATGTTTTCAAATTTCAATAAAAGTTGGACAAATGTATGTTTTTACACTGATTTTGAGTTTTAAAAGTTTTTATGTGGAAATTCACTTCCCTCTCGTCAGCGTGCTGCGTGCGAACTCGTTTTACTCTTCACATGGTGAGGACAACGAGGTGTAAATAAATACCTCATGGTTGAACAAAATAAAATAAAATAAGTAGGGTCACATGTCATTTCGTAAATATGCGTAATTACAATGACAAAGATTTTCGAATCCCCATGTTTTTTACGAGGAATGGTTCACGTTGATTCTCGTTTGCTCGTAACGTTTTAGAAATACTGCTATTTTTTCCGAGTCCCTGGGATCAAGACCTTTAATTTGAGCCGTCTCCCATCAGAATGTGATTTGCCTAACTTAACAGTTTTGACTAAAGTTGTTGCTTATAAAACTAAATATAAAGAAAACAGCTGCATATATGTTAGATAATGAGCTGGAGTAATAGAAATGTAACAGTTTTTATCAGGCTTGCTGAAGAAAAACGGAACGACATTGTTTATTGTTTAAATTCATCAACTGTTACATCTTTCATGGTAGATAAACTTTTTTAGTCATAAACTGTGGTATAAAATGTTACCTTGCACATTACAGATTCAGAAGCTTTCGTTATTTAAGTAACAACAACCGTTTTTAAAGCATAAAAAGATCTGATAGGTGAGTCAATAGCTTCTTAAAATATTTTACTATATCCCTGAGAAGGTTAGTTGCACCCTTTATTATTTAATTATCTGTTATATTATTTATTAAATTGGTTATAGTAAAAATCATTAAGCTTGATCCTAAACCTACAAAGATTAATCTACGGTATGCATGTATTTATGCATTTTTAAGCCACGCATTAATAAGACTTTTACAATACAACCCACGACAGAAAGATAATGAATAATAGTATCATACTTTTTTTAACTCCTTCAACTTTATATATTAGACTAACTATTAAACGATAATTCAACATTCCAAATATTCAGTAACTAATAAATGCGGAACGCCTCTTGTCTTTTATCATAGTATTTAATCCAATTAAGAAATATACAACAGTTAACAAACAAGTTATAAGTATTACAGAGTCATGATGAAGTAATAAGCGGAGCGTGTCTTTAATACCAATAAAACTAAATATTGAGCAGCTTGAATTTAATACTACAAGAATCAATAACGCTACGACACCTATTACATTTTATATTTGATTGGCATCAATTTGGTTCCAAATATATTTACAGTCGTTTTGGACAGATTTAGCCGATATTGGTGGTTTGAATGAATTCTAAAGCGGTCCTTTAAACGTTAAGGAGATTATAAACTGATTCAGTGACACCAGAATAATCATGTGAGAAAGTAATATTTTTGAGTACACTTATCTTCTTAAATCCAAGCCAATTAAACATTTGTTTGCCTGGTGGCTGGGGTGAGAAGTATAATGTAATGTAGTATGACGAAAATGTTTCTATTTTCTGTGAATACTTGGTTTTCAGATATTTCCTCCAACAAACTTTCTGATATAACGTAAATTGCATTGAGATTTCATCATGATGAAGATATCGATTCTCGTAATCTTTTTGGTCCTACTTAAGGTTGGCAGTATTATGGGTTTCGTTCCTTGTGGTGAGGATCCCCGCGACGAGGCAAGTTATTGCTAACAGTTTACCTATTCTTTTGTTTAGAAATCATTGTTGGTAATGGTGAGTTGATGTTACTTAATAGATGATTGCGGGAATTTACCATCATTGATTAGAAAAAGTCCACAACATTTCGGGATTTGGATTCTGTCCCGTCTTCATCAGGTGATAAGAATACCTAGAATATAACCAGTGGCACAATTCAGTGAAGGCTGAAAACTCACAGGAAGTCTTACTTATAATTTCATGATTGAAATTTCTTAGCAATATGAATCGGAAATGTATAGATTAAATATCAGATAAATATCCTTATATTTCTATATTTAAATTTGCAATATGTTAAGTAAAGCTTTTAGAGCTGTATAAGAAGATATTACTACTTTTTTCTATATAAAAAAATAGATAAAAAATGTGCTATCTTAGCCATTTATTGGGAAATACAATTAAAACTACTAACAAGAGATTTGGTATATGGATTGTTTTAGAAAATCTCGGTAATAATAACCATATTCCAGATGTTGGTAATATAAACTATTGCGGAGGCTAAACAAAATAAACAACTTAACACTAATAAAGGATGCGATTTTGATAATATTATATAGTTAATATTCAAATTATCTTCAATTGTTCCCAATGAGTGGCCATTTTCCAGGGGGTGTTTTGCGACATTCGATTTTTCCGTTTTTTGGTTCTTCCATGCTGAAATATGATTCTTGTATCTTTTTTCAAAATTAACAGATGCAGAAGATTGTGACGGATGCAGAAGATTGTGATAAGTTTGATAAGCTCGGTGTATATAAATTCAGTTGTAATAATTGTGATAATTTTTATGTTGGTCAAACTGTTAATTTTCTAAAAAGATACAATAATCATGTTTCAGAATGGAAGAACCGAAAACCGGAGAGATTGAATGTCACAAAACACCTCCTGGAAAATGGCCACTCATTGTGAACAATTGATTATAATTTGAATATTCACCATATTTGTAAAAAAGGAAATGCAATGAATGCGTGGGAAGAATTGTTTATTTTTAAGGAAAAATGTTAGGATAGGGATAAATTGAACAATGAACAGGTCAACTTTGACTCTGGTTGTACTTCTCGGAACTTGTTTCCGGAACTTCCGGTAGCCAATAGCATATAAGCTGTTCGCCGTAAATATAGCAATAGCAATAGCTGTAAGCTAAAATCTTGTTTCTGTCATTCTCTAATTGGGCCTGATGATGACCGGTGTAACTGGTTGAAATCTATCGCTTTGTACCATCTTTTTTGTATATTTTACTGTCTTGTATGTAAGTACAGTGTAAGTGTAAATATACTTTATAGTGTTGTAAGACGTATTTCATTAATCCTGTTTACAGAAAAAGAAGTAAAAAAGAGAAGATAAATTAAAACAATAATTCCTATGACGTTGGGAGGATCTAGAGTATTATGGATATTATATGGTATATACGTTTGTAGTAAACAACGAAAATAAGTTTACTTGTTTGGGGTTGTTGTCAGAGAAAGATTGATAAAGAGGTGTGTGCTATGTTAAAAGTGTCTGTAAAATTGTGTTTATAGATATAAATATTAATATAGAAGGTTATAGGGTATTATCACACACAGTCAATGTGGACATTATTTACCTCTATACCAACAAACCATTTGCAAGCTTTAACACTAATGTAACTGCACATTTCATGGGAATTTATTTCCGAAAATTACAAAATTGAGATTCCATAATCGTATGTGGCATACCACTACCGAGTTCCTAGGCAAGAAGATTTAGATATTTTTAATGCTATGTTAATGCAGGATATTAAAGGTAATATTTAATTTAAATAATGTAGTAGATTGGAGGATTTGAAAGATGGTACGGAACTATTAACAAGTGCTACTAAACAAGTCGTGCATAGGGATAAAAAAAGGTATATTATAAAGTTTGAAAATATTCGTAACCTTTATCTCTCCTATTACTGGATGGAAATTGAGCTAGAAAGCGGAAAGTTTGATTTAACAACAAAATTAAAATTAAGCTCGATAAAATAAAGACTACTCCGAACAAGCAAAAAGAAAGGTTGGCGTTTTGTGAGTAGTTGTTTAGATTATATTTTGGGTAAAAACATTTTTTTCGAATGCATATTAGCAGTTGTAAAACAAAAATAAAATATGGCAAAGTATAGTATTGTGGCTTTCTTACCTACAACATATCCATAAATCAATCAAAATCGGATTGTAAAGAAATAAGTTATATTTTGCACTATAGTTAATTAAGAAATTTTTTTAAAGTATAATTTAGAAGTTGTGGGTGTTATTATGTTCGGAAAATAACACATTTAGGGCAACTAAGGTGGCTACTGTGGAAATATTCTAGAGAACTTTAAGAATTGGTTACATAGAGAGTTTAATGCACAAGGGAGTTAAAAAATGGTCAGATTTACTTCCAAAATTAATAATGATATATAATAATAAAGTACATAAATCTAAAGGGATGACGCCTAACCAAGTAAATACCGAGAATTCTGAAGATATACACGAATAGTTGGTATCAAAATTACAAGATAAACAGCCAAGATATAAGTTGGATGATAATGTAAGGATTTCCAAATGTAAACATACCTAGAACTCCTGGCTCGGACCGATCCTGGGCTCGGGTTTTAGTAAAGATTATACCCCGAATGGGGCAGGGGAGTTGTTTACAATGAAAGCAGTTTAGAAAAAAAGCCTGGGAATTAAATTTTGAAAGATGAAAATGGTAATATACTCAAGGGAGGATTTTATACGGAAGAATTGTTAAAGACCAAATAAAGATATTTATTATGTTCGGTATATTTTATATGTCAAATGGTTAGGTTTCCCAAGTAGCAGAACTCGTGGATTTATTAAAACTAATTTTGGATAAAATATATGCTTAGGGGAAAGTATATCCTCTATACAAGCTTCAGTTGAGAGCTCCTCCGCAAAAAGAATCCTGTATAGTTATTGTACACAATCTGTCCTGCTGGAGGAAAATCCTGCCGGGGGAAAATATCTCGATCTACCGCCCCCACCCCCCCTCCATTAAAATGTAAAAATACACTACTACAACTTGTCTTGGGGGAGGAAAAAATCCCGTTTATTGTAAAATATAGGTAGGCTGGGATCTAACAAGTGTACAAAAACTGATCCTTCGGACTTGGTTTTTAGCTGCGGGATCTCGTGGGGTTTTCTCCGTTTTATTCCGCAAGTGGGTTTTGTGATATTAAGCCCTTATATTGTCACTACTCCTGCGATCAATCTAATGGCTCTTTTTAAAAGAATAAAAATATCTGAAGAAAATATAAAATAAGAATTTATAGAAATGTGAGATATTTATATTTTATTTTATCCATACATTTCTGATTCATATTGCTAGCAATCATGAAATTATAAGAAAGGTTTTAATTTTTTTAACGGTACTAGTGTATATTGGCCGATTCTGAGTGTGGCGGGTGACGAATTTGCATAATTACCCCCCCCCGAGCCACCCCCCTCAGACATTTTTAAATTCCCCTGATTAATATTCATAATTTTTTTATTACCCTAATTAATATTCACAAATCTGATTAGCCCCCCAATTTTATTCAATTACGCTAATTAATATTCATAAATCTAAACCCCCCCCGGGGTTTTCTTCTACGCCATTTTTCCCCCTCCCAAAAAACAACATAGAATCATTCTACAATTATATTCATAATCGTCCCTAACTTCAAATCTTAGGTGGTCTCGATAAAAGACCTGTTAAGAGTGGTCTTGAAAAATACATTTTAAATGAGCAATGTAACTGGAGTTACAGACCAGCTACAAGCAAGGAGGAATGGGCAAATGTGTTTTATTTCAATTCTCCATTGGCAGCCAACCCCTCAGCATCCTCCTTCTTATCAGCTTCAGCCTGATAGCTATCGCCAATTCATCCTCCAACACATTTTGTTGACGCCAGTCACCAGTTTTGACACCAGTTTTTATTCATTTTTGGTCATAATTAAGGGAGACAGAGCATTTAATTATTCTCCATAAGAATAACATGGGGGCTGAATACGCAGGTTTGCTGCTACGGTAGCTTTTGGCAAGAAATATTTTTTAAGCAAATATCAATAGACCAAAACGAGATGAAGCTGTATAGCAAGTTTTGTCAGTAAACGTTCATAAATAAGCGAGATATAAAAATGTTCTTTTCCTCCATAAGAGTAACATTAGACAACGTACTGTCTTTAGCACTTTTAATATCTTGGTAACCAATTGACGTAGAGGAATGATCAAAATACCAAATTGTGTGTTTTTTAAGTTAAATCCAATGATGCAAACTAAAGTTTGACTTTTTCAAAAATTATATGTAAAAAATTCAAAAAACCCATTTTTGGGGTACAAAACCCCCGCATAATACCCCTTTGGATAGAGCGATCTGGCTGGTTTTCGAACTTGAAGTCATAAATGTTGCTTTACACTTTATACCAAGTTTCATCAAAATCGGATCATTTTTACGAGAGTTATCGTGCTCACGGGCACACACACACACACACACACACACACACACACACACACACACACACACACACACACACACACACACACACACACACACACATATATATATATATATATATATATATATATATATATATATATATATTCGAACGAATGGTGTTTTTGGGGTCTGGGGACCTCAAAACGAAAAGTTATTATGGTTCCGGGTCTAGGTCCTACCATGCCGACTACGGTAATAGCTTCTTCCCTATAGGGGAGATTCGCTGAAACTCATTTAGATATTTACTCTTTAGAGAATCATCGATACATAATCCTCATTAGTGCGGCAATGGACCATTGTTAACTGACTATTGATAAAATATCCTAAACAAAGATGAAAACTCATGCATGATGTTGCTATTTTATGTTAAGAGGAATAACAATATTTATAGTTTATATAAATGAATTATAAACCAACACTCTTTATAATAACAAATAAAACCTGGTTAAAAGATAAAGATGTCACTCAAATTCTAAACTATCACGATATAAAACTGACAGTGAAGACCAAAGGAAACTAAACAAAGATAGTGGCTCCAGCATGATGTTACTATTTCAACATAATAGAAAATTACTTGAGTTTTTATAATGAAGTCTAAAACGATACTCATGAAATAATTAAAACTCATTTAGCTATTTCCTCATAAATAATCGTCATTAGTGTTTATTGAGATGTTCTCTATCATTGTTATAAAACAGTATGCAAAGAATATTAAATCGTGAGTCATTGATGACTTTCTTATAAAATTATTGATAACATTTAATATTCATGTACATTACAACTATAAGAAGAATGGATGTTACTTACGATTAATAATCCAAGAATAAGGACTCAATTCATAAAACATAATACACAGAAGCGCAGCAATACTGGAAGACAACCGCACACTTTGAAGTCTAGACCAAGAATGAGCAAGGAGCAATGCGGGCTGGCACAAAGGGGTCGACGATGAAAAGGGACAAAAACTCCCCCTCCGTCTGGGAAAGCGGATGGAGGGTCCTTTGTCGGTACATGCAAGGTCGATGTCATGGTCAATATGGCCGCCTGGGGGGGACGGGGGGGACAAATGGCGGAGACGAAAACCACCGGGGAGCTAATTAGATTTGTGAATATTAATTAGGGTAATTAAGGAAAATCGCGGGGGGCTGGGGGAATGATTATGCAAATTTGTCATCCGCCACACGCAGAACCGGCCAATATACCCTACTAATGGTTCAGAGTGTATATGTGTAGTTATTATTACCTGTAAAGTTATATACCTAGAGTTTTAAGTAAGTAATTAAATGTAGCAGGCATGGTGTTTAAATAATAAATATTTTTTTAAATAATACAATAACAAATTATAGTAAATATGATTGGATCTGGTAACTGGGCTGATGCAGTTATTAAGTATTAATAGTGTGAATAACAATAAAAGCCTAACGTTAATTACTGGTGGGACCTGCTGCTCAAACACGAACAAATTTTCTTCTTATGCTTCGAAAAATCTTCCCTCATCATGCACAATGGAATGTTAGTCCAGTAGTTACTATCCATATAAAGATTGTAAAGTATGTTCTTGTTGTTGTACTGTGTTTTTTTAATATGCCAACAGTTACATAGTTTTCACTCTTCGAAACAACTTGCTTAATTATTGTAATATCGCACATGAAAGCTCTGCTAGCCTAACTGGCCCGGTGAGTAGCATGTCATCGAGAGGTCTGGACCGCCTATCAACGTTAACTAAAATGCTACTGGCTTGGAAAGGTGATAAAAACTCAATATACAAAATCGTATAAGTTACATACTGATATTCTTGTGCGTATGTATTTATAAAATCTTTGTTTTGTTGCAGTGTAGCCCATCAAAACGTTGCAGTTCTGAGTTTATCTGTTTTAGATTTCAAAATGGAAAGCCATGCACATGTATTCCTTTGTATTAATTTTGAATTTGATATATTTATCTCTCTGCCAGACCCCAACCTTACGCTATTCCACTCTACATATGGGTTACTACTGTAGAAAATATAACTGGAAATTATAAGCTTTACATCCGGTTTTCTAGATATATTTATTTGCTTTGCTTCCTGAATGACAATGGGACTATTCGAAATACTGACATGCAGAGCCTTGACGAATGCTTGCACTAACGTTGACGAAGGCCATGAATGCTCTGCTCCCTTGAGTCTACTAAAACTGCCGCAATACACCGTCACACATGCAGAGCGTACAATCTGCCACGACTACCGAGTGATGGCTAGATCATTAAACAGTCAAAGACTTGATACACTTGGGTGCAAGTATCTCGTCTGTAATGTCGTAAACCAGACGTGGGACTGTTGTTTGCGTTTGCTTGGGATAAAACTACGTAATTTGCAATGAGCAGGATAAATATCCTACAGTAATCAATATTCTAGGATCCAAGTTTAGCTTCGTTATGTAGTAACACTAATGCACTTTTACGTCTTGTAACCAATGATCAAATAAATGGTTTACTTATGTTACTTTACCACTTTCACTGTCTCAATAATCAATGGACGTTGAGCAAAAATCAAAACACCAAATGTAAATCTATGGTGCAATGGTGCAAACTAAAACTTAATTTTAATTAAAATAATATATAAAATCACAAAAAAACATTAATTCCATAAAATGTTGCCCCCAAACCTCCCTTCAGATATTGCAATCCCTCTGGTTTTGAAACCGTTTAAATAAATGCTGCTCTTCACCTCCGTTCCAAATCTCATAATATCTTACATTTTTCAGAGAGTTTTCGTATTAACGAATACGTATACATTTGAACAGATGGTGTTTTTGGAATCTGTGGGATTTAAATAGAAAAGTTATCACGGTATCGGGCTTAAGTCTTAGCTAGCAATAGCTTCTTTATTTTTTTATTTATTTGGACTTACCTATCGCTTCTAGTGTTTAAAAGTACGCTACGTTTCGGGAGGTAAGGAAACTCCTCACGTTATCAAGTAAACCCTACTTACATCTATATATCAAGTTCTTACACCTAACTAACCTACATTTTTTGGTTTTCTTATCTTTTTCTTTTACATTTTAATTTACACAAACACAAAAATAGCAAATATATGCAAAAATTCAAATACAATACACTAACACAAAATTTATATACACGAACAAATGGAAAACTGACAATAAATTAGCTGTTCTGCATCGTTGCCTCCAAGCTGACGGCAAAAACGGTAAACTTCTCTCACAGGACAACTCACTACCGGACTGCGCACTCGACTAGTGGCTCGCGGTAGTGGAGGGGGGAGAGCCATTACCCCCACCTACCGTCAGGGGCACGTGACGACACAGCTGTGGCTACCCACCCGTCTGTGTCGACGGGAACATGACACGGAAACCAAAATTTGCACGATTCCTCCTAGAATGCTACACGGGCACCCGTACGATATCCTCATAGAGATTACCGCATGCCTCCAAGGTGAGCATTGGGAACTATTTATGCAATCAGGTGGCCGTGTTTCCTCCAAGGGCGATCACGGACGCATGTGTCGTAGCCGCATTGGATGGACTCTAGACGCGGGAGCAACTGGAACACAAGGAACTGGCGTGTGTTTGTGGGGTGATTTTTGATTGATGTCAGGCCACTATGGGTTCCCTTAATTAAAAACCATTTCTGTCAATGGTTAATTGTCAATGGTATTTAATCGCTAATTTATGAATATATTTTATGAAAATAAGTAAGCTGGTGTGAGTTGAAGAGGTTTCATTGGAAGTTTGTTTTATTATTGTTTGCAATTGGACTATATGAATTGTAAATTCACTGAGTACGCATGTTTACTGTAACAGTTTTTTTATATTATCAAAATTTAGGTCTAATTTATAATAAAGAAATTTTAATTAATAGCTAAAACTATTCTACTTATTATTATTGAGAATTTATTTATGACCTTACATGCAAATTAAAGTGTTTTCTGCTACGATGTTATTAACAAATATGTTATTACATTAGGTAGCATGTTGTAATTTTATGTTGCGTAGTTCTGATTTAATATCAGTATATGTATTCTTCCCAAATGGCCCTCCCAGAATGTACCGTGCAAAAAAAAGAAGGTTATAAATATGAAATGTTCAAAATGTAATTAGTTGCCACATATTTTACCAAATATTGCTTGTAATATATAATAACTATATTATAAAACTCAATATTTATACACAACAAATATATTTTTGTATTTTTAACATTCAGTTACTTAATATAACTAATCTGTAATTTTAAGTGCCCTTAAAACAAAGATTCAGTAACATTATGGTTGGATACAACTTAAGGTGTATTATTCACATAATCAATATTTTTATTTTTAAGAAATTAACCTTTTTAATTTGTTTAACGCATACGTTATAACAATTAAAAATAAATTTATAAATTACTAGCGGTTTACCACAGGCTTCGCCCCGCAAATTATTTATAAAAACTATGTCAGTTGTGTGTGCTGCATTCTGTGGTTAACCCGTGGAACTCCTACGAATCATGATCAGCTGTTTGTATTTTTCATCAGCTCAAACAAAAATTAATGTCTATAAGAAATACATGGTAACTTGGAAGTCCCGTGTTGCAGAGCGGTATAACAATTTCAAAACGAAAATAGGCCTATGTGTTTATTTTGTACATAAGGAAAATTCCTGTAAATCTTCATGCCAATCGGTTCAGTAGTTTTTGAGTGATTGAGGAACACACAGCAGAGAGACAGACACACCATAGCATCTGTATATATTAGTAAGGATGACAAATTGTATCTGTACAATTAAAATTTAATACCCTTTTTGTTTTCGAGATTCGTCAAGGACCATTCCCAAGATCTTGTGAGGAATACTAAGCAATATAATTTGAAAATACTGAACTAGAACTTAAGCATTTGGATCTAAAGCATGTTTGAAATTAAGTTCGAAAATAAGGATAAAGAATAATTTAAACATTATTTACAATTAGCTTTCACTCACCAGAGTCAAGGAAGAGTTTACAGACTGGAAGCTCAAAAATATTCTCTGGCAGATACAATAATATTCACACCATTTTTATTTCTATCTAGTAAATATACCCTAAAAATCTGAAACATAAAATATATTTTCACTGTAATATCTTATTTGAAAATTTAAAATCATGTTTGTTTTACTGGGTAAGCGAGTAAAAATAAGTAGACTATACAAAGCGGTTTTTAATTAAAATTTATGAACAAATCGGTTGTGTTTGAGAAGTAAGAAACAGCTCGATATGCCTGGAGGTATCATCCAAGCTCAAACAACCAAAGTTGTAATCGCCGTTTTATTGGTTTTATCTTATAGATACTTTAATTTTAATAGTTCTACCTAAATATGATTTTCTAAATTAAAGTAACAGTAAATCTTTGTTTAAAGTAACACAACTGATCTGTGATTAAACTTGTATGCCAATTATATTTTCAAATCGAAAAATTAAAAGTAATAACTTTAAGGTTCAAGAGATATCGCCTTTGTATATTTTCTGTTATACAAAGTAAATATATGTTTTTAAAATTGTTATTATTAATTTAAAAGAATTCATTTAAATAACTAATCGATGTTTAAATAACTTAACTTTTGTTATTACCTACGAGACAAAGGAAAAAAAAATTTAGCACACATGTGCTCAGAATAACCTTTAGGTATTTTGCGAATTGAAAATAATAAAATAAAACAATTATTTTGACGAAATGCTAATGTCAATGGCATTGACTTTAATTTATATTTTGTTATTTAATTTAGTACACTTAAATAAAAATAATATCTAAATAGAAATAGTAACGATGTACATTTAAAATTAGTGATTAAATTTAAACAACAACCAAGCATAAGGCACTGTAATTCCAATATTTTAGAGAACAGATCAAATAATGCAGTGCAGTTCCAAACATTAGTTTTATCTTTTTCATAGGCATGTTTCACATATGAATGCATTCAAAGGATGTATTTTAAAGCTATTTTGATGACGAAATGTAATGAATTCAAACGAAAGAAAATTTATCTTGGATTTTAAAAGGGCGCATTATCAAAGCAAATAGATGCAAATTTCCCCCTACCTTCGTTGTTCCTTAAATGTAGGACCAACATGTATTTAGAATAGTAAATAACGTTAGGATTCGTAATAATAATACTTAATACCTAACGAGGATATCCAGCACAAGCTATAAGAGCGAGAACAAGTTGGATGTGGTGTTAACAGAAGCTCGAGAGAGTGGAATTGAAAAATAAATTAAGGAGAACACAAATAAAATATAGTAAATATAGTAATATAAGAGAATCGTGTGAAGTGCCTAGAGTACAAGCTACATTGTTACCTACTATAATATTTTGTTAAATTCAGGTATAATTATAATTATCACTAAAATTGATCATTACTGTCTAACTTCCCTTGTGTTTATATTGTATAAATACTTGTTTCATTTACTAGGAAAGGTTGGTTAAATGTTTTTAATAAACACAAAGATACCTTGAAGCGTTTAAAATTTAATTTCACTGTTTGACGAATGGTTGAGTCGCTAGCAAATGTTTATGTCTGTCACTTCGTCTTTTTACATGCAAGGTTTAAAACTGCCAACAAGTTGTGTCTTATTCCCACACCGAGAAATATCTTAACTGGCATACCAGTAATAGTAACCTGGCATACCAGTAATAGTAACCTGGCAAACCAGTAATAGTAACCTGGCATACCAGTAATAGTAACCTGGCAAACCAGTAATAGTAACCTGGCATACCAGTAATAGTAACCTGGCAAACCAGTAATAGTAACCTGGCATACCAGTAATAGTAACCTGGCATATCAGTAATAGTAACCTGGCATACCAGTAATAGTAACCTGGCAAACCAGTAATAGTAACCTGGCATACCAGTAATAGTAACCTGGCATATCAGTAATAGTAACCTGGCATACCAGTAATAGTAACCTGGCATACCAGTAATAGTAACCTGGCATACCAGTAATAGTAACCTGGCATACCAGTAATAGTACCTGGCATACCAGTAATAGTAATCTGGCATACCAGTAATAGTAATCTGGCATACCAGTAATAGTAACCTGGCATACCATACATTTATTAAAACTGAAATAATATTTGATTTCCACGATATTTATAGTACGTAATTCCCAGTAGACTGGTGTGTCTCCTTTAGCATGAAAATTAAACATAAATTATTAAAAATGTTTAAATTATTATGTGGCAGTATGTAAAGCAGAAATTAAACGAATAAAATAAAAACAACATGCAAAGAGATTGAGTAGTAAAACGTCCTATAGTCCATTTAATGTTATCCTTTATGGTCAGTGTAAATTTGGTTATAATAATTTTTTTTAATTTTGACGGTTTAAAAATACTCGTTTTCCTTCAACGTTTTCACAAACCAAAATTCCAAAATGCTAATAACACTTTACAAATAAGAGGGAAGGAAGTTTAATAAGAAATTAAAACTTCGTGATCTCCGTTAGTTCGACTTATCGTGCAAAGTTTGTGTTTATCGTTTAAGGAAGAATTAAGATTTAATCATTCCACAATCATTCTATTCCTTGAATTACTAAGGTGCATAAAAACACGTATTGAAGGGTGAACCCACATACTATTAAGATTGGGAACGACCCTGCAATATAATATCAACTGGACCTTCTTTAACAGAAGCTTAAACATTATATTTAGTTTCGTTTAGCAAAAATATAACTAAAATTCATCACAATTGAAAAGAAAAACTTGAATTGTGAAGCCTTTAAGGATTTAAATACGTATCATAACTTTTTATAGCATGATATAAAATTGTATGTGTAATTTAGTGAATTTTATTAAACTTCTCTTAAAATTACTGCCTTTAAACATTATTTTAGCAATATTGATTACGTTTTTAGCTAGACAGATACAAAAATTGTCTAAATTTTATTTAAAGAAATCAATAGACTACAAAACAATAGTCGGATGGTTTCAAACTATACTGTAGTGCAATCTCTTATAGTGTTTCAAGTTTTTAACAACTCGTAACCAACCTATAACAATTAAACAACTCTGAACCTGATTCAGTTGCCCACTGTGGTAAGTTCCATGTTGTATGAGTTGGTGACAATGCAAGCTGCAGGCCTTCTCCCCTCACCATAATCCTAACACTCCTTTCACTCCACCCTAAAATATGGTTTAGAATCTAAATTTTACTTAGTAGGTATTTTTTCGGCGATTTTGCAGTTTTGTTTTCAACTTGTTTTAAGTTATTTGGAACAGGGTTTACCCAAATCGGAGAGGGTGATTAACTAGTTTTGTTTAAGGCGATGTTGCTGAATGTTTAGATTTGTCCCTGACTTATATTCTAAATGTGGCATTCTTCTCGAATTTGAGGAGGGTTCAATTTGAAAAAGTTTAGAGTGTCGAGGATGTACTGGGAAATTAGGGTGAGGGTATTAAGTTAGTGGAAAATTGGTTTGCGGTCCTTCTGGAACTGAGCTTGATCGATGAGGTGGAGGGTCTTCTTCTGGAGGGTGAAGATTTTCATAATGGAGACTTCATTTGCACCTCCCAAATTCATCATTTGATGCCAAATTTCAAATGTGAGCAAAACAATAGTGTGATGGGCTATGAGAGCTGTTTTTGGCCGGTGTTTTCTCGGATTCTCCGAAGGGCAAAAAGGTTACCTAAGTGTAGCTGTCAGTTCAGATTTTCATGAATTTTATTCCTAAACATTTGGTGGGGTTTTGGGTTGAGATACTTTGGTATTGTGTAGCTTCTAGATATGGTCCATAGCTGCTATAAAATCGTAAATGGACTGTTTTTAACTGGTTTATTGCAAGCTTCTGATTTTGACACATATTTTTAGCTCTTTGCATGATATTTTTTAGTTGTTTTTTGTTGAGTCATTGGATATGATAACAGTCGTGTCATCGGCAAACATAATGCACGTGTCGTGAACTGTTAGATGTGCTGAGAATGAGTCAATGTATATTGGAAAAAACCGGAAGACCTGAGAACTAATCCCTGTGGGATGCCGGTGGGTTTTTGAAAAGTTTATATCTTGTTTTAATTACTTGATTGTTTGTTTGGTGGTCAATTTCTACTAGTTGATTTTGGTGGTCTAAATAG
This sequence comes from Allygus modestus, assembly GCA_963675035.1. Lineage (NCBI taxonomy): Eukaryota > Metazoa > Arthropoda > Insecta > Hemiptera > Cicadellidae > Allygus > Allygus modestus. The sequence continues at coordinate 138,844,863 of OY776114.1, read as the reverse complement.
CTTTGAATCCAGGAAAGTGCTTTGAATTCAATATTTAATAATTTCAAGTTCTCCTGAAGAATGTCTCAATTTAGTGAGTCGAAAGCCTTTTGTAGGTCCAGGAAGAGGCCGTCGGCTGCTTTCCTACCCTGTACTTGTGCTTTGTACTGTCCGTGTAGTGAGGGAGGTCTCGTGTCTCAAGAGTATCGCTCCAATACGGGCAAGAAAATTTTACTTAACGATATAATGATGGCTGAGCACATTACAGCATTTTACAAAATACTTTACTAAGCATGTAAAATGAGATTTTACTTCTATGTCTACAGAGCTGTCTTCAAATTTGATCCGGGTCAGACAATTGAATCGTGTTTAAAAGGGATTCTTAAAAATAAAAGTTCTATAGCTGCGGTAATTATTTTATTATAATTAATAAAATGCACGGAGGAAAATTAAGTAACATTTTATTCGGACTCGAATAAACATTATTGATTGGAATAAATGGGGGGAAATAAATTATTGGATTACAAATATAAAATAGGAATTAACAACAAAATTATAAGAAAAGGAAATAAAATAAATATAAATATAAATATAATAATAAATAATAATATAAATGTAAATAAATTAAATTAAATAAAACTATAATTATTAATACAAAATTATTGAGCTGCTACAGAGAAAATACCTAGATGACACGAGGGGAGGACATATCTGATGACGACGCCCTTGCTATTGAGACACGCATCATGTATCCCTGTAGGGAAAAATCACACAACAACATGCTGAATATGTAAGGATCACTCACCAAAATCAGCAACACCAACGAATCACCAACAAGTTGGCGTTGACCAATGGCAAGCGATTGACGAGCTGTCAGAAGAACCAATTGGACAATAAGCAGTCTCTGGAGAATCGGAGATAAGATTGATCGGAAGGGATGATTCTGGGGGAAAGCGGAAGTTTGGAGTTGGTCTGGACGTTACTGGAGAGAGGGTTATAGAAGTCAAGGAGAAGTTTAAAATCTCATCAATCTGAATTGAGTAGGACCTCACATCAGTGAGAAATCACTTACAGTCTCTTGAACAGATTTTTCAGTTCGCTTTTCAGTGATTGAATAACCTTTTGACTTTCTACTTTTTTCTATCTAATTTTTGAGCTTGGGAAATCACGGAGAGGATTTGAAAGCTACAAATCACATATTTGCACGCTTTCCAATTTCTCCAGCGGTTGGTATGTATTCTCATAAAAAGGTGGACCGAATGGCCAGATTGTGTGGGTAGTGCAACTATCCGAAATCAAGGTGGGATATTAGGCTAATCCTGTAGGCGTAGTGTCCACTACAAGGCTTTGAACCTCACGGTTAATAATTGACCTTTACATGCTTTCTCTAACGGTCTGGAAGGGGTAAAGAGTAACCATTGATTGCCGTATTAAATCTGGGCTGGGCTTAGCTCTGTAATGGACGGTCGAATTAAACTAAGGGAATTATTGACGTGGAATTAGATATCCTATTTAATTATAAAAAATAATCAAATCAAATTGGCTCTCATTTCTGCCAACCATTCTTATGCATGCATAAACTAGTGGAGTAAACAAAGAGAAATCGAAACGAACAAAATACAATCAAAATTTAACTTTACTATTAAACGCTTTGATATTTTGATAAGGTTTCATTAACTAGTTAACTTCTTGAATGTGGATGATGACTAAACAAACCAATAAAGTAGTTTTAAATTAATCTTTCGATTTCACAAAACCAATTTCAGGAAACAAACACTTAATTATTATTTACATGTCAAAAGTCCATCGTAAAACACTATTTTGGATGGAAGTTAACTCAGTTTAGTCAGCTTTGAACATATCAACCACTGAAATAAACCGTAATATTAAACACTTCGGAGGCTTCAAAGCACATCGAAATCATTAATTGGTGACTCACATTTCCAGCTATTTTTTACTACATTGGGAATCTCTCGATAAAGTTATAGAGACGGCAAGTGACTGAGATTTCAAACATGGAATAAGCTAACAGTTTAATAATGATGTATTTGGTATAAAAGGTGCTACATCAACTTTGCTTTTATTAATAATTATGGATAGACGGAAACATAAATACTGACGGCAAAACATACCATGTTTCAAAAACCTTTATGAAATTGAGGTGGTTGTACATTGTAAATTTGTTGTTAACTAAACTACATTACAATTTATAAACACATTAGTGTCACTTATCATCGAAACTTTAATTACTTTATTTGTTTCGAGTAAACATTCATCATTGAGAATAAAATAGAACTGTCAACGTTTACAAAGTTAAGCGTTGTTGAGTGAGTGAAGTAAGTAATGGACAACTGGTATTGTGGAATGGACAAGTTGTCGATCACAAAAACTGTTTGAACAAAGTGATGAATTGATGAAAATACGAAGAAAAATGTGATATGTTACGTACATCAGACCGCACCAAGTGGTAGTTAGAAATTGTGTGGTTCAGTTTAGTTGCAAACTTTTTAGTCCCTTCAGTAGTCCTTGAGATGTAATTTGTCTAGCTGTACATTTTATAGAATAACTTTATTCAACTATATTTGAAATTTCAACATAGTTTATTGTTTTGCTAGTCAAATTATAATGAAAAATAAATAATCTGAGTTAACAAATATTCACAAAATCTTCACTTAATTATCATTCTCGTGTTAGAATAATTGCCATCAAAATTCCAATTAAATATATATGTGGGTTAATTTACCTATAAATAGCAAAACCATTTTTATCAATTTTCAACCCTGACATAGTCACGTCATTTAAATTTCATATTTAAACACGGATCACAAATGTTTTGTACACTTAGTTAAATATTGACATTACCAAAAAACCTTTAACTATTAATATAAATAGAAATAGCTTTTGTCTATTGAGTTGTGGAAATATACGAGTGCAAAACAAATGTGTTTTGTGATAAATTATGAAGTTTTAAAGACGTAACCATGACCCAGTGGGGTTGACACTGTTTTAGCCTGCTAACAAACACAAAGGATTGCTATTGACAGGTGATGAAAGACCACTTTAATATTAGCATACCACGAAACAGAAGATACTTTATACTGTATAGTAATTAAGACTTCTTAAACATTAGAAACAAATTATACCAGAAGATACAATAAAATTACATCGAAAGTCAAACCCCAGACGACTAATATGACTTACTGGTCAACAATTTTATTTCAAAAAATTTTTCCCGTAAAAATTTCCCACTAGCATCATTATGTAACTTTATTCTGGTATTGCTGGCCACTGAAGCTCAAACTTCGATGTTTTCAGTAATGACAAATATATCCTGGGGCCATTTTGACTACTGTTAATGGAGTTACCCTTATGACATGTGGGTTGGAGCACTTTACAATCCAATGTGGCGTTGTTCGTCCCCAACGATTAGCGAACTAGTAACCACAAACCGTACTGCAATGGTAAGTGGTTCTGGCCAGGCTTACGGAAAACGAAAACCCCTCAAGAGAAAGCCCCGAACATTTGTATCTCACTCTTCTTGAAAATAGTTAATCTATTATTACACTGTTTCAGATTATTAACAACATAATAGAACAAGTACGTGCCTCACTCAGTAGCCAGGTGTCACTATGGTTAAGTTGTCTTTAATTGTAATAATGAGTCTTAAAAGGAATGATTGAACCTTTAGTACAGCATCTAAATTGTTACTATCTATATTTAAAATACACACACATTACTTCGACGAACCTCATAAAAGATCGAGTCATCGTATTAAAATAGATTTCATCAAATACTATATGTGGATCAAAAACTCATAGAAAAACACAAATTTTATATGCAAGTAATGAAAGGTAAGAACCACTGTGTTTGCAGACAGTCACCAGTTATGTCGTTCATCGGAGAAGTGGCCACTCACAATAACACAGCGAACAAAGACCGTCGCAGCGTGGATTGTGAAGAGGAACTTGAGGTAAAACACCACTGACGAGAATGCTTTGAAAGAAACTCCTCAGTTTGAGTAATTTGTGTAGTGTGTAAAATTGTTCAAAAATAGGAATTTTAGAAGAAATATGGTTGTTAAATTGTTTATTGTAGTTAAATTAATTTCCTTGTATTGGGCTTCTATAACCTTAGTTTAATTCTGGGAGACTTGTCTGACAACGATTGACAAAAGACACATATCAAACGTCAATACGACACGAATAACACCTCAGACTTCACTTCAAAGTAGTTCAATAGTTATACAATTGGAAGGAGCAAAATGTAATGTTCTGTAAACTAACAGGGTTGTTCAAATAAAGTTTCTTATGATATTACAAATCTATTCATATGACAAAATATTACCTTTTTAAATTTAAATTTTCAACTAAACCCAGAAATTCTATGTCCTAGCAAACAGCAAATAACTGTCATTAAACTTCCAGCGCTTTACAATATCAAAAACCCTTAAAAAACAAATCCTATGTGGTTAATATGTATTTAACCTTATACCGTAGCTACTATTTTCAGTAGGGCTGCAAGTAGGCTCTAAATGTTTGGTCATTTACTTTCTTCTTAACAGCTTATTTTATTTCACATTGATTGGGTGCATTTTTAAGCCTTTTTACTATTTATGTAAGTCATATAAGTTAAGTAAATTGGTTTACTTAAGTCCACTTCAATAGATAATATTTTGCTGAGGTAATGGTTATTTTTTAACATATAATAATTAAATTAGACGCAGGAAACTATTACCTAGTGGAAGCTATTACAATTTGGCGAGTGGATGATTGTTGGATGTATTACTAAAGTTGGTGCTATACCACCGAAGAGGCAGTATAAGCGGATTATACGAATAATTACTTAGTGACGAGGATAATTGGTCATCTCTGGACCGCTCGGTAACTGGTCTGAACACAACCACTTCCATTAAACTTCCTGTAATATGAATGAAACAATTTATTGCAACTGATATTAGTGTAAACGTATTGATTACACTATATAAAATTAAGCAACCTAACAATTAGATGACAACATCTGTATGAAGAATTGTACGTCTAAAAATAGCATTAGAAATAGTATTATTAAAGTACAGGATTCAGTAAATCAATTACAATTAATTTAATTGTAAATTAAATTAATTTAATTAATTAATAGGCTTAGGTTGACAGTCCTGAATGCTTAAACTTCCAAAATAGAAACTGACAAGCTTAGAAAACAAGATTATGTAAGCATTAGTTATGTCATAATAATATGCTGGAATTTCTTTTCACTTCTCTGCCCTCTATTTCTATTTTATTGCCTCCCTGGAGCATGATAAAAACTCTATCATAAAACAGCCACTCAGTAAAAAAACAGATTGTAGCGTCAAATTTGATTTTGATGTTTTAAATGATTGAGGTTATGTGGTTTGAGGTTTCAAACGACACATCACTGTAGTGTGTGGGTTGAAAGTCAGCTGGTTTTACACTTTTCCCGTTAATTCCATAGTCACAGCAAATTTTCAGCATTTTAGTATCAAATAATACAAGTTAATAATTTAAATAATAGTACCAAATAATGTAATGTAAATAACAAGTAATACAAATCAATATAAAAATAAGTAATAAATAGTGATGATAATACAAAAAGATGTTAAGCTAATGACTGTACACAATGTTAGTTCAGCATCGTTGATGCCAGTAAACGTAAAGTTGTTATGCGGGACAGATATTTGTCATTTTAAAAATCTTCAGACGTACACCATTGATATTTCACAATTTACCTTGCAGAGTATATCAATAACGCAACACCATTTATGGATTTTTTCAAACTTGCAATTTTGGCCCACATGAAATTTTGGTTCAAATCAAAGTTTATATTGAGAAATTGTGTGAACAATTAAAATTTTAAAATCTATCCAGTGGTCATAAATCGAATAAAGGGATAAACGAAAGCACTGTTTAAAATATTGCATGTTTTTGAAAAACTTAATTTAGTTGAACGAGCGGAGTTCTGGGACAGTTTGATATTGGTATATAAGTTCGGTGTAATACTTAATGTTGTAAAATATATAAAGCCATTACATATTGTAAGTATCGATAAAGTTTTATAAGGGATATTACAATCTACTTATAGTAACAAATACATTTTCACTTTACGGTCTTAAATAAAACGAGTCTAAATTCTATTGACAATATACGTCGTAAATAACCAAATATAATCTTCGAATTCAGTTAAAGTTTCTTAAGATTTTCTTCATCACCGCAAGTTTGAAACTTTCTTCACTTACGTGTCAAAGATTTGGCTCACTTAACTTTTGTTCATTAACGATGTTACGCTATTGGACCTGAGACTATTTCATTTAAACTACTTTCTTAATCACTTAAAGAGTTTCTATAAAGTTGCTGCTTTAGTTCAAGCCTTACTTGCTAGTAATATACAATTAAGAACGAAACATCTTCCTACATTTAATACTTGTAATAGTGAAGAAAATATTTACAGTAAGGAATTGCGCAGTCCAATGATAAATTTTATTTAAATTTTACCCAACATATTATATTACAATTATTTTTAAAACAGCAATTGATAATTTTACTACTTTATACATGTAGTTGTAACATTAGTTTACTATTATTAGAAGTCTTCATACTCACTGATTAGTTTAATTAAATCATTTCGCTAATTATAGTATATTTGAATTAAATATTATAAACAAATCTTGATATATAATTCTGTAAGCGAAATTTTTAAGTCACATTTGTGGGAGTTTGGAAAATCGCAGGATGATGGGTGACGGCTCAAATTAAAGGTATTGCTCTCAGAGACTCGGAAAAATTAGCAGTATTTCAAAAAAGTTACCAGCAAATAAGAAATAACGCAAAACATCCCCCATAAGAAAAGCATTTTTATTTAAGAACGTTTGCTTTGTTTACATTGAAACATGTGATTAAGTGACTTCTTTGTTTGCGAACTTACATGTACATAGTAAACAAAACCAGAAGAGCAAGGTTGGAGCAATTTTAGTAAGGTAAGGGGCTATGTCCCCTTCAAGCCACTAGCAGACAAACAAAGCAGACGTGTTTAAATCCCCATGCTTACGGGGGATATTTTATGTTATTTCTCATTTACTAGTAACTTTTTAGAAATACTGCTATTTTTCCCGAGTCCCTGGGATCAAGACTTTTAATTTGAGCCGTCTCCCATCACCCTGCGATTTGCCAAACTTCCACAATTTTGACTTAAACATTTCGCTTACAGAATTATATAGTTGAATTAAATCGTTTCGCTAATTATAGTACATTTGAATTATGTACTATAAACAAATTAATAATAATTTGAAATATATATTGATGTAAGTGATTTTGGTATTCGTTAAATCATAAGTTCCAACACAATAATAGGTATTTCAAAATAGGTTGTAAGAAACCAGTATTGAATATCATTATTACAGGAATACAGTTTTTTGTTTAAGGCCCAGCATGTATAATTTGTATATAAAGCACATTATATTATATACATTTAATACATATTTCATATCCTTAAATTACTTTATTATACTAGCTGGAGAATTTTTCGCATATATAAAGCGTTAGTTGTAATGAATTCGATAATAAAAAGAAAACATTATTTAAAAGAAAAAACATATCTTGGAATAACATATTACGGAATTAAATAGATATAGATATTTTGTTTTTGTTATATTTTTCACGTGATTTTTCTCATCTATGCTCAGTCCGATAGATACAAGATGTCTACACTTGTGTCGTAGTACTTTGGCCTTAGGTGTACTTGACTAAAGTACTTCACTCAGGTTCAGAAAAAAAATATTATACATTATGAATGAATTAAAATATGAAACTAATACCTTTGAGTCCCCCGAGAATACCAACTGTTTTGATTTATAGTTCAAGGATAATTTACGCTTAACTATTTTAAGAGTTTGTTGATTCTAAGAATAAGTTCAAATATAAATTTAGTTCTTCATTTTATTTCGCAAGTAATTTGTTGAATTTTACATATAAGTAAAAAAGTTCCTTTTAAATCATGATTAGCTTTTTCCAAAATTAATGTAGCTGAAGTTCTCCGCGTCGTCTATCGGTTGTTTTCGTCTCTTTTCCATAGTCTTAATTTCTTGTATTTCTTCAAATTCTAAATTTGTATTCTATCTTCATGGGTTGACGTCTCAAACTAAAATAAAATTGTTATTGTTTTTTATCTTTTTATTTTTCCATAGTAACAATTACTTGCAGCTGTTTCTTTTAAACATATATTTATCACAGGTTTTGGGATATTTTAAATTTCACTTTCATGATCTTTGGTATTCTATACACGCGTGAAAACAAGTTATATACCGGAATTTTACATAAATATAAAATTAAATAATTACATTTTTCGCTTACACTTGGTAAAATATACATGGTGTTTGAAAAATAACTCCCTATTTTCGAGAAAGTTTTAATGGTGAAACGTTCAAAATCTTACATTTATGAATACATAGTGAAAAATAAAATATCTTCAAGTTTTGGTCCTAGTAAACCTCGATGAGCGCACCATTAGTTGCTCTACACAGATCAATACGATTTTACACTTCTCGCCAGGTATTCACCAACATTGCAGGTGTGATTGACGCAACTGCTCTGATGATCCTTTGCCCTGGCCACCTCGAAGCCCAGATTTAACCTCGCTGGACTTTCCCTTTTGAGGATATATAAAGAATGTGGTATATGCTGAAAATCCGTGACATTGAGTATTTACGACAAAGGATCATCGGAGCAGTTGCGTCAGTCACACCTACAATGTTGGTGAATACCTGGCAAGAAGTGGAAAATCGTCTTGATCTATGTAGAACAACTAATGGTGCAAACGTCGAAGTTTACTAGGAAAAAACCAAAACTTGAAGATATTATTATTTACACTATTTATTCATAAATGTAATAGCCTATTTTGTATATTTCACCTTTAAAATTGTTCTCGAAAATAGGGAGTTATTTTTCAAACACCCTGTATATAGATCGTGATATTTTAGAATATAACATCTTGAATGTTACATTATATGCTAACATTCAAGCTTATTTTCTAACTGTTGCCCCATGTTTAAATTTCCTAACTTTAAATTAGAATTTATCTTAAATATATTCATTTTATGAATTTTGAATTTTTAAATTATTAATATCTGAAATAGCTTCATTTTAATTTTGATATACCTCTAGTTTATTTTATATTTCGTCGTATTATAAAATTGTAATTTATCTACAGCTGATTATTGGCTTATGGATGAAGTAACGACTGCTCTAGATGTGTAGTATGTTTACATAATTGATAAACAATAATATAACCCAGTTCATTTATACGGGTGCGTTGGTTTGAAAGGTATCAAGTTCATTAAGTTAAACATAAAATATTTTGATTTTGTTTAGTATATGTTTTACTGAGACCACTAAAGAATATTTTCCACTGTATACCTTTTTGGTAAAGTATGGAATATACTAAGTACAATGTATCATTACACTGAGAGAGCCAAACAATAGTTTGTAGCCAATACGAGAGGCCTGAAGTTGGGTGAAGTGGCATCGAGCTGGGACTGGCCCGATACTGTTTAACTACCGTACTTTTGTACGATCTGAACTGATCCAACGATTGTAATCTTTATCGAGATATAACCTCCGTATTAAATGTTTTAAAAAATGAGAGAGAAAATAATATCTTAAAATAAAATTGTGTTCTTTTAAGCGATACAATCATTTATAATAAACATTTTATTCAACGTTTGGAATTTTAACAAAGCATAAGAATTTGGAAAGAAATTTAATTAATACATCCTCCTCAAGCATATAGATGCTAAATTATATGTTATACAGGGTGTTAAAAACAACTTTAAGGACTTTGGGGTGGAAGAAGAAAGAGAAAAGTAAATATGAAAATATTTCCTAAAACGCTTAGTTACCTTCTATCTGTATGTATGTGTTTTTACTTAATACTTATATCTTTAAAAAATCTGAAGATATCAACTTAAAACTTGGTAAATGTATTACATTTTATAAGTCACAGTTTGGTGTAAAATATCAAGTTTCCAATTTGTACCATTCCAAAATGGAGGTAATTTTTGTTTTTCAAAACTAAATATATTAATAGCCGTAATATTGAGGAAAAAACGTAAAAGCGTGCGTCATTTTGTCCTAAAAATAAAAATACGAATATTTTAATATTATTATTATAAATCACTTAAAATTTTGATTTATATAAGTTATGATAAAAATCAAGATTTCTCAGTTATTGATAATCCTATGGTTACAATCTTCATATCATTATTTTTAACGTAAATTGATACAACTTTTATGAGTTTTTCAGTTTTTTCAAAATTTTTAATTTTTAAGATAGTTAGCTTTTAAAAACAAAAATTACCGCCATTTTTAAATGGTACAAAGTATAAACTTGATATTCCATAGCCTACCAAAATGAGTCTTGTTTAATTTAATACATGACCTCAGTTTAAAGTCAATATCTTCAAATGTTCCTTAGATATAACTTAACTCGTAATTAAAACACATTTACAGACAGATAGACGGAAAACTAAGCGTTTTAACACATACCTTTTTATTAACATTTTCCTTTCTTTTTGTACGAGGAATCATATCCCAAGGTCCTGAAAGGTTTTTTAACACCCTGTATACACGCTGTAATCAGTTGTTAACACATATGTTATTATTTATATGTTTTTACTTTAGTTCAACAAGCTAGTAAAACGGAATATTATTATTACAGAATTATTTTCAGACTGTAAAGGGATACACAGAGAAATAAGAAATATTCTAATTTTATATAATTTTACTTGAAAACAACTTTTTAATAATACAAAGAAAGAAATTATGTAAGTAATTTTTAAAATTTACCACAATCTATAAAATCATCCCATTAATTTGTAAAGAAGATCTGTAATTTTAACTACATCCACAAGCATAAAGTATCTCTTTACAATCTAAAAACACATAGTAAAACAGTTTTTTTTTTCTGTTAAGTTAGCAAAAATATTGCTATCGCTCACTGCATCTTACCTCTCGTTGAAGTAATCAATAGATATATTTGTTTTAGACTAAGCTTAATAACTCAATTTTTATAACCACAATATTTTTAATTAGAAAAATTGATGAAATTGAACTTTTTTATGTTGTGTCTTTATCAATTTCACAAAATTAAGCAGTCACATGGTAGCAGTTTTTTATCAAGCAATAAAACCCTACTTTACGCTCTAAATACATAAACGACTATTTTTAAGAATGTGTATACGTTTTTACTTAGTTTTAACGGTCACTGTTAAAACTAATTTTTATTTTCTTTATAATATGACACATACCGGCAGCCGCTGTGTTCAGACTCTCTGCACGTCGCGCGGTGCGGCACTTTAATAAAGTTGATGGGGGTTCGTGACCGGGGGAATTGTTTTGTTAGCAGCCCTGTTGAAAAAGAAGGGTGTTTAAATGAATAATAGATGATCACTACAATTTTCTTTTAACAATTTTTTTAAATTGTACATACGGTATAATTATGTATATTCAATTATACAATAATTGTTTTAATAGATGTAAACAATATCTTCTCTGACGTCAATGTCTATAATTACATCTTTGTCATACAAGTTTTATTATGTTTTATGGGTGAATATAGAGACTTATAAACAAATCTTTATAGCATTACGATTTTTATCGTATGACAAATATTAGAAACACAAAATGCGATTTACTTGTAAAACGTTAAAACTAGTTATTACACCCCAAAATACCATAACCTAAATCGTACATATATTGCATCGTAGTAATGCACCACGGTTAAATACAATTTTAGATCAATTGATTTGTTGTGATAAACTTTCAAGACTATAAATAGAACATACAAAAAGGTTACAAACATACAAAAGGATTAATTAACTTGCCAAAACATGAAATGCATTGTTTGTAAATCTGGAGTTTCAAACGTTATTTTTAAATTAATTGTAAATAAGGGTTTTCCCATCAAAAGTGAATAATCGACACGTAATGTTGATATAAATGTCCACACTACAAACATTATTCATTCATTTAACTTAAAAAAAATGCCTTTAAAGTCATTTTACTATGGATCATAACTATTTTTAAAATTTGTTATTTTTCCGTTATAATGTAGAGGGCAATACATTTTGAAGAAATTCAACTAAAACTATATCGAATGTATGGCAATGATAGTATTCCAGAAATCTTTTCAAATATATTTAATTTCCAACTTAATTGTAAAAAGGTTTGTCATTTTCATAAAACTTATCTTTTATCAGTTGCAGCAATACTAATATTAAATGTTTGGCATTATCGGCACAGGCTGCATGCTTATAAACCTGTACCTCTGAACAATGAGATGTGGTCCTTCATATAATTTGTAATTTTATTAAATTTTAAATATTAGGTAAGTCGAAAGCGCAATAGTCGAAGCGATGGAATTCGACAACCAACGGTGCTGTTGAGAATTCCAATCCTATTCAAGGCAAGACTACCTAAACTCTACTGTAGACACATTTAATAGATACCCCTTAAAGTAAAAGCAACAAACATCTTTAAAGTAGAAGCCTCTTTACATGGTCGTAAACTTCGTTTCTTAGATGTTTCATTCGTTGTATCCGACCTTCTGTATGGGTTCCAAAATTTAGGCAATAGAAATAGTTAGTTGTTATTTTACTTACGTCGTCAATCCAATTTTCGTTCGTGATGAATGCGTTTCGGCGCTAGGCCATCATCAGCATCCATACACTGTACACTAGATTATTCATGAGGTCTGCGTTGCGTAGGTCTAGTAGCGAACTGTGTCATGTTGTTAAATAAACTGATATTTACAAATATTACGAACAAACATACACACGACTAAACAAAAATAATATTATAAAACCTCGTGCGCATGGGTAAGGATGCCGATGCCGGCTCGGATTATTAAAAAATGTAAATGATCAAAATCTCTCCGTTGAACATTGCTAAGAAGAGACTTTGTAATTAATTCCTCTCATAGAGTCGATTCAGTTTGTTTTTAACAACAACACGCGCTTTCACAGCAAATATGTGCATCACGAGGGCTCTCGGAGTTGTAAATATGAATATATTGCAGATCTGGTAGCATTTAAATGTCCTTATAAAGATGAGAATTTATAGTATATTTAAAAGTTTGTTTAAACTCATACGTGTTTTTAACCTATCAGGTTCTATCAGAGTTCTATAATATCAGGTTATCTTCTGTGTATTAAATATTTTAATAAGCAGTATACGGTTTGTTGTGATGGTATAGCAAGACATACCTGTCATTAACTCATACTGTTGTGGTTAGGTAGGTACACCGTGTTAAAGTAAGTGATAAGGTGTACAAAATGGGTTTACTTAAATACTATCTATGAAAAAGGCGTTCCGCAGCTAATGCAAAGATAATAAATGTTCACCAGCCAGCTAATAAGAAACAAAATGAGAAAGTCCAAACTTATTACACACGGGCCACGGTTGCGTTTAGTTCCTTTTACTCCATACTTATTTGGCATTTAAATCATAAAAGTTTTGATGCTGAAGTAGAAGCAGGTTATTAATGACAATAATGTAATGAACAATGTTACGTGATTTACAAAGAAGATAGACACGTATACTAACGCTATTAACAGTGTGTTATATAATAGTTAATAGTAAGCGGTATCAAAAACAATTTCATCAACCGTATATTGCAAGGATTATTAGCAATCCTCCTTTACTACGGCATAAACTGTAAGCGTTAAAGGCTGATAAACAATTTATTAGACAATAAATCTATACTTGATATTTTATAAATCTCTCGTATACAATTTATGTGAAGAAAGGACATAAACGAAACTGAGTTGGTTAATATATACATCTACTATATAAATAGTTCAATATACTGAAGAACTTACAATTTTAGAGTAAATTGATTTATCAGTGCACTTTACTACCGTAAAATATAATGATAATATAAAGAAAGAAGTAAACACATAAACAAGTATCATAAATTGCCAGATAAGTTATGGGTATATAGAATAAATATGGAAACTAAACCCATTGGTAATACCTTGATATGTTTGATACTATGATGGGTGGAAACTGTTGAGATTTGGTAGTCACGAAACTAAAATGTTTCCCGGTGGATACATAGTGAATCATATGAAAATACAACGAGTTCGCACGCAGCACGCTGACGTGAGGGAAGTGAATTTCCACATAAAAAACTATAAAAACTCAAAACCAGTTAAAAACATACATTTATTCCAACTTTTATTCAAATCTGAAAACATTGTTTTTTTTGGCAGTTCTGATGCTCCTGGTTCTATTTACCTGCAATGCTGGGAATACAATTTTGCTCATTATAAGGTTAGGAGAAGGTCCAGTCAGGCTTTAAAGTAGGCGTGAGGTTTTTGGGGATGATAAAAGTACACCAACAAATGAATAACAGGCTTTTCTGAAGTAAAATCCCCATAAGACAACGTACTGTGTTTGGTCAATACACATTTTCTTTAATAACTCGGTAACTATCTATGCTAGAATGACGAGAGAGGGCTTAAAACTTTTGCCTTTCTAATTCCCATCTTTTTACATGCATTAACTTTACATACGGGGCTTTTCTGACCCTTTTTGGGCCCAAAAACTCAAAATTTGAAAGATTAATCCCCAAAAAAGGGGTTTAGAGTTTTTCGATTGTTTTGCCCAACGAACTTGTCCAACCGATTACAGAAAGGAACGTCCCTACCAAATTTGAAGTAAATCGGACAAAAAATGTGACCGCTAGAGTGCAAACACACACATATATATATATATATATATATATATATATATATATATATATATATATATATATATATATATATATATATATATATATATATATATATGTCTATATATATATATATAAAAAAATTTTGAACGACCCCCCAAAACGTGTTCAGGGGGTCACGTTAGGAGGTTCTATGGTGGTCCCGGGCTTAAGTTTCACCGTGCGGGTCATGCTAATAGTTCACTTTCCAAAGGAAATTCACTAACAATGAATTTTACCTTCTCCTCTTTGTTATAATTCCCGATTCAGACAATAAATGCCCACGTTATATTATTCTAACTATTTATGTTTATTTGGATTCCATCATGCACCCTGTAAACACTTACAAAAAGTGTTATTGGGAGAAAGTCCCACACATGCTCTTTCCCACCTGTTTAACAATTTCATAAACATTGATTTTGTAGTGAATTTTACAGTAGCACGGATTGCCAATTATCTATACAACTATTTTACTTTTGCCTAAATAAAAAATAAAAAATACATAAAGGATAGCAAGAAAGTTATATTGATTTTGTAGTTTAAGTTTTAAAATGTCGAATACATTTTCAAGTATTCCAACACAATAACAAAACTGTATGATAATTTATGGTACATCTTAGTTTTCTCAATCACAACACAAACAAAAGCTTGTACCTAAAATAATAATGTTATATTGTATTATTATTGTTATTATATTATGACTTACTTATGAGTTTCTTTTGAACGAGTTCATCAAGGACCACACTTCACTTCGAATTCCAATCAATATGTATGTTTACTTTATAGTTTATATCTACTTAAACTGATATAGTAAAATGTGATATAACATTATCGTATTACGTAAATTAAATATCACATTTAGTTTATTTCATTTTACCTTAAAAAAACCTAACCTTTTTACACTTTAATTTGTTTTATCTAAGTTCACTATATTATTATGGTGTTAAAGTGTGATTTCAATAATAAGTATAACTAGCTAAATGCTAACTGGCAGCCAAGATTAAAATAGTTATTGATTTATAAGAGCTATATCAAAAGATACATTTTAAATATTGTAAGATTAAAGTTTAATAAATTACAATGTATGTTGATGATAACAAATATTATTATTATGTAATGTATTACAATAGTCTTCTTATTATTCACTGCTGTAATTTAAATTGGATTTAGGGTATGATGTTAGTTCATTAGGTTCACTTAAAGTAAATTTGTCATTTTACACAAACATAGTTAAATACGGGGATTTTATTCATACTATTAGAATAAGTGTGCATAATATTAAGAAATTTTGCATTTGTTTAAAATAACATAAGGATCAATGTTAGAGGATTGATTGCTGACTTTAGAAATCTCATCAGAACCACTTGCCACATCTTCCACATGGGACTGTTGCACGTTGCACGGGTCACCGGTCGGAGAGGAACTAGCGGGGATGGAAAAGGTGTTGTTGGTGGGGGGGGGGGGGGTATTGTGTTGTCAGTCGACCTTTTATAGAGCACACCCGAGACTTCTGCTCTGTCCTTCTAGACAAGCTGTCTTCTGGGCTTATAGGTATACATGTGTACCTATAAGCTAGGGACCACAAGCTTAGAACACGTTCTAGTATCTGCTGTCTTCAAACAAGAAGAACCAGGGTGAAACGGAAGTTTGTCATTTGGGTAGACAAAGGACTAACCACATCTATTGACATCTTCATTTGCTGCACCCAAAGTCAACCTCACAACTGGTATAAGCCAGACTGAATGAACATAAGTGCAACACAATATTGTTTTAACGATTAATTGTACAATAGATACGTATTAATTACAATCTTAATTATCTAGCCTCTTTGACTATTCAAAGTATTCAAAGATTTTATAACTTAGTTTTGTGAACAATAACAGTAAAAACAGAAATAAGAACTCCACTATAAAGCAACTGAAATGTAGTTTTTTAGCATAATTTAAACACTCAAAAAGATTTGCATCCAGCTCATAATAGTTAGAAGTAAGAAGTTAGGGGCTTTCGTTTTCTCCTCTTGAGATATTCAAACTAACGGGGATAAGACAAAGTGTTTCTTCTCTTTGTCAGTGTAATTTAATTGGTTCTGTTCTGTATTTGGAAATAAAAGCGCCATTTACGTTTGCTTTAATATCTCCCTGTTACATATTCATTGCGTAAAACATCTTGTTTGGCTTCTTTTGAATTGCAAATAGTTTTGTAAAACTAAATGTCTTTGAAATATATAAAACTGTGGTTTTGTCTGATTATCGCTTAGAGTTTCGGTACTGTGGTAATTTTTTTATGTTTAATCAGTGATATTGAAATTGTCGTAGCTTGGTACGCTTTTTACTACGTTTTATTAACATGTATATAAAGTGCTGTTAAAAATGCTACCAAATGCTTTAAATTTATTATGGATCTAAAACGTCTCAAGACTTATAAAAAAGCGAATGAAATACCTTATTTTTTAATGTTCATGTTTTTACATAAGCGATTGTAATTGCTATGATATTGAAACACAATTTTAAAACTAATTTAGTAACTCAGCTTTACAAAAGTATTAAAAGAATATCATCATACAAAAATAATTTAAATTGATACCCTCAACAAAAAGGGGGATTAGGGTGAAAAAGATAGCTGTTAAAATTAGCCATAAGCGTACGAGTGTTTGATAGAAACCTCAATTTGAACTGTGAATTTTCGATTGAATATGAACTACAATGAAAGAGGGGTTTTCAATTTGTACTTTAAAGACTGTTTTAAACAGTCAGTGGGAACTGGGTTTGCAGTTTTGGATTTTAAAAACATTAAATTGAAGTTATAGGTACTTTAATGGTAAATACAAATAATAAACATTCAATTTAATATTTTTTACTTTCTGAGTAATCTGCTGCTACCTACCGTGCGTTTTAACATAATTTTGCTACATATATTTTGTACAGTATAACAACTGCTGATTGCTTATTTAAAACATTTCGTTGTACTACGCGTACAATATGTGTACTGTGCATGGCGAACCAATAAAACCTATTTTGTTGTTTGACGATGGTAAGTACTTCGTTGTTATTCATCGGTGTACATTATTTTAACACAATTTCAAAATCGTAAATATTGCGCCTAATGCTTCAATTGCAATATTTAAATCAATAGTAATTTAACTGATTTCAATTAAAGAAATGTAATTTAAGAGTTCTTATTTAACAATTATTTGTAATATCGTAATAATAAACAGTATGCAACACAGAGGTGATATATCATAAATTTATACTCTATAGCCTTAACTGAATAACTCTATGCATTTAATCTGGGAAAACACTTAAACTTATTTTCTCACTTAACACTTAAACACTATAAATATTAGTATAAAATAGAAACAAAAGAAATCAACCGCGGGCAAAAGGGGACATCTCCGTTTTATAGAAAGATTTCGTGGTGCATTGTGAACTTCAGCATTGGTATTATTTAAGCATTGAACATTAGTATAACAGTGTTCCCTCAGTAACCTTATCACTCGAGAGTTTACATAGGAGGGTTGAGGGGGATAATGCTTGTCATGTATTCGCCGATAGTTTTTTATGAATACACCACAATATGTGCCAAGTGTGGTGGCTGCACTGCAAGTTTTGGTGATGACGTCACCTCAGCCAATAGGACGGACTAATCCATATCATTCACCTACTTATGTTCGGTAAGCACGGTTTAAAGTATAAGTTTGCTCGGTTAGTACATTGGTGCAGTCGTGTGGTCATAAAGTATTCCGGGTGTTTTTTGTTCTTTTTCGCAAAGTAGCGCAGTCTCACGTTTTCAATGTATGAACATTATTAAATTCAGTGTGGATTCGTCCTCAAAAATGACTAGTATTGGTCGTATGTTGGAGTTTAATCCTTATGAGGAGGATACTGCGGAGGGTACCTACTAGGTTAAAACATTAGTTCAAGGCAAACTAAGTAAAATATGGTGCTAACGTTTCAATTTTGATCATGGTTATCGGGCCTATCATTGTATCGGTGTTGTCTGACATTCTTTCTCCTAAAAAAGTGGACGAGCAAAGTTACGAGGAACTTGTAGAGATTTTGGAAAATCATTTTGCATCAAAACGCCTCGTGGTGGTGGAGCGTTACACATTTTACAAGTCGTGTTCAAAAACCAACCGAAAGTATTTCTGAGTTCGTTGTTGCAATAAAGCATTTGACTAGCTCTTGTCAGTTCGGTACTTTCCTGAAAGATGCTTTAAGAGACAAAGTTATTTCGGGGTTGTCAAATGACGCAATTAGGCAAAGATTACTGTCGGTAGAATTGGATTTGGACGAAACTTTGGAGATGGCACTCAGGCTTGAACAAGCTGGAAAACAGACAAGTATTTTCACGAGTCAGGGAGTCTCAGGGAACGAGATTTCTAAATTCAACCAAATCCGAAATTTTAACAATTTTAAATATTTTTGGACTTATTCTAATGTAAAAAGTAAGTTAACATGCCTAGTGACGGAAAAATGCAAATTGAACTGTTACGCCAAAAGTGTTATCGCTGTGCTCGAACGGACCTCAAGGGCAATGAGTGTCCTTATGCAAGTTTTAGGTGTCATAATTGTAAGAAAGTGGGGCACTTGAGTAAAACCTGGAAATCTAGAGACGAATTTCATAAAATTCATGAAGTAAATGATGCAGGTGGGGAGAGGAAGACCCTAATCAATGAAGGCCTAGGCCAAGTACTGACCTGAGTGATTCTGTGGGTAGCATTGTTTCCAGGCCTTGTATAACATAGGCCTAATGGAAAACAATCCAAGTTATAAGGTAAGGCTATTTATAGAAGATGTAAATATTGACATGGATGTGGATACTGGATCAGCATTAACAATTTGTCCCTATGAAGAGTACAGTAGGCATTTTTCTCATTTAAAGTTGAACACAGCTAAAATTAAGTTACTGACTTACTCTGGTGGAGATGTGAATGTACTGGTTAAAACGTATGTGCATGTTAGATATATAGATCACCTTACCACTGGTAGTGGTAACCATTGATCGTCAGAACCAACATTTGCTTTTGAGTAGGTTAAAACATATCAAGCTAGATTGGAAATCAATATTTTCTTGTTCTATGGTGGATCGATTGGAAAGTTGTGGATATAAGGTTAGCTCTAGGCCTACCAGATTTCAGTCCAAGCCTAGCCTTAACTCTTTGGCAGTTGTTGAGTTACAACGAAAGTACAATAAAGCTTTTCAAGTGGGCTCTGTTGAAATAAAAAACATGAAGGCTCGGATTGTATTAAATGATGGAGTCATTCCCAAGTTTTGCAAATTCAAACCAGTTCCGTTTGCATTACGCAAACATGTGGAAGATTAAATAGAACGTATGAATTACGGAAGGTATTGCTTATCCGGTGACCAGTTCTCGGTGGAAAACTCCGTTGTCTAAGGGTGTACGTCCCTGCGGAGATTTTAAAGTAACATTGAATCAAGTTATTCAGTTGGAGCATTATCTGCTGCCCCAACCAGAGGATATCTTTCCTACCTGGCAGGTTGTGGATGGTTTTCTTTTATCGATTTAGTAGCAGCATATTAACAATTGCCAGTGGAGGAAGAGTCACAAGAGTTATTAACGCTTACGACACACAAGGGTTTAGTTAGGTTACGTCGAGTGCCATATGGGTCAGCACTTGCATTGTTTCAAGCAGCAATTGATAAGTCATCGAGGGGTTGGATGGTACAGTGGCCTACCTGGACGATATTCTCATCGACGGAGCTACGGAACATGAGGCCTAGGACAGGTTGGAAAATGTATTGCAGTGCCTACAGGAATACGGATTAAAGGCAAATAAAGGTAAATGTAAATTTTTAAGAACTTCTGTTCAGCACTTAGGTTACACTCTAACGGCAGAGGGTATTGGGCCTCAAGAAGGTATTGGGCCTGGAAGCAATCAGAAAGACTCCTTAGCTGACCAACAAAGATGAACTGAGGGCCTATGTAGGGTTGTTAAATTATTATGGCAAATTTATTCAAAACTTGTCTAACAAGTTAATTTGTTTTTATGATCTTCTCAAAAAGGACGAACCATGGTTGTAAAAACCATGGGTGTTTGACCATGGCGGTCAAAAACATGTTCTCAAACCTTTCACCAAATTGAATCATGGGTATTAAGCTCTGATGTGCTGGTTCATTATGATCCAAGAAATCCACTGATTTTAACCTGTGATGTGAGCCCCAGAGGTTTGGGGGTGGTACTCTCGCATGTAATAAATGACGGGGAAAAACCATAGCCTTTGCATCTAAGTCTTTAAGTGCAAGTGAAAAAAAATACTCACAACTTCATAAAGAAACTTTGGCTCTGGTTTTCGCTGTAAAAAAAATCCATAAGTACATTTATGGCAGACAGAATGGAATTTTGCAGACAGACCATGCATTGGTGGCAATATTTGGAAGTAAACGTGGTGTTCCCTGTTTATCTGCAGCTCTCATACAGCGGCGGACCTTGATTCTCTCTACATACAATTTTGAGGTGAAGTTCCGGAAGGGAGTCGATTTACCACATGCTGACGTCTTATCTCGCTTGGCGTTGCCTATGGACGAAACGTTGGAATTGGACTCCAACTACAGCTCCCATATGGACAACTGCATGGAGGTATTTCACACGATGAAGGTTAGTGATGATACTCTTATTACTTCTGCAGACATAGCTAAGTATACTCAAACAGACCCAATATTGCCAAAAGTAAGGGATTTGTGTGGCATGGATGGCGCAGCGTCACAGAACCGGAGTTAATCCCATATTATAGAAGAAAGGATGATTTATTAGTTGAAAACAGCTGTGTTTTATGGGGAGCAAGGGTTTTAATTCCTCTTAAACTTCAAGCGTTGGTTACTCGGCTGCTGCATGACCAGCACCCGGATATTACCAGAATAAAGATGTTGGCTATGAGCTATGCATGGTGGCCTACATTGGAACAATCCATAGATGATACTGTGTCCTTGTGTCGCATTTGTCACTTCACTAGAAATGCGGCATCAAAAGTTCCTTTGCAGCAATGGTCTAGGGCCACAGGACGGTGGCAGCGGATCCACATAGATTGTGCGGAAGACCCAAGTTCTAGACAGCAAATGCTTATTATTGTCGATGGTTTTTCTAAGTGGCTGGAGATGTTTCTAAGAAGTCAACAACTTCTTTCAAAATTATTGAGCGGCTTCGTACCTTATTTTCGTCTTATGGTCTTCCAGAGGAGTTAGTCAGCGACAATCAGACTAGCTTTGCCAGTGCCGAATTTACATAGTTTCTGGATAAGAATTGTGTTAAGTTTACTCGTACACCCCCGCATCGCGCTGGATAAGAATTGTGTTAAGTTTACTCGTACACCCCCGTATCGCGCTGGATAAGAATTGTGTTAAGTTTACTCGTACACCCCCGTATCGCGCTGGATAAGAATTGTGTTAAGTTTACTCGTACACCCCCGTATCGCGCTGGATAAGAATTGTGTTAAGTTTACTCGTACACCCCCGTATCGCGCTGGATAAGAATTGTGTTAAGTTTACTCGTACACCCCCGTATCGCGCTGGATAAGAATTGTGTTAAGTTTACTCGTACACCCCCGTATCGCGCTGGATAAGAATTGTGTTAAGTTTACTCGTACACCCCCGTATCGCGCTGGATAAGAATTGTGTTAAGTTTACTCGTACACCCCCGTATCGCGCTGGATAAGAATTGTGTTAAGTTTACTCGTACACCCCCGTATCGCGCTGGATAAGAATTGTGTTAAGTTTACTCGTACACCCCCGTATCGCGCTGGATAAGAATTGTGTTAAGTTTACTCGTACACCCCCGTATCGCGCTGGATAAGAATTGTGTTAAGTTTACTCGTACACCCCCGTATCGCGCTGGATAAGAATTGTGTTAAGTTTACTCGTACACCCCCGTATCGCGCTGGATAAGAATTGTGTTAAGTTTACTCGTACACCCCCGTATCGCGCTGGATAAGAATTGTGTTAAGTTTACTCGTACACCCCCGTATCGCGCTGGATAAGAATTGTGTTAAGTTTACTCGTACACCCCCGTATCGCGCTGGATAAGAATTGTGTTAAGTTTACTCGTACACCCCCGTATCGCGCTGCTTCCAACGGAGCAGCTGAGCGAAGCGTTCAAGAAGTGAAGAAGAGTCTGCTGAAACAAATTTTGGGCTCAAAACTATGTAATATTCCGCTGCAGCACAAGTTAGACAATTTTTTATTTTAATACCGCAATATTACGACTACTGTTACGGGCCTCTCCAGCGAAACTGTTTTTACAATGGAAGCCTCGGACTAGACTTGCAATTTTAAAACCTAACTTGGCAGTTACCATTGATAAAAAGCAAGAGATGCAGAAGAAGGCTGCGGGCCCGTGGGCGTCTTTCCGTGCAATGGGCTCTCTGACGGCATAGACTGCATGACCGTCAAACCGAAATCCTGTTGTGTTGTGCCTGTTGAAGTTTTGTACTCATGTAATTGTTTAATTTGTTCATCATTGTGTTTTTTGTCTACGTTATGGCTTTCTAAATACGTTATGGCTCTAGTCTGATGGGGTCCCGGAGGAGAGCGACCGGTTGAACATCATGGGCTTCGACGGAGAGAGTCTTCCAGGGGGTTCTGCCCCCTTCCACCTCGCCTGCCTCACTGGATCTGAGCCCTCTCTCCTGCCTGCCTCGTCGCCCTCCGCTCAACATCTTATTTTGACCCTGATATGCCGCCTGCCGCAAGTTGTTGAACTGATTCATATATTTATTTATTGTTATTTTTTTAACTAATTATTTATGTCATGAAAAACGAAGATATGAGCTGCTGAATTTGAAAATTGTATTTATTTTATGTAGTTTTAGTCACAGTTAATTACTTGAGGACCCTACAAAATTCAAGCTAACTTAAAAATTGTCCTTCGTAATGCTAATCTACATTGTATTTATGTATGATGGTTATTTATTTATTTATTTTTTTATCTAATTTGAAAAATGTAAATTGAAACCTTAAATTTAAATTTAAACAAAATAATTGTAAGCCATGGGAAAGGAGGGAGTTGGTAATGGAACCATTTAAACTTATATTGGAGCTGTTTTTACATGTGTTTGTTGTGTTTTGAATACAGTTAGTGCCTCTCAACGGTGAGTTTTTGTTGATCTTGTTCCTCCACGGCCTTCCCAGTGGTTAGGTAAAGCTGTGGGCCGCCCCTCACCCCGTCTCCATGGGAGCGCGCTTCCAGCTCAGGTTTCATTTGGGTGCGGGTGCGGGGGCGTGGTTCACTGCACTGCAAGTCTTGGTGATGACATCACCTCAGCCAATAGGACGGACCAATCCATCTAATTCGCCTACTTATGTTCGGTAAGCACTGTTTAAAGTATAAGTTTGCTCGGTTAGTACATTAGATTGGTGCCGGCGCCGCGGCAGAGCCACCTTGACTCCACAATGGCCCTACTTGTGAATTTTCCTTTCGATTAATTCTAACTTCCGTAAATTGGGATACAACCAAATAGAATTCTTTCTTTAGCTACTTCTCCAAACTTTTTATATAACAAAACAAAAAATAAGTCTGTTATTTATACGGTACACACTAGTTTATCTTGGACCTAATTTATTTCGTTAGCTGATTGTTACGTTAAATGTTTCAAACAAGTCTGATGTGAGATTCCGTAAGAAACCCGGAACACCGACCAGTTAGTGTATTTTTATCTGCTGTCCTTGCTTTGTTATTACATTTTTTATATATTTTAATATATTTTATATTTTTGTGGATGTCGTTGACTTTAATACCTTATTGAACTACATTTTTAATTTAAAACCAGGTTTAAATACCTTTTCCGTCCAAACAGTTCAAAAATATATGCTGCCACATACTATGACGACATGTTTCGGAATCTAGAATTCCATCTTCTGGTCATACCAAAAACGTCCGTAATTCACACAGATTTTCGTCAAAATTTAAAATTTTTTGTTGTTAAACATTAATACAGTTCAACATAACACACAACACGACATTAACCACATATTTCGCACAAATTAAGACACGCACAAGCCGGCCGGCGATTAGACTCCGACTGACAACAGTTTTAAATCCTAAACAACAGTTCAGGAGGCATTTTCAAAATGAATAAATTTTCAAGATATTGTTATGAATAAAAAGACAATATATGTCATACATTATTTTAAATGCTATTAAAACTCAAGTATTACTCTTATTTAATGTATTAATATTCCATTTTTTACGTTTGCATATGCTAAAGATATGAAAACACACCATATATTTATAAAAGCATAGACATTAATTCAAACATACTTTATTTCCCAATTATATTATTAAGTAAATCAACCTAGTTTCCATAAGTTCATAAATATTTGAATGGATATATATATATTTGTTGAAGACAGAGCTGTAAAAATAATAAATATAAATGATCATAACAAATATAATAAATATATTAGGATATTAAATACTGCTTGTATTTGTAATTAATATACTAAATACTTTTTACATAGGGTTATCATTTTTATGTAAAATTGCAATCCATACAGTTTAGTCATTTATTTTATTTATGAACGCTTCATTATATTAATAAATTGATTAAGACAGGCTGCAGGATACTATACAAACCACCTATAAGTATGAAGGTCATATATAATACATGGTTTAATGGAGGGGGTTGGTAATCTGTCATATCAGGATTCATAGGGCTTTGATATACCCCCCCCCCTCCATTTGATGTGGATGTGGTCTTCTGCGATTTACATAACACGTATTAATGGCGAAACTGCGTGTACGGCCTCCCACTGTCATCAATCTCAGCTGAACTAGTGGCTTGGACATTAGATGTAAATAGTAAACTCTTTTAATTATATAAATTTCAGTTTGTTATTACTGTAATTATGATAGCTTATTTATTTACCTTATTATATAAACAACATATCGCCATTTAAAGCAAGGAAAACAAACGGTATCAGAAAAATGGCACATACTTTCTCTATTTTAGCCATATTTTAATTAATTATAATTACAATTAATGAACAATTAATAAGTTCATTAATTAATTATTATTTGCAAATATAGAATATCAAGCATTTATAGAAAATCGTCTATTACCGTTTTTCAAGAATGATGATCCAAATACCCTTGCTGAATGCACTGCAGCGTAATTTGTTACTCACTGGGGTTTTAAAGGAGAAAATATTCCACCACCCAGGGTAGTCGGCAACATATTTTAATAACAGTCTCTATTAGCAAATTTTAACCGAAATCATAATTTTTTATAAAATTCATCAGTAAATATGAGATAAGTTAAATTTAATAGTTTATTACCCATAAGATTAAAATTTGACACATGATGTGTTTTCCGCTGAATGGAAATTTAAATATCTTCCCGACAATTAGTCGTACATTAAACATTTAAGATACAAATTTATTTATTCTTTAGGTTTTTTCAATGATGATAATTAGAGTTGATTTAAATATAATGGGTTTAAAATCCAAAAACAAATCTGTATTTTGGCACGTTTTAAGCTCTATAAATTCTGTGTCCGAATTGTTCCAGAGATACCATATGAATGTTCCACGAAATTTATTAGAGATCTGAAGCACTACAACCCACAAAATATTCAATAAAATTGGTAGAGCCTCTTTACAGATTTATATTTTTCATGTTGAAAAAAGCAATACTTTCTCCATTAACTATATGTAGGGAGAGGAAGTAAACAGGAGCTACGATTTGTAGTTTCACCTTTGAAACCCAAGCTACTCGTTCAAGCTCTAGTACTAAGGGTCTCTACTAAGACCTATTCCATTGTTTTACTTTATTAATGTAAATAGTAATGATCTGTAGTCGTTTGAAACAAATACTAGGCCAATAAAATAATAAATTAATATGTAAATTGATACCAATAACTCTGATGGATGAGTTGGGAAATTTAAGGAAGAAAATTGAAATTTTCTGGTAGTATACGCACCATTTAATTATTAACTAAATCAGTGAAAATACGTTTTAAATCTGATACGTCACTATATAATAATCTGATGTGCTGCATTTTATTTTTGTATACGAACCAGAGGTTTTTCTATATGATTTAAGTAATTCAATCAAGATTCTGTACTTAACAATGCTCAAATAATATTGTTTTTGTGTCCATTTAGTTTAGCGTAAATCTGCCCTAATTTTAAATACGCAGCGACTGCAATGACTTAACATTTCATATCAGAAAATTGTAGAAATTAAATGTGTAGTTCCGACAATCCATAACGATATGTAGCTGTATTTCAGAAGTCATTCTTCTTTAAGTCACTCTGCCTAAGCAACATATTAGCTGAAAGGAAGCTTTCGCGAGTGTATGCTATTATTAGGCCAATCTAATTTTCAGTGCGTTACTACAAATAGTAGTTTAACTAACGAGTCGTGGGCTAATGGTTTTGTTTGGATTTACTGCTTCATAGTATAGTTCGTTTGAAGAATGGACACTACATTTAAAATTGAAGGAAACTGAAAAAGGCAGTAACTTTTTCTTAGGTATACTTTTTTAAATGATGAATGGAATGAATCGACTTATTATAATAGTATCGAGTGTCCCAAGTGCCTGAACACATAGTGTAGTTAGGTGATTTATACTGAGATATAATTCATACTCGATTAGCTCTCTGGGGGCTCCGCCCCCAGCCCCCTGTGGGGGGCTTCGCCCCAGGTCACTGTTTGGCCTCAAATTATGTGTATCACCCATATGACTAAATTCTAAAACAATCCAATAACAATTATTCTAAACAATTATAGAATAAATTGTATTTTCTATGTTATCCTGTTTAATTGTAACAAGACGTATTACTCAAGATTATTACTCAAGACATTAGTTATTTAATAACAGAAACAATTAGTATACATTACCACGACAAACACAGTTGCATTACACATATCATTATAATATAAGGTTATAAAGGCCTTGTTAATTTAAAGATACCCGGGGAAATACTGTGATCCCCAAAATTTCAAGCCGAAAGATAATTTTCCTTTTGTAAATATTTACTTTTTTCTATGTTAAATCTGCTTTATAGGTGTAATTACTTAAAACTGCAAAGGTTTCAGGGCTTTAAACGTCCGAAAATTTATATCGATAACTATCAATATATTTGATTAAATACCCGCTTTGTCTGTAGTTTAATGTTATTATTTTTATATTTCTTCTCTTTTCAGTGAAATGCTATTAAGATTAACTCCGCTTCAAATTTGACTAAATATATGGTTTTTATTCACCGATATATTATATTAATTTTACAAAAACATACTAACTAATACAAGAATAAACGGTCATTGATCATGATTCATTGAATGATTATAAATACCTAAGTCAGGATGTGAATATTCTTTAGTTGGTCCAACATGTTGGTTCTGGTCCACTTTGGAACCAAATCAACCACCATAGAAATTCCTAACGTGACCCCCTGAACACGTTTTGGGAGTTCCTTCAAAACTGTATGTATATATAAAGCAAATAAATATATATGAATATATACATCTATATTCATAAATATATATTTGCATGATATATATATATATATATATATGTATATATATATATATATATATATATATATATATATATATATATATATATATATATACAGTTTTGAACGAACCCCCAAAACGTGTTCATGGGGTCACGTTAGGAACTTCTATGGTGGTCCCGGGCTTAAGTTTCACCGTGCGGGTCATACTAATAGTTAACTTTCCAAAGGAAATTCACACACATATTTATAGACATAGTTTATATAGACATACATATATATATATATATATGTGTTTGCACTCTAGCAGTCGCATTTTTTGTCAGATTTACTTCAAATTTGGTAGGGATATTCCTTTCTAAAATCAGTTGGACAAGTTCGTTGGGTAAAACAATCGGAAAACTCTAAACCCCTTTTCTGGGGATTAATCTTTCAAATTTCGAGTTTTTGGGCCCAAAAAGGGTCAGAAAACGCCCCGAATGTACAATATGCATGTAAAAATATGGAAATTAGTGAGGCGAAAGTTTAAGCCTTCTCTCGTCATTTTATCATACATATTTAGCGAGTTATTAAAGAAAATGTGTTTCCACTAAACACAGTACGTTGTCTTATCGGGGTTTTACATTATAAATGCGTGTTATGCATTTGTTGGTGTACTTTTATCATCCCCAGCAACCTTACGCCTCCTTTCAAGCCTGTCTGACCTTCTCCCAACATTATAATGCGCAAAATTGTATTCCCAGCTTTGCAGGTAAATGAAACCAGGAGCATCAGAACAGCCAAAAAATCACTGCTTTCAGATTTCAATAAAAATTGGAATAAATGTATGTTTTTACACTGATTTTTTGTTTTAAAAGTTTTTATGTGTAAATTCACTTCCCTCACGTCAGTGTGCTGCATGCGAACTCGTTTCATGTTTACATGCAATGGGAAATAAATCAGTATCAAAGTATGGAGACAAATTATTACGTAAACAAAGCAGACACTAAAGCACACGTAGACGTGTAAAGAAAGCATACGTTTAACTGACCCTCATGGTTTTCTTGTAAGTACAATCTGTTATTATTTCTTAGAGACATGCCATTATTCAAAAGAACAGCTATTTTTCCTGAGTACATTTAAATTCCTCTAATTTTAGTTATACCACCCTTCTGCAATATATCAAAGGTCCACAATTTATCTTTACAAATTTGGATATTTCCATGTAGAATCTATACGGAATGAGAAAATTTTCCACTTACAAAAAAAGCACATTTTGTATGAAGAAGTCTGAATCGTGTCGAGGTGTTTTCTCTAAAAACAATCTTCTAACTTTTTACAGCATATACATTCTTGAATGTCTTTGTCTTCTTTCAAAAAATCACTAAGACGTCTTATTTTGAAAAACAAACACTTTATTCTTCTATAAAACCTTTCAATGCACTGCCTCTTCTGCTTGAATCAGAACCAGATGCGGGGAAACGTTGCAAAAAGATAAGGGCTTTTCTGGTTGAAAAGGAAAATTACACTGTCCGTGAGTATTTATCAGATATAAGTATTGTTTAGTTGTGTTATATGCTTACAACTGATGATCTTTTTTGATAATTTTTAGTATAAGAGTTATTAGTTAGTACTTGCTGTGTAATAAAACCTGACGCTTGTCAATGCTATAGCTATAGTCAAATGACAATAAAGATTTTTGATTTTATTTGATTAATACAACTGTTTATCTCTCTTAATATTTCACCAAGGTTTAAATGTATTGGTTCTAATTAATAATGTATTTACATTTAATTTTAATTTGAAACCAAGTACTTTTTATATCTCTAAAAATATTTATCCGGTAAATTTATAAAACACGTTTTTTACAAAACTATACCATTTAAACTTAGGAAGGACAGTAGTTTGCACTTAGTAAAGGAGTTGGGAATTGTACTGTAAAAACGAGGCCGTCACAGTAATACCTTAATCCTAGAGGATAAGGAATTCTGAACACTCCAGTATTTATGACATCATAAACATGAAATATTATCTTCTATAAAAATGCCCAAACCTTTATATTTTAAACTAATATTTTAAACCTTTATATTTTATAACTAATTTTAAACCTTTATATTTTAAACTAAATATTTTAAACTTTATATTTTAAACACACTTTAAATTTTAAGTAGTGAGGTAAATAGTTCGTACGATTAAATAAGTAATTTAACACCCATACCACGCACTAATCTTATCAAAATAATTTAGCAGGCAACTCCATCGATGCTGAAGGCGTTTACGTTTGATATGCGAAAGGCTTTAAATCATGCGTGCAAGGAGTCGTTACAATCACCACACAAAAACATTCTTATAATGCAGTGCATGAACATCTGCCCCATAACTCAAGCGGAAATGACGTTGAGAATTCAACTGAGAAATAGTTTTCCTCTTAGTCCTCTCTTTAGGGTAAATAAGAAGTTGGATATCTCACACTCGACGAATAAAATATTTGCTTTTTACTGGCAATACTTTAGCTTCTCTGGCTTTACGTTTATGTTTCTCTACGTGTTGTTGATAGAAATAATTTTATTCTTTAGTTTTGGAATGACTCTAAAATATAAAAGATGGTAGATTAAATTGCTAAGGTATCCCTAATGAATTGTACGTACCAGAAAAAATAGATATTGTTTAATGTAAAAATTGATAAAAGACTATTCAAGATAAAACAACCAACAAATACATATAAATCGTGGCATTAACATATGGTTATAAAAACTGTTTCGGCTGTCTTGATAGACGGGCAGTTAGAAAATAATTTGTATCTACACACCAGAGCCAAAACATATTATTTACATCTTCATTTTTAATTACCAAAATAAAGGAAACATGTAATAACAGTGTGTAATTTTGCATCATATCAATCTCAAGTTACTCCTCGTTTGAATGCTGATGCATGTTTTAAGGCGTGTACAATTTTTAACTTTTTGGCACAGTATAGTAATTAAACTTTATAGTAACGTAAATTAAGTATGACACTTATTTAGTTTAAAACTCAAGAGAACATTCTGATATCCGTTTTTAGTGTATTTATAGAACTAACTTAAATCATAAATACTCAATTTCTTCTAACGTATAATTAAGTTTCACATCATTGTAATACTCATTAACAATAAAATTATACAGCAATACCAATTAAAAATTAGAAAAATAATGATTTAATACATTTTTAGTAGAATCGACTATTATAATTCAAAGTATTTATTTGCAGTAAATGTCCTAAATTCTACACCCACGTATGTTTTATGGCATGAACGTGTTTTATGGCATCGGCCACACTGCATCACTAGTAACATATACCCTGATGGCTTAACAGTTTTGCTAATTCAAAGTATATGCTTTATTATTCTCTAACTCATTATGGCCGACAGCATTGCACGAGTGTAAACACTTTTTATGACTTCCACTAATCATTCGCGTGTTACACAGAACCGAAAGCACTACATTTGTAACGGATTTATCCAGCCGTGAACATACGTCAAAAACAGGTTTGACGAACGCCAACCCCTGTAGCTAATATCGTATGAAAAAACATTAGCCTTTAAAAAAAATTTATCAAGGATTTTACCAGTGATGAATAATGTATGAGGGGATTTACTCTTAACAGAAAGTAAATAATGAAAATTACAACAAATTACATCTCGTAACATTTGTAAATTTTTAAACAATTGCCCGTTTCTTCAGCCTGTTTTAGAATGACTTTGCAACATTTATCAATGACACTTATTTCAAGGTTAACCTTATTTAAATCAGTTTTTAATAAGTTTCATCTAGCTATTTTCGTTTCTTTAATTTTATATTCAGTTATTTATTTAGACAAAAATACAAAAATGTGTTTTAAATATTTATTTTAGATCGGTTAGTTGTACAATAGTTCATTTAGTTTTTCCAACAGTAATTGGGCCTCGTGCGGCGGCATTTGTAGCAATGTTAGAGAATAGTAAGTCAACACTTCCAAGCAGAAAATGTTGTTCGTTTGTATATAATATGTAACGGTCAAAAATGAGACCCCTTTATTTTTTTATTACCTCATTTAATTTCGTAATAGAAAGCAAGCCACGTTAATTTAAGTTCGCCCGGCAAAGTAAAACAAGAACGGAACAAAAGATGATTCACGGTCGGCCGGCCTACTCGCCGAGCGCGTAGCGACCTGTAGCGAGTAAACAGCTTCTCGTGGCGGCCGCCGGGTCGTCTGGTGCTAGTGTTGCTTGCCAGGAAGGGGTGGGGGAAGCCTGAAACGAGCCTTCACGAGCCAGACGGACAGTCAGTCTCTCGACCGCCACCATCGACTCAACATCAGACCTCCAGTAGTAAGTTGAAGTGGTCTTCCTACACTAGGTTATTAAAGAAGTATTCGTTGCCGCTCTTATTCATTTATTGTTTAACGGGATTAATAAATAATCGTTCGTTGAATTGTGGCGTAATACCCCACGAATTTTAGGGCAGTTAGTTTTTTTTTTATTGTAAGAGCCAAAGTTAGCGGCATTTTCCATCATTTTAATAAACGGATTATTTAATTTGTCTGGAACCAGAGTTATCCTCTGACGCCAGGCGTGGTTATTTTCCTTCTTTAGTCGAGGCGTATATATTACTTTTCAGCAGGACCATCGTATTTTTATCACAGGAACCAGAGGCTATACTCTGACCCCTGACAGTTGGTAGCGTTAGATTGTTAAGCAATTGTAAATCGTACTGCAGAAGCGTGTTTTGGACAAGTACTGGGCGTATAAATCAATTTGTGGGACCCAGAGGAATTACTCTGACACCCAGTGACAGTTGACCGACTTTTGTAAATCGTATTGCCGGAGCTCGTTTTTGGATAAGTAGCGGGCGTAAATCAATTTGTGGGACCCAGAGGACTTACTCTGACACCCAGTGACAGTTAATCGAATCTTATAAATCGTATTGCAGAAGCGTGTTTTTGGATAACTAGCGTGTTTTCGTAAACCAATTTGTGGGACCCAGAGGATTTATTCTGACACCCAGTGGCAGTTGACCTACTTTTGTAAATTGTATTGCAGAAGCGTGTTTTTGAATAACGAGCAGGCTAAATCAATTTGTGGGACCCAGAGGACTGACTGACACCCAGTGACAGTTGACCGAATCTTGTAAATCGTATTGCAGAAGCGTGTTTTTGGATAACTAGCGGGCGTAAACCAATTTGTGGGACCCAGAGGATTTACTCTGATACCCAGTGACAGTTGACCTACTTTTGTAAATTGTATTGCAGAAGCGTGTTTTTGCATAACTAGCGGGCTAAATCAATTTGTGGGACCCAGAGGACTTAATCTGACACCCAGTGACAGTTTATCGAATCTTATAAATCGTATTGCAGAAGCGTGTTTTTGGATAACTAGCGGGCGTAAACCAATTTGTGGGACCCAGAGGACTTACTCTGACACCCAGTGACAGTTGACCGAATCTTGTAAATCGTGTTGCAGAAGTGCGTTTTTGGATTAGGAACGGGCGTAAATCAGTTTGTGGGACCCAGAGGAATTACTCTGACACCCAGTGACAGTTGACCGAATATTGTAAATCGTGTGTTCTTCGTAGTAAAGTACTTAGCAGTGTCTCTACAGAGCGCTACTCTACCTGACGGGACGAATATTTTGGGAGGATTTACTTGCAGAGTAGGACACAGTGTAATACGCTGGTGAGACAGCAGAGCACTTCTCTGCCACCTGAATCCCCAATTAGGCCGTAGGAGTTGGGAATGATGAATGTTCTAGACTAAACCAAGTGTTTTGAGTCTGAACGAATATCTGAGCCTTCTCCTACAGATCGTTTACTGTTGTTTTTCAAAAATTTTAGTTTAAGTCGACCCTTGGAAATTAATCCCACGTGGCTGAACTATTTAGGGCACCGTTTTTCGTAATTTTAAGAATCGGAGAAAAACACAGTCACATTTTGGCGCCCAAACAGGGACGCTTAGAATTGTCGAATTTGTTATCTCGTAAACTGAATTTAGCCTTTTGGCTGGCGCCCGAAATTTAAGCTTTATACGATTTACAATGTGGGACCAAGCGTTGCCTTTGTTCCTCTTTCCTTCACTGAAAAATTGGAGGTGTATTTCAACGGCTATAGGAAACCTGTATGTGATTGAACCACCAAAATCCAACAAGGAAAACAAAACTTCGGCACAGACAAGAGTGTCCACAATTCCGACCACCACGACAACCCCTCAGACTACGGCATCACTAGAAACTACCGTGTCTACCTCAGCTCCAGTATTAACGGAAACGCCTGTGATGACGACATCCTCTTCACTTCTGATACCAGTTTCTCATGGAGAGAGCACCGATTTGAGCAATATGAGAGTAGGATGGGTCTATCGAATGAATAAAGCCGAGTTACAAGCTGAGATTGGGGCATACGGCCTGTCAGTAGATGGTACCGTCGAAGAACTAAGAAACCGACTTGTTGCTGTCGTGAGGGCAAAGTTGCCTAAGACACCTTTATCCCCAAGCGGTGGAGCAGAATCTTTGATATCTCAAATGGACAGAGGACCACACTCTCAAGGGCCAGAATTTGAAGCTAGCGTGATACGGGAGATGTTAGGACTACAACATGGAGTGGATTCAAGGACCTTAATATCCCGATTGAGAGAAACGCTGACGGCTAAACCTGACGAGCATCCAATCACTAGGGATCCATCCCAGCAGGAGTTACCAAGGCCACGGACGCTAACTCACGAATCTCGCCCAGTATGGATAAATACAGAGCCCCGATTTTCTACTGGATTTGAATTTCCTATGCCAACACAGCAGAATGAACAACTAAATTTCCAAAGAAAGGCCCCGGATATATGCGGGCTAGTACGAAAATGGAATCTACGATTTGATGGAGAAAGAGACCCCATATCATTCATAGAAAGACTGTCAGAACTTCTGGATGCTTATGAGGTAACACCAGATGACATCCTACGAGCGTTACCAGAGCTGTTTCAGGATCGCGCATTATTGTGGTACAGGATGAATAGAGAATCATGGAAATCCTTTGTTGATTTTAGGCAAGATTTCACTAGGCAATTCTGGCTGGCGGGGTATGATATAAACTGGATGACGAAATTCGAAGACGTACCAAAGGACCTGGGGAAACCTTCAAAAATTATTCCTTAGGAATTGGCACGTTGATCAGGAGACGTGGAGGTTATACCGAATGGGAGAAGATCGAACGGATTTATGGGAATATGCGCCCCGAATACAAGAGTTATGTACGAAGGAGCGACTTTGGGGACGTGCAAGGACTTCAAAAATTAGCCGAAGAATACGAAACCCTCATACGAGATTGTAAAACCTATCAGCCTCCGCCAGACGTATCCCACTCACTAGTCCCCGAAACTGCTTACCGATACAAACGCAACAGAGAAAATCGACACGATGCCACACCAGTGTACGAATTCAGGAAGCCAGATGACACCTACCGAGGAACGACGGTGCAAACCACGAATGGCTATGAACGGAATCGAGCCGGGAACAGAGAAAGGTCAGATGTTGACCAGGCGAAAGAGCGCTCGAACTTTGCGGGGGTAAATAAATCATATGGGAGATCTCAAAATAATCAGAGACCAGATGACCCAATGAACTATTCACCTAGAGCCCCTCGAGTTTGCTGGAACTGCGATATCCCCGGACATTTTGCTAGAAACTGCAGTAAACCTAGAGTGTTAAAATGTTTTCATTGTAAGAAACCCGGGATTCGAACCACGGATTGCTGCGGGAACCAGGGAAACGAGAGATGGACTCTGACACAACGGGAGGCCCAGAGTCCAGAGTTACAAAACATAAGACCTCCACTAAGGAAGTAAAAGAATTCGAAGCCAGTGGAATCGGATGTTATAAAAACAACCATGAGAAGGCGTTGGACCCAAGACCGCGCGTTGTAGTACAGATAGAGGGACGGAACTTCATCGGTCTCCTAGATAGTAGATCGGCGATGGTATCGATAGTAAACTTAAGCGTAGAAGAGCATTTGAGGGAAGTTGGGTTTCTTGGAGAGCCTGTAAATATACAGATCAGAATGGCGAATGGGAACATTGCTTGCGTAGATAGATTGTTTACCATTCGTTGCATGGTAGGTGGGCATCCAATGGAGGTAGGAGTTCGTTATTTACCAACTTTGACGACCCCTATGATAATCGGAATGGACATGATTGATGGCCTGGGGTTAATAACGTACAACGTGGAATTACAAAATCACACGATAAATTTGTCTGAAGATAACCGACTATCAGCTGTAGTGGAATTGACATCGAGCGAGAATAGAAGGCTACAGGAATTCTTGGAAATCCAGCTAAAGAAGTTCGAAGAGCATTATTAAAAACTCAACTTTTTAAATATTGCTTACTTACCCAATCATTCTCTGATTGGGCCATATGATGACCAGTGTGAAATCGATCACCTAGACTCATCTTTTTTTAATATTTACCGTTTTGTTAGTAAGTACAGTATAATTATAAATATATTTTGTAGTGTTGTGAGACGTGTTTTTTAGCGAATTTTCCGTATAGGGAAGAAGCAATGACCGTAGTTGGCATGGGCCCGGGAAAATGATTACTTTCGTTTTGAGGACTCCAGATGCCAAAAACATCGTTCGTTCAAAACTGTATATATATATATATGTGTGTGTGTGTGTGTGTGTGTGTGAGACCGTGAGCACGATAACTCTCGTAAAAATAATCCAATTTTGACGAAATTTTTTATAAATGTGTTAAGCAGCATTTATGACTTAAAGTTCTAAAACCAGACAGATAGACCTATCCGAAGGGGTATTTTGGGGGGTTTTGTGCCCCCAAAATGGGGTTTTTGAGTTTTTTCCACCGAATTTTTGTAAATGTCAAATTTTGGTTTCTTCTATTGGAATCAGCTTAAAATGACGCACAATTCTGTTTTTTTTTATCATTGCTCTACGTCAAATGGTTACAGAGATATTGAAAGTTCTAAACACAGTATACGTTGTCCAATGTTATTCTTATGGAGGATAAGACAAATGTTATATCTCGCTTATTTATCAACTTATCCTGATGAAACTTGGTATATTGCTTCATATCGTTGTATTCTATATATTTGCACTAAAAACCGTTTTTTGGCCGATAGTTCCCGTAGCAGCAAACCTGCGAACTCAGCCCCTATGTAATTCTTATGGAGAATAAGTAACGTGTTATCTCCCTTAGTTATGAACAAAAATTAATATAATTTAGTATGTGGCTTTACCTACTTGAGTTATATTTATCTTTGTATAAAACCCCATTTGTTGTGTTCCTTGCTTCAGCAAACCTGCATACTCAGCCACCATGTTATTCTTATGGAGAATAATTAAAATGTCATAAATCGTTTATTTATGAATGTATATTGATGAAACTTGGTATGTGGCTTTATGTGGTATTAAGATACATATATATATATGCATTGGAAATTTGCTGAGTACGCAGGATTACTGCTACGGGGGTATTTTTATACTGTAATGTATGGTGTCTTCGAGCAATGGGTGGTTAAACAAAGTCGCAATAACGCATACCCCAGACAGTGTTATTTTTTTCAACGACAGAAGCATTGTTTTTTGTTTTTAATAGAGCACACAAACATTTTAAGGAAAGGGGTCCAAATCTTTTAGTTAGTATTAGACTATCTTGTGTTTTTTTAAGTTTATGAAAGTGAAGGATATAATTATTTTAGGTTTGACACACTATTCTTTTCAAATGAGTTTGCTACTTGAAGACCTCCTATAGAGATGTTTCTCCTAAGTATATAACATTATACCCTTTCATATCCACAGTAGTTATTGATTGATTTTTCTGTTGCATCACCCTCATATAAAATCAACAGAATTAATTTACAACGTAATAAACAACATGCATACCTCAAAAACTGACGTATATGTCAGGCTCCTTAAATTGTATTCGTACATTGTATTCAAAATATTTTTAGAAATTGCATTAAATTTTCCTGGGGTAGCTGAGTCCACGAATTAAAATCTGTTAGCATGGGTCATAGGTATGCAATCATGGATTTATTATTGTTTTGAAATCATCCTGACATCAATAACGTATTACTATTGAGAACTCGATTCATCCAAATGAGACTACAATAATATTGTATTGTCTTAACCAGTAAAGTGTTGTAGGTTAAAGTAATTTAGTTAAGCTTTTTTGCTCGCAAATGAAGATAATCCAGGATTGATGAATGGGTAGCCTACACCATTAACTCCTCATCACATCAAGGTTCATTAAGAAAAAACTGTAACTACTAATTGGTTTTTTCCCCTAGTATCTATTGTTCGTTTAGCGAATTTCCCCTATAGGGAAGAATCTATTACCGTAGGTCTCATGGTAAGACTTAAGCCCGAGACCATGATAACTTTTTGTTTTGAGGTCCCCAGATGCCAAAAACAGTATTCGTTAAAATTTATATATATATATATATATATATATATATATATGTGTATCTATATATATATATATATATTTATTATTTTAAACATGTTAAACACAGTACCCTGGTTTAAATTATTTTATTTCAAGACCGACATGTTTCGGACCTTAAGGCCATAGTCATGGTCGTAAACAAAACATAACCTCACAATTATTAAAAAGAAATATAAATGTAAACCATAAAATGCTGACAATATAATCATATGACTTTTTCCACAGTTCTTTTAACATGCTTCTCAACTATTGTGGCTTAATAGATCTTAGTTTCAATATTTTTTCATATATTGGGTTTTGCATATGAATTTGCATGGTGTTAATAATATTTTGTGGATCTTTTTTGTAGCTGAAGTAAATGTTGAATTCTTCTTTAACGTCGAGTTTGTCTCCTTTTGACCCATATTCTATTATTTGCAAATCATCTTCTATGTTTTTGAATTTATGATTGTACTTTATCATGTGCTCTGCAACATTTGATATCATGCTTGTCTTGTTTTTCGATTTAAATGCTTGCACATGTTCTTTATATCTGCATATATATATTCCCCTATATATATATATATATATATATATATATATATATATATGTCCGTGAATGCGATAACTTGAGTAAAAAACGTCCGATTTCGATGAAATTTGGTTCAAATGTGTAAAATGACATTCATGACTTTAAGTTCGAAAACTAGAAAAATCAGACAATGGGAAGGGGGGTTTATGGGGGTTTTAAATTTTCCAAAAATCAGTTTTTGCATTTTTACCACCCTAAAAATTTTAAAAAACTTAATTTTGGTTTTGACCATGTTATTGAGCTTAAAAAAAAAATAATATGGTATTTTGAATTATTAACCTAGGTTAAGTGGTTGCGGGGAAAATCCAAAAAACCTACTCAAAAAATCTCCCATGTTAATCTAAAGGAAAAAGGTTTTTTGCTTTTCCTCAGTTTATTTTAATGTAAACTTCACATTTGCTTTTACCAATCTGTTCAGTTCAACAAAACAATCATTTTGGTGTTTAAATTGTGATTCTACGCCCAACTTTTGCAGAGATATTCAAAGTGCTAAATACAGTACGTTGTCCAATGTTATCCTTATGGAGAATAAATAAAATTTTATATCTCGATTATTTATGAATGTATGTTGATGAAACTTGGTATGTGGCTTTACGTAGTTCTGGTATATTGATATTTGCACAAAAAATTGATTTGTTGTTGATTATTCCAGTAGCAGCAAACCTGCGTACTCATCCCCCATGTTATTCTTATGGAGAATAAGTAAAATGTAATGACTCCCTTAATTATGATCATAAATTAATAAAACTTGGTATGTAGCTTCACTTGGTTAAGTTATATTGATAATTGCATAAAAACCCATTTTTTTGGTTCCTTGTTGTAGCAAACCTGCTTACTCAGCCCCCATGATATTCTTATGGAGAATACCTAAAATGTTATATAGCGCTTATTCATGATTGAATATTGATGAAACTTGGTATGTTACTTCGCCTAGTTAAATTCTATTTATATTTGCATAATAACCAATCGTTTGTGTTCCTTTTTCCAGCAAACCTACGTACTCATACGTGTTATAGAGAATAATTAAAAATCGCTTATATTTGAATATATTTGTATGAAACTTGGTATGTGGCTTTATGTGGTATTAAGACATATATTATGCATTGGAAATTCGCTGAGTACGCAGGTTTGCTGCGATGGGGGTATTTATACTGCTAACTGCAGAACACCACCGTTGTTTTCTTTAACAAAATCATTCAATTACAGTTTTGCGAAGCCCACATAATATCAGAATGAAAAAAACTAAACGGATTTTAAATTACGGTTATAAAGCTTCTATTTTATGACTGGAAGTTGCAATTAAAAATAAATAAACCTATCGAAGACCCAGTATCATTATTTTCTGAACGATAATGATTAGGTAATTGGTTAGAAGATTATGTTCTTATAGAAGGTCCTTGTTATTGAAGGTCGTAAAAAACGTCTGATACAACGAAAGAAATCCAATTGAATTTTTCAAATTAAATAAATGGTGTAGTATTGTAAAAGGCTCATATTTTAAATTAATTTCTCTGTTCTCTTGTTACTGCATGGATATATTTTGTCATTATTCAACTTCATTATTCACGCATTGATAATTCACCGTCAACTATGTTGCTGCAAATAAAAATCTTTATAAATATAAAGTTACTTATATGAATATAAAAATATTTATATGAATCTTAATTAAAGAGAGTTCTTCCATTATTTATGTGGCACAAGTTCATATTAAAATTATCCAAAACTTCATAGTTTCTTGAACAATTTTGCCCTTAGGTTGATTTTAAGTTTCCATGAATGTTTGGCCTTTTACGGCATTATTGGATGATCTATTAATTTGTTATTTGTTTAAAAATACGGAACTATAAAAGAGGTTTTACTCACCATACATAGTCAAGCAAAATCTAAAAAATAATTTAGGCCATCAATATCCATAGAAAAAGAAAACATCATTCTGGATCTTTCTTTAATATTTTATTGTTTTTTATAGTCCATTTCAGGTCAAACTCGCAAACAGTTAGGTCTGTAAATAATGATTCCATTATTTGTTTGGTTTTGCATGCAGAATTGGTTTATCATGCTAACTCATTCTACGATTCAATATAGATTCCTTTTATTTCAAACAAAAAATTAAAAGAGAGAAGCTGGGTTAAAATCGCTCGATGCAAGAGAAACATTTATTTTCCCTTTTTACTTTCTCCCCCTATACATAGTATATGGAGAAAGTATTGTTTTCGTAAAAATTTTCGAATTTGAGTTGTTAGTGGAAATATTCGTTTTGGTGCTCCCTGAACCCAAAAAAGTGGTTTTTACGTGATGTCTGTCTGTGTGTGTGTGTGTGTGTGTGTGTCCGTGTGTGTGTGTGTGTCTGTGTGGATGTGTACAGAGCTAGAGCCCTAACCCATGGGCCGATTTTTATGAAATTTGGCGTGTAGGTACTAATCCACGATATCTCCAGGCATTTTTTTCATTTTTTTGAATTTTTGATTTTTAAGGGTAATTATCCCCCAAAAACCGCCAAAAAACATGAAAAATCCAAATTTCTCAAAAACGGCTCTAACGATTTTGATTAAACTTTCGTGGTTTGTAGAACTTTAGGTTTCCAACAAAATGACACCACCCGCATTTCTGGAAAATGCGGGTTCAGAAATTACAGGACTTAAAACATCAAAAATTCAGTTTTTTGGATTTTTCATAAAAAATCATAAATGTTAAAAAAGATTACTATTCACCATTAAAAAGAGCTCAAAAAACTATATAAATTAGTATTTTAAATTACTATTCTACGATTGCTAGTTGCGGAGAAAATTGAAATTTTCATTTAGCGGTAAACACAGTACGTTGTCCAATGTTATTCTTATGGGGAATACAAAAATAACTATTTCTCTCTTATTTACTGATCAATTTCATTTGATATGCAGGTCAAGTTAGCATTGACCAACAGATGATGTTCGAAATGTGTTGCTATTTAACCCTGGGGGGGGGCAAGGGGGCATTTCCCCTCTCAAAACTACTGTGTGTAGCAACGGACTCTATAGTGCCTCCAAAAAAGCAATTTGGGTGGATATTTCTGAGAACAACTATTTTAGACAATTTTCTGTACATTTATCTATACTTCATATTCTATATTTAGTAAATAACAAATATTTTTGTCATTAAAGTTTGGCTAAAAGGGAGAAAGTATGTGTCAGTTTCCTGATACCGTTTATTTAATTAATGCAACCATTGCTAGCAACAATTAATAACAATACTGACTTAATGAAACATTTGAGAATTCTTAAACTCTGATATAAACACTATTTGGAATTTAATTAGTAATAATGAAGTGGAATGGTGACCCGAACTGTTTTTGTTTGTTTTTTTTTTAAATAAAGTCTTTACAGGCTAAGCCCTGTGTACAGAAATATTGTGACCAAAGCAAATATTGTAATAAACAGAGTGTCTATAAAAAATGTATACAGATTTTGAACGTATATATGTCAACGGAGCAAACCCTTAGAAGTGACCACACAAAGCCAACTGAAAATTGTAAACAGCTATTTAAAACATTATACATTTATTTAAACAAATACTTATTATTTCTCTCATTTAGTTGAGATAAATATGGTTGAAGTTCAGATGTCTTATTAACAACGTATATGGATTTTAAAGTGTTACTGGAAGACGGAGAATGATCAAGAGTGTCAAAGACGATGGCAAGTGGAATTTTGAACACAAGAATTACAATTTCTAGGATTCGTGATGGTTTGAAACACATGAACAGTTAAAAAATGTGAATAAGGGACGGTCTGGACTTAAATAAACCTCTACAGGTGATATAAATGTCGACGTTGTTAAGCAGACATTTACGCCCAAACAAATCTCTGAGATAATGCTATCGTGAGACTCGAATTAAAAAAGGTAGTGTTCATGGAAGTTTAATAGCTAATAAGTGGAGACCATACATCCCACGACTACACCAGTCGTGCATTGTGGGTTAAATGAAGACCTTCCAGGCAGAAGAGTCCAGTTTTGTGAATGGTATTGGGTCATGTTCGCAACAAATGAAAGGATAAGTGATTTAATTGCCTGGTGAGATCTTTGGGTTTTTTTTAAAGACACTGTACAAAGCAAAGAGGAAAGGACCCTCAAGCAGCTGAAATAGGAGATTACAAATGATTTAATAAGATTCCTTTGGGCAAGCTGTACAATTAATTTTCCAATATGTATTGGCCCCATGTGGTTTACGGTAATAGTTTGGAAAAATTATAAGTTTACACTACAAAACCACAAAAATATCATGCGTCTAAGTGTTGTTTTCGTTCAAAATGTGCATACATTTGTGTGTGAGACAATATATATATTTGTTCAAGATATACTTATAATTCCAAAATAATATAATATAATTCAACTCATGTCAAAACGTTCCTGTAAAGATAATTATAATGAATTATAACTCCATATAGTGAAATTAAAGGATGTTTAAAAAAGTTATTTTAATAATATGCATAATTTAAGAAAATATATTCATGAAAATAATATACCAGATCAAAATCTTTTTACGTGAATTATTAGTATGCGAAATGTTTAATGCAGTTCGGATTATTTATAATAATGTTAAGGCCAATAACAAATATTATAAACTTAAATCCTACCAAAGAGGAAGTATGCAAATATTCACGATCTCAAGCTAAAAACTTCTTGATTTGCATACTACATCTAAACAGTAGATTTTAAAATCCTTGGAATAACATTAAACACTTTCGTAACAAAGTTTTAAGAAGTTGTAAAATAATATGTTGGACCCATAAAATAGTCCTATATTTTCGTAATTCCATTGAAGTAATTATTTATATTTCGTCTCGATTAATTTTTAAGTTCCATAGAATATTTAATTCGGATGTAAGTACTAAACCATATCAAATAATTATTGCGCACCACTCACTACCAAAGTCACTTTTTTAGTTTCGTTATACAATACAACACAAACTCCTAATTTGTACAACAGAATAAGCAGATTTATTCACTTTGCCAATTTTAACGAAATATTTCAATTGCAACTTTAAATCACTGTGCCTGGTATAAGTTATAAATTAAATTTAGTACCATGGAATTTAAAATTGTAATTAATTGGCTTAACATAATTGATATTAAAAATTATTTCTAACCTTATGACACAAATTTGGTTTTCTTTATGCGGAAAGAGTTATATTGTGATTTTAAATAACAATTTAGAACTATTTTAGTAGTGTTAACAGAACCACTTATATTTCAGCTTCAGAAATAAAACCTTGATTGGACTACAATGATAGAAATACTCCTACTAAAATTACTGCAAATTGACTTTCATAAATATAAATTAGCAAAAACTAATTCTATACTAACCTGATAGAATAATAGCTTAATTCCATTTGCGGTCT
Source organism: Allygus modestus (assembly GCA_963675035.1). NCBI lineage: Eukaryota > Metazoa > Arthropoda > Insecta > Hemiptera > Cicadellidae > Allygus > Allygus modestus. The sequence continues at coordinate 138,800,250 of OY776114.1, read as the reverse complement.
ATTTTACACACAACTCATTTTTAATATTTTCGTAATATTTTTAAATCATCAATAGTATTTTGTTATGTAATCAAACATGTTTTATAAGTGGTTTATACTGTGCTTATCTAGTTTCGGAATAAAAGTGGCACAAAATAATCTCTTTTACCATTCGTCATATCCTGTCTAAAATAAAACAGGACATTCCTGTCAGGATAAGGGTTATGTTTATTGTTCTCTCAACCCGTTTCATATTGCCTCCGAAATATTGTTTTGGACTGATGTGGGCACTGTGAAGGTAGCATAGCAAATTTAACTGTACATAAAGTAGTTCAATGAAAATTACTTATAATGTAATACATTGCATTAAGTTTCATTGAGTCTTTCTCTACGGAAACCCGTGTTGTTAAAATTACACCTTTCAATGAATTATTCACTATGGAATAAACAGTACCTTTCAATACTGCTAAACTTATCATATGAATAACCAAGGATAGTTGGGATGTGTTTCAATACAACGACATGTATAATTTTGACAAGAAATATAAAATCATTTTAAAGGACAAATTCAAATCATAACTCATCCAGATATCCGAGTTAGTTTTTTAATAACAATAATCTATGAAAATAATGCAAATTTATATTGAAGAATATGAAATGTATTGAAATAAGGGACTGTTAATTAATAAATCTTAAAATAATGTTGACATTCTCCATGAAATGCTTTTACATGTTATACATTTGTCTATACATTAACAAGCATTTTGCAAAGATTAACCATTTTTATTTCCCTTTACTCAGGTAATTTTTAAGAGTATTATCTTATATATATTTGTAAAATATATACTGATGTGTTTTACATTTAGTTCGTAAACCTTTAATACTATTATTTGCGCAGATTTGTCATTGTATTATTTTACACAAAATATACAATTGTTATTGTTTAACCGAATAACATGTTCAAGAATCTCAAAACCAAGTACTACTTTAAAGCTCTATTTCAAGTTCACAAAATGTTGCATACCTAGTACAACATAGTACACTGGAAATTAAAATTCTAAAATTTTACATTAGAAATAAAGAAACTGTTCCATCTTTACCGTCCCGATGTCGTTTGTTAATTGCACCACTTGGTGAACTCCAGTGTTGAAAAAAACGAGTTAACCCTTGTAACTGTCTCTCTTTTAATTTTATGTGAGTCATTTTTCAAGGCTTAAATCCATGATGGCTGCTACTTTCCTTAACATTTTCGATTATTCCAACGACAAGGGAGTTTTCAAGCACAACAATGGCGCAAGAGTCAAAAGACTGGACTGGGCTTGTACCGCTGTACAAACAAAAACACGATCCACTCATATTTGTTTATTTTATTTGGTTGTTTTTGTATATAAAAATAATTTCTCAAGTAGCATGATACGTCTTGTTACAATTAAACAGGATAAAATAAACTACGTCTGATAACACTGCAAAGTATATTTATACTTGTATTGTACTTGCTCTCAAGACGGTAAATACAATAGAAGGCGATCGACTTTCCAGTTTGTTTACGGTGTAACTGGTTGAACTCGATCGCCTTGTACTATCCTTGTTGTATATTTATCGTCTTATATAGTACGTAAGCAGTAAACATGTAAAGATATTTTGTAGTTTTTAGAAACGGAGTTTAATTTATCTTGTTAATTTATATATGTGTGACAAATTTATTTTAGTGACTATTTAATATTTGTAATTAGTTAGTTTTAATTATCCCTACTGGGGAGTCCAGATTGATATGGAATAGGCGTCAGGCTAAACATACTATCACTTATCAATTTAAAGCCAATATTAGTTAGGATTTTACAAAGTTGACAAATTAGACTTGCAGAAGGTAGTTATGTAAATGTCATAAATTAGAGCTAAGCAAAGTAAAGTATTTTGTACTAATATATTTCACACATAATAAAACGTAATGAAAATCTATAATTTCTCAATTACTTGCAAGGATGTCAAAATGTTTTACATGCGCAGCATATTAATATAATTTACCATTTTAAAATAGTAAATATTATTATATTTAGTATTGCATAATGAGTGCTGTATAAATCCTGCCTTCACCTGAGTAATGCAAAATGGAACACTAGGTACTGGGCTAGATAGAGATACACTCAGACAGATCAATAAAATCTGTCACTGTTCATTTAAATTAACAAATAAAAAATGAGAAATATAAGACTTACGCAAGACAAAGTAAGCACTGGAGATAATTATTTTTATGTTACCATTAACTGTTTAGGAAACGTAGTTCAAATCAAGCTAATAGACCAATAAAATTGATTTATTTTTTCTTGAATGGTTTTACGACAGAGCCACAAGCTACATTTGCCCTTAACACTGAACATCGCCAATAAGTGTTGTGTAGTTATCAGTAAGCAGAGTGATTTTTAATTGTTTTTGGTGTTTGAAAAAACTAATGCTTTGCGAGAAAAATGTCTCAAATTTTCAGTTAACTATGTTTACGATATACTCAGATAAAAAAATAAAATGTAATACCTTTTTTATTGTAATGTAAATCCTCCCACACTCAATAAAGGAAAATAAATCTCAATGAAGGAAAATAAATCAGCTTTTAAGGGTTCGTCCTTCCTGCCTTCTGCACGCTAAAGTAAGGGTTTTGCATCTCCCACATTGTAGGCTCAGTTTTTAATCAATTAAAAATAATTTGTGGTTATTTAATTCACTAAATGTTCATCTATGTCATACGATTTAGAAATCGTGATTTTAATTCAAAATAAGTGGTAGGCCATTAGTAAAGTTTTTAAATTAAGCGTTTTTCTAAAACTTCCTAACGTAAGGAGAAAGATTATTTTTTTTAAAAAGGAACTTTACAATATCTAGATTGGAATCTGGAAAGTGTGAAACAGTAAATAGTTGGGATAAATCTGTAAAATAACAGTGCGATTGAGGAGAACAAAAAGGTCTTCAAGCGTAGGATATGCATGGCCCTGCTTGATGGCGGCACAGCGCTAAACAACATCGTACGGATCATTCAATCTGGGGTAGGGCGCACCCTTAAGAAAGAGTTGTAAAGGTTTGCAAGCAAGGACAACTTGAATGTTTATTTTTCTCAATATAATAATTATTGTCAAAACATCACATCATTATGTAATAAAACTATTACAGTTATGTTTTCCCTTACTATTATCATGTTTATACTAGACACAACTCACCTTACACAGCTTACAAGGCATAAAAATGTAAACAACTCTCTTACAAACTCCTGTATACCGCAAAGCAAATATAATTTGTAACATATTACGAAAACACATATGTTTGTATGATCTGTCAAAGAAATTAATGTTTTTCTATGTTTTACCAAATGAACAACTAATTTACAATGACATTAAATTAAGAATACTCTCAGTATTTATCGTATGGTACAAAAGGAACTAAAACAAACAAAACGTAAAATACCTTAAACAGTGGAAAGCATGGTGTAGTAGAGACAGTGAGTGTAGGGTGCAGGGAACCAGATATGTTATTTCTCACCCTTACTGCCACGATTCATTTAATCACTCTACCAAAGGTTCTCCAAAACATCCCCTTTTTAATGGTTGGGCCATTAAGTAGATGTTTTATTTACTCATATATAAATATGTATAAAAAATTAGTTTTTTACCTGCCAAAATCTGCCGTTTGTACTTCTTACATCCGAAATAAATCATATACAATGATGACGTAATTAAAATTTTTGTATGAATAATACCTCACCTAAAACCATATATTTCAATAATAAAATGTTTTGTTATGTATAGTTATCATAATGTGTTATTTATATAGGTTACATGCGACTGTAACACCTAATGCAAATAGTAATTGATAGTATGTATTTCATGATAATTTTAAATGTAATAACTATCATGTCATTATGTAATCCAAAAATGGCTTCTATATATATTATGTTCTACCAACAACAGTTTTATCCTTATAGTACTAACTTAATCTCGTGGCTAAATCCTTTTACACACAACAATGGCATGGTATTACACTTCCTTTGCCGCTGAGCTTTTCATAACACAAGCATGTAGAGCTCTGAAAGCATCTTTTGTATATAAAGTTAATAGCTTAGTGACTTAAGAAGGTTTCAAAACATAATGTGTTTACTAACATAAATCCTATAAGGGGAAGAAGAGACATTTATTTCATAATATAATTGCCAAAAATTAAACAAAATGTGTGTACTTTTTCAAATTAGGTGCAATGTTTTAGGCATGAACATAGTATAAACGTCATAATTCGGTTTTCACGTTTGAAGATCTACTAGTGGTCAGTGACTTCGAATTGATAGAAAAGACGCATGTTTCCCTGGAATTTAGGTTTTTTGATTTGTTCTTGAGTTTTGTCACTTGTATTTGCTATTTTGCACATAAAAAATGGGCCACATTATGGTAATCTCTAAACACTTACTATTTACTTTTTATTTTCATTGGAATGTAAAAAATTCAAAATATTACAAAATAATTATTTGTCTGTACATAATGTTAACTATATTAAAACAGTTGTTTTTAATGTGCGATATTACTTATGCTGTCCTGACTCGCAGTGTAATTTGTTGTAAATGTTTTGTATGGGGTGATTCCCCATATTTCTATTTTGATTTTACATGTATTGATATAGGTTAATTCTATACCTCCACATTCCCTATCCTGTGTTGTTGGTCATAAAACTAACCTCATAATATATTGTACATTTTGTTGCTATTCCAGTGGTATTTATATTTATAATATTCGCAAAATGTTTCTGATGCTGTGCTCGCATTTGTTTTTATATCAATAACGGTCAAATACACAAAAGAACGTTCCACCATTTTTGTGCTTGCCTATTAATAAAATCATATTGCGTCTGAATATACTAGCCGTGGCTCTCTGAAGAGTTTTATACTTGAAAAATCTAGTTGACTTTATATCTCAATCTCATAACAGTTTCAAGCCTATAAAGCTCCCCCCAGCAGATAATGAGTTAGGTAACTACGACACTAGAAGCCGCAGTCGAGCTCCTGATTGGCCCTTTGTTGGCAATCTGGCCGTTTTAATGCGTCTAAGCACGCAAAGATTATCAGAGGTTTATGATGCAGGTGTTTTGTATAGATAGACATAGGTGTAGTTATGGTTTATAGGTAATTCCACTATGACTACAAACTATCCTTTTAGCTAGTTTTTATTTACGTTTCTTTTCTATGAAAAGTAAAACATTTTACTAAATTATTGTATAATATTTTATTCCTTTAAGATCAGAAACAAAGGAATAAAAAAAGGCAAATGTACAATTAGCCAACACAATTAGCAGTATGTAATATATCTAATGAAACCCTTTAAGTTGAAACAAGTAGTACTTACAAGTACATACTAGTACACATACTAATACTTACAACTTTTTATAGGAGTTTAGTTATGTTTTGACAGTGATCATAATGAAAGATAAAACTCACTATCCCAGTTCTTTGAGTGGAAGAAATATCTCTCCACTCCTTTACCTCCACAATGTTAGTGATAAGACCGATCTGGTTTTTTACTAAGATCGTTCCGGTTTTTATTCTTTTTAGTGAAATAAAATAAAATCTGTCGTACATACCCGCATTTCCTCCAAATCTGTGCAAGCACAATAAAGGAAGACGTACATCGTCAGCATTTTATTTCCAACTATAAAGTTATGAAATTTATTAATTGACTTCCTATTGGAGCAATTTAAAATCGCAATAAAAATTTAAAAAAATGTTGAGTTGCAACGGATTCCAATGGTCACAGATCAATACTTCGTTTTCGTCTTGTTTACTTTTTACAAAAAAATCCAAACAAAAAACTAGGTTTTTTAATTAAATACAAAATTTATTCTCTTGAAGCCTAGCAAGGCTGATACAAGCTTGTCATATGTTTAACTAGTGTTTTACACGACTGCGGCTGAACGCAATGTTGGCTGGGACTGGAGCAATCCTCTCACTAATGTACGGTTCGCCAGATCAATTGTAACCAACGTTATATGAATACGTATACAAACAACTGCATACGTGTATATCCAACCGGCAGTTCCATGTTATAACTGTCACAACACAAATTCAGTATGTATTTGTATGGCAGTGCATGAATGGTTTTATATTTCTTTATTAATGGGTTTTTAGGTATGAGCTTGTTTTATAGTTGTACATTGCGTAGTTTTACTGTTGTTGGTGTCCAGTTCTTGGATGGTTAAAAACTGGACCAGGATGGTATGGTGTTGGTTGTTTATTTTATATATTGAGATGGTTTGTTTAACATAGTATAACTTAAAACTATTTAAATTAGTTTTAAGGTGTTATTCTAAACGTGTGTGCATTCCCAAGCACAGTATCGATATCATGTAAACAACTTAATTTATTTATTTGAAATATGTATCTTTTTAAATTCACAATTATGTATTTCAACTGTATCTGCGGTCTGGATGAATTTCTAAACAATACAAACCACTTTACCTTATTTGGACTCTTATTAGGTTTATGTAAGTGGTTGTGGTTTCACTTGAAATATAGCTTCTGCAGCCTCCAAAATACCTACGTTAATTATCATCTTAGTTGCTGACAAAAATGATTACATTTAATAAGAATAAACACTAACGACCATCACGACATACGTCTGGCTGAGCAGTTGACAAAAACGTGGTTTTAATATTTAATAAATGTTATCATTATCACTATTTTAATACATGAATTAAAATGAGTTTATAACACTGCATGTGGCATAATGCTTTACAAAATGTATGTAATTACTAGAAAAATATGTAAATCTATGCTAATTAACCTAATAGATTAGTTAGGTGGTTTCTTACCTTAAACAATAAATGATACATGCTACTTCATTTATTTTTAGCTCACGTAAGTTAATTCTATGAATGTATTTAACTAACTGTTTTTGCATCTATGCATTCTTAGCCTCAACGTTGTATTAAGGTTTTTGGTATAAAAAAGGTATTGGAAGAATGTTAAAAAGTTAAGTCATTAATCACAAAAAAGTACTACACTAGACCATACTATAATTCTTAGCGATCTCTGAATATTAGTCCATCACATTACCAGCCTAATATAACTCCAGGGATTAACCTCACAAACATAATTTTCCAATAATACTAAAAAGGAATGGGTTTTTGTAAAACGTAGATACAGAAATACATGATAATACCATGTAAAATAATACATTGAAAGATATTTAGATTTTTTAGGAAGTGGACATTGTCTAGAACAGTGCACCCAATTTTATTTGTCTTCTGATGTACATGAAACATATTGTTATTTGATTAGAAAAACACCATTTTTACTTTCTCCCCCTATACATAATATAAGGAGAAAGTATTGTTTTCGTCAAAATTTTCGAATTTGAGTTGTTAGTGGAAATATTCGTTTTGGTAAGATATTACTTATGCTGTCCTGACTCGCAGTGTAATTTGTTGTAAATGTTTTGTATGGGGTGATTCCCCATATTTCTATTTTTATTTTACATTTATTGATATAGGTTAATTCTATACCTCCACATTCCCTATCCTGTGTTGTTGGTCATAAAACTAACCTCATAACGTCTTGTACATTTTGTTGCTATTCCAGTGGTATTTATATTTATAATATTCGCGAAATTGTTTTGATGCTGTGCTCGCATTTGTTTTTATATCAATAACGGTCAAATACACTAAAGAACGTTCCACCATTTTTGTGCTTGCCTATTAATAAAATCATATTGCGACTGAATATACTAGCCGTGGCTCTCTGAAGAGTTTTATACTTGAAAAATCTAGTTGACTTTATATCTCAATCTCATAACAGTTTCAAGCCTATAAAAGCTCCCCCCAGCAGATAATGAGTTAGGTAACTACGACACTAGAAGCCGCAGTCGAGCTCCTGATTGGCCCTTTGTTGGCAATCTGGCCGTTTTAATGCGTCTAAGCACGCAAAGATTATCAGAGGTTTATGATGCAGGTGTTTTGTATAGATAGACAAAGGTGTAGTTATGGTTTATAGGTAATTCCACTATGACTACAAACTATCCTTTTAGCTAGTTTTTATTTAAGTTTCTTTTCTATGAAAAGTAAAACAATTTACTAAATTATTGTATAATAATTCCTTTAAGATCAGAAACAAAGGAATAAAAAAAGGCAAATGTACAATTAGCCAACACAATTAGCAGTATGTAATATATCTAATGAAATGTGACGGCCCAAAATCCCTAGACTGTTAAAAGCCATTAATACGACACTGTAATTAAATAATACAATTTACTGTTCCTAATAAATAAATTCCTACCGTCACTAAAATCTATAATTGGAAGGAGGAACGGTGCTCTTAACATTATTTCAATTATTTCATTTATTATTTCATTTTAAAGAGTTGGCTGGTATGAAATATAAAATAAACCAACAGACGCTAGGATGTTTGCTCCAAGCTAATCTCAACTTAGACGCTCCCGCGGGGCCGGCCGGACGTTGATATCAGCAAGGATGTGTGGTGTCGGTAACCTGACGATAAGCACCGGCCCCCAGTGCACGATTCCCATGCCTCCTAGTTTGAGTAACGGCGTGAGTGATCGTTTGGCTGCAGCACTTGTCAGTGAAGTGTTCCCGTGACGTCACGGGCGAAACTGTTTCTGATTGGCTGGCTTGGTTCAGCACGGCCGAAGAAGACAGAACCGCGCCCCAGTCGCTGAGTTGTTGATGATTAATTAAGACGTGTCGTGTCTCTCTCTCCCTGTTTCATTTTATTAATTGGCGTTTTCTAAATTTTAACTGTTAAACTTTAGTAATTTAACTTCAATTTGAAACTACGATATTGTAAACCTAAAATCATGTGTGTTGAATAAAGTAAATTTGCTGAAAAAGTGTTAGTTTTGATTGTTTGATGAGTACCCCGTGGGCGGTGTTACAAATTGGTGTCTAGGTGCGGGTCGGTTTCGAAAATACCGAAAGCTTGTTGAGTTTAAATTTCCCACGCTTCCAAATTCTCCACGGGCCAACATCGATCGACCAGCCGAAATGCATTTTCAAGGTAAGTGGAATTTGTTCAATGCATAGAATAATTACAGCACTCTAATTCAGTTTAAAAATAAGAAGCATCCTTTTTTTTCGTAATTTTCAATCCAACAATCTTGTTAAATCTCACAGTAAAGTAATTTTCATTTTATAAAAACTTCATTTTCAGAATATTAATTGTTACAAAGAGCTCAGAGCCGCCATTTGCAATTAACAAAGCGTCTCTTTGTGTAGACTAATCCGCCATCTTGGCTTCTGCTTAACTGAAGCATAAATGAGTTAGTAATTGCAACTCATCCTGAAACAGGGAGGAGGACGATATTAAAGTGAAACTATAAATTATCTGGGAATTAAATTGAAGAAATATTATATTGTAAATTAATCCGAATTGTTCGAAGTGCGACTTGGGCGACGATTATCGTAACGAGGCAGTGACGCCGTGATGCACAAGGCAGTGGTGTTTGCCTGTGTTTGTAAACAGATGTCTGTATAGATTAATCTAAACAGAGTCCCACACTTGTTGTTGTTTATAGATGAGATAGTCATTCCTGAAGCAAGTTATATTTTTATTTAGTGATTTGACATTGTTTGTTCAAGAACGTTTGTTTGTAGGATTTATTAATTATACTAACCTTAGAATAAATGCTTTCTAAATTAACCTAAGTTTATTTGCATGAAATTAACACTTGTGAACCTTACATGCGATCCTAAAGGTACCGGTAACTTGAGGGGCCGTAACTGCGTGGCTGTAAGAGGAAATTAAAATATAGTAATAAAGTAAATAACTTAGAAATAGTAATCACTTTTGAAAAATATTTATATAAAATTTATTAAACTTCAACTTAGATTATATTTTTTTCGTTTCACTATCCACTGATGGATATTTCCTCTGTGCCGTAGTTACGAGTTCAAATCAAAGAAGGATCGCATAGTTTCACTATAGAATAATGGTTTAAAGGTAATAATAAAAGATAAAACAATTTTTGGATTTTCGACGAAACAAAGCATTAGTAGGGGTGAAATAGGAGTTCTGTGACATTTCATTGAAATAAATCGGGACTTAGAAATAATCGACGTGAACCATCATAGTAGTGAGGAAATGGGCGTTCGACAGTAATTTTCGAAATTTATTGTGTATTTTGAGCTAAGGACTTAGCCGAATTTTTCAAAATTTCACTGAATACTACAAACGACTTGTGATATTTTTGAAATTAAATTGGTGATTTTAATGGAATAATTCACCGTGTTGGGACTTAGAGTAATCGTACTCTGGGACTTAAGTGTACTTTATTGAACTTCAAGTTGGGACTTTGAATTTTTTTTTTCAAAATTTTTTTAGAAACAAAACGACGTGCGGACTTAGGCGAGTGAGCCCCAAGTAATCACTTCGGTAAACTGTTGAGCATAATAAGTGGGACTTTGCGAATTTTATACCAGTGATTGACAAAAAAGTAAATATTTTATAAAATATTTTGACGAAATTAAGAAAATACTTTAGTGGATGCACTGTTCGTTTGCTCTTTGGAATCTAGTTTCGGCCTACAACATGAGTGCCTACTTCTTAAATAAGGAAGAGAACCAATATGAATTGAAAATCCGCGGACAATCGACATCCGGTAGTGCAGATGACTTGAGGAAACGGTTAACAAAATGTTTCAAATCAAACACACCGATCGATCAGACTGTGCTAGCTTCCCTTGATATCGAGACGGAACTGCAGGCTTGTGAAGAAAAACTAGACGCGTTCGCTACAGCCGCGAATGAATACGACGGGGACTATACAGATACCGAAGGCCAGCGCCTTCAAACGCGATTCTGGCACAACTATCTGCGGGTGCAAAGAATCCCAGTAGGGGCGACAGGCGACGCCTCGGTCGCACGACGTCACGACGCACTATTGGATAGGGCTAAGGCTTTGTGTGAAACGGCCAAAGAAAAAAAAGATTTAGCGTTGGCCGCAGTAAGTAGTAATCCAAGTAGTAACCCTCCAACTCCGGAGACTAACCGGCCCAATGTGAACCTGGAAGAAGCACAGGCGCCGCCACCTAGTGGTCCCCCTGTTGTAGCAGCTAGCCAAGCCAGTGTAGTAGCGCCACCCGCGTTTCGGCTTGCTCCGCCCGCGCCGAATTTGAACGTCAACGCCGTACCAATGTCGCATTCGTCGCAAGCATCGCCATCGCACAGTAGGAGCGTACCGGTCTATAAGTGGGGACTTCAGTTCGACGGTCAATCACAAAGTGTAGGAGCGTTTTTGCAGAGAGTAGAAGAGTTACGTAGGGCCCGCGGAGTCACTACTGCGGAACTCTACGATTCGGCAGTGGATTTGTTCACTGGGCCTGCCCTGACGTGGTATCGATCCACGATAGGCCGTCTCAGTAACTGGGAACAGCTGTGCAAGGATATGGAACTGGTCTTCCAACATCCCGACCATGACATATACTTGCAGCAAGAGATTTTTAACCGAGTCCAAGCCGAAACAGAACCCATCGACCTGTTCATCGCCGCCATGGAGGGACTGTACGGTCGTCTCTCATCGGTTGTATCCGAAGAAGTAAAATTGAAACAAATGCTTCACAACATCCACCCTCAGTTGCAAGATCGGTTAGCTATGTTTGACGTACAATCCATTGAACACCTGCGAGCAATGGGCAGAAAGGCGGAAGCGGGACGCCTTCGGTCCGCTGCTACGCGCGGTGCCACAAGCAACGTGGCAGTACTTGAACCTGACTTAGCATACACCGCTCCGCGCCGCGCAACAAACCAGGGGAACACCCGAGCACCACCGGAACGTAGGGTATTCCAGACAGCCGATACCCCTGATATCACTTGTTTCAATTGCCACGCGAAAGGACACGTGTCCCGGGATTGCAGGAGTAAGCGAGAAGCACCCTCTAACCGGATATCATGCTGGCGATGCGGAAAAGCAGGGCACATACAGCGCGACTGTCGGGTTAGGCTAAACCCAAGCGGCCCTCGTTCGGGAAACGAGGCCGGGGTAAGTGGGGCCGCCGCCACGACACCCCGACAGTAGAGGGAGCTGCTCCACACGACCTAGACAGGCGACGATCAGAACGAACAACGCAAAAGAGAACACCACTGCACAGCGAGAAATACGAACGGTACCAGTAGTCCGGGAACTTGTCGACGAATTAGTAGCAATAGGCCAGATCGAGAATGCCGAGGGAAAAGTCCTAATTGATACAGGAGCGCAGGTTTCCCTATTGAAACGCGGAGCATCCTCCTCTCCCCTTGTAAAATCAGACGTGGTGTTAAAGGGCATTTCAGGAAAAACACTCAAAACATACGGTCGACAGCGGGTTTCTCTGAATCTAAAACCAGGGATTGAGGTACCAGGAAATTTCGTAGTGGGGAATCTTCCTAAGGGTTATCTAGCCGTGTTAGGTTGTGATATTTTCGGACAAGGTAATGGGGAAATAAGCGTAGAACGGGGTGTGCTCCGGTTACTCGGAAAAGAGATTTGGTTAAACCGCATTAGGAAAGGGGAAACCGTGCCGGACCCAAACCGCCCTTCTACTAGCGCTGTACAGACCACGACACAACGCTATGTCTATTGCTGCAATGAAGTCAAAATTCCGCCACGCTGCGAAAAGATTATTCAAGTCAAAACTAGTCACTTGACCACCGGATCTGACAAATTAGAGGGCCTCGAAGTAGTGATCGAACCATGCGAATTCATCATGCACGGCGTTTATCTTGCTCGGACGCTGACAAGGGTAGAAAAAAATTGTTGTTGGGTTAAGACTGTAAACGTAAGTGCCGAAGAGCTAACTTTGCCTAAGAACCTGAAGTTAGGGACGCTCGACAGCGACCTTGCCTCATTCAAGGAGGTGGGTCCCGAGCGTCAAAAGTTGTTGATTTTGGCTGATAGCCACGGTCGTGGTTTGCAAGAAATACTATCGGAAAGGTTGCCCGGAAACATCGAAGTAGAAGTCTTTTTCATGCCTAATGGAAGGTTAAAACAAGTAACATCGAAACTGGGGAGTGTAGTCAACCGCCTGAACGAGGACGATTCCGTGATTATTATAGGAGGGACAAATGACGTTGATAAATCCGCGCCCTACCCCTTAACCTTGCAGCAGGCTTTTGTCGCCCTACCGCGGGAATGGAAGGCAAGGATATCAGTTTTGTCAATTTTTGATCGTTTTGATCAGGACCTTAAGTCCGAACTGAGCGACGCGAATGGTTTACTCAAAGCCATCGTCGAAAATGTGACCAAGCAAAAAGAGGGGGAAATCCAATTTCTAGATCTAAAGGGAGAATTGAACCGGAAATTGTACACGAGACACGGGCTGCACCTTAACGAACAAGGAAAATTAAAATTAGCCTCCATCATACGCAAAATCGCACTCAGAATTACCGGAAGCCACAAGCAAGGGTAGGGATGGTAGGCCGATCTGACGAAGCTATTCTTGAGGCGTGCTTAAACGAGAAGCTCCAGCATCTTCCAAGTCAAGAGCGAGACCTTGTGAAGCCCACTCTCATGGAATTCAGTAGTGTGCTCGCTCATAGTGAAGATCAACCCTTAGGCTGCACTTCAGCAGTCAAGCATGTTATTCGTACTGGAGACGCCGCGCCCATTTATAAGAAAGCTTACCGTGTACCGTACCACCAGAAGGCAGTACTTGACGGTCTGATCCAAGATCAGCTGGAAAAGGGCATCATTGTCCCAAGTCAGAGTGAGTGGGCCTCTCCTGTGGTGCTGGTGCCAAAAAAATCCCCTGATGGCACCCCTAAATTGAGGTTTTGTGTAGACTATAGAGGGCTGAACGCCGTAACCACCCCTGACGTGTACCCCCTCCCCAATATCACGGAAACCCTAGATTCGCTGGGAGGCTGCCAGATGTTCACAACCCTAGACCTCCGATCGGGATATCATCAGATCCAAGTGGACGAAGGAAGTCGGTCAAAAACTGCTTTTAACGTGCCTGGTGGGCACTACGAATACCAGCGCATGCCTTTTGGCCTGAGCACTGCTCCCGCCACGTTTCAGCGACTGATGGACTCAGTCCTGATGGGCCTTAAGGGAGAGAAGTGCCTCGTTTATCTCGACGACATAATACTGTTTTCTAAAGATCTACCCTCTCACATTGAGGCCATCCGGGAGGTATTCACCAAGCTCAAGGGCGTAAATTTGACGGTACAGCTTAGTAAGTGTAACTTTGTGGTCGACGAAGTAAACTATCTCGGCCACGTGATCAACAAAAAGGGAGTGGAACCTGACCCGGGAAAGATCAAAGCAGTGCGAGATTTTCCGGTGCCGCAGACCGTGACGGACGTCAGGTCGTTCCTGGGACTATCTGGCTACTATCGACGTTTCATCGATGGTTACGCCACGATTGGTCAGCCACTTTTCGAGGCAACGAAACAGGGACGCGAGTTTGCATGGACGCCGGAGTGTCAAGAAGCTTTCGACCAACTGAAACAGAAATTAATCTCGGCACCTGTGTTAGTATATCCTGACTTCAGTAAGCCATTTATCCTGGCCACTGACGCGAGCACCTTTGCCCTTGGTGCGGTCCTTTCGCAAGAGATAGATGGTCAAGAACACCCTGTAGCGTACTGTTCCAGAACCCTTTTTCCAGCCGAGAAAAATTACTCGACAACTGAGCGTGAACTGCTTAGTTTGGTCTGGAGCACTAAGTACTTTAGATGCTACTTGCTGGGACGCCCTTTTAAAGTCATCACCGATCACGCTGCTCTGAAATGGATGCTTTCTCTTAAAGATCCTAGCAGCAGGCTGATGAGGTGGTCACTGCGATTAGCTGAGTTTGATTTCACGGTGGAACACAAAGCCGGAAAGAGACACACCAACGCAGATGGGCTGAGTCGAGCCGTGCAGGCGGTTAAGAAGGACATGCTCCCTGTCGTCGATCTTGACGTGCTCAGGACGCGCCAACGCGAAGACCCTGTTGTTCAAGGCTTGAAGCAGGCAAAGAGCTTCCGGATGAGCCCCGAAAAGATTTTGTACCGATTAAGTTCAGGCGAAAAGAAAATCGTAGTACCGACTTCCCTCGTGCCAGAGATAATTAGGTTGAATCACGATTTGCCTACCACCGGACACGCCGGGGTAGCAAAGACGTTAGATCGGGTAAAACAGAAATTTTGGTGGAAAGGCATGGAAAAGGACGTGATGGACTATGTTAGGACGTGTCGCAGTTGTAGTCAGCGAACCAATCACGGGAGAGTCAAAGCGCCTCTAGGGGAAATCTTTAATGAACCCCGATAGCCCTTTGAGTTAATCGCAGCGGATATAGTAGGACCTCTGCCCCTTAGCGAATCCCGCAACGTCTACATCTTGAGCGTTATGGACCATTTTTCGAGATACTATGAGTTCATTCCATTGCCAGACCAGACCGCAGAGAGCGTTGCTCGAGCGTTGGTCCAGAGAGTGATAACTAAGTTTGGCGTGCCTAAGTCGTTGGTAACCGATCAAGGGGCCAACTTTACATCAGACTTAATTAAGCACTTGTGCAAATTCCTGCACGTTAGGAAAATCCAAACTACCGGGTTTCACCCTCAGAGCAATGGCAGGCTGGAAAGGGTCCATGCTACCGTGGTGAGAATGCTGAGCCATTTCGTCAACCGGAATCAAACCAATTGGGACGAATACTTGCCCTATGTTACGATGGCTTACAACTCACAGAGTCACGAGAGTACGGGCTACTCCCCCTATGAACTGGTCTTCGGGCGGAAGATGGAGGTTCCTATGGAAGCGGACCTGGCCATCACGGAGGAGACGGACATTTTTGACAACCACATCGAAGCCCTCCGGGAAAAGCTCACGGAAGCTTACGAGGTAACCGCACAGAGGAAAGCCACGGCCAGAGGCCGAAATGAACGTCGATACAACGAGAAGGCCAAGGTTACAGAATTCCGTGAAGGGCAGTATGTTCTGCTGCACGTACCGAGTATAGGTCGTCACCGCGTGAAGAAATTGTCCAAGTTGTGGAAGGGACCATATCAGATCGTGAAGGTAATCTCTCCCCAAAACGTGATGTTGAGAATTCGGAAACGCGAAGTCGTAGTGCACGTGAATCGGATCAAACCATGTAGGGAACGTCCGCGACTTCCGGCCGAGCCAACAAAGAAACAGGGAGAACAGCGCCCCTGTGGCAAAGAAGTAGTGGGAAGTGTACCGGGGGAAACTGTAGAGGATAAGCCGGAAGGAGCTCCGAATACTGCAGAGGTGGCAGCCGGACCCTCAGCTTGCGAACGACCGAAACGGAATAGGCGAGAACCCGCGAGGTTTGGGGATTTCGTTAGATTTTTGAAGAGCTTCGTTGTAGAGAGCGGTTAGCGGTTAGACGCTATGCAGCCTGGGGATGGTGAGTTAATAAATTCTGTTCTGTTAATTTATTCGTGGATTTATCTGTTATAGGCCCTTTAGGCATTTTATTGATCCTGGGTGGTGCTCTAAGCTTCCGCCAGGGCGTCATCTTTGAGAAGGAGGGAGAAGTACTACTCACAGACAGCTATTGGACCGTGGCGCTCCAGTACAACCTGACCGAAGTGGAAGAGGAAAATCGGAACCTAAGTATACTGTTAGAGAAGGTGAGAGGTCAGTATAACGAGTTTTTTCCAGGATCTCTTGACGCAGAACATCAGCGTGCACTCTCCGGTTCACGGACTGGAAGTGGGTTTTCGGTACGAGTATACTGGGTTTGCAGCAGATGGTGGCCGACTATGTGGGTAAGACGAGTGACTTAATCACTCTGTTGCCTCGTACCCGGCAAAAGCGTGGTCTGGTGGACGCCGGTGGTCACGTTCTAAAGTTTCTCTTTGGGACCTTAACTAGCAGTGATCTAGAGATAATTAATGAAAAAATAAATACGGTAACCAGTATGACAGAGGATACTTTCCATGATACCCAAGAACGGTTAACTGTTTTAGGGAACATGCAAACCGAAATTGCCAATCATTCAAAGACAATAAATAAAATCATTTCCACCTTGAAAGAATACCATCAAGTAATGCACGAAAATATGGCCCGAAACTACGTAAGAGAATTAATTTACACTAACCAGCTTAAAACTCTTTTTCAATACTTGAAACTAAACTCAGCCCTATCAGAAGTTAAGGATGCAATTAATTTGGCCGTGCAAAGAATGACCAGGCTCCACCAGGCAGTAGAAGATCTTGCTGCCAAAAGAATGACTAGTAACCTTTTACCTCCCCACCAATACTTAGAAATTCTGAAATCTGTGGAAAGAGTAGTGCCCCCTCCCGCAAAATTGTTTCTCGATGTAAAATTAGAAAACCTTCATAGCTTTTATGAATTTGCAATAGTTAAATCCTATGCTACAACAACTCAGTTGAGGGTGCTGATCAAGCTACCCCTGAAAAGTGATAATCAAGTGTATGAAATTTACAATGTAGTAGCTTATCCCGTTTTTGACACCTCTCTAAAAAAAATGGGTAAAATGGGAAGTAGAGGAACAGAAATTAATGGTTAGCCAAGACAGACAGACAGACTTACTCAGCATACGAACCCAAACTCTACATTAGAGAATGTAAATTTGGCCAACTAGCAGTGTGCCCGTTGTCCGACGTGCTCTGGAACGTGCACAAGCGGCCTAACTGCGCAGTTGAGCTTTAGTTGAAGGAAGAAATAACTTTGTGCACTCGAAAATTAATAACAGGTCTAAAATCCCCAGTGCTGATCAGAACCCCAACCCGCTGGCTTTACACTACTTCCGAAGAGGCTAAAGTGGTGCTTAATTGCTTCGGGCCTAAATCCGGTCTGAACATTAGCACACTCACTTTGAGAGGAGTGGGCGAGATTCCTAACCGGGGTCGATGTGACGTGATCGCTGATGGGTATAGGGTGCCTGCCCGATTTATCGGCAGCTCCTTGTACTCCCGAAACTTTGGAAAGATAGTTTTCCCCGAGGTAGACGGAATATACAGTCGTGACGAGCAAAACCTGTTGGCCCAAGACATGAACGAAATCCTGAAGCTCCTGCAGGGACTAGATGATCAGCTGGGCACCCTAAGTGTCAAGGAATATTCCTTGGAGAAATCAATCCACTTGCTTAGGTCCCACTATCATCGGCGCACACTGATTAAGAATACAGTAATTGGAGGTACGTCCTTGGTCGTGACGATAATTGTTGTCGTTCTCATGTTAAGGTGGAGAGTTCGAGTTGCTGACCTGCTCCGTGCCGCCCTGGGAAGCCGCGATCAGCGCCCGCAGGCTGCGCAGACAGAGTCTCCGCTCCAGAGTCACGGGGAGATAGCACCTCGTGCTGAGCCAGTAACAGAGTCTACGCGGGACACAGGACACAATTCCACGAGCACAGCTAGTGTCGAGCTGACTGCGCGGTAAACTGTGATGAGGAGTGAGTTACGGGCCCGGGACGCTTTGAGTAAGTGATGTATAATTAAAAAACATAGACTTTCGACCGCGATCAAGAAGTCGCGTACTACGCTGTGAAGAAGCGAGTACCTCTGGACTTGTCTCCGCGAGGACGCGATGGCGAAAGGACTGGGGATCCCCCTCTGATTGTTGTGCGATCGCCTATTTGTGTATTATGTAGTTGTATATGTATGTGTAGCGCTAATGATCTTTGCATACCGGTATGTTTTGTTGTGTGTTTCTAAAAATGATGTAATATTTGTGGGCTGGTAATGGTAACTTTTTTTATTATTATTCGAAGCGATCCAACTAACGGTAGTAGTATATCCCCAGAAGGGTAAAGGATTCACCGGCCCAACTGGTGTCCACAGGAAGGTAATGTGCACACTTCCCACCCCCCTAATACCCCCTTCCCTTCGACTCCCTGACTGGACTGTAGGCACCTGGGAACCGGCCAGAATGAGTTTTCAAAATTTAAATAAAAAGAAGAAAAATTTACGTATAGTTAGTGTATAATCAGTCAAGAGTACTGCAAAATGCCTTGCTGAGGGATTTTCCGGACCCCATCAGCAAGACAGAGATGTTTCCTTACCAGACCTACTGAACGAGGGTTTATCGTAGGATGGTTGGGCTGAGGTGCCAATTCTGTTTTTTTATTGATTGAACGGTGGGTCTGCCTCGCAACCAGAGGTAGACGAGGCGAATTTAACGCACGCTCCATTAAAACCAAGCGGTGGCCGTAGCATTAGTTTTAGTCGAAGGTTGTGAGTAGATTTGAGGTTTTGAGTCCAAGTGACAAACACCCGCAGTGGTGAAACGGAATTACTTTGTATAACAATGTAAAAGAAATCCCCCGTGCCTGTTGAGCAAGTCTCAGGACGGTTTGTGGATAGTGATGCGACGAAGAGGCCACCGCGTTTACAGTATAACGGCTCCCAAGCATTGCTAGGGCACGGGTCTCACGATGTCTGAGCTTCTAGTAGTGGGCGGGCTATCCAACCCCCAAATTTATGGATGTTTAATTACCAACACGGAGCAACTTTTTTTAATTTTTTTTGTATGTATCATACATGTGTTTGTGGATATACTAGCGTATATTTTAGGTTGTAAGCTGCACCTCAGTCTCAACGTAGAATTATGTTACGAATTGTCGTGTACTGTTTTCCTCCATTTAGTTAAAATGGGTTTCATTGAAGTAGTAGTGGGTTTAGTTGGGAACGTAAGATTGTGACGTAAGATTCTAAGAATGATAAGAATTATTGTGAAATATAAAAGTAGTGTGGGAGACAGGTAGACCAGCCAAGCCGTAGGGGTGACAGAGTGATGACCGGCCCCGAGTGAAAGCTTGTGCGGCTTCACCATAGCAAGCGAGTAGCGCTCCAAATTAATATCTTTACACCGTAAATCATTGTCTTGCACTTTTCCGACCCCATTCCAAGTTCGGTGTGTAGAGAATAATATTCGAAAACAATCCAAACTCAATCTCATACACTCAACGGCGGGTCTACCAGTCTGTATAAGTTTGCTGAACCGCCACCGAGACTACTGGCAGTCGCACTACCATGTAAATTATGTTCATGGGGATTTTGTTTTGATTCTTCCAAAAGGGGTATCGGAGCTGAACATCAGCTCCTCGACACACTAAAGGGGTCTAGAACGCGGGGGTGGCAACTCGTATTGTTTGGAAAAGGCCATCACGCTTGCCCTCGCGGTGGTGGAGCGAGTGGAAGGGGGGGAACGACTGGATTTTGACACCAGCCCCCCCGACTCGGGAAGGGGAACACCTGGATTGAGCCCCAGCCCCTTCCCCGCAGTCGCAGCAGTGCGCGCTGCCAGTTTCTTTATTGTTCTTTTTGCTAACTGAACGAAATAAAACTGAACCGTTAACTACGATGTAGCTTCGGAAATAGTTGAAATTCGCCCGGCCTCCTTATTAATTCCCAATACTTTACTGAAGCAGCTGGTTCTTTTCCTGAGAGGAATACCTCTGTTATTCCTAAGTGATCTATAGCCTAGGTAAAGGCTATATCTGTAGGTGGTGGAACGGTTCAGCAACCTTTTGTCCTACTGTTAGATACATTTATGTTTTGCTCAGATAAGTTGAAAAGTCATTTTGAGTAATCGAGTTCAAGTCCTATAGCCGTATTGGCAGTAATTCATATCTTCAAACCTTTTGCGTGTTGCTTTGTTGATAGTCCATGAGGATATGTGTACCCAAGGTGATTACCTTCAGTAACCCTTGGGATGTATTTAATTAAGAGAAAGAGACTTGTGTTTGTTGTGTTAGGTAACTTTTGTCCTTGTTAAATGAGATGTTTTAGTTCTTTTTTTGTTGTGTGTAGTCTTGTTTGTTTAACTTTAACTTTTGAGATGTTTTGATTGAGATATTTTTGAGATATATCTTGTAAAGGGAGAGACACACGCGGGCCGGTTACAATATGAGCTATTTATCGAATTAAAAAAAAAAAAAAAAAAAAAAAAAAAACAGTGAATTAAGCGGGAAGGATTGAGGTTGGCTGTCCGGGAGCAGAATTCTGTTAAACAACGACCAGCCAACCGTAGACAAATGCGTACCCTTAAAGAGTTGTGAGAAGATGGACTTGGCAATCTGCTGTAACCTCATGCTGGGGGCAGCATGGTCTAAGGGTGAGGGGGGTGTGACGGCCCAAAATCCCTAGACTGTTAAAAGCCATTAATACGACACTGTAATTAAATAATACAATTTACTGTTCCTAATAAATAAATTCCTACCGTCACTAAAATCTATAATTGGAAGGAGGAACGGTGCTCTTAACATTATTTCAATTATTTCATTTATTATTTCATTTTAAAGAGTTGGCTGGTATGAAATATAAAATAAACCAACAGACGCTAGGATGTTTGCTCCAAGCTAATCTCAACTTAGACGCTCCCGCGGGGCCGGCCGGACGTTGATATCAGCAAGGATGTGTGGTGTCGGTAACCTGACGATAAGCACCGGCCCCCAGTGCACGATTCCCATGCCTCCTAGTTTGAGTAACGGCGTGAGTGATCGTTTGGCTGCAGCACTTGTCAGTGAAGTGTTCCCGTGACGTCACGAGCGAAACTGTTTCTGATTGGCTGGCTTGGTTCAGCACGGCCGAAGAAGACAGAGCCGCGCCCCAGTCGCTGAGTTGTTGATGATTAATTAAGACGTGTCGTGTCTCTCTCTCCCTGTTTCATTTTATTAATTGGCGTTTTCTAAATTTTAACTGTTAAACTTTAGTAATTTAACTTCAATTTAAAACTACGATATTGTAAACCTAAAATCATGTGTGTTGAATAAAGAAAATTTGCTGAAAAAGTGTTAGTTTTGATTGTTTGATGAGTACCCCGTGGGCGGTGTTACAGAAACCCTTTAAGTTGAAAGAAGTAGTACTTACAAGTACATACTAGTACACATACTAATACTTATAACTTTTTATAGGAGTTCAATTATGTTTTGACAGTGATCATAACGAAAGATAAAACTCACTATCCCAGTTCTTTCAGTGGAATAAATATCTCTCCACTCCTTTACCTCCACAATGTTAGTGATAAGATCGATCTGGTTTTTTACTAAGATCGTTCCGGTTTTTATTCTTTTTAGTGAAATAAAATAAAATCTGTCGTACATACCCGCATTTCCTCCAAATCTGTGCAAGCACAATAAAGGAAGACGTGCATCGTCAACATTTTATTTCCAAATATAAAGTTACCAAATTTATTAATTGACTTCCTATTGGAGTAATTTAAAATCGCAGTGAAAATATAAAAAAACTGTTGAGTTGCAACGAATTCCAATGGTCACAGATCAATACTACGTTTTCGTCTTGTTTACTCTTTACAAAAAAAATCCAAACAAAAAACTAGGTTTTTTAATTAAATACAAAATTTATTCTCTTGAAAACTAGCAAGGCTGATACAAGCTTTTCATATGTTTAACTAGTGTTTTACACGACTGCGGCTGAACGCAATGTTGGCTGGGACTGGAGCAATCCTCTCACTAATGTACGGTTCGCCAGATCAATTGTAACCAACGTTATATGAATACGTATACAAACAACTGCATACGTTTTTATCCAACCGACAGTTCCATATTATAACTGTCACAACACAAATTCAGTATGTATTTGTATGGCAGTGCATGAATGGTTTTATATTTCTTTATTAATGGGTTTTTAGGTATGAGCTTGTTTTATAGTTGTACATTGCGTAGTTTTACTGTTGTTGGTGTCCAGTTCTTGGATGGTTAAAAACTGGACCAGGATGGTATGGTGTTGGTTGTTTATTTTATATATTGAGATGGTTTGTTTAACATAGTATAACTTAAAACTATTTAAATTAGTTTTAAGGTGTTATTCTAAACGTGTGTGCATTCCCAAGCACAGTAGTAGGGGGCATTGGATGGTTCAGAACCAGCAAAGGCGCGGTGAGGAGCAAGTGAGGAGCCCCCCCCCCCCCCCCCCCCGGTGCCCCCCCCCCCCGGTGCCCCCCCCCCCGGTGCCCCCCCCCCGGTGCCCCCCCCCCCCCCGGCCGCCAGCAGCACTTTTCGTGATGACCTTGACCATGAGGAAAAAACTTTCGAAAATTAATAACTAGCCTATTTATCCACCGATTCCCACGGGACTTTTTCCAGAGTGTAGGCCTATCCCCAGGGAAGCGAATGACGTAAGAACTCCATAGATCCACCATTAAACAAGGCCGCTATTAATTTATAACCGCGTTTTCCTTATAGGATCTCAGCTGTTTACCGACTGATTTTGACGAAACCTCACCACATGTCAGGCCGTGACCTAAGAAAACCATCGCTTAAAGAAAATTGAAAATCCACTGTTAAACGGGCCCGCTATTAATTTTTAAACGTGTTTTCCTTATAGGATCTCGGCTGTTTACCGACCGATGTTGATGAAACTTCACCACATGTTGGGCACCGGCTTAAGTAAACCATCGCTTAAAGAATATTGAAAATCCACTGTTAAACGGGCCCGCTATTAATTTTCAAACGCGTTTTCCTTATGGGATCTCAGCTGCTTGCCGACCGAATTTGATGTGACTTCGTTACACGTTGTATGCCGGCTTGACTAAACCAAACTGCGAGTGGCTCCGTGGAGTCACGTGTCGAGGCGCGTGCTAGGGCCTACGTGACTGTCCCAGCCTGTTTACTCATTAGCGGCCTTCAAGACCCCTCCGTTCTAGAAGGTTCCGGCAAGTGCGTCGCATGAGGCCTCCTCCTGACTGGAGTGCTATGTATGAGCATGTCACGTGTCGAGGCGCGTGCTAGGGCCTACGTGACTCTCCCAGCCTGTTTACTCATCAGCGGTTCCGGGAACTGTTTACCGCTTACATTCCACTGCGAAGCTCCTCCAGAGTGTGATGGAAAGTTCCACGGCGTCATCAACCGGTCTATTTAAGCGCGTTACTTTCCCAAGCTACTTCAGTATCTAGTGGCAACTCGTCCTGTGAGGAGCTAGGTGTTTTCGCTGCGAGTAATTGTGTGACTGTGCAGAGCCTTGTCTTTGAATATCTTAAAATGTAAGTAACATGTAATTTACTTTTTCATCAACTAGTTTTCGATGCTCTAAAACCTAATTAGTTAACATTAATATTTCATCTTTTACATATCCCAGTACACGGGGTCTTGTCGTTTCCATTCAGATGGAGATGAGTGGAATTGTAATGACCTTGAAACAGTCGTGTTTTATAACGATTAAAATTAATAAGCCGAACCTAAAAAGCAAAATAGATTCACTACCACTCTTTTTTTTATTTTTAAAAAGTTTGAGCAAAATAAAAGTAGTTTCTTTTGTTTTGTTTTTACTTTCCAATCGAAATGTTGAGGGCAACTGCGCCTTTGTGACGGATGGAGAGTACAGATACCCGATGTTGCAGATGGCTGTTCATCTGTGTGAGGTTTGCGGGCGCAGTTTCGGGGTTGCAAGAAACCTGACCCGCCACGTAGCATCTGCCCACAACGATCGCCATTACGATTGTCACGTCTGCGGCAGACGCTTCGGGCGAAGCGACAACTTGCGACGCCACCTCGCTGCAGTTCATCCTCCCACTCCTCACGACCAAGCGCCAGGTACAGTTTTAGTTTAAATAAGAAGCCGCCAGTAGATTTATTAAGTATGCTATTTCCTGGTGTCCTCACCCATGATGTCACGACAAGCCCGTGGACTTTGATAACTAATGACTTGTTTTTATGAGAGAGTAAACGGCCCTGACTGGGTAAACTGACAATTAAGACGAGAAAACAGACTCGAGAGGTAAACAAGAGGTTGCCAGCCCTCTGCATGTTCCTCACCGCCATCTCCTCATCATTGTATTTAACAGGCTTGGGTAACTGGCGATTGAGATGAGGGAACAGACTCTAGGGGAAAACAAGAGGTCGCCAGTCCACTGTATAGTTCCTCATCCTTGTGTTTATAGGGTAACTAATAGGACTTGTTTTCCTGTTCGCAGGCCATCCGTGCCCGTTGTGCTCCGTCGCCCTGGCGGGTCCCGAGGATCTTCGCCACCATATGGAAGCGGTCCACGGTGCGAGCCCGTCTGCTTCAACTTCCTCCTCCTCCTCCGCAACGCCACCCTTCAGAGACCCACGGCCCGAGTGCGACGCGTGCGGGCGGCGATTCTCCCGTGAGGACCTGCTCCGGCGTCACGTGCAGCTGGTGCACGCCAACGAGGTCCGCTGTCCCGATTGCGGCCGCCTTTTCCGCAGGGCAGCGTACCTCCAGCGGCACATGGAGAGCGTCCACCGCGGCATGAGGTTCACGTGCGCCTACTGCGACCGAGGCTTCACCCGGCGCTACAACCGGGACCAGCACGAGGCCTACAACTGCCCCGTCGTGAGGAACCTCGTTGTGGACGAGATGCCGCGCCTGCCCGTTCTGTCACCCGAGCCCCGGCCCAGCCGCGAGCCCCAGCCCGGACCCAGCCGCGAGCCTCAGCCCGGACCCAGCCGCGAGCCCCAGCCCGGACCTAGCCGCGAGCCCCAGCCCGGACCAAGCACGGCACCCGACGGGATGGTGGGTGGTGGCGGACTACCCACGTTCCGCACCATTCAACGAGGGTTCCGCGGACGCCTCCTGACCTTCGGCCTGTCCCGGCCCATGGAGGACTTCTTGACCGTGGAGGACGCGCTGGTGCTGCTGTTCGACAGCGTCCTGGAACTGTTGGCTGACGTCAGGACCCGACACCCAAACACCAAGGTCAACATGTTCCTGGAGTGTGAATTCGCCAACGTTCACGGAGCCACCTGTCTGCGGGCCTTCAAGACGAAGAACGTGCCTCTCACCGCCGCGTCCAACTTGGAGGACTTCCTATCGGCTTCCTTCCACAAGCTGGAGGAAGAGAAGGAGCAGTGCCTGCTAGTGGGCAGCGGGTGGAGCTATCTCCGGATACGGGACCTGGAGATCCGCGTCAACCTCTACACCCCGTTGGGAGAACGCGGAGCCCGGTTCGTCCTGCTTCCCAGGACCATCTGCGACACGCATGCCGTCATCAACGTGCGCAACCTCGATGACATGTGCTTCGCGTACGCCATCCTGGCCAAGTTCGTCGCGCAACACCCGGAGAGGCCCGCATCGTACACACCGGACGTTATGGCACGCTACGACTGGGTCGGCCTACGCTTCCCCGTAGCCGTGAAGGACATTAAGGTCTTCGAGAGGAGGAACGCCATCAGCGTCAATGTGTACGGGATCGAGCGCGCCATGGTGGGGAGACGCCCCGACGGATCGCCAAAGTTCCAGGACCGCGTGTTCCCGCTGAAGATCTGCAAGCGGGAGTTGGAGGATCACCGGGACTTGCTGTACGTGACCACCGGCGGGGACAGTCACTACGCCTACATCACAAACATGAGTAGGCTTGTGCGACACCAGCTGACGTCCCACGTCAACGCCATCCACGTGTGTAAGCGATGCTTCGCTTACTTCGACAACCGGCCCAACAAGCTGCAACTGTCCGGTGCCGAGCGTCTGGAGGAGCACATGCGATACTGCACCGCCAAGGCTCCCCTCCGCTTGGACTTGCCGAAGAAGCAGCAGATCCGCTTCACCCACCCCGAGTACACTCGGCGCGAGCGCTTTTGCGTTTATGCCGACTTTGAGTGTGCTCTGCAGCCCGTCGCCGCTGACCCAGCGGAAGCACCGCCCGGCACGAGGCCCCTGCAACTGCACGTCCCGTACGCCTTCGCCTACCAGATCGTGGACTCGCTCGGCCTGGAGGAGTTCGAGCCCCGCGTCTACTTCGGGGCTGACACGTCCAAGGTCTTCATGGAGAGGCTGAAGACGGACGTGCTGGCGCTGTGGGAGTTCCTATTCAGCATGAGAGCTCTGCACCCTTCTCTGACCCGGCAGGAGATGGACGAGTACCTGGCAGCGACTCACTGCTACCTCTGCGGGAAGGAGTTCACGGACCAGGACGTCAAGGTGCGGGACCACAATCACGCCCCGCCCTACGAGTTCCGAGGAGCCGCCCACCGCTCGTGCAACCTCAGGTACCGGGAGCAGCGACACATCAACTGCTACTTCCACAACCTGTCCAACTACGACGCCCACTTCGTAGTGCGCGAGCTGGCCATCGACCCCGGCGACGTGGACGTGTTGGCCCACACGGAGGAGCGGTACATCGCTTTTACCAAGCGATTCCACTTTGGTCAGCCCGGGGACAACCAACGTCAGAGCAGTTTCGCGGTGCGCTTCCTGGACACCTACAGGTTCCTGTCCATGAGCCTGGCCAACCTGGCGGCGGGACTCCCCACGGACAGGATGCGCGAGACGAGGAAGCGCTTCCCCGACGACCGGCTGTTCGACCTGGTGCGCAGGAAGGGCGTGTTCCCCTACGACTTCGTGACGTCCTACGACACGCTGTACAGGACCAGGGAGCTGCCTCCCAAGGAGGCGTTCAGGAACTCCATGACCCTGGAGGACATCAAGGACGAGGAGTACGAGCACGCCCTCAACGTGTGGCGAGCCTTCGAGTGTCACAACCTCAAGGACTACGCGGACAAGTACCTGCGATGCGACATCGCCCTACTCACCGATGTCTTTGAGCAGTTCCGCGACACCTCGCTGGCAGAGTACGGGCTGGACCCCGCCCACTACTACACCCTGCCGTCCTACGCCTGGGACGTGATGCTCAAGACCTGCGGTGTGGAGCTGGACACGCTGCAGGACTTTGACCCAAATATCCCATTACGCGCGTGGAAGTCAAATCCTTCACGCTACCCTCCGGTATCAGCAGCAAGACTCTGGACAGTGTGTTTCTGGGACAACTGCCGAAACGCGTTATAGTTGGCCTGGTCAGCAATCAGGCGTTCAACGGGGACTACAAGAAGAACCCGTTCAACTTCACCCACAGCCACGTGAACTTCTTCGCGCTGTACATAGACGGTGAGCAAGTGCCATGTAAGCCGCTTCAACCGGATTACACGTTCGGTAAGGAGTTGTGCGTGCTCGCCTACCACACGCTGTACACCGGCACCGGCATCAATTTCTCAGACTGCGGTAACGAAGTCAGTCGCAACGAGTACCCCTACGGATACTGCCTGATGGCGTTTGATCTGACGCCCGATATGGCGGCCTCTCAATCCAGCCACTGGAACCTGGTGCGCAACGGTAACCTGCGCATAGAGATTGGGTTCTCCGAAGCCTTGGCGGAGGCGTTCAACTGCATAGTGTACGCCGAGTTGGACAACGTCGTGGAGGTGGACCGTCATCGCAACGTCACAGTCGACTTTGGCGGGTAAACGAGTTGCCGCGCGCTCAAGGTCACCGCGCACCGTTAGGTTTTGGCGGGTAAACGAGTTGCCGCGCGCTCAAGGTCACCGCGGACCGTTAGGTGATGACGGCGCGCGCACCCAAGGTTAACCCGCTAGGCGCGCTCCCGCCAGCGCTCAGTCGAGTTCAGTCAGCCGTACGGGATGGACGTGCCGCCACCGATCTACATCGAGCCGCCGCCAGCGCGCTGTCATCACGGAAGCGTGGTGATGGATATGCAGTGTTTTAAAGACAGTGATAATGACTTTCTACTGAAAGAGGTTTGCGTGGTGGACGTGACTACCAGCACGCTGCTCCTACATCACATCGCCCGCCCGCCCTTCAGCAAGGACCTCCTGACTTCCGAGAAACAGCGCGAGAGCGTCTGGGTCACTCGCCACTGCCACGGCTTGGAGTGGGACCAGGGGGACATCGCGTACGTCGCCCTGCTGGACAAGTTGCGCTCCTGCCTCATCCACCGCCCCCTGGTCTACGTCAAAGGATCGCAGAAGAGGGACTTTGTACAACGCCACCTCATAACCGAGCCCGCCGCCACCACCGCTCAGGACATGGAGGATCTGGGCTGTGGGTCGCTCAACGGTCCGCCCACCTACCGGACCCTGCGCTGTCGCCACCATAAGAGCTCCCACAACCGTTGCGCCCTTCATAACTGCATAGTATTGCGGGACTGGCTCGTGGCTAACGACAGTCCAGACCCGTCCACCTCGAGCTGCCTGTGCTGCTTCCGTCCACGATGAATACCGTCCAGATCAGAGAATGCCTGGCGAAGATCCCCGGACTGAGGAACGTCGCGGTCTACGCCTCTGACCAACTACCGGACGCGCCAGTCAAGCCTCTGACCGCCATCGTATCCAACACAGTGGCGCACACCGAGAGCGGCGAACACTGGGTGGCGTTTTACTGCTCGGAAGAGGACAGACTCGAGTACCTGGACAGCTACGGGAGGCCGCCATACCAGGCCGACTTTCAAAGGTTCTTGAGGCGCAATCCTCATCACCGCCACTACGTCTACAACAGGTATCGTCTCCAGGGCTACGATACTTCTGTTTGCGGCTACTACTGCCTCACTTACCTGTACTGCCGGGCTGTTCTCCGCACGTCACTCAGCGACTACGTCCAGCTCTTCGACTTCACCGCTCCCGCTGTCAACGACGCTCTGGTCCGCAGGCTCTTCCACTCCATATTCGCTTAAAACTAGTTTGTAAGGTTTTTGTAGTATGTAACCTTATTACTGTACAATACATGCCTCATAATGATAAAGCTTGTGTTTTCATTTCTCCTTTCTCCTTACTAAATTTTAAAAATAAATTAGCAAAACTGAGGCAGCGGGGCTGGACCTCAGGTTTATATACCAGCGGCGCGTGTCACTGGCTGAGCCCCCGCCAAGCGGCAGTGAAGGCCGCCAAAGAGGGCGCGCCACAAGACCCCTCGGGCATCAACAAACCACTTAGCAACTCAAGGGTGCAACCTCGAGCGTCAGCAAGCCGCTGAGCAATTCAAGGGTGCAACCTCGAGCGTCAGCAGACCGCTGAGTAATTCCTTCCTGGGCAACTCCTTCAGGGCCGTCCCCCGACACGCACCGCCAACCGCTCCCGGTTGGCGGGGGCTTTTTAAGCTGCACGGCTCGGACCAAACGGCCCATAACGCCTTTCACTTTAGTTTTCTGAGCCTACCGGCTTTTGAGTGAGCAAAGGGAGGAAATAAACAACTCGGGTTAATGCTGTACATAAAGCTATTATATTTTCTTACAAATACTATTTACAATTTTTCTTAAAATTAATATTTAAAACTAAACCGGGAATTCTTCTTCCTCGTCTTCATCCTGGCGCTGCCCCTCCTCCTCCTCCTCACCGTCCACCTCCATCCGCTGAGGTCGATCTCCTCCTCTCCTGGCTGGCGGTAGTGGCGGGACGTCCTTGTGTCCCCACGGCAGAGTGTGGATGCCGTCGGGGAGGACGCACCGCTTGTCGTCAGTCGGGCTGAGGCTCAGCTTGTCCACTTCCACGGTGTAGACCCGGTGCAAGTGAGACTGGAAGCGGACGTTGGTGGTGCGCTTTTGGACCCCGTCAAACAGGCACTCTCTGTAGTCGTCGGGGGTGAGGACGTTCTTGACAACGCCCTTCGCCACCCCCTTGGCCCGCTTGAGAGCCTTGCTGCCGCCTGTCGCCGCGTCCTCGATGTCCATAAAGTATAATTTGGACCGCAGGCCGAGGTACTCGAATAAGGACAGGCCGTTGCACTCGTCCTTAAACTTTCCAATGACCTTGGCGTTGACGGGGCTGTAGCAGGGGTGGGACCTCGGATATCCGCTGGTGTCGAAATCGTCCAGGTGCTCCTTCATCTCTGCGTAGACGTCCTGGGACACGATGTCAAAGACGAAGCTGTCCGTGTCCATGTAGTCCACGGTGAGGCGGTCACCGTAGCGCTCCTTCATCTTGCGCAGGAACTCGTACATGAGCCACTTGCTCAGCTCCAGGACTGTCATGCCTACGTAGACGGGCTTGTCCAACACGATGTTGACCTTGGACAGATGCACCAGGGCCACGTCCTCCGTGTAGTACGTCCGGTCCAGGAAGTTGGATCTGGCGACGTACTTGGAAAACTTCTCCGGGGTGCACACCAGCTTCACGTTGAGGCGCTTCCGTACATTCTCGATGGTCTTGCCGAAGACCGCGTTGTTCATGAGCTTGAAGAAGTCCTGTTCGAACTTGGTCTTGGCCCTCTTCCGCAGCTCCGTGTTCATCAGGATGTACGGTTCCAACCACCGCGACTGGCGAAACGAGATCGCCCGATGCACCGCGACCAGCTCCAATCCGTTTTGCAGCGCCTGCTGCAAGACCCTGTAGTGACAGATGTAGTGCGTCTTGTCGTCCAGGGTCGTCAACAGTTTGGGGAACTTCCCTGTTGGCGGACGCTTCGTCTCGCAGCAGTAGGGAAGGTCCTTGTGCAGGTCGTGTAGGCGCGCGGGGTAGTGGAGGTCCACCTCCAAGATGTAGCCTCGATCGGCCTCTGCGTCCAGCGCCGCAATGTCCAACGCCTGGATTTCTTCACGGCTGAGCCACTCGAAGTCTCCGGTCGGCAGACACTGGGACATGGCCCAGCCGTACAGGTTGTTTGCGTCCAGGTACAGGAGGAAGCGCGTGGGCTCGTCCGGGCGGTAGTCCGGGCACCTGTCGTGGTTGGCCTTGGCGTAGCGGGTGATGGCCTGTGAGATCCCTCCCCGGATCCCCTGCTCCACGAACAGGTACATGTCAAAGTCCTGCAGCGTGTCCAGCTCCACACCGCAGGTCTTGAGCATCACGTCCCAGGCGTAGGACGGCAGGGTGTAGTAGTGGGCGGGGTCCAGCCCGTACTCTGCCAGCGAGGTGTCGCGGAACTGCTCAAAGACATCGGTGAGTAGGGCGATGTCGCATCGCAGGTACTTGTCCGCGTAGTCCTTGAGGTTGTGACACTCGAAGGCTCGCCACACGTTGAGGGCGTGCTCGTACTCCTCGTCCTTGATGTCCTCCAGGGTCATGGAGTTCCTGAACGCCTCCTTGGGAGGCAACTCCCTGGTCCTGTACAGCGTGTCGTAGGACGTCACGAAGTCGTAGGGGAACACGCCCTTCCTGCGCACCAGGTCGAACAGCCGGTCGTCGGGGAAGCGCTTCCTCGTCTCGCGCATCCTGTCCGTGGGGAGTCCCGCCGCCAGGTTGGCCAGGCTCATGGACAGGAACCTGTAGGTGTCCAGGAAGCGCACCGCGAAACTGCTCTGACGTTGGTTGTCCCCGGGCTGACCAAAGTGGAATCGCTTGGTAAAAGCGATGTACCGCTCCTCCGTGTGGGCCAACACGTCCACGTCGCCGGGGTCGATGGCCAGCTCGCGCACTACGAAGTGGGCGTCGTAGTTGGACAGGTTGTGGAAGTAGCAGTTGATGTGTCGCTGCTCCCGGTACCTGAGGTTGCACGAGCGGTGGGCGGCTCCTCGGAACTCGTAGGGCGGGGCGTGATTGTGGTCCCGCACCTTGACGTCCTGGTCCGTGAACTCCTTCCCGCAGAGGTAGCAGTGAGTCGCTGCCAGGTACTCGTCCATCTCCTGCCGGGTCAGAGAAGGGTGCAGAGCTCTCATGCTGAATAGGAACTCCCACAGCGCCAGCACGTCCGTCTTCAGCCTCTCCATGAAGACCTTGGACGCGTCAGCCCCGAAGTAGACGCGGGGCTCGAACTCCTCCAGGCCGAGCGAGTCCACGATCTGGTAGGCGAAGGCGTACGGGACGTGCAGTTGCAGGGGCCTCGTGCCGGGCGGTGCTTCCGCTGGGTCAGCGGCGACGGGCTGCAGAGCACACTCAAAGTCGGCATAAACGCAAAAGCGCTCGCGCCGAGTGTACTCGGGGTGGGTGAAGCGGATCTGCTGCTTCTTCGGCAAGTCCAAGCGGAGGGGAGCCTTGGCGGTGCAGTATCGCATGTGCTCCTCCAGACGCTCGGCACCGGACAGTTGCAGCTTGTTGGGCCGGTTGTCGAAGTAAGCGAAGCATCGCTTACACACGTGGATGGCGTTGACGTGGGACGTCAGCTGGTGTCGCACAAGCCTACTCATGTTTGTGATGTAGGCGTAGTGACTGTCCCCGCCGGTGGTCACGTACAGCAAGTCCCGGTGATCCTCCAACTCCCGCTTGCAGATCTTCAGCGGGAACACGCGGTCCTGGAACTTTGGCGATCCGTCGGGGCGTCTCCCCACCATGGCGCGCTCGATCCCGTACACATTGACGCTGATGGCGTTCCTCCTCTCGAAGACCTTAATGTCCTTCACGGCTACGGGGAAGCGTAGGCCGACCCAGTCGTAGCGTGCCATAACGTCCGGTGTGTACGATGCGGGCCTCTCCGGGTGTTGCGCGACGAACTTGGCCAGGATGGCGTACGCGAAGCACATGTCATCGAGGTTGCGCACGTTGATGACGGCATGCGTGTCGCAGATGGTCCTGGGAAGCAGGACGAACCGGGCTCCGCGTTCTCCCAACGGGGTGTAGAGGTTGACGCGGATCTCCAGGTCCCGTATCCGGAGATAGCTCCACCCGCTGCCCACTAGCAGGCACTGCTCCTTCTCTTCCTCCAGCTTGTGGAAGGAAGCCGATAGGAAGTCCTCCAAGTTGGACGCGGCGGTGAGAGGCACGTTCTTCGTCTTGAAGGCCCGCAGACAGGTGGCTCCGTGAACGTTGGCGAATTCACACTCCAGGAACATGTTGACCTTGGTGTTTGGGTGTCGGGTCCTGACGTCAGCCAACAGTTCCAGGACGCTGTCGAACAGCAGCACCAGCGCGTCCTCCACGGTCAAGAAGTCCTCCATGGGCCGGGACAGGCCGAAGGTCAGGAGGCGTCCGCGGAACCCTCGTTGAATGGTGCGGAACGTGGGTAGTCCGCCACCACCCACCATCCCGTCGGGTGCCGTGCTTGGTCCGGGCTGGGGCTCGCGGCTAGGTCCGGGCTGGGGCTCGCGGCTGGGTCCGGGCTGAGGCTCGCGGCTGGGTCCGGGCTGGGGCTCGCGGCTGGGCCGGGGCTCGGGTGACAGAACGGGCAGGCGCGGCATCTCGTCCACAACGAGGTTCCTCACGACGGGGCAGTTGTAGGCCTCGTGCTGGTCCCGGTTGTAGCGCCGGGTGAAGCCTCGGTCGCAGTAGGCGCACGTGAACCTCATGCCGCGGTGGACGCTCTCCATGTGCCGCTGGAGGTACGCTGCCCTGCGGAAAAGGCGGCCGCAATCGGGACAGCGGACCTCGTTGGCGTGCACCAGCTGCACGTGACGCCGGAGCAGGTCCTCACGGGAGAATCGCCGCCCGCACGCGTCGCACTCGGGCCGTGGGTCTCTGAAGGGTGGCGTTGCGGAGGAGGAGGAGGAAGTTGAAGCAGACGGGCTCGCACCGTGGACCGCTTCCATATGGTGGCGAAGATCCTCGGGACCCGCCAGGGCGACGGAGCACAACGGGCACGGATGGCCTGCGAACAGGAAAACAAGTCCTATTAGTTACCCTATAAACACAAGGATGAGGAACTATACAGTGGACTGGCGACCTCTTGTTTTCCCCTAGAGTCTGTTCCCTCATCTCAATCGCCAGTTACCCAAGCCTGTTAAATACAATGATGAGGAGATGGCGGTGAGGAACATGCAGAGGGCTGGCAACCTCTTGTTTACCTCTCGAGTCTGTTTTCTCGTCTTAATTGTCAGTTTACCCAGTCAGGGCCGTTTACTCTCTCATAAAAACAAGTCATTAGTTATCAAAGTCCACGGGCTTGTCGTGACATCATGGGTGAGGACACCAGGAAATAGCATACTTAATAAATCTACTGGCGGCTTCTTATTTAAACTAAAACTGTACCTGGCGCTTGGTCGTGAGGAGTGGGAGGATGAACTGCAGCGAGGTGGCGTCGCAAGTTGTCGCTTCGCCCGAAGCGTCTGCCGCAGACGTGACAATCGTAATGGCGATCGTTGTGGGCAGATGCTACGTGGCGGGTCAGGTTTCTTGCAACCCCGAAACTGCGCCCGCAAACCTCACACAGATGAACAGCCATCTGCAACATCGGGTATCTGTACTCTCCATCCGTCACAAAGGCGCAGTTGCCCTCAACATTTCGATTGGAAAGTAAAAACAAAACAAAAGAAACTACTTTTATTTTGCTCAAACTTTTTAAAAATAAAAAAAAGAGTGGTAGTGAATCTATTTTGCTTTTTAGGTTCGGCTTATTAATTTTAATCGTTATAAAACACGACTGTTTCAAGGTCATTACAATTCCACTCATCTCCATCTGAATGGAAACGACAAGACCCCGTGTACTGGGATATGTAAAAGATGAAATATTAATGTTAACTAATTAGGTTTTAGAGCATCGAAAACTAGTTGATGAAAAAGTAAATTACATGTTACTTACATTTTAAGATATTCAAAGACAAGGCTCTGCACAGTCACACAATTACTCGCAGCGAAAACACCTAGCTCCTCACAGGACGAGTTGCCACTAGATACTGAAGTAGCTTGGGAAAGTAACGCGCTTAAATAGACCGGTTGATGACGCCGTGGAACTTTCCATCACACTCTGGAGGAGCTTCGCAGTGGAATGTAAGCGGTAAACAGTTCCCGGAACCGCTGATGAGTAAACAGGCTGGGAGAGTCACGTAGGCCCTAGCACGCGCCTCGACACGTGACATGCTCATACATAGCACTCCAGTCAGGAGGAGGCCTCATGCGACGCACTTGCCGGAACCTTCTAGAACGGAGGGGTCTTGAAGGCCGCTAATGAGTAAACAGGCTGGGACAGTCACGTAGGCCCTAGCACGCGCCTCGACACGTGACTCCACGGAGCCACTCGCAGTTTGGTTTAGTCAAGCCGGCATACAACGTGTAACGAAGTCACATCAAATTCGGTCGGCAAGCAGCTGAGATCCCATAAGGAAAACGCGTTTGAAAATTAATAGCGGGCCCGTTTAACAGTGGATTTTCAATATTCTTTAAGCGATGGTTTACTTAAGCCGGTGCCCAACATGTGGTGAAGTTTCATCAACATCGGTCGGTAAACAGCCGAGATCCTATAAGGAAAACACGTTTAAAAATTAATAGCGGGCCCGTTTAACAGTGGATTTTCAATTTTCTTTAAGCGATGGTTTTCTTAGGTCACGGCCTGACATGTGGTGAGGTTTCGTCAAAATCAGTCGGTAAACAGCTGAGATCCTATAAGGAAAACGCGGTTATAAATTAATAGCGGCCTTGTTTAATGGTGGATCTATGGAGTTCTTACGTCATTCGCTTCCCTGGGGATAGGCCTACACTCTGGAAAAAGTCCCGTGGGAATCGGTGGATAAATAGGCTAGTTATTAATTTTCGAAAGTTTTTTCCTCATGGTCAAGGTCATCACGAAAAGTGCTGCTGGCGGCCGGGGGGGGGGGGGGCACCGGGGGGGGGGGGGCACCGGGGGGGGGGCACCGGGGGGGGGGCACCGGGGGGGGGGCACCGGGGGGGGGGGCACCGGGGGGGGGGGGGGCTCCTCACTTGCTCCTCACCGCGCCTTTGCTGGTTCTGAACCATCCAATGCCCCCTACTCACAGTATCGATATCATGTAAACAACTTAATTTATTTATTTGAAATATGTATCTTTTTAAATTCACAATTATGTATTTCAACTGTATCTGCGGTCTGGATGAATTTCTAAACAATACAAACCACTTTACCTTATTTGGACTCTTATTAGGTTTATGTAAGTGGTTGTGGTTTCACTTGAAATATAGCTTCTGCAGCCTCCAAAATACCTATGTTAATTATCATCTTAGTTGCTGACAAAAATGATTACATTTAATAAGAATAAACACTAACGACCATCACGACATACGTCTGGCTGAGCATTTGACAAAAACGTGGTTTTAATATTTAATAAATGTAATCATTATCACTATTTTAATACATTAATTAAAATGAGTTTATAACACTGCATGTGGCATAATGCTTTACAAAATGTATGTAACTACTAGAAAAATATTTAAATCTATGCTAATTAACCTAATAGATTAGTTAGGTGGTTTCTTACCTTAAACAATAAATGATACATGCTACTTCATTTCTTTTTAGCTCACGTAAGTTAATTCTATGAATGTATTTAACTAACTGTTTTTGCATCTATGCATTCTTAGCCGAAATGGGGTTATGTTACCACCACTCAACGTTGTATTAAGGCTTTTAGTATAAACATTTATTGGAAGAATGTTAAAACGTTAAGTCATTAATCACAATAAAGTACAACACTGGACCATACTAAAATTCTTAGCGATCTCTGAATATTAGTCCATCACATTACTAGCCTAATATAACTCCAGGGATTAACCTCACAATCATAATTTTCCAATAATACTAAAAAGGAATGGGTTTTTGTAAAACGTATATACAGAAATACATGATAATACCATGTAAAATAATACATTTAAAGATATTTAGATTTTTTAAGAAGTGGACATTGTCTAGAACAGTGCACCCAATTTTATTTGTCTTCTGATGTACATGAAACATATTGTTATTTGATTAGAAAAACACCATTTTTACTTTCTCCCCCTATACATAGTATATGGAGAAAGTATTATTTTCGTCAAAATTTTCGAATTTGAGTTGTTAGTGGAAATATTCGTTTTGGTGCTCCCTGAACCCAAAAAAGTGGTTTTTACGTGATATCTGTCTGTGTGTGTGTGTGTGTGTGTGTGTGTGTGTGTGTGTGTGTGTGTGTGTGTGTGTGTGTGTGTGTGTGTGTGTGTGTGTCCGTGTGTGTGTGTCTGTGGGGATGTGTACAGCGCTAGAGCCCTAACCAATGGGCCGATTTTTATGAAATTTGGTATGTAGGTACTAATCCACGATATCTCCAGGCGTTTTTTCATTTTTTTGAATTTTTGATTTTTAAGGGTTATTATCCCCCAAAAACCGCCAAAAAACATGAAAAATCCAAATTTCTCAAAAACGGCTCTAACGATTTTGATTAAACTTTGGTCGTTTGTAGAACTTTAGTTCTTCAACAAAATGACACCACCCGCATTTATGTAAAAATTCGTGTTCAGAAATTACAGGACTTAAAACATCAAAAATTAAGTTTTTTTGATTTTTCATATAAAAACATATATATAAAATACCCCCGTAGCAGCAAACCTGCGTACTCAGCGAATTTCCAATGCATATATATGTATCTTAATACCACATAAAGCCACATACCAAGTTTCATCATTAAACATTCATAAATAAACGATTTATGACATTTTAATTATTCTCCATAAGAACAACATGGCAGCTGAGTATGGAGGTTTGCTGAAGCAAGGAACACAAAAATGGGGTTTTATAGAAATATTAATATAACTCATGTAGGTAAAGCCACATACCAAATTTCATTAATTTATTTTCATAGTTAAGGGAGATAACACGTTACTTATTCTCCATAAGAATAACATGGGGCTGA
The DNA here is from genome assembly GCA_963675035.1 of Allygus modestus. Lineage (NCBI taxonomy): Eukaryota > Metazoa > Arthropoda > Insecta > Hemiptera > Cicadellidae > Allygus > Allygus modestus. The sequence continues at coordinate 138,762,146 of OY776114.1, read as the reverse complement.
GTACGCAGGTTTGCTGCTACGGGAGCCTTTGGCAAAAAATTTGTTTTTTTGAGCAAATATCAATGGTCCACAACCAGATGAATCCGTATACCAAGTTTCGTCAGTATACGTTCATAAATAAGCAAGATATAACATTTTTCTTTTCCTCCTTAAGAAAAACATTAGACACCGTACTGTGTTTAGCACTTTCAATATCTCGGTAACCAATTGACGTAGAGAAATGATCAAAATACCAAATTGTGTGTTTTTTTAAGCTGAATTCAATGGATAAAACTAAAATTTGACTATTTCCAAAATTATATGTAAACAATTCAAAAACCCCATTTTTGGGTACAAAACCCCCCCAAAATACCCCTTCGGATAAAGCGATCTGGCTGGTTTTCGAACTTAAAGTCACTTAAACTTTACACGTTTATACCAAATTTCATCAAAATCGGATAATTTTTACGAGAGTTATCGTGCTCACGGACACACACACACATATATATATATATATATATATATACAGTTTCGAACGAATGTTGTTTTTGGGGTCTGGGGACCTCAAAACAAAAAGTTATCATGGTCCCGGGCCTAGGTCTTACCATGCCGACTACGGTAATAGCTTCTTTCCTATAGGGGAAATTCGCTAAAATTTTATATTCACCATTAAAAAGAGCTCAAAAAACTAAATAATTTAGTATTTTTAATTACTATTCTACGATTGCTGGTTGCAGAGAAAATTTTAATTTTAATTTTGCGGTAAACACAGTACGTTGTCCAATGTTATTCTTATGGGGAATACAAAAATTACTATTTCTCTCTTATTTACTGATCAATATCATTCAAACTTGATATGCTTGTCTTGTTAGCATTGACCAACAGAGGAAATTCGAAATATGTTGCCCCTTAATAACCCTGGGGGGGAATAGGGGGCATTTCCCCTCTTACAGAAAGTACCTAATTTCTGTTTAGGTACTTTGTTTACTTATTAACTTGCACTTAATTATCTTTGTTTTGTTAGGTTAAGACTCTATGTTGAATCATTTGTTGTTTATTGATTTGTTATTTATTTATGTAATAAGTGAATTCAATGTTATGTTATGTACTTGAATAGAAATAAATACTTTCTTTCTTTCTTTCTCTTTCTTAAAACCACGAGTGTAGCAATGAATTCTGTAGGGCCTCCAAAGCAGGGATTTGGGTGGATATTTTGTAAAACAACTTGTTTACAAGATTTTCTGTACATTCGACCGTGCTTTGTATTCTATATTAAGGTAATAAAAAGTAATTTATTCATTACTGTTGGGCTAAAAGGGAGAAAGTATGTGTCAGTTTTCTGATACCATTTATTTATTTAATATGTATGACTGTTAACTTAAATTTTAATCAAAACTGTTTCATATTTAAAGAATTTATAACAAATGGATAACTATGGCATTTTTTATTTACTGACTATGACTATAAAATACTAGATGCGACTTAATACATTTAATTCTCTTCAGTCCATATTTAGTTTATATTATTTACGTTTAATATGTCAATTTTAGTGGTGCCTTCCCTATAATAAGCTACCAGTTTGTGATATTACATTGAATTATGATAGTTTTAATTATTAGAATATAACAATCGAAACAATGAAAACTTGATGTTCCTCCAGGGAAATACAGAAACCCAAGAATTGGGATTGCCGAAGAACAAAAAAGAGCCTTGACTCTTGGGAGCATCCAGTATCGTTTTTCCAGGTCATCCAGTTTGTATTAGCTAATTTTAACACCGAGTAGTGTTTAAGGTATAACTTGACTCAATAATTACAAAATACCATACAATACTTAGAATAGAAAAAAATGTATAAGTAAACACAAAGAGAGAATGAGTATAATTTGGGTGGGAATGGAGATTATTTTCAGTTCCCTGCTACGACAAAGATAAGTGAGTGACTACTTAGCCGAAAGTTATATTGCAAATCATCTATTTGTCTTACATGTCTCATATTTTTCGAGAGAGTCGAATGTCCAATTTTACATTATTAATGACGACAAATTAGGATAAACTTATTACAGAAGACAGGACCCAGGAAAGATTTAGTAGCATTATCTCTGGATGTAAAAGAGGAACAACTACAAAATTGCGTTCATTGGAAATAGAAAACCAACAGGTTCAAGAAACAGAATCTCCGTTGTTTTCGAAACGCAAATGCTATGAGTAGAATATTGAATCCCAAGACAAATAATTGTAACCAATTCGATTTTTCCATAGTTTTTCCATAACAAAATCAGTAGCCTCCATTGTGGTCTTGTATTGGTCAAGCAATCAATTTGGTTAAAAGATGTAAGAATCGTCTGCTAAGAAAAACAAACAAAAACTGAGAGATCAAATGTCGAAAAGAACTGTTTCATGTTTAATTTAGTCCAATGGACACCTTAATTTTGACACATTCTAATAAATATTTTAATAAGCAATATGCTTTGTTACGATATCATCTTACATTTTCCCACGGTGCTTTCCCATTTGATTACATGCATTTCAAAACTAGTGTTTTATATAACTAACAGATATTTAGCTATAGATTTGTAAAGAACAATTTTGAAGCCACTACATTTATTAGATTACTAATGAAAAATATTTGATTCGTGTTTAAAGACCGTCATTTTTGACGGGCTAACAACAGCTAGTAAACTATAAACTAAAATATGAACTGGTTAACTTTGACTCTGTTGACACACTTGCAAACTTGTTTCTGGAACCATAGAGTAGGGAAAGCAATTCTCACATTTTGATTAATGATTACCTGTATGACCAATCAAATTTGATTGTCATGCACCATCATTAATGTGTATATAGTCTCGTATGTAACTGCACTATGAGCGTTAATATATCTTTACAGTTTTTAATCAGATTTTTCCTAGCTTACATTTATTGTAAAAACAGCAAGTTTAGGTTATGTTTTGAAACTTTTGTAAGATGTTTTTTAATAACACCTGCATTTTAGTGGTCAAATAACTTTAGATAACACACTGATGGAAAACATATTTTGAATACGATTTGATTTCTTCCAATTTTGCGAAGTGGGAATAAATCATAACATCTCTGAACCAATCAGGTAAACATATTTCGATGTAAATCGTCTTTTCAGATACCAAGCGCTTTATTGCATCGACTAAAGTGGTTCCATTGGGGAAATTGTATTTATCATACTTCAGAGCTTCTTCAATTGCTATATTAAATTCAGCCTATGTCAGTACAGGTTTGATTACATTAGCAGTAAACGGAAGTAAATGTAGCGTTTGTGCACACTTGTATACTATTTCCAACATGATAGTAGATTTCCTATGAATTATTGAACAATTTTTACTATAGCAAATTCTGGTTTTACACTTGTACGATCCCATATGTAGGTAAACATAATAACATTTAATTCAGGAATTTGTTTGGTCGATGTAAATCCAATCTCGTTGTTTGGTTAAAACTTCAATCACAAATAAGTTAATTACGTTTAAGCCAACACACCACCTGTGTCGTGTTAATTAGCCGCAGACAGACCGGTAAATATTATATTAACATGTCACATTTAATTGTTTTGAAATCATTTAGAATGATATTACGATAATATTTAGTTTAGAAGTTGACCCCTGCTTGCTGCATCAAGAATACCTGAGAACCTTTCTGCAACAGAAAAAACGTAACGCTGTTGGGCAATAGGGAGTTAAATCTATTGGTTAAGTTGTAATCCCATCTAAACAATTCAAGATTGCCAATCCAAGTGTTGTCAATTTAGAATATTAGTAAAGTGACAGTAGAATAATATAACTTTTTCAAAATAAACATAAATGAGGAATAATAATAACTTGAAGTGAAGTTTAGTTTGTTAACGATCTTATTTAAATTATAATACATCTTATTACTAAGATATATATCAGTAAAAATTATAACAATCATTAATCATTAAAACTTATGTAATCTCCTTATTTTACATTTGCAAATACGCTGCAGTCATCCTAGAAGGTTCCACAACTAAAAAAGGTTAAATTGTTCATTAATGATCCCTCAATGGTGGTCTACAGTTAAGAACATTCTAGTCATTTCCAAAACATAAAGGTTAATTCCCAAGTTTGATCGGAATTAACTAACTTGCGATTATAAGAGAGTTGAGACGAAATATATAGTAGAAGTTATGGTATGGTTTAAAGGTACGGTTATATATTACATGGTTAACTGGTGACATATATAGCGGCTTTTTAAAATACGACCAATGGTAAAACCATTACAATGTGTAACGACCAACCTTACACTTTAAAAATAGTTTTTAAATCAAAGTAATATGAACTCAAAAGCAATTTTACCCACATAAACTTGTTTAGTAGTATTTAAAATCAAGCAAAAAAATTAATAGATTATGTAATTCAAGATTCCATAAAAATATACCATCCTTTTAACGGCATCCATAATTTCAAAAAAGTGTTGTTTAATAAATATGAATTATTAGTAAATATTATCATGAATATGCATAAAGTCTAATACTGCTTGATGTTATATAGTATTAGCTAGATGAAGGGAAAGGTGCGTAACATATTTTCTACTTAGTACCCAAATGGTTGATCAAGGTTATTAGAAGTTCAATAAAAATAAATACATACTTATTGAAAAATATATTCGGTTCGATTCTTTAGAGTCATGATATATTCCTTACTACTTTAGTTAGAGTTTTTTTTTCAATATAAATATATCGTATAAATAACGGATGAACACAATTTTCTCGGGAATAGGACACTTTATAAGCAGAGGAAGTGTAAGAATACTTAACGAGAAAAATTAAATTATACGAACAATCGAGTTTACCAATGAGTTAACTAATTGAGTTAGTGTCACAATTCCGCCTGCTTGGCCTCAATTATTGGATGTCACTTTGTTCAATTTAATTTTTCAGAAACAAATTCCAATTGAGTATTTTATTTGATTCAAAATAGTTCAAATTTAGATTACATAATAATTGAATAACCTAGGTATGGCAATATTACTAGAATACTAGAGAAGACATTTAGATAATTTAATAATTTTTCCCAGCACTAGATACCTAATAATGTTTGTATTTTATAGATATTGATCTTACTGGTATATTTAATAGCTTAATATGAGGTTGAGTTTGATGACTTGTCATTTGTTTACTGATGCTTCTCCTAAAACAGACCTTTGTTAAAAAGTGTTCCTTTTAGCGAATTTCCCCTATAGGGAAGAAGCTATTACCGTAGGTCTCATGGTAAGACTTAAGCCCCAGACCATGATGACTTTTTGTTTTGAGGTCCCCAGATGCCAAAAACTAGGCATCGTAACGTAATATATTAATGTTATTCTTATGGAGAATAATTAAAATCGCTTATATGTGAATATATTTTTATGAAACTTGGTATGCGGCTTTATTTGGTATTAAGACATATATTATGCATTGGAAATTCGCTGAGTATGCAGGTTTGCTGCGACGGGGGTATTTTGGGTTTAAAGCATATTAAAACTTGATCGATCCAAAAAACTTCATTACAAATTTAACAACAATACACATTATTTAATTTACTTTTTAATATGTCTTACTTGTTTTGGTTGAAACCAGTTCATGAGTCAATATTTCTATTTAATAAAAATATGGTTTTCACTAACGCAATATATATTATATGTTGATATAAAAAAGCTGGTATTCCACGAAAAAAATCAATTGGAACATAACACTTGCACTAACTTGTATATAAAATACGAGTCTAATCGGAAACCTCTCAAAATGAGGAAGCAATGAGCAATAATATATAAACTAACACCGATAGCGCTATGCCAGCCATCTGTGAGATTGTTTGGTGAACGTGACTCCACTGCACACTGGCTCTCTGAGTATTTGGGCCTGTTTGTTGAGTAAACTGAAATTGATGTTTTGCTGTGCCACTAGCAAAGTCATTCATACAATTATACATACACCTATTTTAAGATGTAATCGGTCGAGTTTCACGTTTCTAGGATCTTCTAGTCCTCAATTCAGATATTCGTCATTCTATATTTTGTGTTTAAACAATAAGACCTATATGTGAGTCTTTGGGGTAGTGGTAAACGCGAGACTTACGGACTTGACAGTGGCAGTGGCCTGTTGTGGATTCTAATCCCATTCATGGTAAATCAATTTGATTGGTAATGTGTAAATTGCTGGATTAACTACTTGCGTTTCTGGATACGTTCCTGCACGCAGCCCTGTGGTCTATATGGATAGAAAGTATGATAAACATGTCAATAATAGGATATATTTATGTACAAAAACTACGTGGAAATGTTATACGCTTTTTGTATGCAATAACATTGTATCTTTCACACAACCAAAACTTCAAATATTTATTTAGTAACAACTTAATTGACCTTAAAAAGTACTTCAAATTTCAATAAACTACTGACAAAGTACTGGCAAAGTCATAAAATTAGTGTCAATCCTTTGATATTGACAAAAATACTTCCATTGGATTCGTTTATACCTTGTACATTCATTTTATTTCAATTTAATTATTTTTAAAAATATATATAGACAATTCTACTAAACTATAGTGAAATAATCGGCCAATTATTTGAAATTGTGTTAAAAGATCAATTTAAAATATACAGATATTAAATATTAATGACCTTCAAACTCCGTTAGTTGTGGGTATAATATTCATTACTATCTTTCTAACGTCCCAGTTAATTACGATATTGCCCAAATGGCTCGTGAATAGTGTGGACGAAACATTGAAATTGACAAATCCCTGAAATCTTATTTTAAACTATTTCATTAATGCAATGTATTTCTTATACAATCGTAATTGCAATCTAATAACAATATTCCATACTCGTTTTAACTTATTTTTCACAACGAAACTTTTAAATGTGATAACTTTGACACATCCTATGTAACTAGATAAAGGTATAATCTCCCTTTGTCCCGGTCACAGTTACGCCACTCCATTGACTTCCAATTACCTGTGGACTCTGTCCAGTTAAATTCTGCTCCCAATAAGTAACTTATCCCTTTGATGTCCTTAAACCTTTTAGCACAAAATAAAATACCCCCGTCGCAGCAAACCTACGTACTCAGCGAATTTCCAATGCATATTATATGTCTTAATACCACATAAAGCCGCATACCAAGTTTCATAAAAATATATATTGCAAATATGCAGTATATAAGCGATTTTAATTATTCTCCATAAGAATAACATTGGTAATGAGTACGTAGGTTTGCTGAAACAAGGAACACAAACAATTGGTTTTTATGAAAATATAAATAGAATTTAACTAGGCGAAGCCACATACCAAGTTTCATCGATATTCAATCATAAATAAGCACTATATAACATTCTAATTATTCTCTATAAGAATAACATGGGGGCTGAGAAAGCAGGTTTGCTGCAACAAGGAAAAACATGGGTTTTGATATAATTATCAATATAACTCAACCAAGTGAAGCTAAATACCAAGTTTTATTAATTTATGTTCATTATTATGGGAGTCATTATATTTTACTTATACTCCATAAGAATAACATGGGGGCTGAGTACGCAGGTTTGCTGCTACAGGAATAATCAACAAAAAATCAATTTTTTGTGCAAATATCAATATACCAGTACTACTTGAAGCCACATACCAAGCTCCATCAACATACATTCATAAATAATCGAGATATCAAATTTTATTTATTCTCCATAAGGATAACTTTGGACAACGTACTGTGTTTAGCACTTTGAATATCTCTGCAACGGTTGGGCGTATAATCACAATTTAAACACCAAAATGATTGTTCTGTGGAACTGAACTGATTGGTAAAAGTAAATGTGAAGTTTACATTAAAATAAGCAGAGGAAAAGCCAAAAACCTTTTTCCCATAAAATTAACATGGGAGATTTTATGAGTAGGTTTTTTTGGATTTTCTCCGCAACCACTTAACCTAGGTTAATAATTCAAAATACCATATTATTTGTTTTTTTAAGCTCTATAACATGGTTAAAACCAAAATTAAGTTTTTTAAAAATATTAGGGTTAAAAATGCAAAAACCTGATTTTTGGAAAATTTAAAACCCCCATAAACCCCCTTTCCCATGGTCCGATTTTTCTGGTTTTCGAACTTAAAGTCATTAATGTCATTTTACATATTTGAGTCAAATTTTATCAAAATAGGACGTTTTTTACTCAAGTTATCGTGTTAACGGACACACACGCATATATATATATCAAAGATAGATAGATATATATATACATATATATAAATTTTAACTAATAGTGTTTTTGGCATCTGGGGACCTCAAAACAAAAAGTTATCATGGTCTCGGACTTAAGTCTTACCATGAGACCTACGGTAATAGCTTCTTCTCTATAGGGGAAATTCGCTAAAAGTATAAAATACCAATTTAGTGATTTATTTTTTTAAGGAATAAACCATTGGTCATAACTATTATTTTCATTAAACGGTAATTTTTAGCCAGTTAGAATATTCCAACACCCAATATTATATAACCGAATACGGTTTAAAACTCTTCTAAGTAGAGTACAAACGAGTAACTTATTCTATAAACTATAAAAGAAAATATCGTTTTGTCATGTATCAAATTGGAGATAGTGCAAATATTACTTTTCATGCTTACTGAACCCAAAAGGGTGGTTTTGACAGTGACGTTTGTCTGTGTCTGTAAAAGCATGGGGGGGACTTTTAGAGTGCGGTTAATGTATATTTATTAAAGTTTTTGGGTACTTTATCAGAGCACTATTCAAAATCTAATGTAGGAGGAATTGCCCCTTATTATAAATGTAATAAAATTTACCATTGTCTAGTTTAAACAAATTAAATCTCTAACTATTACTGTTCCACACCAAACGGAATAATCTTTAGATCGCTATGATTGGACAGCAATAAAATATCTCTTTATGACACCAAAATAACTTTCCTCAGTAAATTAATTGAAGAAAAGAATCATGTTATTTTTAGGTACCAGATAACGTAAATTTGAAACCTTCAGTAAATATTCCTATACCCCAACTTAAGCTATGTCGTTCGCCTACATATTGCTGTGTTCTGTTGGCAATCAAACTTAAATCGACACTAAAAATATGTTCTTACAACCAATAACAATCAAATCATAGTGTAGGACTTAGCTTGTAAAAACAAACAAACAAAATACATGTGTGTCCTGTGTCTAAGTGTGGACAGCCTTCCATTAACTCTAGACGAGAGAGGTACACACTACAGCATGGTTCTAGTGTTGATAGGCTGACTCTAACTGGGGACGAGAGGGGGCCCTTTGTCTAAGTGTGGACAGCCTTCCACTAACTCTAGACGAGAGAGGTACACACTACAGCATGGTTCTAGTGTTGATAGGCTGACTCTAACTGGGGACGAGAGGGGGGCCTTTGTCTAAGTGTGGACAGCCTTCCACTAACTCTAGACGAGAGAGGTACACACTACAGCATGGTTCTAGTGTTGATAGGCTGACTCTAACTGGGGACGAGAGGGGGCCCTTTGTCTAAGTGTGGGCAGCCTTCCACTAACTGGAGACGAGAGAGGTACACACTACAGCATGGTTCTAGTGTTGATAGGCTGACTCTAACTGGGGACGAGAGGGGGCCCTTTGTCTAAGTGTGGGCAGCCTTCCACTAACTGGAGACGAGAGAGGTACACACTACAGCATGGTTCTAGTGTTGATAGGCTGACTCTAACTGGGGACGAGAGGGGGCCCTTTGTCTAAGTGTGGGCAGCCTTCCACTAACTCTAGACGAGAGAGGTACACACTACAGCATGGTTCTAGTGTTGATAGGCTGACTCTAACTGGGGACGAGAGGGGGCCCTTTGTCTAAGTGTTGGCAGCCTTCCACTAACTGGAGACGAGAGAGGTACACTCTAAAGCCTGCTTTTAGGGTTGATAGGCTGACTCTAAATAGGTATGAGAGGGGGGCCTGCTTCTAAGTGTGGACAGTATGTCACTAACTGAGGACAAGAGGCGGCCTAAGTCAACCTGTTTCTAAGTTGGACATCCTAACACTTACTGGTGACGAGAGGAGGACAATTTGACAGCTTGTTTCTAAGTGTGGACAATCTGTCACTAACTGGGGATGAGGGGGCATTCGGTCAACTGTTTTCCAGGTAAAGACAGCCTAACAGTGTGGGGAGACAGGATGGGGACATTGGGACGGCCAGTTTCTAATTATAGACTGTATATCCCTTAACTGAATACCAGGCGGGAGGGGGGGCATTTGGCAGCCTGTGTGATGGAGTCACCGATGGACAAGGAGAGGAACCTGATAATGGGACTACAGGGGAGGTCCACGGACATTGGAACGTGTCCTGATGGGTACCTGATGGACTAGGAATGCCAGGCATTAAAGCAACCGGTGTAGAAGGTAATGGAACTATTACATTAGAAATAGAGGAGGCTTGTCTGCCATAATCAAAACCAAAAGAGAATATCAAGATACATCAGACAGCTATTAAGATTGGTTGAGCCTGTTGTCTGTACCTCTCAGAACCTCTCATGAATCTCAATGTAATTCCTGGTGTAACCCGTGGCTTATTGTTAAATGATGTTTCTCCATCATGATCCTGACTACTCTATTTACGATCCTTAGTAAGGATCATCTGCAAGGTCGACTTGGGTGTCCTTAGAGCCGACATTAAGGTTACACCCAACTCCTTTCTTTCTATTCCTGTCCGGAAAGACTTTTTTAGGCAGCAGAATCCGTTATAGCCCTAGTATACGTGAACGGTTTATGTACTTTTGATGTAACTTTTTTTAATCACTTTTGTCAACCATATTTCCCTCCTCCATTATAAAATCAACAAAGAAAACATTCCAATTTGTTTATTCAAGTATGGAATCAGCTGTGTTACCAAGCTCAGCACTGTTTTTTTAATTAGAAAGCAAAATGATATATGAGTTATAACACAATTTTGTTATGATTCAAATTTATATTTAAATTAACAATTAAAATCTACCATTACATGATTGATTCTTTAATGTGGTTTAAAATTGAAAAATTTACTCCACCACTAATTCGAAGTCCTAAAACAGAGTCAGTTGTTCAACAGGTTGTAATCCCACCGTTGAAACGAAAGCCGAAACTTGTATAATCCACAAGTTTCAGCAGCTCCTCTGGACTGCGATGGTTAGTTTATGGTTCTTATCCAACAACTTCAGTCCCTCAAAATAAGTTTAAAAAATATATGTTACCACTTCAGTTGCAAGGTTTCACGGTTGCTCATTTCATAAGTCCTATTATTTTATAATTTTATTATTACATAATTATTATTTTATGAAATAGGCTACTCCTAGCTGTTTCCCATTTCAATGCCAATGTGTTCAGAGTACCCTTCAACGCGGTTATTATGTTACCGGCGAGATTTTTGTAAATTTCATGAAAAGTATGTATAATTAAACTGTATAACTTTTAAGTTTACACTTGTACTAAAACGTTAGTAAATTTCAATCTTATAGTGTTAGCTGTGTAATTAACTACATTAACTAACAAACGACTTTACAATTCTAATGATAGCATTATTTTTTAGAACAAAATATGTACATAATCTAAGAAAAAAGTATAGTTCTTAGCAAAGGTGCCAAGATTAGGAAGAGCGGTGATGCTTCAATGATTGGTTTTGTAATCGTGTTGTCTCCGTCACTTTGTGGAGGAAGTTTCCTCTATCGGAGACGTTAGTTCTCGAGTAAATACATCAGGAAACTCTCTAGATTGTACCATTCAATAAACAAAAGATTATAAAACATTATTTTAAATTTATCTCATAACAAATGTAATTGTCTTTTGAAACGCAAGTTAATTATATGTATCTTATATTAAGTATTGTTTTTTAACAGCCGCCAAATTGTAAGAATAAAGTTTTTGAAATACGGTTTTTGGAGTTAGCTAGACAAATCCTTTCAAATGATGTACAAATTGGTCTATTCATAATTTTAAAATTGACTTCTGACTCCTTGTGATCCATCCCCCTTGGAGGTGCAGTGTCAATAAGCACCTAGGAAAATAGACCTTTAAACACTGATCATTTCGCAAAGTTTTAGTTTTGTTACTAAGATGATTTTAAATATGTTAAACCGTTTCCAGATTATTTTCCACGCTGTATACATTAAGAGGGATTATACTTTCTACAATCAGAAGATACAAGAATTTTAGTTTTATTTCTTGAAGCTATAACAAATTTTATATTAATTTTAAAAAGGGCAAGGAGGCAGTTTAGCCTTTTATTGATGTAGACACTAAAGATTGCGTGATTTGTGTAAAACTCGAGAAAGCATATTTAATATTGAACTGTAACCTGTGAGTGGATAATAAAATATATTCTTTTTGAAGTGCATCAGTATCAGTTACTGATATATACTATATATATATATATATATATATATATATATATATATATATATATACGCTATATGCTGTACAGTTCTATTCACATGCTAATATATTTTTCTGTTAAAGACCTCAAAGAGCAGAACGTAATCATGTAAATAGGCAAATAAACGTTGCAACTGAGCTAAAGTTGATTGCAAATGACCCTTATGAATGGTTAGCATGAGGTAAAAGTTAATAGTGCATTCGTTCCTGGTTTTCTTATTTAGATAAATAAACTAAGTGAATTTATCCTTTTCTCAACATGTATGTGAATTCACACGCCAATAAGCCCTGCCCTCTATATAACAAATGATGGAAGTAAATTAGCCCACTACTACGTATGATATGATGTAAGAACATACTAATCGGTTCAAATTTAATTTGTAACCTTTAATATACGCAGGTTCGAAACGTTCGAATATTTTAATTGGTATTAAATGTTATTTTCTTTCTAAACTGTACTGAGTGGTATGCCTACCATATTTTAAACAAAAGTGGATATTTTTTAAATTTTATTAAAAAAGAATTAACTACAGTGATTTTAGAAAATAAAATTTATATTAAAGCACATTATATTGTACTTTACACAATAACACGTATTTTTTTCATTTGCATTTATATTTTTTATGGCAACAACTATCACATTATAGTTTTTTCAATACCCCTATATTTTGTATAATTATACAAGTATTAGTATCATGGCATTGGTAGTAACACCACAAATTACCGAGTCTAGAAACTACAATCCCATCCACTCTCTAAGCTGTTTACCAATGAATGACAACCCTTTGCTTCATTGCAGTCACGTGCTCATTGCAATCTCTCCAATCAGAGGCTCTATCCCCCTACAGTGATTCTCTCTTGCCAGTTGATGCTCTCCGATTAGCGGATAACAGTTAGCGGTTCGTTAATTTACGCTTGTGTATTTCCTTGGCGAATATTTCAGGTTAAAAGTATAACAATTGAACTTTGAAAACTGCTTGTTCATGATTCTTATAACACTATAAGTTTGGAACATGGTATATATTACAGGTTTTTCTGTACGTACATTTTTCTCCGATATTTGTTTAATCCATGATTGAAAATTATGCACGTTATAACCAACCTTTGTTTGAAAAAAACTTGAAGTATTTTAAATTTACCATTTAATTTAGAGCATTAACAAAACAGTATCATTATTTTAATATTTCCAATAGGGAATAAATAAAAAAGTCAACCCTTTAAAATATGTCTACTTTTACACTGTAATCACATACAAGACGGTATATATTTGCCGTTTTGTAAGTGAGGGTAAATATATTTTAAAGTGATTTAACACGTTTTAATTAAATCACGTACAGCCAGTATATGAAGTACCTCAACTTATTGTAATTCAATATCTACAATTAAAATGTACGGGAACCCTCATGATAAAAATATTAAAAATATAAAAATTGTCAATAGGACGTTAGTTACACCGAACAACTGCAAAAATTGGTTAATGCCCTAAGATTGAGTTGTTTCATGGTCGGCAGTATCATATTATCTCAACAATTACGTTCTCTTCTGGTCTATAGCAGTAAAGTAAAATGCTTAATAGAACCTCTCAGATCGTACACCATATAACATAGAAAATTTACAAATACGTTTTAATAATACAGTTCGTATTTGTTGTATCTATTTACATCCTTGTTTTATTTATTACCTCTACTGACAACAGAGGTAGTTTTCGAATCTGATATACTTTATATCTGTTTAACTTTCTACACATTTTAGTGCCAATGGCTAGCAAGTAAACTAAATGATGATATTATTTTGAGAAAAAGCATTAACAGCTAATTTTTAAACGAGCATGTTTTAAGTTTATGTTAAGCTGTAACTAATTTTTCACAAATCAGAATCAAATCAAAAAGTTAATTAAATTCCAATATTTACAAATATGTGTTTTAATTGGAGGTTTTTATTTAACTCATGAGTTAAATGAGTTAAGGTCATGACGTTAGGAAAAAAATAATTCCTTTTATCGAAAAAACTAGTAAGCCCCTACTTTTCGGCAGATTTTCCTCCCAAAACCTTTCAATCAAGTATGAAGTTGATGGGGGTCAGACTTACGGGTTTTCCAAAAGATATGGCTTTATAATTATATAGATAGATATTAACTTAAGAACAAAGTTACAATTATGATTAAAGTAGATAATTGATCATTTTTTAAACATATAGCTTCACTATACGACATGATTTTCATTCAACTAACGTTAATACTTGTGTTTGCTGAAACAAAGAATGCGCTTTATCATATTTAATTATCAGTGTACACTCGTTTATTCAATTACAACCCCAGTATAAATGTTTAACACTTTGTGAAATTAAATGATAAATGCTTAAATGCCTATTTTTAACACAGTATGCCACTTCTGAATATTTAAATACAATAGGTATAAGAATGAATTGAAGAGCTAAACGTAATCCCTCACGTAACAAGACACTCCGAATTTGATTACGCTTCCCAAATCTTAGGAAGATGAGGATAGCAAATCCTATCCAATTTGCCAAAGAGAGGAAGGCATTTGGCTTCTTTAGACTAAATGGTTTCAAACAGGATTCTAATCTAACATACTTCGGAATCTAGCTAATCTTTTAATTCTGGTTATTTTTGCCTCCGTAATACACTATTTCTTTACAAACTAACCATGGAATAGTTAGCAATACAAAGTTAATTAACATTAAACAACGTTATGGTACAATGGCTCTACAAATGCAACATTAAACAAGTTGTTTCGATTAAGGAAAATAATATTTTTTACTCTTTCTTCCTAATAACTTCTAAATGGTTTTAATAGTATGTGATATGGTACAAATCTTCTTTCAAATGGTTTTTAATCAACACATGTCGTCCTAATGAAGAAAATAAAACATTAAAAAATTACTTGCTTCAATTACACTTTACCACGATCTCGGTTTATTATTTATACTTATTATTAATTTTTATTATTATTAACAAGCATTGTGTAAACACCAAATTTCAAAGCTTATATGATTACATAATTTATATATATTACTTAGTCGAAGGTTAGTAAACATATTAGGGATAATTTAGTCCAAGGATGAAATCAGACTGGTGTATACCAGCTTAAAGGTTGAGGTGGGTTACGGAAAATGAAGATGTCTTAGCATGTGGATAGTCCTTTGGCTGTAAATTATGACAAGCTTACCTATCCCCCTGGTCTCTCTTTTGTTGTAGACAGCAGGGTATGGAACGTCTTCCTCAAGACCGTGGTCCCTAGCTCTTGATCTTGGATATCAAGTCAGTTAGCCTTGATGGGCATTGTAGACAGATTGTTTGAGCAGGATATACAGTTTTCACAGAAAGTATAAATAAATGTTAACTCTCTCAAGTCCGTCATTTTATTTCCCTACTAACCCCTTTCCTTCCGGAAAACTGCGCAATATTCCCATCTGGAAACGTGCTTAGTGGATTTACCTGAGTTTCCGTATCCACCAAACTAACATCCAAAACGAAGACAGTTTTTCTCTGTTTCAAAAACATTTAATTACTTCTGTGCTTATAATATTCACATATGAACATTTATTTTTCCCTCTAACTAAATATATACCCTACAACAATTACCTGCATATCATTTATTACCTGAAGGGAGTAACGTACGCATGCTCGTGAACGCATGAAACCATTATTGGTAAAAGGTGCATGACTAATTAAGCTGTTGCAAATGGTTTGAATAGATGTGATAAATGCCTAATTACTATTAATTAGTGGTTTACAGTTTTAAATGCTTCTATTTTATGATAGTTTCAGGTTCAATTACACTTTAATTTAGAGATAATTGCTATGTTTCACATTATCCTTTGATTAGGGACAAATATTTCAGTATGTCACAGTTACTTCTCTAAATTAAATCGATAATGCCACACAGGTACATTTTTGATACATTTTTATTTTAAATAAATTTGATGTAAAATCAAGTGGTAGGTAAAAGCGTTACCTCATTTCTATTTGGACTTCAAAGAGGTTTTTATTCAATGTTATGAATTAAATTGAAACTCTTTTTCTATTTTATTTTTTAATTTTCAACGTTGTGCTGATGTCGGTGCGAAATTTCGTCCAAGTGATCCTGTCTGGCTGTTTCAACTGTCTATATTTGATTTTATCTCTATCCCTTCATTTGTTTACGTTACTTATTAAAAATAATTATTATTTTTTTATACGTTCTTCTTGCAACTCGAGTTATTATTTAGATGCCAAAATTTGTTATGTCTTATTTATTTGTAAAGTCTAGTTTTAAGATTTATTTTGCCTTTGAGGAAAAATTCTCATAGATAAATATTAAGAGTTGTATTGCTTCTTATGTATATTTTTTCTGTTGGTGTTAATTATATAACTCTTGCTTTACTATTATGAGGTTGAATTGTAGAAATAGGTTATTGCTGAAAATAAAAATAACAACAACGTCAAATAAAATATGTTTTATTGTTAAAAATGGTTTGCTAAGTGAACTATATAAAATGTGATTATACAATGGTTTGTTGGACGGATTAAATATCGGTTTTTGGGTAACTTAGCTTGGGTTTGTGATTTACGCTCTTAAAGTAGAGTTAATGAATTTACTATAAACTTTTTGTTGTACTAATTTCCCTTGCAAATAATTTCAAAACATAATATCTCTGGATTTTGAGGTAGATTTTGTAAGTTGAAAACAATCAGTTGTGCTTTTATAGTAAATACCTCAAACTATAATACTTTGTTCCATAAGAGGTAGTCTGTACGCAATATACTCCCCTGTATATCGTGTGTGGTAGATCACAACGGTAGTTATTTTTTGGATTAAGCGTATTTCAAAAACTGTCAGCCTAAAATCTAATACAAATTCCTAAGGCTTAAATAAAGGGGGAGCTTTATCTTTAATGGTTTTTGTTTATTCGATTTTCTTTTTTCTTTATAGCAGAAAAATAATTCCTTTTAACTAAATTACTGAGTTTATAAGTTTGAATTATTAACAATTAGTAAGATCTTGGTAAATTGTTGGTCTTTTTCTAAACTTTTCTGTTAAGATTTGTGATTATAGTTCTCTGAACTAATCGTTGATATATTGGGATATGTTTGAGACAAACAAGCATCATATAAAAAAATAGGTGATATTCGCACAAAATAAAGGTTAAAGGAAGGACAAAAATAGGAGAGAAAGTCTGCTCATGGCCATCAGGGCTCGCTAGCAACTGATGACATTTCAATGCAAAACCCTAAGTAAACAACAGTAGTTCGAGTAGTGAACCATGATTCTGCTGCAGTTTAGTCTACATGTGGGGCGAAAATCATTAACCATTCTATCTAAAAATCGATTAAAAACTTCGATATATATTAAATATTTACGATTTAAAATATCTATATATCGATATTAAGAACTATCGTTTAGTATCATCAGTGTTTGTATTACTCTAATTATAAACACAAGCTACTATATTTAGGACTAGAATCGTCAAGTTTGTTTTGTATTAAAAATTCCCTAAAAGGTTTTTACCACCCAATGCCAATTCCATTAGTTAGGTTTTTTTAGGTTCATCTTAGCTAAAATAAACTAAAATTTTTATTAAATAAAATATAATAAAATAAAATTAACAATATTTTGTATTAAATAGATAAAACAATCGTAGCAATCCTGGTATTAAATCAGGTTATTTTTATTTTTTGTTGACACTGAAATCTGTATCACTGATTAAAAAAAAAATTAAACCTTTACTTTGTATCAACTTAAAATTCGTTACTGTATTTTTATTAACACAGTTGGACAAAGTTCACGGTAATTCGTTTTATTTACAGTTTTTTTCTACCTGCTAAAAAAACATTAAACAAAAACAATAAAGAATAACAATGTAATCGATAAATCGATATTTTTTACCAATTTATTTCCAACGAATAAAACAATCTAATCGATACGTGGTATTGAGAGTATTCGATTACTTAAGAGCGGAAAGCTTTCATAATTAATTTTACTTTCCGAACAGGAAAGTAATTTAATAATTTAAAACGCTAAAATTGCTTTCCTTTTTATTTCTTCATCACATTTCTATATGGCTATATTCCATATTTGTTAGCAAAATAAATTTTATCAAGGATGGCTGTAGGCTTCTAACGTTATTTTATGCCGGTACGAACGTATTTTTTATTAGTAATAAAGCATTCTCATTGATCGTGTTATAACAATATATTTTTACAATCAGTGTTAAAAATGTAAGATTTATTTATATTTAAAGGCCTACAACACAGTTTTAGGCTTAAACTGTGGAAATTATTAAATAATGTATAACATATTATGAACTATAGAAAATTAGTCACCGTCATCTATTATCGGATTTAAATCAAAAGTTATCTCCCGGCCATTCGGTTTTAGAAAGTACAATAAGCAAGGGTTTGACTGACCCCATCATAAATATTCAACTAGTGTTGAGAAATAAAGGGAACGGTATGAACTTAAATCATATATAAAATAAACGTTGGATCCCGTTATTGCACCGTTTGATTTTGTTGAAACTTGTGATACAAATAGTTTTGTTATGGATTTGTAAATAAATTGTAGACAAGTTAAGAATATTGAAATATTACATATTGAAATATTTCCGTATATAGTTTTTGTTATTATTAAATATAAAAGAAAATATGAATGAAAGATAGTTGACTCTAGATAACGAACCAAGTAATGAATTGTATTACCACCACGCTGCCACAAAGTGGATCAGCAACAAAAGTAATTGAGAAGCGATCGAGGTCTAGTGGTTTAGTAATTGGGAAAGTTATAGGGGGTATGGGAGATACCAATTACGTATATTGTGGTGTAAGTTGTACAGATAATTAGACATTCAATCCTTAGTTAGATTGGCGTATCTTATTGGAAACTTGAACTAACCTTTAAATAACTTAGATTAATGAGATTCCGCACCAATTGAACCTTCGTAAATCTTTTGTTAGGTTAGCTTTCCAAAAAACACTAATGGAAGACATCAGGTGTCTTCTAATACTATTATACTTAATATTTGTTATCAATAGTCATTTGAGTAATGATGTTTTAGGGAATTTCCCCTTGAGGGTGTTTGGTCAAAAAATTAATTTGTTATATATTATTTTTTTCACATCAGGATAAAAATTAGGAAACAAAATGGATACATATTAAATAATTCACATTGCTATTAAGTGAGTTATGGGTCTTAAAAGTAGAGATTTTGACAAATGTTTGGAGAAGGTCAGTAAGAAAACCGTTGGTCCGATTCCAATGAAAATTTGCGTTTGTGTGGGATAAATTCAGGTTATTATTACTAATATAATTTAATTTCAAAATAAAAAAATCATAAATATATTTTTACTTTAATACTCTATTAAAAATATATTAATACAATTTTGTGGTATAAATAATATATTAAGTTGTGCGGGTCAGTATGATATACATGTTAGAATTTGTTTGAAGTTTATATCTTTTTTCGTTTGGTCTATGACCTGCTCCTTTGGTTCTTGGAAATTGCCTTCCGGGGCAGAGTAGGCCAGCCGCACTACACATCACTAACACAAACTCACACGCACAGCGCCACCACGCGCGCACCCCACGCACGAGCGCGTAGTCCAAGGTCGCGCCGCCCCCTACACTCCCTCCAGCCACACCCTCCGCGAATCCCGCCACTCGCTCAACACGAGTACCGCGTGTCCGCTTTTTTCAGTTTTCAGAGTATTATGGTATTACTGCAACGGTAGAAATTAATGCCTTGTAAGAAATATAGGCATACAAGAAATAGAAAAGCAATTGCGAGTAAAACAATGTTGTGTGAAACAAGTTATAGGCTAGGGTCTAACTGTCATGTAACTGAAGATCCAGCTTCTTCTGAAGATGTATTTAACTAAGTGATAGGAAAGTGTAAATTTACGATTTAATTCAAATTTCGTGGAGACATTTTTTACTATAATCACTTGGACAAGTTAATTTTGCAAAGCAATCAGAAAGACCCTAACTTCCATTTTTGGAGGATATAAAAATTACAAATGTTGTTTTTTTAGCTCCCAAAAACGTTAAAAATAAATCGGGATGTAAAATTAATGCATATTACATTATACGACATAAAAAGCCAGAAAATGTAGTCCTAAACCCACCCCCATAATTTTAGCGCAAATATTTATAGCCAGATATTTAATTTAATACATAATTCTACAGTATTCAGTTATAAGAGTACTAGCTCATGTACCCGTTCTTCGCACATGGGTTTTCTCTACCCGTTCTTTAGTCAATGCAATTTGCATTTTAGTTAGCTTGAAACAGCTGTTCTTGCTTCTGCTCTTTAAACTGTCAAATGTAAGTATCCAAAGCTGTTCGCATTACAGTTTCTGAATGTTTACTTTCTTCTGAAATGTAAACATTGAACTTAGGACGTTCACGGGGCGTAGCCAGAGGGGATTTTAAGGAATTGAATAGGCCTATGTGTTGCATGGGTTCAAGATCTACCTATGTGTAAAGTTTCAGCACAGTCGGTTAAGTAGTTTTTGCGTTCACCCGGAACATCAGACAGACAGACAGACAGACAGAAACCACCTCTTCTTTATAATATTATAGATTGTTCAGCTTTGACACTCGGCTTCTAAATTGTGGATAAAGATTTGCTTGTGTAGCCAGATAGTAGATTGGTTACACAAGCCCACCACCACTTGTTGTTTTATGAATTTCCTATCGAAAGAGAACTATTAGCATGACCCGCACGGTGAAACTTAAGCCCGGGATCAGCATAGAAGTTCCTAACGTGACCTCCTGAACACGTCTTGGGAGTCGTTCAAAATGATATATATTATAGTAGCCCTTTACTGTGAATTTTATTCTCGAATATATATATATATATATATATATATATATGTGTGTGTGTGTGTGTGTGTGTGTGTGTGTGTGTGTGTGTGTGTGTGTGTGTGTGTGTGTGTGTGTGCCTATGCACACTAGCGGTCGCATTTTTTGTCCGATTTACTTAAAATTTGGTAGGGACGTTCCTTTCTATAAACAGTTGGACAAGTTTGTTGGGCAAAACAATCGGAAAACTCTAAACCCCTTTTTAGGGAATTATTCTTTCAAATTTCGGGTTTTTGGGCCCAAAAAGGTCAGACAAGCCCCGGTCGTAAAAGTAATGCATGTATTAAGATGAGAATTAGTGAAGCGAAAGTTTTAAGCCCTCTCTCGTCATTCTAGCATAAATATTTGCCGAGTTATTAAATAAAATGTATATCGGCTAAACACAGTACGATTGTCTTATGGGTTTTTTACATTAGAAAGCATGTTATTCATTTGTTGGTGTATCTGTATCATCCCCAGCAACATGGCGCCTACTTTAAAGCCCAACTGGACCTTCTCCCAACCTTATAATGCGCAAAATTGTATTCCTATATAGCATTGCAGGTAATTGAAACCAGGAACATCAGAACAGACAAAAAATCAATGTTTTAAGATTTCAATAAAATTGGAATAAATGTATGTTTTTACACTGGTTTTGAGTTTTAAAAGTTTTGTTTGTGGAAATTCACTTCCCTCACGTCAGCGTGCTGCGTGCGAACTCGTTTTGTGTTGCTATAAGTAGGCCTAAGCATTTCCAACTCCATCTCAATTTAGTTTGGAGTAAACAAAGATAAAATATGAGGATTTTTCACTGAAAATGTACTATATTCAAATCTATTAATCAACCAAATTAATAACAGAGAAGACTTGAACAGACATAGTAAATGCTTTAACTACTGATTGAAACATATTTCCTGAAGCCTTACTGATAACCTTTTAATATTTTTTATAAATAAATAAAGAGAACCATACAATCCATTTATTTTCCAAGCATTGTATATTTTTGATTTTAGTATATATGTTTTTAAATCAGTAAATAGTAAAAATAGGCGCTCATTGGTGATAGAACGGGGTCGAATCGCCGATTGTATTCGTAAAATATACGTTCCGGTAGTACTTCGGGCCTATAAAACGGGATTGGGCTTAATTTTTTGCTGGGAAAATGTGGTCCGATTGTTAATTGTTACGATTAATCACGGTTAGATTGTGAATGTTGGCATATATTGAGGCTCTGTCATCATTTTCGGTTAATAAACACCACGTTGTGGCCGTCGATTTCGGACTTTAGAATGCGAGGAACGGTTGTTTTCGGCAAATATAATGCTGTGAAATTTCCTATTTTGTTTTGCTATTTCCGTGGATAATATGCTGTTCGCTTGCCGCTTCAGGCCAATAAAACGTGGTCTACTATACCAAAGATTCAGTCATTTCGGTGTTTTTGAACACCATTTTGCGGCAAAATTTATGTTTTTACCGATAAAACACGGCTTAAAATGCGTTTCGGACGTCGTATTAGAAACACGACGCGGCTTTATATATTACCGAGAAAATGCGATCCGATTGCCGTTTTTGAGCGGTTAAGTACATTTCCGGTATAAAATATGGTTTGTACTCAATTTTTGGCCAATAACAAAATTTTTAGTCGTATTTATGACTTATGTATATAGTCAATGGTAATATGCTGTAAAATGATCGCAAAAAATTACCGATTTTGGCTGATAACTACACATGCCCGGTCGGTAAATTTCTCTAAAAACCCAGTTTGACCGTTTTCAGGCTAAAATGTGGCTCGATTGACGTTTTAGACGGCAAAATGAGAAAATATTCCTGTTTTAGGCCGATAAAATGTGTTTCGATCTCAGTTTTGGTAAAATCTTCGACTTCGAAAATTACATACTTTGGTACTTCCACTGGCGTGTTAGCCTTTAAGACGGCCACACACTACCGGACTTTTTCCCGAACAAACATCGGCCCGAGCAGGATTTGGGGTCGAAGGGAGAAAATCCTGTAGTTAGTGGGGCCTCCGAACCAGACATCGAACAAGACTTCGGACCAGACATCAGACCGAGCGCTCTCGAGGCGGTTTTTTGAGGAAAGATCAAAGAAAGATCGGTCCGATGTCTTGTTCGGGGTCTGGTACGGGGTTCGGTAGTGTGTGGTAGCTCCATACGCTGCTCCGAGCTCCGTCACGAGCCCCGTCGCTAGCGATACGACGACGGTGAGGGTTGCGGTCTTGACTGTTGTCATTTTAGTTTCCAGTTCACCAGTTTATGTAAAGTAGTCTGCACGATGGAGTGGTCTGAGGAAAAAACTTTGATGTTTATTTCCGAGTACAACAATAGGCCAGTTTTGTGGGACTTGACCCATCCTTCACTACCACAAAGTGAAGAGGAATGGCACTTGGAGAGAAGTGGGTGAAATCGTGGGGAGGTGGGTGACATGGATGAAGTGGGTGAAATCAACAGACAAGAACACTGCCGACTTGCACAACGGCAACTAAAGTCGTCCCCACAGTTTTTACCTCGCTCGGTGGTTTTCGCGCTCAATCTGTCCGATCCGATGTCTTGTTCGGGGTCTTGATCGAGAAGAAGTTTGGAGTTAATTTAGCTACCTTCGTGCCTTGCTCCCTGCTCGATCCGATGTCTTATTCGGGCAAAGGTCCGGTAGTGTGTGGCCGCCTTTAAATTACGGTTTGGGTATAAACTATTGCGGTTTTCCTTGGCCGATAAACAACGTTTAGGCCTACTTGTCGTTTTCGGTTTAAAAGTTACGGCGATCATTAATTGCGGTCAAATTGCAATTTTTTATCCGAAAAAACCGGTCAAATTGCTGATTTTGGTCCATGAATTCAAGACAGTTGTCTTTTTAGGCAGATAACACACATAAATTGGTCAATAATATATTGGCCGCGTTCGGCTATTATTTACGGCCGATCAAATTATTATTGATATGACATTTTTATCAAATTTCCGGGGGAGGACTCCCGGACCCCCCACCCCTGAGGGGTATTCTATACACCCCCTCCCCAAAAAAACCCGGGCATTTCCCCCCACCCAATGTGACTCCCTGGATCCGCCCCTGATCGTGCCTGAATGTTACTTTGTAACAGTAAGTAACAAATTCTTCTTTAGCTTTAACAACGAACGGATTCTAAATTACAACAATAGCGAAAACGTACATATAACAAAGGTTAGGATGTTCGTGATTGGGGTAAAATATCCCACAATTGTATATTTATGGAAAAATTGTTATTGCATAGTTCGGGGACACCCTGTACATTTATTTAATACAGTATTTTAAGAAATTAATAAGATCAATGTATTATTATTAAATATATTTGTTAAATTGTAATTCTTAAAATTAAAACATTTTATATTTATAATTAATGTTTATATAATAATAATGTTATTTGTTTTTAATACAGTAAGGCTATCCTAGCTTATTTGGGCCTAGATAATTCTAACCTCTACAATTAAAATTCAATTTTTTGGATAGTTCGAATGTTATTACCGCGGTCCCTTGAGATTCGAACTATCCGAGTTCCACTGTATTTAAATATGCTCACAACTACGTCAAACATTTTAATGATAAAATCTTTATAGGCTATACAAGAAATGTACTCATCAAAACAATAAAGTGAACGCTCAAAATAAACATATATTTAAGATGAGTTGTCGGCGACATTGAAAGGCACACCAGTGGAAAATAGTAAGCAACCCAACCCTAGTCAACCAGTCGAGCCGCGGGCCGTGCGCCCCGGACCAACGAAGAACGAGTAGACGGAAAGACAGTGCTGCGTGGGGGGAGGGGGAGAAATGGGGAGAACGCGCTCCTTTCTCCCCCCAGCCAGATAACACACACTCACAGCACTGCCCGAGTTGTCTTCCTAGCGGCGCGCGGTGGCGACTTGTAGAACTACTGCTCCTCACCGCCAGACTAGCCTAGCGGCCAAACACCCTTAAGTAAGAAGCTATTACCGTAGGTCTCATGGTAAGACTTAAGTCCGAGACCATGATAATTTTTTGTTTTGAGGTCCCCAGATGACAAAAACACTATTCGTTCAAATGTACAGTATATATATTTGTTTCACCCTACAATTTTTTAAAAACTTAATTTTGGTTTGGACATGTTATAGAGCTTAAAAAACAAATAATATAGTATTTTGAATTATTAATCTAGGTTAAGTGGTTGCGGAGAAAATCCAAAATAAACCTACTCATAAAATCTCCCATGTTAATCTTATGGGAAAAAGGTTTTTGGCATTTCCTCAGTTTATTTTAATTTAAACTTCACATTTGCTTTTAGAAATCTGTTCAGTTCTACAAAACAATCATTTTGGTATTTAAAACAACCGTTGCTGAGATATTCAAAGTGCTAAACACAGTACGTTGTCCAATGTTATCCTTATGGAGAATAAATAAAATTTGATATCTTGATTATTTATGAATGTATGTTGATGAAACTTGTTATGTGGCTTCACGTAGTACTGGTATATTGATATTTGCACAAAAAATTGATTTTTTGTTGGTTATTCCCGTAGCAGCACTCCTGCGCACTCAGCTCCCATATTATTTTTATGGAGAATAAGTCAAATGTAATGACTCCCTTAATTTTGAACATAAATTAATAAAAATTGGTTTGTAGCTTCACTTGGTTGAGTTATATTCATAATTCCATAAAAACCCATTTTTTGTTCCTTGTTGCAGCAAACCTGCTTACTCAGCCCCCATGTTATTCTTATGGAGAATAACTCAAATGTTATATAGCGCTTATTTATGATTGAATATTGATGAAACCTGGTATGTGGCTTCGCCTAGTTAAATTATATTTATATTAGCATAAAAATCTATTGTTTGTCTTCCTTGTTTCAGCAAACCTACGTACTCATTACCAATGTCATTCTTATGGAGAATAATTAAAATCGCTTATATAAGAATATATTTTTATGAAACTTGGTACGCGGCTTTATGTGGAATTCAGACAAATATTATGCATTGGAAATTCGCTGAGTACGCAGGTTTGCTGCGACGGGGGTATTTATTATTTTATTACTAGAGATAATAACAATTAAATTCTTGCATCAAGCAAATATAAACAAGTAGAACCATTCCTTTAGGGGATATAAACAAATAAATGCAAATTTACAGATTTCAGAATTGATAAATGTAGGATTTAAAGGATATCAAGCAAATTGTTTTGGAGGTTTTATGTTTGAAATATATTTGTTGTTATTTCCACATTTCATAAAAAACACGTAACTACATAATGTGTTGTTTATTATTTACAACAAAACGGACAAGCGAATATTACATTAGTAATGCAGTTATCAATGATTATAATGATTGTCTAATGTGTAGTCCACGTGTAATTAACCTATCGCATGTATTAAGAGGAACATACAAATTACGACTTCCTTTTTATTCAAAAAATTAATTTTTTTGTTATTATTGCGCGTAAAAACAAATTTTCATCCAACTGATTTGGCATTGGAAACTAACTCATACGTTAGATGCTAACGACATAGCTGATTTAGTTTTGAAACAGCTTATAACCAAAATGTGAAGTAGTTTAGGTTAGGTAAGGGACATTTCAGGGGATAAGACTGTGGAAGTAAGAAATCCACTCTTTCACACTTTAAAAAGCATCTGTCATAAAATCTGGAGGTATTAGTTAGTTGCTAGACATCTGCACAGAACATACAATTAACAGGTAGCAGAATTCGTTGTCAAAAAATCCAATTAAAATATAAATATATTATATGGAGTAGTAGTTTCTTTCTTTTTTACTTTCAAGTTTCACAAAAACCTAATTTAGATCATAACCCTATCATCGATGTGTTTTTATTTAATAAAATTGGCTTAAAAACTGGTTTAGATGGCACGAGTTATAAAATATATAATTTTTTCCAAGCAGTTAATAACTTAAAATTTATAACAATATGTAGACATGTTTTATATTTATAACAACTGCATACTTATGAAATGTTTATAGTCAATTATACTATTCGTTTATTCGTACCCCTTTAATAAAAGGACATTTATACGAGTACATGCCTATCCAGTAAAATTAATTGATTTAAAACTTTTCACACAGTTAAAAAAAAAAAAAACTTACAATGATGAACATTCAAACCTTCAGACTTAACAGTTGGGACAAAACAATGTCTGGAACATATTGACTCTAACTTAAACCGTGGTGTCAGCGTAACACAGGGCGGCCCACAGTTACACTGTTGGACAATAACAGTAGTGATACTGCCGACCTAGTTTTAAAGGACCAGCAATGGTTAGGATGTTACATGTTTCACGGCTATAACATCACCTATTCTAGGTTAAATTGACTTTTACTAAAATAATAATTAATATCAAATGCGTTGGTTTTCATTTAATGTTTCTAACATGAAAAAAGGTATCCTTTTATCAGACTTTTGGATATTCCTTGGTAATGTTTTAACAATTTATTAATTGGTTTTAATACAAATGAGGTACTAACTAAATGAAATGCAATGAAAAGCTAGTAAATGAAATTAACATTACCGAGCTATTAAAGACTAGTGACTTTTTCTAACATAAAAGACCAAATTTATGCTTAAGTTTATTTGTATTTAACATTTTATGGTTTTGGGAAATACGTTTAACAATACTTTTTATACTATAAAATCAGTTATTTTAATAATATACGTCGGCCCCATTTAAAACTCGAAACATATGAACTATTGTTTTCACTTTAAAATCTAAGATAAGACGTGATTAAAAAATAACTATTAAGAGGAAACGTTGTCTATTCATCTGTCTATACAATTAATTATATTTTTACGATTAGAGATTCTAAATTAATGAGTTACGTTTGGGTAATAATGTGCTTCAGGATTTAAATGAACCAACCTCAGGAAATAATTGAACAATGTGCCGCTGTTCAACAACGACCGGGTCCTGTAATAGTCGCCTCCGTCCTGTAAAGGCAAATTGCCTAGGAACCTCGTCCAATGTATGCGTGCCTAAATGGTTTCTATCCATTATTTTACATCCAATCAATGTAAGTTTGTAAATAAACTTTTAATGGAAACTGATCCTATACCTGTTTTACTGGCTCATTATTGATATTGAAAATGTACCATATGTTCAATTAAACATTTATTTCTATCGAAAATTTCCAGTAGAAGGTGCAAGATTTTTGGAGTAAGTATTTGTAAATTCAGGGAGTGGAGCCCTAAATAATTTGCGGAACGGTATAGCCATATGTTTTACTATAGCATATAAGCTACGTTCCTACCAAATTCCAGGACAATATGTTCAGTAAATAATAATTCTCATTAGATTCCATTGGGTGGAGTCCTACAGGTTATGACTTTGATTAATGGCTGGAAACCTTCTTATGGTTAACTTGGATTACCATACAAATTTTAATCGCACTCGGATGTATAGTTTAGAAACACACAAAGGACAAATAAAATACCCCTGTAGCAGCAAACCTGCGTACTCAGCGAATTTCCAATGCATATATATGTATCTTAATACTACATAAAGCCACATACCAAGTTTCATCAATATACATTCATAAATGAACGATTTATGAAGTTTTAATTATTCTCCCTAAGAATAACATGGCGGCTGAGTATGCAGGTTTGCTGAAGCAAGGAACACAAAAAATGGACTTTCTCACAAATATCAATATAACTCATGTAGGTAAAGCAACATACCAAATTTCATTAATTTATTTTCATAATGAAGGCAGATAACACGTTACTTATTCTCCATAAGAATAACATGGGGCTGAGTACGCAGGTTTGCTGCTACGGGAGCCTTTGGTAAAAAAATTGTTTTTTGAGCAAATATCAATGGTCCACAACCAGATGAAGCCGTATACCAAGTTTCGTCAGTATACGTTCATAAAAAAACGAGATATAAAATTTGTATTTTCCTCCATAAGAATAACATTAGACAACGTACTGTGTTTAGCACTTTCTATATCTCGGTAACCAATTGACGTAGAGAAACGATCAAAATACCAAATTGTGTGTTTTTTAAGCTGAATCTAATGGGAAAAACTAAAGTTTGACTTTTTCCAAAATTATATGTAAAAATTCAAAAAACCCATTTTTGGGGTACAAAACCCCCCCAAAATACCCCTTCGGATAGAGCGATCTGGCTGGTTTTCGAACTTAAAGTCATAAAGTGTGCTTTACACGTTTATACCAAGTTTCATCAAAATCGGATAATTTTTACGAGAGTTATCGTGCTCACGGACACACACACACACACACACACACACACACACACACACACACACACACACACATATATATATATATATATATATATATATACAGTTTCGAACGAATGGTGTTTTTGGGGTCTGGGGACCTCAAAACGAAAAGTTATCATGGTCCCGGGCCTAGGTCTTACCATGCCGACTACGGTAATAGCTTCTTCCCTATAGGGGAAATTCGCTAAAAGATCAATTTACATAATATATGGCTGAATTGTCATTACAGCTTGCGACGTAAATAAATTCACTGCTGTTATAAATATTTGCATGACGAATTAGCCTCTGGATCACTAAATATTAGCAAAAAAGGTTTAAGTTACCTGTACTACTGTCGAGTGATCTGGATTTTGGCCATGTGCTACCAAAGGTTTCGGACCTCTGTTGGGTCCATTATCCATTATCCATTATCAAGCAGAATATCAAACTGGGACTAAATGATATTCTGCCTGATAATGGACCCAACAGAGGTCCGAAACCTTTGGTAGCTCATGACCAAAATCCAGATCACTCGACAGTAGTACAAGTCACTTAAACCTTTTTTGCTAATATTTTTAATTAGTGATCTGATCAAATCGTAACCAATGTTTCCTCCAGAAGAGCAACATGATAACATTGAAGTCCAGTGGGTCGCATCCCTAAAGTCCAAGTTCTTTTATTAACAGCTTTAAACCTTGCTGTGGGTATTAAATAACCAATTGTAATAAATTGTCACGGCCCTTACCATCGCTATTCAAATTAATCACTTGTATTTTATATGTAGTTAAGCCACCACTGAAGGCCAATTAAACCGTATAACCGATTGCCAAATCACCAAACGTGCTAGAGTGTACTTGAATTTAATTGAACAGTCGTGTGTGAAAGGGCTGTATGTAATGATTTGTGGTAGACATTTTTTTAGTAGGTTTATTGAACATTTAAAAATAGATATCCATTGTAAAGTCAAATCTGATATACATATAAGATGACTTTAAAATGCCCTCCCCCGAAGTTTCCCATTTTTGTAATCAACCTCAATTCATCACTGATGTATTCTGGGCACTTAGTACTTCATTATGACTACTTCAATCATTAGACCGCCACATTGTATCCACCATTTTTTATTCAATTTTTTTTTCAAAGTAGATATGGCGTACCCATTATTAAAAACTATTGTTACATACTGAATGCAATGCAGAAATTTGTTTTTAAATATTTTTTCCTTTTTTTAATACTTTAATATATTTTCAAAAAATCATTTTTAAAGGGAATTCATGGTGCACTAACCTTCAAACATTGACATTACATCCAGTAAGGACCATGGACCATCACTGATTGTTGTGTATTGGTATGTACTTAGTTCTGACTAATTTACATTTTTTGTCACATTCCAGCATTTTGGAATGATTTGTGATTTAAAGTAGAACGTGTCGTTGTGACCCATCATGAATATGTATCATAACTTTTAACACTCCACTCAGATTACAAATAAATAGGAGTCTCTCCTCCAGTACTGTAGGACCCAAGGGGTGGATTTTCTTTTATTTGTATTCCTTTTTATGTTTTTATATATTTTTGTGATATATATATATATAGTTTTTATTTAGCCGTTAGCTTATTCTATGTATTTGAGATAGGATGTAAGTGTGTCCTTAAATTAACCCAAAGGAAATGAGTACTGGAATAGTGGGTTTCTAAGAATCATAAAAAGTACATACAATATTTATTTTTAATAAATAAAAAGTTTGCACAAGAAAATAAATTTTAATAGTTTGGATTTTACGAAGCTAAAATGAAATGGTAATAACAGTCTTTCTTATGATCGCGGATTATCAAAAGTGGTATAATGTTTGTAAATATGCAATTCAAAAGAAGTAATATTATTTCCTTCACAGCCTCACAGCCGGGCAATATTATATGTTGGTAAATGTGTGCGTTACGTGTTAAATCAGGTTGCTGCTTTATTTAAGGAAAAGGTGTCACCAAACGCTGTATTTTAAATTACAACAACATGGAACGCACTCCTAACTCTATAGCTTTAAGTTTTAAATTATGATTCATAAACTAAGTTTTTAATATACGGTAATATTCAATACTGTATAAAACAAAATAGGAACATGTGTCGGGGCTGTTGGGTGACATACGACTGAGGATACTGGACCTTGACAAATGTGTGCTATATTTGGCGTCGGGTGTCATTTGGTCAACATGAATATTGACTGAACTAATAATTCATCGAATACCCTCTTGATAATCGTCTATCAACAGGTTATGATGCCGTTAGACGCTCCATCCATCAAGCACTGTGAACAGTGTACATGATGTAGGGGTTAAACATAACACACTATTGAAATAAGGTGGATCTAAGCTGTTATATTTGTTTAATACACTTTCAACTTTCTATTTCTCATGCAGCGGACAGCACTATCCTCATATATAATTTATTGATGCTGGTAACAGTTTCCCGAAAGCAAAGTCTAATATTACCAATAGGGTAGACAGTCAAGTGTCTTGTATGCAGTAATTGTGCCATCTGTAACTCACTAGCGATCCATAAAGTTGGCAGGATAACCAAGTTCTAAACTATTTTAATCCAACTAAACTAAACTAATATAAAAGAATTACTGATCATAACGAATGGGGGCTGGGACTAAAATAAAACACTAACAGTCGACGAGTAGAGAACTAAACAGGATCGTGAGTTGCCTTGATTCCGAGTTACAATTTGGATAGCTATGTTTTGAGAACGTGTATTCACAGACTGTAATACTATTGCTATATAGATGCGGGACAAAAAATACTAAATGTTTTACTAATTTATAAACTATTCATGGGCTATGTTTTTAATGGTAGATTTTACGTGGTGCGACTGCCTTTTGCGGCTGTTACTACGCGATTTGGCAGGTCACAATCGCCCAGATATTTTAGGGGAAATACTCGCTCGAACTTTCAAGTAATCTTTTAAACTTCAAATCAACGTAATGAAATAGTACTCTGCCGAAATACTCGAATTTTTGAGTACTCGCACACCACAAAAATATTACGAAGTTGTTTTTACGGAGCCTTAAATTGTTACGAAGTTGTTTTGAAACACACTTTGATTAAAAACATTATCATCTTTATTAGTTTACTAACTGTTCCCGAGGCTTCGCTCCGCAAATAATCTTAAAATATAAAAACTGACAGTTGTGTGTGCTGCATTCTTTGGTTATCCCGTGGAACTACTATGAATCAAGATCAGCTGTTTATATTTTCATCAGCTCAAACTTAAAGTGAATGTCCATAAGAATAACACAGGATTGGAACTTTGACTCCCGTGGGAACCCTATGGGAATTTCTTAAAATCTTTTCTTAGTGAGTACCTAAGACCCAAGAGGAAGGTATGTTCCAAATTTCATCATCAAGAAAAACTTTATTTAATTGTAATTGATCCATGTATGGATCTCCATTCTCGTCGGATTGTATTTAATTAGCCTAATTGGAACACACTTCAATATAGTTGAGTGTAAAAAACGGATGCAGTCAGTAATAAGACAAATGCAGACGTTGCATTCAACGAGGTAAATATATGTAGAGGTCTCGCCTAGTGTAAAAAAGTGTAGCCTACATGGTCGACCGCCATTTGCCCCTCTATGAACTCTGCTCCCAACATGGTTATCAAACAACCCTCTCCTTCACGAGTTACATGACAGTCAGCTGACAAAAATTTAACTTGGGAAAAAAGGATTTGATTGGTACCTATGGAAATTGGTGGTCTACCACGTAGGCTTCACTTTTTTATCGCAGACGAGACCTCTAGATATATTACCCTCGTAGGTTGCATTATGCACAATAATCTCAAACTTTGTTTTGTTTTAAATTTAAGTAAGGTTATGATTCAGGTAAACAATTATTTCAGTCTAAAATAAATAAACAAACAAGAGTCACGCATTCAAACGCCAGTTTTAGAGTCAGTTAGTTATTAACGCGGAGTTAGTGCTGTGTGTGGTGAAATCCGAAAGAGCCAGTTAATACTAAACTGGCGTTAAAATTTACTTAACCGGGCTTTAAGGACCGTTCGAAAGTTTGGTGAGATCCGGCCCAAGGTATCAACTTCAAACTTGGTACATGTATGATGACTTATCGGACCTAATTTAGTACGGAGTATCAAGGTTCTACTTTGTACCATTTCAAAATGGCGGCCATTTTTTGTTTTTCAAAGCTAAATATCTTAAAAACCACAATATTTAGGAAATATTTGTAAGAATTAACATATCTGGGTATTTTTTTCCGTATGAAGGTTTAAACTATAGGATCATTATGGGGACGATTCATAACGTCAAGGTGCATAAAGTAAAGTAGCTATTTTTTACAGTTTTGTTATGTAGCGATTTCAAATCGTAAAGTTTCAAAACGTCCAGTTCATAATTATAAAGTGTTAAATATATAGTGTTTCACAAAGTAAAGTTCCATAACGTAAAGTTATCAATTAATATAGTTTAATTTAAAATGCGTTTCAAAACGTAAAGTTTCATAAGGTAAAGTAGCTATTATAATTTAAACAAAATATGTGAGTGTTTCACAAAGTAAAGTACCATAACGTCCAGTATTTAAATTTTAGTTATATTCGGAGGTAGAGTTTCATAAGGTAAAGTTTCAAAACATAAAGTTTGTATTTTTAAAAACCACCTGTTTCAAAACGTAAAGTTTCATACCGTCCAGTAAACAAACTCACTGCAGTTCGATCCAAAACTCACTGCCCACGGGAATGTTCCAAAAAGTCGAGTTTTAAAACATTGAATTTAATTTAGTAGACTATTTCATAACTTAAAGTGACACAAGGTAAAGTACAGTCCGCTCCAGACATTGTACTGCGTGTTGCCTTCCACAAGTTTTAGGCGGTCCTGAGCACGAGGATTTTGTTGCATGTTGCCTTCCACAAGTTGCAGGCGGTCCCGAGCACGTGGAGATCTGTCGACACAGCGCCAGCGCGGCGACGGCGGCGTTTGTAGCCCAGTCAATAAATGTTTTGTTTCTGAACTCTTTTTGGTAAAGCTGATCTTTTCTCAGTTGATAGACCATATTGCAAGACGTGTTTTCTCAAAAGTCCCCAAAAATCCGCATTGTGCTTCCCCTCCTATCCCCCCTCAAAGCTCGAAAATGTAGACTTTAACGTTATCGAGTATAACTTTTTAACAAAACGTTGTTTAGGGTTAACCCTTTTCAGTTATTTTTGTCGATAAATGTGCTATCATTTTTATACAGATACTGTTTACGATAAATTAACTTAATAAATAAAAAAGCTATTTTTGTTGTTTCAAATTTAGATTTTTGATGTTTATTTTGGTTATACGTATAATAAATGAAAAACACTTCCTCTAAAACCGTTTGCACACTTATTTCTGAACACATTTATATATAAATATTAATGTTTTTATGAAGTGAGGAACATGCGTAACTGTAAACTATGTTTGGAGCGCGAGGGCGGCAGAGCCTGGGCTAGTGCGAAAGATACATTATCTACTTATCTACTTGTTTTAAATCCCTTATGTTTAATCATTTCTACACTTACAAAATGTCGTGTTGTTTTATAGTTTATTATTGTTATACCGACCTATAATAATATGATATATCCCCGTCGCAGCAAACCTGCGTACTCAGCGAATTTCCAGTGCATAATATTTCTCTGAATTCCACATGAAGCCGCGTACCAAGTTTCATAAAAATATATTCACATATAAGCGATTTTAATTATTCTCCATAAGAATAACATTGGTAATGAATACGTAGGTTTGCTGAAACGAGGAACACAAACAATTCATTTTTATGCCAATATAAATCTAATTTAACTAGGCGAAGCCACATACCAAGTTTCATCAATATTCAATCATAAATAAGCGCTATATAACATTTTAGTTATTCTCCATAAGAATAACATTGGACAACGTACTGTGTTTAGCACTTTGAATATCTCAGCAACGGTTGGGCGTAGAATCACAATATAAACACCAAAATGATTGTTTTGTGGAACTGAACAGATTTCTAAAAGCAAATGTGAAGTTTAAATTAAAATAAACGGAGGAAATGCCAAAAACCTTTTTCCCATAACATTAACATGGGAGATTTTATGAGTAGGTTTTTTTGGATTTTCTCCGCAACCATTTAACCTACGTTAATAGTTCAAAATACTATATTATTTGTTTTTTAAGCTCTATAACATGGTCAAAACCAAAATGAAGTTCTTAAAAATTGTAGGGTGAAAAATGCAAAAAACTGATTTTTGGAAAATTTAAAATCCCCATAAACCCCCCTTCCCATTTTCCGATTTTTCTGGTTTGAACTTAAAGTCATGAATGTCATTTTACACATTTGAGTCAAATTTCATCGAAATCGGACGTTTTTTACTCAAGTTATCGCATTCACGGACACACACACACATACATATATATAAATTTGAACGAATAGTGTTTTTGTCATCTGGGGACCTCAAAACAAAAAATTATCATGGTCTCGGACTTAAGTCTTACCATGAGACCTACGGTAATAGCTTCTTCCCTAAAGGGGAAATTCGATAAAAGGAGATTTACTTTATTATTAATGTGTAATGTAATAAAACTCCAAATACGATATGTTCAATGATTTGAATGCGATATTATTTAATCGATCCACTTCAATTTTAAACATTGTATAGTTAATATAAAATTTGTTAATACCAGTTTTACTTGGGGGGTATCAATCAGCCCTTGGGCCTTTTCACTGTCCACCAACTATTGACCCGCCTTGTCCCGGACCGGCTGAACCGACAGCTGTCGTAAATAAGTTTCATATTTCTTTTCTGCAACTCTTATTTAAAACAGCTTCACGGAACTCCCATCCACCATAGACATTATGCACATTGATTACATATATATGTGAAAAATGCCAGTGTTTCATCGAAGTAAGCATAATACAGTTCGGGTAACAATGCTTGGCATCTGGCTACCGTCTGCTCTGGAATGACTTTTCGCCTCTATTTGGCTTGGTACCGTTAGTGTTTCAGTCTACTTTTCTCAACAGAAAGCAAAAATCACTTATTTCATTTTAAAACATTTGTTTTGGTTGTTTTTTTATGTCTACTTTTATTAACGAGAAATTTCAGTAGTTTATCGCATTTCCCAGGTGCCAAGCACCGTGAACCGAGCTTTACTTGACATTCAACGATTGCCAAGTTAAACCCTCTTTCCCTGTGGACTGTAATCGCTACCATTAGTTGCTGGTACTCTTTTGC
This sequence comes from Allygus modestus, assembly GCA_963675035.1. NCBI lineage: Eukaryota > Metazoa > Arthropoda > Insecta > Hemiptera > Cicadellidae > Allygus > Allygus modestus. Next base: position 138,725,441 of record OY776114.1, on the reverse strand, counting down.
TTAGTTTCGGCGGAAAACTGTGTTAGCTTTCGACTATATTTGCTGAAGTGTAAAAATTTACGCGGGCCAGCACCCGAACAGCTTTACCCTAACCCTATCTATTAGTATATTCGGGGATAAGGTTGCATGAGCTAGACGTTTCCTAATCTCCAGATACATAACGCCAGTTCCAGTATTGTTTAGGCTACCGGTATAATGTTTGTAATAAAGTTTGATCAAGTCTATGTAGTTTATAATACCTAAGAATAAAGTCGGCAGGTGTCAAATACTATCCTTTTTTTATAAAACGTCATCACGTCAATGTAGGATGAAATACCTAAGAAAGAATTAAGCCGACAAGTGTCAAGACGTAAAGCTTAATAAGGTCAATAACTTCCTTTGTTCCTGCCCAAACTCAAACTCATTTATCTGTCTAAAAACTGATACAGTATTGAACACGTCTAACTAGTTATATTTACAAATTAATGTTAAATACTATTATTTTGGTGTTTATTCTACGTCCAACCATTGCAGAGATATTCAAAGGCCTAAACTATGGAGAATAAATTCAATGTTATATACAGTATCACTTATTTATTAATTGTTTATATGAAACTTGGTAAGTGGCTTTGTCTATTAGTGATACACATATATGTATATGCATTGGCAATTCGCTGAGTACATAGGTTTACTGCGAAGGGAATATTTTAATTTTGTTTCGACAATCTCAGCTGTAATATCAATGTATCATAGTGTAATTGTGGCAGTGGCGTAAGTTAGGGGTGGTTTTGAAAATATATTTGCTGGGGACTCGAAAAAATCAGTATCGCAACTACACTGTTGTCATATATTTTATATCCGATTATTTTGGCAAACGCTTATCGTACTGCACCCAGCATTGTTCAGTATTTATTTATAACCACGAGTTGTAGTGTAAAAACAATAATGAATAACAATGAGTACAACAAAAAGGTTTAGTGGAAGTTCAAATGCAGTCGCGTTCCAGTGCCGCGGCCGCGGTTTCCTGCGCGGAACCCGGGTAAAAACACAGTGGAGCAGGGCAGGTAGCTGGTAGCCTAGCCGGTCGCTTACTCGCTTACTGCGTTGTAGAATTGAAGCGCTCGTTGTTACGGACACGTGCACAGTCGCGCCTAGCAGGTAGCCGGGATGGTAGCAGTGAGCTAAGCTGCAAGCGGCAAGAATTGCCAAGTCGATTGTTTACATCGCTGTAAGCGGGGATGGCCCGACTCAAGCATGCGCAGTGGCACTTTACAACCACTAGTTCTCGGGTTCACAAGTTCCACACGGGGTCTTTCTCTACTAGGGAATCCAATCCCGGATGATATTTTCAGTCCCGGGATTTCGATATTACGTTGATGAATCCTGGTATCCCGGGATTAACATTAATTGGCGTACAAATAACAGTGACAAATTTATTTTTGGTTTTCATGTTTAACGTTAATAAGTTAAAACATTTTAATCTATCTAGGCAATGTTGTATAAAATTATTTGTCACATTGTTTAGAACGTTAAGAAATTCATTTTTGTGTTAGTATGACCCAGGATCACTTTCTGAATACTTAAACGGTATACATTTTATTTTTCCTTCAGTGATCCTATTTGTCCTCAATAAAGGCACAAAACCGCCCAAGCCGAGTCGCTGTGATTTAGTTTGGCGAAACGTCAATGTCAATGTGCAGTTATTTAATTCTTTGTTATTTCGGGCGTCCGTATCATGTTTGTTTAGTGCATTATGTTTTTAATGTTCGAGGATCTCTTGTAAGTGAATGACATACATGCTTAATTGTAGCCTGGAGATGAGGTTATAAACAACATCGAAACCGGTCGACTATATTAAGGACGAATAGTGTCACTGACGGAAAAAGCAATTTAAACCATTTGTCACAAATACCTTCACATGCAGTACAGAATGTATGTTTGAGTGTCAACCATTTGCCGTGGTTATTCCTTGTACCACGAACACAAACCTTTAACGCAAAACTGTTACTCAGTATGTATTTATAAAACTATTGGACCAACACTCTTGCTTCTTTCTAGTCTAAATAATGGAACTAGAAATCGAATAGAAGCTTTACTCAGTGTTTATTCTGGGAATAACAACAAATGTATTTATATTTCATCGTACATAAAATATTTAATAAAGTTGTGTATAGGCCTAGAATGAAAAATAAATTATTTGTTACAAAGGATTCTCTAATAATAATACGACTTGTTAAATATAACTAAGTCAAATTAAGCTGCACTCTTAAATAAATGGTAACATACTAATATTATAAATGTGAAAGTATGGATGTTTGGGCGTAACTCTGAAGTTCCATCACGTGAAAACTATATACTGGACCGATTGAGCTGAAATTTTGCAGAAAGGTACTTGATAGTCCTGAGTAACATATAGGCATATTTAAGTTGTGAAAATCCTATAGGGCTGTGCCCCACGGGAGTTCAAAGTTCCCATGTATTCCTTATGGACATTCATTTTTGTTTGAGCTGATGAAAATACAAAAAGCTAATCTTGATTCGTAGTAGTTCCACAGGCTAACCATAATAACAATTTACAATAACACAGGCTAATAACAATTTATTTGCCGATGGTTCCTATAGCAGAAAACCTGCGTACTCAGCCCCCATGTTATTCTTTAGGCTGACAAGCGACTGACTGAGCGTCAGTGTGTGTGTGTGTGTGCAGCTTCCCTCCAAGTAACCAGCTAGGCTACAAGCGACCAGCGAGTATGCGAGTATGCGACCTACCTTGCTCCACTGTGTTTTTACCCTAAGGGTAAAAAAATAAATATATTTGAATAATAAATACTATACTATCTACTTTCCTTATAATTAGACACAAGATGGAAAAATCATTTTTTGGTCGGAGCAAATATACTACTTTGTTTTTGCAGCACGCTGAAGTGTGGGTTATGCATTTTCAAGTTGTAATACATTTAACATTGTAATGTAACTAGCCAATCATACGGAAGTAATGTTTTATAGTAGGAAATGTAACAATTATAATTATACTATGGCATACTAATGGAACAACTCTAAATTAGAAAATATGTTTTACAATGAAAATTTCCCCCAAGACAACGTGCTATATCTTTTCTAAATGTATTTTTTTGTAACATCACATAAAAAATTCTAGGAGGCTTAAAAATTTACGTATTTTTAAGCTTTCTATTTGATTATACAATAATTACACAGGGACATCTTTGTCCCTATTGAGCTCAAAGAGTCAAAAACTTGTAATACAACCCCATAATAGGGGCAAGCGTTTTCCGGTATTTATGCCCAGTGAATTGTTAAAACTCGTTAAAGGAAAAGGTTTAGCAATCAAATTTGATGTAAATTGGACGGCAAATATGACCGATAGAGTGCGAACATGCAGTGTGTTTATTTATCCTTTATTCCTTATAATGTTAAAAATCTAAAATTTCGTTTGTTTGTGAGTGACCCCATGACGCAAAAACCAGATGAGAAAATTATCTTCAATTTATCATGAACATATCTTACAAATCAGAATAACACATCAGGCGTATTCTCAATTTTAACACTTCTTTACGGCAATGCCACAATGGTTATTTAAGAGCCGGCAAGAGTCAAGGTTAATATGGGTTATTTTCAGCACCTTCAAATGCACTAATACCGTAGCGCCATTAGCGGCGGCCGTTGGGCGAAGTAAAAGCTGTCGGGGGAGAGCCATATATAAAAAAGTATAAGTATAGTAAGTATATATAAAAAATTAAGTAAGTAATATATATAAAATAAATAAGTGTTTGCACTCTAGCGGTCGAATTTTTTATCCGATTTACTTGAAATTTGGTAGGAACGTCCCTACCTCTAATCAGTTTGAAAAGTTCGTTGGGCAAAAAAATCAGAAGACTATAACCCTTTTTTGGGGATTAATTTTTAAAATTTTGAGTTGTTGGGCCCTAAAAGGGTCAAAAAAGCCCCAGATGAAAAATTAATGCATGTAAAAAGATGGGAATTAGTGAGGCAAAAGTTTTAAGCCCTTTCTCGTCATTCTAACATAAATATTTACCGAGTTATTAAAGAAAATGCGTTTCGACTAAACACGTTGTCTTATGGGGGTTTTACACTACAAAAGCCTGTTATTACTTTATTAGAGTACTTTTAGCAACCCCAGCAACTCACACCTACTTTAAAGCCTGTCTGGACCTTCTCCTAACATTATAATGCGCAAAATTGTATTCCCAGCTTTGCAGGTAAATGAAACCAGGAGTATCAGATCAGCCAAAAAATCAATGTTTTCAGATTGCAATAAATATTGGAAGAAATGTATATTTTTATACAGATTTTGAGTTTTAAAAGATTTGTATGTGGAAATTCACATCCCTCACGTCAGCGTGCTGCGTGCGAACTTATTTATTAATCATATCAGTAATTATAGAAACTATAAACTGTAACTGAGATCAAGACAATACGGTTACAGTATCCATGTAACTACTTTGTAGAACTCAAGTTAGCCGCATCTTTTATGCCTTCATAATGCGAGAAACAGCAAGCGTTACACCAATGTATTGTTTGTTGCAGCCAGCCCTAAGAAATTCTGAGTTCGACTGTACTTGACTTTTTGAAACTTTACGTTATGAAACAGTATATTTTAAAAATGATTCCAAATATGTTATTATTGAATTCGATTCAACAACGGACTGGAGTGAACTATCTTTGGCGTTTACGGTTATAGCTTTACAATATGACACTTTACTTTATTAAACAACCATTTATTAAATTTGTTTTTAAAACAAAGCTTTACGTTTTGAAACTTTACGTTATTACAACTCCTTTAGATTAAATTCAACAAACAAACATCTTTACTTTATGCCACTTTACTTTGTGCAACACTACATATTTACTAAAATTATAATTCTTTCACTTTACTTTATGACACTTTACGTTTTGAAACACTTATAAGTTTAATCTGTATTAAATTAGTCACTTTACCTTTTGAAACTTTACGTTTTGACAACAGCTTTTATTGCATTAAATAAATGACAACTTTACTTTATGAAACTTTACGTTGTGAAATGCTGCTTTAAAAAAAATAGAACTTTACGTTATAAACCTTGTCGTTGTGCAACGGACCCATCATTATTAAGTGAGTAGTTGTGTTTTTTATAAGTTAAGACTTTTGTATACATTTATGTACTAAAACATCACATACACACAACATAACCCGGGGGGCCGGGATAAGATTACTAGTTTTGGGACTAGTTTTGTCCCGTTATCAAATCGAAATCATAGAAGCTAAAATACTGTCATAGACTTCAGTTAAAAAAATTTCCAACACTGAATATAAACTTGTACGTGATAAAAAGAAACGTTAAACAATTTCACAATTAGTGTACACATTTATTCCCCACGTGTTAACGGGCAAGGACAAGAGCAGACTCTTCATTTGAAGAGTTACTGAATTGAGAGATATTCAGTGGAAGAGTATCAGATAATTGTAATTAGATTAAAGATAATTTTGCTGCAAATATTGATAGGCATGCAGGAAATATTAGCGAAATAAATATGTTAATCCAAATTAAGCAACATAAGGAGAGAACAGAAACATTCATATTTAGAACTTATCGCCAAAAGAATACAATGTATAGAAAATAATAATTTAAAAAAATCATAAGGTAATCATAAAGATCATAAAGAATGCAAAATCATAAGGAAGGTATCAACGCATAAAAGTTAATGAATACAAAAGTACGATAGTAATACAGTGATCTAATAGAGGAAGATTTATTTAAAAACGAACTCCAGAGAATGCGCCATTACCCGCATGCTGACAATCGGTTGCAGATATAACGTTGCATGGTGGTGGGTAATGAATGTGTTTCCAGCATCACTAATTGAACTGTGACTAACCCTTCTCTGCACAACTTCCTTCCCACACACTTTGTGGTCGATTTGAAACCGTTTTAAGTTTTTAAAAGATCTAGCCACAGATGTTTCCACATATAGTCGAACTAGCAAATGTAGATTAACTTTGGAGTTCGTTGTCTTTTACCATTTTTTTATTCAGGTGTAAACCGTTTCTCAACAGGAAACGAGTAACATTCCAAACATCTGGCAAAAAATAAGTTTTTACCTTCTGTAAATAGAATTAACATCAAAATATAACGCAACACATTCTACTCTGTATTTATGAAGACGACATATTGACAATATGACATATCGGGTAAACATCGTCATACAATGGTTCTTGCGAAAGAATTCTAAATATATCTGCAATATAAATACACGTTTCTTTATTCTGCAACTCATGAGGAATTTGTCAATTTTCTCCCTCAAGACTGTCGAATTTTAAATGCGCCTTGCTCAAAATCTACAGGTTGTCATAACTTATTGTAAGTCAAGATTGAGGATAAGAACGTTAATAATATTTAGTAGTGCTGACTCGGTTCAATAGAATAGTTAGTTTATGTTATAACGAGACATTCTCGGTTCAGGAAACGTGCCAATACCCATAATAGATTTTAGATCATTATCAAAATTTTTTACATAAAAAATAATGATTCAATTTTAAACATTTAAAACAATAATATGTTTTACCTAACAACCATTGCAATGGATACTTAATGTCCTTGTTTCCCTGAAATAATTTGGTTTTCCGCGTTACGCAGTGACGTAGTTGTATACGTCAGTTCTCAAGGCAAACCACCTGTCACGGATAATCCTCGAGTGGAGTTCACAGAGATGTGCGGCCGGTCTGTTAACACACTTTATGAAGACTGTCCCGCTAAACCGTTATATACTTATGACCTGCTAGCTTATCTGCCATTCTCCCAGGTGCCGAAACCGTGAGCAGGGTGATTGATGGGATTGATAATTCCCACTTGATTGGGTTTGAATAAACTGGAACAGCTCTATATTGATGTGTTGCTAAACTGAACCTGTGTTTGTTTCTAAACTTTTGGTATATTTAATGTTGCTTGCCATTTACAGCTTGATTGCCACCTTAGATCTTTATTAATATTATTTTTATTTTTTCTAAATTAAATTGCGTGTTTCTAATTGCATTGCCAATATATATGTTTCACTCTTTTTAGTTTTTCAGTTGTGTTTTTAGTCCTAGTTGAGATAAGTCAACTTGACTCCCATAAGTAACACTTTCACATGAATAATCGACTTCATAAATGCCGGAACCGTTGTCAGTATGAGAGGTATCTTTAACTGAAATAAACAGTTGGTTAGTTTTTACCGAAGGTTAGAAACGGTTTCATAACGTATTTACAAACAATTATACCAATTGTACCCACTGACCCCAGCTATTTTTTATCTCTTTAAAAAGAATAAACTTTTACTATATCACACGTAAATATTGTTACGTTCAGCTAAAATGTTTGTTACATATTAACTATTTTCACTCATTCAATTTGTCCCACAAAATATGGGTGTGAAACTAATTTTGCCAGTACTAAATTTGCATGAGCTGTATACTTCATCATACTTATTATGATTTAAATACTGTAAATTACTTTATTTAACTAAGATTGGGTACTCAATTTGGGCTAACACCCCCATATTTTAGATACAATTTTGACAGCTGTTTTATGTCCTCTCTACCTTTTCCCGGACGTATAGAATAGGCATCAGATATTTGTGTTAATCATGTAAAACAAGCAACGTGTTCGCCCTTACAGCACAGGCTAAAAAGTAACGGTAATATATTATAAATTATAATCATAGTCGTCTAACTTACGTATCACCAGATACTACGTAATAAAAACTGAAACGAGAACTAGAATAATTTAAGAACGGAACAGTTATTTTAGTGCAAGCCAACTTAATGCTTGAACCACGGCGTGATTTAACTGTGATAAACTACTCGTATAACAGATTATCTCATTTCTTACATGGTTTAATGTTAATTCGATTTTTTAATGGAAACATTTTTTGGTAATTTGGTTTTGTTTTTTTTTTATTTAAAAGCAATTTCTAATTGCTTCCTTAATATATAATTTTTAATAATAAATTATATATATAAATATTTTTTATTTGCAAAGATTTTTTAGAAAAACAATTCTACTGCATTTTATTAATATGTTTTAATACTATAATTCCAAATTTGTTAACAAAAATATAAATGTGAAATAATGGCAATGTAAATCCATAAATTTGTTAACAGTCTGATTAATGAACTAAACATGTTTTTTTAAACTAATTTGTTTCAGAACTGAATCTTTAAAGACTCTGACTAACTTATTAAGGACCATACATTTAAGGATTAGTATACATAGCAATAGTAATCTTTTTCAGTACGCGATTGTGTTTTCGGATGATATATTTATGATATTAAATGAGAAAAACAGATCTTAAGTATGAGGACAACCGTATGGTTCGAAAGTGGTTATCTTTTTATATAAAGTAACAATTTTTATATTTAATTATTTTTCTAGGGCATTTTCTATTTTAACTATAACTATTAACTGGCAGATAATATGTTATGGTAAGATACAGATGCTGGTTAAGTGTTTTTTTTTTTATTCCAATATATGTTAAAATAATAGGTCTTTTACAGCTTTGAACAATTGTGACAGCTTCCTGTGGGTGACTGATGATAGGTTTTAGATCTCTGAACGGATTGTGAATGGATTTATTTTTCTTCTTTTTCTAAATCTGACATTAACAATATCTTCATTGTATGTCCACGTCTCAACGTTTCTCCTGATTGAATTTAAATTTGAATAACTTATAATGGAACAAATTGCATGTTCGTCATTGCCTTTTGCATTTAATAAGAAATATGATTTAAAATTGTTTAATGAGTAATATATTTTGATGAAGATGACGTTTATAAATCACCGAGATATTAATATTACCAGTTTAAACATCTGAGATTGGGGCTACAGATGACGAAAAAGCAGCGGTTTCAAGATTGGCTATGTAATTGTGATTTTATCAGAGTTACTACCTTTTTCTGTAGACCTAAAGCTCAATGTCCCTTCAAGACTTTTTATGTAGTACACTATTTTGATTAATCTGGGTCATATCCACTTTAGATGTTATATTTATTCAAAGGTTTTATTATTAGTTTATTCTCTAATATGTGAAAGTCACTTTGACAGTTTACTGAATATTTTTTACAGCTGTTTTATTTTTATTTTTTTATTTGAAACTCCATAAGCCCAATGTTAAAATTTCCAATTTTCAAGATAAAAATTAGAAGTTTTAAAATTTTAAACTGTAACTTTTGGCATTTTCCTCAGGATTTTCTAGGTATAAACTACGTGCATGCCAAATTTCACGTTCCTAGCTCGTCTTGGTCTAGAATTCGTAAACGTGCGTGAGTGAGTGAGTGAATGAATGAGTGAGTTACACTTCGGGCTGTGTAGTTATTTCGATTTACAACGCACAAGGTAAGAGTCGGTAAACATGTTAGTAAGCAATAATAATGCGTTGAGAGCTATAATAATAACTACGAGAACGAACAATATGGTTACTATTTGTGTGTGGCTATTCATGTAACATTTCATACAAAAATCAGTCTTTAAGCGACTGTCTCAAAATAAATGCACTGCCTGTAAGTGTCATAGTGTAATATGATTTTCAAAACATTGCAAGAGTGTGTCTGTTTGTTTGCATTCAAAATCAATAAAATACTTTCTGAGCTACATTTTGTAAAACAAATATGTTCCATTAAACATGCACAAAATTTTATTTAAATTTTGTATTCGATATTAGAATTAACCACATATACCTGTTTGTGATGCTATTTTATACAAATAATCAGCTATACCTTTTGGTCCGAATATATTAAAATAAATCATTTAAAAGTTGTTCTATGACGGATATCATTAAACTGTTAATGACGATAAAGTACAACCGTTCAATGACATTACAACTATTTTTTAGTCTGGTTATGAATGCGATTAAATATGCTAACAAAATGGAAACAATTAGGTTACCAGAACCACATAGGTTATACTTTTGAATTCGATGACAAATTTTACCATACCATTTTAGTAGTCAGTTTTTAAAACTATACTTGACTGATTTAGCATGATTGATGAATTATTAATTAATATAGCTTACGCTTACAATAGTTAATTTACTATAGTTTATTCTAAGGAAGTTTAACCGAGGAAGTTAAGTAATTTTTAATACAATTTACAACCCGAAGATATAGTAGAATACTAATTGGAATGTGCAATAAAATAACTAGTGACATTTGACAAACATAAATATTTGACGATAAAACATAGAAATGGTACGGCAATAAATAATAATACTTAAATCATTGAATAATTATAATTGTTAATTATAAACAAACAATAACTTAATTACAAATTGTCTTGATACAGTTTTATCCTGCCACCTTCTAAAAGCAACATACCGAAGAGTTCAGCCGAACAAAGTAAGATCAATTTACGATGGCTACAATTTACTCTGGTCAAAGCAGAAATAAACTTGTGTCGCCAAACTCTCAGTCACTGCGTTTGCTTAAACTCCCCAATTTAACTTTCCTATTGGTTCCATGTTTGAACTTAATTTTTGATTACTTCGCGTCATGTTAGGGCTCCAATACCTCGAGATCAAACTCTCACGAGTTTTGTAGTACTTTGTGTTTTAACCTTCAGTGAAAGTTAGAAATCTTTATTTCAGATTAAAACTTTTTACAGTTAGTTATAATTCCATGAATCAAATACGCGTGCAAAAAAACAATATAACTTAGTAAATATGTCCGATCAACAAATTCAATACACAGCTGTGAAATCAGAATAATGTGGTACTAGTTGCAAAGTTATAAAGTATATAAGTCTTATAGTATAAGAAATGTATAATTTGCAAAAATCAAGCACACTATAATGGGTTTTTGAGCAGACGCCATTCTTTTTCCAAAAGGCGTATGCCAGTTTACAGTGGTCTAAAACCTTTCCACAAATGTATAGAACAAAGAAACAAAGTGTCGTCAAAGTCAGTGCACCCGTTTCCCCGTGAAAAGCGAACAAAAACCCGTCCTTAAGCGTTACCGACAGACAGACAAACAAACCGATAGACAGACAGACAGAAGGACAGAAATTGAGATAAGACTTGTTTTGGCTTTCCTAGGGTGATAACTATAAAAATATGCAAAAATTTAAGAATTCCAAACAATGGACAGACTAAACTATAATTTTATTAAGCCTATATAGAAATGAATAATCCTTAGACTGAGTTTACAGGTTAGCTGCAACAGGGACCACAAGAATGTGGTCATTATGCTAATATCAACCGGGAACAACCAGTGTGAACGGATTAGTGGCAACGGTGTGTATCATAAAATTATCGTACTTTTACAAACTATCGTATCCAGATACAATAATTTCGTAGACACTCCGACAATTCAGCGGAGTCTACGGCGTGCTCTTTCGGTCGATTGCGACAGTATTCACTTTCGGTCGGTTGCTACACATTTGGTTTTCGGTCAAGTAAAACAACAGCTAGTTTCGATAAGTTTAACATTTATTACTTTCGGTCAGATAACACTAGTATTAAAACTTTTCGGTGGTTTAGGACTCTTGCAATATTCGAACATTTGGCACAGTTACAGTTTCTATATTTTTTTAATTCGGTCGTTTGGGACACATTTGCTTTTCGATGTTTTCAAACAAAATAACGTTTCGGTGCGATGGGATTCGGTCATTTGGCATCTCACCATTTCATGCACTACTTTCCTAACAACTACAGAGCAAATGAAAAAATATAAAAAACGAGTTCGCACACAGCACACTGACGTGAGGGAAGTGAATTTCCACAAAACAACTTTAAAAACTAAAATCTGTATAAAAATATATATTCACGCCAATTTTGATTGAAATCTAAAACATTGGTTTTTTGGCTGTTCTGATGCTCCTGGTTTCATTTACCTGCAAAGCTGGGAATACAATTTTGCACATTATAATGTTAGGAGAAGGCCCAGACAGGCTTGAAAGTAGGCGTGATTTGCTGGAGATGATAAAAGTACTCTAACAAAGGAATAACAGGCTTTTCTAGTGTAAAATCCCTATAAGACAACGTACTGCGTTTAGTCTAAACACATTTTCTTTAATAACTTGGTAAATATTTAAGCTAGAATGACGAGAGAGGGCTTAAAACTTTCGCCTCAGTAATTCCCATCTTTTTCCATTCATTAATCTTAAATCCGGGGCTTTTCTGACCCTTTTTGGGCCCAAAAACTCGAAATTTGACAAATTAATCCCTAAAAAATGGTTTAGAGTTTACCGATTGTTTTGCCCAACGGACTTGTCCAACTGATTACAGAAAGGAACGTCCCTACCAAATTTGAAGTTAACCGGACAAAAAATGCGACCGCTAGAGTGCAAACACACACACACACACACACACACACACATATATATATATATATATGTTTATATATATATACATGTTGATGTATACAATTTTGAATGACCCCCCAAAACGTGTACAGGGGGTCAAGTTAGGAACTTCTATGGTGGTCCCGGGCTTAAGTTTCACCGTGCGGGTCATGCTAATAGTACACTTTCCAAAGGAAATTCACTAATAACATCAATAGAGTAATTGATAATAAACATAAATCATGGTAGGTCTATTATTATTTGTACCCTATATGCACAACAGACTACTATAATTCAGTGCCTAGGAACATTCAATCTATAACGCCACCAAAAAATAACCTACCATTAAACATGCAATATACTCAATGTGATAACTTTGGTACCAAGCAGTTTTATTTCTCACATTGTACTTTACAAAGTGGTAAAAATTAATGTTGTTTTATCTAATGAGCATTTGTTTAACTGGGGAAGGTCAAAGAGTGGTACTGTACTTGTGACTTTGTTTTTATATTTTACAATGACTTAAAACTTAAGTAAAACCTGGTAAGGAGGTATTAACAGAGTCCCAAAGGTGAGATGATTTGGCACTCGCAAGTCTGAGTTCAAATTTCTTTTCTTTCAGGTTAACAACACACAAGTGACCATGATTGCCTAAGATTTTAGCAAATTTCCCCTACAGGGAAGAAGCTATTACCGTTGGTCTCAGGGTAAGACTTAAGCCCAAGCCCATGATAACTTTTTGTTTTGAGGTCCCCAGATGCCAAAAACACTATTCGTTCAAATTTATAAACATATATATATGTATATATATATATATATACATGTTTATAAATTTGAACGAATAGTGTTTTTGGCATCTGGGGACCTCAAAACAAAAAGTTATTATGGGCTCGGGCTTCAAAATTAGATTCAATGAACATCTACAAGCTTTTGAATCGAACAACAAAACAACGATGAAATCTAACTTTGCTGAACACTTGATAAAGTCGAAACACAAATATACAGATAGATCTAAAAGAAAATCTAACAATCTTAGGGTTTGAACGAGAAAGAGAGAAGCTATTTGTCAAAGAAGAAATGAATATTTCCTTGAATTTTAAAAAAGACCCTTCAAACATACTAAATACAGTTTTACCTAAACAATCAAACCCGATGTTTGATAAAATTGAAAAAATAAGGACAGGAACGTATAAAAATCACTTAATATAGTATTAAAAGAAAATAACAAAAGAAAATAAAATATATTACCGATTATGACAAATAATTCATATGCAATTTTAAAATAATTAATTTTAACATATGATTAATATTTATTTTATTTTAAATGGGAGGTTATATTTTTATAGACTTTGATAATGGCCTAAGCGCACGAAACATGTCAGTCTGAAATAAAAATGTTTTTATAAAAAAAGGGTACTTTGTTAAAATATGAAGATACATCTTATAATATTAGTAGCCCTAATCAATCATTAAAACATATATATATATATATATTTATATATATATGTGTGTGTGTGTGTGTGTGTGTGTGTGTGTGTGTGTGTGTGTGTGTGTGTGTGTGTGTGTGTGTGTGAATGTGTCCGTGAATGCGTTAACTAGAGTAAAAAACGTTCGATTTCTATGAAATTTGGCTCAAATGTATAAAGTAACATTCGTGACATTAAGTTCGAGAACCAGAAAAATCCGACCATGGGAAGGGGGGTTTATGGGGTTTCAAAATCGCCCAAATACCAGTCTTTTGCATTTTTCACCCTAAAACTTTTAAAACACATTTTTGTTTTCTCCATTTTATAGAGCTTAAAAAACAAATAATATAGTATTTTGAATCATCAACATAGGTTAAGTAGTTCCAGAAAAAATCCAAAAAACGTTTTCATAAAATCTCCCATGTTAATCTTATGGGAAAAAGGTTTTTAACTTTTCCTCAGTTAATTTTACTGTAAACATTACATTTGCTTTTACCAATTAATTCAGCTCTACAAAACAATCATTTTGGTGTTTAAACTGTGATTCTACATCCAACCATTTCAGGGATATTCAAAGTGCTAAACACAGTACGTTGTCCACTGTTATCCTTATGGAGAATAAATAAAATTTGATATCTCGATTATTTATAATATTATGATTATTGGTGAAACTTGGTATGTGGCTTCTCCTAGTACTGGTATATTGATATTTGCACAACAAATTTATTTTTGCTGATTATCCTCCCAGCAGCAAACCTGCATACTCAGCCATAATGTTAATCTTATGGAGAATAAGTAAAGTTTTATATCCCCCTTAATTATGAACATAAATTTTAGCTTCACCTGGTTGAGTTATATTGATAATTGCTTAAAAACTATTTTTATCTTTCTTGTTGCAGCAAACCTGCGTTCTCAGTCCTAATAAAATTCTTATGGAGAATAAATCAAATGCTATGTATCACTTATTTATAAATGTATTTTGATGAAACTTGGTAAGTGGCTTTATGAGGTACTGAGAAATATATAAATGCATTATAAATTCACTAAGTACGCAGGTTTGCTGCGACGGGGGTATTTAATGATCGTACGAACTTTCGTACTAGGAACCCTTCGATTTCGATTAAATTTGTTATAGGCAGTGTGAAACAGTCTAATGCCATGAGTTTAAAAAACAGAGAGGTCAGAACGTGGGACGAGGAAATTATGGGATTTTAAATACATAACAACTTTTTGGATTTTTCTTCTAATATTTTTTTAAATATAGTATTTTTGTTTTGACTGGCTTGTAAATGTAGACTATATAAACAATGATTTGTTCGCCTTACTAATTCAAAAATATATGACTCAATACATACTTTGAGATGCTAAAGTTGCTTCTTTTCTTCTATACAAAAATATTGTTTAAATTATCCTTTTCGTCTTAGGACAAAAAAAATTTGATGACCATTTTGGGTTGAGGTCTACAGTTGGCATAATAAAGAGTCTTTATCAGGGCTACATCGGCGCCGGCGGTGCGAACCCTTCCTCTTCATCCACGGCCCGTACCTCACCCGTCTAGGCCAGCTGCGGCTGCAACTAAGTTGCTTTCATGTTTTATTAAACTACCCTCCTGATATAATATTTAAGTACTTAGGAATTCCTCTTTATTGAAATGCTTATGTATATGCTTATTCGGATGAACAAAGTGAGTCCCTATACTTTATATAATTCATTTGAAAGTTTTTATGTTTTGTACAAAAAAACTTAAGAACGATTTAGTTTATTTCATTAATATTTGGCAGAATAATTAATTTCTTTGATTTAAAGATGAAGTTTGTTAACCAGCCTATTCAGTTAAACCCGTTCCATTTTCTGGTCCTTTTAAATCACAAAAAAGGTTAACTCTGTTACCTTAAGTCCGATTGAAAATCTGATTAAACCATCGAATTCCTCGCAAATCTTTACTACAGATAAGATTTTAAACCACCCTTTTGCCACTTCCGGTTGAATCACAAAATAATAATATAAATCCGATACGAATATCAACAATAATTTACTTTCATCACTTTGAAATACAAGTAAATTATTGAAATAGTTAGTATTTTTACATTCGCACATTTGTTAGCTTTCATTGTCATTTAAAATATAACAGTTATTATTATTTAGATAGGTATGTTGAATATGCTCAACAATTTTGTATCGTATTATAAATATGTTCAGTTAGAAAGGTGCAAATGTTAATAAAGATGTTCTTTGCGTAATATGAATATTTAAAAAATATTTAAAAAAATTAAATATTTATTCATCCTCTTACGGATAGAATGAGGGTACAATTAGTTTAACCTTTCTTACCAATGTGGTATGCAACTATTTTTTTATGGCTTCTTTACCCTCGTTAAAAAACCAAAGTGTTGTATTACAGTGATAGTAGGACATGACACGACATGACGGTTATATGACGTCACCACCACCGATAGTAGTTTGCTCTTGTATTAATTCCATACTCGGTGTAGAACTGAAGTCAAAGATTGGTTGTGATTTTAAATAGAAAAAAACATTAATTAATGCATACTTAAATTTAAATACCCCGTCGCAGCAAACCTGCGTACTCAGCGAATTTCCAATGCATAATATATGTCTTAATACCACATAAAGCCGCATACCAAGTTTCATAAAAATATATTCACACATAAGCGATTTTAATTATTCTCCATAAGAACAACATTGGTAATGAGTACGTAGGTTTGCTGAAAGAAGGAAAACAAACAATTGTTTTTTTATGCAAATATAAATAGAATTCAACTAGGCGAAGCCACATACCAAGTTTCATCAATATACAATTATAAATAAGCGCTATATAACATTCTATTTATTCTCCATAAGAATAACATGGGGGCTGAGTACGCAGGTTTGCTGCTACGGAAATAATCAACAAAACTCAATTTGTTGTGCAAATATCAATATACCAGTACTACGTGGAGCCACATACCAAGTTTCATAAACATACATTCATAAATAATCGAGATACCAAATTTTATTTATTCTCCATAACGATAACATTGGACAACGTACTGTGTTTAGCACTTTGAATATCTCTGCAACGGTTGGGCGTAGAATCACAATTTAAACACCAAAATGATTGTTTTGTGAAACTTAACAGATTGGTAAAACCAAATGTGAAGTTTACATTAAAATAAACTGAGAAAAAGCCAAAAACCGTTTTCCCATAAGATTAACGTGAGAGATTTTATTAGTAGGTTTTTTGGATTTTCTCCGCAACCACTTAACCCATGTTAATAATTCAAAATACTAAATTATTTGTTTTTTTAAGCTCTATAACATGGTCAAACCCAAAATTAAGTTTTTTTTAATATTAGCGTGAAGAATGCAAAAAACTGATTTTGGAAAGTTTAAAACCCCCATAAACCCCCCTTCCCATGGTCCGATTTTTCTGGTTTTCGAACTTAAGGTCATGAATGTAATTTTACACATTTGAGCCAAATTTAATCAAAATCGGACGTTTTTTACTCAAGTTATCGTTTTAACGGGCACACACACACACACACACACACACACACACACACACACACACACACACACATACATATATATATATATATATATATATTAGAGAATCAAATTCACAGTAAAGGGCTACTATAGTATAAGTATAAAAACATGAAAATAACAATGAGTACCCTGTTGAATACATTTTTTAATTATATTTGCACTAAATGTTTCGACTTAAAGTCATGATCACAGTGCTAATTCATAATTGGCTAACCTAAATCTTGGTGTTATCAACAAAAACGTAAATATAAGCTTATGATAATAGACAGCTGTTTTACTTTTCCTTATTGGTGCAATCGTTTTGAGTCTGTTCTTATATTTATAATTTTATTAAAAATTGGGTTGTTTGATTGAATTTGCATGGTATTTAAATACCATGCAAAATCCGTTATCATATTACAATTAAATTCTTTTCGTATTTTGCCCGTGGTTCTTCTCAGCTATGCTCAGTCCGATAGATACAAGATATCTACACTCGTCGTAGTACTTTGCCCTTAGATACACTTGACTCCAGTACTTCGCTCAGGTTCAAAAGAAATATTACTCACTACTAAAGAATTCAAATATGAGATTAATACTCTTGAGTTCCCCGAAAATACTAAATGTTTTTTATTTATAGTTCACTGAAAAATTAGACATAAATATTTCGATAGTTTGTTGGTCCTAATAATAAGTTCATAGATAAATTTGGGTTCTTCATGTTATTTTACAAGAAAGTTATTGAATTTCTCAGATAAGTCCAAAAGTTACTTTTGAATCATGATTAGCTTACCAGCATTAATGTAGCTGAAATTCTCCTCGTCGTGAATGGTTTGATTTTCTTCTTTGTTCCATATTTTTAATTTTTTATATATCTTCAACTTCCGTTCCGAATTGGTATTCCATCTTGATGTGCTGGTGTGTCAATCTACACTAAAATTGGTATTGTTTTTATCTTGGTATTATTTCCATAGTAACAATTACTTGCATCTGTTTCTTTTAAACATATATTTATCTTAGGTTTTGGGCTAGTTTGAATTTCCACTTTTATGATCTTTGGTATTCTATACACGCGTGAAAATAAGTTATATACCGGAATTTTACATAAATATCAAATTAAATAATTACACTTTCCAATTACACATGGTAAAAATATATAGATCGCGATATTTTCGAATATAACATCTTGCATGTGATCTTATATGCTAACATTCAAGGTTACGTTCTAACTATTGCCCCATGTTTAAATTCCCTAATCTTAAAGTATTATTTTCCTTAGATATAATCCTAATATGAAATTTGAATGTTCAAATTATAAATTCCTGAAAACGCTTCATGTCAATTTGGATATCCTTCTAATTTATTTTATTTCGTCATATGATAACATTTTCATTTCTCAACAGCTAATTATTGGCTTATTGATGAATTAGCTTCTGCTCTAGTATGTTTACATAATTTATTAACAATTATATAACCTATTTCATTTATACGGGCGTGTTTGCTTGAACGGTATCACTTGATAGCATATAAAATAAACAGTATCAGGAAACTGACACATTGAACCTCATTGACACTTCATTGAATAAATTGTTTTTTATTTACTAACTATAGAATATAAAGTATGTTATAATGCACAGAAAATCTTCTAAAAACCATTTTTTTTAAATGTTCACCCAAACCCCATTTTTGGAGTCACTACAAAATCCTTTGCTACACATGGTGGATTTAAAAGGGGAATCGCCCTCTTATCCCTCCCAGGGTTAGGGGATTCATATTTTTGAATTTCCTATGTTGGTTAATGCTAACTTGACCTGAATATCAATTTTCAATTAAATTAATCATTAAATAAGAGAGAAATTGTAATTCTTGTATCCCCATAAGAATAACATTGGACAACGTACTGTGTTTACCGCAAAATGAAAGTTTCAATTTTCTCTGCAACCAGTATTCATAGAATAATAAGTAAAATACTATTTTTTTTGTTTTTTTAGCTTTCTTTAGTGGTGATACATACATTTTATTTAGCACTTACAATTTTTTATGAAAAAATAAAAACTGAGTTTTGGAAATTTGAAGCCCTTGTAATTTCTGAACCCGAGTTTTCCAGAAATGCGGGTGGTGTCATTTTGTTGGAAACTTAAAGCTTTACAAACAACTAAAGTTAAATTAAAATCGTTAGATCCAATTTTGAGAAATTTGGACTTTTCATGTTTTTTGGCGGTCTTTGGGGGATAATAACCCTTAAAAATCAAGAATTAAAAACCTGGAGATATCGTGGATTAGTACATCAATACCAAATTTCATCAAAATCGGTCCACTGGTGTAGTCTCTAGCTCTATACATATCCATACAGACAGACAGACACACAGACATCACTCAAAAATAACTTTTTTGGATTCAGGGAGCACCAAAACGAATATTTCCACTAACAACTCAAATTCAAAAATTTTGACGAAAACAAAACTCTCTCCATATACTATGTATATAGAGGGGGAGAAACTAAAAGGGTAAGCATTAATTATTATTTCGATATAGAGGAATTCACAAGTACTCGTACTAAATATTGCTAGCTAATATCCTTGCTCATTTTCCGGCTTTGGCCGTTAAACTTGAGCTTGCATCGAAAAGCTTCACTGATAGTTCTAGTGATGAAATATAAAAATTGTTTACTAGGTTGAGTGGTTGTAAAATAATCCAGGAAACCTGTTAAACAAGTTATTAATTCAAAGGAATGTTTTCAAACATAATTTAATTAGAATTTGTTAGAAATGCAACTTATAAAGTAATATTACTCAAAAATATCGCCGTCACAGTAAACCTGCGTACTTAGCGAATTTCCAAATCATATCTGTCTCACTACTTCATAAATCCAATCACAAATTTTCATGAAACTTGGTAATGGCATTTATAAATAAGTGACATACAATATAACGTTTTATTATTTTCCATAAGACTAACATTAGAGATGAGTACGCAGGTTTGTTCTAAAAAGGAAGCTAATAAATTTTTTTAAGTAGGCTAATTATCAATATAACAACATACCAAATTTTATTAATTTAGTTTCATAATTAATGTTTGATGGTGTTTGAAAATAAGGTACTTCGAAAAATATTCGGCCCAGTCTATGAAGAAGGAGTTTGGCGCACAAGGAAAACTAGAGAGCTACGTGCCCTATACAAAGAGCCTGATATAATAGCGCTCATAAAAGCCAAAAGAATTAGTTGCTTAGGACATGTACTTCGGAGACAGGAAGGCCCAAGACTGAAGGAGGTTAGTGAGGCCGTACCTATAGGAAGTCGTCCGTTGGGTAGGCCAAAATTAAGATGGTATGACCAAGTCAAGAAGGATGTGATCCAGTGCGGAGGAGCAATCCGGATGGCAGAGGATAGAGAAGAGTGGAGGAGGCTAATCTACGAGGCAAAAAATCGACTGAGATTTGAGACGCCCCATCAGTAAGTAAGTAAGTAAGTAAGGTTCATAATTAAGGGAGGTATCAAACTTGACTTATTCTCCATAAGAACAACATTAGGGCTTAGTATGCAGGTTTGCTGCTAAGGGGACGATGGAACAATTTTTTTGCAAATATCAATGCTCCACAACTATATGATACCAAGTTCTGTCGATATACATGGATAAATAATCGATAAATAATTTTGTATTTATTCTCCATAAGAATAACACGGACAACGTACTGTGTTTAGCACTTTGAATATTTGCAACAGTTGGGCGTAGAACAACAGTTGAAACGCCAAAATGATATTCTTGGATATACACTTATTGGTAAAAACGAATGAGAAGTTGTCAATACAATTAACTGAGGATAAGTTAAAAACATTTATCCCATGAGATTAAAATGCAATATTTTATGAATACATTTTTATTACTTTCTCCGCAACCACATAAACTAATTTTATTATTCGAAAAACTAATTTTTTAAGCTCCATAAAAAAGTCATATATTTTAGAGTAAAAAACTCAAATAACTGTTTTTTAGAAAACTTTAAATCCCCATAAAACAACCTTCCCATGACTCGATCTTTCTGGTTTTCAAAGTTAAGGTCATGAATGTCATTTTACAAAAATGCTTAAAATTTCCTCAAAATCGGAGATTTTGTTTAAAACTATCGCGTTCACGAATACATCCATATATATATATATATATATATATATATATATATATATATATATATATATATATATATATATATATATATATATACTGTTTAGCGTACAATACCACCATAAAACCCCCCTTCAGATAATGTGATTCGTCTGGTTTTCGAACTCGTTCAAATAAAAATGTTACGTTACATATCTATGCCAAATTTATTTAAAATTGAACCAGTTTTACAAAAGTTATCGTATCTACAAACGTAAATACCCCCGTTGCAGGAAACCTGCATACTCAGCGAATTTCAAATGACACTTCACTAATTCATGAAGCCATTTACCAACTTTCATCAAAACATATTCATAAATAAGCAAAATAGGACATTTTATATATTCTCCATAAGAAAAACATCAGGACAGAGTGTGCAGGTTTGCTGCATCAAGGACCACAAAAATCGTGTTATTATTTAAATACCAATGGATCCCCACTAGATAAAGCAACATTCCAAGTTGTACCAATTTATATTCATAAACAACCAAGATATAACATGTTTCTTATTCTCCATAAGAATAACATTATAGCTGATGAATGCGCAGGTTTCCTGCAAAGGGGACCACAAATAAACGGTATCAGGAAACTGACACATACTTTCTCCCTTTTAGCCAAACTTTAATGACAAAAATATTTGTTATTTACTAAATATAGAATATGAAGTATAGATAAATGTACAGAAAATTGTCTAAAATAGTTGTTTTCAGAAATATCCACCCAAATTGTTTTTTTGGAGGCACTATAGAGTCCGTTGCTACACACAGTAGTTTTGAGAGGGGAAATGCCCCCTTGCCCCCCCCAGGGTTAAATAGCAACACATTTCGAACATCATCTGTTGGTCAATGCTAACTTGACCTGCATATCAAATGAAATTGATCAGTAAATAAGAGAGAAATAGTTATTTTTGTATTCCCCATAAGAATAACATTGGACAACGTACTGTGTTTACCGCTAAATGAAAATTTCAATTTTCTCCGCAACTAGCAATCGTAGAATAGTAATTTAAAATACTAATTTATTTAGTTTTTTGAGCTCTTTTTAATGGTGAATAGTAATCTTTTTTAACATTTATGATTTTTTATGAAAAATCCAAAAAACTGAATTTTTTATGTTTTAAGTCCTGTAATTTCTGAACCCGCATTTTTCCAGAAATGCGGGTGGTGTCATTTTGTTGGAAACCTAAAGGTCTACAAACCACGAAAGTTTAATCAAAATCGTTAGAGCCGTTTTTGAGAAATTTGTATTTTTCATGTTTTTTGGCGGTTTTTGGGGGATAATTACCCTTAAAAATCAAAAATTCAAAAAAATGAAAAAAACACCTGGAGATATCGTGGATTAGTACCTACACGCCAAATTTCATAAAAATCGGCCCATAGGTTAGGGCTCTAGCTCTGTACACATCCACACAGACACACACACACACACACGGACACACACACACACACACACACAGACAGACATCACGTAAAAACCACTTTTTTGGGTTCAGGGAGCACCAAAACGAATATTTCCACTGACAACTCAAATTCGAAAATTTTTACGAAAACAATACTTTCTCCATATACTATGTATTGGGGGAGAAAGTAAAAATGGGTTTTGTATGAAAATGTCAGTAAACCTCAACCATATAAAGCCACATACCAAGCTTCGTTAATATATTATACATATATAACATATTATGTTCATTAATAAGCAAGATATAACATTTTATTTATTCTCCATAAGATTAACATTGGACAACGTACTGTATTTAGCACATTCAATACCTCGGTAACCAATTAACGGAAACCGATGATCAAAATACCGAATTGTTTGTTTTTTAAGCTGCGTTTAATGGTGTAAACCAAAATTTGGGTTTAAAAATAATTATATGTAAAAAGTTCAAAAACCCCATTTTTGGGGACAAAACCCCCCTTAAAATAGAGCTACCTGTCTGGTTCTCGAACTCATGAAAACAGAAGCTGCCTTACACGTTTATACCAAATTTCATCAAGGTCGGACCGTTTTTACGAAAGTTATCGTGCTTACGGACACACATATATATATATATATATATATATAGGTCTTAATTTGAGATGTTTCCAGATAAAATCTTCTATTTCTGCTCAAAGTCTTTACTAAAGGGTTTTTAATCCAGTCAGCTGACATCATATTACCTTCTTAATTTTCTTTATCAATTATTTACATTATTTATCAATGTTAATTTTGTAAAGTGTTTGGTTATAAAAAGTTTGTTGTATTTTCTGAAGAAGCTTAAAGCGAAATATAACAATCTAGTAATTTTTTTTAATATATATATGTGTGTATGAATTTGAACTAATGGTGATTTTGGCATCTGGGGGCCTCAAAATGAAAAGTTATCGTGGTCCCGGGCCTAGGTCTTACCATGCCACCTACGGTAATAGCTTCTTCCCTATAGAAGAAATTCGCTAAAAAAATGTAAATGTCGGATTCCCTTATAAACACATGTAAACAAAATTGAACAATTGGTGTTTTGTTCAGGTACATATCAGTTTCCAACAAAAAATGTTTTTTTATATCTGGAATCTACAGATAAAAATATATCAGTTACAATAAAAACCTGTCTGCCAACGGTACCCTATAATGCATTTTTACCCTTCCACTATTCAACCCACGGTAATGGTGTCTTTTCCATAGAAAATTCGCTAAAACTACTATAGTTAAAAAATAAAAGCAAAATTAAATGCTAGGCTGTTTTAGTTAAGTAAACACTAATACATTGTTAGCAGTTTTATTTTCCCAGAAGTATGTGTGGGTATTAGCCAAGCACAGTGCGTGTACCTGGTTTGGTCGTGTTATCCTCCAGACAGGACGTCATGTTGGGGTCATCATTTAAATGATACAGATACAAGAATCGGTAAACACCTTCAAGCAACCACTACATCACAGTCATCGGGTTGAATATTTAGTTAAGAGCAGCTTTTATTCTGTACATAGCGACCAACTTGCATAGCCGCATATTTAACTGATGTTAAAAGAAGTTGGTTAAAGTGGAATACCATAACGCTTCGTGAAGCATATTTATTCCATACTTTACTCATAATTACTAAAACATTCGATTTATATTTTTCCCTAACATACTTTCAAAAGATCCTTTTTCCCAGTATATTTTCGTTTTAGTTTTAACTTCAAGTCCTACCAGAGAGAAAAAGGAGAAAAGAAACAACATGAACCAGGCAACGAGGTTAAGCAGCCTTGTCGAATCTTGGCAAAGCTTCCAATTTGCCTTATCTTCATGTTTAAGAGGGTAAACTTTGTCAAGCGGCACTTTGAATTCTCCTTTGTAATAAAAGATTAATTTATGTGAATTTAAACAAAGATACCACTTTCTACTGTAATGAAAATGTTTTGAGTAAATACCTTTAAATTTAATTTATATTTCTTCCAACTGAATAAAGAATTTTTTTGCATTACCTTTTTATGAAAGCAGCCATTAATTTTGTTGGCAAAAATGATGGTGCTTGTTTTCAAGAGACACGATTTAAATTACAAGCTCCCCCTTATAAGCCCATAATTTCCTGCGTATACTTTTTAATCTGCTATATATACTAAAAAAATGTTCTCATGAAAATATTACATTTTCTATTTTTGTGTCGGATTTGTTTGGTTATTATATTTGAATTTTACGTTGATGGAAAACGCCAACTAAAACCAGTTAAAACAACTAAAACCAACTAAAACAGTTATTTTCAATTTTACCAGGCCGACATGGTGTTAAATTTATCTAAATCAGATACGTCCACATCAAATTTAAAGCTGTTACTATGACATGGCTCACTCATGTATTATTAAGTACTTTTAAGTGACGTATTTGTAAAACTTAAAAACATTTTCAGAAAATATACTTAAAATTAGCCCTTAAGTTTTCAATGTCTCATTATTAGTAGTTAAACTAGAGAATCCAGCTCCAAAATTGTTTTAATATTACAACAAAATAGGATAGAGCGAAGGAAAAGGTAGAAACGATGAACCATATAACCTAGCTCAGTAATATAAGTAATCAGAAACCAAAACGACTCACGGCTCAGCAATAGAAAACTAACTCCCCTAAAGCGTTCGCGGATGGCCATGTCCCGCAGACCTCATAATAAAGTTTCGGCCCCTAACGTTATTTGGACTCCTCTTTGATCACGGTCCGAAATCGAAATGCCCATTTCACTCTTTCTTGCCATTTTGTATATAAAACATTGCAACAAAAACGTAAACTGCCTCAAACATAAGCAGAAAACAATTGTAAATCGCCTTGATTATGAAAAAAAAAACTGTCCACAAACTGCGTTATCGTGTTTCCTTCTAAATACCTTTAACTTGTTGAGATTCATCAAACTTAAATAGAACAACTTGTAATATATTAAGGATGTATAAAAACAACGTATGTATAATTTTTTTGTACTTGGTGGAGATTGATAAGTAGCTCTGCAGCTAAATGTAAATAAGTAATAAATAGGCTAATATTTTTAGTAAAGGGTAAAATTAGCGAAATAAAATATAAATCCTTACTGCAATTATTGTATAAAGTCATGTGATGATAAATACAATTTTTCTTTGAAGATTAACTTTAATATACAAGTCAAAACACCCATTACCACTGTACCACTGTATCAGGTGTCTCCGGTGTCACCAGTGTTACATAATAATATAATGCTATACAGTCCAATAACACGCTCCTCACTAGTAAGATTCCTTTATTAACCTAAAAACATCTTGATGTAATGACGTCCAAACTTTAATAATGTGGCATGTAGGACAATATGCTTGTAATTTTATATATGGCGAGTGTAAAATATGGAATATTTGATAACCAGAGAGAAAAATATCTTAAATTTTTATTTAACTGACCACGCGTTTTTAAATGCCATAAAAACATTTTGAAATCATACAATCATGAGTATCTGATCTAAACAACTACCAAACAACTCCCCTTGATGATTTTACCTTCTATTCCATGTGAAATAAACTCTCAAATTTTGATTGGGGAGGTTCCACGCCCATTTCATGTAACTATAAGTCTATCAACTTTTTGAACATGTTATTAAATAATTTTTATTTTTATTTTTTATTGCAGTTCCTTTTTAATTTCATACGCAAATATTACTGAGTATGGTTTTATGATCATATCATTTTTTTAGCAGTCATAACTATCAAACAAATATGTCTTTGTAATCAATAAATGTGTATATTTTAAAAGCTGTTATCTGTATTGTTCACAGTCCTTTAAATCGATACGGGTAATGTGAGCGTAACAATGACTAATAACTAATGACTAATGACTAATTAGCCTTAAGATTAAAAACATAAAGCATAAAAATAACTCAATTGTGAGATTTACTGGTCAACTATTCTCTTCCTATAAAATTTTTTATCTATTATTAGTGAATTTCCTTTGGAAAGTGAACTATTAGCATGACCCGCACGGTGAAACTTAAGCCGGGGACCACCATAGAAGTTCCTAACGTTACCCCCTGAACACGTTTTGGGGGGTCGTTAAAAATTTTATATATATATATGTGTGTTTGCACTCTAGCGGTCACATTTTTTGTCCTATTTACTTCAAATTTGATAGGGACGTTCCTTTCTGTAATCAGTTGGACAAGTTCGTTGGGCAAAACAATCGGAATACTCTAAACCCCTTTTTGGGGATTAATTTTTAAAATTTTGAGTTTTTGGGCCCAAAAAGGGTCAGAAAAGCCCCGGATTTAAGATTAATGCATGGGAAAAGATGGGAATTACTGAGGCGAAAGTTTTAAGCCCTCTCTCGTCATTCTAGCATAAATATTTACCGAGTTATTAAAGAAAATGTGTTTCGACTAAACACAGTACGTTGTCTTATGGGGGTTTTACACTAGAAAAGCCTGTTATTCCTTTGTTAGAGTACTTTTATCATCCCCAGCAACCTCACGCCTACTTTCAAGCCTGTCTGGACCTTCTCCTAACATTATAATGCGCAAAATTGTATTCCCAGCTTTGCAGGTAAATGAAACCAGGAGCATCAGAACAGCCAAAAAATCACTGTTTTCAGATTTTAATAAAAATTGGAATAAATGTATATTTTTACACTGATTTTGAGTTTTAAAAGTTTTTAAGTGGAAATTCACTTCCCT
Source organism: Allygus modestus (assembly GCA_963675035.1). Classification (NCBI taxonomy): domain Eukaryota; kingdom Metazoa; phylum Arthropoda; class Insecta; order Hemiptera; family Cicadellidae; genus Allygus; species Allygus modestus. Next base: position 138,697,856 of record OY776114.1, on the reverse strand, counting down.
CACGTCAGCGTGCTGCGTGCGAACTCGTTTGATATAATGAGAGTAGTAACTATATTTATTCAGCTTACCATCATGTTTTATTTAATATGTTGACAAAGGACATCATTATCTTAAAGGACACCCAATTGACAGGGGGATAAACAATCACAGGGTGATCATTATTGTATGTTGATGCGTAATCTTGAAAGCCACTGTTGTTTGCTATTTAATCGGATGTTTGTTGGACAGAGGACGTAGGAAATTAACTGTGTATCAAGTGTCAGCAACGTGGATAGCAAATATTGTTGAACTTATTGAAGATAAAAAATAAACTTACAACTTTTGAATCGATTGTGTTATTTATATAATGTTTATAATGTGATCTAATGGGAAATTATAGTAGAATGTAGAATAAAGTGTTGTTGACAACATTATTTTAATTTCTTTCCACGTGGCACCTGGTGTATTTATAATTATTATTATATTATTAAGCGGATTTATTAAACGCAGGCTCTTATTTTCAGTACATTTTACAATCAGTTTTAATTTTAAGTCTCCTATTAAGGTAGAAAGCTTGTTTACATTTATGAAAACAGAAAAGTCAATCATGGTTTTGGGATTAGTTTTCTTTGCGTCCTCCTGTTTGGTTAGATCAAAATAACTCGAACAGAAAAATTCAAATTCAGTACTGATGATGATTTTTATCGAATTTCCCCTATAGGGAAGAATTAGCGAATTTCCCTTATAGGGTTTTATTACCGTAGATGGCATGGTAAGACTTAAGCCCGAGACCATGATAACTTTTTGTTTTGAGGTCCCCAGATGCCAAAAACAAAAACACTATTCTTTCAAATTTATAAGTGAGTGTGTGTGTGTGTGTGTGTGTGTGTGTGTGTTACCGCGATAACTTTTGAAAGAAACGCCCGATTTTGATGAAATTTAGCACAAATGTGTAGAGTAACATTTACGACTTTACATTCGAAAACCAGATCGATCGAACTATGGAAAGGGGGTTTTATGGGGGTTTTAAACTGTCCAAAAGTCAGTTTTTTGAATTTTTCCTCCTACAATTTAAAAAACACTCAATTTTGGTTATAGCCATTTTTATGTGGCTTAAAAAAACAAATAATCTGGAATCATTAACCTAGGTTAAGTGGTTGTAGAGAAAAGTCATAAAACGCATCCATAAAATTTCCCATGTTAATCTTATGGGAAAAAGTGTTTTGGATTTTCCTCAGATAATTTTATTAAAAACTTCCCATTTCTTTTTACCAATCAGTTTAGCTATACAAAACAATCATTTTGGTGTTTTAATTGTTGTTCTACGTCCAACCGTTGCAGAGATATTCAAAGTGCTAAACACAATACATCGTCCAATGTTATCCTTATGGAAAATAAATAAAACGTTATATCTCGATTATTTATGAATGTAGATTGATGAAACTTGGTATGTGGCTTCAACTAGTTGTGGTTTATTGATATTTGCACAAAAAAGGTTTTTTGTTGATTCTCCCCATAGCAGCAAACCTGCATACTCGGCCCCCATGTTATTCATATGGAGAATAAGTCAAGTTTTATATCTCCCTTAGTTATGAACCTAATTTAATAAAACTTGGTATGTTCACCTGGTTGAGTTATATTGATAATTGCAAAAATACTCGTTTTTTATCTTCCTCGTTGCAGCAAATCTGCGTACTCAGTCCTAATGTCATTCTAATGGAGAATAAATAAAATGATATATATCACTTATTTGTGAATAGATTATTGGGAAACTTGGTAAGTAGCTCTATGTGGTAGTGAGACACATATGTATGCATTGAAAATTCGCTGAGTACGCAGGTTTGCTGCGACGGGGGTATTTAATGGGACATTGAAACATTGTTAAAATTTGTATAAAACTGATACAATATACGTACAAATATGAAGTGCGTCTTTAAAAGTTAAATTAAATTCGAAAAATATTTACAATAATACCAAATGTGTATGACAAATAATAACACATACATCCCCCTCTTCTAAAACTAATACAATCTCGCTTGAAAATAATGCAATTTTGTTGTTATCAGTAACAATATTGGTTTAGTTGTATTTTTCTTCTGTATAGTGGTATACATGGTATATATGTTAACAGTTATTATTAATGTAAAATCTTATAATATTGGAAAAAGTTTTTAGAGCTATTGTTTCAGTGATTGTTTTCTTTTTTGATTCATCATTATTTGTAACCAATGTCCATCTTTGTAAATGACTTGTGATGAAACCACTGAAAATTATTAATACCCAGAAATTTATAAATTTAAGAAATGTGTTTAAGAAATTAAGAACAAGTCTGGGAGATGTTCATTAAACATATTAATGGTTTTACTTAACAAATGTACAGTATTATCAACCGTATAAACAACCGTTCAAGCAGTTGCTGTCGGATATGCATGGATGTAGTCTCTGAACTATAGGAAAGCCCGTCGGCTGACACTTGTTGACATTGAAGTTTCAGCTTAGTTCTATAGTTTCAACCACCACTTCCCTTGTTAACTTTTTGAATTTGGCGTCAGGATATGTCAAAAGTGTGATAGTCTAGTTTGAACTTCAAAAATAGTAACTAAATTTGAGTGTTTTAGATCTATGACAGTATACTTTTTTGTTAGATGAAGATATGAATAATAAAGTAAGTAGAAAGTAATTTCGATAATATCCCTTCAAAATATAAAACATGAAATAATTATTTTGTTCAGACATAAAATCAATAACAATTTGAATTACCAAAAGATGCTTTATTTTAGAGTAAATCTCACTTTTACTAATGTTAATGATGATTATTTAAAGTTAATGAGAGGTTTCAACACATTTCACCCAATTCTCTCAGACAACTCCATAAGGTATATTATATTTTTGTAAGGACTCAACAGATTACGTAATATTTTGTTTAAACTTTATTATTGTCAAATAGTGAGCTTCATGTAAGTATCTATTTTGAATCGGCGCCCATTTAGAGTTTTGATATTCTAATTAATAACAAATTTCAGTAAAATATGTCTAACACGTTTGGTTTGGTTCCCTTTTGAATGGTATGGATGCCAAAAAAGCTATCGCACAAAGCCTAGGCCTTCCTCACCTCAAAGATACATTCAAGGTTTTTTTATGTTGGTGGACCTTAAGGGTAAGCTGGGTTCCAAACCACCGGGCTTCATCGTTAGTAGCAAGTTGTTGGTGAAAGACGGAAATTGGACCCCAAACCTTGCGGACAAGTCACGCGCTCCAACCTCTACAGCGGGCCACTTCACTGACTTAAAGAAGCGTCTTTATACTCTATTTTTCCTATATAGGGATGTGTGCCACATTATGTAATAGGGTTGTTAAACATAATAAACTAAGAAATGAGTTAAAGGTTTAAAGTAAGGTACATGTATTAATTTTCCTTTAAACGATTTAATGTTTTCAGTGGTGCCGATATGTTTTTACGCCTGAGGTAAATCAAAATTATTTCCACTAACAAACTTACTATTAAACTGTGTGAAAACGTTAAATTTAAATTACAAGTGACATAAGACTCAGTGTGTCAGTAGGACCTCTTCAAAATTGTGTTTTGTACGATGTAGTATAGTATACAATTTTGTTACTAACGCAACTTTACAATTATGACATTAGAATATGTTCTGAGAGGGTTTATGGGAATTTTACCCATCTATTTGGTTTATTAAAATTAAATTAAAATTCTCAAGTTAATTTTTTTAACACTTACTGTTCTCAAATAGCAAATCAAATTTTAACTGTTCTTTAATTTAAAATAGTATTTATAGTTAAAATGTAATTTTATATAAATGCTACTAGAAACACACGTGTTTTTTATCAGCGTGCTATTGTGTGTTCAAGGAAAATTAGCGATAGCCTCTTTTTTATGAATTGTCTTACATTAAATAAATATGTGCAACTCTCTTTTGCTTCATAACTATTGAATTCAGGTACTACCGGGGCCGTTACATTTAGGAATTGGTTTAAAATACTGTTTGCCTCGCCTGAATAACGACACGTAGTAGAGTAGTGTTTCTATTACGAAATTCACCCATTCAATATAAGCAATATTAAGAATAATTAAAAGAATCCTTGTTGGTAAAATTAAAACAACTTTTTACTTTTATATATTTAATAATATAAGAATAGTTATAAAATGCATTTGGTAGGCAACGTTGTAAATCAACTTTAATTTCAGTTATAACTTATCTTATTCCCGATAACATACTGCTTGGCTGAAAAAGCTACTGGTTTTTACAATACTTGTTCTTTGTAAATTTGTAATAAAATATAAACATGTTTAAAAATGTATTATTTACTAAGCAATATCTACTATAAGTTATATGTATAAAATTTAAGACGTTTAAATGCATGTCAGAAGTTGGTATTTTACTATATTGCGATTGTCGTCACAATAAACGTTAAGCAATAGTCGTTATTTTAAGCACGTGACAGACGATTTTAAATTTGTTTATAATTTTGTGCTGGGAATATATTGGCTGTACCACCTTTCTAAATAAATGAAAATATGATTAATGCACTTTACATTTTTTTAATGTAACATTATATGTACCTCTTTTATAAAACAGTTTGAGACCACTCTTTACTCACTAACTTCTAATTAGAATCCCCCATAAAACCCCTTAACAATTAACAGAGGATGAAAAATGTGACCGTAAGAAATTAAAAATGCTTCAGCAGTAGTTTAAGCATCGTTTACATCTGCTAGGTAAGATGATAAGTCAAAACTCGATCTCTGAAGATGTTCTCGAGACTCAAGAGTATGACATCCGAGACTCGTTTGTCGAAGAATTCGCAATATCCACGTTCCACTGGAAATCCTTGGGTTCTGTAGCTAGTGTAACATTAAAACCTAAACACGAGACTGAATTTCACACGTATGTGTTTTTATCACATTAAAAAATGAAAGTTTCCACCGTACTTAAAAATAAATTTAACTTAATCAACGGTTTTGAGATAAATATTTTAATCTATATGTTTAAATCAATTCAGTCTGGTGATTAGTTTAGACAACTTGTTAAGTACTGTTATTGAAACGTAGATATTTATGCTAAGATGTGTTATTAAACATTTAGATTATAACTATCGTACCTGCCAAAGATAAATTAGCTCAATAATTTACCACCCCTAGTGATTTAAAGCTATAAGTTATTGATTATCTTCATTGTGTCTTTCAGTCGAGATTACACTTATTTCAAGGGAATAAATTGTGCTCAATTATTATATACAGTATGTTCATTAAGTTTGAAATATACTTTTGATCTTAATAGCCATACGAGGTATAAAAACACCGGTATGCGGTATGAATAGTAAACAATAAAATACGTTAAAATTGAGGGTTCATTAAAAATGTGTTAATGATAAAACATGATTAACTATAACATAAAGCCAACCCCATTCTCTTTTGGGAGAATCTTGGAACTATAGGAAAGTCTCAAGCTACTGCTTAGTTCGATTATTACCAACCGCAATATTCTACCGTTAAGTCGTATTAGTTGAGGTAATGATTGATAGTTAACGACTTTAATTCAAGTAATTTATAATTCTACTCTGAAAATAATTTGGTTCTTCATCTCATTTGCAATAACAGGGTATTCTGATTCCAGATGTTCTAAGTTTCCGGAGTTGGAGGTGGAATTCACCGAAGAGCGGTTATGTAAGCTGATTGAAGTTCTGTGTTGTAGGATTACAGAATTCACAGTGCTAGAACTTATTTCATGCCGATCTTATGACAGTCATTGATGATCAAATGACATCATTTTTAATAGTATACCTATTTGATATTTGATGTCTCATAACGGTTTAGTGATTATCCAATCCAAAATACAGTTTATAATTAATGCTACTCCCATTTAACGATATAGTATTCCATTCAATAACAAATTACTATGTATAAAAAAGTATTAAAAGTAATAAACAAGAGAAATTTAACATACTTATATTTTTATCATACGTTACCTGCTTTTAAAAGCTTTATCAAATACTTCGAATCACTCCTTTTTCCTCGCTGTAAATGACAAAAAAGTACAAACTGAGGTCGATTTACTAACTATATCAAACATTATTTATACGTTTTTTAACATCTTTAGCTCTCTGGCATTTTTAATTATACATCCTTTCATTGTAAAGTAAAAATAGAAACTTTGCAGACTAGGGATAGAGAAACTTTGTCTTAATAACGTCGGATGAGATTAGTCATTAGTAAGACAGAAGCTAAACTTGACAGAGGACATGAACACAATACATATATTATGCATATACTTTATGTATTTATGTATACTATCATGCACTAATTACATTTAAATACAAAATACGTTTGCAATGATTTTATGTTATCTTACCAAAAAGAATGTAACAAACTATTGATTTTTCAAATGCACAGCTATTGTAAAAATTAAATTAAAGCTTAACCCTAATTACTAAACGCTCCAATTACATGCATCACTACTTCAACACATCAAACAACTAAAAAACCATAATTGATGAAAAAGCATACACACCAATAAAAACAAACTTGAGTAAAAATTGTTCAAAAGAATAAAAGAAGAATTTACGCTATGACAATATTGGATCATGGATTTTTATTTTTCCCTGAAATAAAAGCTGCCCTTACCTAAAAGTTCAACACGATGACTGTGATGTAGTGGTTGCTTGAAGCTGTTTACCGATTCTGGTCTCTGTATCATGTAAATGATGACCCCAACATGACGTCTTGTCTGGAGGATAACACGACCAAACCAGGTACACGCACTGTGCTTAGCTAACACCCGCATATATTTCCGGGATAATATGATCAGAATATAAATTATATATATTATATATTAAATTTTGTTTATATTGATTTGATCGCAGAGACATTTTTCCATATAAATCGGTATTGTATGTATATACGAGTATTTAAATAATATTTATTCCATTGAGGAAGTATAATATTATTTTGCGCATACAGAAAGTATGTACGACCAATTAATTTGTTTCAGTGATAGAATAAAGACAATAAATGTGGCTTGCCTAGAGCACAAATTATAAGTTATAAATTAAATAATAATAAATAATTATAAATAATAATTATAAATAGTTAAATAATTATAAATAAATAATTAATTATAAGTAAATAATTATAAATAGTTATAAATAATTATAATTATAAATTTAAGATTTGTTTCAATCTCTACTCTAAACCCTGGGTACACATCAGTCAATTTAAGGTTTAATTATGACTTACTTTATTTGTATACGTTATTGTTGTTTCTTTTATTAGTTTAATTGTTAAGTTTTACTTTCTCCCCCTTATACGTAGTATATGGAGAAAGTATTGTTTTCGTCAGAATTTTCGAATTTGAGTTGTTAGTGGAAATATTCGTTTTGGTGCTCCCTGAACCCAAAAAATTGGTTTTTACGCGATGTCTGTCTGTGTGTGTGTGTGTCCGTGTGTGTGTGTGTGTGTGTGTGTGTGTGTGTGTGTGTGTGTGTGTGTGTGTGTGTGTGTGTGTGTGTGTGTGTGTGTCTGTGTGGATGTGTACAGAGCTAGAGCCCTAACCTATGGACCTATTTTGATGAAATTTGGTATTTAGGTACTAATTCACGATATCTCCAGGTGTTTTTTTTTCATTTTTTTGAATTTTTTTATTTTTAAGGGTAATTATCTCCCAAAAACCGCCAAAAAACATGAAAAATCCAAATTTCTCAAAAACGGCTCTAACGATTTTGATTAAACTTTAGTCGTTTGTAGAACTTTAGTTCTCCAACAAAATGACACCACCCGCATTTCTGTAAAAATTCGGGTTCAGAAATTACAGGACTTAAAACATCCAAAATTCAGTTTTTTGGATTTTTCATAAAAAAACATAAATATTAAAAAATATTACTATTCACCATTAAAAAGAGCTCTGAAAACTAAATAATTTAGTATTTTGAATTACTATTCTACGATTGCTGGTTTCGGAGAAAATTGAAATTTTCATTTAGCGGTAAACGCAGTACGTTGTCCAATGATATTCTTATGGGGAATACAAAAATTACTATTTCTGTCTTATTTACTGATCAATTTCATTCAAACTTGATATGCTTGTCAATTTAGCATTGACCAACAGAGTTAATTCGAAATATGTTGCCCCTTAATAACCCGGGGGGGAATAGGGGGCATTTCCCCTCTTAAAACCACGAGTGTAGCAATGGATTCTGTAGTGCCTCCAAAGCAGGGATTTGGGTGGATGTTTTTTAAAACAACTTTTTTACAAGGTTTTCTGTACATTCGACCATGTTTTGTATTCTATATTTAGTAAATAAAAAGTAATTTATTCATTAAAGTTGGGCTAAAAGGGAGAAAGTATGTGTCAGTTTCCTGATACCGTTTATTAAATGTTAAAACAGATCTCCATTTATGAGTATCCAAACAATTAAAAACCAAACTATCTGTTTTGAAACTAGACTAGACTGGGTTAAACCTGACCAGTCCATTTCTAATTTTGTCAAACGGTAGGTTTTATATCCAAACCAGTTTAGGTCAAAGCCTAACTTGTAGAGTTTCCCTTGAGTCTATTAAAGGGCAGGTCTTTAAACAATTAGTTTCCTTGGATTTTCCTGAATCCACCTGAATAAACGCAACGAAACCAATTAAAATCAAAATTAAAATATCAAAATTAAAACTATAAATACAATATTTTACACTTTCAGATATTAATACAGATCTTTAACATGTGTATTTAAACTATGTAAATATTACATATTATATAAGCAATGAACATAAGCTATTCAGCAGTAACTTTCACAGGTTTAACTTAGTCTATTTAAAGTAGACTGAGGTAGTATATGCAAACATCATATATAATTCTGGTAGAATGAAAACAGTCGTTAACAAAACATACAGAACAAGGGGTTTGCAAAGCTTCTTAAACTTCAGTTATATAAATTCGGAATTATGCACAGTTCACACTCTCTTTATTATTTACTTATAAATTTTTGTTCTTAGTATCCGGTTTCTAACTGTCTCCGCTGAGCATCGGTTAGTACGACAGAGGTTTCTCAACTGATGGAGAGTTGCGTCGCGTTGCCGTGAGACTCACATTGTGTTGGTGTAGCTCGTTACTGATGCTCGAATATATAAAGGTTGGGAGGTTTCAGCCCAAGGATGTTCTATGTGAATGCTAAATTTAACATTTTAAAGTACAACTACAGTTAATATTATGAACAATTAATTGAATCAACAAACTACATGTTGTTAATTTACTTTGATATTATTATAGCTGTCTAAAAATAAAACAAACGATATTACTCTAACGTCGTTGAAATGTTAGCTAGCCCAAATTGGTCCAGTAGCGCATAGTTACATCATAGTTCTAGCTTAGCTAACATGGTACGACTTTCAAGCCCCGGAGCAGTATTGGAGCTGTCAATGTAGGAGTCGGTAGGGTGCTACTCACAAGCAAACATCTGAACTTTCAAATGGAAATTAATTTGTCTGAATATTGGTTGAAGATGAAAATTACGAAATACTGATTCCAATTATTCAATAGAAGGTTAAGGTAGATGATTTAATTTCCATCTTGCAAACCAGGCAGTTCGGTAATCATAGAAATTAATGAATAAGTTCTCCAAAATATAAGCCTACACCAGACCGTTTGTATGGAAAACATTACAAAGCGTCTGTTTATCCTATTTATTTCTTGTTATTCTGTTTTCATTGGACAGATCTCGGTCCAAAGCTATGTGTGTCCAAATTTCGTAAATAATTTTACCTTACGGGAATTGGAGCTGCCCTAAAAGTTCGTAATTTTTCCATAAGATTAACATTAGGAAAGAACTGTTTTGAATTTCATGGTCAAACAGCTGAATAGAGTAAACACAGTTTATCAGCAAGGACGCATGTTTATGCTGGAAAGGTAACACAATATGTACATCTATCTTCTATATTATTAATACGCTACATGAAAACTTAGTAAACAATTAGAATTTTTTGTTTTGATATCTACCCCACATAGCAAACACTAAAACGCATGTCTAGGCGTGCAGATGTGCAAATTTGCTTTAGATTTTAGATTTAGGCCTCAGGGCTCTGCTCCACGTTACTTCTATGTCCCCATGTGATTAATATGGAGGAGAGTTTTAAGTAGTTTTTGTAACTCAATCCAAATAAATAAACATCAGCTGTTATACGGATTATATCTAACTACATATTTCCATTGTTTTGTTTACTACATTTAACTATTTACTATTCTCACTTCTCAAATGAGAAGCGCAAGCTGCGCATAGGAAATTTACAAAAAAATCTTATTTTGGTTTTTGATAATAATTATAACAAATACTTTATTCATTACGTTACGTGAAATAGTCATAAAACATACGACAATTTGATCCAGTCTATATATACGATTGCAATACATTTCAATTGAGATACCAACAATTGTATTGCAAATTGGTTTAAGCGAATTTCTATGGGACTAACCTGTTCTAAAATTCATAATCGTGTCAAAGCATAATGTCAGTGTTTACGTATTACCCTAGTTTACTAGGGTAAATTAATTTAAAGTTTATTACTTCGATTTAATTTCTACTCTTTATAATTTGCTTTACTGCATAAAATATTTATGAAGTTCTCGTAATTGTTAAGATTAACTTTAAAAGTATTTAAGATTACAGACAAATAATCAAAAACCAAAGTTTAATCTCGAGGTATTGAAACTCAAACATGATACAAAGTAATCAAAAGTACCATTCAAACATGGGATCAATAGGAAAGTTTAACTAAGGAGTTTAAGCAAACGCAGTGATTGAGAGTTTGTGGACACAAGTTTATTTATAACCAGTTAAATAATTGAAAAATGTAACTATCTTAAGTTGACTTTATTTTGTTTCCTTTTATTTAAATCTTTTAATTTATTAAATTAAGAAACAGAATAAATTAACTGCATCCCACAACACTACAAGCGAAAATTAAGAAATCAAATCATGACATGACCGTTTTAAAAATGTTCTTATATTATATTTATTTTTATATTTAAAATAAAATGCTTAGGAATGTAAAATTAACGTACTCCTACAGAACGACTAAATATAATAAAAGTATGTTTATGGCAGTTTTTGTTACTACTATGTCATTTATAATAAGTAACAAATTAAACTTTTGGATTAAATGATTATATTTCCTAACTTTATTTCTATTCAATAAAGCTTTCATATATTTATTATGAGTATTTTCCAACATGGTCAGCAATTATGATATAGTTCATTATTTTTTTGGAATACTACTAGATCAGCAGAAAATAATTGGCCGTTTGGACTTCATATGGTATGTGGATAAAGTGGGCTCTGTTGTCAAAACTTAGTATTCACTTGTTTTTACATATCTTTCTATGAAATTTTAAATAATGGTATTAGAGAAAAGGTAACGAAAAGGTACTAGAGAGAGGGTAAAGGGTACAGGGTTTTTGGGCCACATACAAATAGTTTTAGCCAAGCGCTAATTTTTTATAAAATGTCAGATATTAGTAACCAAAGCATTCTCGCAACCACGTACTTCCCAATTATCATCAAATAAATCAATTTACTAAGCATCCATGATTTGTAAATTATGTAAATGATACTAAAACTCATACATAACTCATCCCAAATTATTAAGGACTTAAATCATCAAAATAGTCTGCTATAAACATCAATCTTGCAATCACTGCCCACTCGTCATCGTAAACTTCAATCTTAGAAATAGGCATCGTAACTAAGAAATTCCCATCAATTTTGTCCCATTGATTGTATTAGCATGAAATAAAACCCGGTGGCTTTAAGGTAGCTGAATCCGAAACATACCGTTTTTCCATAAAAATATGGGAACTTTAATCTTTAGGATTAGATAAATCTACAAAACGTATATAAATAGAAATACAGATTCTCATTAGAAATCATTAGAAATACAGATGTTCAAAAAAATTCTGCTTATGTTTTTTTGTAAAACATGAATCATGAATCAAGTATCATCTTTTTTGTGTAGCTGGCCTAACAGTTAAATCAATTTTATATATACAATTTATAGTTAATTGAAATCAACAGCATTCGATCAAAATATTTGTCCACGCTAGGTTCAGGATTACTAAATTAACTGTAAAATTGCACTCTAAGTGAAAATATCTAAACTTACCAAGACGACCCTATAATTTAATCTCGGTACGAATTATATAACCACGTATCCCACATACTGATAACCGTATTACTATGGCATCGGTTATATTTATAATAAATTAAATTTGGACTGAAAATATGTTGCTGTTGCAAAAGCTAATTTATTTTCTGTGTAATATAATACTTTTTACAGAAAATAATACGTTTAATGTAAATACCTCCTAAACAATCGCGTAGAAACTACAGTCTGTTTGGGCTATGTGGAGAAGCCCTCAAGGACCGTGTGTGTCTCTTGTATCCAATTTCACAAATTGGACTGGAGTCGTCTTATTTCCTTGGGATTTAGGAGCCGTAATAACATTCACTACGTTATTTTGGAGAGATTCACTTAACACTAAGTTTTAAATCTTGTACTTTGGTAATTATTTGTTGTTTTTATAAATACATTTTACTGTTGTAATATTCGTATAGAAACATTTTGCTGACAGTTTTATCTTTATTATTATTAAACTTATTTAGGAAACAAATATGTAAGCTAAAATCACTTTATCAAACTAACCTAAGAGTAAACTAACTCAGAACATTTTTTAAATGTGTTTTGTTTATTGTTTATTGTTCACTATTACAGGGTGTCCAACAGATTAACTTGTATTTACCAGCATGTATCATCATTTACTGTTAAAAGGTTCCCAAAACCATGAGTCCTAAAACGCTCCGTTTCTAGTGCTTCCGCCATATTGTTATTTCACAGAGTAATCTTCTACATATTTAAAAAAATTCCTGCTTTTTGTTCACTGACTTCCTGAAGTTAATACTTAACCAATTTTGATGATTCCTTTTATATTTAAAAGATAATTTCAAGTTTTAAGTCGCTGTTAAGCCAGAATTTCAATTTAGGCCCCAGGGCTATACCCCAAGGGACTTCCAAGTTTTCATGTTAATTATATCGAGGATAGTTTTTTTTTATTTATGTCGCATGGGTTTTTTATTAATTCAATAAACAGTTGTTATAAGGATTATATCCGCAAATTTGTTCGGGGTAGCAGCTCGTTTACATCTAAAGAATTGTTTAACCGTTTAATTTTCAATCCAGAGACATGAATTTATTACTGGGGAAATAACGGCTACAAAAAAAACTGAGCAGAAACATTTTTACCGTAAATTTTGTAACAAACAGGCTAGTAAAACTAAGTTCTTCTTAAATTTGCTATACACCAAATATAAATAAAGTATATAATTAATTAAAATAGAAGATCTTAAAATATGCGTGACTTTTAAACCATAAACCATAAACCATAATACAATAAACCATAAAGCATAATAAACCATAAACCATAATATGAGATTTTGGTTGACCGACATGGACATGGGAGTTAGTGTACTCACACGCTTAGCAGTTAATTGATTGTAACGGTTTGTTTATTGATGTTAAACTGAATAAAGGAACTTTAAAACTAATTAGTATAAACACTTTAACATTTCTCTTGTGTGGATCCAAACCATTGATAGTTTGTAAGATTTTGTTCCAAAGAGTTCTAAAATATTTTATTGAAATTGTAAAGTGAGTCGACCCTTAAACTGCCTTCACGTAATCAGTAATTGTACGGGAAAAATTTGAATGCATAGTAACACAAATACATAGGATTAAAAAATAAATATCAACTGCTTATCATAGTAATGGAGAAATATTATTTGGCGTAATATATGTTTACTAATTATTAGCCATTTCAACTCAAAAGTATTATTTTTAGCATATAACTCGACTTCCCATCTACTGTGCTCGCTGTCCACTGGTGACTTCAGTTGCATTACAAAAAAAATAATTAACTCTTCCCGCCAAAAAAGCGACTGAAAAAGACAAGTTCTCGCTTTAAGCTCCATAAAGAACCACTATTGCGTTTAAGTTTACTTTTATCAACATTTGGCGTCAATAATGGTCAAGCTATTCTGTTCAAGCAACTAGATCTTGATAAATGTGTTAGCAATGTGTTAACAAATGGTTAGCTGATCACATGTTGTATCCATGAGATTTCGATTTTCTGAATTTTCAAGTGCTAAAAATGTAATTCATTAACAGTGGTAAATTATACTTCCATAAATTACATTATACATGTGGTAAACCTTTTTTAGGAGCTTATATACATTTATAAATTCCATCTCCTTCTTGTTTTGGTTAAATATTTTTACTTCCAATGTTAAATTCATGGTATCTAAGAAAACTGTCTGAGTTCTTAAATATTCAATCCAAAAACGATTTGATAAAAATGGACATGCCACTTTAATTTAGCTTACAGCAGATCCACTGATTCTAAAAACATATTTTACGTGTTTTCCGAATATGTAATAGTAACGTCAACTATAAAATTAAGGAACTGAAGTGACAAACAAAAATTATGAATGCAAGAGATTTATAAAAAAATATTTAAATCTTTATCCAACCATCTAGTAAAATTTTAATTATAAGTTCAAAATTTTGTATTCAATTTAGAATAATTGCACGTTGCAAAGTAATAACCTAGAATGATACCATGATCCAATTCAATAAACTTTAGAGCAAGTAACAAATGAGATAATCTTATACAGTCAGGCAAAGCTGAACATGATCTTGGACCATTAATTATGTGTTACAGCACATACGCTGCTTTGTTACAAAACAGCTGTTCCATTTTTACTGATGCATTCATTATTAGTACAGTTTAATTTGGACTAAATGAAGTAACATATTAGATTAGGCTTCGGAATCACATAAATATCACAACCAGTTGTTGTAGATATTAAATTATTAGCATAATACCTAATTAAATTATCGTACTTTTAACGTGGAAATTTAGCTAGGGCATAGGCCATCTATATATGTAATGTCGTAAGGCAAATCGATTGCGTCGATATTGTCGTAGCGTCACATACAGCCTTCGGAAATTTCTCATTTTAAAGCTTGAGGGCCAAGAACGGTAGGATAAAACATCAGAAATGTAAAAAGAGATCTGGGCACGCCCCTTTAGATTTAAAAAATCCAATGATTTTCTTATGGTAATATCACTAGTGTTTTTATTGATAAGCAAAGATGAACTAGTGATCATCTGTGATTATTTACTATGTGAGTTTCTGCTTTGTTTATGTGTTAACACTTCCCTTTAGGTTTATTTTACTTAGCATTCAAACAGTAAATTACAACCAAACATCCACTAGTATCAATATACTTTTTTATTTCAGTCTTGAATTTTATTGTTATAGAAATAACAGTAATAAATCTTAGATCATATTTATCATATAAAAGAAATCACCTGTTTCAGACAAACAACTTATCACTACAAGCTTTAATCAAAAACCAGAAAAGAGCTTTTATTGTGTTAAGTTTACTTGATAATGTTGAAAACTCAAAGATAATTAGTTCCTTAAAGCTAAAAAGGCAATTCAAACTTATCTTAGTTATATTCTTTTAAGGAATATGTTTAATGTAAATATGTTTGTTAATAATGTAAAAAACCATTTGCAATTTTTGAATAAATATCTTGAATTTGAAATAACTTACGAAACCACTAAGTTACAGCTAAAGGCCCATAATGATTATAATATTCCATATCAGAATAACATTTTGTTTTAATGTTTGGATTTAAGTCTTGACTTAAACAACAACTTATTTATGAGAGAAACTAAATAGTATTGAGTTGAGTAATTTACCATATTAAAATAATAATAGAGGAACGCTATAGCTCAGCAGAAGCACAAGTAAAACATATGTAATTATATATAATCAATACTCAATATTATTACCGTATATGCAAGTTAAGAGTATTACTCTTACGATTGTAAGCGATTGTAAGCATCGTAGTAATCACCGTGATAGATTAAACGAATATTAGTTTTTGTAAAATACCAAACAAAGAAAATATGACAATCAATACTCAATATTATAACCGTATATGCAAGTTTAGAGTATTCGAATGTAAGCATCGTAGTAATCACCGTGATAGATTAAACGAATATTAGTTTTTGTAAAATACCAAGCAAAGAAAATATGACAATCAATACTCAATATTATAACCGTATATGCAAGTTAAGAGTATTCGAATGTAAGCATCGTAGTAATCACCGTGATAGATTAAACGAATATTAGTTTTTGTAAAATACCAAGCAAAGAAAATATGACAACTTAAATGTTGTTACACAAATATTAATATTAACTGTTCAATATTTTATTTCTTTTAAAATTAATTGTTGGAGAATGCGAGTTTATGTTGCTTTAAAAAATATTGCAGGTATTTTATAGTTAGTATTTGCAAAATTTTTAATACTCTAATGTAAAATATGGCGTTGTTTAAGTTTTTAAATTTCGAAAATGAAAGAGATTAGTAAACACATTGCGGAAGTGGTTAATTATATAACAAAAAGCTAATATTGATACGGGTTTCCGATTGTTGAGAGGAAGTAATCACCATAAATACCAAGGGTATGCTAGTGGGTATGAGTACACAATATTGAATAATAGAGCATTATTCATTATGAGATGACAACCAAAGTAAATAGGTTGTACTTTAGAATATGTATATGTGACTTATCGTCGATTATTACCAATCCAGTGAACAGATTTATTCTGAAAGTGTTTCGCATCAACTAGGCTACATCATCAGCAGATGAGGTTAAGCTACATATATGGGTTGATCCGTGATGATCTTGTCACGAAGTTAACAATCTTTGAAACCCCTTGTGAACACACACACGACACACGAACTTTCTTTATTATTTTATTTTCATGTTTTATGTCTATGTCCAAAAGACGTTTCAAACATGTTTAACTTCGTGACACGATCTTCTCAGATCAACCTAGGCTACCGACGATAAGTAGTAATATTATTCAATATTGTGCGTTAGTAATTATTCTTACGTCGTGACGTTCTAAATGTAAGAGACGAGGGTAAAGTTTTGGCAGGCCCTTCATGAGTTCTGGAGTGAAAAATTTCGTTCGGTTAAATATTGCAGGAATTTTAATAATTCTGAAACGTCAATCATATTTTTATATGTAAGATAACTGCGTAGAAAGATGACTTGTAAATATTTAGCCGATACGTCAAATTGTCAAGCTGTCAATGATACTCATAAATAGAGAGTGGGTCTGGCGTTGTATCTGTATGTTTATTTACATTTTGAGAATGCAAGCTTTTAAGTATTGGATTTTATTCGCTATTTTCACACATTGAAACTTGAGTAATTATTTTATTTAAACTTAAATCTGCCCTTTCTTTCTTTAGTTATTTTTAAACTCGAGGACTGAAATGCGAGTTATTGTTTTCCCTACTATATTCTTAACAGTTAAACTGTAACTTACAACTAAATTTAGAGTGTTACATAATTTTAATGTTGTCAAATCAATACAAATTACGTATATTCTATTTATATTCTTTCTCACAATTTGTACCATTATCATAAATTTAAACAATCGTAAATTTCAGATCAAACCCTTATTTACTAGCAATGCTATGTGTTTAGACTAACCTTTTTTACCATGTACCAAAAACAACAGAATTGTTTTCCTATAGCGGCATTTCATAAAATATCTGAAACTCATAAAATATCTGGCATATTGTAATTTATCATTACAAATTTTATTTAAAGCTTTTAATATTTGTATTTTTTTTAAACATCTCTGATGACACTTTTTATTGAAATTAATAATATAGCAATATTTTAGTTTCGAGAGTAACATGAGTAAGTAAGTAATGAGATCAGATCCCTACAAACCGCTTGTTTGGCACATCATGTTGGATTTGATGGAATTGAGAATTACAATAGTAGTAATTTCGTAAACTATAATGTGCATAGCATATTGGTATACGTATCACAATAGCTTACTTTTTGAAGTTGATAAATAAACATTTGAATCTAATACAATCTAACTTCTAACCAAATAATTTTCTCCCGCCAAAATTAATCAGTCTAGGGAAAGGGGAAAAATCAAGAAATTCAGAGATTTTATAAATTACATTCGAAAATTATGCTGCAAGGATGGTACCACGAATTTTAAAAAATGTATTAGAACTTTAAAATAAACTCATAAATTTATTTATGTAACTTACAACTATAATCAATATGATATATTTTGTAGATGTATTGAAACAAATTGCTAACGGCCCTTTAAAAAATTTGAATCGATTTCTAAATTCTGCCACTTTGACAAAGTTATTGATGGGTGATAACCAGAAAAGACTGATAAGCGAGTCAAGTGACTAAATCTGTGTATCAGAAGAGTCAGATTTGTTGACCAGCAAAGTGTATTTATAAACTCATGTTTGGTAGGCGAAGTCGTAAAAATACTTCAACGACCATTTTCTAATTTCACACAAGTATCATCCAAGCTATTTTCCGTTTTGAATTCGAATACACCATTTTTGCATCCTACATATAGATAACTTTAAAAAATAACTAATATATTGAAAATGAATATGTTGTAGAATTTAAAGTAATAGTAAATAACAAAACCCGATATAATATATCCGATTCATGATAAAATAAGTAGTAGACTTCCTTTTTTACGTCCATTTAATTTATTTTGTTATTTTTTTTAATTTTTTTATTTAACTTGATGCTGTACTTATTTACACCAAAAAACAAAACCCTGACAATAAAGGTTCTCTTCTATTTTGAAAGTGTTATGTTTAATCCGCTGGAGTGTAGCATCTAATTGTTTTCAAATTTACTTTTACCTTCTGGGTTGTTTCATTGTCTTTTAAACTTTAACAAGTACTTACATACTCAGCATATGGTAATGATTTGGTGATTTTGTTAAAGCAGATGCCACTTCAGAGTAAAAATGAATGTATTCTGTAGATGTATTATTGCAGCTAAAGACGCCTGCTGGCCGGGTGACACAACATAGCTACACCACTCACATTGCCTACCGGCAACTGTACGGCGCCGCAAGGCATGGCTGATAGTTGTTCCTACCTTCCTACCTATATGCTTAATCACTCCTGTAGTTTGTGCGTGATCACAAATTACAAACTACAGCTTTTGATTTATTGTACCACAATGTTTACCTTGACGATTTAGTTTAAGTGCCATCCTCACAGGGATGCATTTCCCTGTTTCCTTAGTATATTTTTAAGATTAGTATTTATAAACTAAGTTTTGTTGCTACAGCTATGATGGTTATAAAACTATTAAACCGTTCTGGGACTTTTCTAACACATTGTATATAAATAACATAGCATACGTTATGTGAAAATTCCTCTAGTCTATGATATTTGTTTGTGTTTTCAGGTATTACTAATAACTGCTTACAATAAATATTAAATTAATATTTATTAATGTCCTCGGATAGGGTGCCGGTCACGTATGGGTGTGTGTGTGTGTGTGTGTGTGTGTGTGTGTGTGTGTGTGTGTGTGTGTGTGTGTGTGTGTGTGTGTGTGTGTGTGTGTGTGTGTGCAGAGCTAGAGCCCTAACCAAAGGACTGATTTTTATGAAATTTGGTATGTATGTACTAATCCTCAATATCTCCAGGCATTTATTTCATTTTTTGATTTTTTTGATTTTTAAGGGTAATTATTCGCCAAAATCATGTAATATCCAAATTTCTCAAAAACGGCTCTAACGATTTTATTAAACTTTAGTGGTTTGTAGAGCTTTAGGTTTCCAACAAAATAACACCACCCGCATTTCTGGAAAAATTCGGGTTCAGAAATCACAGGACTTAAAACATGCAAAGTTCAGTTTTTGAATTTTTCGTAAAAAATCATAAATGTTAAAAAACATTACTATTCACCATAAAAAATAGCTAAAAAATTAATATTTTGAATTACTACTCTACGATTGCTAGTTGCGGAGAAAATTGAAATTTTCATATAGTGGTAAACGTTGTCCATTGTAATTCTTATGGGGAATACAAAAATAACTATTTCTCTCTTATTTACTGATCAATTTCATTAAAAATTGATATGCAGGTCAAGTTTGCATTGACCAACAGAGGATGTTCGAAATATGTTGCCATTCAACCCTGGGGGGGACAAGGGGCATTTCCGCTCTCAAAACCACTGTGTGTAGCAACATATATAGTGCCTTCCAAAAAGGGATTTGGGGGAATATTTCTGAAAACAACTATATTAGACAATTTTCTGTACTTTTATCTGTATTTCATAATCTATATTTAGTAAATAAAAAATTTGTTGTCATTACAATTTCGCTAAAAGGGAGAAAGTATGTGTCAGTTTACTGATACCGTTTATTTATCCATGCAATCTTTTTTAATACGTGATAAAGCTGGAGGAAATTGTTGGGTGCTACATTACAACAGAAAATTGGAAATACAAATATGTTTATAGCAACGATGTCAAATACCAATACCGGTCCAATGGTTGAACACAAATAGAGTGCAATGCTGATGGAGGTGCAATGTAAACATGTATCTGTGGCGCTATCCATCAAACTGTGTTTTATTTGCTACCAGTGTTTTTCAGAAATGTTTTCCATGTCAAAGATAATATCAGGGACATGTTTATTAAAAAATATTCAAATGTGTATTCACGGTTAGTTAAAGTACTATCAAGAGCTCAGTGTATCAATAAACAGCAATTATATTGGTTGACAAAGATAATCACTATTTACGTAAAGTGAAAAGGTGGGTTTACAAACTTTGTTCACGAACTTCAGGATTAAATGAAACAAATACGATATAAACATAGATCTATTTCGCTCCGTTTTCCGTATGCCCATATTAAAATCCTTTTTAACAGCAATTAGGATAATTTTAGTATTTTGGAAATTATATTATTAGTGAATTTCCTATGGAAAGTGAACTATTAGCATGACCTGCACGGTGAAACTTAAGACCGGGACCACCATAGAAGTTCCTAGCGTGACCCCCTGAACATGTTTTGGGGGGTCGTTCAAAATTGTATATATATATATATATATATATATATGTGTGTGTGTGTGTGTGTGTGTGTGTGTGTGTGTGTGTGTGTGTGTGTGTGTGTGTGTGTTTGCCCTCTAGTGGTCGCATTTATTGTCCGATTTACTTCAAATTTGGTAGGGACGTTCCTTTCTGTAATCAGTTGAACAAGGTCGTTGGGCAAAACAATCGGACAACTCTAAACCCCTTTTTGGGAATTAATCTTTCAAATTTTGAATTTTCGGGCCCAAAAAGGGTCAGAAAAGCACCGGATATAAAATTAATGCATTTAAAAAGATGGGAATTGGAGAGGCGAAGGTTTTAAGCCCTCTCTCGTCATTCTAGCATAAATATTTACCGAGTTATTAAAGAAAATGTATTTCGA
Source organism: Allygus modestus (assembly GCA_963675035.1). NCBI lineage: Eukaryota > Metazoa > Arthropoda > Insecta > Hemiptera > Cicadellidae > Allygus > Allygus modestus. The sequence goes on along the minus strand of OY776114.1, from coordinate 138,676,466 downwards.
CCAACACAGTACGTTGTCTTACGGGGGTTTTACACTAGAAAAGCCTGTTATTCCTTTGTTAGAGTACTTTTATCATCCCCAGCAACCTCACGCCTACTTTCAAGCCTGTCTGGACCTTCTCCTAACATTATAATGCGCAAAATTGTATTCCCGTCTTTGCAGGTAAATGAAACCAGAAGCATCAGAACAGCCAAAAAATCACTGTTTTCAGATTTCAATAAAAATTGGAATAAATGTATGTTTTTACACTGATTTTGAGTGTTAAAAGTTGTTATGTGGAAATTCACTTCCCTCACGTCAGCGTGCTGCGTGCAAACTCGTTTTTGTTTAAGTCTAACTTGGAGATGAATTTAATGATTCTAGCAATAATGTATTTATACAAATAATACCCCCGTCACAGCAAACCTGCGGACTCAGCGAATTTCCAATGCATAATATTTGTCTGAATTCCACATAGAGCCGCAAACCAAGTTTCATAAAAATATATTCACATATAAGCGATTTTAATTATTCTCCATAAGAATAACATTGGTAATGAGTATGTAGGTTTGCTGAAACAAGGAACAGAAACAATTGGTTTCTATGCAAATATAAATAGAATTTATCTAGGCGAAGCCACATACTAAGTTTCATCGATATTCAATCGTAAATAAGCGATATATGACATTCTAGTTATTCTCCATAAGAATAACATGGGGGCTGAGAAAGCAGGTTTGCTGCAACAAGGAACAGAAAAATGGGTTTTTATATAATTATCAATACAACTCAACCAAGTGCAGCTACATACCAAGTTTTATTAATTTATGTTCCTATTTAAGGGAGTCAGTACATTTTACTTATTCTCCAGAAGAATAACATGGGGGCTGAGTACGGAGGTTTGCTGCTACGGGAATAATCAACAAAAAATTAATTTTTTGTGCAAATATCATTATACCAGTACTACTTGAAGCCACATACCAAGTTTCATCAACATACATTAATAAATAATCGAGATATCAAATTTTATTTATTCTCCATAAGGATAAGATTGGACAACGTACTGTGTTTAGCACTTCGAATATCTCTGCAACGGTTGGGCGTAGAATCACAATTTAAACACCAAAATGATTGTTTTTTGGAACTGAACAGATTGGTAAAAGCAAATGTGAAGTTTACATTAAAATAAACTGAGGAAAAGCCAAAAACCTTTTTCCCATAAGATTAACATGGGAGATTTTATAAGCAGGTTTTTTTGGATTTTCTCCGCAACCACTTAACCTAGGTTAATAATTCAAAATACTAAATTATTTGTGTTTTTAAGCTCTATAACATGGTCAAAACCAAAATTAAGTTTTTTAAAAATTGTAGGGTGAAAATGCAAAAAACTGATTTTTTGAAAATTTAAAACCCCCATAAACCCCCCTTCCCATGGTCAGATTTTTCTGGTTTTCGAACTTAAAGTCATGGATGTCATTTTACACATTTGAGCCAAATTTCATCAAAATCGGACGTTTTTTACTCAAGTAATCGTGTCAACGGCACATATATATATATATATATATATATACATATATATAAATTTGAACGAATAGTGTTTTTGGCATCTGGGGACCTCGAAACAAAAAGTTATCATGGTCTTGGGCTTAAGTCTTACCATGAGACCTACAGTAATAGCTTCTTCACAGGCACATCATTTAAAGTCAAAATAGCTGCTCAGTATAAAGGATAAATTGTATTTATGCCATCGTAAGACAGTTTAGACTACAGTATATATATATATATAAGACAGAGAGTGATGACTATAGACTCGACCGGGTGGTAAAAACTTTGGTGGTGGTTTATTGTACCCCTTGACTTTCAACTAATAACTTTCAAATGACTCGCTTAGCAGTGGAGATTACACTAAGGATATCAATTGAACTAACACCAGAGTTGTAATAACATATAACTCTTTAATATACATATTTAATATTTCACTTCAATAATCAAAAAGATTTACAAGTTCTGACTTTGCACAATCAAAATCAGAGGCCTCTGTGCTCTAACCATTACTTTCCAAGATACAAATGACATCATCCGAACACAGGAAACAAATAATCAACCCTCTTAACATAATTAAATATTGAAACAGTCACATAATTTCGGCATCAGCCAAAGTCCATCAGTACAACCTATGAATCACATAAGACACAACTACTAAGTAAAATACACACTTTAAATTCGGATGAATAAGATACTAGGCGGATAACCGCTAGTCCAATTTAAAGGTCCAGTCACTCAAATCAATTCTGTTATAAAATAAATATATTATGTTATTATATTCCAGCTATGAAACCACATTATTAATAATCATATACACGCATAGAGCAATAAATCAAAGTCAAACAATATCACGCCTAAACTCCTTTTAGCCGTGTGGCCATTTCTAGTCCCCTAAATAATCTCACATATAAAGCTCAAATACAGTTACCTATTCTGATTATATATATATATTCCTCTCGGATAAAGCACGTCAATAATCAATGATATCAAATAACTACGAAATTTATATACAAATATTTTACAGTTCTATTACAGCCTGTGGGCCATTTTTATAACACAACTTGTGTTTATCACTTCCTCAAAACAACTCATTTCATTAACTAAATTCTGACAGATCTTAATATCTTACAATATCTCTCCTATTCGTCTCTATTTATGGATGCTTAATTTTTGTAAGCTTTCTCTTTAAATCTTAATCTTTATTAAATCATGATTATTTATTAAGTGAATCCTTCCTCTCAAATTTTAGAGCGCTTTCCTATACAATTTATTTTTAAATAAGAGCAGCAAGATTAGCAGAAGATAAAGACTTCACATACCCCGAAGTGAGAACTTGGTGATTCAGAGTGGTGAACGTCCCAGTGCGATGTTGGTCCTCGAACCCCCGTGGTCTGGTGTGGTCCCTCGTGTGGTCCTGGAGGCTCCTCGTGGTCCCTTGTCGGTGACTCTCCTGAAGATCGCCTGGATACTCCTCCGGTCGCAGACTCTGGCCGTGTTGGACACCTTCTCTCTTCTCAGTTTGAAGCTCCTGGACTCCTCTCGTGGATTCTGGCTGGTGGATGGCAGTCTTCTCTCCACTCTTCTGCTCCGCTGTACCCCAGTGATATCGGGCGATGTAGACGAAGAGGACTTGGACTCTACGCAGGTGGCAATTTCACCTATCCTGACGTAACCCCGGGCCTACTCGATCCAGCCCTTCTGTCCGCTTCCTCTCTCCTGTCCCAAAAAAACCTCGTACCTTCTTCTCTCCCCTTCCAATTTTTTTTCACCAGTTCGATGTTTCCCCCAATTTTGATGTACCACGCCCACTACAACCAATCGTGTTATTAGTGAACTTTCGCCCCCGCTATTATTGGCTGCATTCCCGGTCAGCAGAATTCCGGGTGGGCAGTGATTAAACGGTGATTGAACCTACTTAATCAGCATGTTCGCTGTTTTTAGAAACCCAGGCGTGTTTTGTGAATGTTTGTTGTTTGCCCGCTACCCGACACCTCCGGTAATTCGAGTAGGGTCAACGCCATCTACTTCCTCACCGTCGTTGAACTTTCCTACATTGATTTTTAAACTAAATTCATATTCGTTTTCAATATTAACTAAAATAATTTCTACTTATTTTTATTCAATTTTGAAATATGTTTATACGGGCCACTGAGTGCAACAAATGCATGAAGCGTCAAGTATATTAACAAACTCCTCCCACACCTCGAATGACTAAGTTGCCGCCCATGCAATTAACTCGTAACATCTCAAATATGTGTACTCTGGCTTTTTGTTCACTCACTAACATTCTCAGTCTCGGTTGAGGGATTTTACATATGAATTCAGGTTTGGATGTGTAAAAAGTACCCCCGTAGTACTTTTAACTACCTTTACCGGGTACCTTAAAAATTAAGATAAACAAATATAAATATTATTATAAATATATTACCTATAACAACCGGGAATGATTGTAACTTATCAAATAATTTTAAACGTGCGCATCAACGCGTGATGAAATGTCAAGGATTGTTTAACATACCGAATGATTTGTGAAGGTTCAATAAGGCAGCATCGATCATAATTAAATTAAGGTGAAATTTGAAATCTCTACCTGCGTATTTATTGGCTTATCCCCAGTTAATAGTTAATGCGCACTCTTAACATTTATACGATGATTAACTCGTACTTTCTTTGGAAGTTTATCTACTATAATTGAGACGATACTGAGATAATTTAAATTAGAAAAAATATGATATAACAAAATATAAATATTGTTATTATTTTAAAACACAGGCCGTATAACATTTACTCTAAGGATTCCTCACTTCAATAGTCTTCGTATAGCTTGAACATTAGTCAACCTACTAAACCACAATCACACGACTGAAATAAATATAGACTCCCAGATAAGTTGAAACTGGACTGGGTCGAATACTTGATCCGTAATAACGCAATAAATGTGGACATCGACACAGAACTTGGTTATGTTTCCACCAAGTAGCTGAACACTCAGTCGTTCCGGGACTTATGAGTTATACAACACTGCTGAACTTGTGGCATATCATCGCTTGTTATAGAGCCTTGGCAAGTTGCAAACCACTGACATGACAGTCGTGCTTTTGAAAAATGTCGTTAGCGTTCGAAATAATCTAAAACTGTGTTTACCAATTTATAACTTTACCCTTGTAAATAACATATTTAAAAATATATCAAACTGTATCCACTATGTAAAAAAGTGATGTATATCATATTAATTTTATAACAAATGTTACAGTTGAATCATTAATATAATCAAACATATCAAATTTATTATTACATATGTATCCAAGATATTTAAGTGCAGGTTTAGCTGGGAGGGTAGAACATTTATAGCGGTGAATAGTAAGTATTACCGAATTACTACAACGTGAATTATCCTTCTTTTCATATTCCTCCGCAGAACAGACAGGCGGATTGATTGACAGCGTACTAAGGGAAGACACGTGTTGAAAGGATGTTGATTTTATTTAAACACGATGCAGGTATTGAGTATTTATTGGATCCAGCTGCCATTGGCCACTGAGCTACTAATTATTGATCCAGGCTAAATCAGTCGGTCTTAGTCTGAAACAAAGCATCCTACCCATTCTACAGTCAGCATTTATTCGTAGTTTCCTTAAAATATTCCCTAGTCATACGCCATAAGTCAATACGTTTTATAAAGTCATTAAGTGTTTAAATTGTTTATTTATTTTCACATATTTATTGTAATTACACCAGTAACATATGTACCTTAGATTTTAAATATTGGCGATTAACACTATGAAAATTAAATCACGGTCAGGTTGAAAAATATTCATGATACCGACCAATCAAAACCACATTTACATTCGTATGTTAAAAATAAAAGTTTAAGATAGTAAAAAATCTTCCTTTTAGCTTCTTTTCTTGTCTTAAACAAAATTAATATGTGATGGTTATATCATTAATCTAGATCGTAGCTCGTAGTATCAACTATTGTGGAAGTTCACTATGAAGGTTCGGGTAGGGGAAAACTTAGACAGTAATGATTCTTTAGGTGCGTAAATGTTTTGTTTCTTCAAACTTGGTGGGATTGAAAGTAACTCCCTGTGAGGCAAATTATATATTAAGGTTATATTTTTTACAAAGGGGGTTTCTATAAATCCGTACACCCAATGAATCACGTTGGTTTGGCAACTGTCCAAGGCACAAGTGAAACTAGGTACGTAAGAATGGGTAAAACCCTGATATGCTGGAGTTTATTCCCTTAACATTCTATTCAACGTATTAGAGCAAACTTAACCTTGGGAAGGGTTTGTTGATTTTCTAGTCATTCATCGTTGGTATTTGTATACAAAACTAATGTAATTTTATTTACCTCTCGAAACGTGGTGTGGTATCAAACCCTAGAAGCTAGAGGAAGTGACCCAACCATCCGCATGATAATTCTTATCCTACAAGTGTTAGAGAAAGGAGTTATGTAACTGTCTTATTAAAGATATATCCTTATCTAACCCTCGGTGATTATATAATTTTGCCATAGGATATTTAGGTAACAAATAAAATTAATATAGGCTAAAAGTTATCTTTCAAGATTTAATCATCAACATCAACTAGTTAAGAAGCCTCAAAAACAAAATTAGTGCCTGAAACTTGATTAATCCGGGTGACACGTTTGAGAAAGACTTAGAGCCTAATTGAATGAGTTTTTTAAAGTGTAATCAAAACCATGATTGGGGGGGGGGAAATGCAGGTGACGTCAATCATGTTTTCTTATTTATTTCATGGAAAATCAACATCGTCAATAAAGGAAACAGTTTCTCAAGGACGGCAACAACCCCATTACAGAGCCAATCTTCGGAGCGTCACCTCTCAACCTAATATTGACAACTTTTTGGGAAAAAAATTACTTTTGCAGGCTAAAAAACTAGTTATAACTAAGTATGGAATTCGTTTTGTAATAATGTTTAGGAAAAAATACTCAAAGTGAGAATATTTACATTACGATAAATTAAGTATAATATTCAATTTTGTTTCTGATTTAGCTAAATTTTGATTTATTTTTGTTTGGCGTTAAGATAAATATAAATCAATTACAATACAACAAAAAAATGTTTATTTCCAACAACAAATCTTTACAAAAAGTTATAAAAAAATTTGAAATTTAGTCCCCACATAGGTGAAATCCTGTGCGTGAGGACGAGCCGTTGTTTTTTCTTTCTTCACTTAACATAAATGAGGTATTTTATCCTACAATTTGTTTCACGCCGGGATAACTAGTTATAATGTTAATCTGAAATGTCAAGCTATCGCTGCTTATGTCGTTTGTTTGAGTCGTGTCATCGTTTTAAGTGTAGTCTTGACGAGATCTTCATGAATCAACATTTGTATGTAGCTTTAACCTCCCTCACTGATGATGCAGCCTAGGGCTCCAAAATGTACGTCTGAGATACGGAAAGACGAATAAATTGCTATATTGATGGTGATCCTAGATATTAATTATATTAGCAAGTCCTGGTTTGTCTAAACAATTTAAAGAATATGATTTATTTTACTGTTTACTGTAGGTATGATTCAACAGAATACGTTTGTATAAAATTTGTTTAGTCAGTTTAATTGTTATGAATTGTTTTCTTTTTCTTTTTCGCATGAATACCTGTTCGCTTCCATTACCCCTGTAATCCCGAGTAAAAAGAGCGCAACACAAGGAAAAGGCTTCCATACAGAAATGTATTCCCCCGTTTAAAAATATTTGCTGTTAGTTTTTTACTGTATAAGTTATCATATGCTTATACAACTATTTGTTGAATTAGTAACTTAACTGTTGTTGTAGAATAGCTGGTACCGACGATTTCGATCGCGATGAGTTTCTGATTCCTATTGTTCATTGTTTCCTATTGACTTAGTTGATTTCCTTTCCAGCTCATTCAGTTCATAAAATACAATGGTCATTTACAACTTACGAAAAACATTTGTGTGGACAATAACTTATGATAAATAGCTAAAACAATAACAGTGTCGTTAGATAACTCGATTTTTATGCGAGCTTTATTATCTCTGCTTTAACTACGAAAATTGTAATATTTCATGAAGCTAGAAACAGTATGGTTTCACAAAATATTACCTAACATGAATAAAGTAATTAAGGAAAACATTTTGAACATTAAACGCGGGTGAACGAGAAACGACTATTCTCTTGTCGTTTTTTATGACTACGATTTCAGTTTCAAATTAAATCCTACACTCCAAAACGAGTAATGTGTATATGTTAAATACTTTGAATCCCACATAATGATTCGCTAAAAGTCAAAAAAGAGTTGTTGTTCTTCAGGAATCGATTCACTGAATCCCAAACAAAACGAAAAATAAATTGTTTCTGTAAATGTACTTAGAAACTTAACACTAAAACATTGGGTTTATGTAATTGTAAATCAAAACAGATAATCAAAATAAATAACAAAAACAAGACAGACGTAAAACTACACTCACGTGGTAAAGGATATTTTTCCGAGCAAAGCCTGATCCCAAGGTAGGAAGTGTTATAAGAGTAAATAAGTAATGCAACCTACTTTTTATTTTGTATTAAAACTACTGTTTTAAGTAACATAAAACCCACTATAAACAGTTTCTGTAATCGACACAATAACACTTATTGTAGTATAATACAAGCTGGTTGTGTATTTAACATGTTTTGGTAAAATCCATTTTGTGTGGAATACACAGTATTTAAAACAATATTTCATTCATGAGTCAGAGAGACAAACTTAAGCAGACTCCAGTGTTTCCGGGGCTGTCGGGCCTGAGGCTACCCAAATAACAAAAAAGTCGGATAATTCCAAGTTCAACTACAATTAAGTGCTATAACCAAACTCATTAAATAAAAAATAAATGTAAAACGGCTTTATTGTATCAAAGATAGTTTAATTTTAATTAATATTGTATTAAAATATAATCATTTTCTAGTAACACTACTTAATATATGACAAAATTACTGGATAGTCCAGACTTGTTCATGGTATTCACTTTGTCTCTTGTTCAAAATGTTACATTTGCTAATATTTACTATATACTTGTATGAAGTAAACATTGTTATCTACAGTAACAGTTGGTTAGTGTTAACAAATAGTACCGATTAAAGTTATTTTAATTGTAGTTGCTAATGATCTATCAACAGTACTGCTAAATAAATACTATTAGACAATGAGATTTGTAAAAGGTAAAAACTTATGAATATATCGTAAAAACTTATAAATATTCTTGTAAACTTAATTTAGTATACTTTTATTTTGTTTTATTTAACTAATTTTAGTAACATTATTTTTAACTTAATTTTAATTTTATCTACATTAAATCCATCAAGTTTTAGTATAAAGTTCTTCAGTTTCAAAAACACAGCTCGTCATCATTACCAAAAAGTTACTAGGAACCAATCCCCGAGGGCGACTGCAGTCAATTTGTCCACCAAAGTAAAATCCTACGAACTTTTCAGTTTACAGGTAGACGCCATTCAATGTCCAAAGGTGTTTGTTTGAAAAGTCCTTTTCTTTTACTTTTACCTTTATTTTTAACATTTTCTGAGCAGCGTGTGACTTATTAGCACTGATAAGACTATGATTTTTCAATTAAAAAAGGCTCGAGAGATGGTAGTTACCTCTTACTTACTGAATTTGTATAAGTAGGCCGCGTGTTATATACACATTCTTCCAAGCTTTTCAGTTTGTAACTTTTTTTAAAGTATTTTTAAGTTTTTCCATTCCTAAACATTTTGTATTTAACTTAACGGATTTTCTGACTTTAACTCAATTGAAAACTGTGATAGTGAGCTCCAAGCATTAGTAATAATAATGCAATCAAACTTACAGTGCTTCTATCTCCTTCTCCGTTAATGTTAGGACATTATACTGAGAAGTAAAATATCTTAAATTACGAATAAATTATAAAAGCATGGGTTTGGGAAAAACTAGGGGTTTATTTTGAAGTTGACCATAAATAGTAGGTTGGTGGCAATCTTTTCTTAATTATACTTCTATATTTTGTTAGTAAGAGTTAAGTTTCCCGTTTAAATTTGCGTATAAACCTGTTCTGGGACGGCAAGAACAAAAAAGTTTAATATTAAACAATTGTTTGAAACCCCAACGGATACTGGTAAGCCTAATACCCCATTTGTTACCACAATTTTCCCTGATGATGGAATGACCTATTCTTTTAATCTATACATTTTTATAGTTATGCATCTAATAGTATGTTTACATAGTCCTGTTCTCGTTTGAAATTTTTTTAACACAAACATTTGTCTTATATATTTTTGTTTATTATTATCTTAACTTATTTTTAGATATATTTCAAATCACAAATGCACAAATCTACAGTGATACAAGGTGACTTGTTGTATCAAATAGTTGATGTTACATTTTAAATCGTTAACTCTATAACGAGATACGTCTCTCAACCAATTCCACAAATTGAATGCAAGACTACATTTTTCTTCTTTGGGATTTCAAGAAAATACATTCAACCTATACTCCTAGAACCTTGGCAATAATAGGTTTAGTTGAAAAACTCATTGTTTAAATTAGCAAGAAAACTCTAAAATTAAGTTATACAAGAACTTAAAGTTTAAGTTAAAGTTTTTTAAGTTAAATTTTAAACTATCATTGAGTCATTTTTAGCGAATTTCCCCTATAGGGAAGAAGCTATTACCGTAGGTCTCATGGTAAGACTTAAGCCCGAGACCATGATAACTTTTCGTTTTGAGGTCCCCAGATGCCAAAAACACCATTCGTTCAAATTTTTATATATGTATATATATATATATATATATATATATATGTGTCCGTAAGCACGATAAATCTCGTAAAAAAGTCCGATCTTAATAAAATTTGGTACAAAGATGTAAAGTACCATTTATTTGAACGAGTTCGAAAACCAGACAAATCGCACCATCCGAAGGGGGGTTTTTGGGGGGTTTTGTACCCCAAAAATGGTTTTTTGGGGTTTTCACATGTAATTTTTATTTAAATCAAATTTTTATTTATACCATTGAATTCAGCTTAAAAAAACAAACAATTTGGTATTTTGATCATTGCTCTACGTTAATTGGTTACTGAGATATTACAAGTGCTAAACACAGTACGTTGTCCAATGTTATTCTTATGGAGAAAAAGACAAATTTGATATCTCGGTTATTTATGAACATAAACTGACGAAACTTGGTATATCGCTTAATCTGGTTGTGGTTTGTTGATGTTTGGACAAAAAACCAATTTTTCGCCTATGGTTCCCGAAGCAGCAAACCTAGGTACTCGGTCCCCATGTTATTCTTATGGAGAATAATAAAAATGTTATATATCGCTTATTTATGAATGAATATGGATGAAACTTGATGTGTGACTTGACTTAGATCAGTTCTATTGATATTTGTATAAAAATCCATTATTTTTTGTTCCTTTTTGCAGCAAACCTGCGTACTCATCCCTAATGTTATTCTTATGGAGAATAATGAATATTTTAAATTTCGCTTATTTATGACTATATTTCTTATGAATTCTGTTAAAAGGCTTAATGTAATATTAAGACATTTATATACATTGGAAATTCGCTGAGTACGCAGGTTTGCTGCGACGGGGATTGTTATCAATAATATTTTAACAATCAATAAATTCTTCATGCCATCGAGACAAATAAAATAATTATAATTGTTGATTTATCTGAGAGAGGTTTTAATTGTATTGCTGACGCCTTCACCAAGGAACTGGACTCGTATTCCAATTAAAGTGTCAAAGCTGTTTAAGCTCGGTATTCAAGTGTTTCCTCGGAGAATCACTAGTTGATTCCTACATATTTGAGATATTAGTATTTAATTTCTCGATATAGCAACAAATTTATGTATTCCATATTTGAGATTGGCAATCTATATTACAATCTATATTACAATCTATATTACAATCTATATTACAATCTATATTACAATCTATATTACAATCTATATTACAATCTATATTACAATCTATATTACAATCTATATTCCAATCTATATTACAATCTATATTACAATCTATATTACAATCTATATCACAATCTATATTACAATCTATATTACAATCTATATTACAATCTATATTACAATCTATATTACAATCTATATTACAATCTATATTACAATCTATATTATAATCTATATTACAATCTATATTACAATCTATATTACAATCTATATTACAATCTATATTACAATCTATATTACAATCTATATTACAATCTATATTACAATCTATATTACAATCTATATTACAATCTATATTACAATCTATATTACAATCTATATTACAATCTATATTACAATCTATATTACAATCTATATTACAATCTATATTACAATCTATATTACAATCTAGATTACAATCTATATTACAATCTATATTACAATCTATATTACAATCTATATTACAATCTATATTACAATCTATATTACAATCTATATTACAATCTATATTACAATCTATATTAAATCTATATTACAATCTATATTAAAATCGATATTACAATCTATATTACAATCTATATTACAATCTATATTACAATCTATATTACAATCTATATTACAATCTATATTACAATCTATATTACAATCTATATTACAATCTATATTACAATCTATATTACAATCTATATTACAATCTATATTACAATCTATATTACAATCTATATTACAATCTATATTACAATCTATATTACAATCTATATTACAATCTATATTACAATCTATATTACAATCTATATTACAATCTATATTACAATCTATATTACAATCTATATTACAATCTATATTACAATCTATATTACAATCTATATTACAATCTATATTACAATCTATATTACAATCTATATTACAATCGGAGTGAAACTTACAACTCTCCCAAGTTCAAAAGGAGGATTTCTGTAAAACAAAACCAAATTTAATAAAAGCAACTATTGAATTTTTAAAATGAACGTATAAATTATTATGTACCTTAATTTTTACTCTTATAAACGGTTACATAACAAACTGAATATGTTATGATGGTAAAATTCGGTGTCTTGAATCTATGACGAGAATCTACAGTACGTTTTGGTATTGTTCCTCTTGTATAAAGTATAGATTAAGTTATTATGATAAATAGCATATTTGTTTGATCTCATTTTAATTTTCGAGTCGGACATTTGTCAATATTAGCAATTCTCATTTTTTATTATCAGTAGGAAGATTTGATTTAATTTGATTATTGTATTGCTACAATTTACCACCTCACCATTTGTATCACTTCAGTATTGGCTTAGGCACATCAGCTCCGTACATGTCGGTATCTGGCAATTCGTTAGGGTTTATTTAGAATCCATTTGTCAATATTATTTGTGACGTCACCTTTTAACAATATTTATTATTTGAAAGTAGAAGTAAAATGCTTGCTCGGCTGTTTGTAAAAATTGCTAACAAATGGAGAACAAGAGTTTCTGAAGTGAAAGAGAGCCAAGAATACCGTGTTATCACAAGCGTGTGATGGGGAAAGATTCAAGGGCCTTGGTCAATACACCTTCAGCATCACCTCTGTACCTCAATACACACTTCAACGGTTTCAAATCGGGTTTCAACTAAAGGGATACAGTAAATATTTTTTAGTTAAACAATATGAACCTCATTCAATAATAAGGGTGATAATTAATATAAAGTAAAATACCAGTGCGGTTGGTGTGATTGTTTTACTTTAGTCAATTTAATGAACATTTAATTTACTTTCAGGATGATTATCGATTTAAAGGTTATGCAAAATATATTTTTAGAAAGCGTGGCAGTCTAATTATTTGTTTTAAAATAGTCTTTGTTAACTAAATTAATGTCTAATTAAAAATAACTGTTCAAAGTATATGCATAGGAGATCTATACCAGCTCTGCTACTGTCATTTCATCAAACTAAATGCTTTTGAAATTTTGTTTTTCGAAAGTAAGAAATCTAAATGGGTATTACTAAAATTCACGTATTTAAAAGTTGTTCTTAAAAACTCCTACTTTTGAAGCGACATGATGACATTGGTATCATTAAAATATTTTATTTTTTTATAATTACTGCTGCAGAGCAACTACAGCTGATAATATAGCAACAGATATTTTTGGTCAGCTGACAAGTGTGCATTTTGACCATTAAAAATTATGATAGTTTTTTAACAGTAATTGTGTACACATAAAGAGCAAACATTTGTTTCGTTGTGTACTGTGACTTTCTCCAGTAACGAGATACGTTTATCAACCAATTTCACAAATTGGACGATAGACGTTTAGTTCCTAAAGGATTTGCTGTAAATTATTTTCCGTAACTTTCCAACAGTTTTGGGACGTTTGGTTAAAATAACAAAACAATTGTTATTTGTTTGTTATACTGAGTAATTTTTTGGTGATATTTAGTATACTCCAGTGGTGTAATATTTTAACAGTTCCTATCTATAACCTAGCACACACTTGGTTTTATTGAAATATACATTTAATAATGTATTTTTATTTTGTTTAAACTCATATAACCACGATAGCCTTCAGTTCACAACAGATGGGTATGTCATTCGATTAAATATCAACTATCGAATTATAGACTATCAATTCTAGCTCTTTGCTTTGTAACATAATAAAAATAGAACTATGTTTAAAAACCATAACTTTTGCTGCAGTTCAGGACAAAATTATAGTAACCTAACCTAACTCCACAGAGCGCTGTATGGTGGCTCTTCGTTATGCAACGTATTACAATTGAATAAATTTTGATCTAAAAAATATAAAGTAAACTTTGGAAAACAAATCTAGACCTTAAAAGGTAAACGACAAAAATAAGACTTGAACCCGAACGAAATAACGTAAAATTTAAAAAAATTCAGACCCCAAAAAGTAATCAGCAAAAGTAGGATTTGAACTCAGGACCGCATGATGGTGAGTCCGATACTGTATCCATTGGTCCACCATAGCATATCGAATAGTGGGAAAGTTATAATTTAACAAGTTGTGATAAGATAGATGCTAATTGAGTAGTCGACTACAATAATCGGTAGTCTATAATACGATAGTCGATATTAATCGAATGACCTGCCCATCTGTTGTGAACTGTAGGCTATCCGTATTAACAAGCAAGTATTTTTTAACCCTGATTACGCAGGTTTGCTGCGAAGAGAGTATTTAAATTTTACGCGTATATTTTCTTGTAAGATGTTCATAATACTGAGTATTGTGTTTTAAACTGTCATACAGGTCCAAAACAATTGCAGAGTCTGACGATGACGTTGATTAAGCTGGACAGTAAATACAATTTCATTCATCTGTATTACATCATACATTTTATTAAGCCTAAAATACTAGTTATTTAAATTTAATATTTGTTTAGTTTTTGTTCAGGTATAAAGATAGTAATTTTAATTTAAATCATAAAGCCTTAATACTTTATTCAAAAATAATAAAGTAAAACCGTTACAAAATTATTCAAACATCCATGAAGTTAGTTGCATTAGAACAGTAATGAGCTGGGATTGTTGAGATTTATTTTCTAATTTTTAATAAGGTTTTCGTGTCATCATGTCTAGTAAAGTAATCAACATTGTTCAATTATGAGACAAATGTTTTAATTGAATTGTTGCCGCCTCCAGCTAGGATTGATCTCGTATTTCTATTTAAGTGTCAAAGCTTTTCTCGCGACTCTAGTGTTTCCTCTAACCGTAATGAAATTACGTTTTCAGAGTTTTCCAATAAGTGATATGCTTTAACTAAACTGCTTTATCACAATGGGTCGAGATATGTTATGACCAAGAATTTTGAGATATCGTTATCTAGCAATACTGTATTTTTTAGGTAACCGTAAATGTAGTTTGTTGTTTGAAGTAGAATAGTTGTAACAATATCTTACTGCAACAATGTTGTACAAAAACTGGCGCTGTTGTGCCACTTCGGTGTTGGTTGATATCAAACCGGTGCTGGTTGAAAGAGACAAATCTCCATAACAACAGCATTTTTATTCTATATCCAATATGTTGGTTTGTGTTTCTATTTATATTAAAATTTAAAGGAACGTAACGGAAGAATATAGTAAAACGTTTTGTTAAAAACTTTTGTAACGTGGGCGGAAACTGGTAGTTACTGACTATATTGTAGCCGTTTGGCTAAGTGAACATCGGAAAGCACAGATGATGCAGGAAATAGTTCTTTATTAAGTGTTAGTCCTTCTACCTTAAATGATCGAATGTAGAAATCATTTATAAAATATTGTAGTTTGGAAGCGAAGGTTCGGCCAAAACTGAAAGTTGTGTGCCAAACTTTAGAAATGTAATACATTTCTGGAGTATTTAACAATTACTAACTTTTCGTGAAGATTAGTCTCACTTTGATTGCTCTGTGATATATAGAAAATATCTAGCAACGGTATTTCGAAACAATATTTTGTAAAATAATACAACCCTAACTTAAAATTTAACGTTTCATGGAGAATGTAGTAAAGAAAGTCAACTGCTAAGTCTTATCTTTACGTTGAGTCTCTAATTTTACTTAAAGTATATATTACTATAGTCCATTACATACCACCAAAGTCTATGACAAGTCTAAGCCATTTTATTTCAATTTCTCCCATTCATTTTGATAAATATTCGTTCATTACAAATTTAAGAGTTGATATTAATACTTTATAATTGTGCTGTCATACCACTTATGTATTATGATGTTTAATTTAATGATTAAATAGGTACATAGCGTTATTAAAACGCCTATTATTTGTATTCACAGCGAAATACTGATCGGTCTCTTATAACACCTGCAAACAAAGGGTTAATATGAGGTTAGACTGAGGGCAAAGACAGCTAAGAGTTTTCACACGCGTATAACGTAAGAGCGTCTACAGTAGATTGGGTGATGGAACACCTTTGGCTTCTCCTTTATACCTTCATACATGGCTTCATACTTTTTATAACTTAACTGAAATATTAAATATAGCTACAACAAACATGATTAATATTTATTTTCATTTAGGAAAATAACGGAACCTTTTCATTTTTAATAACATTATGCGACAAAACGTTTCAAATTTTAAAGTATTAATTTGGGGGTACCTTAAACATTAGGGTGAACGTATATAAAATACGTTAGCAAAATACATATGCAGAGACATAACAACGAATAACAACTTCTAAAATACATAAAAACTATCTCCACACTTGTAAACATAAACGCTACTAAGTTACTATCATCAGCAGACATTGTTTACAGTTGTTATTTTATTGGGGGTTCTAAGGTGTCACTGTAATCGTTCAGTGAAGACAACATAAAATACAATATAAACACAAAAAAGTCACAGCTTTATAGGTTCAATAAAAAAGCTGCTGTCCGTGCTTTATATACAACGTAACGACTCGTTTTATAGGTCATGCTGACCACAACTGCGTGAATAAACTTTTATTTAAATCTTTATAACGATGGAAGTGGACATAAATACACTATATTTTACTGAAATTTATTATTCTGTATACAAATTTTTAAGGGTAAATTGTTAGCCTTTGGAAAATCTCAGGATGATTAGAGAGGGCTAAAATTAAAGGTCTTGATTCCAGGGACTATGGAAAAAACCGTATTTCCAAAAAAATGCAAGCAAACAAAGAATTACGTAAAACATTTCCCATAAGAAAAGCATGGGAATCCTAAAACGTTTCCTTTGTTTACATTAAAACATGTAACTATGTTAAATTTCGAACAGTGAAATTCCAATCAAAATCAATTTTAATTGACTAGGTCTTTCAGTATAAAATATACCATCGTCAGATCAAATCAACAAGTATCTTTGATACTGAAAGGCCTAGTCAATTAAAATTTATTTTTATTGGAATTCTGATGTTTTTATTTCAAAGTTATAATTAGCTACTGTGATTAAGTGTCTACTTTGTTTACGAACTGACATGTGTTTCTATTTAAATTGTTTTATTTTCCTTAGCGTGGCAAAGTATTCCAGCAAGGTTTGGGGCCATGGCCCCTTCAAGCCGCAAGTATTATATACATTCATTGATCGTTTCTTAAAAAATCAAGTTAATAAATATTATAAATACTTTAAAATGTCATATTACTATAGCATCTGTCGGCCCCAAGTTATTTTGTTCCTCATATCCTGTGAAACCTACAACATAAATTATAACTGAGTTCAAGCGAATATGGATTCAAGCAAAATATATTAATTAGAAAAGACAAAAGGGTTCGTAAAGTATTGCGGATGTAAAGTTTATTAATTGATAAATATATTTATACAGATTCATACATGTTTAATAAGGATTTTATAACCATGGTGTTGTTTTAATATTAGTTTTTATAGTAGTTGTTAATATTATAATATCATTAGCAACTGAATTATAGAAAAACGAAAATATCTAACTGTGACTAAGGTGGTACAAATTTTATTGTGTCGAAAGTATATCGTGAAAATCCCCACTTTGTCTCACTTGATAATAATGAAACGGCAGCTAACCTAACTAAAGGCTATTGCATTAAATAAACAACAGTGCACCTACGGAGAGATATTTGCTGTTAGCTATGGTGGCGGACAAGCAAGCTTATCTGCTGGCCAAATAGCATAAACACACTTGCCACCACGAGGGCGTGGCTCAATAAATTAAAAATACATGTACTGTAATATTAGAACTTCAATTAAACAACAACTAAAACTCTACATTTCATAAATATGGTGATTAAAACGGTAAGATATCAATATGATGACAATGAAAAGCCTTTAATGTATTAACAACCAATTATCTAGATTCAAGGGCGAGTAGCCTGAAAAGTATAAATATTAATTTAGTGACTATAAAACTAAATTAGGCCCCAGGCCTAACAGGTCCTGGACCCTGAGGCCCCCAGCACGGACACTCCTATCTAACAGGTCCTGTACCCTGAGGCCCCCAGCCCGGACACTCCACTCTAACTCCCCATCCTACAGACTGACTGACTGACCCCCCAAAACTACTCACTAAAAACCTTCCAAAGCCTTCAGCAGGTCAGAAAAACAAGTTATTGTTTAATAATAATTCCAGCCTTCTCACACAACATGCCCAATACTTCCTCCTTACACAATCTTGACTTCCCTCTTGCATATTAACTACAGAAATATTATAATAACCTAACCAATTCTCCCCCCTTTATTACACTATACTCTATTGTTCTACGAATTAAAAAAAACTGTTTAACGATATCACGTATACAACTTTGACATTGAAATTATATAATTGTTCTAAAATCTGCAATATCTAGAATGTTCTAAAATGCACATGTAACATTGTGAATAACATTTACCGAAATTTTCACTCACCCCTGAACATAACTTAACTTTCATTGCGTAACTGTTGACATTGACTTTAACGTATTCGTTTGATTAAATCATTTGTAAATTTTGGAACGTATCCAAAGTTAAGTATACGTTAAGTATATTTCTCGATATTTGTAATTATCTTCGTAGTTAATTTTTTATCCAAAATAAAAACTGTAAAATTGTATTATTCCTGATAATTATAGCTTGAAACATTTTAAACAATTCCATCGAAATAAAGTGCTTTGACATTTTAGAGGCGAATCTAAAGGCAATCCTTGGTACATTTTAGCGCAAACAACAGTAAAAAGCAAATATTAAAGTGCAATTCACGATGATGAAAGAAAGTTGAGAGTATTGTGTTATCACAAGCGCAAAAGGTGGAAGCGTTCAAAGAATTGTGGATGATAAAATTAACTACATCTCTGCCTCTTCATGAAAAACGATTTTTTGTTTATATTACTTCTCACCTCTTCTACCTCTCAGAAATATGCAAAGCGAATCAAGTGTTCTAGCGTAGTCTTACTTAAAACATTAAACAATTTTGGATAGTCTCAAACATCGTTATACTATACATTTGACATACCTAATTTATGCTAGGATAACACTTGGATATGATAAAGAGCCAATTTGTTTAAACGATTCTAAGAAAAAGCCAGTTCAGTAAAACCGTATATTATTTGAGTTTATATTTATTTAATTATTAATCTTCTGAATATTTACTAATCAATTGATAGAGATGTATTTATATATAAATGTAATGTTAAAATAACGTGGTATAAAGATTACAATAAAACTTATGTTTATCAAGACTGTTTCTTTCAAACCACGATGAAGAAATTGATCTTCACTAATTGGACTTTAGCATTTACTCATTCGTCGTAAAACCGTAAGGGTAGGATTCAAGATTGAATCAATATTGATATTTTACAAATTTCACCACAAAGAGATTTGACTAAGTATTGGTATTGGTAAGGTCTAATTTAAAAACTAGATAATAAATATTAATATCGTAAGCTTAGTCTCTTTGAAACAAATATAGTATTATTATAGCGTATAGCTTCTTAAATGTTTTATTTTAAACCACTATAATACCTAAGCTGTCTGTCTCTATTGCTCAAGACAGTTTACGAACATTTGATTAGTTCGTTGTTAATAACCAATGTAATAATGGATGGGATGGGTTCGAAAGGTGGGACAGATGGCAGGTTCTTGTTTGCGAACTTTCATGGTGGCCAGTATCTGTGATTCCGTAAGCTTGGCTCCCAAATTGGTTCCTCGGAAGCTCGTTATATGCTCTAAATGATTTAGTTGCAAACAAATGTTGATGTATTCAATAAATATGAAAAATAAATTACTTAGAATTAAGTTTAAAATTCAAGCATTATTTTAATGTTTTCGTATCTTAAACAACCCAATAAACCAAAGGTTACAGGGTAAAAACAGTCAATCTTCTCTAAACAGGTGTAAACCTTTTGATCTCATTGATTACAAACATTATCAGTAACAAACTCGGATACAGTCACAATTGCTGTTTTGTCAATACTTCCCATATAGTCAAGTTGGAATATCTGATACTCATTGAAATTGCCTTTATATTCTTTACGCCTAAAAAACTTTAAAATATCAAATTCAGTGTTAAAACGTACATTTATTCCAATTTTTATGGAAATCTGAAAATCTTTCAAAATGGTTGCCTGTTCTGATGCTCCTGGTTCTATTTACCTGCAATGCTGGTGGGAATTTTGCGCATTATAAGGTTAGGAGAATGTCCAGTCAGGATTGAAGGTATGCGTGACGATACTTGGGATGATAAAATTACACCAACATATGAATAATAGGCTTTTATAATGCAAAATCACCATAAGAAAACGTACTGTGTTTAGTCAATATACATTTCCTTTAATAACTCGGAATATATTTGTGCTAGAATGATGAGAGAAGGTTTAAAATCTTCGTCCACTAATCTTCTTCTTTATATATGAATTAATTTTACATCCCGGGCTTTTCTGACCCTTTTTGGGCCCAAAAGCTCAAAATTTTAAAACTTAAAATCCCCAAAAAAGGGGGTTTCCCCTACAATATTGTAAATGGGAGGAAATTATGTGCAACCAATGGAATAAGGTTTCTTGTAAAGCCTTAGCCAATAATCAAGCTATGGGTGACAAGTTTCTACTTTTTCTTTATTTAGATAATCTGCAATTTCCTGTGAATTCCTTTTAATATCCTGCTACATCCAGCGTTGGCCTCCCCAACTAAATAATTTCTGTGGAAAATCAACTTCCATTTAGTTATCTTCGATAATAAAATATTTATCAGTCTCAAACTGGATAAGGAAGTCTCTGAAGGCACTAAATTATAGTGACACGATGTGGAGACATAATCTAGCTCAGTTGGAAGCATTACACCTAAAATTACGTAGAAGTACAAGTATTACGTACATTGAATATTTATTTTATCTTTACGAAGAGAGCGTCCCATTTAAAATTAAACCGTTACACGTCCTAATATAAATTGTGTTTAGTGCCAGGAAAGTGTTAAAGAATAACTGGATGTCAAATATAATTTCAGCAGCAGGAATTTTGTTGATCGAATGCACAGGTTCCACTTTTGGTTATCAGATATTATTCGAATTTTGAAATATTCGGAAAACTTCGCAATGAAATATTACATTTTCATATCAGTTATTCATTAATACAAGTTTTGCTTGCATTATTTAATCTAAATTCTTCAATTATTATTTAAACTAATGTGTTTTCGAATTTATATAATAGCACAGTTTATGACAGACTGGCAGAGTTTTATATCATTCAATCAGTGAAGTTATCTATGCGAACCTGACGATTGCATTGAACCTTGAGGCCCGGTTGAAATTGGAACTTTAGGATGGAGACTGAAGCGATTTTTAAAACGTGAATAAGCTTATAAATATAGAATACATATTTTTAAATCTTTCCTTAGTTATGATGGATTTTTACAAGGATGGTGAAATGCAACAATTGACCTGCTTAAATTACACTTCAAGAGCGTACGATATGTCCAGTTAAATATTGATCGATGTATTGTAGTAACAGTTTTGAGGGATGTGTGGCGGGGATTTAAAGAGCGTAATCACAATCTGTTTCGACAAACAAACGAACCAAAGACCATGACACAGGCAAAGGTTGAGTCCAAAAAAGTCACATCCACAGCAAGGCGTTATGGTTTTGACTCGTAACTTAACAAAAGTGAAACTGAACTTGACGAATAAAAGATTTCTAGAGGGTAGGTAAAAAGTAACTAGGTATTAAAAACTAGGTTACAAATTCTGTTCAATTGCTGATTTAATGTTGGCAATAGTGTCATAATATTGAGTACTTGGTTACACCAAGGAAAAGGTAAACAAATCAAAACCTCAAACGGTGGAGCTATTGGAAAACATAATGCAAGAGGTTATCACTAATATATTAAATGACCACCAGAAAAGTGTAAATTGTATCCCTGGCCGTTTGAGGAAGTTGGTTGTCATCACCAGTGTCTATATCGATATTTAACTCATTCCTATCTTTTCCTATGAAGTGAAGCACATGTCCGTGTTTTTTATGTGTTTGTTTTGTTACGACTAACGATTAATATTACAGGCTTTACAACAGTTGTATAATACATAGTTACTTTTCACCCGCCCTGTAGAAATTGACGTAGGTCAATACTTATAATAGGCTAGAAACCGTTCAATTTTGCAAATTAATGTAACTGTTACTGATGGTGTTATTATTATAAATTATTATTATTATTATTATTATTATTATATTATTATTATTATTATTATTATTGTTATTATTATTATTTAACTGACCACAAACTCCTTTGACGTTTAATATCCGCCAACTAGTCTCTTGTGAAAATTGATCACTATATTTGATGCTGACCTCTTTAAACACTTTTGGATGTGCGAAAAATAAAGACATGATTAAAAACTGCGAACTGTATCCTAGAAAAGGTTACATACTAGGTTTTTATCCGTTTTGAATCAACCATAGTTTTTTTCTGTTTGGTTTTCAAAAGAACATTTGGATCTATCTTTAGAACTATGGATCAATAATTTGATTTTAAAATCAGTTATTAGATTTTTTGTAATTATGATTTTTAAATTTGATATCAGTTCTAAATTTTCGTCAGCGGGTAAAATAGGAACTGAAAGTTACAGTGAACTAGCAAGTTCAGTGTGTCATAATTCAGTCCTCTGTTTTGTATTAACTCATTCCCCGAGTGTAATACTTTAGTACTCTGTGTTGTATTAACTCATTCCCCGAGTGTAATACTTTAGTCCTCTGTGTTGTATTAACTCATTCCCCGAGTGTAATACTTTAGTCCTCTGCGTTGTATTAACTCATTCCCCGAGTGTAATACTTTAGTCCTCTGTGTTGTATTAACTCATTCCCCGAGTGTAATACTTTAGTCCTCTGTGTTGTATTAACTCATTCACCATGTGTCATACATAGCTAGTGACCTGATCATCAGCTCTTTGAGAATTATCAATCACCGATTACAAGGTGTTTTGAGTTACTGCCAAAAATGGGATAAACTCATCCACTCAAACCATTAATTATAACTTTCTTACTTTTTAACCCGTTCAAAGGTTTACAATTTATCCCGTAAAAAATAGAACAATGTTAATGAATTTTGTATAAAGAAGAAAACCATTTAGTATATAAAACATTATCTTAAAACTGTTTAAAATAGTTACAGATGTATTACTATGACAACTTTTATAGATTAAAATATTTGTTTATATACTAGGTGAACCCCGAAATTGGATTACAAAAATCGACATTGCCAAATGTTTCAACTAAGGACAGAGACTTAAATTTGTGTCCATATTGCATACAGTCGTTATTTTTCACTTTTATTGGAAAACATAAACATAAAATTGTATATTACATTTACATGCCAACTCCAACACGCTTATAACAACACGTATTTGAGCGTATAATATAGTATTGAGCGTACGTGGGGGGGAGCACTCATACCACTAGCCAAAACAATTACTATAGGTTTTGTACTTGTCTCTTGTAAATTTAAAACAGTAATTTCACTATGTGAAAGGGTAATAACATAGTAACATCTCAAACATCTCAAACAAGTAATTCATTATTACTCAGACCCTAAATAAAACAGGAAAATAGTTACAAAACACATGTCAAGATCACATTCCTATTAATTATACAAATTGTTAGCGGTGCAATTGCAAGGAAAACATGACGACACACAAAATAAATTCACCAACAAAACCCCACCCACGTGCCGTTTCACCTGTCACCACCAAAGCGGTTGGTTTTTATAAATTTTTGTATTTGACCGAAATGTTCCACCAATAAAAAACTCTTATTACCAGGATACAAATATAGATTTACTTTGTTTTCTTTTGACCTACTACATGATTTTCTTTGCTTATATAACCAAATCGATAGTTTGTAATCTAATAACCAGAAAAAATTTAAAAACTATTACAACAGTAAAAACATTTTTTTAACTCGTGTTAACACTGATGAGTGTTGGCAAAAATTCATGATTTTCGCAGGATATTAAATGTTATGAGGAACAGTGGTCGTCACTCCACCAGCTTTGCCAAATTTTCCTCTAACTTTCATAGGACCCTTTGAAATAGTTCTAAGAATACAGCGGTCATAATTTCAAACTTTCAGAGTAATCGCATTGTGACTTGGGGAATGATAAATCAGAAGAGGCTTGACTGATAATGTTGATGGCGCCGAGTCGCGGTTGGGCTCTTTCAACAAGGGCTTACCACCGAGCCGGCTGATACGGTCATTGGAATTTGAGTATTGGGTTTTGAGTTATAGTTAGGTTTACCTCTACAACCAAGCCAGGTCATTATGGTTTAAGTAACAATTGAACGAATCTCACAAATCATCCCCAAAAAATGTCACAAATTACAAATTTGTATTAAAAAAGAGTCTTACATCACCAAACAGTTAGTGCAGCGTATGAAAAACTGTATTTTAATAAATTTATTTTTTATATTTTTAGGAACATAGCAAAATTTCCCCGTAGATATACGGTGTCAAGATAAATTCAAAGGCACGAGGACAAAACAAACGTATGTGCTGCATTCAATAGTGAACCTAATGAAATCCCTGACGTAAAAAATAAGTTTAAATAACCATCCAACAAATAAAGCCTTCGAACTGACTAAGTGAAAGACTGACTTTAAGTTCCATAAACATCCTTAATATTTAACATAATACAAATTTACGTCTCGATCAAATATTGTGTAATACCAAAACAGCGGCTAGTTGCGGATGAAGTATTGCTAAACTTCATCTGCCGCAATATTCCGAGTATTCTCAATCCCATTGTAAAGTTCTCAGAATCTTGTCTTCAGTTTTGATTTATGGCTCTTTTAAAAATCTTGTCAATTGCTTTACAGTAAAATATATTTAACATGAGGCTTATAAATATAGTATTTATAACTAATAAAGCCGCATAATAAAAACAAAGGTAAACAATTGCACTAGAATACCATTAATTCAACGATGTACATAAATAACAACAACAAAGCCTTTAAATCAATACACACATTGATTTCCAGCATAATACATCTGCATCAAAATAAATGTGACAATATGATATAAAACAACTATTATTGTTTGTGTTCGAGTTTTTAATTAAATTTGCTTGTTTTTCTGAGATTAAGGAAAGATTTATGTGGTTAATTTATGACTTGTTGAGAAAATAATATTGTTTTATTCAAAATACATTAAATTTAGTACTAAAATTTTAAAAATAAAAATATTTGTTACCTCTCTAAAACGTTTCTCAGTAACGATATGCATTTCTCACCAATTTCACAAATTGGATAGGAAACACGTTTTGCCTCCATGGGATTCGCCGTTTCATTCCACCTTTTTGGAGACATTCTGTTAAGATTAAAATAATAATAATTGTTGGTGCTAGATTATAGATGTAAGGGTATTTTAATCAAATAACCACTAATAAATAACACGAAAATAATTATTTTTCTATAAAAATCTTTCTTTTAATTTCTCCCCCTATACATAGTATATGGAGAAAGTATTGTTCTCATCAAAATTTTCGAATTTGAGTTGGTAGTGGAAATATTCGTTTTGGTGCTCCCTGAACCCAAAAAAGTGGTTTTTACGTGATGTCTGTGTGTGTGTGTGTGTGTGTGTGTGTGTGTGTGTGTGTGTGTGTGTGTGTGTGTGTGTGTGTGTGTGTGTGTGTGTGTGTGTGTGTGTGTGTGTGTGTGTTTGTGAGTGTGTCTGTGTGGATGTGTACAGAGCTAGAGCCCTAACCAATGGGCCGATTTTGATGAAATTTGGCATGTAGGTACTAATCTACGATATCTCCAAGCGTTTTTTTTTCATTTTTTGAATTTTTTATTTTAAAGGGTAAGTATCTCCCAAAAATCGCCAAAAAACATGAAAAATCCAAATTCCGTAAAAACGGCTCTAACGATTTTCATTAAACTTGAGTGGTTTGTAGAACTTAAGGTTTCCAATAAAATGACACCACCCGCAGGACTTAAAACATCCAAAATTCAATGTTTTTGATTTTTCATAAAAAACATAAATGTTAAAACATATTACTATTCACCTTTAAAAATAACTCAAAAACTAAAAAGAGAAAATTTTAATTTTAATTTTTCGGTAAACAGTACGTTGTTCAATGTTATTCTTATAGGGAATACAAAAATTACTATTTCTCACTTATTTACTGATCAATATATCATTAAAACTTGATATGCAGGTCAAGTTAGCATCGACAAACAGAAGATGTTCGAAATATTTTGCCACTTAACCCTGTGGGGGGGCATTTCCCCTTTTTTACCATTGTGTGTCGCAAAGGATACCGTAGTGCCTCCATAAAAGGGATTTGGGTGGACATTTTTGAAAACAAATTATTTAGAAGATTTTCTGTACACTCAACCGTTATATATATTCTATATTTAGTAGATAAAAAGTAATCTTTTTCATTAAAGTTAGGCTAAAAGGGAGAAAGTATGTGTCAGTTTTCTGATACGGTTTATTTTAATTTCCCGTCAATTTCTAGTATGGTGGTCATTTATAAATATTTATCGAAATTTCCTGAAAATGTAAATGTAAATCAAATGCAATTTATAACCTTTTGTATACCTGGCGATTTTTATTTATCTTAACAGCTTTAAAAATTAATCCTATTTGTCATTGCAGTTCTTATGACTATAAAAAATAACTAACGGAAATTAAAAACCCTTGATTGTTGCGGGTTGTTGCGGGTTCCTGATTTATAAGTTGTAACAGTACTGTAACAACTCAAACCTTGCTTTCTTGGATACGTTACACCCACAGATCCGGTAGTCAAAGTGGACGGTGAAAGAAAAGAAAAAGGACGCTGATAACCTCGTAATATACGGTTTAAAATTTAATAGCTTGCTATACTTTTAACATCGTTAAGGATACGGCTATGATCAAAAATTAGTTCCTTGGTCATATATATGGCTTAATACCACATAAAGCCGCTTGCAAATTTTCTTTAATACACATACATAGATAACCAATCAATAGCATTTTAATTATTCTCCATAAGAAACATGGGGGTTGGAACGCAGGTTTGGCGTAGCAAGGAACTAAACAATAGGTTTTTATGCTACTTTATTGATAACTTAACTTGTGAAGCCACATACAAAGTTGTATTAAGTTAGGTTCATAAATGAGAAAGACATAACATTTTACTTATCCTCTATAAGAATAACATGGGGGATAAGTTCGCAGGTTCACTGTCATGGAAACCTTCGGTAACAATTTTTGTTGTGCAAATAATAATAAAGAATGCACAAAACCAAGTCGCACTTGGAAAATGTAAATACCAAGTTCCGTCGCTATACGTCCATAAATAACCGAAATATAAAATTGTTCTTATTTTCCATATAAACATAACATTGGACAACGTACTGTGCTTAAAGTCTCTGTACCTAACCAATTGGCGTAGAGCAATAATCAAAATACCAAATTATGTGTTTTTCAAGCTGAATCCAATGGTGAAAACTAAAATTTTACTTTCGCAAAGATTATTAGTAAACAATTTTAAAACGCCTTTTTTGGGGTACAAACCCCCCAAAATACTTCTTCTGATAGGTCGATCTGCCTAATTTTTTAACATAAAGTCATTAATTTTGCTGTACATGTTTGTACCAAATTTCATCAAAATAGGACCATTTTAAGAGGGTTATCGTACTCATTTATACAGTTTTGAACAAAACTAAAAGTTATCATGGTCCCAGTCTTAGGTCTTACCATGCCAACTACGGTAATAGATTCTTCTCTATGAAGATTAAATTCGCTAAATTGAACTAAATTGGTTAAATAATGTTACGTATGAGATGAAAAGGAATGTTTATCAAACAAATTATCAACTTCATGATATGACAAAGCAAAGTTACAAAATCCTGTAGAATCCATAATCGTCTTCCAATAATTCACATAAATATCACACGATTGAATTTGTTACACAACAAATACCATATTTTCATATCTTTTACAAACCGTTAATTATTTTATTATGTTACAAATTGGAAGTTTATTAGTTATTATATTTTTCTGGGATTGTGAACCCGTTCTTATTAAGACAATATGATAACGGTTTTGCGTTTAACATCATAAGGAAAACATCACTAAATAAATTATTACTTTATGGTAGAATTTCCTTGATTTCATTTAACCTAGAAATGATTTAGGATTTCTTGAGATTATTTTTTTAGTTGTCAATAAATCCTTCATACCAGTAGAACCAATAAAGTATTCGAAATTATTCATTTACCAATAGAAATGTTTTAATTGGATTGTTGCACCCATCGTCTGGGAATTGGAATCGTATTTATATTCAAGTGACAAATCTTTTCTTGTTATTAAAGTGTTTCCCTAAAAATCATTATTCTATTAACATATAATGTGTGTAGCTTTTTAAACATTAAAACTACATAATATGCATAGCTACCTTCTTTGTCTGGAAAAAACCTTTAGTTATGGACACGAAATAAATTCGTAAATTAAATGTGAAAACGTATCTTTATCAATAAAATAATTTCTTTATTTTTCAGCTATGTCCCACTATTTTTCATATATTTGTTATTGTTATAAATCAAAAACTCTTACACTCAAGATTTTAATTTTGGGGTTTTGAACAAAATCAATCTTTAGAGCTCCGTCCTACAGAGTTCAACAGTCTCACTCTTATTTTAAGGAGTTATTTTGTTTATTTATTTAGCTAATAATTATTTAAATGTTTAAAACACTTGGTTTTGTACCTGCGAGAGCGAGATCCCTGAGCAAATATTGGACACCACAGTTTACACATATGTATTGACAACTAACCTGTGCGTGGAACTTATCCAGTGAAGCATTTAATGAGTTGTTACAGTACAAGTTGAACATAACTGATAATATTTAATCTTCAGGACTGGGACTCGAATCCAAGGCAGAGTCGGTGCCATGGTTTTGAAGTCCGTGGCCTTGACCACTACGCCAATGACTCACATATTAGTTTACCGAACATCTTACTCACAATTTCTATTAAACTAATTCATGTCTTGTCTAAATTGAGATTTAGTGAGATTTTCCCCTATAATTAATTAATTTATGCATAAACAGAGCCTAAAACTCGGCAGTGTTGGCATGTTAATGAAGAACGAGAGGCCATCATAATAAAGCATAAAGCAGTTGTTTATTTTGAATAAAGATTTTGTGTTAGTAAAAAGTAATTTGAACCCTAACTGATACTTTGGTGTTTAGATTGACAAAGCAAGTTTAAACAAGACTCACTGTCAAGCTCTGAGTACGTTAGGGTTGTGTATGGTTTTAATAACAGACGATCTATAGGACTCCAGGCTGGTCATTTTTTACTATTATTTAAAGCTCAATTCCTGCTGATGACGTCTCTATTACACACACATTAGATTTATATTTATATAAGACAGTTTGAGGCGTTTATTCAACACAAACTCAACATTTTAATTTGTATACAGGTTATTTTTATTGAAACAAAACGTTCTTTAAAGCAAACATCGTAAGACTCACTAATAATAAAAATCAAGTACAAACTCAATCAATAACTTGATCGAAGTGATTTAGTAACATTTTCGACATTTTGTACATTTTTAAAGGAAATAACTCATATGGTTTCAATCATATTGTTAGTAAGCTTCACAAAAAATAGATTGTTAATGGTTCTTTCGACTGGTTGATGGTCCGCAATAATTTATAATCAAATAGTAGGATTGGCAGTCGTTTAGAACCGGAAATGGCATAGTGGTTAGAGCGCGTTATTCCGGAAAGAGTAAGAAGAAAATTTTCCCGCCAAATATGCGCGCCAAAAAAAAATTGGCGCCAAACCTAACCTCACTTTTCTTCCCTCCAAAGTGTTACCAACTTAGCAGAGCTAATGTACCATACATAGTTATATGTATCATACATAATTATATGTACCATATATAATACTACAGTGTATAATCATATACGTACCATAATAGTGTATAATATACCATCACCAGAAAGGTAAGTGGCTATCTAACCTCACTTAGCCAGTGTTGCCACTCTAAACGCTACCTACAAAACCTAAATTATTATATGTATATATATATATATATATATATTATGTCAAACTATCTAAAATTATTATATGTATATATTACGTCACGCTACGATGTGTTACCAACCTATGGCAATGTATATTTCGCAAGCAAGTACAGCCAAACCATTATATAAAACCATTACATGTATATATACCAGACAGTACCGCCAACTCAAAATATAAAACTATTACATGTATATATCGCAAGAAAGCGTTGCAAAAAACTAAAAATCGCTAATATCTCGAAAACGGTAAGTCCTAGGGTCATTTTGACCCCGGAAAACTGCCTACCACGTAGTGTAGGCACTCCAGGGGGGTATCTACCCATATGAAAAGTCTTAACTAAAATGTTGCGGGTTGCATCTCAAAAAATGAAGGGGCAAATTTTCAAAATTAAATATCTCGAGAACGGCTTGGCCGATTTTAATGAAACTTGGCATGTATGTACCTGTTAACCTCCGCTACGATTTACGAAAACCTAAACTCTGTACTGCAGGTAGTATCAAAATAATTGAAGGAGTCCTACTTTAAAAATCAATATCTTAAGAACGGGTGAGACGATATGATTGAAACTTGACATGTGGATACTTGTTAACATCCTCTAACCTTAAATTTTGTTTGAG
Organism: Allygus modestus; assembly: GCA_963675035.1. NCBI lineage: Eukaryota > Metazoa > Arthropoda > Insecta > Hemiptera > Cicadellidae > Allygus > Allygus modestus. The sequence continues at coordinate 138,645,379 of OY776114.1, read as the reverse complement.
GGTAGGAAAGGGTTGTTTAGGGGATGATGGAGGGTGTAAAACTTTAAAATTTAATATATTGAGAACGGCTTGGCCGATTCTAATGAAACTTGGTATATAGGTACCTGTTAACCTCCGCTACTATTTAAAAAAAAACTTAAACTCTGTACTGCGGGAAAGTATCAAAAGATTGAAGGAGCTATATTTTAAAAAACAATATCCCAAGAACGGCTTGGCCGATTTTAATGAAATTTGGTATGTATGTACCTGTTAACATCCTTTACATCTTACAAAAAACTTAACCTCTGTACTGCGGGCAAGTATCAAAATAATTGAAGGGGTACTAATAAATACCTTAAATCTCGCAGCATAATCGGGGGGAACGCGGTGGTCTAGTGGTTAGCGCCTTGGACTACGGTTCAGGAGGTCCCGGGTTCGATTCCCTCTTTAGGTTCTTCATCAAAGGTATTGTAAAAGTCGGGTCTTGCCCTTCCTTTACCTACTGGAATGTTATCCGTGCTACATCTACTCTAAACGTGTCACTGCTGGTAATTGATTCAGCGTTGCTTTGAATTATGCCCCAAAAATCTCCCAAAGGACATTGCAGGGGACATAGCATGATCTAGGCTAAGTAAGGCATACTCCCACAGGGGGAACTTTTTTAAAACTACAAACTAAGCTGTAATAGAACAAAGAAAAATACAAGTCGGAATAAATCCGAGAGGAGTGGTGACATGTAGTGCATCTCCAAACAAACATCAGCTTTGAAGTATTGAGCCCAAACCTACAGTGAAAGACAGTAGTGACCTACAGTGGACCACAGTGCCTATACTACTTCACTCTAGGGTGTCTACTGTTAATATACCATCACCAGAAAGGTAAGTGAAATAATACTCACGAAATATGCTGTATAAAGATATCTATATTTAAAAAAATATATTACTAATCTTCTTCTTCTTCTTCTTCACCTCCTCCGACCCCACTCCCCATCTCTTCTTCTTCACCTCCTCCGACCCCACTCCCCATCTCTTCATCTTCACTTCCTCCGCCTTCACTCCCCAGCTCTCCAGGTTCCGCTCCTCTCTCCATCTCTCCAGGCTCCACTCTTCCGTCTCCTCTCCACCTCTCCTCAGGTCCCGCTCCTCCGTCTCCTCTCCACCTCTCCTCAGGTCCCGCCAGCCACAGCCTTCCCCCGTCAACTGTAACAGAAAAACATTACGGTTAGCCACTGCCTCTAGTTAACCTGACCATAATCTATCGTTAAATAAAATTTTGAACGCTCACGTTTCCCCACCACGGTAAGCCTTTAGGCTAGGCCGTAGGAGCGTCGGCGCGTTCTTTTTGGTTACCCAGAGCTTCCCCTGGAGGCCTAACCTCTGGGGTGAGAGGCCCCAACCATCGCCTCTCACAGTGGTAGCCACTCCATAACAAAATGCTACCTCCTTTTATTTTTTGTATTCTCTGTCAATCCGTTCATTGTGTATGAGGAAGATAGTCATTTACTAAGACAAAGTCCGTTCATTTTAACACCTTTCAACTCTACATTTACTAAGATAAACAGAGAATCTTTTGTTTTTTATATTTTTTTGTATTTTTCTTTTTATATTTTTTTTGTTGCGCCTTTCCATCCGTTTTTCCCTGACAGTCGGAGGATTACAACAAACGGTTTCACGGTTTTTTAGGCCAACCTCCCCACACCCCTGGACTTACAAAGGGTTTAGCCCTGCCTGATGGGTGAGCGACTGCCGGGTCTTTTTTTATTAGACCCCACTCGAAAATATTTTTCGAGCGTAGTACTTCGCGGACATCAAGGCGCAGTTTTCATTTTTATTTCTATGTACAATACAATCTACAAGTTCATAACTATCGCTACTATTTACAATATTAATCTCTTTAACATTACGGTGAAATTCCCGGAGGAATTGAGCCTTTTCATGACCCTTTGTATAAATAGTTTCAAAAGGTTTACAGAGTGAGCTTAAAAGCTCCTCACTATACTCTACTTCGCCATCGTCCCACTTAATGTGGTGATAATGACGGGTCAGCCAACGGGCTGTCCTTTGCATTTTACTATTTAAACAACCAAAGCTGTATGGAGGTCGGAACACAATCTGTGTTCTATACGACCTCCCAACTATAGCAAGTTCTTTAATAATAAATCTGTTATTATTGCTTTTGAAGCCGTGGAATTGAACTATAGCTTCCATAATGAAACCTCTTGATATAGACGGTCAGCTACGTGAGGCGGTAATTGATCCGTACACTGTTCAGCATCGGTTAATACTTGATTAATAAAAACTTTAATAATATCCTCTATATAAAATAATTCTAATAGAGAGCGACCGATTAAAGGAATATTTCTTACAAGTTGATCCCACTCATTATAGTTTAGAGCCAAGGAGTGGTCACCGTCAGAGACACAAACGTACTGCTGACCAAAAATTGTAGTGACCCTTATAACCACCCCGCCTTCTACCGATATACAACACTGATATTTACCCAAGAGTGCTAAAGTTATTTCATTGAACCTGTCAACTAGCTGACAGTAAGAATCGTAACTCCAAAATACAACGCCTTTTCTCCCTTTAATCAATACACCCAAACTATTATCCCGATTTTTTAAAATACCCGACACGATACATTTAGTCAATTCGGGGTCCAAGAAATGGACTGACTTTAAAAATACACCGGTCATTAAATTTATAGGCTCGACTGACCGAGGGAGTGGCACAGCGTCTGCCTCCGGTGAAGTCATCTCTGCTACTGATCGTCTTCAGAGTCTTCAGACTCTGTCTTACAATCGCTATTGTCAAACTCTGTACACCGTTTAACTATAACGCTATTGGCCCCCGGGGGTAATTGAAAGTTTTCTTCAGAGCTATCAAATGTATAACTGTCTAATATTTCCCTTCTAACTAAAACCCAGTTTTTGTAATATTCTATTTCAACCCAATCGTAACGACGCATGTTTACTCAACGACTACTAGCCAGAGACTGAACTAACGGACGTACGGATGTATTCTTTTTTACCCCCACCCCTTTGATTAAAATACGAGTCACGTGACCCTCTGGGCCCACAGTTTAGAAATTACACTGGAAATCTTTTCTTCCGTTAATTTTATACGTCTCAAAAACCTGGCTCTGTCCCGCGCCATTTGTTCCCATTCTGATTTTCTATCTTCAGCGGGCAAACTGTATATTTTTGTAACTACCGGGTCGGAGAAACTAACTCGAGATTTTCCTGACATCTCCCGTGATTGGTGTGTATGTGTAGTGACAGTCGTGGATTATGAGACAGTATGCCCAAGTATTGGCTGGGATGGGAGTTTTAGCTTGAATCTCAAGCCTGACGTCCACTGGCCCTGTTTTAATAGTATCGTCCTGTTTTGAACAGTCAATTACGTATAAAGGGCACTTGGTTTTAAAATCGTCAAAGTTTAATATAGGTGAACCAATTCTTCCGTAATACGAGTTTTGGAAGGTAGCAAACATGTCATAGAACAAGGCAGTGTTCCCACGAAGGTTATCGTACGGGTAAAAGTTTGAGTTTAAATAAAGTTTTACATCAGTTAGGTCGCAAGCGTCAAATTGTGACATGTCCTTTGTTAAGTCGTTCTTTCTGCCTGTCTGAAAAGCCAGAACAACATACCGGGGTTTTTCCGTTTGGTTAGACGTTTTCAGTGTCCAAGATAATGTTTCAGTATTTGGAAGGTTCGGGTATTCAATCATTTCCCATTGACGGAATGGGAGATGGATCGTGGGATCTTTCTCAATAAATTTATACAATTTTAATTTTTGAGCGTCATTTACTGTTATATGAGGCATACGCCAGTAGATTTTTTCAATTTTTAATTCTAAAGCCCCGGCCTCCGTAGTTTTTACAGGATTATTATCTGTAGCCGAGCGTAAAAATATTAATTCTTGTTTTACGTTTACCAACACCCGCCTGTAGTCTTCGGCGAAACTAGCAAGAGTTTTAGAGGTATAGAATATATAAAATTGGTCACTTTTTCAGAGTTACCAGGGCCTAGCCAGCAGGCGTTCTTGAGAGTGTTTGTTTCTTCCGAGCGAATGGATAGGATATTTTTTAAAGTAGTAGTAATACCGACATTTTTTGTTCTATCAATCTCCTTGCCACAAACCTCGTAGCGGATTTCTTCAAACATAAAGGCCACTGCGTTATTTACAAAGGATACGTCCAGAGCAGCCCCGTCCTCCTTTTTAGCGCTGACTTTACCGTGAATTACAATAAAGCTTTCAAACGGAGCTGTAATTATGTCCTGTTGTAATATCGGTATTCTAATTTCATCATTATTATTGTAAGTTGTACTTGCATACGGCTGATGTGAGTGTAACTCCATCCCTGTTATCAAGTCATCGTACACAGCCTGACTGTCTATCGCTAGCAGCGCCATTTTTTAATACTTTAAAACCGAGAGAACGAAGGAACGATACGTTTTTACAAGTTAACACCTTGACTTTCTGAACACTACTGACTTGCTGCCCCGCGGGCATTCCCCTAAATAGTAGCCCCATTACTGTGCCTGAGATGTAGTCTAACAGAAATTCTTTCTCCGCGAAAGTTAACAAGATTACCGTCCTGGTCTTTTAGAGACACTGTCAAGTTGTTGATCCTTTGACTGATGACCGGTAAATAAATGACGTTCCTCGGTAATTCTATTATTTTATAGCCCGGTGGTTCGGCCGGGTAGAACTCGTGTATAACATGACCCTCGACTCCGTTCAAGTATGACCCGCGTGTGACATTACATTCGACCCGTATAGAATTAACTTTTATTATATCTACAGGTAGTTCCGAAACATGTTGTTTATTAGCCTTGTATATTTGTTTTTTGTAACCCAAGAGTGTCCCCAACGATTGCTCTTTAGTAAAGTCAATTTTCTTAGAACAATATATCGTAACCTTTAAAGTGTTGTTATTTGGTTTTAATGTAAACTGGATTTATTTCGACAGTTGAGATTGTATATATTTTTCAATGTCCTCAATTTCGTAAGACCCTTCAGGGATTGTAATACTTTTATCATCACCGTAGTAAAACTTATCATTAATGTCTTTCTCAATGTTTGGTATAGAATTATAAGTGGTCGGTTCAATTAAACCAAGTTCCCATTCACCCTTGCTAACATCTATGGGAAACGCTAGCTCGTGCGATAAAACACTAGTAGCTCCCGTGAGACAAAACATTACTACAGAGAAACTTTAAGCACAAATGTCCGCAAACAACTGAGTCAAACTTCTGTTGCCTTTCATAATTATAGTACAGTTCACATCCACTCAGGTATCGTGAGATCTCCTGTGGTGGTCTTAAGTTTCCAAAACTGTCATAGTAATAGACTTCTTTATCAATCTTCTTGTAACAAACCCAGTGAGTACCCTGCCCAGTTGTACTGTCCAAGTTAACTATAGCAGATTCACATTTTCTCGGGCGTTTCGGTAAACTGTCCCGCATGTATATCCCTCTAAAGTTTGGAATTTTTAACAACCTCGCGTATTTGATTAAATCATAATTTGTAAGTGGTTTTATCGGTATTGAGATGCTTTTTTTCGTTCTCCTTTTCTTTCTTCTACCTGCACCTTTCTTAGTACCCGCACCTTCCTTTCTATAGGGTCTTAGATACAATCCTCGGCCTCTGGTACGTTTAGCGGGGCGTTTCTTTTTACGGCCTCCTCCAAATTTTGTTTTTGCCTTCATAGCTGTGGTGACTGCCCAAGCAGCGGCTTTTTCACCAACACTGGCGTCACTGGACTTGAATCTCTGCCAAGCGCGTTCCGCCAACTCTTTATCAGCTTGCCTTCGCCTCTCACTATCGGAGTAACGCGAGTATGCTATATCGTGGACCTTACAGGCTTCGTCTAGCCCGTTTATTCCTTTGTCTCCTCTTGCCAATCTCTCTTTTAACCTCGTGCCAGGTCCACAGTACTGATATCCGGGGATGTGTAATTCGACAGGTAGTAAATCTATAGCTTTGTTCAACACCGATGAAACAATACCTCCGCCTCGCACGACCGCTAGTTTACGTCTGAGAGGTTTCCTTCTAGCCTTAGCCATTTTATTGTAAATATCTAATCACCTCGTACAGTCTATTCAGCAGAGTCTCACGTATACACGGAATTTTTAAAACTTCAAAAATGTCAGGCACCGTACGAGACACAGCGTTTGTGAACTCGTTGTACTCCAAGACCCCACTGTCAGTTATAAATTAAATCATCCCGTTTATATATCTAAAGGCACCACGACTGTGAGCGGGGATACCGTACAGTTTAGACGAAACCATACCCATAAACACCCCAGTAAAGTCGCACTCGTTAATTTCAATCAGATACCAATCGTTAATAATCATGTAGCTCTTCCCCGTGTTAGTTGCAAAGGCCGCGTTAACTTTATGTACCGTTCTACCGGCTATGTTATTGACATTATACATTGTAATCAAGGACAGTGAAGGGTATCTAAATATAAATACCTCATTGCCCACAAACAACGCGATATCCCCATTCGGCCTCTGGTAAATGGCCGATATTTCAGTAAAGTTTCGTGGTAAGAATTTGAGCCAGTGTGATATACTTCTTGGCCGTGTTGAATCCTCAGGAATCCTGTCTGCAGGGTCCAGACTTATAATCCATACATAATCCCTAAAGAAAGCAAATATCCTTTTGTTCACAATAACGTACGTATCAATTTGACCTTTTAATTCGCAAATATCGCGTTTTTCAAATGTTTCGGGTGGTGTCTCAGGTGTTGTACCGCTTGGTGTGGTAGAGGTTGTTGTTGTAGTTGTCATAGTGGTGGTAGTAGTAGTGGTAGACGATGGTTTGGGTGATGTAGGGGGCCGACCATACAACAACTCCATAGCGAGTCTGTCATCTCTACTTAGTTCATATTCGTTCAAGTCAACAATTCCTGCAGGATCCCTATTGAAGGGAAACATTACAGATTTATCATCGCCGGAATGGTCCAAGCCTAGGGCGTGACCAATCTCATGTACTAACGTTAGAAAGAATGAAACGTTTCCATATCGTGGTAAATCCATAGTGAAATCCCAGTTTTCTTCCGAATCAAAGTGTATGTCCGTTTGGTTATAACCGGTGTTGGGGAGATAGGCGTGAGCCAAAACTAACCCAGGACCGTCAAAGTCATACGGGAAAGTATCTTGTCTAGAGTAAAATACATGTTGTCTAGATGCTGAGAACGATATTATTATTGTGGGGTTTTTAATATCCTTTTTAAAAGTAATATTAGCGTGTTTGGCCCATAAATCGAACGCTTTTTGAATTAGGTGGGGGTACTGTGGTGTTCCGTATTGGTACCACGTTATTACCGATGTATTCCACTTTCTATTGGGTAAAGCCGAGAATGGTAGTATATTGTCTTTATGTCCACATCTGGGAGTTTTCATAAGCTTCAGAGTGGCATCATCAAATATGCCCGTTGGCTCAAGACGAAAATTCTCTTGAAATTGTTTCACTGCAGAAGTAATGTCCTGTGTCAAAGCGTTTTTCTCGAGATAACCATAATAAGTCAAATAATCTACTGACTTGTTGCACGAGGCAAGAGGCAGCATAAACAGTAAGAGAACCAACATCTTCGACGGTTCGGAGTAGACTAATCAGTGTTCCTCGGTTTAAGTGGCTTTATATATTCAGCTTCCCGTCCTGAGGAGATTGGGGAAAGGGAACAGTATCATCAAATATCCCCGTGGGCTCAAGACGAAAATTCTCTTTAATTTGTTTCAAGAGAAGCTCCACTCAGTCCCTCTTTAGTCATAAAGAGATCATAAGTATCAGGCGGAAGAGGATTGACGTCTTCTACTTTAGGCTCTTCACCACCTTCTAACCCGTCAGCAAACAAAACTTCCCAGTTTAAGTCATAATTTTCACCCGGCGTGGCAGCCCTACCAGTTTGTTTTTTGTTAATATAATTAAAGAGCATTGTACCAAATTTGTTCAACCGTTTCTCGTGAAAATCTTTATTACTAGTTATTAGACCTTCGCATTTTGACAGTCTGGCCTTGAGACCGGTTAAGTCAAACTGTTGATTAGCGAGGTTAGTGGTTATAGGCAATATCTCTTTTTCCACGTATGCCTTTGTCACTGCATCGCTGGGGTCTGTTGGTAAAGCTAAATTAGTTATTTGTTTATTATTAGCGTCATATTTATCGTTGGAGATAGTCATACTCAGTTTTTTTAGTGTGCCCAAATTAACTGCGTCCAAGGAATCTACAGGGTTAGCTACACTCCATAGTCTTTTGTTTTGCATGTTGAATCTCTGAACGTCAGAAGGTATAGATTTATGGTCAACATAATTCTTTGTAGCAGCGTCGAGTGGTTGTACCGGTGTAGCCAATTTACATAACCGTTTATTTTGCATATCATAGTCACCTTGGGGTGTTAAATTGAAACCCTCTCCCTTGGGACCTTTGACGGCCTCACCTCGGGATTTCCGGCTACTACGTCCAAACTTGTCAATGGTCATTTTAATAATGCTTTAAACCTACTGTTACCAGCCCCTTTTATATAGCCGGCCTCTCTCAGTTCCTCCACGATACTTAGTATTTCATTGCCATGGACTCTGTTTCCAGTCTCTGTTGACATGGCTATGTGTCGTAATCTATCCACCAATTCATTGGCGTCGTCCCAGTGTATAATATCACGGGATCTTGCATTCTTCCACGCTAGACCTTTGCCCACTCTGGCCGGGAATAGGTCTTTAATAATTCTTCTGTACTTTAGATTGTTGTCCCTTCTAATTTGATTTTGGAATTTGTATCCTTTCTTGTGAGCGTTAGTGGCGATAATAATACTCTTATAGGTATTAAGATCGTCTTCATCGTATATATCCTCGTCAGGGGTTCTCTTAAATATGAGCTCATACAAGCCTTCAGTAGGTCTATATCTTGTGTTGTTTATTAGAATAGTTCCATCGTTGTCAAAGTCTAACACCTTATCTCCCATCATTAAAGTACTGCCTTCGTATCTAGGGCCGTAGTCATGATCAATAACTCGGACCTTACTGCTAGCATCTTTTAAAAGCAGTGTCATATATCTCACCGTAATGGGGTTACTAAACTGACTTTCAATATATTGGGACGCTGTTTCCAGTCCCGAAGGGGTCGATACAATTTGCTTTAACCCGCTGGTTTCAGGTGTAGATACACTCTGCGGAATAAATTCAGCTATTTCTCCTTCATCATCTGTAGTATCGTATTCCATTGGCTCTTCTTTAAAGGTTTCGGGTTCAGTTTTTATGTCGGCTGTGTTTGTTGTCGTTTTTCTAAGTTCTTGAATAATTGGTTTATACTGCTTCTCAAGCAAAATATCACTTTCCTCGGATCCTTCCTTAAACATTTTATATTTCCGTTTAATAGCATTACGCAGCTCTATGAGCCGGTTTGTCAGTTGCTGTTTACTGCTTCGCTTCATAGTCATAAATGATAACTTTCAACCAACACATCTAGATTTAAGGCATTCCGACTTGCCTGAAAAACAGGGGCTTTCTTACTGCAGTAGTTTCGGCAAAATTTGTTCTTGTCCTTGATATAGAAAGAGCACAAGTTTGATTTAACATTATGAAGTTGAGCGTTAAAACCTCTTAAATCGTTGTATGTGTAGGTGCGTACTATTATAGTTCAGTTACAAAACTGTCCATTCCTACCCTGTACCTTCCCTTATAAGGGTCCAGTGTTTTGTCAATCGTCAGAAACCCAAAGTTGTCTCGCCACGCTTGAGCGCATATTTCTTTAAATTTTTCAAATGACATGTCTGTAGTGACATGATCGGTGTATACATGTCTTAGGTTCTTTTCGTCTTGTTTAAATAAAATAATAAAGTTACAGTTATCCCTCACCAACTGTTTGGGTATAGCACTGTATGTCTAAATAAAATGTATCTATATCTTTATGTCTTCCCATGCTAAAAAAGTTACGTATATTGTTATGTTTTTCCGCAGATATATCGTCAAAGATCATTATAGAGTTTGGTTTAGCTTGATTTGGGTGTATAACTAAACTATTATCGTCAAATTCATGATACCCAACCTCCTTAGGCATAACCTGTTTAAGTAATTTGTATTTAGGTTGATAGAGGGACTTTGAAAAAACATAGATATTTTCAAATCTTAAACCATTTTGGTCAAACAATAAATTGAATAAAACATTGGTCTTCCCACAGGAACTCGGCCCCGCGATTATACAACGTATTGAATCCGGCAGTAATACACCGTGTTTATTATTCTTAACCATACCCGTTTCCGAGAAATAATCATCAAGATTCAATACAGGAAAACCGACTTCCTGTTTCTCAACCCGCATAATGACTGATTACATCACCATACTCGCAAACAGATTTATACATCGAATGGCCTTCCATGGATCGTGACCAGCCTCTATCACACCAAGTCCTTGGCATCAATCCAACTGTCATGGCTGCTATCATACCCCCTCCATCGTACAAATAGTCTGTCTCCTTTCCTTTTTAATACTTTGTCAACTAAATAAATGTCACCGGTTTTTGACTTGCTAATTTCTTCAGCATAAAACCCACCTTTAAGTATTTCCCCTCTGTTATCTTTTAATATGTATGTTATTGGTTTTGTTGGTTTAATCGCGTATACTGTAAACGTCTCATTTGTCCAATTAGGCAAATACCCTTTCTTAAACACTCTTTTTACTTTACTGATTCTAACACTGTCACCTAATTTTATTTTTTGTTTAAGAATTTTATGTTTTGGTTTTTTAACTTTATTTATTCTCTTTAGAATGTCTTTGACATGCTTCTGTCTTACATCCTGGGGTTTCATACCTATAGTCCTGTGCTTTGTGTGATTGTAAGAATTTACAATTTCTGGCAATAAACTTACCCACTCATAACTACCTCTGGCAGTAAATAACTTGTACATTTTTGTCTTGAGAGTTCTGTTTAATCTTTCCACGATACTTGCTTTTAGTTCTGAATACGTAAAATAGTGATTGATTTTATACTTTTTCATTAATGCATTTACATGTTTATTAAAAAAGTCGGTACCTTGATCCGTTTGAAAATTTTTTATTTTATATTTAGCTAAGATGGGTTCTAAAGCTTTAGCGACTTGTGGCCCTGACTTGTCTTTTAACGGAACAGCAAAAGCTAGTTTTGACAAACAGTTAATTATCGTGAGAATATACTTGTAGCCTTTGTTAATCTTCGCATAAGGCTTCATTTCAACGAGATCAGCCTGGTAAAGGTCCGTTAGCCCCTTAAGGGTAACTTTACGCCTAGTATAGTTTCTCCTGGCAGGACGATGTAGTTCATTAGCTATAGCGTCCATTGTCAAAATGGTAAGTTTATTCAGATGTCGCTAGTTTTATACTGAATGTTTGCTTGGATGGGGTTTGAGACCATCCGTGCATGTGCACCCAGGTTAAACATTATTCCGTGCGTGAGCCAATCCAGATTACCTGGTTGATGCCCAGTACAGACTAATGTCCTCTCCCTTTGAGCAAACAAAGGATAGAGATTTTTTTAAAGACAAACCATGGCCCCTCCACCGCCATGGTCCGTGGAGACCTTCCAAAAAACAAACTAGCTGTCTCCCCCGTTTTTTTATTTTTACTTTTATACTTTTTTGTATTTTACTTTTATATATTTTTTTTGTTTCACCCACCGGACCGTTCCAAGGAGTAGTCTGGGTGTTAGCCAGGCGCCTCAATGTACAAGGTCCTTCTTTCACCCGAGGTCTTTTCGAAGGAGTAGCCGGGGTGTTAGCCCGGCGCCTCAATCTACTGGACCCCTCATTCACACATGGGTCGTTCGAAGGAGTAGTCGGGGTGTTAGCCCGTCGCCTCAATCTACTAGACCCCCTTTCAGGTTTACGGGGCTTTTTGTCACCCGCGCCAGTGACCTTCATTCAGGTTTACGGGGCTTTTCGTCACCCGCGCCAGTGACCTTCATTCAGGTTTACGGGGCTTTTCGTCACCCGCGCCAGGGACCTTCATTCATACAGTGGGGATTTTTTGCATTATTCAAGACTTGCTCAACTATATTTACAGAGGTGAGGATATTGTTATGAGCAGATTAAGAGTGATTACCATAACTCCTCATAACCTCTTTAGCTTTATTTAATATATATATTACAATTCATTTTTATTACTTACAATATATTACTAAGGGGAAGTCAACTCAGTGCAGTTCAGAGAGTATATTTCAATCATTTACTGATACTGTACAACACTGTACGGGCAGATCATTAAATATATAGGAGGTTATATGAGACATTTTAAACAAACAAATCGAAAGTAAGGTTATGTTACGCAAAGAGCAGCGCAGGGAGCGAATCGCTCCTCCCGTAATTCCTGTCGGGTTACTCGAGTCTTTGTATCTTTTTATAGCCAAATGGTAAGGTGTCGTACTCACCCTCGAGCCTCCTTTTAGGTCCTGTGATTTTAAACTTTTTAATTTCGCTTACTGTTACAATATCTCTGTCTTTAGTCCTCCTGATTCTATTCTCTTCAATTTCTAAAATTTCAGCAGTTTCACTAAGGACCATCTTTTTTAACTGTTCAAAATTTAATGTTTCGGAGGTTTTTAAATTGAGGGTGAGGCCTTTGATTTTACACACAGATTCTAGTTTTTGTTTGTTGGTTGACCAGACAAGGTATGCATAAGTTTTAGGCCCCCCAGAAACGAATTCAACAATATAAGAGCCGGGCCCGTAGTCACCTGCCAATTCATCGGTCATTTCCCCGAGGTAATCTCCCGTAGGGACCCTGTACAACCCTCCCCGGTAGAAATAAATACAACTATCTGTGTCATAATATAAGACTTGACCTCCAAGAGCCTCCAAATGTTCATAAAGTTTAAGTCTCGCCTGGGCAGTGGTGTAGGCCGCAATAACAACATTTACATTTCTCAAAGGTTCCCCAACTTCCTCGATATATTCCCAGTTAACAACAACTACTTCATCATTAACAAGCTGAATCCTATTGACTTGTACTTCTGGACTTATTAACATGTTAAACAATACTTTAGATTCCCTTACAATTGTTGCTTTAGTTTGGTTCTCCCTCTGTCCGAACTTTCCCCAAAAACTGTTTAGCATTAATTTTGCCAATTGTCTCAAACCCCCGTTCTTAACGATTCTGTCTTTGTCTAATTTAATTCCCTCATGTTGGAAATACTCTGAAATGTATTTATCTTTATCCTCCTCTGTTTTACACCAGCTAGGATAGCCTGAGGCTTCCTGCTTCATTTTCAAGAATTTATTAATAAAATCTGTAAACAATCCCCCTTTCTCGTATGTGGCTACCTCGTACTCCCACAACTCATACATATCAAGCACAACGTATCCTTTCTCTACAGATTTCCTGATTTCATCCATAGTCCATGTCCCAACTAACGCCCTTCGCTGCTCTCATGTTCACAATCCCCCTGATTTTGAATTTCCCCGCAAGTTCTACACAACACAAACATCAATTTATTATTCATTTTTGTTGGGAGAACCGGGTGGTAGAGATCCCGAGGTGGCAGAATTTTACATTTCAACAAACCATCTACATTTAGTCCCCTCTGCCTGCACTCCCTATCTCCCACATAGATTGTGGGGTGGCCCAAAGGATATTTCCCATATTTATTTACATAGGGGTAGAGAGAACAGACATCTACATATTGGATTGATTCTCCCCCTTTACATTTACAATACGTTTTTGCATTGCCCGTTCTGCCTCCAAAGAACGCTTGTCTAGGGTCAAGGGGAAGGTTGTTGAGGATCGGCAAGCTGTTCAAGTGTTTAAGGTTTTTATCTTTCTTTAATTTACGAAACTCACACTCCCACATTACTGCAACTTCGTAATCACTGATTTTTGACATCTTTTTCAAAGTTCTTTCATATCTTAAATTAAGTGAATCTGAGGGATCCTCCTTCAGAGGAGCCTCTCGATTGTAAGGGAAACATTTTGGACACCCGTGCCAATAACACCCGTGAAACTCATAAATTCTCTCACCATCAAATCCGTCTACTTTTAGCCCGTTAATTTTAACTTCTTTGCCTCGGCCAGCGTGCTCAATCCTCACTCCCCGTTCCTCCTCTTCCCAGCTTAGCCATTGAAGGGCCGCTGTAGATTGGTTGTCAGTCAGTCTGTACCCGTTTTTAGGAATCAAGCCGATTGTGTCTGGTTTTAGAAAATTGCGGCGGAAGGCCAGGTTACAGGCACTGGCAATAGTTACGGCCTCGAGGAAAGGGTCTACGTTACATTCTTTCAAGAAAATACTTCTGAATTTAAGACAGGACTGAGCTAGGATTTCTACGTCTGAAATACAGTACTCCAGGATTTCTTTTTGAAAATCAAAAATATAGTTATTCACTACTTGTTCCTCGTACCAAATCTCAAATGCCTTGTGTGGTTTCTCAAACATCGACTCTGGGCAGTAGTATTTTTTGTCGGGCATAGGGCCTACATAATTTTGGTTTGCCAATGTATTAAAAAGATGCGGGAAGTAGCCCTTCTTTTTCTCGGGAGGCAGGTCAAAGGCTTTAGGGAGCGCAGAGAGGGCCATGGGGAAATAGCTTAGGGAGTCAATGAATCTGACATTGTCCATTTCCATCAAAATAATTTTAGTTCCCCTCATTACCAGCTCAGGCGTGAATTTTGTTTCTTCCATTATATGTTTTAGTAAAAACTGAAAATCAAAGCCCTGCCCGTTGTGGGCAATTACACAGACATTCTTGAACTGTTTACGAACTTGCATCACATACTCCATGAATTGGTGAACCGGGTCAGAGTTGAAGACTCTTGTACGGTTTCTACATTTCATACAAAATTTACCATCGATACAATTAAAGCAAAATTGTTGTGACACGCACAGGTTAACTTGATGTACTTTTTGTTCAGGGTCAGAGGGAAGAGACTCGTCTTGGCGAGTCTCCAAGTCAAAGAAAATGAAAAGGTAGTCTTTAGTTTTAGGTTTTCCTTCATTGGGTTGCATGTAGCATTTATGATTGGGATCTTTGAATGCATTGCAGGGTTTACAAAAAACTTCCCCACATCTGTGAGGTCCTGATCTCTCTTTTAAATTAATCAATTTTCCACAGTCAAGACACTTTTTATAAGCTTTACTCTGTCAACCTTATGGGCGATAAAACAGCGCTGGTTTCTCATAGTCATGTTACAGTCCGGGCAAACTATTCCCCCATGCTCCTCTTTACAGGGAGGCGAGATGGATTGGCATTGAGGGCAGATGTTTGAGCATCTGTGATATGCTTTGTGTTCGAAAGGGACATGGCAAGCTTCGCAAAAGTAAGTGCAGGCGAAAGCCGCGGTCAAACTAGTAATTACGTTATAGTGCCGATTGTGAAACAGAAGATTTATTTTAAATTTAGGATTTTCAACAGCCCCTTCAAAGTAAACATCACGGCCTTTTCTGTCATAGTTGTAGACTGTAATTTTGAAATCTTTTAGCAAATCCTGAAACTTTTCCAATTCGGGGATACCGGCGCCTTCCTCTGAGATCTCTACCCTAGCCCGCTGAACAAGTTCCCTGGCCCTAAACGTTTGTCTTTTACCCTTGTCCTGGCGTATTGCTTTGTACTGGGGGTCTTTAGTTAAGTTTGCTATGGCCACCACCAAAGCCCGAGGGAGACACAAATTATCTTTGTTATTGATTACAACTATTCCCCGTCTAGCTTTACACTCTTCATCAAACGTATTGTAAAAGCCAGGCCTTACTTTTCCAGAACCTACAGGGAGATTAACTCGGGTACATTCAACTTTAAACGTATCAGTGGATTTAATTGATTCTGAGTTACTTTGAACTATACCCCCGAAAATTTGCCAAAGAATGTCTTCATTTACTTCGTTCGCGGGCCGGAAAGCTACAAAACCAGGTTCTTTACTTTTTAAATTTAGACTATGTAAAGTAAAGCCAAGCTGATCGTTTTCATGGGCCCGCTCTTTCATTTCATTCACAATTTTAGCAAAACCTTGTCGTAGCCAATCAATTTCGGTAGTTTCAGGAGGAGGATTAGAAAATTTAAAAATTGTTCTTGTTCCGTAAAGTCTAAAGTGTTTTACATAAGTATCATCCGAACTGAGAACCTCGACAGGATTTACAGCCATTTTGGAAGGATTACTATAGCACAAAGTAAGGTTATGATACACAGAATACAATAATACAAATTAAAAAGTGAGGTTATGTAACTCAAAAATATATAATACAAATCAAAAGTGAGGTTATGTTACACAGAATACAATAATATAAATCAAAAGTGAGGTTATGTTACACAGAATACAATAATACAAATTAAAAAGTGAGGTTATTTTACTCAAAATTATTATAATACAAATCAAAAGTATGGTTATGTTACACGTAAGATAGGGTCAGCAAACGCTCAAGTTTAATCTTTGCAAAACGCAGCTAACAGAGCAACACGGGGACACGTCTGATCGTAATGAAAGCTGAGAGCAAAGTGAGAGGAAAATAGCGGTAATTGGGGGTGGTGGGGAGGTGGCTGATGCAATAGTGTTGTTTGTTGCGGGTGTATGGACCAATCAGAGAGCAGGACGCCTAATTACAACCAATGGGGTGCGAGCTTATTCCGGCCAATCACAGAACAGTATTTTAACAGGTAACGGAAGGTTTACTGACAAATAATGTTGCGGATGTTGCGGTTATGTAACGTAAAAGATGTACTTACTTGGACCTGTGATCTCACTAGACATACATGAGTGACATGTATACAAGATACGCCACTCATGTTTCAGCCAAGCGTGCAGCCTAGGATATATGCAATAGTGGTACATGATCTCTATGATCGGGGTCGCTTGTACCAAGTGCCCCCGATCACAAGCATCATGCACCCACAAAGGCATGAGGCGGGAGGAAAGCACTGGGAAGTCAATACAGAAGGGCTCCATAGCTACGACTGACGCTGAGCAGTGCCAAGAGCGTGAGCTAATCGCAACCACTTCCGCATGATAAAATACTGGCCTTGAGATATAAGGCTGCCGCCGAGCAGTGTCAAGAGCGTGAGCTAATCGCAACAACTTCCGCATGATAAAATACTGGCCTTGAGATATAAGGCTGCCGCCAAGCAGTGCCAAGAGCGTGAGCTAATCGCAACAACTTCCGCATGATAAAATAAACTTGACCGAGAAATTGTATTACCGGGGGGATTAGACATATATGGCTTAAAACTTTGACAGGTTCCCGCCCAGCCCTAATTAATAGAAAGACCGAGGGTCATGAGAATATTACCGAAAATTTGGAGTATCTAGGTTAAAATGTTACTCTGCGTACTTACAGCTCGACATGATCACAGAAGAGGAGGCGTGGAGGCCTCTCATCCAGCTCCTGCAGTGATAAATGCTGGCAGGAACAGCAAAGGGCAAAGCCCTTTGCCCCAAAAAACACCATAATAACGCAGTGCGCTTCCTTATCACAGCCTTCGCACTTGTTAAGCGGCATGACGACTGACTGGCGCGAGAGGCGAGCAGCGCGTTATAATTGTAACCGCTTCCGCGCGATAGCGCAGGGAGGGGGGACTTGACCGAGGAGTTTATAACGCTACGGTCCAGTTAAATGTAACCCCGGTTAAGTATTTTTTACCTGACTCTAAAGTAAATAACCGAGAAATCAACATAACTTACATTAACAGGAACATTCTCGGGTCATCGTGGATCCTTGGAACCTCCCGTACTCGGGGCAGTGCCGGGACATTTAAAATATTATAGGCAAATAAATAAGTAAATAATTGTACTCACACACAAGAGCAGGTGATCAACGGTCCAACAGTTGTTGGTCTTCCACACCTACAATACAGGGGCCGTGGATGGTCTGGCGGGCTGGTGGAATACCCGAGCGGCTCCCAGAAGTTGACTTCATGGGCTTCGATGTCGTAACATCCACCTTGGGGTATGTATATCTGTACAACAAAGAAACAGTATTAAGATAAGCAGCAGTTATTAAATAATAA
Source organism: Allygus modestus (assembly GCA_963675035.1). Lineage (NCBI taxonomy): Eukaryota > Metazoa > Arthropoda > Insecta > Hemiptera > Cicadellidae > Allygus > Allygus modestus. Next base: position 138,627,440 of record OY776114.1, on the reverse strand, counting down.
CAAATATCATTTACTACCTTACCGTACTTACCATAAAGCAATCAAAACAATATCGTTTTCTGAGCCCAAGTTTATACCCACTGTGATGTATTGAGTAGCAGTTGGTTCTGTGTTCAAATATTAACTGTCGTCTGATTAGGAACGGAAGGTTTAAATTTTGGATTTCATGTAGGAATTTAAATTCCAAACAATATTGCTGAAGGCAAAGTTGAGTAAGGCTCGGAGGCGACATGACGAACGACTTAGAGAGGAGCAGAGTGATTGTGTGTGTGTGTGTTTGTGTGTTGGGGTTTTATAGATTGTTTGCTGTTATTTGGGCTGAGGTTATGTTTTTATACATTTATTTGTTTATTTTCAGAGTGGAACTGCAGTTTCCTTGAACATGATTACGGACCTTCACCACCTTTCACAGGTATTGTTTTTACACTGATTTTGAGTTGACATTATTATTTAAGTATTTATTTTAATATTGATTGATTCGTATTCATATATTAATATATTTTATTTGTTTCCTTTTTAGGCCAGTAGCTCTACAGTGAGTTTGACCGAGCTGCGACCTCTATCTCAGGTTAGTAAATTACAGTGTTTGCAAAACTTTTTAAGGCTGTTTTTTACAATAGGCGTGCATTCGGTTTCAAATTAAAATGGCTACTTTAAAAAATATGTTAGTATATACATATATATAGTTTATGTACCTTTTGTTTTCAGGTTAGGGAGCGCTCTCCAGTTGCTCGCCCTAACACTCCAACCCCGGGGTCGCAGCCAATGGAGCTCCCATCATTCAGGGCGGCACGGCAAGAGGCTACCACTCATGATCGGGTCAGGGTGCTTCCTGCCTGGATGACCGCTTGGCGGCAGCGTGGCTTTCGGCAGGGAAATCATGTAAGTATAAAGTAAGGTTTAATTAAGATAGGATAAAATTTGCATTTTTAGATTGAAAAGTATTATTTTAATAATAATAATAATTATATAATTTTCAGGTGCCGAACGTAGCCAACAGCTCTGCAAGGATGAACAGCTCTGAAGAGAAGAGTTCCCTTGTCTCCGAGGGTGGCGGCACTGGTGAAAAGGCTTGAGCAACCCTATGCTGGCGCGGATGGGCCAGCTGCTGCGGGCCCTGCGAGCCTCGACCTGTATTGGTAGGTTTAATATATTCTCACTTAATACTAATATGATAATTTAGGTTTGTTTATAAATTAACAAACTAACGGGTCTGTCAATCGTTTCAGCGTAATGTTCGAGAAATGCAACACTTTTATAACTGTCATATTTCGGACCAGAGGGTGCCCATCCTACACTGCCCGCCTTTCATCATCTCCCGCAAGTGAGTTGTAGTGTATTTAGTTGGGCTAACTAGGTAGGGTTTGATTTACTACAGTGTTATTATATTTATAAATTTTTTTTCAGAACGTTGCGGGGTACTACCTAGATCAAATTATGGATGACGCTGACCTTGTGCCCTAGGTGTTCTTTGCGTGTATATAGTTGTCCCTTCTGTCGGGTTAGGATAATAAGTAGACTTCATATTTTTTTAAAGGTAGTTGTTTTGTATTTGTAAAGTAAATGTTTTTAAAGTCAATGTTTTTTGAGATAATATTTGAAACTGTCTTAACTGTAATTTTTTTTCATCTATAAAGTAACTAAAAGTTTTTAAAGAATGTATGTTTTGAGTTAATAGTGGTTGGTTTATTTAAAATATTATATACGAGTGTAGTTATTTTGTATTTGTAAAGTAAATGATTTTAAAGTCAATGTTTTTTGAGATAATATTTGAAACTGTCTTAACTGTAATTGTTTTTTCCATCTATAAAGTAACTAAAAGTTTTTAAAGAATGTATGTTTTGAGTTAATAGTGGTTGGTTTATTTAAAATATTATATAAGAGTGTAGTTATTTTGTATTTGTAAAGTAAATGTTTTTAAAGTCACTGTTTTTTTGAAGATGAAAAGTCATTCGGTATTAATATTGTTTCTACTGTAAAATTGTTTTCTTTGAATCAGTAATGAATCAGTATTTAATTGGTTTTAAAGAAATAAAGATAGTTTATTTGAAATGAATTTGATTTTTTACTCACCCTGTAAAGAGAAGCGGAGTAAGCACTGCACACATCACCGAACTTGAATGTAGACTATCAGCCCGACAGTCCGTAGCCCTGTGCACCGGACATCAGAGCATTTATTATGCATGATTCACTGCCTCATTGGCTATTCAGGATGAGCGGTGTGTCACGGACTCAAAGACGCTCGTTGTACGTGCGGCGGCGGCGGCTTCCGCTCGCGGTACGTGTAACCGCTCAGGACGTGCCATGGCTAGGCAATCTTGGCACGCGAGCGCGAACGACCGACGACAATGTGTATTGAGTTTCTCTGTATTAACTAAACTGAGTTGTTAACAGAGTATTATTTTACTTACCTTTCTGGTGATGGTATATTATACACTATTATGGTACATATATGATTATACTCTGTGGCGTTATATATGGTACATATAATTATATATGGTACATATATATATATATATATATATATATATATATATATATATATATATATATATATGATTATACACTGTAGCGTTATATACGGTACATATAATTATGTATGGTACATATAATTAGGTGATGGTATATTATACGCTATTATGGTACATATATGATTATACACTGTAGTATTATATATGGTACATATAATTATGTATGATACATATAATTATGTATGGTACATTAGCTCTGCTAAGTTGGTAACACTTTGGAGGGATGAAAAGTGAGGTTAGGTTTGGCGCCAATTTTTTTTGGCGCGCAAATTTGGCGGGAACGCCACCATGGGCGCCGCCATCTTGAATCACGTGACCTAATTAGACCAATCAGAAGCCAGATTTTAGGCCCATAAGACCCCATGTTGGGGCCCATCTCCCGCGCACCCTACTTCAAATCTTAAATCAAAGCTTGGTCAAACTATACCACAATGTGGCAATACCTTTAACGGACTACAAGTTAAAGATTGTACAGGTTAAAGTTTTCTTTAAATGCTATTTTATTATTATCAGCAACAAAAAATCGTAAAATTGTGACTTCCATAAACAATAAATGAATCCTCCCTGTCAACAAAATAGAGGATTTAATATAAATTGATTAATTTATGTAAGAGATGGTTTAATTGAATTGTTGCAATCTAAGACCAGGATTTGTGTCGTATTTCCAATAGAGACAATTCCCGCGTTTGGCCACGGGAAATAATTGGAAATGTAATTAATTTTTAATTGAAAACCCGAGTATCTATTTTTTTAAGTCGATTTTGAACCAACTAAATCCTTTTATGGCTATATTAGTGACTTTACAAAACTTAAATAAAAACACGCTCATAGTTCTAATACAACAACATATATGATAGACGACGTTACATTTTATTTATTTGGATTCATTCGATCATTAATCAGACTCTTTTAATTGTATTTTTTTAGACTTTTCGATTTTACCGAAATTTAATTCCATTGCCAAATTTAAGTGCTTAGTTAACATAAGACAAATCTGAAATACGGTTTAACATTTACAACTTTAATAAATAGACTAAACAACATATTTACAATTCCCCCTCATTAATTGCATTCAACCAATAATTTAAAGCAATATGATAACAGCATTGAACTTATCAGTTAGGCTAGTAGTGCTATCAGCCCCTTTGCCCTTTGGGATTGCACTTTGGCATTTCCCTTTGTAAGCAGAACCCTAAAGCTCATATTTGGAATGAATTAGTTTTCAAACGTTGGCAAAACATTTCAAAGAATTATTATTAGAGATATAATGTTGTATATACATTTTTTGTTTGAGACAATTGTGTTTATCATATTTTATATTATTTATGTTCGCTACCTTACCTTATAAAGGATAGAACCTCAAAACAGGCCCTATGGTTTTCTCACGGGATTTATTTTTATTTTTTGTCAGCCTGATAAATTAAATGGACATTTATAATTTATTTTAAATTTCAAGCAAGCATAATATTGCATACGGTTGATTTGAACATTAAAAGAATATGTTTTATTCATTCAAAATATATATTTTTCAAGTGTTTTGAGAAAATAAATATATTCTATTCTATTAAACATTTTAAATCAAGGATTAGTCCAATAATTTAATTGATTTTATTTAAAAGACAAAAAGATATGGATATAAAATGTGGTTTAGATTTATTTTGTTGTAATTAAACCAAAGAAATTCAGTAAATACCTTAATATTTAAGTAGACTACCCAAAGACATTTCTTTGAGAGACCTTCCTAAAAACAAATCTATAAGTTTATTCACAGGGATAAAAGAGAGCTAAGAGTATTGTTTTATCGCAGGCACAAACGAAGGAAAAGCGTTCAAAGTATTCTGGATAGTAAAATTGCGTACACCTTTTTTACGTCCAAACACAATTTCATACTCATTATACATTCCATTTTCTTCACCTTACTAGAGTTTTTAACACAGTCAGTTTATGATGAACAATTTTCTTTATAAACTGGACTCCGAGTGGAGAGTCCCAGGACGAATTTCAGACTGGCCTATACCCGTTATGAGGTCGACATTACGTACATCAAATGAAAATTGCAAAGCGTGTGGGTAGTGCTTGCCTAGCCGTTATAACAAGCGTTCCCTTTCAACTTGGCCCCTCAGTGTTTGTATACAACAGGGATGGAACGTCTTGCCCAAGATTTGGTCCATAGCTGAATATGGATTACTCTTCCCTTCTCACATATGCCATCCCTGTTAGTTCCTCTTCTTCCAGTGACCTTCACAAAATGTCCACATCTAGGTGGGACGTGTCTAGCGGTTATACCGGGGTTTCCTAATCCTCCATTTCAACATCTAACATCCAAACGTGTGAAGATCAAAGTCAACTGAAGGTTGACTTTTTTTAGTAAAACCTTTAACCTACCCTTAAATTACGTAATCAGTAATTACTATATCCCAACCCATCGTCTAATATCCTGCGTTAGCAACCAACTAAACTCTTAGTGTCTGATCATAAAATATTGTTTGCAGTTCTTTTGTAGACATTTTGTTTCGTTGAATCTTGTACACATTTAATGTTTAGTTTGATGGTTTACTTTCGTATCAGATAATAATACAGTCTATACCCACCAACCAAGTGCGCCATCAGTTAGTTATCTGTGAGAGTAGAGAACGTGCCTGCACTATCCGCGGTCCTCTCAGACTGTAATGCCTTTCGTTTATTTACGTGCCCACTGAAATATTTATATTTTTTGAGTTAAGAAAACATTTCTTGATAGCTTTGTATCATTCATGTGCGATGCGAAAAACGGCATAACAATTTACGCTTGGACAGTTTATAGTATTAAAATTTGCAACTTTTTCAATGCCAATGTAAACAAGAGTTTATGACAGACGTCTTTTCTCTCTGAAACAGGTCCGAGTCTCGTTTGTAAAAGGCTTCTATAATCTCAAACTCAGGTTAAATTAACTGTATGTTTATGTTGGCATTTTCGGTACTCAAGGTAAAACAAACGAATATTGGGACTGTTTCCCAGGGTGCTTAATAATTCATTGAATTTATAAAACATGTGATTTGTGTACATATAACAATCGGTTAAGTTGTATTTTTATTTTATTTAAAGTAGTTGTTTTATTTGCTATACTTATCATTATTCATATTATTATTATTATTATTATTATTATTATGGCTGGAGTGTACAGCTAGCTAAGAAGTATACACAGAATCTTAGAACACACATATCACGGATAATTGTAGTCAGAAACATGTACGTTTAACAAGTAACACATCTCAGTATCCCCAGCTAGAAGGGTTTCTTGGAATGAAAAATTGTCCTAGAAACAAGTTGTGTACATTTGTTTGTTACATTTTAATATGCCACTTAATACCGATTACTTATCGTTGTAACGAGAATAAGATCTTCATTCTTATAAAGCAAATGGTTATTTATATATTTTATTTTTATATTTTGTTTAATTAAGTACAACACAAATTAAGATATATTTAAAAGGTTATTCGTATCAAGATTATTTTAATACTAGCTACTGCAACCATGTGGATATCGAATTCCTGAAACTGTAAACGAACCTGGTAAATCGTGTTTATTTGTTTTACATGTTAGCATAATTAAGTTGCAATGAAAATTAATATTTTGTCTTGACCTATTGCCTAATATTAATACCAACAAACGTTTTAGGATTCCTTTATTTAAATATATAATATATATATATTTTTTATATATTTATATATAAACGGCTGGCTTCAGTTTTTACTCATTAAAAGATGAAAAACATACCAAATTAAGACTATATTCACCTTTTATTTTTCTCAGTGTACTTCTACTTTCTGCCCCTTATCTTAACGGCGTCTATTGTATACAGTTTACTTTCTCAAAATACCTCTTTTACATGCTAAACTTTTTAAATATAAACTTATCCTTATTTATTGGTCTTTATAGGTATATATGATAACCGAAAAGTTTTAAATATTGAGAATACAAACACCAGGGTGGATGATCGTGCTTACTCTACATTATTGGTTTAGTTGGATCTTAGTGGTTTACATCATATTCTGTAACCTATAGAAAGCAGATATAGCATTTGTATAACGGGTAAATGTAACTCATTCAATATATTTTTTTTTTTCTATAACACCTTAGATAACTTGAAAAGTTTTTGGTGGTTTTCCAGGAGTATTCAGATATAAAAGGTATCTGTATTTGTCAGTATAATCATTCTCACTTATCTTAAGAAGGATAAGGTATCACAGTACTGTGTGAATGTTAAAGAGGACATCCTTGGAGTAAGACAAGAATGTTTTCAACAATATACAAGTTTTATCCTATTACATAAATTAGAATAAGAAAAGTTAAATATTACTGTATATCTTGAAGCTTTCATCCAGTTGAGCGAGGATGACTGTAGGTGTGACAGAAACAAAAAATAAGTAACGATATCAGCAATCCATCACTACGGTTATTAAAGGAATGTGTTCAGTCTTGATTAATATATTCCGTTTTAACACAAACACAACTGAATCGGTTGTGCTTGAATTTAGTTTGAAAGTAATTAATATATAGGTTGAGGATAGGCCTATTTGTTTCTCCACCCCACGGGTGTTCAAAGTTCCAACTTAATTCAAACGGATAATTGTTTCATGGTTTCTTTGTACAATTAGTATGTACAATTTTCAATACGTGTGGGTTTTTGTGGTGCAGATCCCCGTGCGAAGAACTGTCGTATTTCACACGAGTAGCAAATAAACAAATAAAAATGATAAAATGAAAAATTATAAATGATGAGTATTGTTTGGTAAGTAATTCTTAGCAAAACAATATTCAGTGAATAATCGTTTGGATGTATTGAAAAATACTATTTTTTTTCTCTAGTTGGTATTATATAAACCATTTCGTTTTTAGTACGATGGAAAAGGAAGGGTAAGAAGGGCAGCTAGGATGAGTGCTTTTGCCTGAAGTTGGTGAAGCTTTCAGTTTGCTTTATCTCAATGTTAACAAGTTAAAACTTGTCAAGCAATGTTTTCGTTTTGTTCCTTTAGTTTAAAAATGCTAAACGTGAATTTACATTTTCTGTAAAAATGATTTAGTGAGTGGTTTCCTAGTAGACCATCATCTGTGAATGATTTCGTAATTGTATGTATGACAAATAATTTAAGTCGTTCATTTTATAAATCAAAAAGACCTAATGTTTAATCAAATTTGTTATGCGTGCCGTTCTTGAAGCTAAGATGCTAAAGCTAAAAAGCGACGAAATTAAAGTATTTACGTTATTTTTATAACTATAACAAATCAGTTAACTATCTATATTTCTTCAAATTAAACTAAGTAGAACTCTGGACATGATAGCTACATCTGCGTCTGGCAGTATTTTCTATACTTGTTCAGAAGTTGATTTTCATTTAAGTTTCTTCGTTTTGATATTTCGTTGCTCTTATGGCTTGTTTTATATTACCTGATTTACTTCTTAATCACTAATAATTGAGGAGACTATTTTCATTAATGGTTACTAACTCAATAACAGAATAGTAAAATAAAGCTATATTATTAATTTGTATTCTTAAATATGATAGTAATAGTATATTAAGGTTGTTAAATAACTTTTAACTGATTACTTTACTATTTATTTTACTGGCCACGTGTGTTGTATGTTTCAAAGTCTTTCCGGGATGTTTTTGTTATTTTCTTATACACTGATCTTTTAGAGCCTTTTATCTATAACAATGTATTTATAATCATTATTATATCATTATTTTCTTTATTGTTTGTTTGGTTTAGTGACTACATTTTAAATTAAATACTAAGGAAAATTTCCAGACATAAAATTCAAGATCAATGGCATAATCATGCGGAAATACACAAAGATTTAACATATTTAACAAAGCATATAAATTTAGGCACCTTAAGCAAAAGAAAACCCGAAAATTAAATAGTGGTTTTGGCTAATTATCCACTTTTAACAGAACAATTACCAAACACCTATCCTCAGACTACAGCAAGGCAATATAACAAATAACTAAACTAAACGATTGTCCATTTTGATGACCCTTTAATTTACTGCGGTTATATAAATCTTGGGTGATAAAACATATCAGGTTATACAATTAAATTAAAGAATTTCATATTTAATTACACGTTTTAAATTGTATACTTATTTTCCAAATTAACAACAAATATAACGCTAATAAAATCAACATTCCAACACAAAGAGATGTAGACACACTTGTGATAACAAATTAATCACATTTTGTTCATGAATACCACCAGAAAAAATATATTGAAAACTAATAGCTATTAACAGCACAAATCCTTTGAAATGGAAGATTTATTTCTGGTGGAAAGTGAAAAGCTAAAGAAAGTAACAATAGCCTGATCAGACGTAGAGCCAGATTTATTATACGAATCTTTTAATGTCATGAATTAATAAACACCCCCGTCGCAGCAAACCTGCGTCCTCAGCGAATTTCAAATGCAAAATATTTGTCTTAATACCACATAAAGCCGCATACCAAGTTTCATAAAAATATATTCACATATAAGCGATTTTAATTATTATCCATAAGAATAACATTTGTAATGAGTATGTAGGTTTGCTGAAACAAGGAACATAAACAATTGGGTTTTTATGCAAATATAAATATAATTTAACTAGGCGAAGCCACATACCAAGTTTCATCAATATTCAATCATAAATAAGTGTCATATAACATTTTAGTTATTCTCCATAAGAATAACATGGGGGCTAAGTAAGCAGGTTTGCTGCAACGAGGAACAAAAAAATTGGTTTTTATGCAATTATCAATATAACTCAACCAATTGAAGCTACATACCAAGTTTTATTAATTTATGTTCATAATTAAGGGAGTCATTACATTTTACTTATTCTCCATAAGAATAACATGGGGGCTGTGTATGCAGGTTTGCTGCTATGGAATAATCAACAAAAAATCAATTTTTTGTGCAAATATCAATATACCAGTACTACGTGAAGCCACATACCAAGTTTCATCATCATACATTCATAAATAATCGAGATATCAAATTTTATTTATTCTCCATAAGGATAACATTGGACAACGTACTGTGTTTAGCACTTTGAATATCTCAGCAACGGTTGGGCGTAGAATCACAATTTAAACACCAAAATGATCGTTTTGTGGAACTGAACAGATTGGTAAAAGCAAATGTGAAGTTTACATTAAAATAAACTGAGGAAAAGCCAAAAACCTTTTTCCCATAAGATTAACATGGGCGATTTTATGAGCAGGTTTTTTTTGGATTTTCTCCGCAACCACTTAACCTAGGTTAATAATTCAAAATACTATATTATTTGTTTTTTTAAGCTCTATAACGTCCAAACCAAAATTAAGTTGTTCAAAAATTTTAGGGTGAAAAATGCAAAAAACTGATTTTTGAAAAATGTAAAACCCCATAAACCCCTCTTCCCATGGTCCGATTTTTCTGGTTTTCGAACTTAAAGTCATGAATGTCATTTTACACATTTGAGCCAAATTTCACTAAAATCGGAGGTTTTTTACTCAAGTTATCACATTCACGGACACATATATAGATATAGATACATATATATAGATATATAAATAGATATATATATATATATATATATATATATATATATATATATATATCAATTTGAACGAATAGTGTTTTTGTTATCTCGGGACCTCAAAACAAAAAATTATCATGGTCTCGGGCTTAAGTCTTACTATGAGACCTACGGTAATAGCTTCTTCCCTACGGGGGAAATTCGCTAAAAAGGTCAAGGTTTGTTAAACAAATTTAACATTTCCTACCTTTTAGCGAATTTCCCCTATAGGGAAGAAGCTATTACCGTAGTCGGCATGGTAAGACCTAGGCCCGGGACCATGATAACTTTTCGTTTTGAGGTCCCCAGACCCCAAAAACAACATTCGTTCGAAACTGGATATATATATATATATATATATATATCTAATATATATATATATATATATATATATATATATATATATATATATATATATGTATAGGTATAATTGCGGGCCGATTTTTGATATTTGTATTGAAACTTACCTACTCGTGCTGATATTTGTTTAGATGTTGATATATCAACAAAACAGCCCTAGGTATCATCTTAACAGTTGCATACTCCCTTGGAAATCTACATAAACTACAGTGTTAGTGTTGATATATAACCAACAACTAATATGGCGGCTTTATTGATTAAATACGGTCCATCATATTAGAGATGGGAAATACCGTTACTTTGCAATAATATTCAGGAACGTTCCTTAGCTTTGTGGTAATACACTCGTTACACCCGTGATAACTTTATTTAGTTATTTCTCGCCGTAATAGTAAGCGCAGACAGACTAGTACTATTATTCCGTGATGATCGCTGTTAATAGGAAGACACCAAGACACTCATCTCAACTTCTCAGCTGGATAGTTATTTCACTCGCTCGTTCAAGAAGTTCAGAAGACGTTAAACAAATAATAGGGTATTTTCAGTAACCTATTACCAAGGTAATAGGTGACACTTCAGTAATAGTGTTATTTATCCTATTACGTTAAATAACGCCCATCTCTGCATCATATATTGCAATTCAAACACTGTAAGAACATAGAAGGACCGATTTTGAATTATTCATATTCATATATATGAATTGGTTTTTGTAATACTGTCAATTCTCCCAGAACATATCTCAAAAAAATCTGTGCTACTTTTATCTGCCTGTGCCTTAGTTAACTTGGAAGTTTTACCGCTTTGAGAAAGTGCGAAGTCTTTGTCATTAAAGGCGGCTATTGTGTTGTCCAATGGCAGTGGCTACGTACACGTCCGATGTGAGCCGCTACTGTTCACGTCCGTTCCAAATTATGCACCGTACGTTACTTTTCCTGTGATTTTAAAACAAATTGAGAGCCAGAAAACCTCCTAACCTAACCTAACGTAATCTAACCTATCCTAACCTAACGAAACATAACGTAACGTAACCTAACCCAACATAACCTAAGCGGTAGCGAAGTGAATTTGCCCTTATATTGGACGTGTACGCAGTCACTTCGTTGTCCAATGTCCAGTTGTGCTGTTGTGCAACCAAAACTGTGCAATATTATGGTAAGTAGCAAATAACACTTATTAAACGTTGTAACTAATTACAGTAACCTTAGAAATGTCTTTAAGATTATCGGCAGGAGGCTTGGGTCTCCTTTAGGTACCTAAATTATTGTAGTTTATCATTTGTTAATCTCACTTTCTCTGGAGGTTTGATTTAGTTAAGTGTTTTAGAGAAAACATAACCAAGAAAACAATAATAATAATAAATTTTGCTCCAGGTTTCTTCTATTGTATACTATGACCGTAGCCAAATAAGCTAGACTTTTAAGACTTTTGATAATGCATGTATAATGGCAATGGCAAATACGATTTTTGATTCTTTTAACTTACCACCTTTTGTTAATTCTTAGCCAAACAAAAGTTTGAAGTTCTTCTAGTTCAACATTGATACCTATTGATGTGTTAAGGTCTACAAACGACATACCGGTACTAGGTGTATATTTTTGAATATCTCATTTTACACAAGAGCAAGTAAGCTTGCCATTTAATAAATCAAGTAGATAGCAATATCCAAGTCTTAACCTTAACCTTAGCGGCAGAAGTAAATATAACCTCTGAGAGCACATATTCATTTCAGTTTTCATTCCTTGCAGAAGCATTTCTGGATTTTAAAGTTCCTTCTGAACTTCCCGAAGGTTTAATTAATGTTTCCATTCTCATTCAGAGCCCTTGGGCCATAAAACAAAGTCGTTTCAAATGTTTAAAGATTTGGCTATCAAGGCATCTTTGCCGGCAAACAACTTTGGTTTATGACCCCGCAGCTAATTTATTTTGTTATACGGGTATTACAGTTGTATGCATTCCTAATTACATTTCCCTACCTTAGGAGACCGCTAAACATTTAATTAAGTTTTCTGCAATACTCTGAAAGTTATCATTCATTCAGTGTTCTCAATTATGTTTTGTACGGTTTTGTAGGCTAAGTTCAAATAGGGTGGGTTTGAAGCTGGGGTTTTTGTAAATTATGTTTCCTGTCAATGTCCCTCAACTATGGGTAAACTGCCTTACCCCACTTTTAACTTATATTTTCTTGGCGTAGAATGTGTTTTAGGCTAGTTTTTGCTTTCTTGCATAGGGGATTCTTGGGCTTAGTCCCAAAGGAGATGATTTAAATGAACTGTGGCTTATTATTTAGTTGCAGGGGCCTAAGCTCCTGCTTTTCAGAAAGTTTGGACCAATTTTGTCAATAAACTGAGCCCACAGATCATTTTTCACAAAACTTTGGCCAATTTTGGTTTCCGGTTTAGGTGTAGTTGGCCTATATTTTGGTGAATAATTTTCCTTATGCATATTACAATTTAAATGTTCTGGTATCTACTTTTAGCTCAGATGTGCCCCCTTGTTTTAAAATGCTTCTTATTAATTTTGGATAACAAATGTTGTAGTAAAATGACTAGGAACCTTGTGAATTTAGATAACTGAAAGATTCATCCAGCAATACATCTTAATTATTTTATAATTTGTTGATTAGATGTTTTCCTACCAAGCTGTTTATTTTATCTAGTCTACTTAATTAGTTCACAACCATTTTCATTAAGCTTCAGTCTTAAAAATATAAATATAAATTTTTTCCTGTTATAAATATTTTTTAATTATTTTCAGTATTTTAAATTTATGTTAAGCACTAAGCAAATGAACTCTGGATGGGTATATCTGCAAATTAAAGTGAACTTGGGCATAATTAAAGCTATTCCAAAACAACACATGAACTTAAAACTTTTGAGCTACTGTGAATAAATCATTACATAGAAATTAGGAATTGGTGTTACATTACAGGGTCCAGGAATGTGACGCCTTCTTCTTCGTCTTCCGCCTACCCATGCAATCCAGGCCAGCCCTCTACACCGTGCCGCGGCGGATTACAACTCCTGTTGATGATGAACTGTGATATTAGCGTAAGTCTTGTGATTCAGCTGCCCAATATTTGTTGCTCATAGACTGTTTAGAGTTTATTTTTGTTATTTATTTTTAAGTTTAAAGAAGGACTAAACGATTACTTTCCAGTACCGATTATATCCGATACTAGTACAGACTAGTACCGAGTACCGACTACTTTGTATTTGCGATTACTTTTGTTCTCACAATTCCTACATGTTGTGCCGTGTAACGTCACCCTCATACATATTCCTCTTTTGCCAACCCGGTAACTGGCTCGCTTCAGCAGATGGCTGGTCCGGAAGTGGGGTGACGTCACCTTTGTTGCCTCCTTCCGCCAGCAAGAGGGTAAGCATCGGGCTTAGACGTCGCTCTCCGGCACGAGACACACCCCCTTTTGGTCAACAGAGCAGATCGCTACAATTTCGTCCGGAAGCATCGCCTTGACGATGTCTAGATAAGTAGTAGCATTAAGGGAAGGAAAGCTAGGTTGAGTCAGGCAATGTAGAATTAATATAAGTAGGAAATAATAGTTTCAGTAATTTCGCGGCAGTCTATTAAATTGATTAAAATTAAAAATTTGTGATTCTTGCATTAAACAACCGCGACTTATTTCACAATCCGCAAATTTCCGTCACATATAAACCTACATTCCTACATTAAAAGTGAGCTTGTGAGGGGGTACAGTTTCATAAGCGGCCACCAACTAATCGGATGCAATATATCGATCTTAAACATTCGTTATATCGAATCGGAACACTCGATATTTTGAATCACATTTTAACAGTACATATAGAAAATTATTTACTCGATATTTATATTAATGCTATAATCTAAAATCAACAAATTGTATATCGTCAATAATAATATGCAATGCCAGTTACAAATATATTTTAATGAAACATTTATCAAATAACAAACAAACGAAAACTACAATTAAACAATTAAATAAATTCTAAAGAAACGTACAACTCAGCTAAAACTTAAGTTATCTTTGCCTGGGTAAACTTTATGGGCTGCTTTCTTGGATTGAATAAACTAAGTTAATATAAGTTAGGCCTAAGCAAATATACCTAAGTTTTTGCTTGGTTATGCGTTTCTTTATTATTTGTTGTATTTTTAAATTTTAGTTTTCATTTGTTTGTTACTTGTTAAATGTTTCATTAAAAAACTAAACCTAATTAAATGCCTTCTGAAACCACTGAAACTGTTGCAAGACACTGGACATTCCTAAGCGACTACTTAAGGGGATGGAAGCTAGGGCGAGTCAGTCAATGTAAAATTAATATAAGTAAGAAATAATAGTTTCAGTAATTTCGCGGCAGTCTATTAAATTGATTAAAATTAAAAATTTGTGATTCTAGCATTAAAAAACCGTGACTTATTTCACAAACTGCAAATTTCCGTCACATATAAACCTACATTCCCACATTAAAAGTGAGCTTGTGAGGGGGTACAGTTTCATAAGCGGCCACCAACTAATCGGATGCAATATATCGATCTTAAACATTCATTATATCGAATCGGAACACTCGATATTTTGAATCACATTTTAACACTACCTACATATAGAAAATTATTTACTCGATATTTATATTAATGCTATAATCTAAAATCAACAAATTGTATATCGTCAATAATAATATGCAATGCCAGTTACAAATATATTTTAATGAAACATTTATCAAATAACAAACAAACGAAAACTACACTTAAACAAATAAATAAATTCTAAAGAAACGTACAACTCAGCTAAAACTTAAGTTATCTTTGCCTGGGTAAACTTTATGGGCTGCTTTCTTGGATTGAATAAACTAAGTTAATATAAGTTAGGCCTAAGCAAATATACCTAAGTTTTTGCTTGGTTATGCGTTTCTTTATTATTTGTTGTATTTTTAAATTTTAGTTTTCATTTGTTTGTTACTTGTTAAATGTTTCATTAAAAACTAAACCTAATTAAATGCCTTCTGAAACCACTGAAACTGTTGCAAGACACTGGACATTCCTAAGCGACTACTTAAGGGGAGGGAAGCTAGGGCGAGTCAGTCAATGTAGAATTAATATAAGTAAGAAATAATAGTTTCAGTAATTTCGCGGCAGTCTATTAAATTGATTAAAATTAAAAATTTGTGATTCTTGCATTAAACAACCGTGACTTATTTCACAATCTGCAAATTTCCGTCACATAAATGAATTTAATTTCAGTTTGAGATGCTGTATTTCATACTCTAAGCTTTTAGTTCTTTGGGATTGAATTATTGTTGGTACAATATTCTCGATTTTAGTACGCTATGTAGAGTCAGTGTCGTGGTGTCAACTCTGTCAGTGGCGCGGCGTTATTGTTAAAAAAATTCTGATGTTTTCGTCTTGATTACGATCTACGATGACTCTTGGTTGAGTTTACTGTTTATTTTTACATGTATTCTATATTTTATTAACTTGATTAGCTTGGTTAACTTGATTGGCACAGTTTCATATTACCTTCCCAAGTAAAATCAATAACTTTTGCCTAGCTGAAGTGTTGGTAGTAGTGATGTGCGATACGTATCGTATCGTATTGGCTTTTACTGTAGTAGTACCTTCTGGCTATTACTGTAGTAGAGCTCTAAATATCTCCATAATACATAATTTTAAACTTCCAAACTAATAAAATAAAAATAAAATAATGAATGCACATATTGAAGCGAATTACAAAGTGCCAACACGTTTTTAATACGATAACGTCGATGATAGTGCGTTCGCATTGGTCCTAAATAGGTATACTTGTGTGAGGTGGTAATTTGAGGTAACAGGTACTAATTATTTCAGGTCAAGGTGGGAATTTAGAAGATTTTGATTGGCAATACTGTCCAGCTGTCAGTCACAGCAATAAATGTCAGTGGAAGCTTAACCTCAAACAAGTTCCTAATCAAAATGTTTATTCTGCAGCAATTTCTGCTAAAAGCTAAAGTAATGTGTTGCCAGAATACAGTCTAGTGTATGTAAAAGTTATTTTCTGTTTGTATGCTGTTTTAGTTAGCAAATCATCTTTTTAGAATCTGTGATTCAACTGTTTCAGTAAGTTAGCAGTTTAATCAGTTTCAACATATTTAGCCCCTATGGCACAGTTTCATATTACCTTCCCAAGTAAAATCAATAACTTTTGCCTAGCTGAAGTGTTGGTAGTAGTGATGTGCGATACGTATCGTATCGGAATATTGAAAGTGTTCTGGCTTTCGGCCAGAAATAGGCTATGTGTTCAGCCAAAATGAATTTTGTCCACGGTTTGTGTAATATTAGGCCTAAGGCCTCCAAATAACTTTATTTTATGTTCTTGGGTTGACCTACACCTTGGTGAGGTCAGCCATTCATTTTGGTTCAGTGTAAATGTGTTTTTGAGACTTGTTAAGTTAGGCATAGTGACTCAATTGATTATCTTGAATAAGTGGGCTTCTGGGACTTTTCCAGTGCCACGTTTGGTCACTTTTAGTTGTAATTAAGCTCATACATGTTCCCTGCAAGTTTTATTTAATTTATTTCATAGATAAGAAAATAATAAGCATTTTAAGTTTTGCTATTTCTGTAATTTAAGTTACCCCAGGGAACATTACGTCATAGATTAAGCATACTCCTTAGGAGATCACCCATCGTAATGGGACAAGCGTACACGGTCTGCTTGTACGTCCAAGGCGACGGCGGAGCTAGTTCGGAACGTCTACGCTGCCGCGCTGCTGTCACTGTCCTTCCCCTCTCCCCCTTCGGCCGCGCGCCCATCCTAACAGCCCCTCCGCTAACCCCTCTTATACAGGGTCCCCACCCAACCGTGAACACCGTGAAACCTTGAATAAGCCGTGAATTTCGTATACCGTGAAAAAACCTGGAATAAGCCGTGAATTTCGATCTCAAACCTTAAAAATATATCAAACTTGAAAAACAGTAAAAAATATCTTATCAGAAAATATCACATTTGTTTTCAGATAGGGAAATGTACAACAGAATTATTACCGTTGTAAATATGGTGAATACCGCGTCGTCTGCCTACTTGCAGATTGCAGCTGTGCAGATGATTTAAGATAGTGATGTGCGATACGGCGATACGATACGTATCGGACTCAGATATCGTATCGGCCGTATCGTATCGGTGCTGTGTATCGCGATACGCGTATCGTATCGCTTAACATATTGTGCCTAAACGATACGACGTATATTGTACTATACACTGCAGTTAAAAATACGGCCATCGAGGTATTTCCACTGGTTTTAATTGTAGTACCACAGAAAGAAGAATTTTGAAGAATTCTTGTCGAATATAAATATAACCTCATTGTTTTACAGCCAAGAAAATAATATCGAAATATCGTCTCTATGTGCCGATACAAAATCGAGTATCGTTTTAGGCTATAAGATACGTATCGTTTCAAAAATATCGTGACAAAATATCGTATCGTCCCTAGCGTATCGCGATATTCCTATACGATACGATACATATCGCACATCACTAATTTAAGATTGGTTCTGGTTTCCACGGTGCAAAGGAGCTCGGGCCGACTCGGGCGACAGTTGTTAAGTTGCTGGGGTTTTTTCACTGTCAACTGACTGCTGACTGACACTTGTGTAAGACCGTTTAAGTGTCTTCTTTACTGTATGTCATTTGCCTACACACGTTTTGTATTAGTCGGTGACAGTAGACAACTACTTTATCTAGACTGTTAACTATACTATACAACTGTCGCGTCAGTAACTTGCCCATTCCGTTTACACGGTGCGTAGTCAGCATTGCCACTTCGAGAGAAATTACCCTTGCCGGTGATAATTTTGAACTTCGAGGGTAAAAAGGGGGAATTTTACTAAAGCCTTTAAAAATATACAAACTTATATTATCCTCTGTTATATACTTATTATACATTCATTGATGTTTATTTATGATTAAATTAGGCCTACTACATTTCTCTACTTTATCGACCCTTCCGATTTTCGTGACTCCGACGAATACTCACAAACTCCATGACAGAAATCAAGCTTGAGTAAGGATTACATGTACAGTGATTGTCTCATGTTAACACGTGAAAGAGCCATGAGTGCCAGGACGACAAGAAGTCCGCTAAGTTGCAGTAATGTCTGCAAGTTTTAACGTCAACCAGACAATAAATAACAAAAATAGAAAATGGGGATTAATGTCACCTGTCTCCGCCTACCTAATCCTAGCAGTTGATAGACTGAAAGATAGACAGCGTTAGCTGTTTTATAATTGACGTTTATGGCTGTAAACAAAATTGTATCAGCTGTTAATCATTTATATACTGTGATTTTTTAAGCAGTAAAATAAATCCTGAGAAAAATCCGTTATATCTCGCATGAAAAAATTGAGACAAAAACTGGCTGGCGTATGCAACTTCTATTTTCATTCTTTATTCTAAACTTTAAAATTAACTATACATCAGTGACATCTATAGGCGGCTCCTCAAACCTATCAAATTTCAAGCACATTTCCTTTATTTCATTAGCACTCTACTCAAATACAGGAGTTAAGATTTTGAGGGTAATTTTGACGAGGATCGAAGGTAATTCGGGAAAAAGTGATTGGCAACACTGAGCGAAGTAGAAATCACCAGCAACCGATAACCGATAGTGATGACTGGGAACGACAGCGAGGTAGAAAACATGTCGGGATAGACCATGCTCGCGCCCATAGTCGGGATAGACCAAAATTCGGTACGGCTGGGCTCAAGGTCACATCTCAAAGTGTAGGATTCGGCGGTCGCAGCCGCAGCGCTCAGTACAGCGTCTTATGGGTTATTGGCGACGCGTCCTCAGTTAGATGAGGTTTACGGCGCAAGGGATTTTTTTATAGTAAAATGGTTTTTGGAATCGAATTACTGAATAAATTCTTTATCTTTTGGTACTAAATTAAAATGTATTTAACCTCTAATTATGACGTAAAAACACGTGTAAGATTCAATATTAGCATACAAATCTCGATTTTCACGTACTCAACCTGGATTTTCATCGAAATTAATTAGTTAACGACTCAATGACTCCCATATTTTATTTACTCGATACATGAGTCAACTCTTTTCGTGAAAATAACTATATAATAACAATTGTACGGCTTTTAAAGAGGCTTAGTTTTGAATTTTGACACAACAAATTTGATTCCATACCATAGCCTTTATAGCTTTGGTAGAAAAGTTTATTCAAAATTAAGTATCTTTCGTATTCGAGTTCCTTGACATGTTCCTCAACTTTTAACGCCAATATGATTTTTAAAGGATTGGTTATTACAGTATTGGCTGATGTAGAGGCTTAGTTCTGAGTTTCAACGTAAAACCATAAGTTCATTCATAATTTCGATTAAATATTTAGCTACACATATTTACTTACGACTTTGTATTTCATTTCTCCGATCTATTCCTTATTTATTCACACAAAATCAAATTATAAGTCTATTTGAATAGATGTTAGGGAGGTATAACTTAAGTTTCTGTAAACAGATGTTGATTCTCTTCTATTTCAATGTTCACAATTAAAATCATAAAATGTGACCATAAAATTAAGGATTATAAACCTGAAAACATTTAAAATTTAAAATTTAAATACAATCTAATTTAACGATGTAATAAATCAACTGCTAGAACTAGAAGGAAAAATTTTTAAGTGATACAAATTTTAAAGAGAGAAGGGTTTAAATAAAAGGCAAAATTATGTTTAGATAAAATCCAATACATATCGAGGTTATGACTCCTGTATTTTAACTTAGAAAATGGACAAATGAAGTATTTATTAAGGAATTTTTGCTTCACAACCACGTTATAACAAAACAAATATGTTTATTCTTGCATAACATTTTACTATGTACAACAAATAAGTCTCATATTATTTTTCATTTAATTTAATTACATATTCATTTATAATATTTAATATGTAATTTTTAATCATGATTCAGATTAGATCTCGATAAATGTTTTTTTTATCATAATTGAAAGCTGTGTTAAGTAACAATACCCCCGTAGCAGCAAACCTGCGTACTCAGCAAATTTCCAATGCATATATATGAATCTTAATACCACATAAAGCCACATACCAAGTTTCATCAATATACATTCATAAATAAAAGATTTATGACATTTTAATTATTCTCCATAAGAATAACATGGCGGCTGAGTATGTAGGTTTGCTGAAGGAAGGAACACAAAAAATGGGGTTTTATACAAATATCAATATAACTCATTTAGGTAAATCCACATACCAAATTTCATTAATTTATTTTCATAATTAAGGGAGATAACACGTTACTTATTCTCCATAAGAATAACATGGGGCTGAGTACGCAGGTTTGCTGCTAAGGGAGCCTTTGGCAAAAATTGTTTTTTTTTAGCAAATATCAATGGTCCACAACCAGATGAAGCCGTATACCAAGTTTCGTCAGTATACGTTCATAAATAAGCGAGATATAAAATTTTTCTTTTCCTCCATAAGAATAACTGAACATAGCCGTAATTTATATCGGATTATTGAAGAAACTAGAAGCTCTATCAAACATTTTTTCGAATAAATTTTGAAGATCAACTAATTAGCTACAACTTTCTTGCTGGAAGTTTAATTTTACCTCAGGAATAAAAAACTTTCTCGCTTACTTACTTTTTTATGTCATGTTCTTACAACCTTCTAATATTTTAATTATTACAAATTACACATAATTTTAAACTAAAATATATTGATACCGTTAGATGCACACATTCACGCAGAAAAGAAATATATAAGTTTCATTGTAGTTGTATTATTATTAAGAGGTATAGGAGCGTGTAAACGACAACGGGCTCACCGCTCGGGATTACTCAGATTTGCCGTGTCCTGCACTTTGGGTCTAGCCTGACAATGCGCGGACCGTTTTCTGTCCATTTGACGAGCTCTCCATGGTTTTTACCTCCCTGGGGAACGACAACCGAGCCGCATGAACGAGAATGGCCGAAAAAGACGTTTTAAAACTAAATTAACGAATTTTCACCGAAATGCCTGTGAAATATTACAGAAGGCATATGAATCTGACTGACGACGCATCAATCAGACGACAAGTCGAGATGATGCTGCCGGGCAGACGTAGCACTGAAATCGAACCAATTGTAGATAATTTTGACTTATTTTTATATGTGGAATCAAATTCTGTGAATCACACCACGCTTTGTTTGTGACACCCTGTATATATTTTTTGAATTACACATATTTGCCTGATTAAAATTAAGTTTATTTTTATTATATAGGTAGTCATGAATTCCTTTCATGAAACGTGACAAAAGTGTTTTTAAATAACCCTTAGGCCTATATACGCCATAACAATTTTAAGCAGATACGTTTACTTGATATTTTGTAATAATCGTTTAAATTTGAGATTTACTCACACATTGTAAAAAAACACCGATATTTTACACTGTTTTCCCTTATATAAATTTAAAAAAGCAATGGAAAGATTTGAAACTCCGTAATTTAAAATTTGACAATATTTCCGTTCATTTGATAGGTCTCTCGTTAAAATCGGACTGGCCGTTTCGTAGGTGTTTCAAACCTGTATAATTTCTTAATGTTTCTCAATTTTTCAAAAAGTACGTAAATTTTATTTGAACTTAATAACGGTTTTCAAAGTTAATTACTCAAATCACAGAAATTACTTTATTTATTTTAATAATTTTAAATTTTTCGCGGAGTTTTTTTAGCCGGTAAAAGTCCGGCAATACTCTCGACTACGGATTTTTGAGTGTCCATGAGGATTTACTCTCCGCCCCGACGAAATTAAAAGGAAAAAAATAATAAATTGTGAAAAAGAATTAAGTGGGATTTTAATAAGGAAATATTGTATGTTATGAATTCACTGAATCATTGGTAATGAAATATCAGTTATACATACTATACACCTATTACACTAATTTGTAATTATAACTGTAAGAGTATTTTCACAAGCGAACGTAGAACATTTATCAAGGAAGAAGCCGCTTTACGATTTGACGAAAGGAAGGCACGAAGGTACTGTGGCTGGTGGCTGGCGGACGCCCTGCGAGTGCGAGCGAGCCACGGCACTACGGCAGTGTCGCGTCGGCGGCGCCTTTCTCACTCCCTCTCTCTCTATCGCACAAGTACTCCCGCTCTCTCTCGCACACCGATGTCGTTTCCCCTCCTAGCCCGCGGATCGTTGGTTCCTCACGTGGCCACGAGCTGCGCCACTGCGCTGATGCCGTCGGCACTAATTCTATGCTAGTACTAGAAAATCCCGCAGGAGCACGCCACTGTTCACCCGTCTTCGTCTGACAACCTGCCCATGCAATATCTCCTAAGGAGTATGCTTAATCTATGATTACGTCCAGTTGACCTCAGGCCAATTTTAAGTGCTGGGTTGGGATTGGATAGCTGGGGGCACCTTTCCCCCAGCTGTTAAAACCTTTCCCAGCAAATTCGGTCAAGAAGTGTTTGAGTTTTTTTACAAAAATGCATGTGAATGCACCGCCAAGCTAAAATGTTAAAAATCCTTTAAATACTTTTTTTGTGTGTTTAAATATGTTTTCTGTAATTGTCTCATTGTTTTATTTTAAGTCTGGCCACTCTGGACCAGATAAGTCTGGATTTTTGTCTTATTTTTAATTTTTAATGAAATTCTCACCTGACCTAACTAGTGATGCGCGATTGCGAGAGGTTAAAACAATCGAAATGTTCCTTCTCGAGAGGTTCCGCTTATCGATTGTTTCGATTGCTTAGCGAGAGGTTTGTATAATCGAGATGTTTTCTCTCGATTGTTGCATTCGTTAAGCAAAATCGTCTGCTGCCGGCGCGCGGCGAGAGGATAAACCCATTATAGATGTGGATCGCATTTTTATCAGGCACTAAAATTATTTTTTGCAAATAAGCCACCCGTAATTAGTTGTTTTTAGATATACCTTTATTATTTCACCCCACGTCAATATAAACACGTGTGTTTGTGTGTGTGTGTGTGTGTGTGTGTGTGTGTGTGTGTGTGTGTGTGTGTGTGTGTGTGTGTGTGTGTGTGTGTGTGTGTGTGTGTGTGTGTGTGTGTCTGTGTGGATGTGTACAGAGCTAGAACCCTAACCAATGGGCCGATTTTTATGAAATTTGGTATGTAGGTACTAATCCACGATATCTCCAGGCGTTTTTTTCATTTTTTTGAATTTTTGATTTTTAAGGGTAATTATCCCCCAAAAACCACCAAAAAAACATGAACAATCAAAATTTCTCAAAAACGGCTCTAACGATTTTGATTAAACTTTAGTGGTTTGTAGAACTTTAGTTTTCCAACAAAGTGACACCACCGGCATTCCTGTAAAAATTCGGGTTCAGAAACTACAGGACTTAAAACATCCAAAATTCAGTTTTTTTTATTTTTCATAAAAAGACATAAATATAAAAAAATATTACTATTCACCATTAAAAAGAGCTCAAAAAACTAAATAATTTAGTATTTTGAATTACTATTCTACGATTGCTGGTTTCGGAGAAAATTGAAATTTTCATTTAGCGGTAAACGCAGTACGTTGTCCAATGTTATTCTTATGGGGAATACAAAAATTACTATTTCTCTCTTATTTACTGATCAATTTCATTCAAACTTGATATGCTTGTCAATTTAGCATTGACAACAGAGGTAATTCGATATGTGTTGCCCCTTAATAACCCTGGGAGGGGCAATAGGGGGCATTTCCCCTCTTAAAGCCACAAGTGTAGCAATGGATTCTGTAGTGCCTCCAAGCAGGGATTTGGGTTGATGTTTGTTAAAACAACTTGTTTACAAGACTTCTGTACATTTGACCGTGCTTTGTATTCTATATTTAGTAAATAAAAAGTAATTTATTCATTAAAGTTGGGCTAAAAGGGAGAAAGTATGTGAAAATATGTGTCTTTCACCGAGATTATCGTTCGAAATGAGTACAAAACGTAAACGTGTTGTCCTTTCGCTAAGTGATAAACTCACTTTGCTCGAGATGTTCAAGTGAAATAACCAACATTGAACAGTGAAATACGTACAGTATGTAGGCCTATTGATAAGAGCAACTGTATATACTGTATTCAATTTAACTCGTGTAATTTAATTTTTATGACGTATATTCTTGATACAGTTCGCTCACTTTCTGTTCACTACATTTGTAATAACTTTGTCGATAAAATTCTGGTTTTTATGTATGGTGATGTTTTTTGTTTGATTCCCGAGGTATACCTGACTATCCGAATTTCTGCATATCCGAATTGGCCCGATCCCCAATTAATTTGGATAATTGGAGTTCTACTGTAGTTCTGGACCATTCACCATTAACATAAACAGACTGACTTCGGTTTTGAAGATAGCTCACAAACAAATTCAGCTCACTCCCGCCAATCCCGTAAAACTTTAATTTTTAAACGTTATTAAAACGTTATTTAAACGTAATTTAAACGTTAATCCAGGGTCCCGGAGGAGAAGGATTATCTTTCAATACTGGTTTTGGGCGATTCATTTGCCGTCCGATTCAACAATTTTTTCTACTGCAACCCAGGATTATCTGGGAGTTTAAGTAATTAAATATTTCTGACTTGCAGCAGCACATCCCACTATGCAAGCCATACGATACGGCCGTACGTATTTAATCGATACGATATTTAAAGAAAATCGGGATATTCATAGTTCAACTACTATGCAATGCATCGCTCGGATATATCATATGATCGTGCGGCTCCAATCAGTGACGTTACATTGTCTGTTTTTGATTCTACCAACCAACCAATTGAGCCGTCTTTTGCTTGGTTTGTTTAGAAATATTATATAAACAAATTAAAAACCCTATTACGCGATGCATCACCAGGCATTGTCTGTTAAATGCAAGTCTGCTACGAGCAAAATTATCGGAATAGTATATTTCGTTACTAGTCCGGAAAAGCGCTCTTTGCCAGTGCGAGATCGTGTCAACGTGCGAGACGAAGTCGAGCACGGAATTTAGATCAAGCACTGGCAAAGATCTTTTTGGACGACTATTGAACGATACTTTTCGTCATACTACAAAAAAGTCATTTAATTACAAACCAAGAAATAATTTTACTCTAGAATCAAGGTTTATTTTACTCAAAAAAACACATAGGCCTGATTATTATTTTACTATAGGCTATTTACATATTTTATGAAACAAAAACCATAAGCCTAGGCTACATAGCTTTAAAAAGATTTCTTCTAAGCTATTTTTTATCAAAATCCAAATTGATATTTATGGTGCAATTTTCATTGTTACATTATTTTATAAATGACAAAAATACAATGCCATAATGTGCTTCACACGTGTAACATCAATGAGAGGTTAACTGTGGCCAATGATTTGACAACAATGAAAGTCAGCTGTTGCGTCGCGTTTGTAACTTCTAAAACTGATCGGAAAAGAACTGTACGGCAAAAATAGGCTTTCACCATAAGATTAACATGTAGCTAATTTTAGTGATCGGAAAAGAAGTGATTGGAAAAGACATCAAAGGAACATATGTTATTTTAAATGAAAACAGCAAGTTTCCAGCCGCATTTTAGTATCGAAGTCATATGTTCCCGCATAGTATGACGAAAAATTATTTCCAATGCAGGGTCCTTGACGAAAATACCTAAAATAGATGAAAGTACTTAAGTACTAAATAAATATTAATTATTTGGTTGTAAGGGACTCCAAGTTAGTTGACTAACTGTGTTTCCAAATATGTTATTAAAAAAATATGTTTGTTTTAATACAACAAATTATGCCTACAGACCTTGAATCTCAGTCTATAAATTAATTTAGAAGTAAGTGCTTATTTTAGACATTGGTTGATTATACTGTACTACCTGATTAATATTATTGTTATTATTATAGATGTTTAATATGTTCAAGCTAATCAGGCTATTGTTGTAATTTTTGCTATTAAATTACTTTTCTTTTGGATTGCCAAAATTTGGAGTTTTCCAATAAGATGATTTATTTAAATAATTTTCGTACTTATTAGTTTTTTACAAGGGGCTTTATAATATGATTCCAATGGTTGTGGTAGGCGCATGAAAAATCGCTTTAGGCTTGCAGAAAGTTTTGGGATTTTACATATTCCGTTACAGAAAGAATGAGAACATTCTGTCTTGGGGCCTGGGGGTCCGCAGACCACCTTTCGGGAAGCACTGCTATTTTAGGCTGGTAATATGTGTCTCGGGTGTCCCTTAAAATCGTTTAAAATCGCCGTATCTCGGCCGATCAAATTTGTTTCGATCTTAGTTTAGGTAAAATCTTTGTTTTCAACGATAACATACTTTGATACTTCCGCTGGCGTGTTTGGCCTTTAAATTGCAGTTTGGATATAAACTGTTGAGGTTTTTTTGGCCGATAAACTATGTTCACTTGTCGTTTACGGTTTAAAAGTTACAGCGAACTTGAAATGTGGTAAAATTGCCATTTTTAATCCAAAAAACAGGTCAAATAGCTGATTTCGGTCCATGAATTCAATAGTCGTCTTTTTAGGCCGATAACTCACATTTTGGTCTATAAAACGCGTTCGGCTATTTTTTACAGCCGATAAAATTATTGATATGGAGTTTTTAACAAATTTCCTGGGGAGGACTCCCAGACCCCCTACCCCGGGGGGATTCCATACCCCCCCAAACCCCTGGCATTCCCCCCCCGTGTGACTCCCTGGATCCGCCCCTGGTTCTGACGAGTCAGTGGGAACTACGCTTGGGAATATTGATCTGTCGTGCTATAAAGTTTCCTTTAGCTCGATCACACCCCAATGGCAAATGTACTTGCATGAAAATAATATAGGTAACCAATTGAGTTATTCTTAATGAAATTATAGATAAGTTACTTAGTTATCTGGAATACGACTTCTGAGTTTTTAAGAGGTTTCGGAAGCTTTGGTCATGCCCGGAATGCAGTGATGCATGAAATTATTTAACTATATATAGATTGATTTAAATAGAGGCTAATTCCCATCTCATCCATGCGTGTAGCACGGTTTACCGAATGTACAGTGTGATAGTTATTAACTTGTAAAGAAATAATTGAATTTGAATACTTGCTTACAGATTTGTTAATATGAAGAATTGTTTGCGATGGTGCCTCGTACTAGAGACACATATACCTGTGCCTGCAGCAAGTGTATTAACTTTGCTTGTTATGTTGCATTAAATCTATTTAACATAAGTTTTAACATCTGTTTTGGTTTTTGATTTTAGTGGCAGTGCAGAAGAAGTTTCCTGGATGAACTGGAGGGCGCTTTGAAAATAATAAAGTTAGCAATTTATGACATAAAATTAAATCAATTAAAAACAAAAGTAGAATACAGTGTTTTTTTGATATTACTTTTCTATTCATATAAGGTATTCAATAAAATTTGTAATTTTATCAATAATTTGAGTTTTATTTAAGCTACTTCCTTTGCTAGTAAGTAAAGTAACAATTTCATTAATTTGCTATACAAAATCCCGTGAAAATGTTATAAAGTAGGCCTGATCACTTTAGTATTAATTTTTTATCAGGCAAATGAATTTAAAATTTATTACCTCCAAGAGACTGAATATTTCAATAGCAATTTATATTTCTAAAACAAGTGGGATGATCAGCGTTGGAGGGGAAGTTAACAATACTATCTGTCATAATAATATCCCTGCGGAAAACATTTGGCTACTCAGTATATTAAATATATTTTACTGGGTGAACGTATGGTAATAAGTTTTTATGGTAGTCTTTATAAACACGAGGATGGTATTCTAACCAAAATTGACAATATATCATTTATGTTTTTGAGTATTATATTTTAAATTATGTCTTAACAAATAGGTACTAAATTATTACATTAGGTTTCTTGGTTTTTTTCAAATGGAATGGTCAACACAAGCCATTGAACTGTGTCACTGTTGTAAGCAGTATATTTGGAACATTTGTTCATGTAGGATTAGCTATTTTTTACTCTTAAAAAAGTTTATTTTCTTTTGCTGATTTAAAATTTATTTGCTGTTATTTAAATATTTGTTTTCCTATAAAACTTAATGTTTAAACATATGGGTGCAGCAAACTCGCTAGGTTGAAGGTAAATTAAAATAATTTGTGTTAGGCCTAATCAATAAAGGCTGTCCCACACTTCTCGCGAATACGCCTGATCATTTGGCCTAACTACAATTTTTCGGTAGTCGCGAGAAGTGTGGGAGCTGCACGAAATATTTTGTATCAGTACACTATCGCCGAATGATTCTCTCGATGTTTGGAACGAGTCTTGCACCAAATCAACCAAATGTGTACAACAAACTAATCAAGTACACGCTCGCCCAATACCAATGCAATACCATGCTCGCCCATTCACTTCCGCTCGTCTCCTTTGATTTGTGCCAAAACCCGACAAAAACAGCACAGGTGAACACGAATTATGGTGAGGCGAACTATCCCGAACATTTGAGAACATTTAATCATTTGAGATGATTTAAGTTTTATTTAAGAAACAACAAATTAATGAGTGCTAAACTCTGTTAATTTTTGTTTGACCAAACTATATTTGAAATTAACCTTCGCACTGTAAAAAATAATCGTGTTAATTCGACCCAAATTTAATACCAAGATGTCCCAGTAAGACCTCACACACTCTTGTGTCGAAATAACACTCAGCTGCTTGTGTTGAAGTTCACCCACTTACCTGAGTTGGAAACCATCACAATTCCTTGTGTCACTCGGTAACACATATTTATTCCGTGTTAAATGTTTAACACATTTTTGTGTGTGAAAAAAATTACTCTATGATTAAGCAACACAGAAATACTGTGTTAAAATACTTACCCAAATTTGTATTAATATAACCATTTTATTGTAAATAACACGCAGCATAATAAGTCAACACATAACATTTGTAATATATTTGTTACACAAATTTGAGTGAAATATTAACCAAAAAACCTGTCAGGTAAGTTTGTATTTTTTCTGTGTAAAGAAAAACAGTGAACAGCTTATTTCTTGTGCAAAATTAAATGTCTGTAATGGTATACATCACTTGAGAAAGGTTAAATCACCGGGAAATATTGCACAGACAAATTCAACTCGACATCACCTGTTCACCAACAATTTTATACACCAAGTTTCAGTAAAAATTTATATATCACATTAAGATGGGTACAAATTTAAAACTTTATACTAATAAAGGTAACCCACCGTAAAGTTGCTTTTGAAACACTTATACTCTACATAGTTTAAAATTACACCAGATATTCGTCTTCACATTACAGGTTTGATCTTGAGTGACCAAAACAGTAAAAAAATATTTTTAAACTGTTAAACATAATCTTTAAACTGGACAAATTTTGAGGGGTTTTTCAAATTTTATAGTTTGTTCATATATTTAATATATAATATTGAAAAAATATTTCATCTGTAAATAAATTAAGCATTCCTATTAAGTTACGTTAAAAACGGTTAATTGAAAAAATTAACCTGGATTAAAAGTTATCACTTTTCACAACCGTACCAAAAGATACAATGAAATTTTCAAGATTCTAAATCACTGGATCTTCCAACTTTATATGTAAATAGGTATATTCACAAATACTAAACATTTAAAGATAAAACACTTTATTGCACACATTGTTTAATGCAATGATTTTATCGTGAAGGCTTCAACACAACATTAAATCTAACTCTAACAGGTACGGGGAGACACTTCTTCTGTTGCACAGGTCAAAAGATTTGGCTGGGGATCACTTGAACTCTGTCTTTTGTTGGTCCACGGCTGAAAGATATGGCTGAAGATCACTTGAACTGCTTACTAGCTCTTCCAGAATGGCCATTCTGAAAAATATTTTTCAATACTATATATCTGGTCAGCAATGATATACCAATAGTTATTGGGTACTTCATCAAGAGAAGCCCATACAACTTTTGAGGGCAGTACATATACAAAGCAAGGACAACTAAAGGCATCCAGTGGCTGTGTCTCTTTTGGTTCACGAGCCAGTGGCGTAACTGCTGGGCCCGCTAGCCGAGGTAAGCGCTCTGGCAGGCCCGCATTTTGGGATGAAATAGTTCAACTTAATTTTGATAATTGTTAATAACTTTAGCCATTCTGAATTAGTTATGCTGCTTTTCACTGTATAAGTCGTCTAAAAAAAAAAAAACAGCAATGTTCATTTTGCCGCCCACACTTTAAACTTTTTTTTAGGTTACCGGTATACTTTTTCAAATATTCCAAAAAACATAATTGTTTTGGTGTAGTTCTTTTAGTCAAAGTATTACAAGGTATGACGTTTTAAGTTAAAATACTTACACTTAAAAATAAAAAAAAGTTGCCCAACACGCTGGTCATCTCGAATTGATTCTTTGAAACTGTGCGATTATGCTACATGGGGGCTAAAAATAAGTTTGCGGGGGGGGGCCCAAAAAATCAGTTACGCCACTGTCAAGAGCCAATGAAACTTTATTGCACACCATTAAAATAGCTAACAATTTAGCATTTTGAATAATTGCTATATGTCAATCGGTAACTGACATATTGAAAGTTCTAAATACAGTATGTGAATCTTATGGAGAACTAGCTGATGTACCCGTTCTTCGCACAGGTGTTTTCTTTACCCAATATATAGTCAATGCAATCTGCAATTAAGTTAGCATGAAACAGCTGTTCTTGCTTCTGCTCTTTAAAGCTGTCAAATGGAAGTATCCACAGCTGTTCGCATTACAGTTTCTGAATGTTTACTTTCTTCTGAAATGTAAACATTGAAACTTAGGACGTTCACGGGGCTTAGCCCCGAGGGGATTTTAAGGAAGTGAATAGGCCTATATGTTGCATGGGTTCAAGATCTACCTTTATGTAAAATTTCAGCCCAGTCAGTTCAGTAGTTTTTGTGTTCACCCAGAACATCAGACAGACAGACAAAAACCATCTCTTCTTTATAATATTATAACAAACTAGCAAATCCAGCTGCTCACAAATTCAAGCAAATACGGTTGTGACTTTAAATTGTGTTGCCATTCCAAAAGTTAGCCTGAAGCAGCTGATCTTTCTTCTGTACTGTGTTTTGTTACCTTCAACAGCTATCAAATTCTCAATTTCAATGATTACTGTTCTTCCATAAGATCAGTGTCTCCAGTTGTACGATTATTATCGTTTTGTACGATAATTCAGCCCGTTGTACCATGTACGATAGGTCACGTACGATACGGTAAATTGTATAATAATTTGGGATCAGCCTAAACTATACATGATTATGACCTACTAATTAATTGAATGATTACTAATGATGAACTAATTACTGACTACTTAATGAATTAAATTCTAAAAATACATAAATAGGCTCTCAGAACATATTTTAAAAGTACTAAATACAATTTTTTGTTGGATTCTTTGCCATTTATTTTTATAAATACCCTACATAGGCTTTGTAAAATATCGTGAGTTTTGTTAAGCATTTGTTTATTTATTCGAATCTTTATTTCGTTTGGAAATTTACAGCTGTTCTACTTAAAAAAATTGAATGTTTGTCTATTTTAACGTTTGAGTGTAAGTTTTAGGTGTCTTTGCAAACGTGCAATAATTTTACCTACAATACAATAATATTTAACTACTTGTATGGTATTTGTCCCTGGCCGAACTGGAGACACTGCATAAGATTAACATTGCAACTTTGAAGGCCTTTGGGGCCTGAGGGCCGATGTAGATTTTAATGATTTTCTGCAGACCTACGCATTGAGACATTTCCCCATAGATACTTCAATCATAACAATCGGTACAGTGGATCCTGATATCTCAGCGTGACACAAAATCTGCTTGTGTATTAAATATTAGGTTTGCTGCAGCAAGGGTATTTTTGTTTGGCTACTTAGCTTGCCAGCAAACTAAATATCCCCTGACACTGTAAGAGGCCTGGACAAAGGGTTTATAATTTAAATCTTAAGATAGGAGGGAGGCACCTCACTGTCGGTAGCGTATGTTAGATGGGGTTAGATGGGGACTGTAACTTTCTTTTTTTTTATTCGGATTGTTATATTGGATTTTACCTTGTAGAACTGCCACTCCCACTCTCACTCTGTCCAGTTTTCTTTCTACTTGCTGTTGGAGGTAAGTAGGTGAACCGTTGAAATCATTGAATTTCTCGTCTGGTTCCATTCTATAAATAAAAGTTACAAATTACCTTTTCTGAACTAAAATACCTAAACGTTTAAGCGGGTGCAGTTCCGGATCTGGGCTACCATACTATCGAATGAAAATATCAAAAGTTTTAACAGTTGATATATCGATTACTCTTATTCTTCAAATTTTCTGTCGATGTAGCTCTCTACAAAACGACATCCAATCAGCGATAGTTTTCCTGCTGGTTTTAGATGTTGATGTGCTTGTTTTTCTTATTAAAAAATCATAATTTACAACATGTATACAAAAAATTAAACTAAAGTTAGAATGTTAATCAATCCAAACTTGGCATTTTTGAAAAAAGTGTTTTCTAAAGCGTTCTTTCTTACATCGTGTTCGTCATTGACCTTTTTTTTGCATCAAAATTTGACCGAATTTTCACCACGTATTAGTGTTTTTTGTTTTGCCTCCACACACATCACAATTTGGATTATTAGGTACCTATTAGTTCTTTGTCTTGAAGAAAACTAACACATTTTTCTATTGGATTAAACACATGTTTACAGAAACATGTAAAATTCACAAACTCACAATCACTTTCTACTTCTATTTTTATTTACTTTATTTTAAAATGTAAATAAACAATTTTAATTAAAAATGTTTAAAAACATCTGATTATTAAAAATAGAATACAGTTTAATTATTCGATATATATATCGATTGTTAAAACTTCGATATTTTCATGCGATATTTGAATGTCACAAAATTAATGTTCTCCTGTAAGTTAATTTGAAAGTTTCCACCACCCTACGTATGTAAAAGAATTCTCCCACCTTTATGCTGTGTGTATTCCGTAATGGGTAATGTTAACAGTTTGACTAACATCAATATTTTCTCTATCTTATGTTAAGCAAATATTCGTTTGCTAGCGATATCGCAATATGGCGATAAGTCTTGCCATCAACAATTTTACTCACTGTCATTGTGTATTGCGAGTTGCAAGTTGCGTATCAGCAAGTATACTTTCTGGCATGGTTGGTTGGTCAGGTTGACAAGGGGCTTAATAGGTTAAGGAGCTACGGAGGTACGGTAGGCCTACTCAGAACAGTACAGTCGGCACGACTCTTATTCGATAAATTGAGGTTAGGTGAGATGTAAACTACTCTCAAAGCGAGGTGTTAATATGACAGAAGTTTAGTTATGTTATGTTATTGTTGATAATAAAAAGTTGGCATCACTCACGTCTTCATATATATGGAGGCGGACCGGAAACTACTTTATTTAAGCCCTGAATTGTTTACTTGAACTAACAATAAAATTAAGTAGGTATTTGATTACAGGGTTCTTATGGAGTATACATGACCCCAACTATATTGAGTTAAATTTGCATTTTTCTTAAAGATATTTACCTCTAGAATCCAGAAATAACATTTATTTTGCACGGGAACCATTATTAATTATAGAAAATATTACTTAAAATTATTATTTTCGATGCAAGCAGACAATACTTACAAACCACAGATTAGAACACAACTTTCAATGTTTCTAGTTTCTACAGACTATCAGGAAAACGTCCATAGAGTATATAATATATATAAATGAAATGTCGTAGATAATATGTATCTAATAAAAAGTTATGTTTTGTGCTTTATTTACCCCTTACCCATTATAAGTGACTAAGTGTTGAGAGGTGAGTGAGCAAAGTGAACAAGCTCATTCTGAAAGTAAATGAGCGTAGCGAACTAAGTCACCATGGAGGCAAGTGAGCGCGATGGTTAGTAAAAAACACTACATCTTCGTAGGGTACGTGACAGCAAACGAGGTCACCATGGAGGCAAGTGAGCGCGGAGCGCGTAAGCTCATCCTGTAGGAAGTGAGCTGGCGAAGAAGCTTGATCCGAAAATGAATGGTTAATAAAAAACGCTACATCTTCGTACGGTATGTGACATTAAAGCGTACACTTAGTACTGGCATGGTTTGTTGGTGGGCTTGCCACGGGTGCTTATTAGGTTAACTAGCTTGGGTTAGGTTAAGTGCCACCGTACCTGGATGGCAAAACGAACAAAAACAAACCACACCTAACCTAACAATCCTAACCTAACCCAACGCTAGTTAACCTAATAAGTACCCGTGGCAAACCCACCAACCAACAATCCTAATATAAGTATACTTTGGTACCTATTATACTCCTAATTAGGTTAGGTTAGGTAATACAGGTGCAGTCGAGCAATATTCAAGGGTTCGAGTTGGCAAACCTGCTCCAAGTAGAAAAATCAGCTCCGAAGCAGAAAAAATAACAAAATGGACGTTAACACCGTTTATTTAATTTTGTACTGTTAATTTTCATCTTAAAAGTTGTTATTTACTGACGTATAGTTATTTTAAGAACATATTATGATTATCTCTAGTGGATGATGATTGATCAAACGGTATTTATGTGTTTTCTTTATTAACAAGTTCTTAGATTGGAAATCTCTTGCAGATAGTTCCATGTTGCAATTTGAACGTTCCTCCCCTCAAACCACTAGTCATCAGAAGAAATTGGAACCGTCCAAGTTTTTTTTACTATTTTCACCATTAAAACGGTCTTTCCGCAGAAAAAGAATACTTTTATCGTGTTTTTCAGGTCAAAATCTATAAGAAAAGTGTAAATTTACCTCGATTTTGTTGGGGCCATGTATACTCCATAATTACCTACAGGTTCTTATCCTCTAATCAATAGATTGCCAAGCATACATAGTGTAATCCATCTTACGTTCAAGAAAGGTTATCTGAATTTCAAAGTAGGTACGCCTAGCTCACAAACTTAACTTGTCTATAGTAGACTCACTAAAGCTGGAGCAGTCAAAATACTAGAGGAGTTATAACATGTTTGTATAAAATTAGCAAATTAAGTTCTCAGACCCCTTCAAAGTTTTAATGTAAGGAGTACAAAAGTGAGATTTAACCTCGAGTCGTACAGGCTTTGGAGAGTAGGCTAGGCCTGTAATCGGTAATTATGGAGTATACATGACCCCAACAAAATCGAGCCAAGTTAAGTTTGTGAGCTAGGCATACCTACTTTGAAATTCAGATAACCTTACTTGAACGTAAGATGGATTACACTATGTATGCATGGCAATCTATTGAGTAGAGGATAAGTAGGCAAAATTGACAAGGCCTAAGTTATTTTGTCAAACAAAATTGTTTTTCCTAGGATGTCCTTCTAACATCAATCACCCTAATAACTCAAGCACGCCGCTTCCTTCACGGAGTTGTAGGGGTTACTTACAGCCTACAATAACACTGATCACTACCTTTACAGCTAAATCTTCACTTACCTTATCACCCATCTTGACGACATGTAGTAACAGTAGTATTTGGCTACTGCATTGCAGTTCCACATTCGCAATTTAAAACTCAAAGAACGTAAACTGACAAACTAACAAAAATAATGCTGCCGGGTGTCGTCTGTCGCTGTCAAGGAGTTCTATTGGTATTACTGGAGGTAACACTGATGAACAAAACTACGAGCCGTTCTTTCCAAATTTTGGTGAGGCAAAGAACTACTCGCTGAAATCGAACTAGTTGGCAAAGTAACTCAAACAAATACCTACTAATGATTTTAACATTAATAAACTTGTATTCGTTTGTTTGCTCATGATTTATCACATTTCACGGCAAGATTAGATGCATAAATAGAGTGAAAAAATGAATTTGCTCCAACTTGTATTACTTTTACTCCAGTGATTTTCACGAGTAGAATCACTTATAGGAGTAAACAACGAATCATGATAGTTCAAAGAACGATAAATTTGCCTCACCAGTGTACCAACAGTAGGATTTATTCATAATTATTCTCAGTAATAAGTTGATAATTTCATTCATCTGCAACTGCAACTACATTAAAAAATGTACTTCTACTTCTACTTTTTAGGTGGAAATATTTGTTCATGGATCCTTTTTGAAAGAGTTTTTCTGCCAATTTAAATACATATCATAGTGTTAAAAACCTAATCTTGAGTTGCTTTATTAGTTTATTACATACCCGAAGCCCTACCCAAACTTAGACTAAATGTAATAGTACTAATAGTGTAATACAGATTTTTATCTTTCACCGTTGATCATTTGTGCTATTTAAATAATTGTTTTGTATTTTTAATAAACAAAATTGTATTCATTTACTATAACTACCGTCAACATATTCAAAATTACACTTAATCGCATATTTTTCCTGGCTTTTTGTGAATTACGGCCAATCCCGGGTGCAACGCACATTAATTACCCACAATTCCACACAAAATTACCGTGTTTAAAATATATTTTAGAAGACCAACACGCTTTCGTGTCACAAATGCCAAATTGACACAGCATAGTTTTACCACGAATGCGAATTGGTTACTCAAGCCTCTAGTAAACCAATTTCAGTGTCTATTTTCACACAATCAGTTTAACCAACATCTTTGTGTTTAAAATACCCCAGCATTTTTTTACAGTGCAATATGTTTTGCAAATAACAATGTTCAAAGCAAACAATGAAATTAGTTGTCCATACACAAATTAGATTGTTTAGTTTATTATATTTTTGGTAGTTTCAACAATTATTCATTTTTCTCTGTGAACCGTACGTGTCACCTTGACACTGCTCACTGCTCTCTAAATGTTTTAAGCCAAGTACGCAGTTAATATTTGGGTAGTATCAACCCAATGCTGGTTTAAAACTGTATAACTGTGATATACACTGCTGTATCAAGAAAATTTAAGTTTTATAAAGATGGCGGTTTGACAGTTTCCCCAGTATCTACTTGAAGAGAGACATTTAGAAGTATCATCTAAATATGGGATTTCTTAAATGTATTATACGATTAAACATGGCGGATCTCTGGGGTTTTCTATATCAGCTTGATGTGGTAACCTGTAAGAGTATCAGCTTTTCTTTAAAATCTGTTATAAGTGAAAAAATACTAGTGTATACAACTATATATCAATCTGAAATTTTATAAAACACATTAATAAATCATTTTCAGTGACTTAGTCTTTGAACTGAACGAATATATACAGTAACAAGTTGGACCACAAGGGATGAACTACTCATAAAACCAACTGTAAGAGTGATTTTATGTATATATATATATATATATATATATATATATATATATATATATATATATATGCCCGTGAGCACGATAACTCTCGTAAAAATTATCCGATTTTGATGAAATTTGGTATGAACGTGTAAAGCAACATTTATGACTTTAAGTTCGGAAACCAGCCAGATCGCTCTATCCGAAGGGGTATTTTGGGGGGGTTTATACCCCAAAAATGGGTTTTTCGAATTTTTTACATATAATTTTGGAAATAGTCAAATTTTATTTTTTTTCCATTGGATTCAGCTTAAAAAAACACACAATTTGGTATTTTTATCATTTCTCTACGTCAATTGGTTACCGAGATATTGAAAGTGCTAAACACAGTACGTTGTCTAATGTTATTCTTATGGAGAAAAATACAAATTTTATATCTCGCTTATTTATGAACGTATACTGACGAAACTTGGTATACAGCTTCATCTGGTTGTGGACCATTGATATTTGTTCAAAAAGAAAATTTTTTACCCAAGGCTCCTGTAGAAGCAAACCTGCGTACTCAGCCCCATGTTATTTTTATGGAGAATAAGTAACGTGTTATCTGCCTTCATTATGAAAATAAATTAATGAAATTTGGTTATGTGGCTTTACCTACATGAGTTATATTGATATTTGTATAAAACCCCATTTTTTGTGTTCCTTGCTTCAGCAAACCTGCATACTCAGCTGCCATGTTACTCTTATGGAGAATAATTAAAATGTCATAAATCGTTTATTGATGAATGTATACTGATGAAACTTGGTATGTGGCTTTATGTGGTATTAATATCCATATATATGCATTGTAAATTCGCTGAGTACGCAGGTTTGCTGCTACGGGGGTATTTTAATTTTGTAAGAAGCATAATATTAAAGTTTGAAGTTTTAATATGATTGAGCTGTAAAATAGTTCATATTTATTTTATATTGTAATAGTCATATCGTCATGTTTCTTTTGATCATTTTTATTTCCATCCTGGAGGAATATAATATATTCCCTTGAACATATAGGGATATTAGTATAAATAAAGTATTACCATCATTCTGTGTTTCCCAGTATTAATTCCCAGTATCACGATAACAATTGTTAACAGATCCATACGTTATAGGGACAGTTATAACGAATGTGCGATCCAGTAGTAACAACTGGTATTCGGCCGGCACCACAGGGCCGAGATCGAACTCAACCCAGAGTTATCTGAATTACCTCCCTCAGGATCGATGACCTCCCTCAGGATCGATG
The DNA here is from genome assembly GCA_963675035.1 of Allygus modestus. Lineage (NCBI taxonomy): Eukaryota > Metazoa > Arthropoda > Insecta > Hemiptera > Cicadellidae > Allygus > Allygus modestus. Next base: position 138,588,544 of record OY776114.1, on the reverse strand, counting down.
ACCAGATTTCTGTATGGACAAATATTTTCTTAGGCAATTTTAAATAATTCAAAAACTGAACTACTCGAATTTACTAATTTACAGGAAAGCTTTCCTCATAATAAATCTTCGAGAATCTTATATTCTTTGGAAAACTCCCTGCTAGAGTAAAATGGCCTCTCAAATAGCCATGGCTTGGGGGTATCTTTAAACATGGGCAAATCCAAATAATCCTTTACACCTCTGAGGAGTGACTAAGACACGTTCAGTGACTGGGAAAGTGGGAAAGACTATTTTTAAGACATTTGAATGGAACACTTTAGCTAGGGGTTCCGTGATAGCATCTTTAATGACCTTTAATAATACTACAGACATGCACTACTCCTAGAACTTCTTTCTGTTACTTCTAGAACTAAGTTTCTTTGCTATATTTACAACTTTGACAGGACTAACAGGTCCCCAGCAAGAGAGGGGGATAAAGATACACAGTGACCCTTTCAGCAGTCATAGTTTCGGGATGTGAATAATCTCTAATGCCTAATAATTTAACAATGAATTCATTAAGATTGGCATCGCATTTACATGAAAGTATCTCATTATTATCGATACCTAGGCTCCACGCTGCTTTGGACTTATTTGGAGACGCTCGCGTCTTTGTGGCATTAATCACTCCGCAATTTACTTTTTCCCTTATTATTTTCATTATCAAAATTGTTTTGTGGACGTAGAGTTGATCAAGTTTATTTTTGAAGGACCTAAATGTATTTATCGTGACTTTAACTGTAAAATTAATCATTAACTAAATATGAAAATATGATTATGTTGGTCATATTTTGGCACGTTAAAATGTCTGGTATATATTTTGTGTTTATTTTGTCAACACCAATGGATTTGTGATGTGAACTGCTGAAAACAGTTGATTGTGACTGTTATTTCAAGACTAAAATAGATTTTACGCCAAAATTACGTTGACATTTTAAATTAAATACGAATATGATTATGCTATTAATATTTCACAACGTTACATGTCCACTGTTTAGATTAACATGCCAACTGCACAAAGCCTCAGTCCGTTGTGCCATGCATTGTCCAACTGATCATCAGGGGACCTGGACCTATTAATATGTATTTCACTTCAAGTTTAATTTATTTAATACACAACAAATAATTAATTAAATCTTATTTGATATCAACTAAAACCGTCTACTAGTAATATTACTTAATTTTTTTAAAGTTATAAACTCTTAGAAGTAGTGGTAAATACTGTTTAACGAAATTAAATAAACATTTGTTATTACCTTTTCCTCTCAGCGCAAGTATTTACAAATTAATCACGCTTCATAAAAGAACTCATCTTTAAGATTGTCACAGAAAGTTGTTCCTTACATTATAATCTGAGTTAATACATCCAGTAGAAATCCATTCGTACCTTTGGGGCCTAGTTTAAAATACTAATAAATATGAAAATGACTTTTCTTAATATTAATTGTTTTTCTCCATGTGCATGTATCTTAATTTACCTGCATGATGAAAATAAAATATTTTCATTCTCATAATTATTATTTTTATAATGCTAAATTATTTGTAACATATACAATCTATAAAATCAAACAACCGAACAACACAGAAATCTGCATTTGTTGAACATATTCTTGAAACTCAGCATAGTTAAAAAATATCTCAGAAAATATGGAAATTCTAAATAACGTACAAAAAGGTGAAAAGATGAACATATTATAAAAATACCAAATCTATAAGAACAAAAAACATGACCCTAATAATATTCTAAATGTGATGAAGAATGAAATCCAAAATCCAATATTTGAAAAAATTTAAGAATTAAGAAAAAAATAATAGCTCGATGATCTACCTTAATAACCCTATTTGTCTGTATATATTTTATTTATTTTTTACTTTATCTATATTTTAACATATAAATATTCCTTTTAAATTTTACAATTTTATTTTAAGGTTATACTTTTTATACACTTTTAAAATGGCATTATAGCCGAAACGCGTTGTGAAATAAACATTTTTTTAAAAGGGTACTCTGGATGTTTTTTTTCAATCTAATAATATATATATATTAATATATAATATATAGGTAATATATTATATATATAATATAATATACATATATAATTATTCATACTATTAAAAATGTTTAACTACTTGTAATAAAATCTTACTAGCCAATTGCAGAACTCCCTTATTTATTAAGAGATACTTATTTTCCTACTTACGTAAAAGTAATTTCAATATACTTTCATTTGAATCATTTTACAAGCTACGCTTAAAAGTTTATGCAGTCAGCTCTTGTTTCATTTGGACATTAAATATGACTGAAGTTCAAAAGATTATTGTGTTTTAAACTTCACTTAGCATTTCAGGCATGTTAAAAACCCACGTGTTTATGATTAAAAATCATTATTCTAAAAAGAATAAACATATATAACTTGTTTAAGATGTTATTGCTGTCATCAGCTAACAGCGATTAAAGACAAACATTTTACGGCTATTTAAGTTCCAGAATTCTATGTCGAATGTTTTTTGAATCTCTAGATGCAAAACAAACTCAAAATATTAAATGTTAGTAGCAAAGATTAGTCAAAGCTGAATATAATTTACTAAAAGAGTTAGACAGACACCTCACCGGAAACAGTAGTTTAGAGTTGAACTCACAAGCCAGACGTGGGCTCAAGTTCGATCCCTGTTGATTGCTATGTTACTTTTCACAACTTTCACCACAATAGTTAGCCTATATAACAAACGCGCTTACGGTATCTCAACTTTCTTTAAGTCGCCGCACAAGTAACTGACTTTAGCTTATGACGACAACCGACTTTCGTTGAAGTTGTGAAATTAATAAAAATACCAGAAAGTGCACAAAACCAAATAACACTTAAGACACGTAGAACCACTGTACACAATTTTGAGCAAGTTTAATTTTATGATTTTTACTTGGCATTTGACTTGGGCCGGTAAGAGAGTTTCTAGGGAAATTTAAACACGTCTTTAAGTTATTGTATGTATAAATTAAAATTGTGGGGTGATTAAGTTTATATTTTAAACGCTGATGATTCAATTGTACTATCAACAGTCTTTGACACATTACAATCTATAATTAATCAACGTGCGGTCTGGGAACTGGCATTTAACAAGAGTAGGATGCTCCTAACTTTAACGAGTTCGCACGCAGCACGCTGACGTTAGGGAAGTGAATTTCCACATAAAAACTTTTAAAACTCAAAATCAGTGTAAAAAAATACATTTGTCCAATTTTTATTGAAATCTGAAAACATTGATTTTTTGGCTGTTCTGATACTCCTGGTTTCATTTACTTGCAAAGCTGGGAATACAATTTTACGCATTATAAGGTTAGGAGAAGGTCCAGACAGGCTTGAAAGTAGGCGTGAGGTTGCTGGGGATAATAAAAGTACTTTAACAAAGGAATAACAGGCTTTTCTAGTGTAAAACCCCCATAAGACAACGTACTGTGTTTAGCCGATACACATTTTCTTTAATAACTCGGTAAATATTTATGCTAGAATGACAAGAGAGGGCTTAAAACTTTTCCCTCTCTAATTCCCATCTTTTTACATGCATTAATTTTACATCTGGGGTTTTTCTGACCCTTTTTGGGCCCAAAAACTCGAAATTTGAAAGATTAATCCCCAAAAAATGGGTTTAGAGTTTTCCGATTGTTTTTCCCAACGAACTTGTCCAACAGATTATAGAAAAGAACGTCCCTACCAAATTTGAAGTAAATCGGACAAAAATGTGACCACTAGAGTGCATACATATATATATATATATATATATATATAAAAAATTTTGAAGGACCCCCCAAAACGTGTTCAGGGGGTCACGTTAGGAACTTCTATGGTGATCCCGGGCTTAAGTTTCACCGTGCGGGTCATGCTAATAGTTCACTTTCCAAAGGAAATTCACTAACAATAATACTTTTTTCGTTACTACTTGGAACGTCTTAATAATTACCTAATACTGTTAGTGTTTTTTTAGGTAAGCTGAATAATCTTGCGTTATAATGTTCACAATATAATATATTTTTCAAGGTAACTCTTTTAATGGTAATAAACAGCTAATAAACTTTGTACAGGCTGCGTTAGACACATAAAACACCAAGTCTAACTTTATCCTAAGCAATATCTTGGAAGCCTCTAAATCCCCACGCGGAGGTTACAAATAACTATCTTCTGTTTGGATTTGCCACCTTTCTTATTGCTGTGTACAAACAAGAAAGATAAAAGTTCATGACACACGCCCACACGTTAGTAATGTAATTACGTGCAAACACTACTCAAACACATTTACATTTAACAACTTTTGATTTCAGTAAATTTAAATTAATTATTTTACGTATTTTTTGTGTGTGAATAGAACTAAAGATAACTAAAGTTTACTTTGCGCTAACCACAGTAGACTTTTATTCTACTGAAGGTTTACATATAGTTTTATTTATTACATATGCGCATTTTTTAAACATTTTTGTTCATGACGGTTTACAACAAACCTTTTGAACATACATATTATACAAATACATATTATATTATTACTTATTACATATTATACAATTAAATTACATATAAATATGTATATAACATGTCATAAATAAATGTAATAATAATTAAAAGCACATGGAAAAAATATAACAATTATTTTCTGAAACTCCAAATAATTATTATATAGAGACAGACAAACTCGACGGAAACTAAGAATTAATATTGGATGGTTTATTGAAATTAAATATTAAAAATAACAACAATTTCTTGTTAATAAACATTTTGTTATTTCTTAAAAAATTATACTATTATATAATATTATTATTATAATAATAATAATGTTATATAATTATTAATGTTAATAATTTATGGATGTATGCATTTGTTTTTATAGAAACTATATTGGTAACGTTATTTCTTAAAAAATTATACGATTATATTACATTAGAAAAAAGTCTCAGAACAATAAAAGATATTAAATTTAATATTTTCAAATTCTACACTATACCATGCCATGTCATGTAATTCGCATCTTATGCGGTAGCATGTTATATGGCAATCCGTTTATTATTTGCAAAGAGTAAGTCAAATATATTTACAGATATGGTATGTGTTACTTTTTGAGTCAATCCTGTATAAATAATGTCTATAATAAATATATAAATATCATTATTATAGACATTATTTATACAGGATTGACTCAAAAAGTAACACATACCGTATCTGTAAATATATTTGACTTACTCTTTGCAAATAATAAACTGATTGCCATATAACATGCTACCGCATAAGATGCGAATTACATGACTTGGCATGGTATAGTGTAGAATTTGAAAATATTAAATTTAATATCTTTTATTGTTCTGAGACATTTTTTCTAATGTAATATAATCGTATAATTTTTTAAGAAATAACGTTACCAATATAGTTTCTATAAAAACAAATGCATACATCCATAAATTATTAACATTTATTACTGTAAATAGCCCAGCGTACACTGCAAATAACTCAACCTAATTATTAACATTTATTACTGTAAATAGCCCAGCGTACACTGCAAATAACTCAACCTATTTCGTACATAGGGTAAAGCTAGTTTTAATGTTCCTATCGTTCCAAACGGACCTTATAATATAATATATAGTATATAGTATATGGTATATAGTATATATAATAAATTAATATTGACCAAGTTAAAGAGTAAACTGTTCTCAACATTGCCATGATTGTGTTTTTTTATATTTTATTTTTATTTTTAACAATCAATATGACGACGAGTCAACAGCTTGTTAGCGTAAGTCAGTGTAATGATACTGCAGCAACATGATAACTCAGTGATAATGGATCTTGGTAGTGGGATAGTGTTCTGTTCAAGTTATCCTTACGTTCGTTAAGGATGTAACAATAAATTTTATTGTTAGACCCAACAAACCAATTGTTGTTATGGTAATCTCAACAATTTACGTTTGACAAATAAATTAAAATGTTTAATTCTTAAACAATGTGTCTACATTAAGAACATATAACAATTTTGTAGTGAAATGATTACCGACTTCGCATATCTATTTAAACACTAAGAAGAAACGGTTCAAATTACTTCAAAAATTACCGGTGAAAGATTTCTTGGTAATTCGACTTAAAACGATCTTTTATAAATTACTTGAAAACTTGTTATTGAATTAACTCCTTCCTGACGTCTCCTCTTTGAAATTGTTTTCCTCTCAATTGTTTTCAACTACTGGAATACAATAAAAATAATCTCAAAATATTATTTTTTATGAACCAAAAATTAGTTTTCCAACAATTTTAACTTATGAGAACAAAGATTTTTCGAGTGCTTTTTTAAACCACTCTGAGCTTAATTTAATGCAAGAGTCAAAAACTTAAACTATATTGTTTGTTTTTACCTGATATTGTTTACACTAATAAATTTTACCTAATACTATTAATAAATTCCCCGCATGGCTTTTCAATGGTTACAATGTATAGTTAAATTTTTTAAGCTGATAAAAATTCCTATATTAAATTGTTGTTCAACTTGGCACTTTTATTTAATTGCTGGCCTTGCAAAATAGGCTATATCAAAAAACAAAAGTTGTCCTCCAAATGTTTCACCAAGAACTCTCATTCAAGTATTCAAGTATTTTATGGGTTAAGATACATTTTTTCTTAAAGGTTTTTGGGATTTTTTTTCTTTATATACAGATATGAATTATACGTATATTTGGTTAATATAAAATACTACCACTTACTTGTAACATTGCCAGTGGTACTTAGGGAACATGGTCAATTATCTACCTAGGATAACATTGTGGTCAGAGGACCAGTTTTTGTTTTTATTATTAACTTGCTGGTACCCGGCGCGTTGCTGCCGCAAAGGAGGTATTGAATTTGGTCAAATTCAATGAGCTCGTAATTATATATATATTATATATATATATACATATATATATATATATAAAACCTTCCCAGGGTTAACCTGTGTTACTATATAAAATTTTAAAGCAATCGGATGAACGGTATTGCAGCGCATATAATACGAACGGACAGACAAACAAACAAAAATTGATTTATATATATTAGATAAATTTGCAAGGGCGGTCGACAATACCATAATTTAATCCAAACGTACTGGAACAAAACTGTGGAGGACCGTCAATAATGCGGCTATGTTCAATGATATTAATCATCTTAATAACTGAAAAACCTATCAATTGTGTGAAAACTGTTAGAAAAAGAATATATAAATTGTATTAATTCTTTAAAAAAAACTATAACTGTAAAAACAGTGTGAAAGTAAATGACATTGATGAATCATTAAATACAACTAAGATAAATATATTAAATTCATAATGTTATAATTAAAATAGATAAATTAGTTAATTAATTAAAACAATACGAACAAATCCATTATTTGTATTAGCACACTAAAATAGTTTAACAATTATAAATTAAAAATGGTATTTTACTTTTTTTAACTGTACATTATGACGCACACTCCTCACAAAGCCCCCCCCCCCCTACAAGATTAAGTAATGCCAACGGGGAATGTTAAATTACCTATTTTTACAATAATATCAAACCTTATCAAACACTGCACGGAACCGCAACCTAACCATGTCGATTAACATCGCTCTAGTTTTAAATATTCAATTTAATAGACTTCCCGTTCAAATGCAGTGTTTGTAAAATCAAGAACCTGCTGTAGAAATGATCCGGCGATCCAATATCCGAAGCTCCAGGTATGAAACCAACGCCACGACTGAAGGGTGGTGTTATTATGAATTCAGACTTAAAACACGTTGAATGCTGAAAAATAAGTATATACCATCACCTGTGGCTAAAACTATTTTATGTCAAAATCACTTACCAAATGCTGTTGTTAGTCTTGTTCGGGGTCGCTGTCATAAAAAAAATCGTCATTTCCGGCGTCCCGTGACGTCATCGCTACCGCCGCTTTTTGTCGGCATACGCCACCTGGGTGCGACGCTTCGGAGATATTGCACAATTATCACGATTTTTTCACATAGTTAGTCAGTTTATGATTATATCCTAGCAACGTAACCATTTTTTCACGTTTTCACTTTTAGTTTAATTTTTTTGTTATTTTCACAATGTTTTTTTTCATTTTTTTTACTATTACTAAATATTTACAAATATTTACAGAGTCTCTGTTTTGACTTTACATGGAGTCGTGGATCTTGTCAAAGCACCGAATAGGGCATAGGCCTGGTTCATCAGGACAAGCTGGATAAATATAATATAAATATCAGGACAATATAAAACACCTAAGAACACATAGTAACTCACTATGACGTAATAACGACGAAAAATATATAAAAAGTCGCGGAATCCGGCAACGGCACTAACTGGGCTAAGGTTGGTACGTATACAGGTGGCTCACGCAGTAGCAACCTCCTCCAACCGCGGCTAAGCTCACACTGACTCAATGTATTTCAGGGGGTCTGGCGCCGACAATTGTCGGCGCACGCCACTTGGCAGCGCTAGTGACACCGACTAAAGTCGGCGCCAGCAGCCAACGTCTTAACTGCATCCTCTACTGACGTTTAATATCCGCTAACTAGTCCCGTGTGAAAAATACTTAGAAAACTTCTTAACATTAATTTCAGTTTAATTTTATGGAAAATAATAATTATGTTTCTTTAATTTTTTAAGAGGAAAATGAGACCCGGTTCACAAAATATGGCCTAACAATCTCTTGCAAAATGTTAATCTGATTACAAAAACTGTTAACGAATTCTGCTGGTTTTTCAAGGGGAAATATCATTACCGTTTTCCTTTCCATGTCCGAAATATTCAAACGAGGCAACTATGTTGTATTTGAGACAAACAACACGTCTAGTCTAGTCGTTTGGACGAATTTAAATACACTTAATTTTGTTTTCTTTAAAATAAACTCAACTGCACGTCACCACAGGCTATTGATCTGTCCGGTGCACTAAAGACAGCGAGGTACCGTGACGGCATTGGTCACGTGGGCAAGCCAGAGGTGACCGCTCATGATCTTACAGGAGTCGGCCAGGACCGGGATCGAACCGGCCACGTCTGACTTATTTCAGACAATGCTTTTATAGCGCCATTCCAGCCATCAAGTATGACTGCTTTATATTTTATCGTTTTCATAATTTAAATTAATTAAAAGATTTGTTTTTTCTATTAGGTAGGTAACCGGCACCAAACTATTTGCAAATACTATTAATTTAAGCTTGGATTTACCAATGAATGAGTATTATGTAAAAGTTCTTTGAAACTTTAAAAATTTTAATTCGTATTATTTCATTAATTCATAAACGCATTGATTACATCTATATATTTTACTTATTTAATATGCTAGGGATTTTTTGTGACTAAAACTCCTCCTACAGTTTTTAACCGATTTTGATATTTTTGGTGTCGTAGGATAGATCTTGGTCTGAAGTTGTTTGTGCCCAAATTTCACAAAGAACGAACCCAAGGGATGGGCCCTAGCCACCCTTAAAGTTCGTAATTTGTCCATTAGATTAACACTGAGAAAGAATTGTTTTGCATTGTTTGATCAAACAGTTGAATTGAGTAAACACAGTTTATCAGCAAGAACACAACATATTCACTACTGGAAAGGTAGCGAAATACTGGAAAGGTAACGCAATATGCTTATAATTTTGATAATGATAGTTAGCATTAATCATATAGTGAGTTCATAACGTTTACCCCAGAGTGCAGCACATGCAACTTCATGTTAAATAGTAATAAATATATTCTTAAAGCTGAATAATTCTAAAAAATCAAATTTTACTTTTGAATAATTTAAAAAATCTTTAATTAAACTTAATACCACGGTGTAGGTGATTTTCAAGGAAGTATTATTATTATGTTTATATTTTGTTTGTTAAAATATATGGCACTAGCTGGTACCCGGTGCGACTTTGTTCACGAGACCTTTCTTTATTACCGTTAATTTCCGTTTATTTTCCCAACCATGGGACCATGGAAACTAAAATGAAATCACAACTCCATTTCTTTATTACCGTTAATTTCCGTTTATTTTCCCAACCATGGGACCATGGAAACTAAAATTAAATTACAACTCCATGAGGTTAACTATGAAAATTTGTAAGCATGCACATGTTTAATGCCAGTAGGGCGGAGCCCAAAAAGATTTTCAGCATGGGTCTGTAGGTTGTATTCTCATTTGCCTATCTTCCTACAACATTTTAGCTCCATCATTCCAGAATTATCCATTTGTTATTAAACATAACTTACGTATAAATTCCAATGAGTTGGAGCCCTATACAATTTTTGGAACGGGAGAATGGCATGGTTTGAGTGAAATATCAGGATCATCTGTTCAGTAATTGGTTGTGATAGTTAACATAATATTAATAAAGGCCAGCGGGGTGGAGCCCTAAATCATATTTTGATCAGTTGGCCTATGTCTAGTTTGAGTATATTGGTTACCTTCCACTTGAACTTCAGATTCGTAAGTCCAGTAGTAGGTGCGAGATGGTAAGATTGATTTTAAAAGCCTGTGGGGTGGAGCCACGTATGAGATTTAGAACAGTAGTAGAACAACATTTTATTCTAAAGAATGGTCTATTTTTCAAACTTTAGTTTTACTGGTTCAATAGTTGGGTGTGCGATTGTTAACATAGGAATAATAAAGGTCTAGGGTGCAGAGCCCTAAACAGTATTTTGATTAGGTCTTAGGCCTATTCTTATTTGAGTTAATTAGCCATCTTTCTACCGAACTTTAGCCCTATCAGTCCAGTAGTAGGTAAACATACTTTAAATGCCAGTGGGGTGGGGTCTCAAAGGATCTTTGGATTGAGGTAATGTCTACTTTAATTCTGATGTATTATTTATTTTTCTACCAAATTTCAGCTCCATTGTTTCAGTCTTAGTGTATAATAATTAACTTGGGTATACTACAGGGCAGTGGGGCGAAGTCCTAAACTATAAAATTACCAGAGACCCCACCTATATCTGCTTTGAGCTATCAGCTATCTTTCTACTGAGTTTTAGCTTCGTCAGTCAAGATGTAGGTGCAAAAGATGGTTGAAATAAGTATTTTGAATGTCAAGAGGGCAGAGCCCTAAAACATTTGCGGAACGGGGGAATACAAATTATTTCGGACTACACAAGCCTAAGGAACGGGGTATATGAGAAAGCCATCGATCAAAAAACTTTTATTTTATATGGGTAAAATACAACAAATAAAAATAGTTTATTCATAATTCGCAGGTTTTGGATCGTATGTTAGAATTAAGGGAATACAATTAGATTATTAGAAAACCACCAAAGCCAATCTATATCAGAATATGTCAATCAGATGAAGTTGAGAATAAGAATGAACGTCTTGGAAGACAATAAATTATCCCATCGTTATTTTCAGAGTTCCCATCAAATGTGAACCAAAATTAGCATGCCATGAAATTTTGCAAAATTGTACTACACCATCTTTATTCATAATGGCAATTTACACAAAATGTGTTAAATGGTCAAATCCCAGATTTTATAGAGTTGGCATATTGCAGACCTGAGAGTATTTCCAGCAAAGCAAAATAGCAATTATCAAGTAAACAAAATTTAAACAAGGGGTTTGGAAAAGAATGAGTTACATATTTTTGGAAAAGATTTGGCACATGTATTATGTGTATTACCACACGCCCATATGATATAGCCTGAGACAAGAATGATTGAATAAGCGATACGGATGATATTTATAAAATTCATGCTCATCATAGCAAAATATTGATCGATTTCGATCAACGGGTTTCCTAGTATATAAGGAAACTGTAAACCATTAATGTATCCGTCAGTAAAAGATACACCCCACATTCGTTATTTAGTATCTCCTGCAGCAATAATGAATTCAATTTTACAACTCAATATGCATTGACATGTTTCACAAAATTGTATTCATCCTAAGGATGCTAAGGATCCTAAGGATCCTAAGGATCTATTAACTATAGTTGTTTTTTAAAATCATCATATTCATCACTTTTAAAATTTTATTTGTAGCTAACGCCTTTTTTTATTGTTGTCCCTTTTAAATAAATAAAGTTTCACTATTTACTACTGACATCAATTATGACAAAGCAGTAATAAAGAATAGCTTTATTATTGCAATATAAGCAAGAAATGTGGTAGGGTAACAACCCCTCGATTTCCTATCCCCATAACTAGCATAAAGGCCACCTTTAAGAAAATAGTGGTCATAATTTCAAACTTTCAGAGTAAATGAATTATGACCGAGGTAATGATAAATCAGTAGAGGCTTGAATGATAATGTTGATAGCGCCGAGTCGCGGTTGGCTCCTTCATCAGGGGCTTACCACCGAGCCGGCTGATACGATCACTGGAACTGGAGTATGGGTTTTGAGTTATAGTTAGGTTTACCTCTACAACCAAGCCAGGTCATTATGGTTTACCCAATAACCTGCGTGCGCGTGAATGTACCTGCCGCTGTACCGTCTTGCTGCCACTGTTAGTGCTGATGAGGAATCATCGGTTGACTCTGCTACAGTCCGCAATGTACGGTGAGTGCTTAGTCAACTAATAGCTCCATAGCTCACTGTAACGCGTCAATGATTTTGTGTTTGATACTTATTCTGAACATAAACCTTTTGCATGGTAAAACTATTTATATTTTTGTCAGTTATACAGAACAATAAATAACTGTTTTGCAACATTAATACACTCCCTTGCGAGGCTTCCGTTCGTGGTCCGGGGCCCTGCTCGTAAGGCAGTCACCCCGTGTGCCTTAGGGGAAAACCGGCCTGGAATAACCTGAACGAATACAAATCTCTGTATCATGTATTAAAATGTCAGGACGTTTAATTAAGAATCTTTGATTTGTGTGAACTTCTTATTTTTAAACTGAGTGTTTGTTTTCATATTTATGGCCCAAATGTAATGTGGACTATATCAAATTTCAAAGTAGGAAACTTTAAATTATAAATCAGTGCCTACTAAAAAATCACATTTTACTTTTTAATAATTTAAAAAAATCTTTAATTAAACTTCATATCACAGTGTAGGTGATTTTCAAGGAAGTATTAAACCAAAGTAAATAATGTCATTTGAGTGGGGAAAACTTAGATACATTTTGGTAATTGAGTTTACAATTATATTGTAAACTCTTTGAATAATATGAATTTTAAAATGCAAAACAGATAATGACCCGACGATAAAATTGCAGCCCTCAAAAAGCATCACCTAGGTCTGACTGACAAAATAGAATATTTTAGCGAATTTCCCCTATAGGGAAGAAGCTATTACCGTAGTCGGCATGGTAAGACCTAGGCCCGGGACCATGATAACTTTTCGTTTTGAGGTCCCCAGACCCCAAAAACACCATTTGTTTGATACTGTATATATATATATATATATGTGTCCGTGAGCACGATAACTCTCGTAAAAATTATCCGATTTTGACGAAATTTGGTGTAAACATGTAAAGCAGCATTTATGACTTTAAGTTCGAAAACCAGACAGATCGACCAATCCCAAAGGGTATTTTGGGGGGGGGTTTTGTACCCCAAAAATGGGTTTTTTGAATTTTTTACATATAATTTTTCATCAATATTATCAGAAGTATTTTTGCAACATAATGAGGAGATCATTTTGGAAAAGTTGAAGAAAGAACATGAAATCATAATGTATGTCAGATATGTGGACGATATACTCGTTATTTTCAAGGAAACCGAAGAAAAGGAAGCGGAACAAATGATGAGATTATATAATTTTTGAAAAAGTCAGATTTTAGTTTTGACCATTCGATTCAGCTTAAAGAAACACACAATTTGGTATTTCGATCATTCCTCTACGTCAATTGGTTACCGAGATATTGAAAGTGCTAAACACAGTACGTTGTCTAATGTTATTCTTATGGAGGAAAAGACATTTTTTTATCTCGCTTATTTATGAACGTATACTGACGAAACTTGGTATACAGATTCATCTCGTTGAGGTCTATTGATATTTGCTCTAAAAAATTGTTTTTGCATAATTCTCCCGTAGCAGCAAACCTGCGTACTCAGCCCCCATGTTATTCTTATGGATAATAATTAAATGCTCTGTCTCCCTTAATTATGACCATAAATTAATAAAAACTGGTATACAACTTCACCTAGTTGAGTTATATTGATATTAGCATAAAATCCAATTTTTTGTGTTCCTTGTTGCAGCAAACCTGAGTACTCAGCCCCAATGTTATTCTTATGGAGAATAATTAAAATTGTATATATCGCTTATTTGTGAATATATTTTTATGAAACTTGGTAAGTGGCTTTATGTAGAATTAAGACATTTATATCTCCATTGGAAATTCGCTGAGTATGCAGGTTTGCTGCGACGGGGGTATTTTATAGTTATTATGAATTATTTGTATTAATAAGTTCCCCAAAACACAACAAACGCTTCGAGTCGGGTACGAACTACTTTGCCATCCTTCCACTTGTCAGTTTCCCTCTTCTAATCTACTATATGCACCGATGTATTAAAATTAATCGACCTATTTAAACAAATTAAACTATAAACCACAATAATACATTTCTAATTTAATGTCCATGAAAATTTGTTTTACGAGATTAATCTTCAATAATGACAAATCTACATTATAACTATGACTTGTATTTACAAATATCGAATGTTGGCATGTTACCTACCCTAAAGTAATATATGATAATGCGTAATACTAATGCATTTAAAAATCAATAAATACAGGACGTTTCCATCATAAAGGTCAATGTTATCTGAGATTGATGTGAAAGGTGACGGTGAAAGGCAGCGCCTCCAAGATTGCATCTGTGATGAGGTTGTCGGCAGACATCGACTATTACCTTTTTTATCATAGCTCTTTGAAGATGGGCTAAATTAATTTTTTGTTCTGAACGCGTTTTGTACAAATTTTATGAAATAATTTTATTAATCTTCTCTATTTTTTTTTTTTTGTAAATATAAACAAACATGAGATTTCTGATACATAATATAAATACCCCCGTCCCAGCAAACCTGCGTACTCAGCGAATTTCCAATGCATATATATGTGACTCACTACTACATAGAGCTATTTACCAAGTTTCACAAAAATACATCCATAAATAAGTGATTTATAGCATTTTATTTATTCTCCTTAAGAATAACATTAGGGTTGAGGACGCAGGTTTGCTGCAACGAGGAAGATAAGTAATGTGTTTTATTTGCAATTATCAATACAACTGAACCAGGTGAAGCTACATACCAAGTTCTCTTAATGTAGGATCATAATTAAGGGAGATATACAACTTTACTTATTCTCCATATGAATAACATGGGGGGCGAGTATGCAGGTTTGCTGCTATGGGGACTATCAACAAAAAACTTTGTTTTTTGTACTAATATCAATATACCACAACTAGTTGAAGCCACATACCAAGTTTCATCAATATACATTCATAAATAATCGAGATATATAATTTTATTTATTCTCCATAAGGATAACATTGGACAACGTACTGTGTTTAGTACTTTGAATATCTCTGCAACGGTTGGACGTAGAACAACAATTAAGACACCAAATTGTTTGTTTTGTTGAGCTAAACACATTAATAAACAGAAATGTGAAGTTTTTAGTAAAACCATCTGAGAAAATCTAAAAACCTTTTTCCCATAAGATTAACATGGGACACGTTTTTTTGGATTTTCTCCGCAACCACTTAACCTAGGTTAATGATTCAAAATACTAAATTATTTGTTTTTTTAAGCTCTATAAAATTGCTATAATCAAATTTGAGAGTTTTTAACATTTTGGGGTCAAATTTGCAAAAAAACCGATTTTTGGAAAACTGTAAACCCCCATAAAACCCCCTTCCCATAGTGCGATCAATCTGGTTTTCGAACTTAAGGTCATAAATGCTACTCTCCACATTTGTGCCAAATTTCATCAAAATCGGGTGTTTCTTTCAAAATTTATCGCGGTAACGGACACAAACATATATATATATATATATATATATATATATATATATATATATATATATATATACACATATATATAAATTTGAACGAATAGTATTTTTGGCATCTGGGGACCTCAAAACTAAAAGTTATCATGGTCTCGGGCTTAAGTCTTACCATGCCACCTACGGTAATAGCTTCTTCCCTATAGGGGAAATTCGCTAAAAAGGACAGTTGAGGGTTAAAATTTAATCTGTTTACCTACCAGTATCAATTTAAATACGGAAATTATATTTGATGAAAAATTGCTTTATTTAAGAGCTTGTATTTTACAAAATTAAATTTTCGTGTAATGCTCTATGAGTAAAGAGAAAATAGTTTATTTCGTTGCTCCTCCAAAGCCTCTCTGGGAGTGGGGACATTTCTCGCTCGGTTTCACAAATTGGGCAGGAGACTCTTTAGACTCCATTGGGAGTTGCCGCACCTTAACAGCAGTTTGGGGATTTAGGTAGGATTTTTAAAAGAATGTTTTTATCATGCACAGTGTAAACAATAACACCAGCATCTCACATCACCAACTGTATGAGTTGGATTGTAGGTGTTAAATACGTGTTGGTGGTGTAGTTTTTCATAATTTCAAAAACATATTCCGAATATTTTTGTCTAGTACCGTGGTAATGTCCGATCTTTATCAATTACATTAATTTAATAATATATATAATTGTCATTAATATGAAACTACTATCCGACCCGTTGCAGCTTCGCCCGCGTAAACTATGATAGTTGTGTGTGCTGCATTCTGTGGTTAGCCCGTATAACTACGAATTAAGATCATCTGTGTGAATTTTCATCAGCTCAAACCAAAGTTAATGTCCATAAGAAATACATGGGAACTCTGGGACCCAGCGAGTGGAACAAAGGGGGAATTTCGTAGTACAGTTTCTTAGCAAGCACCTAGGGCCAAAGAGGAAACAAGATGTCAAATTTCAACTCTGTAGGCCTTATGGTTATGGAGATTTTGTAATAGGTCAGTCAATCGGTTAGTCAGTCACTCAGTGGTATTTTGATTTTATTTATTAAGATACAGACTCTCTTAAAAGGCCCAGAACGATTCCGTAATCATAATACCAATAGAGATCAAAAATGCATGTATTTTTAAGCAAAAATAACTTGTTGCATGGCTTATTACTGCCCCTATCTCAACACGTTATGTTCAGGATGATAAACATCTAACTGTTTGGCAAACATTTCACAATTACTAATATCTGAATTAAACGAAATGGAAGGTCCAGTAGAGTATTACAAACACGACTCCCAATAATTTGACTCCTCCGATTTCCCATATGTGCCTAACGCGTGACCAGATTCTTGACCATACCTCACCATTCCGTTGTTTTGGTTGTTCTCGGAAAATTGTGGTATTACCTCAATCTGACTCGTGGTTTTAAGCAAAAAAGTTGGGTTTCAATAACAGAAAACTTTTGTAAAATACGTATTCTCTACTAAGTTTTGATTCTGAATTAATTAACTGCTCCAAAATGGTGTAACTGAATCATTTGGTTATATTGGAATAGTCTATGCAATAATATCTATTGGAATGTTGGGCTTTGTCGTATTGAAAATCCCTGTAGACGAATCTTGACAAGAGTATATTACATAAAATACATAATTTAGATAAAACATTTATGGAGTGAGACATTATAAATTCGTTAGCAAAAATATAATAAATAAGCAGGTCATGGTTAAATATATTGTAAAACGCCAACATGGTAGAATACCGGGAGTAAAACAGTGTTACTAACGTCATCTTGGTGCAATATTCTTCTTCATCACCTTGTAAACTTCTCAGGGGTTTGTCTTCTGTTTTGATTTTATATTATTTAAAAATTTTGCAAAAATACAAATTGCATTACAAGATACAACTATTTGTATCAAATAATAAATACAATGAATGGGATAATGTACTGACAATAAAATGACAAACATTGATTTCTAGAATGCCTGTATCACACAGTAGGTACAAGACTAATATATATTACCTGGTGAACAGGAAAATATATATTCATACCAAACCGTTCTTTTTTTATTAGTTTCAACACACTAAACATTACGGTTTTTTAGTAAACAAAGGTGTGATAATGTCATGTAATTCATGTTTTAATCGCCCATAAAGTTGTTATCAGCTGTTACTGTTTATTTTATTTGTGTAGAGAAACCCAGAGTTATAACAGGCTCAAGAGTAACAGTTAATAGTCTAGATTTCCTTAATCATGGCGTGCTAACCAAGTAACGTATGAACAATATAGTGATAAAATCTTTTAGCTTGTGCAAATAAAGGACACTTAATCCTAGCAACTGAGGCATTACCGCGTATCCTAGAATATACTGCAGTGTTTTATCCTGGTTAAGTTGTTAATACTCTTTTACAACGGAGTTAGTTTTATTAGCTTAATTTATCAAACTTTACCAGGTCAATGTTATTTTTTTCGTTTATCTTTCAAGTCTTGTAGTGCACAATTAGCTAGCATAATGTTATCAAATATACGATACAATTAAAATTATATGTAAAGAGATCTTATATTTCTTGATATTTTACTACTGTATAATACATTAAAGTAAGTTGATCGAATAATTCAACGTTAACCGCATAATGATTGATAATATTAACCTAATACCTAATATTAACCTATAACCTAATGGTTGAAGTCAGTGCCTATAACCATCAGCTAGTAAGAAAAAACTTAAAAGAATTAAAGATAGAGCTACCTCATAGGAAATAGCCTGAGAAACTCTACGAATACAATCCAATATAGAATAAATTCTATTAGAGGATCAACCACAGACTATAAGTCCATAAATTCTTATTCTTGAACAACACATGAAGAAAAGTAACCCTAATCTAAATTCTAAACAATTTACATAATAAGGAAAAAGAACTCAAATAAATAAAGACTGAAACAAACTTATTAAGGGACAAACCATGTAAATTATATAGTTAGAATTTGTAGGAAAAAATTGCTCCTTCATAAAAAGCTTAGCCCCATCTCTAAAAGGCCTATAAAGCCTATAAAGCCCATAAGCCTATAAACCCTACCCTATTTGGACCTTTACGACACTGAACATACCCAAGACCTTTTCGCTCAAAAAGAGTGAAAAACCCTACAGAAACTATCACAAAAACTAACAATAAAATAAATCTAATAAAATGGTTTATTAACGAATGTATTTTATTAATACTTTTTCAAATTCTAAACTTAATGCACTAATCTGCCAAACCGTTATTAATTTAATTAGCATATTAAATGTTACTCATTGGTCCTTTCGTACTAAATGAGTTAAAATTCCACAGATAGAAACCAACCTGGCTCACGCCGGTTTGAACTCAAATCATGTAAGGATTTAAAAGTCGAACAGACTTAACTTAGTGGAAACTGCCCCACAATTTGTCCTTAATTCAACATCCAGATCGCAAACATTAATATAGATTTGGACTCCCCATTAATATTACGCTGTTATCCCTAAGGTAACTTAATCTTTTAATCCCTAATTAGGATCTTCAAAACAATTAAAAATGATTCACAAAAATAAAGTTTATATTTATTAACCACCCCAGTTAAAAATAATATTAATACACCAGATATAAATACAAAAACTAATTTAGTACTATTAAATAAAGTTCTATAGGGTCTTATCGTCCCGAGAAAACCATTAAGCATTTTAACTTAAAATTTAAATTTTAATATTAAATATTATAAAATATATACCTCATTTATCCATTCATGCCAGTTCCTAATCAAGAAACTAATTACTATGCTACCTTTGCACAGTCAAAATACTGCGGCCATTTAGAAATTACCATAGGGCAGAAATTACCTTTAAAATAATCTAAAAGAGATGTTTTTGTTAAACAGTTGTGAATAAAATTTGTCGAATTCATTATCAAATATTAATAAATTATACTAATTGAATCATTATTAAAATTATAACCCTATTAAATCTATCAATCAAGTTAGAAATTAAATAAAAAAAAATTATTATAAAATTTAAATTTATTAAAAATTTAATACAAAATTTCAAAGTAATTAAAAACTTAAAAAGTAACATTATAATAATTTACTATTAGGATTATCCCTAATAGTATTATACTTAAATTTGTTACTAATAAAAATTAATTAAGTACTTAATTAAATTAAATCCCTGATAACCAGATATATAAAAAACGACTAACATTTAATTACTAATTTATTATTAATAAGATTTTTGACATAATCATTATATTAATAAACTTGAACTTCCTAATTCGGGAAAATAAATATAATTAAATTAATTAACTCGCCCTGATACAAAAGGTACTAAGAAAATTCTTTATAAATTTTAATAAATTCTTCACAGAAGCTTAAACTAGAATGATTTCTTTATTATACTTAAAAAATTATAACTAATACCCAACATCAATAGATTTTTCAAAGCTTATATAAATATTAGACTAAATATATAAATCTTCGTATTAATGGAAATAATAAGCTTTAAAATAAGCTATAGTCTATTTATTCTAACCTCACTTTCCAGTAAGATTACTTTATTACGACTTGTCCTATTATTCTAGGAATGACGGGCGATATGTACATAAAAAAGAGCAAAATTCAGTTAAATTAATTAATTTAACTTACTTTTAAATCCTAATTCTCATAATCTATTAAGAATATGATCTTAGTAATTTAATATTAAAGTAACCCATGAAATCTCTTTAAGAACTGCACCTTGACGTAACATTAATCCTTTAAAGCTAAAGAAAATATCTTATCAAAACATTCCTTATTATATAGCGGTATACAAGAAAGTAAAAAGTATAATCTATTGTGGTTTATCAATTAATTCACTGGTTCCTCTAAGTAGATAATTTACCGCCAAATCCTTTGAGCCTTAAAGAACTTAACTAATACTATTCAGAATTAACTCAATTTTAAATAATAAATAGTAGGGTATCTAATCCTAGTTTAAATTTAAAATTTCTTAAATATTGGTTATAGAAATTTTTAGACTTATAAATTCCACCTAAATAAATATTTTCTAATTCTTATTAAATGTAATATTAAAATTCAAATAAAAACAATTTTAATAAATTGTTTAACCGCGAATGCTGGCACAAATATTTATCTATTATAATTCAATTATTAAATCAGTCAATAAACCAATTACTAATACTAATTACTGGACAATAAACCTTAAAGATTTATCCATATAATTTAATGAATAAACTAATTAATAAGCCAGAATCAAACTTTAACTGGTTAAAGGATGGTTAAAAAAAAAGTTAAAAAAAAGGATGGTTAAAGGATGGTTATAGGATGTGCATCAATAATCTGTGCATTTGATAAGTTTTAAAGAACCACAAAATTTGGTTTAATTGTAGCAGGTAGATGCGTGTTATTAAATAAAACACTAGCTGATAAAATTAATTTTATAAGAGAACCACCAGCATTCTAAATTATAACGAATTAACACGATAACATTTAATTGATCGCACTAGCAGGTAGGTCTAAAGGAAACAACGGTAGGGGGTTAATTGCAGGTTATCTAAAGGTAAAATATATGTATACAACATTCTGTATACAACACCGTTCTAAATACAATATAACATCACCAATGTAACGTAAATAATAATGATGTGTACATAATGCTCCTCAATCCTAGTGCATTAACCACTCCTCTGTAATTTACTTTAACTGTGTTAATGGAACATCTTATTTTATTTAGATAATATTTAATTTAAAAAATATCTTTGTCATTGCGGTTGTCTTATTTGCCAATGACAACCGGTTTTTGGCTTCATATCAGAAACTCTTGCCTGGCTTGTGGAGTTGGATTTAGCGCTTTAGGATGACGTTATAATTATCTATTTTAAACCCCCCCCCCCCCCCATTATATTCAAAATAAACCCTCCCTCGCACTCATTAAAGACAATTAAAGTTTCTAACGACCAGGGAAATTATCCAGCCATTTTGTGCTGTTGTAAAAACATCTGAATGATAAATATACAAAGTGTTTCATAACTCTCCACCAATACTTTAGGACTTTGTTCCGCAGGTCAAACTGAACAAGATTGTAAGGTAAACATGAAGTCAATGTCGCACCGTATTCTGTCTATGGAACTCTTGAAATATTGACATGAAACGTAACACAAGCGTCAATCTTGTTTAAAAGCTAATTTTATATTGACTTTGACGTGTAACATTAAAAACTTTGACATTAAAAACGATGACTGTTTCAAAATGACGGGCGTTTCGATTTTTTAAAGCTCAGTATCTAAAAAAGGGCAAATATTAGAATATTTAAATTCAAGATGTACAGTTTTATGCAAAAGAGGGGTATGAATAATTGATTGGTCACTACAGTAATAACTGAGAATTTGTAGTTTTTTTTTGGTTTTTTTTTGGTTTTTTTTTTAAAGAGTATCATACAAAATTAGGTTTAAATAAAAAAATCTTTACTTAATCTAAAGAACTGCAATTACTTAGCTTACTACTTGAGTTATTAGTATAATGTTGTTTCTATAGTTTTTTGCACAGAATTGTACGTTTTATGTACCTGACGTCTTAGTAGAGAGTTGTAATACACCCTGTATTTATATAAGCCAGCCAAATCTCATTATAAGTTCGTTGATAGACTATTAATTCTTACCGTGGCAGGTCCTTATATTGAATTTTAACTATGATACAAATTGACTATTGAGGCTTTGCAAAAGCCCTCTCTACAATATTCTGTATGACAATCGTCCATTAAGTATCGGGTATCCCGGCTAGGAATTCCTTATGAATATTACATTTGTACTTAAATTACATAGCTAATAAATTATTAATTTTACCACTTTTAACAAACAATGGGACTTCTCTTCTAACAAATAATCTTTGAAGAATACGATTTTGGTAAATATGGTATATAACATTTGGAAACAACTGTTTTGATAACGAATAGCCATTACAGTAAACCCTACGTAATTTGACAGGGCTGTAGGCAATAAAACGGTCAAATTGCCACTAAGAGATATTCAAAATGTTTTTATGACCACAGCTGTGTCTACTAAAATGCATTCGTAACATTAAGCACCTTATTCTTGGCTGATTCATTGAGTTATTGTCTGGCAGTTTTCTGAAGTAGACAGTCTTAGTTAGTCTACGTTTGTGGCTCTTTATGTTGCCAGTTAATACAGGAGTGCGGTACGCAAGCTTGTTACAACGGGAGATTTTATTTTCAGATAATTACGATCTCTTTAAAAACTCCGCTTAAAAATAGTAAACATATCTTAACTCATTTTTGACAACCATAGACCAGATGGAGTTTGAAGAAGAGTTCTTAAAGTTCGGTTCCTCTATGTGAGAATGATCTTTACTAACTGTAGTTCATTAGGTACACAAGTCATTTGTTAAAAGGTAACAAATCCATTTTTTCTATTTATGTTAGATTTTGGAATTTTAAATATTGAAAATGCATGTATCTTTGTTTAAATGAACTAATATAAACTACTACATATTTTATTTTTCCTTTTTTTAAATATTGTCATAAAGAGGGGAGTAGTGGGGGTTTGTAGGTTCTGGGCCAAGTGATTTATGGCTTCCGGTCACGTGACCGGAAGCGCTGAGTCATTAAACACGTCATCTGAGCCTCAGCCAGTGACGTAGGCGGTTTTGTGACGTAATGAGGGAAAGGTTAAAGTTCAAGGTCACTGGGAGGGTGTTTTAAAAAAGTACTACCTCGCACGCGTAAAATCCGATTGTGATTCGATAGTTTTCATTCGATAAAAATATCGAATGAAAACAATCGAATGAAGCAATCGAATGATACGAGTGCGAGGTAGTACTATTTCATTTAACTTTATTTTTACTTTTCCTTTTATTTACAATAAGTTATGTTTACAATAATTTATGTTTACAATAGTTCCCCGTTGTTTGTCGTCATCGATGTTGTTGATCCGGAGTCGCGACCATCACTTCGTTTTCTGATGAAAGGCGGTAGATACTTTGACCCCTGCGCAGAGTCTATGTTGTTTGTTGCGATCAGTTCTAAAGATAAACTGTACCCATTCGCTAGGAGAAGTCTTAACTCCTCTTTAAAAACCTCCAGGACCGTAGAAGTTGATAGATAAATAGAGTCATAATAAATACATCGAATCTTGAGTGACATGATAATGTTATTTTGTGAAGAGCGTGGAGAGAGGATGATGTTCACCAGTCGAGAGCTGGAGGTGTACTGACTATTCACAAGCTAGCGTTGCAATCGTACCAAATAGTGGGGGTAAAAGTGTGGTGGGGCGGAGCAGATGGCGGAGCAGATGGCGGACGGCAGATGGTAGGCGGCAGATGGCAGGCGGCAGGTGACAGGCGACAAGTGCGCGGCAGATGGCAGCTGACGTGGGGAGGAAGACCTTGAAAAAAATATCCATTAGTTACCCATCAAAATATTTGTGGTTCCATGTGCACCGCGCAAAAGTTGGTCTGCTCGTTGAAGTTCCTCCTCTAGTTTAGTAACCAGCCAAAAATCCGCTTCCATTTCATCCTCCTGCTCTGGACATTGCGGCTGCGCACACCACCTCTTGCAAGCATAATCATACGCGTTATTATAGTCCTCAAGGACTTGTTCATATGTCCTAGGCTGCTGGGATATAGTTTGCATCGCCGCTCCTTGCTTAACCTCAGTAGTCTCAAGAGTTGCCACCAACTCCTTCTCACTAATCGCACCTCCCCAAATAATGTTATTGCCACGGCTTATGATGTTGCTTGTTGGCTGCTGAGATGTAGTTTGCTCAACCTCGGTAGCGTCAAGGGTTGCTATCAACTCCTCCTCACAAACCGCATCTCCCCAAATATTGTCGTTGACGCTGTTCATGGTGTTGTCTGTTCCAATGATAGTATAGTAATGCAGCGTTTGAGTGTAGGTTAGGTACTTGCCCCTTCCCCCACCACATCACTTCCCCCACCACACCACTTCCCCCACCAAGTTTTTACATCGCGCACTAACTAGCGTACACGCATTAGTTAGGGTCTGACTCTTACACTGTCAAGACCGTAGCTCCTTAACTGAAAACTTCAATTAATTTGTCTCAACACTATATGTGTATAAATATTACAGTCACTATGATCTAAACTAGTGCATGTTTCCATGTGTTGCTTCTTGTGCAGCAGACAACTGGCTAAGAGTGTTTCAACCTTGGCTATTCTACGATGGAACCGCTCATTGTCCGCTAAAAGCGTAGACATTCTATCTTCATCGTCGGAGAAGTAGAAGGTGGTGGCAAGCGGGCTACTGAAGGACACCTTACTCATATTCCTGTAAAACTGTGACATGTTCAGACGTTAACAAAAACTATATAGGTAGATGTTCATCCGACAAGAGCTGGAAGTATAATGATGTAGCGCTAGCGAGTAGGATAGACACCTATCCCCACCACAACGTTACCTTGTCCTTCAAACAGTTGTTTTTCGCTACAGTTGCTATACCCTTGGTCGGATCAGAAGTCTGTTTGCACTAACTTGTTCGTCTGATCAATCCGCGTAGTTTGAGTACCCACTTGATATATTTTAAACCGTAAATAATGAAGTTATGTAGGTTTGACCTCTAAAATAGCTGTTTTTTAGCTATTACTGCTATGCCCTTGATCGGATCTGAATTTTGTTTGCACCACCTTGTTTGTCTGATCAATCCGCGTAATTTGAATACCCACTTGATATATTTTAATCCGTAAATAAAGAAGTTATGTAGGTTTGACCTCCAAAATAGTTGTTTTTAGCTATAACTGGTATACCCTTAGTCGGATCTGAATTCTGTTTGCACCAACTTGTTCGTCTGATCAATTCGCGTAATTTGAGTACCCACTTGATATACTTTAGTCCGTAAATAAAGAAGTTATTTAGGTTTAACCTCCAAAATAGTTGTTTTTAGCTATTACTGCTATACCCTTGGTCGGATTTGAATTCTGTTTTCACCAAATTGTTCGTCTGATCAATCCGCATAATTTGAGTACCCACATGACATACTTTGCACAAACTTTGTCCCCCCCCCCAAAATGGGTCATGTTCAAGGTCAAGGTCAAGGTCAAGGACCTTAGGACATAGAAATTTTCACAAAGTGGGCTGCACACAAACATGAGACTAACAGTCTCCTGCCTATGTACAGGCCAAGTCCCTAACTTGAAATGCTTAGGGTGGTCCTGAAAAGGACCGTTTGTGTTCGAAGGAGATGGTGGATAAGGAGCGGTGGACAGATGGTGGACAGATGGTGGTGTTTACTTTATTTCTTTGTAACCCACTTTACTTGACCCTTCAGCCGTACCAAAAACAAGTCGCACTCGGTCTCAGGAGGTGGCAGAGTGGACCTTGGAAGGTGGACCTTGACGTAACGGCCGGCAAAGAGGTGTTGGAGTAGGTATTCATCGCCAATCTTCCCCACAAATAAATATTCCACGTTCAACTTCAACTGGGCAAACTTGACGGTGACAGACTCCAGCGGCGATACCAACTCGGTAAGTTTCACCGTAGCCGTCCTCTTCATTATTTCCTCAACAGTTGGAGGTGGCGATGAAGGTCGAGGCGCTGAAGGGCGAGGCGGTGTCGATGGCGGAGATGCAGAAGACGTCGAAGGCCGTTGATCAAAGTAAAGTGGGTGGTTCCGAAAATTTCTTTGTATACAAGACCTAAAAGAACTAGGTCTTTTGAAGCCGCTCCTTTTCTCCGAAGACTTCTTCAAAGTCTCCTTCAAACGTTGCAGTTTCTCGGGTGTGATAGGGGAAGACATAGCGCAGAGGTGTATACAGTTCGCAAGGCAAAGCTGGAATGAGGTACCAGACGGAGCAAAGCGGGTCGCCAAGTGTAACCGTGACATTTCCATATACGGGTAGAAAGCTAAAGACCGGTCTACATCCTGTTCCCCTTCCACCGTGACGACACAAACCCCCCCCCCTGACGTCACGGGGCGGAGCCCCCCCCTGACGTCACGGGGCGGAGCCCCCCCTCCCCGACGTCACGGGGCGGAGCCACCCCCCTCGACCTCCCCCCTTCGACCTCCCCCCTTCCGCTTCGGTGACGTCACTTTGCCTTTATAAGCGGGAGCAGTCCGCAGTCTCGTCGCAGTAGCTTGCCGCCCGTTGTTTGGATATACGTCCCAGTGGGTTGCACTCTGCTGCAGCGTAGGTCTGTTAAGTGTGCGTTGGGCCCGACGCGCAATTAAGAGATCCGCGCCCTTGCATGTTTAGTTAGTTTGTTAAGCATGTTACATAACGCTTGTAGTTTGCTGCTAGGCAATGTAGTTAGTCTAATATATATGTTAGTGTGTGGTATCGGTTTGAAGTGCTTTATTTACTAATGACATATGTACTCCCGGCCCTACAGGTCCCTCAACAACCTTGGTCAAAACTTGGGTTCGCAGCAGCCTGACGCCGGGTGTTTGGGTCTACGTCCCACCGGGTTTCAGTTATACTGTTGACCTTTGCAAAACCGACCTCGGCTGTTCTTGTAAAAGTAACGTTAACTGATTAATTTTGTTTAAATAGTTGTTGGTAAAGTCTTTATTTTAAAAGTAATGTAACTTGTTTCTCATCCTTTTCCTAACCCCTTACAAAAAGGTATGGCTCCCAAACCGACCTTATGTCATTACGGCGCGCAAACCGGTTGACATTACCCATCTTAGCCTGAGAAACGTTTGTGAAATATAAAATCAGCCTCTTGTTTAAAATCAGTCTCTTGTTTAAAATCAGTCTCTTGTTTGTTGTCTTTTGTCCCCTTCCCCAATACAGAGCGGGGAATAGATCGGTTTGTGGTCCAAGTGAGAATCACTTACCGGTCTATTCCCCGTTTTGGCAACTTGTTCGGATGACCTTGGGACTTAGAAAATTCTCGTCCAGAGCGGGGAATAGATTGGTTTGTGGTCCCAGTGAAAACCTCGACCTCCCCCCTTCCGCTTCGGTGACGTCACTTTGCCTTTATAAGCGGGAGCAGTCCGCAGTCTCGTCGCAGTAGCTTGCCGCCCGTTGTTTGGATATACGTCCCAGTGGGTTGCACTGTGCTGCAGCGTAGGTCTGTTAAGTGTGCGTTGGGCCCGACGCGCAATTAAGAGATCCGCGCCCTTGCATGTTTAGTTAGTTTGTTAAGCATGTTAAATAACGCTTGTAGTGCTGCTAGGTAATGTAGTTAGTGTGTGGTATCGGTTTGAAGTGTTTTATTTACTAATAACATATGTAATCCCGGCCCTACAGGTCCCTCAACAACCTTGGTCAAAACTTGGGTTCGCAGCAGCCTGACACCGGGTGTTTGGGTCTACGTCCCACCGGGTTTCAGTGATACTGTTGACCTTTGCAAAACCGACCTCGGCTGTTCTTGTAAAAGTAACGTTAACTGATTAATTTTGTTTAAATAGTTGTTGGTAAAGTCTTTATTTTAAAAGTAATGTAACTTGTTTCTCATCCTTTTCCTAACCCCTTACAAAAAGGTATGGCTCCCAAACCGACCTTATGTCATTACGGCGCGCAAACCGGTTGACATTACCCATCTTAGCCTGAGAAACGTTTGTGAAATATAAAATCAGCCTCTTGTTTAAAATCAGTCTCTTGTTTAAAATCAGTCTCTTGTTTGTTGTCTTTTGTCCCCTTCCCCAATACAGAGCGGGGAATAGATCGGTTTGTGGTCCAAGTGAGAATCACTTACCGGTCTATTCCCCGTTTTGGCAACTTGTTCGGATGAACTTGGGACTTAGAAAATTCTCGTACAGAGCGGGGAATAGATTGGTTTATGGTCCAAGTGAAAACCACTTACTGCTCTATTCCCCGTTTCGACAACATGAGCAAACGACCTTGACCCACTTCGGGACTTAGAAAGTTCTCGTATTGTAAAATATACATATATATATTTATTCGTTACAACATTAACACCCCCACCCTATAACACTTTCACTCCCCACCACTAACATTGTGTATAAAAGAGGGTCCCCCAGCCCTAGTAAAATCACTCTTCTACCTGTGCTGTTATACCTCACACCATGGCACACATTAGGAAGCAGACACGACCTCTCAAATTGAAACCTTCTGCTTCGTCTTCAACCGCCTCTACCACTTCGTCTTCTGCGGTTCCATCCATCCTTCGGACAGCTCTGATGTTAGCTAACATCGTCCCGGAGAACTGTTCACCACCACCACCTGCTGTGTCAACGTCTTCCACAAGTCCTTCACCTCTTCCGTCAACTTCTCGTGCTGTTTCTCCAAGTCCTTCTACATCTTCAAGTTGTTCTACATCTTCAAGGTGTTCTACATCTTCATCAAAGTCTTCCACATCTTCTGCTTCTTCATCCTCATCATCAAGGTCGAGACCAAGCCAACCAGCCACACAATCATCTTCTCCAACCAGACCTTCAGTAATCTGCACATACACTTCATCTCCTTCAGAGAAATTCAAACAACTGAAATCTGTACAAAGGATGTGCATACTTCCTGCACAACAATGCAGTTATATATTCAAAAAAGGTGCTAAAAAAGGTGATCGCTGTCATAAACGTTGTATTTTAAATGAAGGAGCGTGCAGTCTTCATTTAAAATTAAACCATAGCGCATCTCGTCACCACGTCCAACAGTAGTGCCAACCAAAATTCGAATTAATAGGCTTTGTAAAAACAAACGCTACTTTTTTGTTAAAATAAAGGACTTTGCAAAGGTGTTGGTTCAATGTGAAGGTAAACTGTACTATGTAGAGTTACCTAGATGCATGGACCTCCACGTCAAAAAGCCTTCCCAGAAGGACTATTTAATTCGAAATGATTCAGGTAACACTGTGTGGAAATCATTAAAAAAAAAATAAATAAAAACAAAAAGACCAAAAAGTTTATTCCAAATTAAATAAAATTTTCTTCCAAATTAAAAAAAAAAGTGTGGACAACCTATTTACACTTTGTAGCATCTGCTGCAGAGCGTAAATAGGTTGTCCACACTTTTTTTTTTACAATGTTACAACGACCTTGACCTAGATAACGGACTTAGAAACATTTCGCTCTGTTTGAATTCCTTTTCAAACCAAAAAAATTGATCTGTTCACCAACCTTTTAGGTGGGGGTAAGCGGGTATATAAGCGTGGCGTCGTAGAACATATTCATTAGTCAGCTATGGAGACTCCAGCAGGTTCATCCAACTCATCAGCTACTGATATGGAAGTAATCTGGGAACGTAGAGCGAAACAACATAGAGAACGTTCGCGAAGAAACGAAAATAGAGTAAAAGAAGGATTCAAAAGATTACAAGCCGCTGTACCATTTGCTAATCCTAGTGATTCTAGGATTTCAAAAATGCGACAGGCAACACAATAATTAAGTTTCTTCAAACACAACTTCAAGAACCTTCTATAAAAGCTGAACTGCCTGAGGAACCGCTGCCCCCCTTAATCTTACAAAAAGAATTAGGGAACGTTTTTGTCGAACCTCCGACCCTTAAAAAAGAAGATGACTAAACTCGTTAAAACAATGAGAGGGGTTAAAAAAAAAAAAGCGGGGAATAGATCAGTTTGTGGTCAAAGTGAGAATCACTTACTGCTCTATTCCCCGTTTTGGCAATATGTTCAGACGACCTTGACCCACTAAAAAGGCTTAGAATATTTGTGTATAGTATTGACTTACACTCCGTGTGGTAAAATAATGGAAGATATATTTATTTCTTAACACGATATACCCCTTCCCTAACCTTTGTACTCCCACCACTAACCCCCACCATTTAAACGTAGTATAAAAGGGGTTCCCTATCACTGGTAAAATCATTCTGCTGAAAATGAATACACCCGCTCTCCCTATCGCTGCAGCAACACTAGTAGTAAGCAGAAAGGTTGAAAAGCACGATCAGTTAATTGTCTTAAGAAGAGTACTGCACAAGTTTCTCGATTGGGAGGTTGGTTGTGATTTGTATATGCGGAAGCCTACGGCTCCAGTGTATAATAGTGAACAGGAAGCATGGAAAACAAGCTATACAAACAATGTAAAGTTACTTAAAATGATTGGTATAATGGAAAGGTTACTCCGGCAGAAATGGATCATCAATACAACATTTTATATTAAACCAAACCATTGTTGAATCAATAAAAAGGAGAGAGATTAAAAACAGAGCGGGGAATAGATCAGTTTGAGGTCTAAGTGAGAACCACTTACTGCTCTATTCCCCGTTCTGGTGGTATGTTCAGACGACCTTGACCCACTTACAATACTTGTCATTCTGCGACATCGTTGTTTGATATAAAATGTACTTCCTACAATAATATCCTTGACATTTACCCCCACCACGTAAACTTGGTATTTAAGCGACCGCATCGGAATATCCCCAGTAGTTAGCTATGGATTCCCAAGCAAGCACATCCAAAGAGTATAAAGATGAACTATCAGAGTTTTTGAAGTTCAACAATTGCTTGCGGAACCGAAGAGCCGAAAACGCATTAAAAACAAAAACATATAAGCTGACAATGCAAAAAGCCTACAGTAGATTATCAAGTAAAGTCCCGGGCGTTAAATCTACTACTAAAACAAAGGACATGATATATCGGGCAATAAATTACATAAAACATCTGCAGGCAATAGTTGCAGAAGTTCCTTCTGAAGAACCGGTCTCTCTTGAACCGATAGAATGCCTGTTCCTGGTGGAAGATAGGTTGACAGTAGTGTGGGTTTGCGGGTTTTGCGCCGGAAGTGACGTCATCCGGTCACGTGACCGGAAGTGCTGAGTCATGAAAGATGTTATCTGGGGCTGAGCCAGTGACGTAGGCGGTTTTGTGACGAAATGAGTTAAAGTTCAAAGTTCAAGGTCACGGGGAGGTAATTTTAAAAAAGTACTACCTCGCACGCGTAAAATCCGATTGTGATTCGATAGTTTTAATTCGATAAAATATCGAATGAAAATTATCGAATGAAGCAATCGAATGATACGAGTGCGAGGTAGTACTAATACAAATATTACTTTATTTTTATTTACAATAAGTTATGTTTACAATAATTCATGTTTACAATAGTTCCCCGTTGTTGGTTGTCATCGATGTTGTTGATCCGGACGAGTTGCGGCCATCACTTCGCTTTCTGAAGAAAGACGGTATATACTTCGATTCCTGCGCAGAGTCCATGTTGTTTTTTGATGCGTAAAGTTCCAAAGATAAATCGTAACCGGACGCAATGAGAAGTCTTAACTCTTCATTAAAAACCTCGAGGTCTTGGAAAGTCGCCAGATGAATAGAGTCATAATGAATACACCTAATTTTAATGGACATTTTAATACAATGTTTTACGTTTGTGAAGAGCACTCGATGTTCACCAGTCGAGAGCCGGAGGTGTACTGACTATTCGCTAGCTAGCGTTCTGGTATCAAACAAAATGGTGGGGCGGAGAAGATGGCGGACAGCAGATGGCAGGCGGCAGGTGGCAGCTGGTTGCTACTACATTCGCCGCCACAGTAATGCAATCCTTCGGCGTAATTCTTGTAGTTTATCTTGTCGGTTCATTTGATACGTTTTACATCTACATATGCAATAGCTGAAACACTTGCACTTACGACAAGCTTTCCCGTCAACTTGATCGCCTGGTATTTTAAAACATTGTAACTGGCAACAATATGTCTTCAAATTGTTATCGAAAAATAAATTTTTCATAGGTGACACCGACATGTTAGCTGCAGCGTGTGTTAGACAAGACTGAGACTAACTTCACTGCTCCCTCTCTTTTATACCTCTTCATAAGTTAACCCTGAATGAAAGTTCAAGGTCATCCATTTGAATTTTAAAAAAAGCAACACAGCAGTATATAAAATAATATACTGCTGTGTTGCTGTTTTTATTTTTTTTTTATTTTATTTTATTTTATTTTTTTTTTTTTTTCTTTATTAAACAAACATCTTACAATACAATAAACTTAAGTTTAACATTGATAACTAGAAATACAAACAATAAAATACAAACAGAGACATTATGTACAAGGATGCGTGATGTGCAGAGTGAGTTCCGTCGAGTTGTTGCCGCTTACACCGTGTGATACCAAATACAACGTCCCCGGTTGAATATCTCGCAAATCTTCATTTTGTAGCAGTTGAACAAATCGTTTTGGAAGAAATACTTGAAACTTCGGCTCATCTCCTGGAGAGAAAGGTCCTTCGCTCAATGAAACTAGAATTGCTTCTCCATGTGTGGTTTCCACTTTCTTGATGTTATGA
Organism: Allygus modestus; assembly: GCA_963675035.1. Taxonomy (NCBI): domain Eukaryota; kingdom Metazoa; phylum Arthropoda; class Insecta; order Hemiptera; family Cicadellidae; genus Allygus; species Allygus modestus. The sequence continues at coordinate 138,555,400 of OY776114.1, read as the reverse complement.
ATAATGTAGTGTTTTTGTTCTTTTAGTTCTGAACACTTTTTAGTTAGCAGAAGGTCGGATTTTGAATGAGTGTTGAATTGATCAACCAGTGTTTGTAGAAACTGTTGTGATGTCATCTTCGTCAGTGGTGGTTGTGGTGTCTTCTGTGATGTTGCCTCTTCGGAGTCTCGAATAATACTCGTGCCGGAGCGGTGTTGGCTCCTCGTATTTATAGGCCCCGCTACCCCCACCACATTCCGGTTCTTTGCTACCCCCACCACATTTCTGCGTTTGTTCCAAGTAAGCAGCCAAACGATATGCGTTGTGCAATGCGCAGTTTAATTGTCCGTGTTTAGGATCTTTTGCAGCAACACAAATATTACCGAGATTAATGTTAAAGTCCTTACCGATGGTTATATCGAAAACATCACCGTGCGTGTACTTTTGTATCCAGTTCCTTTTTTCTAATCCTCTTGTGTATATATGTGAATATTGTTTGCAAAAGTTAAACATAATACTGTGCAGATTACTGTAGCTTATAAATCCTTCATACCAATGTATGTGATGAAAGTAGTTTGTTATCCATTTGTTTGTACTTTTTGCTTTGGCGTTAAGGTTGTTAAAAGAAAAAGGAGCTTCAAACGTGAATGGGTAAACTACAAATGTAAGCAAGTCTAAAATTACTAATTCCTTGATAATAAACCTATCATCATTATTTCGAAATGCTTGAAATTCTATTACACAAGGCTTTACACTCACTTCTTCATCCCCTCCGCTCATCATGGCACCTAGCGATCAACTAAACTGTTTTCCACACCACGGTAGGTTAAATACCAGGCCGTACAGTTGCAGGCGCGTTGGTGTATATTTAACGTGGGCACCGTCCCCAATAGGCCTACCCCACGTGTGTTCTTCTTTACTAAGTCAAACTTTAGTCTTTTTTAACTTCTTCTTCTTGTGTTTCGTTTTCTTCTTCTTCTTGTTTCTCCGTTTCTTCTTCCTGTGTTGTTTCTTCTGTAGCTTCTGTAGCGATTTCTACAAGTGGTTCAAAATCCTTTAACTTTCTCCACATGCAAACTTCATGAGGTATTCTATTAAAAATAGATGTATCCACAGGTCCGTACACGATGGTGCTATCAGGTTGTTTTTCCAAAGTATCGATTAAATATTCTTTAATAATAGCGCTTGCAAATACCAACTGTCTCATGTACCTTGTAATAGGTTCTGTTGCGTAGTTTAAAACGTAGAATTCTTCACGTGACAGTAGAATCTTATTTTCATGTTGAGTCAAGTCTCTAATTCGCACTTGTAGTTGTCCACGATGTTTAACAATATCGATTTCATTGTCACAATCCAAAAGTCGAATATGTGTTTTCCTTCCACACAAACTGTTAGTTAAATAACATTCTATTAAATGTACATGTTTCAAAAATGACTCCCAAGCATTTTGCGAAAATAAAACCTTTTTTGTTCCATGGTGTAGTATTACTGTAGGGGAATAATCCAATGACTTCATCAATCCAACTGATACACTTTTACTGATGCATGCTGAGATGGGGTAAAAGATTCGCAAAAAAACTTCAGTTAAAATGTGAGGAGGAATATTTTCTTCAACTTTCTTCTTCCTCTTTGGTACTACCTTTGATGGGTCTGCATTACTTTCCTCCTCTCTATCTCTTTTACCAAACTTTAAAAATGCAGTTATTTCCTTGATGATTTCTTCTTCACTAGTATTATCACGTTCCAATAACGGTGCTACCTCTGCATCACCTTGTACAACAGATGGAGAACTCATTTTGTAGAAGATGTTGCCCATGCGACGATAGACGATCAACTGAAGACCTGCATTGTTGCTCCGCTATTTATAGGTTAGCGACAGTGGCGGTGCCGGTGGTGGTACAACGTTTTACAATACCGTCTTTACGATACCAGTCAACGGTGTGTATGTAACAATTTTATCGTGCAAAATTAAACAATACGCAGATGTATTTGCAGGTACGTTTTCTTGAAATTCCATTTATATTTTTATATCAACACTAGACGATTTTACAGATTCGTTTTGTTTGGAGCAATCAATTACAACAATCGGAGCTTTCGATTCAAACTGTACGGGAGATAGTAGAGGTGTGTTTGTTTTGCCGTAATATGAATTTTGGAACCTAGCGTACATATCGTATAAAACACTGTACCTTTTTTTATCAAAAGAGATATTAAAGTTGTCGTAGGGAAAGAATTGTGAATTCAGGAACACTTTACAGTTTGTTAATTTACAATGGTCAAATTCACCAGCATTTTCAGTTAATATACTTTTTTTCTTTGTTTGTAATCCAAAGATTACATATCTCGCTTTTTCCAAATGAGTAGAAGTTTTTACAGTCCATGTATGCCGTTGTGTTGAAGGTAAAACGGGGTATTCATGAAACTCCCAGCTTCTGAATGGTATTACAATGTCTCGATCTGATTTTAACTTTCTTAATAATGTAATCCTGTGTTCATCATTTAGTCGCACATGTGGTACTCTCCAAACAATCTTGTCTAATGTTAGTTTCCAGTCTAAATTGGCTTCAGTTGTTCCAGCAGATGCTTTAATAATATCATTATCGTTTGATGACCTTAATAAAACTAGTTCTTGTTTTACATTTATTATTATTCTTCTGTAATCTTCAGCAAATCCTAAAAGTAATCTTAAAGGTACGTAAAAATCAAAGTTTCCCGAAGCGTCAGGAGTAATTATACTTTTGTCTGGTGCAACCCATCCTGCAACAGCTAACAGATTCTTCTCATTTGGTGTTAAAGACGCTAATCCTTTTAATGTACTGGAAATTCCAACCTTTTTTGTTGAATCGACTGTAACTCCTGAAATTTCATATCTAATCTCGTCAAACAAAAATGCCATAGGATTATTTATGAACGGAACAGTGGTTCCAACAGTACCGTCAGCTTTTGTTACTTTTCCTTCAATATATAAATAACTTTCGCATGGAAGAGTATAAATGTCTTGTTGTTGTATAGGAATCCTAATTTCATCGTTATTGTTTAATTTGGACGAAGCGTAAGGGTTGTGCGTGTGATATTCCTTTTCCCATAAGGTCTCGTCGAATGTTGGGCCCTGCGCTATATCCAGTATATCCATTGTTAATGACCTTTAATCCAATTTCTTCTAGAAAACGAATGTTGTCACTTGTTAATCCTTCTACAGCTGATGAGCTACTGACCTCTTTGCTGGTTGGCTCTCTCTTTTTAAATGATAACCCCATTATCTAAGCGGATGATTTTATATGTATTCTTACAGTAATAGCTTCTCCTCGAAAGTCAATAAGGTTTCCGTCTTGATCCACTATGTTCAGCACGATGTCTGAAATGAAACTGGTGTTTAACGGTAGGTACACAAGGTTTTGAGGCTTTTCTACTATCTTGAAACCCGGTGCGACTGATGGGTAGAATGTGTGTAATATATGCCGATTTTCTCCATCTCTGTAGGATCCTTGTATAATGTTACATGTAATGTCTATGCTGTTTACTTTGATGATCGTCACAGTTCTATTCCCAGAATGAGTTGTATTAGGTTCTAATACCTTTGTTTCCTTAGAAAACCCCAATAAACTACCAATTGAACGTTCTTGGCCAAAATCAATATAATACTTAGAAGTAATTTCGGCTTTCATTGTATTGTTATTGCCTTTTATCGTTATATTTTCTTTTCCCATATGTTTTTGTATAACTTCATTTATATTATCAATTTCATAAGCTCCTGTTGGCAAACTGAATTCTTCCAAAGCTGAATATTTTCCTTTATTATCTTTTGTCTTGTAATAATGTATTTTGTTATTAATTCCTTCACTAACGTTTGGAATAGAGTTATATGTTGTTAAATCCAATAATGCGGCTTCCCATAGTCTTCCTTTTTGCAAACGTAGCGCTGGAAACAGAATACTGCGCAAAGTACATGAGTTACCGGTTAATGACACTGTATACGAAGACATCTTAAAGTTGACTAACACTTTTAGCTAAAAAGTCTAAACATAAATGACCGCAAATGGATGTATCATCAGGTTGTTTTCTTGTATAATTGTAAAAAACATTTTCTGCCGCACGAAAGTATTGTTGAAGTTCTTTCGGTGGTGGAAGGTTTCCAAAACTGTCGAAATAATAAATCGTTTCACCAAGTTTCTTGTAACACACCCAATGAGTGCCTAATCCTTCACTATTATCCAAATTTACTATACCAGTCTCATTTTTCCACATTTTAACCGGTAATTCATCTTTCATAAATACTCCTCTAAAAATGGGATTTTCAAACAAGAAGCATATGTAATCAGTTCTTCATTGGTTAATTCTTTGTTTTTAATTATTAATTGCTCTTTTTTATTTAATACACACGATACGGTCTTAGGTATAGTCCTCCTCCCTTTTTTATCATTGACCATATTGTTGGTTTCTTTTTACCTTTACCACTAGTAGATCGACGTTTTCTTCTGATATTACCTCCTTGTTTCTTAGCGGGTCTTTTCCCACGCCTTCTTCTCTTTCCTCCTCCAAACGTAGTTTTTGCTTTCATTGCTGCTGTTACTGCTAAAGACGATGCTTTTTCACCAATACTCGCGTCACTAGATTTTACTCTTTGCCAAGCTTTCTCAGAAAGTGCTCTATCTGCTATTGATCTATTTTTTGTATCACCAAATTTGGAATACGCTATATCGTGCTGTTTACAAGCCTGATCAAGCTTATTTATTCCAGGATCTCCTCTAGCAAGCCGTTTCTCTAATTTGGTTCCAGGACCACAATATTGATATCCTCCAGGTAAATGTAATTCCACAGGTAATAAATCAATCGCCTTGTTAACTATAGCTCCAACCGGTTTACTTAATAGAGAAAATGCTGTTGATGCTATTCCCCTTCCTCTCTGTAATCTCTCTCGATTATGACTGATGCGTTTAGCCCTCGGCATGACTATTTATAGCCAAACTTACAGTCAGTAGGTGCACTCTATAAATGTTTTACAATGAATGTAATATTAGTCTTGGCTTCTTGTATTATATATACTGTTTAAAATCCATTTATTATATAGAAATGGATTAATTAATTAAATGTAGACATAATAAATAAAAGTAGTAAAAATAGAAATAAGGTGTAATTGAAGATGTTTCAAATGTTTCTCCGCTGGTGATGGTATCGTTGTTTTCGGTAAAATGAATAAAATCTAAATAGTTGTCATGTTCCCTTAGAAACTTGCCACTTAATCGTTGGTAATTAAATAACACATTCCAGTCTAGTTTATCTTTAAAATTGTCAATGTAATTTTCAGAGAGATTTTGATATTTACTTATTACTTCCCAACAGTTATTAAAATTTGATGTCATCTCTACAAGGAAGTTTTCTGAAAACTGTTGTCTTTGTAAAATATGAATCCAGTTAACTCTGTGAAAATAAATTCTTAACATAGTCATTGTGAAGAGGTAGTGTATGGAAAGTTGTTCCCAATCCATATATCTATCAAACCGTTGAACAAAACCATCTGTCAGCACTCCTTGGGGAAATCTCGGCTCTTGAGATATTAAACTCCACGCAGTAATATTGGATTCCATCATCCTCTCTGTATCATCTCTCGAATATAACTGATGCTTTATCCCTTATCATGGGTATTTAAATTCTTTTTTCTCTTATATAATCTTCATCGTTTTCTGTTGGTTCATTAATCACATTCACTTTATCCCCCTTTCCTAATGTCTTGACTTTAGAAGGCTCAGACGGTTTATCTAATTGATTAGGTTTTTCTGGATTGTGTATCTTTTTCCAGTCTAAATAATTGTGGCTGTCAACATCTGAAGCTACAGCTCTTCCTGAAGCCCGATGGATATAATTAAATAAAGCTGCACCAAACCTTTCCATATGTTTTTCATATTCTGTAGTCCATTTCTTGTGTACTATATCAAATATTTTCTTATTTACAGCGTCTCCATCCTGCTCACAATCACCTACATTTGACAATTTTAATTTTTTTACATCATAGCTTGTATCAGTTTCATTCTTTTTGTAAATCGTTAACAATTTTAAAGTCGCTAAATTTACTGCTTCACCATCATAAATGGGATGTTTTATATTGCTTAACCTTTTACCGGAAAATCCCTAATGGTCTTCGTGTACAATCGGGGTTCTTTTATCCATGTATTGTACCGTAACCGCATCAGAAGACAAAAGCGGATCACCAACATTTTGAATTACTTTTCCTTCAAAATTATAATTACCATCAGGTGTTAACGGAAACCCAGCTCTTTTTTCACTATATCCAGATTTTACTCCAAACTCGGAATACCGTCCAAACTTGTCCACACTCATGATGTAACTGAATCGCTATCGTTTAGGTTCTTACTATATATATATATATATATATATATATATATATATACGTCTACTGAACAATTATTTCTCGTTTTCGCAGTTCATCAACCAAAGCTACCCATTCGTTTTCTAAACCAGTGTGCCCGGCTTCCATAGCTTCATGTAATAACCTCATTCGATCAACTAACTTATTTATATCGTTGTAATATATTATATTGGTTTTATACAAATTTTTTAATAATCCCCTTCCAGATGTAGTAGGATCAGTTGTTTTTCTTTTTTTATGCAAAACATTTAATTCAGCAGAAGATAATGCTCTTCTTTTAATTGGAGCTTTATTTGATTTCGAGGGGAAAAGACTAGATATAATGTTTGTGTATTTTATTGACCTGTTTCTATGAATAGGTAGTTCTTTGGAATATTTTTTTCTATGTGCATTTGTATACTCTAGTATATTTTTAAACAATTGTAAATCCTTTTTAGTATATTTACCAGGATTATTTTTAAAGATGAGTTCAAACAAACCTGTTGTACCTTTATATTTCTTATCACCAATAACTATATCATCATTTTCGTTTATATCTAACTTTCTATCTCCAATCATTAATCCTTTATCCTCTATTCTAGCTCCATATGTATGATAATTTCGATTAGCATGTGTGCCATGTAACATTTTTAATGTATATTTTCTTCCAAGTGTTCCTTTAAACATAATATCTGTGCCTAATTTGCTTAAGTTGGATGGGTTGATATCCTCTTCTTCTGCTCTTGTATCTTCCGCACTTGTATCTTCTGTACTTGTATCTCCTGCAATGTTCTTTTCCCTTAAATCTCCTATATCTCCGCTTTCTTCATACTCGTCGCTTTCTTCAGATGTTTGTAACTGGTCAGAACTTTCATCATTCTGAAATTCTTCTTCATATTTGGAAATTGGAAGCATTTTGTCTCCTTCGAAGCGAATTGAAGGTCTTTCCATATTTTGTGCTAATCGCTTTAAAGGTTCAGTAACAGGTTTGAATGTTGTTTCTAAAAATTGCTCTCTTTCATTTATACCTGATTTTAAAGCTCGGTTTTTTTGTCTAATAGAATCACTAAGTGATTTTATTTCCTTTAATAGCTTTTCCTGGTTAACCATCTTCACACCTTGACGACTTGTACAGTAATACCGCTAATCAGTGTATTAAAACGAATTTATCAAAACCTATTCTATAACGACCATCTTTTATAGCTTGATCTTTCATAATAACCAAAAATCCATACTTTTCCGCCCATGCTTTTCCGCAAAGCTCTTTAAACTTTTCAAATGGCATATCCGCATTCACATGATCGTTATATATATGTTTTAGGTTAGTATCATCTTGTTTGAATACAATTAGAATATTTGCATTATCTCTGATAAGTTGTTTTGGGATTTTGCTATAAGTTTGTCCTATATATATGCTGTCGATGTTATTATGTCTTCCCATGGCAAAGTAGTTTCTAATAGTATCCTGATTTTCACAAGATACATCGTCAAATATAAATACAGAATACGGTTTCGCTTCGTTTGGTTGCATAATGCTATCACTAGCGTTAAATTTGTAAAAATTAACATCAGACACATCAGATAGGATTTTATCCAGCAATTGATACTTTGGTTGATGTAGAGACTTTGAAAAAATATATAGGTTACTAAACCTTAATCCCTGCGGATTAGTGATCAAATTAAAGACAACATTGGTCTTTCCACAGTTTGAGGGGCCACTTACTATACATCGAACAGTGTTTGGAAGTAAACTACCGTGTTTACCATTGTTGATTTTAACGTTATCCACAGTTAAATCATCTATGTTATTAATATTGAATCGATCTTTATGGTGAATAATCTCCATCCTGCTCAAAGGTTAACGATGAAATGAGTTGCTTGTATTAAACCAAGTCCTTTATAGGTATCCATGAATCCTCAGTTTGTTAAACCCTAACCACCGCACTTTAACTGCGTCCTTTTTTCTTTGTAACACTTTTTCAACAAGATATACATCACCTACTGTTGACTTTAACATTTCATGTCCATAAAATGCACCTTGCAACAAATCTCCTTTGTTATCTTTTAGGATATACGTTTCAGGTACAGTCGGTTGCACTTTATACACTGTAAAAACTTCATTCGTCCAATTGGGAAGGTATTTTTTGGTAAACACTCCCTTATATTTACTAATCCGTACTTTATCACTTACATTAAATTTTCTTGGCTGCATTTTTTCTACTTTAGGCTTTGTATTTTTCTTTATGCGTTTTAATACATCTTTTGCATTTCTTCTATTTACTTTGTTAGGTTTCATACCAATAGTTCTATGAAACCTGTTGTTATAATCATTTATTAATTGTGGTAAAACATCATACCATACGTAAGAACCTCTTTTTGAAAATTGTTTATACAGTGCTCCTTTTAAGGTTCTATTAAATCTTTCTACAATAGCAGCTTTTTTCTCTGAATTTGTAGAATAATGATTTATTTTATATTTATTCATTAACTGTGCAAAGTTTGTATTAAAGTATTCTGTTCCATCATCAGTTTGTAAATGTTTAATTTTGTTTTTATCTCTTTTTATGGCTATTTCCATGGCTTCTGTTACGCTTTTACCAATCTTGTCCTTTAGAGGCAAAGCGTCTGCAACTTTTGTAAAACAATTAATAATTGTGAGTATATATTTAAATCCTTTGTTTATTCTGCTATGCGGTCGCATTTCAATTAAATCCGCTTGATATAGATCATTTATCCCTTTTATAACAGTATTTCTTCTTGGAAACTTTATTCTTGCAGGTTTGTGTAGTTCATTAATAATCTTCTCCTTCAGGTCTGACATGATGGTTTCACGAAGGCAGCTGATATGGTATTAAATATTCTTTTGTATAAATCTGCTTATATATATATATACATATAGTTCAAGGTCATTCAAAACTTGTGTAAAAAAAGGGGAAACACAGCTTAACATTGCTGTGTTTCCCCTTTTTTACGGAAAGGAAAAGGATAGAGGATCTAGGACGATGAAAGGGTTATTAGTCAATAGGGTTGAGGGAATAGTGACCGAATGGTAAAGTGTGGATGTTGTCTGGAAGGGTTTGTCTTTTGTCGTCATTACAGGATAGCGCCTTTTTAACTTCAGTCACGCTGTACAGCTGATGGTTAAAACTTCTGATGGTGTTGAATTTAGCTGTAATGATGTTATCCTCAAATAAGCATTGCTTGTAGTGTTCAAAATGCACTTTCTTCTTTAAATATAAACTCTTTACACCTTTAGCTTTCTTAATATAGCTATTCTTCTTTTCTTCTTCTTATTTTTCATTATAGAGTTTCAAAGAATATAGTTTAGACATCAGTGCAACAATCTCTTCAAGCAGAACACCATTAGCCTCATCCTTGAATTTGCCTAGTACTTTTTTGTGTCTGTCATTGTCGTAGTTTGGATGATCTTTTGGATAATCGGAGAAATCAAAGTCGTTCTTGTAAATAAATGTACGTAAATCTTTATACATGTCCAATGTTACTATGCGATATATAAAAGCGTCAGTGTCCATATATGTAATAGATATATTTCCTCTTCCGTAGAACGCCACCATTTTGTTGTAGTGAAAATCGTACATGTGTGTTTTTGAGATGTCCAAGATTGACATGCCTATATACAAAGGACGATCCATCTTCACACTCGTCTTCTTCATGGACACTGCTACAAGTTTTTCATTAATAATTATAGATGTTCCAAAATTTGGCTGCTGTACTAGTTTCTGTAATTTTTTTGCGTCGGTAACAAGTTTAACATTTTTGTGTCTTCTTTTGTTTTCCAATGTTTTTCCAAATATCGCATTATTCATTAATTTAAAGAAATCTTTTTGAAAGTCTGATGTAGCTGCTGCTCTTCTGATGGTATTTGAATCAATGTAGGGTTTCAACCAGCATGATTGAGAAAATTCCAAAACTCTATTAATTTTTGTTAGACGTAGTCCTAATTCGATAGCTTGTTGAACCACCCAAAAGTGAGCCACGTAGCGTTGTTTATTATTTAATGTCATCATTAATTTGGGGTGTTTTCCAATTGGTGAAATTTCTGTTTTAGCAAGAAGTGGAAGGTCATAATGAAGATCATGTAAATTTTCTGGGTATTCAAAATCGCAATCCAAAATATATCCAGTGTCACCATGTTTCGGAATTTGTAAAATATCGCCAATAGAGTCGGGATTAATCCATTTAAAGTTATCAAAAGGAAGTGGGTTTGACATTGCCCATCCGTACAGGTTATTTGCATCGAAATATCCTAAATAGGTTGACGGTTTGGTTTCATCGTAATCGGGTAGGTATTTGTTGTTGGCTTTGACATGTCTGGTAACACTTTGGGTCAATCCGCCTCTTACTCCAGCTTCAACCATTAAAACCATGTCAATGTCTGTTAAAAGTTGGAGTTTGCATTTTGTTTCTTTTAACATGGCTTGCCAAGCTAATCCTGGTGAAGTATACGAATGTAGAGGGTCCAAACCGTATGCAGCAAAACAAGTGTTTCGGAATTCTTCCATTACATCACAAAGAAGAGTTACATCTAGTTTGACATAAAAGTCCGAGTAATCTCCTAAGGTCTTCATATCTAACTCGTTCCATACTCGACGTGCGTGTTGATAGTCCTCAAGTGATATTTCCGAATCATTAAGTTTGTTTTTGAAGTGTTCTGGTGAAGGTAGTGATGTTTCATCAAATCTATGCAGTCCATCGATGTAATCATAGGGGAAGACTCCTTTTCGAAGAACCAAATCCATTTTACTATTGAGTACAATTTTGCTTGTTTCTATCAAATCTGTTCTTCTTAGATTTTCAGATAATTTCATGAGGCTTGAAGGCATAAATCTAAATGAATCAACAAACCTTAATTTAATTTTACCCACCTTTTTTGAAAAGCTTATAAATTTTTCCATTGTAGTAGCCAAAACGTCTATTGCTCCATTATCTCTTCCTAGTTCGGGGATTATGAAGTGCGAATCATAACCACTCAGATTGTGCAGAACTACGGGGATAAAATATGGTAGTTTGTAGTTCAAGTTGCAAGCGTTACAGGCTGCACCTCTGTACGCTCCCGTAAGATGATCGTGGTCACGAACTTTAACGTTATCCAGTGTAAAGGTGTTATTACACAAATAACACGTTGTTGTTGAATCATAATGTTGAAGTTCTTCTTCTTCCATAGGTGACATGGGTACCTTTGTTCCATACAGTTCTTCTACCTTTGCAGCTATGTCATACAAATCATCGACAAAGTATTTGGCTGCTTCTTCACCGCGATAAATCTTTGGAGAAGATGATAGTCCATATTTTTGAAGATGGTCTTCAGTCAACGTGGATTTAATTAGTATGCAATAACTGTTTGGTGAATGAAGTTGGTATTTGCTTCTTCTTGTAACGTCCTCTTCTTGTTGTTCAAGCGGATGTAAAGAAGACTCGAAATCAGCGTAAACAACAACAGGTACACGGTATTGTTGTATTACTTTGTCAAATTTTATCTGCGCTCTGCTAGGATGCGGCAATTTAATTCTTACTTCATAGTTTCCATTACATAACCGCTGGTGTTCTACTAACCAATCAGACCCTCCCCTTCTTAGTTCTTTGTTCACGTGACAAAAACATCTTTTGCAAATTGTCATCTTTCTTTTATGCTTAGATAATTGATTAGAAACAAGACTTTCAAATTTTTTGATATACACAAAGTGTGAAATATCACCTTTAGTAATTAATAACAAATCGGTATGATCTCTGCGCTCATTTGGTGTTATACGCAAGGGGTACAAATTGTTTGTCGAATCCAATCCGAAGAGGTTGACAGAAGCTGAAGGATTTTGTTTTTCAAATTTTGAAACGTCTGTTATAGCAACAGGGTAAGTCATCCCTTGGAAATTATATCTATGTTGTACTTCTTCATAATAGTGACTTGGTCTTTCCGGATGAATTGTTACATATTTGGCCAACATAGCATATTTAAAACACTCAGTATCTTGATTTTGTACGTTGACGCAGGATAAGGTATTTCTAATCTTTGTTGGTAGAGGAATGTAGCTACTTCCTCGAATTCCATAGCCGTGTTTGTGTACTCTTAAGTCTAGCCCTGTGATGCTTAACAAATTCCATCCAGAGCCTCTTCCTTCATGTTCTTGTATTTTAGTCATTAGCTCTTCAAAACATTCAGATACGATTGAATCAATATCTGACGAAAACATAATAGTTCGGTTTTTTGTTAAAAACCCTCTCGGTGAAGTTTCATTTTGAATGTTTGTAAATAAAGCATCCATTAATAGTCCAAATTTAATAAAATTTAATCTTTTTAATTCATTTTGCAAAGTGTTGCTTACCAATCCTTTTGCGTTATTTAAAAACTCTTCGAGTTGTAATTTTGCATTGTCAATTTTGAAGTGGGTTACTACATTACCCGGAAGTGCTCGGGCATGTAGTTCTACATTTACTGCTGTTGATGCTGAAGGACGGTGAAGTGTAGACAGAGCATGCGTAGAAGTCGATGCAGCTGATGATGTTGAAGGATGATGAAGTGTAGACAGAACAGGCGTAGAAGTCGATGCAGATGATGATGATGATGTTGAAGGACGGTGAAGTGTAGACATAGCAGAGGTAGAAGTCGATGTTGATGGTGCATATTGAATAACACTAGGTCTGGAATTTTGGTGTTGAGCTAACATTTGATCTATTTCTTTCAATTCTTCTTCTTCATATTCTTCATTTTGGTTTTTGTTATGTTTCAGTTCTTTATGTATCATTAAAATAAATTCATCCTTAAATGAAGACTTGCAAATATCGCAGCGATGCATAATGTAGGTGCGATCTCCACAAGGGTCAAGGCAATAATGAACAACACTGCAAATACCCCTCTATTTATACCCTAGCAAAAGTAATGGGGGTACGTATTACGTTAAGTTTACTATTTTTTTTTTTTTTTTTTTTTTTTTTTTTTTTGCATTTTATATTTACTATTGTAGCTGGAGGCTACAAATTTCTGTATTTAGGTCAAGGTCATTGAACAAATTTACCAAAACGGGGAATAGAGCAGTAAATGATTTTATATTAAACCATAAACTGATCTATTCCCCGCTCTGTATTTAACTAAGACAATTTTCTCCAACAGAAACATTTGATAAATTTTAAACTCGGATGTGAAGTTGGATTGTACACATTGCATCTTGATCAACTAAAAATTTCATAAAACAATAGGGATCTTCAGTTGTAGATTCATCTTTAACATATTCAATAGTCAACATTGCCGAACGAAGATCTTGTGGAATTACGTCGACTTTTATGAGTCGCCTTTCGAGTTCGAACCGTTTTGTTATTGATGTAAGTTTTATCACATCATCGATATCGATGAGGGGAAAGCTGTAGCAAACGGAGTTTCCTGGTGGGTTCATCATGTCTATATGATAAATATACACTGTTGCATCGTCTTTAAATAGACGTTCCCCCACCATTAAATGTATAAGTTACCCCACTTTTTTAATCATGTAAATGGGTCAAGGTCATACAACGATATTACCAAAACGGGGAATAGAGCAGTAAGTGATTCTCACTATAACCACAAACTGATCTATTCCCCGCTTTGTATTTAAAGTAAACTATTTGAAGACAACAAAAACTTATTCAGATTCTTCCGATGATAATGATGATGATGAGCTCATATCACTAAATAAGCGACGACGAACACAAAAGTTCCCTGTGACTGGATCTAGAACTACATCATCGATATTAATACTGCTTGGAGGGGTTTCACTATCAACAAGGTCCATTTCCTCCAAGCAAAGCAACTGATGATGAAATTCCGGTTCATTATTATCGACATCTTCGTCGTCAGTCAACAGCTCCAACAGCTCCATCTCTCCAAGATATGGTTCACTGCTAGCAAACTCACTCAGTAGTTCAAAGCCACTAAATAGTTCAAGATCACTAAATAGTTCACCTTCCATCTCTGAATCATCATCGTCTTCATCTTCGTTTAAATTTAATGGAATATTTTCAATCAATTCTAGTATAGTCTTCTTAGAAGGGAAAATGTTATCTCTGGGCGACATGATTCCAAGTAGCAGACTGATTTACCACTAATACGAAACCACCTTTTATACATGATTTCGGTGGTGGTGGGGGTAAGTGTTGAAAGTGCAAGTGGTAGGGAAAAGTGATAGGGAAGAGGTATTATTGTAACACAAATGATTAAGTCCTGTAAGTGGGTCAAGGTCACCTTATCCTATTACCAGAACGGGGAATAGAGCAGTAAGAGATTCTTATTCAAACCTCAAACTGATCTATTCCCCGTTCTGTATTCCCCCCCCCTTTGGCGTTTTATTTAGTTTATGAGGTTGTGTAATAAAGGCACAGTGTGTAGCCTTCTTGTAATAATTGGACAATTTTTTTCTTCAAAGGGATTGGTTTTACATCTATTTTTACTTCTTCTGTTCCACGAATACCCAATCCTTTAACCTGAACATGTTGGTACTCCGTTAACAGTTGGTAAACACGCTGGATAAAAGTATCCGCTTTAGCAGTAGAGTCAATATAGTGGAGGTATACCATGGTAGGTGCTCTCTTGACGCAATTCAGAACCAAAGTGATAATTGTCTCTGTAACATCGGGCTTATATACCCATCGTTTTTTTTTTTTTTTGTTTTAATTACAGGTTTGGAACAATATAAAATGTTATATTAATGTTCCATCCTTTATCGACTAACCTTACCATATTACCAAAGATTTTATATAACTTTCTACTGTAGTTTGTTTCAAATGCTTCATTTTCACTACTATAAACTTCACCTGTTGGTCTCCACATGTACAATTGACAACTAACCTCTATATCAAGATACCGTAGCAGTAATCTCCTTACAGCAAGCACCTGATCAATGTTTTCGACCCGTCTGCTAACTATTATAGTTGCTGCAGAGATAGAAGTAGTGGATGCATTCATTTTCAGCAGAGTACTAATTTTTACCAGCGATGGAGAACCTCCTTTATACTTAGTTTAGGTAGTGGTGGGGGTTAGGAAAAGATATTGTTGTGAGAAATAAGAAGATCTTTCATTATTTTTTATCAAACGAATATTTTCTAAGTCCCAAGGTCATTTACACCAGTTGCCAGAACGGGGAATAGAGCAGTAAGTGGTTCTCACTTGGACCGCAAACTGATCTATTCCCCGCTCTGTATTTTAAAGTAAACAATAACTCTTCTCACTATTGAGCAACCTTTGTTCTTTGAAGCTCAAGTTCTAAGTCTGCAACCAGGCGAAAGTCTGCATCATGCTCCTCCCATTGTTCAGGAGAACGCGGTTGACCACACCACTTAGTAAAGGCGTACCTCATCGCCTCATTGTACTCCTCCAGGATAACATGATAGGGTCTTGGTTGTTGCGTTGTAGACTGCATCGGTGATGTAGTTTGTTGCGGTTGAGACTGAGCACCATTTTCTGCAACCTTATTAATTTTATAAACCTCAGTCATTTCAGCAGCCTCAACAATCGCGTACAACTCCTCTTCGCTAATTTCCTTTCCCCATGTGTTGCTGTTGACGCTCATGACGATACAACTAATAATTATATTCCGAATCTCTCGCTTAAATACCCGCTTACCCCCTCCCCTCTTTACTGTTGAATAATGTCATTAATATAATATTTCTCCTTTTTCCATTTAAGTTTTATCTTTGACTTAGTACAATATATCTAAGTCCGTTATTTAGGTCAAGGTCGTTGTAGCATTGTAAAAAAAAAGGTGTGGACAACCTATTTACACTCTGCAGCATATGCTACAAATTGTAAATAGGTTGTCCACACTTTTTTTTTTTTAATTTGGAAAAGATTATTTTTAATTTGGAATACACTTTTTAATCTTTTTTTATTTTAAATGTTTTCCACACACTGAAACCTGTATCATTTCGAATTAAATAGTTCTGTTTGGTAAGTTCTTTGACGTGGAGGTCCATGCCTCTAGGCAACTCTACATAGTACAATTTACCTTCACATTGAACCACCACCTTTGCAAAGCCCTTTGATTTAACAAAAAAGTATCGTTTATTTCTACAAAGCCTATTAATTCGAATTTTGGTTGGTCTCACTGTTGGATGGGGTGTAGAAAGAGAAACGGTGCCCTTGTGATTTTGTTTTAAATGTGATCTGCATACTTCTTCATTTAAAACACAAGACTTAGCACAACGTTCCCCTTTCCTTGCACCTTTTTTAAAACTGTAGCTGCATCTTGGTGCAGGAAGTATGGACTGCCTTCTCAAGGTTTTTAATTGTTGAAATTTCTCTGAAGGAGATTCGTTGTTAATACAGATCACTGAAGGACGGGAAAGGACACTTACAGAAGGTGTAGAAGGTTTGGTAGGAGAAGAAGAATGTAGACTTGCAGATGGTGTTGAAGAGCCTGGTGTAGAAGGTGGAAGAATGCTTGCCAGCGCCTGCTGAAGAAGCGAAGGAGCTGGTGAAGCCAAAGATGGTGCAGTTGTTTGCTCATCCTTCCTCGGTGATGGAGAAGGTGAGCGAGAAGTAGCCGAAGAAGATGAAGACGACGAAGACGATGAAGAAGATGAAGAAGATGAAGAAGCGGACGGGGGAGCAACGAGGTTTTCTTGAAGTGGTTGCGGTCGTGGTGCAGGCTCCTCAGGAACAATGCATGATAATATTAACGCCTGCCGAAGGATGGAAGGAGCTGGCGGAGCAGATGACGGAGCAGGTGAAGAGTGCTCAACCTTCCTCGGCAAAAGTTGCTTCCTACGGTCAGACATCTCGGGAACTGAACTGCACTCGTGATGTGTAAGCAGCAGAATGATTTTACCACTGGTGAAAACCCTCCTTTTATACCCAGTTGTAGAGAGGGGGGGGGCTTTAGAGGTTAGGGAAGGAATATTGTTGTAATGTTTTACTAAACGAAAACTTTCTAAGTCCCGAAGTGGGTCAAGGTCATCTGAACATGTTGCCAAAACGGGGAATAGAGCAGTAAGTGATTCTCACTTGGACCACAAACTGCTCTATTCCCCGCTCTGTATTAGGAGAAGAGGACTAGCTTAAAGCTCGCAATTATAGGCAAATAAACCTGATAACGGAACACTAACCTCTCCCCCGAAAAATTATTCACCCAACACACAAACGATATAGTCAGTTAACAACAGTCGCGCACTCTGAAACCGCAAGGACGTTCATCACTGTGTAGGCGTCAGAGTACTACGAACCGAAGTACAATAATACCTGACCAAGGTCCCCTTAAGTTTATTTCCCCGATGATGTATCCTCCAAGATAAGCAAAATGGTCAGTTAACAACAGTCGCGCACTCTGAAACCGCAAGGACGTTCATCACTGTGTAGGCGTCAGAGTTTTACGAACCGAAGTACAATAATTACCTGACCAAGGTCCCCTTAAATTTAACCAAAAATAAGCAAACTGACTGAATCTGTTTCTCGTGAGTAAGGGTTAAGATAGGTAAAGTCATCCGGTTTGCGCGCCGTAATGACTTAAGGTCGGTTTTCGTGCCATACCTTTTTGTAAGGGGTTAGGAAAGGTGTTTATTTGAGAAACATAATCCCCCCTGAGATATTTAAAGACATAAGGTCGGTTTTCGTGCCATACCTTTTTGAATGGGAGCGTGAAAGAAAAGTACATATTTCATTAGTAAATAAAAAACACTTCAAAAACACTTTAAAACCAACACCAAACTAACTACAGTTAAACTAACTACATTTACTAGCAGCAAACTACAAGCGTTATTCTAACATGCTTAATAATACACAGACATGCCTTAAGCTAAGGTAGCATCTCTAATATATAGTGGTACCAACTCTATACTAGAGATACTATTGCGGACAGCGCGGGCAAACAGCTAGCTAGGCTGTCGGCCTGCGACTGCGAACCCTCTGCGGGCTGCTCCCGCTTTTATAGGAATATATATCGGGGGGGGGGCTTCGACAGTAGTTTGTTCTAACGCTGTATAGCACACTTTGAATTGCTCCAAGTCCGGTAACTGGGTCAAGGACACGTTAAAATATTTTGTAAAATAGCAAAGGTGTTACCTTTGCTATTTTACTTTGGAAGAAATCTGTACTACGTTTAAACAAGGGAGACTGTTATCCGTTTTACGCAAAACTCCTTGCACGATCTTTTGATAAAATGGAAAAGATTAATGCCGGAGGGCGATTCCCATTCCACCAAAATACAATGCATATCATTTCTATGCAACGGTCTCAGCTCTATTTTTACTTTTAATTTAATGCCTCGAAACTCATAAGTAAGGATGGACAGAAAGGCTTCTGAAATAGCAAGCTCGGAAGGAACAAGCCAAGTGTTTACACCTACAGCTTCCATAGCGATATGATGATTTTTACCACGCTGTTGCAGTATATATTAAATTTCCCCTTCCATAAATTTTGTGCTAAAACGTGGTTGTGTACATTGAATGTTTCTTGAATATTTTCTAAGTCCTAATCTAGGTCAAGGACACGTTGAAGATAAAAGCATTAAGTGTTAAGCAAACTACAAAACATTAAATGTTAAGGAAACACATTCCATCTACAATGTTATTATAAAGCATCAAAATATGGTCAGTTTACAACAGTCGTGCACTCTGAAACCGCAAGGACGTTCATCACTGTGTAGGCTTCAGAATACTACGAACCGAAGTACAATAATCCCCTGACCAAGATCCCCTTAAATATATTTAACTAGCAGCAAACTACAAGCGTTATCTAACATGCTTAAACAAACTAACTAAACATGCAAGGGCGCGGATCTCTTAATTGCGCGTCGGGCCCAACGCACACTTAACAGACCTACGCTGCAGCAGGCACTGCAACCCAGTGGGACGTTCATCGCAACGGGCGGCAGGCTACTGCGAAGAGACGCTCGAAATCTCGGGTTATATAGACGGAGAATGGGAAATCGGGATATTAAGGGGAAAGCGGGATAAGGGATAACCCTGCTTCGTTGCGGGATTTTATCCCGCACTTCCAAGAACATTTTCCCCTCGACCTTGACCTTGACCTTGAACATGACCCAAAAGGGGGGGGGGTCCGTCGGGGGGGGGGGGGTCCGTCGGGGGGGGGGTCCGTCGGGGGGGGGGGTCCGTCGCGGGGGGGGGGTCCGTCGCGGGGGGGGGGGTCCGTCGGGGGGGGGGGTTCCGTCGGGGGGGGGGGGCGGTTCTAAACCAGTCCTCAGCTTTCTACCCATATATGGATAGGGCAAGGTTTCACTTTACGACCTGCTTCACTCTGCCAGCCGCCTCATTCCGGCTTTGGATTGCAACCAGTACACACGTGCTCTATCCAACTCTATCTTATCCATTTTCTTTTCCATCCTATTTACACCATGTCTTCTCCTCTGACTCCTGAAAAACTCCAGCGCTTAAAGGAATCTTTGAAGAGGTCGACGGAAAGAAGGAGCGGGTTTAAGAGACCTTCAACTTTGAAGTCTCTCAAACGGAATCTCCATGGTCATCCGCTGTATTTTGAACAACGACCCTCGACTCAGCCTCGACCTTCTACATCGGCTCAGCCTCGGCCTTCTACATCGGCGGCTCAACCTTCGTCTCCAACACCGACTGTCGATGAGGTGATGCAACGGACAAGGGTGATGGAGCTGAACGACTTGGTGACACCGTTTGAAGTCTCCAAGGTCGAGTTTCGAAATCTGAAGCGGATGACGGAGTATAAATATGTGGCAACCAACGGGGACCACGTGTTCCTGTTTCAACACACCATCCACTACATCGAGGTGCGTCTACCGCAGTCTCTCCCACCGCCACCTCCTCTGATACCTGATACACAGGAGTTATTCTTAACCAGAAAAGATGGGAGGGTAAAGTGGGTTTTGAAGAATAAAGTTTGAACTGATCCTTATCCCGACCAACCTTCAGCACGCAAACGGTCCTTTTCAGGACCACCCTAAGCATTTCAAGTTAGGGACTTGGTCTGTACATAGGCAGGAGAGTTTGTTTGTGCAGCCCACTTTGTGAAATTTTCTAAGTCCCAAAGTCCTTGAACTTGACCTTGACCTTGAACATGACCCATGTTGGGGGGGGGTACAAAGTTTTTCCAAAGTATGTCATGTGGGTACTCAAATTACGCGAATTGATCAGACGAACAAGGAGGTGCAAACAGAATTTTGATCCGGCCAAGGGTATAGTAGCAGAAGCGAAAAAACTACAAAGTTTGTCCAAAGTATGTCATGTGGGTACTCAAATTACGCAAATTGATCAGACGAACAAGATGGTGCAAACAGAATTCAGATCCGACCAACGGTATAGCAGAAATAGCGAAAAAACCAATGTTTTCAAGGTTACATACTAATAGCTTCTTTAATATTGGGTTAAAGTATAGCGAGTGGGTACTCAAATTACGCGGGTTAATCAGACGAACAAGATGGTGCAAACAGAATTCAGATCCGACCAACGGTATAGCAGAAATAGCGAAAAAACCAATGTTTTCAAGGTTACATACTAATAACTTCTTTATTATTGGGTTAAAGTATAGCGAGTGGGTACTCAAATTACGCGGGTTAATCAGACGAACAAGATGGTGCGAATATAATTCAGATCCGACTGAGATTAGGGAAGAAACAGCGCGAAAACAACACTTTCAAGGCCTGACATTAATAAATACTTTGTTTATGGATTAAACTACGACAAGTTATTTATAGTTTAAAGTATACCGAGGTAACGTTGTTGTGCGGGTAGGTCGGGTGGGTATCATACACGCTAGCGCTATATCATTATACTTTTAGCTCTTGCAGGATTAACATCTACCTATAGAGTTTGTGTTATTCTAAAGATGTCACAGTTTTACAGAAATATGACGAAGGTGTCCTTCAACAGTCCGCCTGCCACCACCTTCTACTTCTCCGACTGTGAAGATAGAAGGTCTACGCTGTTAGTGGATTGTGAGCGATTTCGCCGTAGAATACTCCAGGCTGAAACATTCTTAGCAAGTTGTCTGCTACGCAAGATGCATCATATGAGTACATGCAATAAATTAGATCACAGTGACTGTTATGATTGCGTAAAAACAGTGTCGAGCAAGAATTGTTAATGTTTTCAGTTACGGAGCTCCGATCCTCACAGAGTCAGAGCTAGACCCTAACTAATGCATGTCCCGTAGTTATTGTGCGATGTGAAAACTTGGTGGGGGAAACTGGTGTGGTGGGGGGTAAAGGCGAGTGTCTATCCTACATGCTTGTATCACTTCAGTATACCTGCGGCTCTTGCATAGTTCACATGGATTCGCAAATACAAGGCACTACTGTTTCTTCCACATGTTCTTCTTTTAATATTGAGCAAGCTGACAATACAAATGATGAAATACAAGTACATGAAGTTTCTAGCACAATATCTACTGATGCAGAAGCAATAATGTCATCCCTAATAGGGTTTGACTAATGATGGTGGATGTAGTAGCAACCATCTGCCGCGCACTTGCCACCTGCCGCCTACCATCTGTCGCCTGCCATCTGCCGTCCGCCATCTGCTCCGCCCCACCACACTTTTACCCCCACCATTTTGTTTGATACCAAAACGCTAGCTAGCGAGTAGTCAGTACACCTCCGGCTCTCGACCGGTGTACATCGAGCTCTCTGTTGAAATGTCCATCAAAATTAGGTGTATTCATTATGACTCTATTCATCTGGCGAGGCCGCAACTCGTCCGGATCAACAACATCGATGACAACCAACAACGGGGAACTATTGTAAACATAAATTATTGTAAATAAAGTAATATTTGTAATATGAATTATTGTAAATAAAATAAAGTAATATTTGTATTAGTACTACCTCGCACTCGTATCATTCGATTGCTTCATTCGATAATTTTCATTCGATATTTTATCGAATTAAAACTATCGAATCACAATCGGATTTTACGCGTGCGAGGTAGTACTTTTTTAAAATTACCTCCCCGTGACCTTGAACTTTGAACTTTAACTCATTTCGTCACAAAACAGCCTACGTCACTGGCTCAGCCCCAGATAACATCTTTCATGACTCAGCACTTCCGGTCACGTGACCGGATGACGTCACTTCCGGCGCAAAACCCGCAAACCCACACTACTGTTGACGAAACATCATTTTCTTGAGGAAGAACCGTCAGCCTACAAACAAATCTTCCTCATGGATGAAGACCAGGATGAGTAAGTGGGATGACAAAATTAAAGACGTCTGGAATACAAAGCGGGGAATAGATCAGTTTGTGGTCCAAGTGAGAATCACTTACTGCTCTATTCCCCGTTTTGGTAACATGTTCAAACGACCTTGACCCACTTCAGGACTTGGAAACAACTTTGTTTAATACTAAATATATATTTAACAACAATATCCCCCCCCCATTATATTGTGGTATAAAAGGCGAGTTTGTATCAATGGTTGAATCAGTCTAGTCATGGCACCAAGAGACATCATCTTTCCTCATCCACGAGAGGTAATTCTAATGTTAAAAAACATTATGTTAGAAGATGAAGATGAAAATGAAGATGTGCTGTTGGAAGATGAAGAAGTTGATTCCGTAGAGATGGAAGCCGTGAATTGGATGGAACAATTGGAGAGTTATGAGGATATCTCTATTGTAGCGGATGACGTGGAGAAAAACTCGAATTCGGACGATGCGGAGTGTTACCAACAGTCACTCTGTTTGGAACACATGGAAGCAACTCCGAGCGGTAATAGGACCCTTTTTGAGGGTACCTACGTCACTATCTTTCTCCCCCGTCGCTTATTTCCGTTTGATGAGTCAGATTTGTCAGATGAGTCTGATTAGTTTTCTTCGTTAACCTTCCAACTACAAATAAAGAGCGGAGAATTGATCAGTTTGTAGTCAAAGTGAGAACTACTTACTGCTCTATTCCCCGTTCTGGAAATATCTTCAGATGACCTTGACCTATATCAGGACTTGGAAACAACTTCTTTTGATACAATAATTATTACTAAATCAAACATATGCTCCAAGTGGGGGGTACTCTAATGGTGGGGGTAAGCAGGTATTTAACCATGCACTTTGGAATACACGTATTAGTCAGCTATGGATTCGCAAGCAAGCACATCCAACTCCAGATCTGGCTACAATCAGAGAAACGCTGAACACTCAAAGAAATGGAGAGTGAATATTAACACTGGATATGAGAGATTACAAAGTGTAATCCCATTCGCCAATCCTCGAGATGCAAAAATAACCGTTTTGTATATGGCCATGGAATATATCAAAAGTTTACAGTTAAAACTCCAAGAACCGCTGTCAGCTCCCTCAATCGATCAAAACCTGTTGGAATTATGTCCTCTGACTGAAGATGAAAAACTCCAAGAACCGCTGTCAGCTCCCTCAATCGATCAAAACCTGTTGGAATTATGTCCTCTGACCGAAGATGAAAAACTCCAAGAACCGCTGTCAGCTCCCTCAATCGATCAAAAACTGTTGGAATCATGTCCTCTGACTGAAGATGACTTGGCGGTTCAACATTTCTTTGCTGAAGAACCCTCATACAAACAACTTTTTGAAGATCAGGATAATTAAAAGAAAACTCAAAGATCTGTTAAATACTACAAAGCGGGGAATAGATCAGTTTGTGGTCCAAGTGAGAATCACTTACTGCTCTATTCCCCGTTTTGGCAACATGTTCAAACGACCTTGACCCACTTTGGGGACTTGAAAACATCTTGGTTTGATGCAAAATGTACTTCCTGCGTAAAATTTGGTATTTCTTTACTAATACATATACTCCGGCATGTATACCCCGGGTATAAATAGAGGTGAATTTTTGAGTGATATTAGTAGCTGGTTAGCCTTTGAGGAAGACACAGTTATAATATGTATCGGTGCAATATTTGTAAAGCCTCATTTAGAGATGATTGGCTTTTAGCCATTCATAAAGAACTAAAACATAATCCCAACACAAATACAAAAGAAGAACAAAATGAACAAGAATTAGCTTCAATCGATCATCAATTAGCACAACATCAATTTGCAAACCTAAATCAAAAAGAACAAAATGAAGTTTTAAGACCGAGTGTCATTCATTATGCACAATCAACGCCATCAACATCGACTTCTACGCCTGCTATGTCTACACTTCATCATCCTTCAACATCAACACCATCGACTTCT
The DNA here is from genome assembly GCA_963675035.1 of Allygus modestus. Lineage (NCBI taxonomy): Eukaryota > Metazoa > Arthropoda > Insecta > Hemiptera > Cicadellidae > Allygus > Allygus modestus. The sequence goes on along the minus strand of OY776114.1, from coordinate 138,530,949 downwards.
ACGCCTGCTATGTCTACACTTCACCATCCTTCAACATCAACCTCAACACCTGCTATGACTACACTTCACCGACCCTCAACATCATCAGCAGTAGATGTGGAACTACACGCTCAAGCACTACCTGGTAAGGTAGTAACACATTTTAAAATTGACAACGTTAAATTACAACTTGAAAACTTTTTACATAACGCCAAAAAATTAGTAACCAAAACACTAAAGAATGAACAAAAAAGATTAAATTTTATCAAATTTGGACTGTTGCTAGATGCCATATTCACTAACATTCAAAACGAAACATCACCAAGAGGTTTCATGACAAAAAACCGAACCATCATGGCTGCGTCAGATATTGAAAAGATCGTAACAGAATGTTTTGAGTAACTTTTGACGAAACTACAAGAGCATGAAGGAAGAGGATCTGGATGGACTTTATTAAGTATAACAAGTCTGGATGTTAGAGTTCATAAACACGGTTATGGAATGAGAGGAAGTAGCTATATCCCTCTACCGATGAATACCAAATCCTGTATTAACGTGCAAAATGAAAATAATGAATGTTTTAAATATGTTATGTTGGCCAAATATGTAAAAAACCATCCGGAAAGACCAAGTCAAGCATATGAAGAAGTACAACATAAGTATAATTTCCAGGGAATGACTTACCCTGTTGCAATTACTGATATATCAAAATTTGAAAAGCAAAATCCGTCAGCTTCTGTCAACATTTTTGGCTTAGATTCGTCAAACAATGCATACCCCTTGCGCATAACACCTATTGAGCGCAGAGATCATACGGATTTACTATTAATCACTATTATCCCACTATGTCTACATTAAAAATTTTGAAGCTCTTGTTTCTAAACAATTATCTAAACATGAAGAAAAGAAGACAATTTGTAAAAGATGTTTTTGTCATGTAAACAAAGAATTAAGAAGAGGAGGTTCAGAATGGTTAGTAGAACATCAAAGGTTATGTAGTGGAAACTATGAGGTAAGAATTAAATTGCCACATCCCAGCAGAGCGCAGATAAAATTTGACAAAGTAAATCAACAATACCCTGTTCCATTTGTTGTGTACGCGGACTTCGAAGCATCTTTACTTCCTATTGAACAACAAGAAGAGGATATCACAAAAAGAAGCAAATATCAAAAACATGCACCAAACAGTTATTGTATACTAACAAAATCCACGCTGTCTGAAGAACATCTTCAAGAATTTGGACTATCATCTGCTCCGAAGATTTACCGTGGTGAACAAGCAGCAAAACACTTTGTAGATGAGTTGTATTACATTGCCTCTAAGGTGGAAGAAATCTACAAAATTAAAATACCGATGCAACCTATGGATGAACACCAACTTCAACATCACAATTTGGCAACAACTTGTTATCTGTGTAATAACCTATTTACACCAGATAACGTTAAAGTGCGTGATCACGACCATCTTACAGGAGCCTACAGAGGTGCAGCCTGTAACGCTTGCAACTTAAATTACAAAGTACCATCTTTTATACCCGTTGTTCTACATAACCTTAGCGGATATGACTCTCATTTCATAATCCCGGAGTTAGGAAGAGATGATGGAGCAATAGATGTTTTGGCAACAACAATGGAAAAATTTATAAGTTTCTCTAAAAAGGTTGGCAAAATAAAACTTAGATTTATTGATTCGTTTCGATTTATGCCTTCTAGCCTAATGAAATTAACTGATAATTTAAAAAGAGAAGATCTGATAGAAACAAGCAAAATTGTAGCCAGTAGTAAAATGGATCTGGTTCTTCGAAAAGGAGTCTTCCCCTACGATTACATCGATGGACTTCATAGATTTAATGAAACATCACTTCCTCCACCAGAACAATTTAACAACAAACTTAATGATTCGGAGATTTCACTTGAAGACTATCAACACGCATGTCGAGTATGGAACGAGTTGGATATGAAGACTTTAGGAGAATACTCAGACTTTTATGTAAAACTTGACGTGACTCTTCTCTGCGATGTTATGGAAGAATTCCGAAGAACCTGTTTTGCAGCATACGGTTTAGACCCTCTACATTCATATACATCTCCAGGACTAGCTTGGCAAGCAATGCTGAAAGGAACAAAATGCAAACTCCAGCTGTTAACAGATATAGATATGGTTTTAATGGTTGAGTCGGGTGTTAGAGGTGGATTAACTCAAAGCGTGACGAGACATGTTAAAGCCAACAACAAATATCTACCTGACCATGATCAAGAGAAACCTTCAACGTACTTGGGATATTTCGACGCGAATAATCTGTATGGATGGGCCATGTCGAACCCACTTCCATTTGACAACTTTAAATGGGTTGATCCCGACTGTATTGGCGATATTTCACAAATTCCAAAACAAGGAGATACCGGATACATTTTGGATTGCGACTTTGAATATCCAGAACATTTACACGATCTTCATTATGACCTTCCACTCCTTGCAAGAACAGAAATTTCACCAACTGGAAAACACCCCAAATTAATGATGACCCTTAACAATAAACAACGATACGTAGCTCACTATTGGGTTGTTCAACAAGCTATCGAATTAGGTTTACGTCTTACTAAAATTAATAGAGCTGTAGAATTTTCCCAATCGTGCTGGTTGAAACCATACATAGACTCGAATACTACCAGAAGAGCAGCCGCTACATCAGCCTTTCAAAAAGACTTTTTTAAATTGATGAACAATGCGATATTCGGTAAAACATTGGAAAACAAAAGAAGACATAAAAATGTTAAACTTGTTACAGATCCGAACAAACTACAAAAACTCGTACAACAGCCAAACTTTGGATCATCTATAATTATTAACGAAAATCTTGTAGCTGTATCTATGAAGAAAACAAGTGTGAAGATGGATCGTCCTTTGTATATAGGTATGACAATCCTGGATATCTCCAAGACTCATATGTACGATTTTCATTACAAAAAGATGGTCACCTTTTATGGACGAGAAAACATCGGCATCTCCTACATGGATACAGACGCTTTTATATATTGGATAATTACTAACGATATGTATGAAGACCTTCGGACATTTGATTACAAAAACGACTTTGACTTTTCCGACTATCCAAAAGATCATCCAAACTACGACAATGACAGAAACAAAAAAGTGCTTGGCAAATTTAAAGATGAAGCCAATGGTGTTATACTTCAATAAATTGTTGCACTAATGTCAAAATTATATTCTTTACAACTAAATGAAAACCAAGTCATTAAGAAAGCTAAAGGAGTAAAAATTTTGTATTTAAAGAAGCATGTGCATTTTAATCACTATAAGAAATGTTTATTTGAAGATCAAGATATAACAGCAAAATTCAACACAATCAGAAGTTTCAACCATCAGCTGTACAGCGTGACGGAAGTAAAAAAAGCTCTCTCTTCAAATGATGATAAACGACACATCCTTGCAGACAACATCCACACTCTACCATTCGGCCACTATTCCCTCAACCCTATTGACGAGTAACCCTTTCATCGTCCTACATCCCTTTTCCTTTTCCTTTCCGTATAAAAGGGGGAACACAGCAGTATTTTGCTGTGTTCCCCCTTTTATACATTAGTTTAGAATGACCTTGACCTATATAAGCAGATTTATACAAAAGAATATTTAATATCATATCAGCTGTCTTCGTGAAACCATCATGTCAGACCTGAAGGAGAAGATTATTAATGAACTACACAAACCTGCAAGAATAAAGTTTCCAAGAAGAAATACTGTTATAAAAGGGATAAATGATCTATATCAAGCGGATTTAATTGAAATGCGACCGCATAGCAGAATAAACAAAGGATTTAAATATATACTCACAATTATTAATTGTTTTACAAAAGTTGCAGACGCTTTGCCTCTAAAGGACAAGACTGGTAAAAGCGTAACAGAAGCCATGGAAATAGCCATAAAAAGAGATAAAAACAAAATTAAACATTTACAAACTGATGATGGAACAGAATACTTTAATACAAACTTTGCACAGTTAATGAATAAATATAAAATAAATCATTATTCTACAAATTCAGAGAAAAAAAGCAGCTATTGTAGAAAGATTCAATAGAACCTTAAAAGGAGCACTGTATAAACAATTTTCAAAAAGAGGTTCTTACGTATGGTATGATGTTTTACCACAATTAATAAATGATTATAACAACAGGTTTCATAGAACTATCGGTATGAAACCTAACAAAGTAAATAGAAGAAATGCAAAAAATGTATTAAAACGCATTAAGAAAAATACAAAGCCTAAAGTAGAAAAAATGCAGCCAAGAAAATTTAATGTAAGTGATAAAGTACGGATTAGTAAATATAAGGGAGTGTTTACCAAGAAATACCTTCCCAATTGGACGAATGAAGTTTTTACAGTGTATAAAGTGCAACCGACTGTACCTGAAACGTATATCTTAAAAGATAACAAAGGAGATTTGTTGCAAGGTGCATTTTATGGACATGAAATGTTAAAGTCAACAGTAGGTGATGTATATCTTGTTGAAAAAGTGTTACAAAGAAAAAAGGACGCAGTTAAAGTGCGGTGGTTAGGGTTTAACAAAACTGAGGATTCATGGATACCTATAAAGGACTTGGTTTAATGCAAGCAACTCATTTCATCGTTAACCTTTGAGCAGGATGGAGATAATTAACCATAAAGATCGATTCAATATTAATAACATAGATGATTTAACTGTGGATAACGTTAAAATCAACAATGGTAAACACGGTAGTTTACTTCCAAACACTGTTCGATGTATAGTAAGTGGCCCCTCAAACTGCGGAAAGACCAATGTTGTCTTTAATTTGATCACTAATCCGCAGGGATTAAGGTTTAATAACCTATATATTTTTTCAAAGTCTCTACATCAACCAAAGTATCAATTGCTGGATAAAATCCTATCTGATGTGTCTGATGTTAATTTTTACAAATTTAACGCTAGTGATAGTATTATGCAACCAAACGAAGCGAAACCGTATTCTGTATTTATATTTGACGATGTATCTTGTGAAAATCAGGATACTATTAGAAACTACTTTGCCATGCGAAGACATAATAACATCGACAGCATATATATAGGACAAACTTATAGCAAAATTCCAAAACAACTTATCAGAGATAATGCAAATATTCTAATTGTATTCAAACAAGATAATACTAACCTAAAACATATATATAACGATCATGTGAATGCGGATATGCCATTTGAAAAGTTTAAAGAGCTTTGCGGAAAAGCATGGGCGGAAAAGTATGAATTTTTGGTTATTATGAAAGATCAAGCTATAAAAGATGGTCGTTATAGAATAGGTTTTGATAAATTCGTTTTAATACACTGATTAGCGGTATTACTGTACAAGTCGTCAAGGTGTGAAGATGGTTAACCAGGAAAAGCTATTAAAGGAAATAAAATCACTTAGTGATTCTATTAGACAAAAGAACCGAGCTTTAAAATCAGGTATAAATGAAAGAGAGCAATTTTTAGAAACAACATTCAAACCTGTTACTGAACCTTTAAAGCGATTAGCACAAAATATGGAAAAACCTTTAATTCGCTTCGAAGGAGACAAAATGCTACAAATTTCCAAATATGAAGAAGAATTTCAGAATGATGAAAGTTTTGGTCAGTTGCAAACATCTGAAGAAAGCGACGAGTATGAAGAAAGCGGAGATATAGAGGATTTAAAGGAAAAGGACATTGCAGAAGATACAAGTACAGAAGATACAAGTGTAGAAGATACAAGAGCAGAAGAAGAGGATATTAACCCATCCAACTTAAGCAAATTAGGCACTGATATTATGTTTAAAGGAACACTTGGAAGAACATATACGTTAAAAATGTTACACGCCGCACATGCTAATCGAAATTATCATACCTATGGAGCTAGAATAGAGGATAAAGGATTAATGATTGGAGATAGCAAGTTAGATATAAACGAAAATGATGATATAGTTATTGGAGATAAGAAATAACCTTTAAATAAACCTTTAGGTACTAAAGGTTTGTTTGAACTCATCTTTAAAAATAATCCTGGTAAATATACTAAAAGGGATTTACAATTGTTTAAAAATATATTAGAGTATACAAATGCACATAGAAAGAAGTATTCCAAAGACCTACCTATTCATAGAAATCGGTCAATAAAATATACAAGTATTATATCTAGTCTTTTCCCCTCGAAATCAAAAAAAGCTCAAATTAAAAGAAGAGCTTTATCTTCTGCTGAATTAAATGTTTTGCATAAAAAGAGAAAAACAACTGATCCTACCACATCTGGAAGGGGATTATTGAAAAATTTGTATAAAACTAATATAATATATTACAACGATATAAATAAGTTAGTTGATCGAATGAGGTTATTACATGAAGCTATGGAAGCCGGGCACACTGGTTTAGAAAACGAATGGGTAGCTTTGGTTGATGAACTGCGAAAACAAGGAATAATTGTTCAGTAGACGTACATATATAATAAGAACCTAAACGATAGCGATTCAGTTACATCTTGAGTGTGGACAAGTTTGGACGGTACTCCGAGTTTGGAGTAAAATCTGGATATAGTGAAAAAATAGCTGGGTTTCCGTTAACACCTGACCGCAACTATAATTTTGAAGGAAAAGTAATTCAAAATGTTGGTGATCTGCTTATGTCGTCTGATGCGGTTACGGTACAGTACATGGAAAAAAGAACCCCAACTGTACACGAAGATCATTGGGGGTTTTCCGGTAAAAGGTTAAGCAATATACAATATCCCGTTTATGATGGTGAAGCAGTAAATTTAGCTACTCTAAAATTGTTAACGATTTACAAAAGGAATGAAACTGACACAAGCTATGATGTAAACAAATTAAAATTATCAAATGTAGGTGATTGTGAGCAGGATGGAGACGCTGTAAATAAGAAAATGTTTGATATTGTACACAAGAAATGGACTACGGAATATGAAAAACATTTGGAAAGGTTTGGTGCAGCTCTATTCCATTATATCCATCGGGCTTCAGGAAGAGATGCAGCTTCAGATGTTGACAGTCACAATTATTTAGACTGGAAAAATATACACAATCCAGAGAAACCTAATCAACGAGATAAACCGTCTGAGCCTTCTAAAGTCAAGACATTAGGAAAGGGAGATAAAGTGAATGTGATTAATGAACCAACAGAAAACAATGAAGATTACATAAGAGAAAAAAGAATTTAAAATACCCCCATGATAAGGGATAAAGCTTCAGTCATATTCGAGAGACGATACAGAGAGGATGATGGAATCCAATATTACTGCGTGGAGTTTAATATCTCAAGAGCCGAGATTTCCCCAAGGAGTGTTGACAGATGGTTTTGTTCAACGGTTTGATAGATATATGGATTGGGAACAACTTTCCATACATTACCTCTTCACAATAACTATGTTAAGAATTTATTTTCACAGAGTTAACTGGATCCATATTTTACAAAGACAACAGTTTTCAGAAGACTTCCTCGTAGAGATGACATCAAATTTTACTAACTGTTGGGAAGTAATAAGTAAATATCAAAATCTCTCTGAGAATTACATTGACAATTTTAAAGATAAACTAGACTGGGATGTGTTATTCAATTACCAACGATTTAGTGGCAAGTTTCTAAGGAAACATGACAACTATTTAAAGTTTATTCATTTTACCGAAGACAACAATACCATAACCAGCGGAGAAACATCTGGAACATCTTCAATTACACCTTATTTCAATTTTTACTACTTCTATTTAATATGTCTACATTTAATTAATAAATCCATTTCTATATAATAAATGGATTTTAAACAGTATATAATACAAGAAACCAAAACTGATATAACATTCATTGTAAAACATTTATAGAGTGCACCTACTGATTGTAGGTTTTGCTATAAATAGTCATGTCGAGGGTTAAACGCATCAGTCATAATCGTGAGAGATTACAGAGAGGAAGGGGAATAGCATCAACAGCATTTTCTCTATTAAGTAAACCGGTTGGAGCTATAGTTAACAAGGCGATTGATTTATTACCTGTGGAATTACATTTACCTGGAGGATATCAATATTGTGGTCCTGGAACCAAATTAGAGAAACGTCTTGCTAGAGGAGATCCTGGAATAAATAAGCTCGATCAGGCTTGTAAACAGCACGATATAGCGTATTCCAAATTTGGTGATACTAAAAATAGATCAATAGCAGATAGAGCACTTGCTGAGAAAGCTTGGCAAAGAGTAAAATCTAGTGACGCGAGTATTGGTGAAAAAGCAGCGTCTTTAGCAGTAACAGCAGCAATGAAAGCAAAAACTACGTTTGCAGGAGGAAAGAGAAGAAGGCGTGGGAAAAAACCCGCTAAGAAACAAGGAGGTAATATCAGAAGAAAACGTCGATCTACCAGTGGTAAAGCTAAAAAGAAACCAACAATATGGTCAATGATAAAAAAGGGAGGAGGATTATACCCAAGACCGTATCGTGTGTATTAAATAAGAAAGAGCAATTAATAATTAAAAACAAAGAATTAACCAATGAAGAACTGATTACATATGCTTCTTGTTTGAAAATCCCATTTTTTAGAGGAGTATTTATGAAAGATGAATTACCGGTTAAAATGTGGAAAAATGAGACTGGTATTGTAAATTTGGATAATAGTGAAGGATTAGGCACTCATTGGGTGTGTTACAAGAAACTTGGTAAAACCATTTATTATTTCGACAGTTTTGGAGACCTTCCACCACCGAAAGAACTTCAACGATACTTTCGTGCGGCAGAAAATGTTTTTTACAATCATACAAGAAAACAACCTGATGATACATCCATTTGCGGTCATTTATGTTTAGACTTTTTAGCTAAAAGTGTTAGTCAACTTTAAGATGTCCTCGTATACAGTGTCATTAACCGGTAACTCATGTACTTTGCACAGTATTCTGTTTCCAGCGCTACGTTTGCAAAAAGGAAGACTATGGGAAGCCGCATTATTGTATTTAACAACATATAACTCTATTCCAAACGTTAGTGAAGGAATTAATAACAAAATACATTATAACAAGACAAAAGATGATAAAGGAAAGTATTCAGCTTTGGAAGAATTCAGTTTACCAACAGGAGCTTATGAAATTGATAATATAAATGAAGTTATACAAAAACATATGGGAAAAGAAAATATAACGATAAAAGGCAATAACAATACAATGAAAGCCGAAATTACTTCTAAGTATTATATTGATTTTAGTCAAGAACATTCAATTGGTAGTTTATTGGGGTTTTCTAAGGAAACAAAAGTATTAGAACCTAATAAAACTCATTCTGGGAATAAAACTGTGACGATCATCAAAGTTAATAGCATAGACATTACATGTAACATTATACAAGGATCCTACAGAGATGGATAAAATCGTCATATATTACACACATTCTACCCATCAGTTGCACCGGGTTTCAAGATAGTAGAAAAGCCTCAAAACCTTGTGTACCTACCGTTAAACACCAGTTTCATTTCAGACATCGTGCTGAACATAGTGGATCAAGACGGAAACCTTATTGACTTTAGAGGAGAAGCTATTACTGTAAGAATACATATAAAATCATCCGCTTAGACAATGGGGTTATCATTTAAAAAGAGAGAGCCAACCGGCAAAGAGGTCAGTAGCTCATCAGCTGTAGAAGGATTAACAAGTGACAACATTCGTTTTCTAGAAGAAATTGGATTAAAGGTCATTAACAATGGATATACTGGATATAGCGCAGGGTCCAACATTCGACGAGACCTTATGGGAAAAGGAATATCACACGCACAACCCTTACGCTTCGTCCAAATTAAACAATAACGATGAAATTAGGATTCCTATACAACAACAAGACATTTATACTCTTCCATGCGAAAGTTATTTATATATTGAAGGAAAAGTAACAAAAACTGATGGTACTGCTGGAACCACTGTTCCGTTCATAAATAATCCTATGGCATTTTTATTTGATGAGATTAGATATGAAATTTCAGGAGTTACAGTCGATTCAACAAAAAAGGTTGGAATTTCCAGTACATTGAAAGGATTAGCGTCTTTAACACCAAATGAGAAGAATCTGTTAGCTGTTGCAGGATGGGTTGCACCAGACAAAAGTACAATCGCTCCTGACTCTTCGGGAAACTTTGATTTCTACGTACCTTTAAGATTACTCCTAGGATTTGCTGAAGACTACAGAAGAATAATAATAAATGTAAAACAAGAACTAGTTTTATTAAGATCATCAAACGATAATGATATTATTAAAGCAGCTCCTGGAACAACTGATGCCAATTTAGACTGGAAATTAACATTAGACAAGATTGTTTGGAGAGTACCATATGTGCGACTAAATGATGAACACAGGATTACATTATTAAGAAAGTTAAAATCAGATCGAGACATTGTAATGCCATTCAGAAGCTGGGAGTTTCATGAATACCCCGTTTTACCTACAACACAACGGCATACATGGACTGTAAAAACTTCTACTCATTTGGAAAAAGCGAGATATGTAATATTTGGATTACAAACGAAGAAGAAAAGTATAATAACTGAAAATGCTGGTGAATTTGACCATTGTAAATTAACAAACTGTAAAGTGTTCCTGAATTCACAATTCTTTCCCTACGACAACTTTAATATTTCTTTTGATAAAAAAAGATACAGTGTTTTATACGACATGTACGCTAGGTTCCAAAATTCATATTACGGCAAAACAAATACACCTCTACTATCTCCCGTACAGTTTGAATCGAAAGCTCCGATTGTTGTAATTGATTGTTCCAAACAAAATGAATCTGTAAAATCGTCTAGTGTTGATATAAAAATAGAAATGGAATTTCAAGAAAACGTACCTGCAAATACATCTGCGTATTGTTTAATTTTGCACGATAAAATTGTTACATACACACCGTTGACCGGTATTGTAAAGACAGTATTGTAAAACGTTGTACCACCACCGGCACCGCCACTGTCGCTAACCTATAAATAGCGGAGCAGCAATGCAGGTCTTCAGTTGATCGTCTATCGGCGCATGGGTAACATCTTCTACAAAATGAGTTCTCCATCTGTTGTACAAGGTGATGCAGAGGTAGCACCGTTATTGGAACGTGATAATACTAGTGAAGCAGAAATCATCAAGGAAATAACTGCATTTTTAAAGTTTGGTAAAAGAGATAGAGAGGAGGAAATTAATGCAGACCCATCAAAGATAGTACCAAAGAGGAAGAAGAAAGTTGAAGAAAATATTCCTCCTCACATTTTAACTGAAGTTTTTCTGCGAATCTTTTACCCCATCTCAGCATGCATGGGTAAAAGTGTATCAGTTGGATTGATGAAATCATTGGATTATTCCCCTACAGTAATACTACACCATGGAACAAAAAAGGTTTTATTTTCGCAAAATGCTTGGGAGTCATTTTTGAAACATGTACATTTAATAGAATGTTATTTAACTAACAGTTTGTGTGGAAGGAAAACACATATTCGACTTTTGGATTGTGACAATGAAATCGATATTGTTAAACATCGCGGACAACTACAAGTGCGAATTAGAGACTTGACTCAACATGAAAATAAGATTCTACTGTCACGTGAAGAATTCTACGTTTTAAACTACGCAACAGAACCTATTACAAGGTACATGAGACAGTTGGTGTTTGCAAGCGCTATTATTAAAGAATATTTGGTCGATACTTTGGAAAAACAACCTGATAGCACCATCGTGTACGGACCTGTGGATACATCTATTTTTAATAGAATACCTCATGAAGTTTGCATGTGGAGAAAGTTAAAGGATTTTGAACCACTTGTAGAAATCGCTACAGAAGCTACAGAAGAAACAACACAGGAAGAAGAAACGGAGAAACAAGAAGAAGAAGAAAACGAAACACAAGAAGAAGAAGTTAAAAAAGACTAAAGTTTGACTTAGTAAAGAAGAAAACACGTGGGGTAGGCCTATTGGGGACGGTGCCCACGTTAAATATACACCAACGTGCCTGCAACTGTACGGCCTGGTATTTAACCTACCGTGGTGTGGAAAACAGTTTAGTTGATCGCTAGGTGCCATGATGAGCGGAGGGGATAAAGAAGTGAGTGTAAAGCCTTGTGTAATAGAATTTCAAGCATTTCGAAATAATGATGATAGGTTTATTATCAAGGAATTAGTAATTTTAGACTTGCTTACATTTGTATCCTACCCATTCACGTTTGAAGCTCCTTTTTCTTTTAACAAACTTAACACCAAAGCGAAAAGTACAAACAAATGGATAACAAACTACTTTCATCACATACATTGGTATGAAGGATTTATAAGCTACAGTAATCTGCACAGTATTATGTTTAACTTTTGCAAACAATATTCACATATATACACAAGAGGATTAGAAAAAAAGAACTGGATACAAAAGTACACGCACGGTAATGTTTTCGATATAACTATCAGTAAGGACTTTAACATTAATCTCGGTAATATTTGTGTCGCTGCAAAAGATCTTAAACACGGTCAAACAAACTGTGCATTGTACAACGCATATCGTTTGGCTGCTTACTTGAAACAAACGCAGGAATGTGGTGGGGGTAGCGGAGAACAGAAATGTGGTGGGGGTAGCGGGGCCTATAAATACGAGGAGACAACACCGCTCCAGCACGAGTATTATTCGAGACTCCGAAGAGGCAACATCACAGAAGACACCACCACTGACGAAGATGGCATCACAACAATATCTACAAACATTGGTTGATCAATTTAACACTCACTCAAAATCGAACCTTCTGCTAACTAAAAAATGTTCAGAACTAAAAGAACAAAGACATTACATTATTCATAGCATCAAGAAAGTGGAAACCACACATGGAGAAGCAATTCTAGTATCATTGTGCGAAGGACCTATGACTCCAGGAGATGAGCCGAAGTTTCAAGTATTTCTTCCAAAACGATTTGTTCAACTGCTACAAAATGAAGATTTGCGAGATATTCAACCGGGGACGTTGTATTTGGTATCACACGGAGTAAGCGGCAACAACTCGACGGAACTCACTCTGCACATCATGCATCATTGTACATAATGTCTCTATTTGTTTTTCTCTGTTTGTATTTCTAGTCATCAATGTTAGACTTAAGCTTATTGTATTGTAAAATGTTTGTTTAATAAAGAAATAATAACATTAAAAAAAAAGAAAAAAAGAAAAAACAGCAACATAGCAGTATATTATTTTATATACTGCTGTGTTGATTTTTTTAAATTCAAATGGATGACCTTGAACTTTCATTCAGGGTTAACTTATGAAGGGGTATAAAAGAGAGGGAGCAGTGAAGTTAGTCTCAGTCTTGTCTAACACACGCTGCAGCTAACATGTCAGTGCCACCGATGAACAATTTATTTTTCGATAACAATTTGAAGACATATTGTTGCGAGTTGCAATGTTTTAAAATACCAGGCGATCAAGTTGACGGGAAAGCTTGTCGTAAGTGCAGGTGTTTCAGCTATTGCATATGTAGATGTAAAACATATCAAATGAACCGACAAGATAAAATACAAGAATTACGGCGACGGCTTGCATTACTTTGGCGGCGAATGGAGTAGCAACCATCTGCCGCGCACTTGCCACCTGCCACCTACCATCTGCCGCCTGCCATCTGCCGCCTGCAATCTGCCGTCCGCCATCTGCTCCGCCCCACCACACTTTTACCCCCACCATTTAGTATGATTACAACGCTAGCTTGTGAATAGCCAGTATTTCTCCGGCTTTCGACCGGTGAACATCGAGCTGCTCGTCCCGACTGTGTGTTCCCTGCGGTCACATAAATAGGCAAGGAACACACAATCGGGATGGGCCGATTGGACAAACAAGCGCAGCACTTGAAAACTGCGTCTGACGGCCGCGACTCCGGATCAACAACATCGATGACGACAAACAACGGGGAACTATTGTAAACATAAATTATTGTAAACATAACTTATTGTAAATAAAAGGAAAAGTAAAAATAAAGTTAAATGAAATAGTACTACCTCGCATTCGTATCATTCGATTGCTTCATTCGATATTTTTATCGAATGAAAACTATCGAATCACAATCGGATTTTACGCGTGCGAGGTAGTACTTTTTTAAAACACCCTCCCAGTGACCTTGAACTTTAACCTTTCCCTCATTATGTCACAAAACCGCCTACGTCACTGGCTGAGGCTCAGATGACGTGTTTAATGACTCAGCGCTTCCGGTCACGTGACCGGAAGCCATAAATCACTTGGCCCAGAACCTACAAACCCCCACTACTGAGGGGTGGCCAATGGAGGGAATAAATAAGCCTAAATCCCGGGGCATAATAACTTCCAAGTGTATATATTAAACACTAAAATAATACTGAAGCTAATATCCAAACACAATTAACGAACCATAGCTTTTATATAATTTTATAATTTTATAAATAATATATAACGGCCTATTTCTCTTGTATTTAAATTTCATCACTAAAATAAATTGATTGATAATATTTAGAAGAGCGCGAATAACACCCAGTACTAATATTAGTGAAAATATAATAAAAGTATTCACAATCGTACCTCCAAAAGGAAACCTCAGATCCGAACAAAGGAAATTGTTTCCTGATGAAGAGGCGAGAAAAATTAAGAAAGTGAATGTGGGAAGCAACAACAATGAAAGCTTCATGAATATTACTCAGTGTGGTTACCGAAAATATAATTCTCTATTACAAATCTGTTTGTATACCAAGTGATTTGTGCTTAATCTTTATTACCAAAAACTTTAGGTACCATTTTCCACTTTATTTTTATGCGACATATTTGTCCGTTACATGAAATCACACATGCAAAAAGGGGAATTTTTATCGTACTATCCTTGAGCAGAATTTATAAAAGTACCATCACCTTTAAATTATTTCCCTCTACAAGTTCATTATCAATTATATCGACTCCTCCTGGGCTCGTTGACACAATATTCTTCAACTGCTCACTAAATGGTGGTGTTTGATTTTCTTCTGTATTAGAGATTAAGACATGTTTGCTCGTAACTTCCGTTTCCTGTATGTTTATAAAACATTCATCATCAAACAACTATCTCTATCTTTGCATGCAATATTTTTCTTTGCATTTTAAGCATTCTAAGCCTTGCCATATTTACTGTACACCACTCTGTAAAATAGGTTTTGAGTTGATAGTAAATAAATAAATTCAAATTCGTTTTATCAAATTATCTAAGAATTACTATTACCTTAACCCTTTGATAACAAATCAAAAATGAAGCTAAAAATGAAAAAAAGTTTAAAACTACACGAAACAAATAATGATTTAAAATTATTTCTACATTTGTAACACACCATGAATATGATGCCTCTACATTCTACACTTTACTTTTTACATTTAATGTAAAGTAATAATGTGTAATAAAATAATACTCTCCAACAACTGAAATCCATTTGCTATTATAAAAGGATGGCGGTGTCTTCATATATTATCCGTTTTGACGTAAAAACTTAAGAACTAACGGAGATGAAATTTTACATGAAGATTTTTTATATATGGCATACCGACAAACCTACTCGCCTATTCAAAATCCCTTAGGGCAACACCCCACGGGCCTTCAATGTTCCAATTCAATTAGATTCTTAAAGACATCTACCAATAAATACACATTCCTTATGTGCCAGATTACTACATAACAGATGTTCGTTATTCGAAATAGTTCCAAATTTTCACCACAGAATACCAGCACACATTTAAAGATGTTTTAAATTATGTCATTACATAATCCCATTCCATTTGATTATACACCTCTTACAACTGTAGAACATTATTGGGAAAGGCCACGAAAGGGAGTCAACTACTTATTAATCCCAATATAAATTTCTAACCATTTGAACACAACCGTTTTAATAGTTAAACAATTATTGTTTTAACAATAGAATATCATCCTATATCATATTGTTTTCACTTGTTAAGTCCCAGACGCCTTATTTTATCCGTTTTCTTAAGAAACAAGGCCGGGTCATTGTTGTCGAGCTTCCAAACTTTACCCAATTTTGGAGCTTCCTTAGTCCTGCAAATACTGGAAAATATTTTACCTGCAAATACTATAAGTCTCTTGATTACTTCGTTAGGCAAGCCTTTCTATAAGTAATTTAAAAGTTCCCTTACAAGTTTCACAATAAAACTGCACCTGTGTTTATCGCTCATGAAAAATCAAACTAACTATTAAATTTGTGTGCAAGTTAAAATAAAAAGGTTTATGATTTAGATAAAAATTTATAATTCACAGTTTTTAATTACTACAAGATTTATAGTTAATTATGTATTTTCTATACATTTGTATAAACAAAATTAGCTTGATCCATTGAGTTTTAAAAAGAACTTTGGGAAACTATTTTCTCTTTGAAAATAAGTGTTGGCTTCACACATCAATGATGAATTTTTATAAATAAAGGGTATTTCAATTTGTAAAAATATTTAACGTTTAAAACACTAACTAATCATCGCCAAAAATGAGTTTATAAAACGAATTAACCTTAACTATAACTAACTATAGCTATCATAAAAGCGAGACACAATTTACAAGGTCCTAGAATAAAGGTACTCTAACCTGCAATAAAGTAAACAACAAAGTCTGTCGTAAAAATCAAGATGATACCAAAACGGTTCACAACTTTACAGGTTCCAGCGTCTGCGGGTTACAGCCCCAATGACGTTGTTTTATAGTTTAAATAATAGTTAACTAGCTAGCGTGTTGAACGTACCCCCCATAAGATAGCTTTCTTTTAGGACTAATATGATTTCACTTTGTTTACAACCAAATACATAAGTTATCGATATTATTGGAATAATCTCTTTATTTTCGTCCGGCGGTGTTCTACCTGTATAACTATTCGTTTGTGCGTGTTGTCACAATTAAGAACGCTTACTCTGTAGATGTGCCCCTTGGGGTTTTGTAAAACATCCACTCCATCCAGTGGTATTTCAATAACATTCCTACTTCAGTCTTCCAGAAGAAAAAATAATAAATAGAATTGAATATTTAACGAGTGATAATTCATTCACACACCACACAAAACAGCCAGAGTGTTTGAAGCTTTGTACAAACAATTATCTGTAGGATGCCAATACAATATATACATTATTATTCCAGTTCGGTAATCCCGCAAGAAAAAAATGCCCTTCAATTGTAATAGCTGGATCCGCTTTTCTGTGTAAGAAAGTTGTACAAATATGTATTAAAATAACTGAGTGCATTTACTTTAAAGGTCATCGACATTTGTGTGTACTTGTAAGCAGTTAAAAATATTCAATGAAATATTTCATATTATTAAAATATATTAATTAAATTAATGTAATCTTTCTAGGTGATAGGGGAAAAACCTGTTCAGCATGTGACTCAGTTAATTTAAAATGTATTGCTACATGAAAAGGAGTCTGTACAACCATCGAATATTATCAAATATCCAAAACATATTCTCAACTGTTATGCTATTTGTTTTGACTAGTTCTGATCAACAACAAAAGGTACCACTTGTGGATACTCGCAAAACTCGCCCTAATAAGTAGAACCTAAAATTCAGAGATTTTTTTTATTCGGATTTATCGGCAATATTGGCCTATGGCCTAACAATTTCACTAAAATAAAAATTTAAACTTGCTTTGTACATAATCTTAAAAAAACACTACAATTGCTAGACCTAAACCCAAAATAATGTGCCCAGCTTTGTGTTTTAAGCTGCATATATACAGTATTATATATTCTACTGCCTATTATACGACAGTATTATATGTTCGGGAGGGATCTGGGGCAAGAGGCGAGCACTTTGTGTATTCAGTGCTGGGTTCTTTGGCGGCTATTTTGTACCTTAGCTGACTAGATTACATATAATATTGTATTCTAGTTAAGAATATTTTGTGTCGTTTGATAACTAAATCAAAAACTATATTTGATGAAAATACATTTACGGTTATTAATGACATCAGATAGGAATTTAATGTTTCTATTTATAGTAACGTTGTAATCTATCCCAAATATAATGTTTACTGACCACCATGATAAAACAAGAAGGATTTTGTCATATATCCAGATGTCCACAGACTATAAGTATTTTTTATAGTTTTAGTATTAGCGAATTTCCCCTATAGGGAAGAAGTAATAATTTACTTGTATTGCTAAACATATTAATAAATTGTAACGGAATAATTAATGCAGAGGTTTTTATAAAAAAATATTTCTTGGATTTAAAAAAGTATTTTATGCAAATACCTGTTCACCATACATATCTGAATAAAATATAATTGCCACAACTCAATGATCTGAATCTTCTTGAGCGGGTAAAATATAAACAGAATATATTACCCGATTCACACTAAACCCTTTTTTCAGCCGAAGGTAGCTTTTTCTTCATCACTGTAAAAATCTTCTTCCATATGAGTGTAGCATAGTATTTAAGCCGGTTTAGGATGGTGACAAGCTTACTGGGTTTCTGGAGATCTTTTATATACTTTGGAACATACAACTTTCCAGACAGGTGGAGCTCATCCAACGGTAAATTGTCCCAGAAGATTCTATCGCTGAGGTACGGTTTAGTCATTACCTTCGGTGTTTTATCGATTAAGACATAGTCGATATTGCCGACATAAGTGACTCTCCTGGAGACAGCTGGCCAAGAAACACCAGTCCCCGTATCGGGAGTCCCATATTTGATAAAGCTGCTCCAAATATTCATCATGATTTTATGTACGGGTATATCTTCTTCTTGAATATTAAAATATTTCATCTTCAAAATATAAATCAAATCGTCACAGTGGTGCACACCCAGATATGCATTGGCCTTGAATGAAAGAGTCGCTAAGGTTTGTGTTCCTTTGTAGTCAAAAACGTACATGTAAGTTTTCGCTTTTGAAGCAGCAGCATGTAGTCGTAACGAATTCTCTATATAGATCGAACGCAATCGCTCTCCAAAAATCTTGATTACTGTCTCTCGAGTTTCAAAAGAAATACGTTTATTCCCCAGGTAATTTTTCCTCACTAGTTCACTGATCTTCGGCAGGGCTTCATCTTCAGCAAAGTCTTTAAAATTTAGTAAATAAGGGGCGATATCATTCCAATTTCTTTCCAAGTATTCCATCTGTTTCGGGTCAAAAACAAACTTTCCAGCCAGTATGAGACCCTCAGCTGTCGTGGAGCTCAGGAGCAAAGGGGCATTTTTTACCATGCCTTTCCTGAACAGGTGGAAAGGATGTTCTTCAAGGAAAGGATTAGCCCCTCCTTTCTCGACTACAGGGCTGAAATAATTTAACATAATTTCATTCCGCGGCGTTTTTTGAGCAAACACCTTTTTTATTATCTCGACTGAAGAAATTTTAGACAAGCAGCTTACGACTTTGGAAGTGTCCTCATTTAGGCAGGCAGGGAATAGTTTGACAAAATTTTCAAAGTCCTCTCTGATGTTTTTGGTTTTCAGACTGAGAGCGTCACCGCCAATTGAAATACCTTTTGCGAACAAATCCTTGGTCAGAGGAGACAGGTAGTGCAGATGAACAGAGATGCCTCCAGCGGATGTTCCTGATATCACAATATTTCTAGGGTTCCCACCGAATCTTTCGATATTACTTTTCACCCACTTTAACGCGACTACTTGGTCTTTTAAGCCCATGTTACCTGGAACAACGTGGTCATTGGTGCTCAAAAAACCAAAAGGCCCTAGTCGATAATTGATAGAAACAAATACGATATTTTTATTATGGTTGAAAAGATAATCTGGGGTCTCCGTATGACCAGCTCCTACAATAAATGCTCCGCCATGAATGTAAAAAATTACGTCATGATTAGCTCTCCTATCTAATGTGGTCGTATAAATGTTCAAATGTAAGCAGTCTTCTTGGCCGATCACTTTCTCTATGGCGGACAAATACTGTACGCACCTAGTTGTCTTGGTAGCTGTAATAAACTTGTTAGGATACGGCTCAGTTAACGGCTCGGGATCTTTGAATCTACGTTCTGCGAGAGGCTGGATAGCATACGGAATCCCTAGAAACACATACAGTGGAGTTCCGTCTTGGTTGCTTGTCTCTTGTCCTTTAATCGTCCCGTACGTAGTCTCCACTTCTTGACCGCATACAATGTTAATTATAAGAACAAAAATTAGTATGACTTTAAAACTCATTCTTAATCACTCACACACCTGACAGTTTAGTCCCAAGTACCAGTAAATATTTTCAAATCACAGATGTGTAACACAGTTGAAAAAGTGTAAAAACATATATTTGTTATGTTATTGTATTGATATGAGACTCATTTAGTATAGTTATGATGAACCAGCTGCACGGTAGACTATTATCCGACTGACGAATATAGTGCAAATTATATCAATTAACTTCATTGACTTTAGAATAATGTGTAATGAATTTTGAAAGTTGGCACAGATGTTTCAAATTATACAGATACCTGATTAGTGCTACGTAATATTTAGAGTATATTCCTTAGGGTACAGTTCGGTTCACGGTGCTTGGCACCTAGGAAAAGCGAGAAACTACTGACATTTCTCGTAAAGAAAAGTAGACATTAACAAAAACAACCAAAACAAATGTTTTAAAATTAAATAAAATATTTTTGCTTTCTGTTGGCAAAAGTAGACTGTAACACTAACGGTAATAAGACAAATAGAAGCAAAAAGTCATTCCAGAGCATACGCTAACCAGATGCCAAGCCCTGTGACCCGAACTGTACGTGTATACCGGAACCGGGATTGGACCCGGGTTGGTACCCGGGATGATCCTGGATCCGACCCTATATCTGATCCTAGATCTATGCCAGTATTCAAGCGGGGATAGCAGCCGATATACTAGCCTGTTATTACTTTAGTCAGCTGATTGGAAGTATTTATTTCGAATAAAATACAAATTAATTAAACTCATTGGTTCGGAAAAAAGGTTTTAAATTATTTTTCTTAAAGAGAAAACGTTGTTTATTGTAATTTATTGTACATTTTCCATTTGTAATACTTTTACTTTTTTTGTGAACATAAAAAATAGCCGAATCTTATAATTAAGACGAACTATTTTCACTAGAAAGATTTTAACAACTAATACGAATTATTTTTTATAAACATGAAAAGTAATTGTGGCGTGCCGGAAAATTGTGGCGCAAACGTAGTTGCTCCAACTACGCACCGCATTTTTCCCCAATTAGGATCTGTAAATTAAACACTTGTTTGTGGAAAGCTGAATTTATTGTCATTTGACAAATTAAAAGGTGAAACAATATATAAAACAGGATAAACTGTACGTAAGTAAATGGATTGAATCTTGATGAAATGAATCTAGTCTAAAAATGTATCGAATCGTGAGCCTCTGAGGCGTCACTTGGTTGTCGTTAGGCGGACGACTGAAGGGTTTAGGGCGAGGGCCTAATCAATAACCCCATCCAACACCCCCGTAATCGGCGTCAACAGTAAGTTAAGGTTTCTGGTAAGATACGTTGGACGGCTATTAACTACTGTTTATCGTTTATAGCCATACGATTAACAACATATTTAGGCTATACAGTATTATTTCCGCATAAACTTTACTTCCGTCGCAAGCCATTTCCTAATTTACATAAAACATTTTATAAAAAAACATATACGTACACTAGGCTCTATTTAAGTTGTAGTGCTATTCTCGAACAAATTGCAATATTCAGGTCAAAGTGCCTTTACAGTATTTCATTAATATAGGCTGTATTTGTATAAATCCATGATTCAGTATATATTTCAATGTAATTAGACAAAGAGTGTCTAGATCGTTCTAAACACATGATTCGTTTTTCTTGTTTAATTAGATTACGAATGGTCATAGCAACCACCTTTGTTTACATCAAGAAACTATCCTGGATCCGATCCTAGATCTGACCCTTACTCACTGCTTCTATCCTGGATCCGATCCTAGATCTGACCCTTACTCACTGCTTCTATCCTGGCTACCATCCTAGATCTGACCCTTACTCACTGCTTCTATCCTGGATCCGATCCTAGATCTGACCCTTACTCACTGCTTCTATCCTGGCTACCATCCTAGATCTGACCCTTACTCACTGCTTCTATCCTGGCTTCCATCCTAGTTCCTCACTGTTAAAACCCGTCTTGTATTCAATGCAAGTATGGTTGTATCCCGGCTTGTATACACGTACCCTTAGAATATTGTTCAATATTGCAAATATCTTATTACTATATTACAGTATTTATTGATGAGTAAATATTTTACAAATAATTTGTCTTATTAGTTAAATTTCAAAACAATGTCCCTATATTGTTTGCAAAATATTTGTAAAATGTTTTACCTGTAAGCAAATAATTGTAACTCAGTATATTTTGCAGTATATGTTATTTAATATCATAAAATTTCAGCAATGTGCAGGTAAGTGAAATATTATTCTTAGTATATAAAAGAGAAGGTTGTTCATCAAAGGTGGTTGCAACGAAAGTATAAGCAAATTATTACTAAAATTTCTAATATTCATCTTTTGAGAAAATAGTTTGTAGCTCTTCCTGAGTTAAGTTCATTAAAAACCTCAAATTTGTTTTTAACAATAAGTTCAGCTCTATAAAAAACATAATTGTTATGTTTAAATTGTTATTCTATATCCAACCGTTGCAGAGATAACTGAAGTGCTAAACTTAGCACTGGCCCAATTTTATTATTGTAGAAAATAAATCAAATTTGATAACTCTGTTATTTATGAATGTATATTAATGAAACATGGTATATGGTTTCACCTAGTTGTGGTATACTGACATTTGCACAATCAAGTTGTTGTGTTTGTCCCTGTACCAGCAAACCTGCATGCTCAGCTCTAATGTTATTTTTTTGGAGAATAAATAAAGTTTAACATCTCCTTTAATTATGAACTTACATTAATACAACTTGGTATATGTAGCTTCACCTGGTTATATCCTGGATTTATTTTGATAATTTCATAAAATCACTCTTCTTGTCTTCCTAATTGCAGCAAACCTGCGTACTATGCTCTAATTTTAATCTATTGGAGAATAAATCAATTGTTTTATATCGCTTATATATGAATGTGTTTTTATGGAACTTGGTAAGTTACTTTATGTGGTAGTTAGACACATATTTTATACAAGCAATGGAAATTCGCTGAGTATGCAGGTTTGCTGCAAAGGGGTTAATTAGATATTTTGTGCTACAAAGAAAATATTAAATAAGCAATATTGATTCACCAATTATATCTTTAGGATTCGCCCTGGTCCGTGTTGATTTGGGCACGAACCAAAATTAATATTTATAATCATTTTATTGCACAATATTTTCATATATGCCTGTTTTCATTCCACCTGTGCCAAAATGGTTTTAACATCTAACCTGATATATTTTTCAAATCAGAAAATCAATAAACAGTGTCAAACACTGCAACAAGTTAAACTGACCTTTCAGAGGGCCATTACATTGACAAAGGCAGCCTAATTCCCCGTCCCGCACTGAAAGACCCAGAACATGTTGATTAGGTCCATCACCACTGTGAAGCTCAGAGAGTTGTTCATTAAAAGACACCGGGTCAACGCCGGGATATTGGACGTGTGATGCTCTTTGGCCTTTGAAAACTAATCTTCTCTGGCAGGAAAATTAGGGTTTAAATTATCTTTCTCGTTTTATTTTATATTATTATTTTCATATTTATTAGGTGCGTTGCGCCAGGATACAATTTATTTTTTCAACTGAGATGTTTTGTTTTACAAAGTAATTATAGAAAGATATGACATGTGTACGATAAGTCATCGAAATTAGACCATTGTCACACACAGATCCTATATTGATCTTAATAATTAATAATATCCCCGTCGCAGCAAACCTGCATATTCATTGAATTTCCAATGCACATATATGTGTCTCACTACTACATCGAGCCACTTACTAAGTTTCACAAAAATACATTTATAAATAAGTGATACATAGCATTTTATGTATTCTCCTTAAGAATAACATTAGGGTTGAGTACGCAGGTTTACTACAACGAGGAAGATAAGTAATGTGTTTTTTATAAATTATCAATATAACTCAATCAGGTGAAGCTAGATACCAAGTTTTATTAATTTTTGTTCATAACTAAGGGAGATATAAAACTATACATATACGGGGAAAATCAACATAAAACTTTTTTGTGTGCAAATATCAATACACCACAACTAGTTTAAGTCACATGCCAAGTTTAATCAATATACATTCATAAATAATCAAGATATCAGATTTTATTTATTCTCCGTAAGAATAACATTGGGCAACGTACCGTGTTTAGCACTTTGAATTTCTCTGCAACGGTTGGACATCAACCGGTTGAACAACAATTAAAACACCAAAATTAATGTTTTTAGAGCAAAACTTATTGGTAACAATAAATGTGAAGTTTTTAGTAAAATTGTCTGAGGAAAATCTAAAGAACCTTTTTCCCATAACATTAGCATATGAAATTTTGTGAACTCGTTTTTTACTTTTCCACAAACACTTAACCCAGGTTAATGATTCAAATTACTAAATTTGTTAAGCTCTACAAAATGGCTATAGCCAAAATTGAGTGTTTTAAAATCTTAGGTTAAAAAACATTTTACCCAAAGATTTTAAAAACACTCAATTTTTAACAAAAAAAACAGATTTTTGGAAAATTCTTAACCCCCCAAAAATTCCCTGCCCATATACCGGTCCCATTGATCTGGTTTTCGAACTTCAAGTCATAAATGTTACTCTCCACATTTGTGCCAAATTTCATCAAAATTGGGTGTCTCTTTCAAACGTTATCAGGGTAACAGACATATATATTTACATATATATACATATTAAATATATATATACATATAAATTTGAATTAATATTGGTTTTGGCCTCAAAACAAAAAGTTATCATGGTCTCTGGCTTAAGTCTTACCATGCCACCTACAATAGCTTCTTCCTTATGGGGGAAATTCGCTTAAAGGAACGAGTTTACTGCATCAAATGATTACCTAAACGTATGCTAAACCTTCTTGGCATAATATGGTTTAGATAATGTAACAGTAGGCTTGGTTATCTTCTAATGTTGTCAACTAAACAATATCGTCTATATTCCGGTTAAAGTTCATTGTTGTAGCGCCTGAACTGTGCGTATTAGACTAAAGCAGGTACATACCTCGTTGTCAACAGTTGAAATTGTAGCAATTAAACCCACTTCATGTTTCGCCGTGAAAGCGGCATTTTCAAGTGGTCCATAAATATTCATATTTGGAAAATAAGTTCTTTATGGACCACTTGAAAATGCCGCATTCACGGCGAAACATGTAGTGTGGGTTTAATCGCTACAATTTGACAACGTACCTATTTTAGTCTACATTCCGGTACGTAAAATGCATGCAGATTTTCTCTTCGTTTTAAATTTATCAAAATGAATAAATGTAATTTAATGTAAAATGTAATACTTAAGATACTGCTTGATCAAAAATAAAACATTTATTTTATTTAGTACTAAGTTCATTTAATGGAGTGAAACTTGTTAACACAATTATTGAAGGCTTAGCCAAACAATTTTCAAGGAGGCTAATTGAACGAAAGCTTAGCTCTATGCAGTCAGAACTCTGTTCTAATTATTCTTGATGGTTCGACGTAGATTATCTGAGCAACAAACCCGATAGTTGGTTTGGTTGTGTTTACCCAATGCCAGAACGCCGTGTTGGGGTCGCCATTTACATGACATTTAGACCGGCCCTAGTAACCCGATGAGGATGGAAGTGACCATTACATCAGTGTTGGGTTATATCGCTGTGATAGCAAGCTGTCAACCGCTGGTTGTGTTTACCCAATGCCAGAACGCCGTGTTGGGGTCGCCATTTACATGACATTTAGACCGGCCCTAGTAACCCGATGAGGCTGGAAGTGACCATTACATAAGTGTTGGGTTATATCGCTGTGATAGCAAGCTGTCAACTGCTGGTTGTGTTTTCCATGGTTAAGAAAGAAAATAAATTTAACTAAAGAGGGTTCTAAATTAATTTATAATTGTTCTAGAGAAATTTCACATTGAGTAAAAACTAATTTTGAGAATGCTTGGAATAATTACAATATATTGATTTATTCCTATATAGGTATTTTATGACCACATTCCCAACCTTCCGGAAAGTTAAAAACTGTGGGTGGTTTAAAAATTTATCATTTTACTAATATCCAAAGTAAAAATATCTAGGTTAGTTCCCTACACATTACTCGCCACTATTTCTAAAATATAAATGAATAAGTGCTATTACGTTTGAAAATTTTAAACTTTTGTAAGACATCAACAAATTGGAGGTTATATATGTGATTTTTTTTCTTGTATTGGCATTATTTCCACTACAAAAACACGAATCTTCACCCGAATTTCACAGCCCTCTACAGTTACAGTCAGGATAAAATATACCCCAAGAGAATAAACTGGGTCTTGGAGCACACATTTCACTTACCATTGTTAGGGGTACATTTGGTTTAATAAATTTACTATCTCCCTGGACCAAGCTCTAAACTCCACAGTTTAATGTAAAATACTGATTTTGTAAGTGAAGGCACTACCCGTAAAAGTACTTTTCCATTTCCTCTACCTTTTGTAAGAGCAGTTTTCCAGTAGAAGCTTCCAATAAAGATGTTTTTGTGCACGAGAGAATTATAATTGTTGACTACAATAAAAACTATGGTGATGGTGAAATTCCAGATTTATTGTCCTTGGCAAAGCTTCAATTCACTGAATTCGACTCGATTAGAAAGAGAAGCCACATGGCATATGCTATTAATGCCAGTGAACTTTTGTCAATTAATAACCTACAAGGACTAGTATTTGACCACACGCAAATACGGAATAGATCATTGAGTACAATTACAGAGTATAAATCTGAGCATTCTGAACGGCTCGAGGTAATAATCCAAACTTTGATTGAGAACATTACTGATCTTGAAAATGAAATCCATACTAAAAACCCTTTCATTCAAGAACAATTAGATAAAGTGGAATATATTGAGTCCAGACGGAATCTTGACAAAGATAAACTTGCTGAGTGTGAGAAGGAAACCACAAGGCTAGAAGAGGAATTAAAAGATTTTAACAGTCTTCATCACAACGGAGACGTTTTCGAAGCCCATAATTTAAAAGACTCTATTCCATGCAACAACGTAGGCTCAAAAGAATTCCAATTCTGCACAAAAACCTCAAAACCAGTACCGCTTTCCACTGCGGGTACTGTCAAAACCCTCCGCATTAATACTGTCTCACATGCTCAGAACGGCAAGGAAAATAAGAATTTACAATCTGGACATAATAAATATGTGAAATCAGGCAGAAGGTCTGTTAGTAATATTACAGGATCTCACGATGACCAAAAACACCTTCCTAAGGTATCGATTTTTACTGACAGCCACGGTAGGGATCTCGTTCATTTTTTGACACAACTATGCCCAAATAAAAATGATTTTTTCGCCCATATACAACCTGGAGCTCCTATTGAGTCTGTGTTTAAGTCTACAAACCTTTGTTCTGATCTTCGTCATTATACCATGAATGATTCTATAGTATTTATTGAGGGTACAATTAACATAGATGCTATTAATATTAAGCTATTCCAAACATATAAGAGAGATTTCACAACTCCTAGAAAGACAAGTCAAAAGGTTTTGTCGCACTAAACTTTTATTGGCGTCTATACCCTACAGATATGACCTTCATGGAAATGATTTGCGTACCTAATAAATTTATAAATGAATTCAATATGGTCATAAGACATCTAGCTAGTGTTTTTGAGCCATGTTGAATTGATTGACCTTCATATGCTTGAGAGACAGTTAATTCCACACGATTCCATCTTAACAAAAGAGGTAAAATTGCTGTTGCAAAACAAATTAGTGGAAAATCTATAGTACATTGCTATCATCAGCACGGGATAGTGACATGCCAACTCCATCTGCCCAAGCCACTTCTCCGGTGCTGGTTCCTGGTTCCAATGACCTTGCCGCAGTACGGAACAATGTCGTTCCAACTCCATCTGCCCAAGCCGCTTCTCCGGTGCTGGTTCCTGGTTCCAACGAACTTGCCGCAGTACGGAACAATGTCGTTCCTACTCCATCTGCCCAAGCCGCTTCTCCGGTGCTGGTTCCTGGTTCCAACGACCTTGCCGCAGTACGGAACAATGTCGTTCCAACTCCATCTGCCCAAGCCGCTTCTCCGGTGCTGGTTCCTGGTTCCAACGACCTTGCCGCAGTACGGAACAATGTCGTTCCAACTCCATCTGCCCAAGCCGCTTCTCCGGTGCTGGTTCCTGGTTCCAACGACCCTGCCGCAATACGGAACAATGTCGTTCCAACTCCATCTGCCCAAGCCGCTTCTCCGGTGCTGGTTCCTGGTTCCAACGACCTTGCCGCAGTACGGAACAATGTCGTTCCAACTCCATCTGCCCAAGCCGCTTCTCCGGTGCTGGTTCCTGGTTCCAACGACCTTTGCGCAGTACGAAACACTGTCGTTCCAACTCCATCTGCCCAAGCCGCTTCTCCGGTGCTGGTTCCTGGTTCCAACGACCTTGCCACAGTACGGAACAATGTCGTTCCTACTCCATCTGCCCAAGCCGCTTCTCCGGTTCTGGTTCCTGGTTCCAACTACCTTGCCACAGTACGGAACAATGTCGTTCCAACTCCATCTGCCCAAGCCGCTTCTCCGGTGCTAGTTCCTGGTTCCAACGACCTTGCCGCAGTACGGAACAATGTCGTTCCTACTCCATCTGCCCAAGCCGCTTCTCCGGTGCTGGTTCCTGGTTCCAACGACCTTGCCGCAGTACGGAACAATGTCGTTCCAACTCCATCTGCCCAAGCCGCTTCTCCGGTGCTAGTTCCTGGTTCCAACGACCTTGCCGCAGTACGGAACACTGTCGTTCCAACTCCATCTGCCCAAGCCACTTCTCCGGTGGTGGTTCCTGGTTCCAACGACCTTGCCGCAGTACGGAACAATGTCGTTCCTACTCCATCTGCCCAAGCCGCTTCTCCGGTTCTGGTTCCTGGTTCCAACTACATTGCCTCAGTACGGATCAATGTCGTTCCAACTCCATCTGCCCAAGCCGCTTCTCCGGTGCTAGTTCCTGGTTCCAACGACCTTGCCGCAGTACGGAACAATGTCGTTCCTACTCCATCTGCCCAAGCCGCTTCTCCGCTGCTGGTTCCTGGTTCCAATGACCTTGCCGCAGTACGGGACAATGTCGTTCCTACTCTATCTGCCCATGCCGCTTCTCCGGTGCTGGTTCCTGGTTCCAACGACCTTGCCGCAGTACGGGACAATGTCGTTCCTACTCTTTCTGCCCAAGCCGCTTCTCCGGTGCTGGTTCCTGGTTCCAACGACCTTGCCACAGTACGGAACAATGTCATTCCAACTCCATCTGCCCAAGCCGCTTCTCCGGTGCTGGTTCCTGGTTCCAACGACCTTGCCGCAGTACGGAACAATGTCGTTTCTACTCTATCTGCCCAAGCCGCTTTTCCGGTGCTGGTTCCTGGTTCCAACGACCTTGCCGCAGTACGGAACAATGTCGTTCCAACTCCATCTGCCCAAGCCACTTCTCAGGTGCTGGTTCCGGGTTCCAACGACCTTGCCGCAGTACGGAACAATGTCGTTTCTACTCTATCTGCCCAAGCCGCTTTTCCGGTGCTGGTTCCTGGTTCCAACGACCTTGCCGCAGTACGGAACAATGTCGTTCCAACTCCATCAGCCCAAGCCGCTTCTCAGGTGCTGGCTCCTTGTTCCAACAACCTTGCCGCAGTACGGAACAATGTCGTTTCTACTCTATCTGCCCAAGCCGCTTTTCCGGTGCTGGTTCCTGGTTCCAACGACCTTGCCGCAGTACGGAACAATGTCGTTCCAACTCCATCTGCCCAAGCCACTTCTCAGGTGCTGGTTCCTGGTTCCAACGACCTTGCCGCAGTACGGAACAATGTCGTTTCTACTCTATCTGCCCAAGCCGCTTTTCCGGTGCTGGTTCCTGGTTCCAACGACCTTGCCGCAGTACGGAACAATGTCGTTCCAACTCCATCTGCCCAAGCCGCTTCTCAGGTGCTGGCTCCTGGTTCCAACGACCTTGCCGCAGTACGGAACAATGTCGTTCCTACTCTATCCGCCCAAGCCAATTCACTAGTGCTGGTTCCCGGCTCCGTCAACTTTACTGCTGAGATGTCTTCTGTGAACCTAAAACTGTTGACTCCTGAAAGGCCTGATGACTTCAAACTTGCTGCTTCTTGTTGTAGAGTAAGAGATCCAATTGGTGGTGCTTCCATCATTATTAAGGTAGATTTTGACCATGTGAAAATTGACATATCCCAATTTGTGCATGTCGGCCTTCTCGATGCTGTTAGTATTTATGTTATGAATTTTAATATTGTATTTATTTTTCTGTATAGACCTCCGGATTCTAATTTGGATTTGTTTTTTAATTGCTTTGAAGACCTTTTAATCTTTGTTACTGATAAGTTTCCTAAAGCTAGAATTTTGATAGGTGCTGATTTGAACATTGATCTTTTATGCCATGACAAACACTCTGTAATGCTTAAAAATGTATTGAAGTCTTTTGATTTATATTTTGTTTTTAATATTGCAACAAAAGGCAAAAAGTGTATTGACAATATTGCTACTAATCTGGGTTCAAATATATATAGTCATTATGTATGGAAGGAAAGAATCTCTGACCACCCAATTTTGTTTTTTAAATTTACTCTTGCATGTACATCCTCTCTACTCTGGAGAGAAGTTCATTCAGAAAGTTAAATGATGATGGATTAAATTTATTTATGTTAAGCCTGGCTAATGTTAAATGGGATTTAGTTTATGTAAATGAGGATGTTGATCTTGCTTTTGAGTCCTTTTTAGGAGTGGTTCTTTCACTGTACAATGTTTGTTGTCCTAGAATTACTAAGAAAATCAAAATAGATAATAAGGTTAAGCAAAATAAAAATGGTTGGTTTGATGATAATCTTAGGAAGAGAAGGAATATGTTGATGCTTATTAGTGACTTGTTAAAAATTCTTAGCTATAAAAACAATCAACACCTTATAGATAGCTACATACTTTGTAAAAATGAATATAGAGCGAGTATTAAGGCTGCAAAAATCAGAGACAATGAACAATTTATTTCTAATTCACAAAATAAAAGTGTAGCTTCATGGGAAGTAATTAGGGCTGAAAGTGGTTCATTTTTAAGGGGGTGCAAATTCTAGCCCACCAATCAAGGCTGATGAGTTTAATGATATTTATATAGATATTGGTAAACAAGTCACGGAGAAGTCAAATAGCAGCTGTCATAATGGAAATTACTTATCTTTCCTTCATAATGTTAATCCTCCATGTTCCAGTTTTCACTGGAAACCAATAACTGTTTATGACTTGACAAATATTATTAGTAATTCAAGTTCTTCCAGCAGTGAAGATATTTATGGATTGTAAAACAAAATCGTTAAGTTAATGGTCCCTCTTATATTACAACCTTTGTTATTTTTAATTAACTTAGATTTCCTGAAATCTCACTTTCCTCATTGTTTAAAACTGTCAAAAACGATACCTCTGTACAAGAAAGGTAATAGATCATGTATCTCTAACTATAGACCAATATCAATAGTAACTATATTTTCTAAAATAATTGGAGTTTGTGTTAAATTACAGCTAAATGAATTCATAACTGACAATAATATTATTTTGTAACAGCCAGTTTGGATTTAGGAGTGGCCGTTCAACAACTTCAGCAATACAGTAGTGTCTGATATTTTTGACAGTTTTGAGTGTAATGAGTACCTGAGCGTGGCCCTTGTGGACCTCAGCAAGGCTTTTGATTCTGTTTGTCACAGTGTTTTGCTGAACAAATTGGAGTTTTATGGTATTAAAGATAAAGAATTAGAGTTTTTTAGATCCTACCTTTGTGGAAGGAGGCAGATGGTACTTTAAGATTCAGGAGCTTCTTCATTCAGAGAAGTTCTTGCTGGGGTGCCGTAGGGGTCCGTTCTTGGACCATTGTTATATATAATTTGTATTAATGACCTTCCTAACCCCATGCCTTGTAAAACATTGTTATACGCTGACGACACCTCTTTTCTGTACACGGGTAAGGATTTTAAGGAGACCGAAAATATTATAAGTGATATGATTGATTTTGGTAAAACCTGGTTTAGTAGTAATTTTGTAACTATTAATGATGAGAAAACAGAAATAATTTGTTTCTCATTGAGGCAAATAGGCTGTGCTAATAATAAGATTTGTGACCACGTTAAACTGCTAGGAGTCACAATTAATGTCAAGCTTACTTGGGAGTCTCATACATACAATGTTATTTATAAATTGGCCAGAGTTTGTT